>OZ024817.1:33437448-34699195 GCA_964017055.1 Chloromyia formosa
TATCAGTTTGACTGAGAAGAGCTGATCGGTTGTGGAGCGACCAGGTCTGAAACCGCTTTGATATTCGCCAATGACTCGTTCTGCGTACGGTTTTATTCTATTTTCCAGAATTTTCGTCAAAATTTTATAGGACGTACAAACTAGTGAGATGCCCCTGTAATTCTCACACCGCAATTTATCTCCCTTTTTATGAATTGGACAGATGATGCTTCTGCGCCAATCGTCTGGGATCTCCTCGTTCTCCCATACTCGCAGGAGTAATTGATGTATGGCATCAACTAGACTCGTTCCACCGAATCTTAGCAGTTCAGCTGGGATCTCGTCAGCGCCCGGCGCTTTATTTCGTTTTAGTGACCGCAACGCGAGATCAACTTCCTCTACTGTCGGGGGTTGAATGGGTGGGCCTAGATCAACAATATCATCGAGAGCTTCCTGTGTGGGGATGTTAGATGGTCGGTTTAGAAGCTCTTCAAAATAAGAGGCCCATCGTTTGTTAATACCATCGGTGTCGCTGATGATGTTTCCATCCTTGTCCTTACAAAGGCTGGTCCTGGGTTGGTAGCCGTTCTTAATTGTATTTACTAGTTTGTACGCTTGTCTGGTGTTCCTATTAGCTAAGTTTTCGTTTATGTTCACCAACTGCTCGTCAAAGTATTTACGTTTCTTACGTCTAATTATTCTATTCGATATTCGCCGTAGCTCGTCATATTTTTCTCTTCTGGCTCTGGTTACTCGTTGAATCCATTGTCTGTAGGCCTCGTTTTTCGCGTCAAGTGAGTTTTTGCATTCTTCGTCGAACCAGTCATTTCGCGCTCGCCGGGCTTTATATCCCACGACCTTCTCTGCGACATCCTTGATGGTACCCTTGAGTTCTTCCCAGAACCCATGGACGCCTGTGTTGCTGATGTTGTGTAGCATAGGTGATAGTTCTTCCTCAAGGGCGGTAGTATACGCCACCGCTGTAGCATCACTCAAGAGCTTATCAACCGCAAAGATTTTGGGAGGGCTGATTCTTGACTGGTGCACTGAGGAAATTCTACATCTGTAGGTCGTCTTCACCAAGTGATGATCTGAGTCGCAGTTTGCTCCTCGATAAGAGTGGACATCCATGACACTAGACGCCCATCTCCTGCAAATGAGGACGTGGTCAATTTGGTTGACATTATGTGCGTCTGGAGACTTCCAGGTCTGCTTGTGAATGCGTCGATGCGGGAAACACGTAGAGCTTACGACTAGATTCCTGCTGCAGGCGAAGTCGATAAGTCGATGGCCGTTATCGTTACATTCTTCATGGAGGCTGTGGCCTCCAGAGGTCCCCCGATGCCAACTTTCATTCCCGACTTTCGCGTTAAAGTCTCCCAGCAGCAATTTGACGTCGTTTGTTGGAAGTGAGTCGAAGAGAGTTTCAAGGCGGGCGTAGAACTCGTCTTTTACTGCGTCTTCTTTAACTTCAGTGGGGGCATGCACATTGATGAGCCAGAGATTGAAGAATCGAGTCTTGATGCGAATCGCACACAGCCGTTCATTTATGGGTTTGAAGTCAGTAATATGCGGTTTGAGGTGATTGTCCACTATAAATGCTACTCCAAACTCCTTGCGGCCCGATGGTTTGCCACTTGTAAAAATTGTGTGTGATTTCTTGTCATTAATCTCGCTGCCAAGCCAATTTGTTTCCTGGACTGCAGTACTGCTCAGTTTGTACTTTTCGACCTGTTGAAGGAGGGCCTTCTCGGCCCCCGGTTTGTTCAGGGAGCGTACATTCCAGGATCCGAAAGAATAATCCTTTTGGAACATTCCTGTTTCGTAAAAGTTAGGAGAATTCTCTCTAATCGATTAGAGAGAATCTTCACAAAACTCAAAAAATTTCCGCGTTAGGACCTACAAATCTAAAGCAGAAATGCCGTAATTGGAATTTTCAAAATTCTCTCTAAATGAAATAGAGAGAATTCTCGTGATATTCGCGAAACAGGAATGTTCCCTGCGCTGTCTGTGAAAGTTTGAGGATAAGTCCCACGTAGCGAGTTCATGCACAACCTCATTTCAATGAATAAAAACTTCCATTTTTACTGTGTGTTGGGTCAAAAGTTAAAAATCGTTGAATGGTACGTGTTTGTGGTCTGAACGACTGAATCCATCAGACGAGAACTAGGCGATCACATTACTACAATATATTTCTAAATTCTTCTTTGCCGAAACTAGGGTATAAAAGTTACTTAAAAGCACAATGTATTGGGCAATTTAATCAGGAAGCGTTTATAAAGGAATTGTTAAACGGTTGTAGAGTTATTCTGTTTTATGAACGTGTTAATTGAATGGCTCGGTGACTCAGCTTCGTCATTCGTTAACAGTATTACGTCTCTAAGCCAGTGACGAAATCAATATGGGTCTATGTATCTATGTAGTGTAGTGACTAACTGACTGTATTGTTTTGGTTCATTCGAAACGAGAGACGTTTTTGAGGGATGGGGCTATATACGAGCATAACGTATCTATGATAGGTTATGTATAACCGTAAGATATACGTATTCACTTAAAACAGTTACAATGTTACAATGGTTACCTATTCGTCTGGAAATAATTGCCCAATTACCCATGCGGTTTTTGTCGCATGTGCATCGCCATAAAAAAAATCGAATCGTTTTCTCAGTGCTTGCTTTTAACATTAAACGTTACATTTTTTTGCCAAAATCGTGATCAATTCGTTTGATCAAGTATTTTCATTATTTTATTAATAGAAGGAAACGTCTCTGTTTTGTTGCCTCGAATCGATGAAAATGATACGAGCTTATAGTCATTTAGTCACTAGAAACTTGTATCATGACCTGGAACCCAAAACTGAGTGATTTTGTTGATTTTGAAAGACTTCTGAGCCTTCATGTCCTCCCAAAGAGATTGCTACAGGCTTGCAGGATTTGTTTGATTGTGCTGATTAGATACTTGACATTGATTTAAAATCAAATCAAACAAATTATGTTGTTAATATAAAATATAAAAAGTTAATTTTAAAATACTTATCAATTTAACTCTTTCTTAATTGGTTTATGTTAAAAATAATATGTATTTCTTTGCGGGCCGGAGTTTGTCGACCCCTGGTCTAGAGTATAATATACTATTTTATAGTCGAGGTTATGATATACTATTTTGTAGAAGATGTAGAGGGTCATCAACTTTTGAGCACATATTCAGGGGACTGTGCTAAATTTCAAAACTACAGGATTTTTTTAGCAGCGGAAAAGTGTTAACGCGTTTTTGACGGCACTGGAGTGTCATAGTAGTAGTTAAAAACACTCGACAAATTGTACTCACGAGGAAACATTTCGAGGTGACCGCCGCCGAGTTAGTGGCGGTTGTAATACATATGTTAATCTACATAAAAAATTATGAAATACTTTTTCCCCGGAAAAACATTTTGAAATTACACTTTACGTTTTTCTGCGGGAAGAGCAATCCCGCAAAAAAACCCTTTGTCGTACAAGAGACCCTTTATTTATACATTGGGTTTTTCTGCGGGAAAAGGTTGTGAAAGAAATAAAACGTTGACATTATGGGGCGACCGGTAGCGGAGTGTGCTGAGGCATCAGTCTCATGTTTGACTACCGGCGTTTCGGGTTGGAATCCCGTCCACGATGACGGTAACTGCGTTTTCCGAAACCAGGTTATGCCAACGAAACGTCAACTAGGCTACATGGAACAGTTGACGCGCTATGCCCCTCCAAGAGGTTAGGGCAATTAAGTAGTGAAAATATCGATCCTTCACGGATGTGATAGGGTATATTAACTTTGTCATGAAGTTTGCAATGCACAGAAGGAGGCATCTCCGACCATATAAACTATATTCTTGGTCAGTATGATGAGACGAGTCGATTAAGATTTGTCCGTCTGTTTGTTTGGTTCTATAGAAACTAGTCCCTCAGTTTTTAAGCTATCGAGCTGAAATTTTGTACAAAGCCTTCTTTCTATTGGACGCTGTATATATGTCAGAATCAACGGAATGGGAACACTACGTCATATATGTAGCTCTCATAGGAACCATCGGTCCAAAAATTCGTCTTTGTGGGAAAAACTTTTTTAATTTCTGAAGATATCTTTTTCAAATTTCACACTAATCAATAGTATCTTTAGGCAAATCACATTCCCGAATTTGGTTGAAATTGGATTACTGTATCATATAGCTGTCATAGGAACGACCGTTCCAAAAGCAAGTTTTTGTTTTTATTTCTGAAGATATCTTAACCAAATTGCATATTATTCAATCATATCTCAATCTTCCAAACCAGGTTCCTAAATTTGGTTGGAATCGGTCCACAATTTCATATATCTCTCATATGGACAGTGAAATCGGAAAAAGTTTTACTATTATTTACTATAATTTCAAAGTGGCAAATGCACCATAAGTCACAACGAAGGTATGATACCTTTCACCCTATCATACCTTCAGGAAGCTAGCCGAAGGCTAGCTTGTATTTATCCACTTTGTTCACTTTATTAAGTTCATTTGCTTAATTTCGACAACAACGATAATTTAGACAGCAACAACATTTAACTCTTAAAAAATCTCTTAAGTATATTCAAATATGTAAAATAGTTAAATCCTTAAGGTCTCTATTATTTCAAATAACTGTGGTATTATTGCATCTAAGCCTCGATTACCTCCCTCACTAGTGTAGAAGTACATAAACAAAATGCATGCCTCTGAGTTCTTGTTGTTAACGGAGAATACAAATACCAAGCTCCTTATCTTAACTATTTAATCCTATGTGTAGTACCCAGGTAACATGGATTGAAAATCATTCCTAGTGCAAACATTGCGTAAAGTCGTCATTTTATTATCCTCGTCCCCTAAGGAAATCAAATTCATCTTGTTAATAGAATCATCATCATCATCGTGGCGCGACAGCCCGACGTCGGGCCTTGGCCGCCTGGATCATTGTCCTCCAATTATCTCGGTCACGTGACCGCGTCCTCCAATTTTGGGAGCCCAGCAGCTGCGCGGCGTCCACACCTACTGAGCTCTCCCAACGAGATCTCGGTCGTCCTCGCAGTCTCGCTCCGTCGACTCGTTCTGCATTCATTACTCTCTTAGGCATGCGATCATCGTCCATTCTTTGTACATGCCCTGCCCATTGAAGTCGTTGTAGTTTGACGATTTTCGAGACTTGCAGCTCATCGTACATTTCATACAACTCATGGTTGTACCGGATGCGCCATCCATCTCGATCGCAAACAGCCCCGAAAATTCGCCGTAGAACCTTACGTTCGAAAGTGTCTAGCATGTTTTCGGAGGCTTGAGTTAGGGTCCATGCTTCGCAGCCATAGCATAGCACTGGTCGTATAATGGTTTTGTACACGCGGAGCTTCGTGTTTCTGTGCACATGCTTCGATTTCATTATGGGGAGAACCGAGAAAAAAGTCTTATTAGCTAACTGTATCCGTCGCTTGATTTCGTCAGTTTCGTTGGCGTCCCTTGACAGGTTGCAACCCAGGTAGATGAAGTTGTTCACGAACTCGATGTTGAGGTCCCCCACGTTGATGCTCGGTTGTGCAGGTGTCCTTGTCACCGATTGCATCATTATTTTAGTTTTACCCTCGTTAATACGTAATCCAACTTCCTTTGCAGCGGTATCGAGCGTATGCAGAAGTTCTTCTGCGTCAGCCAATCTTCGGGACATGATGTTGATGTCGTCGGCGTACGCTGCTAATTGTGTCGACTTGATGAGCAGCGTCTTGCTGTTGTCCATATTCATGGCCCGAATAACGTATTCCAGTGTTAGGTTGAAGAGCGTCGGTGCCAGTCCATCGCCCTGTTTCAAACCTGTGCGTGTTTCAAATAGATCAGTAAGTCTATTCTGGATCCTGACTTGTGAGACGGAGTTGGTCATCGTCATCTTTGTCAGTCGCACTAATTTTGCTGGTATACCAAATTGCAGCATGATGTTGTACAGTACTCCACGATCGATACTGTCGTATGCCTGCTTGAAGTCGACAAAGATTTGGTATACGTTTACGTTGTATTCCCAGCACCTCTGGAGTATCAGTTTGACTGAGAAGAGCTGATCGGTTGTGGAGCGACCAGGTCTGAAACCGCTTTGATATTCGCCAATGACTCGTTCTGCGTACGGTTTTATTCTATTTTCCAGAATTTTCGTCAAAATTTTATAGGACGTACAAACTAGTGAGATGCCCCTGTAATTCTCACATCGCAATTTATCTCCCTTTTTATGGATTGGACAGATGATGCTTCTGCGCCAATCGTCTGGGATCTCCTCGTTCTCCCATACTCGCAGGAGTAATTGATGTATGGCATCAACTAGACTCGTTCCACCGAATCTTAGCAGTTCAGCTGGGATCTCGTCAGCGCCCGGCGCTTTATTTCGTTTTAGTGACCGCAACGCGAGATCAACTTCCTCTACTGTCGGGGGTTGAATGGGTGGGCCTAGATCAACAATATCATCGAGAGCTTCCTGTGTGGGGATGTTAGATGGTCGGTTTAGAAGCTCTTCAAAATAAGAGGCCCATCGTTTGTTAATGCCATCGGTGTCGCTGATGATGTTTCCATCCTTGTCCTTACAAAGGCTAGTCCTGGGTTGGTAGCCGTTCTTAATTGTATTTACTAGTTTGTACGCTTGTCTGGTGTTCCTATTAGCTAAGTTTTCGTTTATGTTCAGCAACTGCTCGTCAAAGTATTTACGTTTCTTACGTCTAATTATTCTATTCGATATTCGCCGTAGCTCGTCATATTTTTCTCTTCTGGCTCTGGTTCCTCGTTGAATCCATTGTCTGTAGGCCTCGTTTTTCGCGTCAAGTGAATTTTTGCATTCTTCGTCGAACCAGTCATTTCGCGCTCGCCGGGCTTTATATCCCACGACCTTCTCTGCGACATCCTTGATGGTACCCTTGAGTTCTTCCCAGAACCCATGGACGCCTGTGTTGCTGATGTTGTGTAGCATAGGTGATAGTTTTTCCTCAAGGGCGGTAGTATACGCCACCGCTGTAGCATCACTCAAGAGCTTATCAACCGCAAAGATTTTGGGAGGGCTGATTCTTGACTGGTGCACTGAGGAAATTCTACATCTGTAGGTCGTCTTCACCAAGTGATGATCTGAGTCGCAGTTTGCTCCTCGATAGGAGCGGACATCCATGACACTAGACGCCCATCTCCTGCAAATGAGGACGTGGTCAATTTGGTTGACGGTATGTGCGTCTGGAGACTTCCAGGTCTGCTTGTGAATGCGTCGATGCGGGAAACACGTAGAGCTTACGACTAGATTCCTGCTGCAGGCGAAGTCGATAAGTCGCTGGCCGTTATCGTTACATTCTTCATGGAGGCTGTGGCCTCCAGAGGTCCCCCGATGCCAACTTTCATTCCCGACTTTCGCGTTAAAGTCTCCCAGCAGCAATTTGACGTCATTTGTTGGAAGTGAGTCGAAGAGAGTTTCAAGGCGGGCGTAGAACTCGTCTTTTACTGCGTCTTCTTTAACTTCAGTGGGGGCATGCACATTGATGAGCCAGAGATTGAAGAATCGAGTCTTGATGCGAATCGCACACAGCCGTTCATTTATGGGTTTGAAGTCAGTAATATGCGGTTTGAGGTGATTGTCCACTATAAATGCTACTCCAAACTCCTTGCGGCCCGATGGTTTGCCACTTGTAAAAATTGTGTGCGATTTCTTGTCATTAATCTCGCTGCCAAGCCAATTTGTTTCCTGGACTGCAGTAATGCTCAGTTTGTACTTTTCGACCTGTTGAAGGAGGGCCTTCTCGGCCCCCGGTTTGTTCAGGGAGCGTACATTCCAGGATCCGAAAGAATAATCCTTTATTCGTTTGCGTGGTCGTCGTTGTTGATCCGTCCAATCCGAGGCTTTTGTTCCAGGTTTCTTGACATGGAGTGGTTTTTACAAGGACGAGTTGTCAGCACGTCGCTTAACCCCATTCGGGGGATGGCCTCGGAGATAGCTGCTTCAGATGGTTTAATAAACGTGCTGGAGCCCACACAACTATGTAGCAGGTCCAACTACGCAAGTCATTCCATCCTACTAGACCTGAGACGCTTAGGTGTTTGTCAGCCATTCAGGCTACAGCTATCTGCCTTTTCCAAACTGTCTTATCGCTAAGACATTGGCCGTCAGCGAATTGATACACTGCCGTTACCAGGGGGCGCCCACGTGGAGGACTATGGAAAAGGTCTTTGCCCCCCTTGTTAATAGAATCTTGAGCATTAATTCTACTTATCCCACATACCAGTTACCGTACTCATGCAATTGAATACATGAAATCTTTAGGGCTGGTAAATGCAATACATACTAAGATGGATTTTTAAAACTGTACATAAAAAATCTTTTCATTGCGGTAATAAAACCCAAAAATATATTTCACGGTCGACCCCATCCTCAATGAATGTTATAGAAACTGACATTTATGGGACAAATTTTTTTCATCGGAGTTTCTTTCAATAATCTAATATCTTCTGAATTCTTTTGAGGTTTCGCCCAGATTCCTTCTTAAGAATGAATTTTTACATTCTACAACAAAAAATTTTGACATTGTTAGTATTCGGTCGATAATGTCATCATCGGTAACGTACGTAATTTGTTTTCGGTCGGATAGGTCATAATTTTATTGTGATGCACAGGATCGTTTGACCTGTTTTTTTTTTGTATTCGTTTTTGGAATTAATGACTAATTTAACGTATAATCTTGTACTGTAGATAATATACAGGAACAGTGAAAGCGTGAAATCAAGCACTGTATGTGTGTGAAGAAATCTGAAAAAAACAGGACGCACATATCGATGAATAGATAAATGTAAAGTAGACTTTAACAGATGCTTTATATTTTCTTTCTTTTTTTAGATTTCATTCTAGCAAATTAAGACAATTTCAATAGCTACATGCTATATAATATGGTATATATGTAATTATTTGACTTTCATCTCATTATGAAGTCCAAACAGCTTGGCATACACCTATGACATATGACCTATGAATCACGTAGTCAGACCTGCAACATAGTTGTGTGAACCACCTAAAGCTGCTACCACCGAGGCTGAATAAGTTTTAGCGGCGGCCGACAACCCATCCTTGTAAAAACTTCTCCATGTCAAGAAACCTGGAAAAAAAAACCTCGGATTGGACGGATCAACAACGACGACTACACCAATGTTTAACGGATTATTCTTTCGGCTCCTGGAATATACGCTCCCTGGATAAACGGGGGGCCGTGTAGGTCCTCTTACAACAGGTCGAGAAATACAAACTGAGCCTCACTGCAGTCCAGGACTTGCTTGGCTGTGAGATCAACGACAAAAAATCGTACACAATTTTTACAAGCGGTAAACCATCTAAACACTCTAACACAAGGAGTTTGGAGTTGCGTCCATCGCGAACAATCTCCTCAAGCGGCAGCTTATTGACTTCAGACCCATCAGTGAAAGGTTGTGTGCGATTCGCATTAAGATTCAATTTTTCAACCTCTGGCTCATCAGCGTGCACGCCCCCACTGAAGTGAAGGAAGCAACAGTGAAAGACGAGTTTCACGACCTGCTGGAGACATTGCTTCATTCACTTCCAACAAACGACGTCAAAATACTGCTCGGAGATTTTAATGCGAAAGTTGAGAACGATAGTTGGCATTGGGGAACCACCGGGGACACAGCCTTCACAAGAAATGCAATGCAACGCGCAACGACTAATCGGCTTCCCATACAGTAGGGGCCTTGTCGTAAACTCAATATTCTTTCCGCACCGACGCATTCATCAAGAAATCTGGAAATCTCCGGACCGTCAACCAGATTGACCACGTCCTCATATGCAGAAGATGGGCACCAAGCATGATGGATATCTGATCATGCCGAGGAGCAAAATGCGATTCCGACCATCACTTGGAATCGATCCGTGTAGGATCTCTTCAGTGCACCAATCAATCAGCCCTCCCAAAACAACTTTGCGGTTGACAAACTCTTGACCGATGGTAGGATGCAGGCACATACAGCCGCTCTTCAAGAAAAACTTGCGCCTACGCTACATAACATCGGCAACATAGGTGTACACGGTTTTGTGAAAAAAAAATCTATTAAAGAGGCCGCAGAGAAGGTCGCGAAATGACTGGTTCGACAAAGAATGTCAAAAATGACTTGACACAAAGAACGAAGCTTACAGACAACGTATCCAACGTCCAACTAGAGCTAAGAGAGAAAAATTTGACGAGCTACTGCGAATATCAAAAAGAATAATTAGACGTAAGAAACAAAATGCTTTGACGAGCAGTTTGCTGAACACTAACGCTAACCTATCTAATAGAAACACCAGCCAAGCATATAGATTAGTAAATAGGAATAAGGGCTATCAACCCAGGACTAGCCTCCGTTAAAACAAGGATGGAAACACCATCAGCGACAGACACCGCCAGCATTAACAAACGATGAGCGTTTTATTTCAAAGAGCTTTTTTTAAACTCGCATCCTACGTCCCCATACAAGAAGCCCCAATCGTTGACGATATCATCGAGATCATGGTCCCAATACACAACCTCCGACAGTAAAAGAAGCTGATCTCGCCTTGCAGTCACTCAAATCAAATAAAGTGCTGGGCGCAGATGAGATTCCAACTGAACTGCTAAAATCTGGTGGAACGGTTAAATACAATACATCAGCTACTTCTGCGAATCTGGGAGGACGAGGTGATCCCAGAAGATTTGCGCAGGAGCGTCGTCTGTCCCATCCACAAAAAGCGAGATAAATTGCGGTGTGAGAATTACAGAGGCATCTCATTGGTCTGTACGTCCTACAAAATACGGACGAAAATTCTGGAAAATAATCTTTGGCGAGTATCAAAGCGATTACCTTTCACGGTCAAGCAGATCTTGGAAATGTGGTGGAAATACAACGTTGACGTTAACCAAACCTTTGTAGATTTTAAGCAAGCATACGACAGTATCGATTGTGAAGTACTGTACAACATCAGATGCTGAAATTTGGTATACCAGTAAAATTAGTACGATTAGCAAAGATGACCAACTCCGTCTCACAGCTCAGGATCCAAAACAGGCTGACGGGTCTCTTTAAAAATACGTACTGGACTGATGCAAGGCGATAGACTGGCTCCAACTGTCTTCAACCTGGGATTAGAAAACGCCATTCGGGTGATGAATGCGGACAACAGCGGCACATTGCTCGTAAAGTCGACGCACTTGAAAGCGTACGCTGGCGTCATCAACACCATGTCTTGAAATCTGCCTGCCGCAAAAGAACTTCTAAATATTCTTGATCCGGCTGCAAGAGAAGTTGGACTACATATTAACCAGGACAAAACAAAAGTAATGATACAATCAAGTACAAGGAAGCGAGAACAACCGAGCATCAATCGGCGATCTCAGCATCGAATTCGTAGACGACTTTATATACCTGGATGTGGATAGTAACCTGTCAAAGGACGCCTATGAAACTGACGAAATCAAGCAACGGATTCAGCTACTAAATAAGACTTTCTTCTCGGTGCTTCCAATAATGAAATCGAAGCATGTGGGCATGTGCACAGAAATACTAAGATCCGCATATACTAAACCATCATACGATCTCTGCTATGCTGTGGCTGCGAAACCTGGACCCTTACTGAAGCCTCTGAACACATGATAAACACATTTCAACGAAAGGTCCTTCGGTGAATTTTCGGAGCAATTTGCGGCGGAAATGGATGGCGGATCCGGTACAACCATGAACTGTACGAACTGTACGATGCGCTGGAAGTTTAAAAAATCGTTAAACTACAACGTCTACAATGGGCAGGACATATACAACGAATGGACGATAATCGCATCCCTATGAAAATATTGAATAGACAACGCGTCGGCGGAACAAGGCTGCGAGGAAGATCGAGAGCTCATTGAGTAAAACTCAGTAGATGAGGCCGCCGAACAACTACTTTTTATCCAAAACTGTAGGATGTAGTCACTTAATCGGGATAATTGGATGTTCCAGGCGGCCAAGGCTCGACGTCGGACTGTTGCGCCACGATGATGATGATAGTATGCACACTGTATAAATCGAACAAACCATTGTTATGTATAAAATTAGTTAATACGTAACCTAATACATCAAAATGTGTTAAATTCTATATTAAAATCCGTATTTATATGTAAATTTCATTGCGACTTATTAAATTTACACCCAGACTTCTACCCCAGAACTTAAGGAATTAAAATGTGCCACGGCAAAGCGAGACAAAGCCATGGGTAAAGTTATTAGCGATTTGAATATGAGATAGCTCTTTGTCATTATGGAATATTGCGGATAATATAACTTAGCTCACAATCTTGACACCAAAAATTGATTGAATCTTTACATTTTTGCTGTACGAATGGATTTTCTATATTCGCCTCATGGAATATTTTCATTCAACGTGACCCATATATGTCGGTGACTTTTGCTTCTGGTTATACTAAAATAATAAAATATAATTTTAACGTCAAGTACATACGCGACTCAAACGTGCGTCTATAGGGAAAAGGCACAAGTAAAAGATGTATGTATCCGTATAATTTTGTAAATTCAATTGCTATCAAGGCCGTAATACATGTAGACGTGGACGGACGGACGTATTTTCTTTTGGGCATTATCACGGGGTCAGGGGCAGACGTGCATTTTTTTTTTATTGAACTCATCTGCTCTCAGTTTCATTCAACGGCAATCAATTGTTTCCCCTCGTATAGCTCACGAAACACAATTTTTCAAAAGTTCATTATGTTTATACAGTAGATGCGGGACGTTGCGAAGTATACTACTTCCTCACGAGGCGAAAATTTCAGAGCTTTGTGCTTGCATTTACAACTGATGAGAAACTCACTGCTGCTAGTGGGGAAATAAATGTTCGGAGATCATCCTCGTACATATCCAGTATAAATTATGCATACATCGTGTTCGTCGACTTTTCGCGGAGAGCAATGAAATTTGTAAGCTTTTGTTTGCAAGCACTAGCTATTATGAAATTTGCATAATTTGAGAAAAAGTTCATAATGTTGTGTGTGCAAAATTGACTGCGAATGAGAATAATTGATTAAAAAGATGATCAATCGAAAATTGCCGTCCGTCCGTCCGTCCGTCTACATGTATTTCGGTATTTATTGCAATGTAGTTGACGTGTAGCAATTTGTTTTCAGCAAACAACGAGCCGTGTTCGTTTAATGCAAATCGGCAAACCAGGATTATGGACATGTATCTCAAAGGAACGCTACAACTTTCCAATAGCGTGCTGAGTAAGAATCAAATCATCGTCGAAGTTTCGAAATTATTGCAGATCCCTTACCAAATCAAGCGGTAATGTTATATACTCTCTTTCAGTATATAATTTGTTGGCTTCAGTTGTTGAAATAGTACGCCCTTCTGAACCCTTCAGTTACGAGTATATTAACCTACTCGACTAGAACTCATAGGCTATTATTAATCTCTATTTGTACTTTGTATCTGCAAGATAAACACAACCTCTGTTATTGTCGGTTAGAACTGAACTTTGAAAAAAACCAAAACAGAAAAATATGCTCTAAAGGTAAACCGAACTATTGAATCCGTACTTTATAAGTTTTTCGTTAATGGGATTATAAATGAAAACAACATGCAAATATAAACAAAACTCAACTCATACGCTCTTGGGTCATTTCCCTTAAACGGCGGTAGTTTTCAAACAATCTTTCCTTTTAAATATTTGTCAACCCCATTAACATATAAAAGACTGTTTGCTCATCAACTGAGCAACGCGGTACATACGTTTCATCTTTAAAAACGCCACCGGTCTAATAAATTTCTAGATGTCGACACCAAGTAAAATTTAGGAAAAACCTACAAGTATGTAGTGAGGGTGTTTATCTCTTCGAATTGCAAACATGAAAATTTTAAACAAAATGATGTATGCATACATACCCAGATGCTAGACAATGCTTTCGTTTTACGCTTTTATTACAAACTTGCTCATCTAGTGCTAGGCTTCTCATAAGAAACCTATGTGTTAAGAAGAGTTTTTCATCACCCACTTCCACCCACGTATACCCCCATAACCTCGAGTAGGGGCAGTTAATGTAGAGAAAAGTCGGTATTTATAAACACACACTTGTCTTTTATATTAAAGGAAAACAAGCTAGCCTTCCGCTAGCTTGCCGTTTTGATTTGGTGCATTTGCTACTTTGAAATAAGTAGTTAAACTTGTTCCGATTTCACTGCTCCTGTGAGAGGTATATAAAATAGTGGACTGATTTCAATCAAATTTAGGAGTGTGATTTAACAGTAAATACGATTGAATAATATGTAATTCGGTAAAGATATCTTTAGAAGTAAAAAAGTTTTTCTAACAAAAACTTAATTTTGGAACGGTCGTTCCTATGGCAGCCATATGATAAGAGTATTCCAATTTCAACCAGATTCGGCAAGGTGATTTGGCAAAAGATATTATTGAAAAATTTGAGATTTTAGAAAGATTTGTAACGGACGGTTTGGTGGGCATCCGAAGATGCCCGTGGGGACGGAGCCTAAGGTAGCTTAATTGACCGTGAAGGTCGGGCTGTACCATCTAGCGAAAAAAAGGCTCCTCAACGAGCTAAGCAGCGGCCTATGCTCGCTGTAGCTCAGTTCAGGAGACGTGCGCGGGGATTTCGCCGCTCGTTGCCCCTGTCCTTTACATATTAACAAAAATTCATAGGCCTGGGGAAGACAACACAAACAAGGGAGGTAAAAATATGGAATAAAAAAAATTAGGCGATAAGGATGGAATGGTTGGCAGATGGCTCGCTTGCCCTCGCGCTCGTATTGGTGTAATGGGACCCTCGGCCTCTGGTTTCGTACCACCGACAGATCCTTACTCATCAGGTGCTGCCATAGATATGCCGGTGAAAGCAGCACTACCATATGGTCCATTGCAGGTGGTTCATTACAGATTCATTTAGAAATAAAAAAGTTCTTCTCACAAAGACCGACTTTTGGGCCAGTCGTTCCTATGACAGCTATATGACATAGTGGTCCGATTCCATTGGTTCCGACATATTTACAGCGTGCAATAGAAAGAAGGCTTTGTGCAAAATTTCAGCTCGATAGCTTTAACTAAGGGACTAGTTTACATAGAACCAGATGGACAGACGGACCAAGAATATAGTATATGTAGTTTGTATGGTCGGAGATGCTTCCTTCTGTGCGTTACAAACTTCATGACCGAGTTAATATACCCTATTACATTCGTGAGGGTATAAAAAACATTGTTCTTGCTAACATTTGAACAGTTTCCCCATCTTCACCTGCCGCTAGAGCACCAGAGCGAAAGCAACATTTCAAAATGTTAAATGAAAAGATGGATCTGCCTCTGTCACTGCCCTTCGATTAAAGTAATTCGCTTCTAATTTGATATGCTATGCGGCTGCTACTGCGCAAAATGTAATTCTCACTTCAGCAAAATTTGAAAAATGAAACTTCAACGTTTTCTTTGTAAACAGAAGCTCTATGGCAACATCCCATTTAGCAGGCTTTAGGTATTATGAGAGTACAATGAAATGCATTCATCCCAAAAAGCCGACGGCGGTTATATTGACACAGTGACGGGGGTGGTCGAGGCACTGTTCGTCTTCTTTGAGCTGGTATAATAGAAAAGAAACGATTCTTCCATCTTCTCTTAATGCAGCTTAGACTAGGGAATATCAGGACTGGAACATAAGACAAATTTTAATTTTAGGGAAACTTTCCAGCTAATTAATATTTTTTTTTTGGGACACGGTTTCGCGTAATTTACACGACAAACTGCATTTAAATGGCACTCTGTTTGAAGAAAAATTTAGATTTTAATCAGTCGAGATGAAAATCGGAAAATCTTTTAATATTTAACACTTAGCGTCCTAGTTTTTACTAGGCATTGACAATTAACAGTCGTCCGGATGGCGCAACGGTTAGCACGTTTGCCTTCTACGCACTGGGCCCCGATTCGATTCCTACTGAATGCGGTAGTTTTCGATTAAAAAAGGGGATTTACGCTTCGGACTATGAGCCCGCTCAGCTTAAATTGGGATTGTTTGTGACACTTGGTTTCATTCTGCACACCAACTTAGTATGCGTCTGTAGCTAAGCTCGGTAACGCACCGGGCATTTTTTGCTACTCGAAACACGGTCTCTGCGGTTCGTACCCCGCAACGGGACCAACTATTTTTTATTCTCAAATTCCCTCTGAATTAATTTCTCCGAGCTTTAGTGGTTTCGTATGGATAGTAGCACTCATCAGGTCTTGCATCTTTGCAGCTATCCATGTGCAAGACGACCACGAAAGTGTGAGAATTCTGTTTGTATAAGCCGTGATTTTACTTGAAAACTCGACCGTGGAGGTCTAGATGGTGTGAAGCACTTATATTAACTCACTAGAGGGGTGGAGAGAGGGTGAGAAGTGGAGATATTTGTTCCCTGGCAATTTTACTTTATGTATTAATGTTCTTGCAAATGTACAAGTGCGAATCATTTTCAATTTAAATTGGGATTGTTTGTGACGCTCAGCTGTTAAATGAGTACCCATTTATGGGGTAAATAACTTGGTTGAGCGTGTTGCTGATCAATCACACACCTCTGCACAGGACCTACCGTCACGATCTGGAAAATGAGATGCAGATGATGCTAACTCATCTCGAGGCCATGGTTGTACTGTTGCGCCAGTTATTAATTTTGTTGTTGTTGTTTTTCAGCAGCAACTACAACAACATGCAGATCTGCTTTCGCCGCTGTCGCTGCCGCTGCATTCTACGTTCATTCTGGTTTGGGCATAAAACTGAAATGGCGAGAATTCTACTCGATTTGTATAGCTTTCGATTTTTAGGCACAAGCGTATAGTGTGTGTCGGGCTGTCGCGCCACGATGATGATGATGATGTATAGTGTGAAAAGCGCGATGTTCTTTTTCACTCCACTGAAGAAAACTTCGCCGTTTGATTACCGATTTGAGAAGATTACACTTGTATCGTCTTAAGTGATTTTTAAGACGTTTTTACATTTTCTTTTTATATTGTAATTGGAATTGGAAGGAATGATAGGAATCATTCCTAGAGCTGCATCGCTTTTCATGCACTATGCTATTTAATGCCATTGTAGCGCATTCCAAACAGACTGCACATACATAGGTCGCATGGAAAATTCGATAACATTCTGTCTATAACGGGGATGTTAATCGAAGTAGAGTTTCAGCCGCTTTCATGAAAATAACAAGCAGTCATGACATTCGTGACGGTCATTCGCTCAAAACTGTATCATTAAATTGGTTAAAAGTAGTGTTAACTACATGCACCTTTTGTGAATTATCTATAATGAAGCATTCGGGTCGTATTGTGGAAAGAGGGCAATGATGTATGTATATGCAAATGTGGCGTTACCAATTTAGAATTTAGTAGTCTTGATTGGAACTCATTGTTGTAGAATAGGTACATATTGTATATAAGGTAGGTTTTTTTATGTGTAAACATCTTATGGCACGGTACAGGGTAACTACGGTTTTACCCCGTGTGGAATGCGTAAACAGCACTAGTGTGTATTAATTTTCAATTTATATTCAGTGCATTTTATGTCCACTACATGTAGCTGTGAGTTGAGCATGACGGCCGAGCTTGGCATTACACTTTGTGTTTTTCTTCAGGAAGAGCAATCCCGAAAAAAACGCATTGTCGTGCAAGAAGGGAACCCTTCTTCGCCTGCGTATCAATTCGTCGATTGGCATCAGACCCGCGCGCCGACTTAGCTTGGCATTACATTTTGCGTTTTTCTGCAGGAAGAGCAATCCCGCAAAAAAACGCATTGTCGTACAAGAAGATGACCCTATGATTACACATTGCGTTTTTCTGCGGGAAAATCTTGTGAAAGAAATAAATATATCCCAGTGAGGATATCGATGGTTTTATTTTTTTGGCAATATAGCAGGTAGAAGTCGGGAGGCCGATACAATTTCAGCCAGTCCTCAATGGATGCACTGCATGAATTTCGTCACTGGGCGTTTCTAGTTTATCGTTGAACCAAAAAACGAAATTGTAAGCCTGGCATTACACTTTGCGTTTTTCTGTAGGAAGAGCAATTCCGCATAAAAACGCATTGTCGTACAAGAAGAGGAAGGCGTACATTTAAATGGAACGCTTTACACTTATGCTTTTCGACAACGCTGCAGTTTGCAGGAATCGTTTTGCAGCTTTTTGCAACAGGGTTGTTTTTGGGTCATATTCCTTACAACAGGATATTGGTCGATTGACTCAATCTGTCGCCGGCATACCTGCAGGTAACTGAACAGAAAAGTGAAGAAGATCATCCTTAAGTATTCCACTCTGTGCGAAACTCCTTTGGTGGAAAGTACTGGACACACAAAAACGGAAGCTCGCGGTTTTTAAAAATCGTCTCCGACGATGTGGAGCCCCTCAAAACGTGTTCTGAAAGCTGTTCTTCCTAAAAGCCAGTGGATTTTTTGTCAAGCCTATCAACGAAGAACAATAGGCCAACCACATTATTAACTTCTCGGTGATTGACCCAGAACAGTTAGTGTGATGGACTTTGGCAGACTCCCAGTTAACACACCCAACATACAATGCCGAAACCACCCGTCATGCCAGTTCACTTGGTATGATTTCCCCTGAGGTTACTGAATCCGATGTCCGCAAATTGATTAAGCTTTCCAGAATTGGAAAGGGATGTGATAAAATGCAAATTTTTAGCATAAAAGATTCCCGAGTAAACTGTGTAAACAACCGTGGGTTAACTACACACAGTTCAATCTGTTAGTAACTCGGCCTGAGGATTATCCACCTATCCTCACAGCAGGTGTAACCTATTTGCCACCCGAACAGAAAACAGCGGAGAAGCCTGCTCAAACAAGGCCAATAACATGCTGTACAAGTGGATTACAGCCAATATTAGTGAGAGGATCTACATGTTCCTCTAGAAGAACAATATTTTTACCAAGGAGTATAAGCACTGCCGAGACGGATCCAGTGAATGCAAGGAACACCTTGTGATGAACTCGGCTGTGGTAGGACAAACTATGCGCAATAATAGGAATCTGTTATTGCCAGTATATCGATTACGCTATTGCGTTTGACAGCATCCTCTATAGCCAGCTAGGCGAGTTTCTCTACATGTACGGCGTGGATCCAGCCTAAATCGTTTTCTTGACAAAAGTGATGGAGAGAAGACAAACCAAACTATCAGTGCGTTCGATCGAATTCAATATTCTGTCTCAACCGGTTCAAGTTTAACACTTATCACCCAGTCGCTCACAAACAAACCAGATGTATTGTTAGCCGACAAAACGAATTGCTTCGCATACATCATGGATATTGCTATCCCCCATAATAGCATAGCAACATCGAGAAAAAGCCTGCGAAGAAAATATCAAACTATAGTTCAATGACTCAAGTAAACAAACATACTTTGGCATCTTGGCAGTGTACAAATAGTGCCTGTAATATTAGTGAGTGTTTTGTAATATTATCGGCTACCGGTATTGTGCCCAAAACGTTCTTACTTCCCTTACTAAATTGAATCTGCAGCACAATCTCACGAGCATCTTATTTTGGGTACATTCGCAACTGTGCGGAAGATGTTCGGGGAGTTCTACTTGTATCTACTATAAGCAGGATGCAGGCTTAACACCTGTCCAAGACATGCATACCCAGCAACTTGATTTTTACATCCATTGCGGGTATAAAAGCGGCCAATGGGGCCGAGACTAAGCCAACCAGTAGTTAATGAATAATGATAATAATATAATATAAACCCATGTACCGAATATACAAGAGCATATAAATTTAAAACGCATTTTTTCACATTCAATAGTTGGAGATGGTAGCGGCAGATGTTCAAGTGAAAATAAATACAAAGCAATCTGTCGAATATGCCACATTCGACACCTTGAAACAATGAATCTATGAAAATTAATGCAATGCAAAGTATCGAATGTGATTTTTAAGATATAAAAAATAGTCAGTTGATACAACTCAATCACATACACAAAAAGAATTGAAAACAACAACCGAAAACTATCAAAATTTTGAAATTCCACCACGCGCTGATTTTGAATTCACAATTGCAGTTGCTTTTTTTGCTCTACTGAAAAGTAGCTATTTTCATATTCGATAGTTGGCGATGGTAGCGACGTATGTCTGTAAATATAATATGTAATTATTTAGAAAAAGGAAAACCACCATTCTCCAAAAATGGATTGCGATTGCTATCATTAGCGAAGAAGTGTTCCCGAATGTTTCGTTTTTTGATAGCTATCTGCTGATTTGTTATCGTCTCTTTCCAATTGTCCTGTTTTCAGTTGCGGATTTACCTCTTTAAACGTTGTAAAAGTAATTACCGAAGATTTTTACGGTTTTTTATTCGGGATGTGATCACTATGGTGTTTTTTGGTTGCTTTTTTGGTCTTCCCCACCTTTTATTATTGATGTGTAAACATCTTATGGAGCGGTACGGTGTAAAACCGTGGTATCTGTGGAATGCGTAAAAACAACTCTCGTCAGAATCTGCATAGCTCAGTCGGTAGAGGACCGGGCTAAAAGCACATACTACTACTCAATTGCCCTAACCTCTTGTGTTCCATGTGACCCAGTTAACGTTTCGTTGGCATAAACTGGTTTTGAAGAATGCAGTTACCAGCATGGACCTCCTGCACATCCATGGCCACGAACGTCGTCGTGGACGGGATTCGAACCCGAAACGCCGGAAGTCAAACATGAGACTGATGCCTCCCTCAACACACTGTGCTACCGTCGCACCAAATTTGCGTATTTTGTTTTTCTTTTTCTTTTTTAACAAAGACAATTTTGCGGCTTTTGCATAAATGAAAATGAATAATGCAGTTTTAATTATCGCCAAATAAAAAGGAATTTGTTATTGTTGAGGTCAATATTGAGTTCTTTTATATTTATTTTCCCATATTGACCTCGTTCGTCATATAATCCGTACCGTTCTTTTCACTCTTGATATTTGTACGAATGATAAGAACGGGCCTAATAACAACTTAAACCTGTGCGGGTCAGTGGGGTGGCTGACCTACACTTGATATATTAGGCGCGTTCTGTAGCAACCTATACAGGTTAGACAAATAACACGCAATACAACAACAGCATTAACCTATTTTATATGGGTTAGCCTTCTACCCCGGTGAGTTATCCAAGGTTGAGTCCTACTATAAATAGCACATAAAGCTTTACTTTCACCTAGAATCCAAACTTTATCTGACACAAGATCCATTTGATGTCAAATTCATGTTTCTACCCTAAATGGGTCAGCTATATCGTATTTTTTCGCCTAAACCACACTTAACCCAGGTAATTGCAAAAGGACGCGCCTATTGTACAATTGTACCCAAAAACGCGCCTATGCTTGTCATTAACCCGACAATTGGTTGCAAGCGTTTGCCAAGCTCCGACGATGATGCAGTAATCAATTCGTACAGCTCATTCGTAATTTAGGCGACCGGATTCATAATTAATTGTCACATGAACAGAAACAAAGCAATTCCGAAAGCAATTGTTAGTTTTGAAAGCCAATCAGAGTAGACAACATGGCATTTTAAAATTTAACCTGGAAAGCTGCCCTTGGTGGTTTTTTTTGTCACGAGTTATTCTACAAAAAAACGCACCTATAGAGATGGTAAAACTAACAAGACACCAATTAAACAAGTGCTATTAGTATAATTTTTCATTAAATATGCTTTAAATGAATACATCTATATGTTCGTTGTGAATAATTAGGTTTACAACTACACTAGGCGCGCTCTTTTTTACCGCGGTGGAGGTTAATTTGGTTTAACGGCACGCAATTACAACAATGCGTTAACCTGATTTCACCTTCAGAGCTCTACGGGTTAGCTAACCTGCACTGTATAGATACGACGGATAGATGTCGCTGAAATTTTTCGCAGTTTAATTTGATTGTTGGTATTAAGTTTATTTGTAAACATGTTATACATAGATAACATCCCTGATATGTTCTTTATATTAAATCTCGCGAACACAATCAAAAATTAAAAAAAAAAAACTAAATTGACGCCAGGGGTCCATTGCACTTTGACATTTGACCGGGTAGTTAGCACGAAACGTTCTTTAGTACGGCGCTTACCCTTCACCTAAACCTGAACTCCAGTGCAAAAGAATGCGCCTACAGTTCTTGTTATTCGGCAATAACTCGATAGACCCGCTTTGAGTTCTACAGTTGGGAGCTTGTGTTTCTCTAATAGTATATGCACACTAGACACCTAAATTTTGATAGAATTGTAAATCCCGAAACCTATGCACACCATTCGTTCTTCTTCCGCCACCAAGATTAAGTGCTGCACATGTACATTTTTTTTCACTAGAACATGCCGCGTAGAGTATGGTGAAATGTAAAAAGCATATATTCGGGAGAAAAAAAATATTTCAACAAGATTTCAGCAAGATATGTTTTAAATCTCGGTCAAAATCTAGATTAATGAATGTACGGTGAATTTTGGAGATTTGGTGGTAGATTTGCTTAAATCTCGAGATTTATCCAAATCTCCTGTAGTGTGCAAGGGACATAACCCCTGTCGTCTTCTAAATTATGTATTGTATGTACATATATTGTTCTCCACATCTCCGCAACTATTATTCCCTATATCCTACTACTACTACTACTACTATTTTATATACATGTAGGTATTTTTATACATATGTAAAAGTATACAATTCCAGTCCAATAATGATGTGTTACATATTTTTTCAACTATAAATTATTAGCAACAACAATGAAAATTATATGGTAAGAATGCACTAATATTCCGAAACCATCCCGTCTTCAACACATTAAAATGAGCAAGTAAGGGCGCATCGGCGAGAAAAATCATTGCAAAGGGGTCGTAAAAAAATGTAAAGAGATGAGGTTGTACCAGGCAAACGTACCTTACCCTTCTTTCAGGAAATGCTCTTGTTAACAATCCGCAGAATAAAAAAGTCATGAAGCTAAATGTTTCCTGTTGCTGTTTTTGCTTTTTTCCATCGAAAAACATCACTTTTCATTATGAATTTTACAACAATAATTCATGATGTGCTGCCTATTGTGACTAGATACAATAGTACCCTAGGCAATAAGACTTTTTAGATAGAAATGTCGGTACCACAAAAATGAACTATGGGGTTTTGTTTGGACTACTAACATACTACAACATAGTCCGCGTATCTACGAGGTGTGGAAAAGGAAGGGCTGGACAAAGAAGGCGTCATTTTTCAGTTTTTCGCATACGGAAGTCGTTCACCGTAGAAAAAAGAAAGTTATAATACATTGAAAGAGCACTTTATTTTCTATAAGATTATAACACGTCATTGTATTGTATCTTTTGTTTCAAATTGGTCAAACTTTTGATCAGTTCGATACACAATACGAATTAGTAAACTCATTTTATGAGAAGTTTTATTGTTTACATTTTTGTCCTAAACAATTTACATGTTTCATGAATGGCAAAACGATAAAAGGAAAGAAAATTGAAAAACGTGAGGCGAAATGATTCTTTTTGGAAAAGTGCGAATTTGATGAGCATCTGTAATAAACTACATATATGTAATATATATATCAGTGACGTAATATATATATCAGTGACGTGCAGCGGAAATTTCCGATAGTCAAGCAGTTGAGATCTTTATAAATAGACTATGTGGAGTAAAACACACATTCGTACAGTAAAAAGTGTTTTTATATTTTATGAAAAAAGCAGGAAATATGCTCGTCGAATTTGCACACAAAAAAAAAATATAGGTATATACTATATCAGTAATATATATAAATATATTACTATGCTAATATGTAACTTGTATTCAAACAAATACAAATGCAGTATCCAAATCATTTGCCTTTCGCATTTGTAAACAATATCCTTTTAAACTGCAATAGTAGGAAGCGCCAAAAGCAGACCGACAGTTCTCTTCTGTACAGGGTGGGCCAAATACAAGTTTCTTTTTAAAAATGCGATAAAATGAACGAAATTAATTTTTTTCCATGTATTATGGCTTCATTAGTAAGAGCAAACATTCTCATTAATGATGAAACACAACTTCGTTCAAGTGGCTGTCTCGCCTGGCTTCGCAGTAGCACATTCTGTCATTCCAATTTTTCAAGACCATGTCGATGGTTTCGGGCTGTAGCTCACGGATTGCTTGGATGAAATTGGCCTTAAGTGCTTGAATCGTTTCTGGATTGTTGGCATAACATCGGTCCTTCACGGTTCCCCAGAAAAAAAAAGTCCAAAGGGGTCAAATCGCAGCTCCGAGGCGGCCAATTGACATCGCCAAGACGGCTGATAACACGATTTGGGAATTTGGTGCGTAAAAGATCGATTGTAGCATGGGCTGTGTGGCATGGCGCGCCATCCTGCATGAAAAGTCGGATAACATGGCTCTGTAACGTTTACCGTTGACCGAACCGTTGTTCCCAGCCTCATTTTCGAAGAAAAATGGTCCAATGGTGCCACCACTCCACAATCCGCACCAAACTGTCACTCTCTGTGGATGCATTGGCTTCTCGACAATAACGTGCGGGTTTTCCGAGCCCCAGATGCGGCAATTTTGGTTGTTAACGTAGCCTCCGAGATGAAAATGCGCCTCGTCAGAAAAGATGATTTTTCGCCCAAAATCGTTGTCCAATTCAAGCTGCTCTAAGACCCAAACTGCGAAGCGATAACGAAGCGGATGGTCGTGCGTCTTCAATTGCTGAGTCAATTGGACCTTGTAAGCGAATAATCCGAGATCTTTGTGCAGAATTCTCTTCAGGCTAGTGCGTGAAATGTTGAGCTGTTGAGATCGATGGCGAGTTGATATTCGTGGAGCGAGTCTCATACTCTCGGCTACAGCAGGGACCATGAGTGTTGTTCACTAGCTTGCCAGTCTCACGAACTTTTTGCACAAACTTGCGTACAGCAGGCGCGGTGGGTGCTTCATTTCGGCCAAAACATCTTTTCAAAAAACGCACTGTTTGGGCTACACAGCACTCACTTTGGAAATAAGTTTTCAATATTTCCCAACGTTGTTCAAGTGTAAAGCGACTCATTTCGTTCTGCGGAGGTATGATACTGACTTTCTGTCAATATTTCGAGCGGGAAACAGCTTTCACTGTCAAAATAACCTATGAATTAAAAAGAAACCACTAGATGGCCCACCCTGTAGTACATCAAGATAATATTTCTTAAATTTCACTTTTAGTAAACAATCCTTTCCGAATATACAATAAATCTACAGTTTTGCGCATATTTAACTCATCTGAAGAATAAATACCTTTCAGTTAATTTTTGACATTGCTCTTTAAAAAAGAATCGTACTTCGATTTATGTACCAATCAGAATACATTCATTATTAAGATAATTAAATTTCAACTTGTAAAAATTATTTGGTTCAACCAAATTAAGGGGGAAACCACATTAGGAGGCTCATTTTAACTGTTTTTTACAATTTTTTCTGGGTGGGAAGAATTAATTAGAATTCAATCAAATTTTGACATCATTTTATTCATATTTCGAAGAACATTTGTAAATTTTTTTGAATAAAAATAACAAAGTTACGCACTGATGTCCGCTGAAGGCCGTAGCTAGAGTTCTCCAATTGCGGGACGTGTAGCGATTCCAGTTTCTATCCGAAATCAAAAGGTTTTAATTTTACATTATTAACTTATTTTCTAAGAATATAAACCGTAATGCAGGTGAAAATAATGGAAATTAAAAATTTGGTAGATGTTGAAAAACATTATTTCAATTTTCACCATTTTTGTTCACTAAGTATCAAAGAAAAAAACAAACTTAAAAATATGATTTCATCTCGAATGTTGGTTCACGCTTTTCGTAATTTTATAAAGAATCATACTTTCAATTTTCATAATGATCTGTTCATTACTTTTTGAGTTAGACTTCCCGCAAATGTGGAAAAAGTCATTTTGAGAAAAACGCGTTTGAAAAACAGAATATAACCGAAATAATCCCTTGTGTTGATGCTTCTACTACCTTCTATACCATTATTTGAAAACAAAGATGCAAAAGTGGGGTACCGCTACAAGGCTACATAAGTACATGAAGCGACTACCTGAGGTAGTGCTCCGCCCTACCTACTGTGCGATCGAGCCTGTGGACTATACCCGATGAGCGCTCGGTTCTATGCTCATAAAATCTAAAGAATTCGAATTTCGTTTTGACATTTTGGCAGTGTATTCTTGGGTTGTTAAGCTAATAATTCATACAATAAAAAAAATTGATTTTTTGAACCTCCTAATGTGGTTCCCCCCTTGATAAAAAAAACAGTAACAGTCCAATCTGAACCATGTGCTAGAGATGAGCCACCATCATCTCATTTTCTAGATCGTGACGGTGTCTTGCAGAGATGTGCGATCAGCAACACGCTCAACCAAGATATTTGCCACATCAATGGGTACTCATTTAACGGATGATTGGGCTCATATATTGTAGTTTGATATGTAAATCCCCTTTTCTATCGAAAACCACTGCAATCAGTAGGAATCGAACCGAGGCCCAGTTCGTAGAGGAGAAAGTACCGTTACGCCATTCGGACTATCAACCAAATTAAAGCAAACAAATTAATTCATTTAATTTACACCTTCAGTTTACACGTAAATATCATTTTTAACCATCAGATATTTCAATTCATTCATTACCTATTGTTGTCAGAAAAGTAGTTGAAAACATTGTTTTTAATTTAAAAAATCGGACACGTAATATTCGCAAATTTTCAAATATAAGTACTGGACATTTATATGTCATTTGAAAGCTAACACATCGGGGCAATTTTTGTAGATTTTGTGGACATCTCAGTTCAAAGTACCGTAATAAAATATAGGTTAGATTTTTTCGTTAAAAGTTGATTTTGAAATTTAAAAAAAAAAATTGAAACGGTTGTACATCGGAAGTTTCGATGAATTTCGCAACCATGAAGGTGTCATTTTATAGGAAATTTTACATAGTTTCAGAAAATGGAGTCTATTTTCGACTTTAATAACCCAGAGGCTGATATATTATAGTTTTCTCCAGAATATTTAGCTTTTTGACAAGAACAACAAAAATAACTCTGTAACGGTGAAAGATAGAGAGGCCGTTCGGGCGGCGTTGCGTTGTTCCTCTAATAGAGTGTAGAATATACCCTAGCCCTATGGCGATTTCATTGCGGGCCACCCTGTATATATATATGAAAAACCGAAAAATAGCACCTTCTTCCTCCCCCTCCCTTTTCTACATCTCGTAGGATCGGGACTTTTAGTATGTATACCTATTAACTAGTCCAAACAGAACCCCATAGTTCATTTTTGTGGTGTGTGGAACTTTTTATCTAGACCCCCCAAGCGAGCATTCATTTCCTTGGCTATAGTTGTCTGGAGAATATATGAACGGTTTTCGGCATGAAGTTTCTGAAAATGATGTACATATGTAATGAATTGTCGTCACTGTCAGTTAGAGATGGGCTATTTTATAGTCAGTACAGATAGTCCAATATATGTATATTTTAAATCTCTTATCTTTTTAAACAAAACAACTTTTATTTAAACATTAATTGACTGAAATTTCTTTTATATTTTTAGTTGGACTGCCGATTCTTTGCTTCTTCTTATGGGGCGATGCATACAAAAGAGGATTCTTTTGCGGCGATGAATCTCTTAATCATCCTTTTCACGAATCCACTGTTAAATCTTGGATGTTGTATGTTATAGGGCTAGGATTGCCAATATGCGTGGTAAGTCTTTATAATATTTTATACTCAATTCAAGTGAACCATTATCGTGGTGTAACAGCCCGACGTCGGGCCCTGGCCGCCTGGATCATCGTCCTGCAATTTTCTCGGTCAAGTGACCACGACCTCAAATTTTTGGAAGCCCAGCAGTTGTTCGGCGTCATTATCTGCTGAGTCTTCTTAACAAGCTCTCGGTCTTCCATGAAGCCTTGCTCCGTCGGCGCGTCAACCATTCAATATTTTCTTAGACGTGCGTTCATCGTCCATTCGTTGTCCTGCTCATTGTAGACGTTGTAGTTTGACGATTTTCGAAACTTCGAGTGCATCGTACAGTTCGTACTGGTTGGTTGTACCGGATGCGCCCATCCATTTCGGTCGCAAATTGTTTCGAAAATTCGCCGAAGGACGTTTCGTTGAAATGTGTTTATCATATTTTCGGAGGCTTGAGTTAGGGTCCAGGTTGCGCAGCGATAGCATGGCACAGGTCGTATGATAGCTTAGTATAAGCTTAGCTAAGCATTTCTGTGCACATGCCTCAATTTCATTATTGGGAGGACCGAGAAGAAAGTCTTACTTGCCAATTGTATCCGTCGCTTGATTTCGTTATTTTCACTGGCGCCGCATTTGACAAGTTACTACCCTGGTATATGAAGTCGTCTACGAATTCGATGCTGAAGTCCCCAACATTGATGTTCGGTTGTTCAGTCGTCTTTTTAGGGTTTTGTATTAAAAACAAAACCCTTATGAAATCGGTCAAATGTCTGTCCGTCTGTCCGTCTGTCCGTCTGTCCATGAAATATCTCACGAACGGCTGAAGCTACATACATGAAATTTTGTGGGAGTATGTAGAATTATTATAATTCGCCGGAGAAAGCGATTCGTTGTAATAGGCTTACTTTAAGGGGATGTCCCCATAGAGGGAAAATGAAGGTCAAAATTTTTTTTTCATCTGGTATAGGCAAGTGGGGTATCATGAGAAAGGTAACACCGAGTACATTTCATTTCCGGTATTTTCATCAAATTTGAAAAAAGGAGAAAAGAGATAGAGGGGAAAATAAGTGATCCGAGTTTGTCCCCCCCCCTCGCATTTCGATACCGTTATACTTAGAAATATGAAAATTTGCAAAAAGGCGGCATTTTACTAGTGTAGAAAACCAAAAATCGTAGAATTTTGATATCTCAACAAAAAAGGTTAATAATAGTACATTTCTATAGTTGCAGTTAGCATACCCCTACACGCCTTAAGCACAGCCGAGGTCAAAAATATTGATGGCCAATGATAACCAACATCATCGGCAATAATATCTTTAAGTTTCATTACAATCACATAATATTTAATAATAGTACACTCATTTAAAATTAGGCATTTTGATACTATCCACACAAAAATTACACCTACCGGCCTCATATGTAGGTGTAAGTACTACTTTCATGTTGTTTTTCGTAGTGCGAATTGCAGTTATTTAATTAATCATATTTGAAAGGGTGAAGATTAGTTGGGGGCGCTACGTCGTAATTGGCAAACTTTACCGAGTGGAAGGGGGGAGGGGTCCACATAGAGGCGAAATTAAGCTCAAATTTTTTTTTTTATCGACCGGTATAGGCAAGTGAGGTGTCGTGAGAAAGGTAATGTTGAGTACATTCCATTTTTTCGCATTTTCTTGAAATTTGTAGAAAGGGGAATAGTGGGGGAGGAAAAAATATTAGTTCGTAATTTGCCCCCCCCCCCCCCCCTGGCATCTCGAGACTGTCAGAATTATGAAAACTTACAGGAAGGTGGGTTCCGAATAGCATATAAAATTGAAAATAATGGAATCTGTGTATCTTCTCAGAATAGGTAAGTAATAGTTTATTTCTGTAGTTACAGTTAGCACACCTCTGCATGCCTTAAACACGTTCGAGGTCAAAAGTACTGATGGCCAACGATAACCAACACCTTAGGCAATAATATGTTCTAAGTTTCGTTACAATCACGTAATATGAATTGGCATGTAAAATGTAAGTGGGTAAAACAGTTTAATTATGTTTTTTTTTGTCCATCTGAGTGGTATCAAGAAGAGCAACGAGCCGATATTTATATACCAAAATAAGCGCTTGCTACAAAACCCTCGGATTGCGGGCGTAGCCCTCTATATTCCGGTTTCATTTTTTTTTTGCATCACTATTTTTGTTTTGTATTGGTTAATGTGTAGTCCAACTTGTTGTGCAGTCATGTCAAGATTATTTATTTGGAAGTTTTTCTGCATCGGGGAGGTTTCAGGACGTGATGTTGATTTCGTCAGCGTGCACGTTAACGTTGTTTTCCCAGCATTTTTCCAAAATTTGCTTGACCGTGGAATCAGCTGATTGGTTGTTGATCGGTCTGAAACCGCCTTGATACTCGCGAATGATTCGTTCTGCGTACGGCTTTATTCTGTTTCCCGGAATTTTCATCAGTATTTTGTCGGACGTACAGACTAGGGAGATGCCTCTGTGATTCTCACACCGCAATTTATCTCCCTTTTTGTGGATGGGACAGATGATGCTCCTGCGCCAATCTTCTGGGATCACCTGATCCACCCAAATTCACAAAAGTAGCTGATGTATTGCATTTAATAGACCCATTATACCAGATTTTATCAGTTCAGCTGGAATCTCGTCTGCGTCTGGCACTTTATTAGGTTTGAGTGACTGCAAGGCGAGATCAGCTTCTTCTACTGTCGGAGGTTGTGTATTGGGGCCATGATCTCGATGATATTGTCGATTGGTTCTTCTTGTATAGGGACGTGGGATGCGGGATTAAGAAGCTCTTCGAAGTTGGACGCCCATCGTTTGTTGATGCTATCGGTGTCGCTGATGATGTTTCCATCCTTGGCCTTACAGAGGCTAGTCCTGGGTTCATAGCCATTCCTAATCGTGTTTACTAGTCTGTACGCTTGTCTGGTGTTTCTATTATAATAGCTAGGTTTTATCATTAATGTTCAGCAACTGCTCGTCAAATAATTTACATTCCTTACGTCTAATTATTCTGTTTGATATTTGAAGTAGCTCGTTATATTTTTCTCTCATAGCTCTGGTTGGACACATTGTCTGTAAACTTGGGTCTTTGGGTCCAGTGATTTTTGTCATTCTTCGTCGACCCAGTTATTTCGCCCTCGGCGGGATTTATGGCCTCTTTGATAGATCTTTTTAGTTTTCCCAAACCCCGTTGCCGATGTTGTGTAGCATAAGTGTCATTTTTTCTTTAAGGGCGATCCTATATGCCCGCGCCGTAACATCGGTCACGAGTTTGTCAACTGCAAAGATTTTGGGAGGACTGATTCTTGATTAGTGCACTGAAGAGATCCTACACCGATAAGTTTTCTTTATCGAGTCGAATAATGTCTCCAGGCGGTCCTAAAACTGGTCTTTTACTTCTTATTTCTTCACTTCAGTGGGGGCGTGCACATTGATGATCGCACCTAGATACGTCCTCGCATGTATTGTATAATGACGGGACAAAATCCTAATTTTCATAAAGCGCCTCTTTTTGCTAACATTCTGTAAATTCAGTGGTTTCCTCTAGATTCTAGAAAAGAACTACTTTCTGGCTGGAAGGTGACAGCGTATTAGGAGACGAATTTGTGTAACCCGTGGAGACAGGTTATATGAAATACTGGGCGGGTGGCAGTGGCATTAGGCAACGCTTAACCAGGGTTGAACATTCGCATCTGTAAATGCGGATGATACGTAAAATTATTGTAGTACGCAGGACGAGGCGATTATGTTGTAATCGTATAAATATTAATCTTCCAATCAAATCCATAGTATTACGAGATCGATAATTACCATAATTAATGACGTTGATTTAAATTATTTATGATCGGCATTCAACATCCGAAACTTCTACAAATGAATCAACACAGTTAATTTTTCAGATTAATTCAACGGTGATTGCGTTTCAAACAAACAAGCAAAAATCTCTGGAAACTAAATGTGTTTCAAATATGTACAAACATTTTCTCTGGAAATTGTCCTGCGTCATTTGAATTTACTCGAAGCGTATCTTCTTATTGCAAATTAGCCATAAACTTCTTATGCTAACCATTATAAATATACTGTACACACATACTTCAAATCTCCAGAATTCAAATGATATAAATATAAACTGACATTCGATAAATATAATAAATCTTCCTTCTTGTTTTTTTTTATGTATTTTATGTATAATATGTTCGCGGTAGCCAGGAAACTTTCAAAATTTCATTATGTTTAAGGTCCAGTGAAATAGAGTAGGGGGGGGGGGGGGGGCGGAAGCGGCGAAACGCCCCGGGCCCATGTTTTTCTCGGGGGCCCGAAAATTTGAAAAATTGAAAGAAAAAAAAACGTATCTACGCACTGAGCTTTTTTTTTCTCCTTGCCCTTTCATCCCACTCTGACGCACTGAGCTACCGGTCGCCATATATGACCCCCACAAAAACAAACAAAAACGTACGCTTTGACCTTTTTTTTTGATCATTGAGCTACCGGTCCCCATATATGGGCCCCAACAAAAGTTGAGTACCAGGCCCGGATTTTCTCTCGACGGCCCTGCTTGTACAGACCTAGTGGTGATACCAAAAGTACCAATTGGTAACGACCATATGCATTAAAAGTGAGTTTACTAAAATATATGGTCAGTTTATAGGGGAGGTTGGCAATCATTCAGGAGGATCTTGACCGTTATCAAAATCACTTAACTAACCCATTCTACAAATGTTTCTCGAATTTTTCAAGTCGCTAGCTTCATTCTATCAAAAGTTATTGCTTATTTGAAGTTCCACTTGTAAGGGAGGTAGGGGTTCCTTGGGTCGGATCTTGCTCATTATTGCCACCGACAAATAAAATCACGCTACAAACATTTAAACAAAATTTCAAGTCTCTAGCTTCACTCTATCGAAAGTTATCGCTTATTTGAAGTTTCATTTGTAGGGGAAGTAGGGGTTTCGTTGGTCGGATTTTACGTATTTTCAATATTAGCCAACTGGATCCTATTACAAACATTTTTTACCAAGATTTTAAGTCGCTAGGATTATTTTGTCGTAAGTTATCGCCTATTTTAAGTTTCATTTCTAGGGGAAGAAGGGGTTCCTTAGGTCGGATCTAACCCATTTTCAATACCAACCAAGTAGATTCTAATAACAATATTTTATCAAATTTTCATTCTATCGAAAGTTATCGTAATTAAAACAATATTTAATTTTTGGAAATTTGTAGGGGAAGTAGGCGTTCCTTTGATCCGATTATGCCCAACTTACTAGAAGTCAAGCAGCTTCTTACGCCGGGGATACATGCCAAAAATTAGGTGTCTACGTCAATTAGTTCAAGAGTTATAGACAAAAAATCCTGAAAAGTAGGGTAGCACGGGGCTCTTTGTAAGAAAATTATCGTTAGTTTTCAACTGATCGACTTTATTTTTCCAGGAGAGTAGAAGATTATCCTCACGAGCAATCTACCAAAGCTAGAGCTTTTCATATTTATTTAATCGGGAGTTATAGATACATTTAATTATTTAACATATATAGGGGAGGTAGGCGTTCTCTTGGCCTGATCATGCCCATTTTCAATACCAACCAAGTAGATTATACTTCCAACATTTGACCAAAATTTTAAGTCTCTGGCTTCATTCTATCGAAAGTTATCGTGCGAACGGACAGACAGACAGACGGACAGACAGACAGACATGGATAAATCGAATCAGGAGGTGATCCTTATAATTTATATATATTCATTGCTATACCTCCGGAGCCTCCTTTAAGGTGTTACATATTTCCGTCGTGACAGAAACAATATACCCTATACTAAAAGTCTAGGGTATAAAAACAAGTTGTTTGAGTGTCACTAAGGGTGCCTTATCGGATTATGCTAATCACTATAATATTCCGAAAAATGCGAGGTAGAAAACTAGTTAGAAAACAATCGATTTCTACTACTACTTTCCCTTAAAGTGGGGCATAGCGCATCAACTGCTCCTGCGCACCATTGTACTCGGTTCTTGGCAATGGGACGCATCTGCCGCACGACTTACCCAGAAACTCACATTTTTTCGCCACAGATCGGCGCTATGACATTCCGGGACAACCCAGTTATCACTTCCGCAATATGTGACCCATCCACTGCCATTTTCATCTGCGTATCAGTCCGACGATTGGCATCTGACCCGTACAGCTCTTCATTTGATATTGTTTCGAGCCAGAAAATTCGACGAAGACACGAGTTAACGAAAACTTACAGCTTTGTGGTAACCTTTACGGAGACTTTCCATGTGCTGCTCCCATGCAACAGCACAGACAGTACCAGGGAGCGAAATAAGCCCAGCTTGGTCTAAATACTGAGATGCTGGCATTACCAGATATTAGACAGTATGCCGAACACGTATTTAGCCTAGTTGATATGAGCCTTGTGCTTACTAACGCCCACCAATTTGACAAGTTTCACTCTTATAGCTTCGTCTGTTACTGATATCTTTTAAAAAATCAGTTAAAACTCATTTTCTTACTTTAACGTTAAATACCTTAAGTCGCGTACACGTGATTTTATGTGACTTTTTACGCTATGTTTAGAATGTCAAAAGCAACGTGTACGCAAAAATTCAGCTTATTATCTTAAATTCCGAGGTTTACCCATTTTCAGGTCTTATTTTCCTGGTGAGTTTCGGGTGAGTTTGCTCGTGAAACAGTTGCGCGAGTGGTTCCGCTAAATCTAAACGTATAATTTATACCGCTGAAATTCGTTCTCCAATTGAAGGTATCGTGCGTTCTGGGAAACTTCTGATTCATTATCCAAGAGAGTACGTACATTCCAGAAAACAATTTTTATCATTGAACGACAGCCAAAAACCGTAACCGTTAAATCAGTCCTTATTCGAGGCATAGTTGTCATTTCGTTACCATTTAAAAGTTTTCGGATGCTGCAAGTTGCTGGCATACAGTTCCTGTCTTTTCTAGTCGCCTTCTACGACATGCCGAGAAAGGCCGTGGCATTATTCTTATGCCTCACACCACAGGGGTAGGTTTTCTGGTGTTCACGAATCAACTTAAAGTTTTGTAGGGGAATACTTGAAGTTTTTGATTTAATTAAAATCCCAGCGTATGGCATCTTTTATTCGACGCAGTCTGCAAGCTATTTTGCTTCCGAGTAGAATGGCTATTCTTGAGGATAGTAGTCCTCCTATTAATTTATCGTTAGCTGTTTCAGATGTCCCTGTTGGTGGAACTCATTTAGTATTTAAAGAGTAATAAAAACCTATAAATAAGAATGAGTCAGGTTCTTAAAATGGATTGATTGACTGCCCGTCCTGAAACAAATAGCCGCCCGAAACTCTGTAATTAATATTGATTGAAGTCCCTAGCCAAAATGAAGTCGAAACCTATCCTTTCTTCTGACCTTCATCGTAGAATATGAGTAAACGTTGAGGAGATGCGAAATCAGATAATATAGTATTAATTTACCCTTCACAATATTTCCATCGAACTCACATCTATGGTATATATGTATATGTATGTATATAGGTAGTATGGATAGCTTCCACTTTCAATCAATAGACATGTTTATGACACAAGACGCGTTTTATTGTAGTTGCGTGCGTGTAAGTTAAGATATTTGCCGTGAGAAAACGTTTCGGGTCAACTACTCGGTTAAGTACCAAAGTGCAATGGTCCCCAGGCGTAAATTTATTTTTTTTATCATACGTTTGCTAATAAGTTTGATATCAAAAATCAAATTAAACTACGAACATGTCTCATTTTCAAAATAAACTGATCAAATTAACCTACGCCAGAGTACAATACAAAAGAACATGCCTATTGCTGTTGTGTTGTATACTCGGTCGTTTCTAAAAGCACTTTTACGCTTTATAGTCCAGAAAAGCCTAGTTGGACCAAGGAAAAAATATATAAGTTTTTTTTTCTCAATTTACATTTATGTATTTTAGGGTGCTGAATCCGAATTTCAACTTTGCCATCTCGAGAAAGTGATGCGTTCCGAGAAAACTACCCGAAACTGCTCGAAAAGTGTTCCTTTTTACAGTTTTGTCTATAACTTGGAAAACATTCGGAAGCCAACACATTGAGGCACTTTTTGGAAAATTTGCAAACTTTCAGATTTCATGAACGTTATAAAATCTGCATTTATTTTTCCATAGAAAAATCGAATTTGACGCGGTATTATTTTGGGGCCCAATGAGAAATTTCACAACAGGGAAAGGGTCATTCTATTTAAAATGGTATTTAGATTCTGGAAACCTGGATCAAATATTAGTTTCAAAGATCAGGAGACTGACAAATATTGTTTTTTTTTATCAAAAAGTTCCATATTTTCGACAACAGCGATAGAAATTTTCATAAACCAGTATACAGTGAAGTAGCGAGTATTTTATTTCGGAAGGGGGGTCCACATATTCGATTACAGAAATGTTGGAATCCCACATATTAGGTTCGTTTTTTGCACCTTAGCCAATGTTATTTAGGCTACAGCTACGCAATCTTTTTTTTTCCTAGTTTGTATGTCGCTCTGGAGTAACTGGGCCAGAAACTACCGTTGAACAACAGAAAGAAAATCTATCATTGTCCCCGGAACCCCACGGAACTATGTACTTTTAAGTATTATTTTAATTAATCAGCAGATCTGCGCCTCTCCTCCTCTTTCCGGAGCCCTTAATGGATGTCGCCCAGGATGCGCCACACAGCCTCTTAATTTCCATCTGATCGAGGCGTATGTTCCCGATTTCACTACACCTCCAAGTACCTCCTCCACATCACCACGTTTCTCCGTAAATCGCTGAATAGCCCATGCTCCTGGTCGTCAGCTACTCCTGGATATTCCGGACAATCCTGCGAATCGTTCAACTTAAACCTGAGGAGTTGAAGATATTGTCTCCAAAACTTTAGATGGCTCCAAAAGCCGGCCTTTATAAAGTCGCTTCGTCCAGAATGATCCCAACAGTAACAGACATTCTAGTGGACAAAATAAACAGTCTTTACTAGGGCTAACGATTCGAACCAACAGTCTAACAACAACATAATTCTCATAGGTTAGTGGTGTGGTTAGGCTACACTATATTTTTTTTTTTTTCGCTTTTCGCCTATGGCGCTGAGATTTTAACGCTGAAATGAGTATTTCATAATGTGTCGACAAAATTAACTTTTTTAAAAATCATCCTCAGAATTAATTCATAGTTCCTCCAAATTTGAGATATCATTTGAATGCCTTATGACTAGCAGTGAAGAGACACTTTGAGGAAATATTCGACTGAATATTACTCTTAAAATCTTAAGATCTTCAGATTAAGGATATGTGACGGAAACCCAGGCTAGATGTGCTATTAGGAAGCATAGTTCACCATAGTCCTCGTCACTAGACTTAACAGATCTATGAATGAAACGAATTCCATCCTCAACAGTGAATGCTCGAAGAAATCGGGTCACTGTTCTGCCAGGGAAATTGTTTGTCGAATATACTAAAAAGTGACTTCAGTCTAAAAAGTGATACGGCATAGAATGGAATGCTTAAAATCGCTAAGGCGAATGGCAATGTAGAGGAAACTTTAAATTTCTGAAAGCATGCAATGAAGTAAGACCGCTCAGAAAAACAGTCTCTAATGCTGAACATGGTCAAAAACCCTAGCTATACTCTCTGTAGATTAAATTCAAGACATCAAAGACTATCTTAAAATACACTTTGACAATAGAAGCGACATTTAAGATCCTTTCATAGCGCTTAGCTTCCAGGCCATGCTTTAAAAAGTGATCACAAAAGGATATTTATATTTGGTTCCCAGTCAAGTCGGTATACTCTAAAATGAACCGGCTAATCTAGCCAGGCCAGGATAACCTCGAACACTCCCTTCTGTGGTTCGGACTCCTTTCATGGGATCCCTGGGATCCCACCATGTATCACTAGAAAACGCTTCAAAGATTGAGAATGCACTGAGGCCACCGGCCAATCTCTAAAGGTCGGTGTTCTAACTGGACACTTTTGTCTGAGGCGCCATCTTTAGAAATGAGAAAGGGGAATGCCAGAGGACAGTAGCTGTCGCTCCTGCAAAGGCGATGATAAAACGTCAATGCATATTCACTGTTAATGGTATGTCTAGGTTCCCATATGCGTACACAAAGGGGTGGTGCCAACTAACAAGCATGTTACTCACACATTGAAACTTTATAGGCAGTTGCCGTTACTGAAGTGTTGCCGTCTCTATGTCTCTTAAGGGAATTTACCTTTGAATTATTGGCAAAGATTAAACATGAGTGCATCCCGTTCTAAAAATTAAATCGTACTAAGTGAGGTATCTTAGTAATGTTTAATCTTTGACATCACTTCGACCCTACCTAGCCTTCTGACCAACTTTATCAATAGGATCGAGCTCAGATCGGCACGCTTAGTCCGTTTATAAGACCTACGGCTACTGCACAATTCACTATTTATACTCTTTGCTTGCGGACCTCACTGGGCCAAAAAGTGACTAAATCAAGAAACTGTTTTTTTCTGTTCCTGAAAAAAATGCACCAGCTGATCGTGAGCTATGGAAATATTGGAAACTAGACAAACTTAGTCATTAAAAAGATGTACTTTATAGAAGTTTTGTGGGTACATTCTTCAATATTATTGAATTTTCTTACAGCCACAACATTTCGGGAGGGGTTCTCCCCGGGCTACGTCACTGCCAGCATAGGTTGAACATTAAACGATTTATTGGGTGGAATTTTCGCATAAACGAAATATTCAGTCTACACTTAAAGTATGGACAAGCGGGGAAACTCGTGTATTACTAAATAATGACAATGTTGTTTAATTTTACAATTTTAAACTGTAAATCCATTTTACTCATTGTGGTTAAATTGAAGTCGTCTTTCAATTTAGGATAGTATCAAGGGTGAACAGAGAGCGTTTTCCAGTTGTGTTTTTTAAGATTGTTGGATTTGTTGACATGTGGAACTATGATAACACGACGCGACGATCGAAGAGATGTATCACTTCCTCCTGTGCTCATCCGTTGAAGTTTATACGAAGAAGGTAGATGGTAAGAAGATAGTATCATTGCTGCTTAACAGACAGTGACTGATGTCGATCAATCACCGGCCATCTGAATTGCCTTCCTCTAATTGTATCGGTCCAATGACCGCGTCCGCGTCCTCAGAAAATCAACAGTTGTTCAGCACGCGCCAAGCTTTAGCTTTTACTGTCAACCTTAAGGCGGAATTCTACCGAGGCAACAGTGACCGACAAGAGACATGCTACATGTTGCCTAGTGTCGCCTGCTTTCAGTTTTTTTCTTACACATTTTCACAATGTCGCATGCTACAAGCCGCACCGATCCGCTGGCTATTGGATAGCGGCGACATTGTACGACACGTAGCATGTGGCAATGTTGCCTCAGTGGAATGCCGCCTTTAATGATGTTCATGTCTTCTTTCAAAACCCTTTTAGACTATCAGCGTCGTCGTGCTGTATGTGACTCGTTCACGGCAATTGTTCCAATTTGACGATTCTTATTTTAATACGGATACTTCGACCTCTTCGTAAAAATTTCACAATTCATGTCTTTACCGGATTAGTCATACATTCCGGTCAGAATCTGCTCCGAATATTCGCTAGTAGATCTTTCGCATGAATAGGTCAGTGTTGCCAGATGATTTCAGACGTTTGTCCCTCGCAGGCTGGCCAAAAATCCCACAATAACATGAAAAATCCCACAATAACATGAAAAATCCCTCAACTCTAGTTTTTTCAACATTTTGCAGGGGAAACGTTGATAATATTGCAAAAATAAATAAAAAGCAAATATAAAAACTCACAACAGCATTAAGGATGAATTTCTTATATCCATGAAACCTGGATCATTTTCGATATCCAGAAAAAACAAGGAATATAATATTAATATGTATTTAGAATAAATAAGAATCCATACTTACAAAATTATGAGTTTTATGAGCAATTAGATATTGGAGCAACTTAATCATACATGTGAGCATTATATTTTTGCAGATGTTGTTTTGTTACTTCGAATGTTCGGCAATCAATAGCCTTGCTTTTAAAAGCAGCTCTTGTCACGCAGATGGAATTGAGGAGATTGTTGCCAATTCGGTTTCTTTTTTTGGTTTTGGTGTCCGTGACGACAGTGAAGACGCGCTCACAGTCAGCATTTGCGTGGGGAAGAAACAAAACAGCCTGAGCGAGAACTGCTAGTTGCTTGCATATAGACTCGTCAGTGAAATCCTTCATGTTACCAATTTCCTTCCAAAATGCCTCAGGGTCAAGTTGTCGAAGCCTCTCCTTCTCGGCATTTTCAAAACGTCCCGGCAAAGTGCGCCATTCTAACGCTATAGTAGACAATTGGACCTTCATACAAATTTGCAGACCGGTCTTTGATCCGGTCTGTCGTTGGATCTCGTTGGATCTGTGCTGCTGGGTCGTGCCATTACATCCACAAAGTTGTCGCCATGATATCTATCTGACAGTTCCCGAACGTTAATTGGCTGTCATGGAATTTAAGGAGATGCGTGTGCTGTATACGTCTTAAATTGTGAATTGCATATTTGAAAAATTAACATGTCGCAAACAAGATACGTGCACAGAACACGCATTTCATTCAATTCAATAGGATATAACCTGCGGCTGTACGCTTCGCTCGTTCTGGGTAATTGACAACTCCCATCACTTTGACGTTGTCTTCTTCTTATTTTAGTAAGTACTACCAACTGTTAGATTTTGAGATCCAGGCTGTTTTATTCATTCATAGGTCAGACCAAAACGAATCGAATGCAGCTATTATGAGCAAATGTGTGAATTCCCCGAAAACGTAAAATGTCCCTCAAAATTGGGAAAAATCCCTTTGTCCCTCATGTTGGCCAAATATCCCTCGTTTTGGGATAAATCCCGCAATCTGGCAACACTGGAATAGATTCAGCATATTTTCGAAGGCCTGGATTGGGTCGTTTGTGTATGGTCCATGTGCCGAAGCTATGTACATATATTAATAGTACATGTCGTATATACATATAATCGTTTTATAGTAGAAGAGCTTCGTTTTTTACGATTATGAAATCGAAGCAGTTTCAGGAAAAATATCTTATTTGCTAGCTGTACACTACACGTCTTTTGATTAAATCCGTTTCGCTGGCGTTCTTGGACAGGTTAAAGCCATCTACGAGCACGATTATCAGGTTCCCAATGGTGATGCTCGTTTTCACTGGCGTCATTTCTTAATTGTAAGATTGTTATACCCTTCACGGATGTGATAGGGTATATTAAGTTTGTGATGAAGTTTTCAACGCACAGAAGGCTGCATCTCCGACCATATACATATGTATGTAAATTATTATATTCTTGGTCAGTATGATGAGACGAGTCGATTAAGCTTTGTCCGTCTGCCCGTCTGGTTATATGCAAACCAGTCCCTCAGTTTTAAAGCTATAGAGCTGAAATTTTGCACGAAGACTTCTTTCTATTGCGCGCTGTATATATGTCGAAACCAACTGAATCGGACCACTACGTCATATAGCTGCCATAGGAACGACCGGTCCAAAAATTCGTCTTTGTGATAAAAACTCTTTTTATTTCTACAGATATCTTTCTCAAATTTCACACTAATCAATAGTATCTTTAGTCAAATCACATTCCCGAATTTGGTTGAAATTGGACTACTCTATCATATAACTTCCATAGAAAAACTTTTTTAATTCTGAAGATGTCTTTACCAAATTTAATATTGGCTACCAAACCACATTCCTAAATTTGGTTGAAATCGGGCCACTATTTCATATACCTCTCATAGGAACAGTGAAATCGGAACAAGTTTTACTATTAATTTCAAAGTGGCAAATGCACCATAAATCACAACGAAGGTATGATACACTTCACGCTTTGCTTCGCTAGCCGTAGGCTAGCTTGTTTTAGTTTTATCTTCGTTCATGAGGAGTCCCACAAGTTATGTAATATGTAGTTTTTCAGCAGCAAGGAGGCATTGACATACGGTGTTAATACTCGTATCATATGCATACTAATAACGTCAACTTAAAACGTAATATGACTGATATTATCCTAACTTGAAATAAGTTTCCAATTTGAGCACACCCTGTCTAAATAATTCGAAACAGCCCAAAAGTAAGCGCCAGTAACTGCGGTGGGTGAAAGAAATTGGGAAACAGAGTCAGCCGTTTATTAAAATCAAACCGAAATGTAAAGATTACGACCACGCCCAAATAACAAACACCGAAAATGATTGATTGAATTAAAAAATTAAAATGGTTATTATTTGGTAATACAAAATGTTCGCTTCGAAAGATCTATACTTTAAGTGTAGACTGAAAACTTCGCTTACTTATGTAAAAAAAAAAATACCCGAAAAATCGTTCTAAGTCCAGCCACTTCAAAGTTGTTAGAATTTTTATTGCTCTTGTCAAAAGCCTGAACTTTCGAAAAACACTACATTTGTTAGTCTCCTGATAAACCAATATTTGAACCAGATTTCCTCAATCTATCTTATATACAATTTCAAATAGAATGGCACTTTCTTTGTGAGATTTCTCCTTGGGCCCAAAATAATACCGCGTCAAACTCGATTTTTCTATGGAAAAAATAAATGCAGATTTTATAACGTTCATCGGAACTATGTATCAGGCGACTCATAGTGGTTTGCGTCTTTGGCTAATAGTGGGTTTTAAAATGAGATGATTTCGCACTCCCATTGCTTGGGCTCCGCTCGCTACGCGAGCTCCTCGGTTTAAGGGATTGTAACCCTAAGTATGCCGCCCTAGAACGTTTGCTTTGCTCGCTCTATGCGCTACAGCGGTAAAGTCATTATTAGTCATGACGCGAACCACCATGCGTCGCTCAATAAAATAGGAATATACCCGTTCATTAAATCTAGAAGTTTGCAACTTCTCCGAAAAGTGCATCACTGTGTTGGCTTCCGAATGGTGTTACATTTTTAGGGTTTTCGATTAAAGAAGTTTTTTTTTATATTGGTGTCGAGTTATAAGCGAAAAACTGCTTTTTTGATCGATTTTGAAATTTTCGTCAAACTTGAACGCATATATATTTTTGCATAACGTCAATGAGGGGTTTAATTGGGTGAGGGAAGTCAGAAGGTCTTTGGATACTACTCCGGTAGCCGACAATATTACAAGCACTATTCGTACACTGCCAAGATGCCAAAGTTGTTTGATTTCATGGGCCAGTGCACTATAGTTTGCCCTTTTCTCCGCATGCTTTCTCTCGATGTTGCTATTATGGGGGATAGCAATATCGATTATGTATGCAGAGCGACTCGTCTTGTCGACTAGGAGTACATCGGGTTTGTTGTGGGCGACCAGGTGATCAGTGTTTACCTGGCGATCCCAGTACATCGTGAAGCGAGTGCTGTCAAGCACTGCTTGTGGAGTGTACTGGTATATTGGTACGGTTTCACTGATCAGCCCGTGCTTGTATGCGAGGTGTTGTTGGATTACCTTGCATACAGCATTGTGTCTGTCCGTGTACTCTACCGGCGCCATTACAGGACAACCAGAAATGAGATGGTCAAGTGTTTCCAACACCGAGCCACACATTCTGCACCGGTCGTCATCCAGCCTTTGCTTGCATATATGCTTAAGATAAGCACGGGTGGGGACCACGCCATCCTGAATGGCAACCATTGAACCTTCTGTTTCGGCAAAGAGGTACCCTGCACGAAGCCACCTGTTAGACAGATGAAGATCGACAAATGGCTTCCAAAGGCAACTCGCATGTTTACCATGCATCGCCTTTGCCTTCCATTTGTCGATCTTCTCTTGGTCTGACTTCACCAGACTCAAAGCAGCAAATGATTGATCCTTTAAGTTCAGTGGAGTCAAATCATCATCTGCCTTGAAGACAGCATCATGCAGAGCACTCGATGTTGCTTTGCCTCTGAAATAAGTGCGAAGTGAGTTGACTTGCTGATGATGTAAGTTGGCAATGTCAACTAAACCTCTACCTCCGATGTCACGAGGTAGACACATTCGCTCCACCGACGATTTTGGATGTAGCATTCGGAATTTGGACATCAAAACGCGTACCCCCCGTTCAATGTCCGCCAAAGATGTGACAGACCACGGAACTATTCCGAATGAGTAGGTCAGTGAAGGAAGGGCATATAAGTTTATCGCACTTATTTTATTCCTTCCCGATAAGTTGGACTTTAGCACCAATTTCAACCTGTGCCAGAACTCAACCAACAGTCCTTCTCTCAAGTCATCAATGCTGGGTTGTTCACCTTGCAGAATTCCCAGGTATTTGTAAAAGTCTGACTCCGACATTGCACCTATATGGATATCATCATCATCCCAGGTGAAGCCGGGGTGCGATGCGTGAACGCCTTTGCGGGTGGCACGGACTCGACACTTGTCTAACCCGAAGTTCATCCGAATATCACGGCTGAAATTTTCGGTGATCCGCAGCAGACTTTTAAGATGGGCGTCGCTTCCCGAGTATAGTTTGATGTCATCTAAGTACATCAGGTGAGTCAGCTCGAATTTGGAAAACATACCAAGAAGACCTTGCTTGATTGTATAGCTGCACTGTCTAGCCGAATTCAAAAGTGATGAAAGGGGGTTCAGCGCCAAACAGAACCAGAGAGAACTTAAAGAAGCCCCTTGGAATATGCCTCTTCGGATATGCACCGGCTGAGAAAGCATATTGCCTTTGGTTGATGGCACTGATAGTGTTATGCGCCATTCTTCCATCACTTTTGTTAGGAAATTGATTAGAGCAGGATCTACGCGGTACATGTGGAGGACCTCGATTAGCCAGCTATGGGGGATGCTGTCAAATGCTTTGGCGTAATCGATGTAGCAGCAATACAGATTCCTGTGATTGCGCGTAGCTTGTCCTACCACAACCGAGTCGATCGTTAGTTGTTCCTTGCAAGCCCTAGATCCGACTCGGCAGCCCTTTTGGTTCTCGGCAAGGATATTGTTCTGCTCGAGGTGCGTATAGATCCTGCCACTAATAATGGCTGTAATGCATTTGTACAGTGTCGGCAAGCATGTTATAGGCCTCGTTTCAGCAAGGCTCTCTACTGTTTCCCGTTTGGGTAACAAGTAGGTTACACCTGCTCTGAGGAAAGGTGGAAAATCCTCAGGCCTATTTATCAACAGATTTATCTGTTGTGCGAGCTGACCACATACACTCGGGAATCGCTTATACCAGAAATTCTGAAATTTGTCAGGACCAGGCCCCTTCCAATTTTTGGACCGCTTAATAACTTCGCAGACATCGGATTCAGTGACTCCTCAGCGAAAATCATACCAGGCAAGCTGGCATGGCGGGTGGTTTCGGCAGTGATCCACTCAGTATGTTGGGTGTGTTGAGCAGGAGTTTGCCAGTTTGTTTATTATTATTAGTAATTAAAGCATATTCATTGCGTTTTAAAATAAAAATAAAACGCTTTCGCGCATTATACATAAACAACATTGTACATATTTTTATGCTTTTATGCATGGGTCAACGTGCGCGCATCGTCAAGACTAGTGTCAATTAATTCCGAGTAATCGAATGAAATTTAATTCACTTTAGGACATTCACGCCTCGCATTGCCTGAATACGAAATACGAATATGTAATCATCTTCATAAAATGTATCTGAGTAGATAAAATTTCTCGTTAAATGTAGCACGAGACTTTGTCCAAGAAAATTTTAAATTGCATTAACAAGTCTTACAATTTCCAATTTATTAGTCGATTGTGCGGGATAAAACCATTCATGCGATTCTTGACCTATGCAAATGTTGGTCGATCCTTCAATTTGGGCATTCAGTGCTTCTGTGTTAGTGATCTGCTTTAGGGTGCGGTTATGTTGGAGCTTCCACAAACGAAAAGAGCAGCGCTGCTGGAAATGGATTCATGCTTTTACATAGAGCTGTTTATGTTGGAGCTGCGAGATAAACGTTTAGAGCGTTGCTGAGAGCAGTTCTTGTCATAGGTCGGAAAAAAGAGATAGAGCAAATGCGTTGATCCAACAAAAGCAGCGCTGCTTTTATCGTTTGTCGAAGCACCAATAATAAATATAAACACATAAATAGATATACTCGTACCTACTTTGCTGCTTTACTACCTTCCAATACCACCTACACCAACGTGGCAGCGATGGTTGCCCACCCGCTTTTAAGTCGTAACTCAACTCTAGCCACTTGCACTTGTAGTTCTTTCAAATTCTTCGATCATGCAAATTATCAACCATCCTCTTCCTAATAATAATAAATAAATGCAATAAAGATCCTCTTCCAGATATAATACTCGTATGAGTTGGTAAAAAATATAACAGGAGATACCATGCGTGTTCCTATCTCCAACAATTGTTTCAATCAGAAGTATCACGTTGATGTGGATAAAGACGTCAATACTTTTGTCTGAAATGCTTGGCAAAACATAGCATGCCGATATTATGTACGTAATACATACATTATACGAACGAGGCTCATTGATATAAATCAATGTCATCTCATCACAATTCAATGCTGTTGGAAACCGAATCTTGTTAATTCATGAAATTCAATTGTGCGTGGTATCTTTACATGTTGGTGCCATTTGCTGCATGCACGTTCTGAAACGTTTCAATTATTCAGCAATTCAGATGCATGTATGTAACATGCATCTGAATTGCTAAATAATTGCTCCTGAGTAGGGTTTAGCGATGGGCCGACAACCCATCCTTGTGAAAATGACTCTATGTCAAGAAACCTGAAAAAAAAGCCTCGGATTGAACGGATCAATAACGACGACCACGCAAACGATTAACTGATTATTCTTTCGGATCCTGGAATGTACACTCCCTTACAAACCGGGGGCAGGGAAGGCCCTCCTACAACAGGTTAAAAAAAATACAAACTGAGCATCACTGCAGTCTAGGAAACAAATTGGCTTGGCAGCGAGATCAATGACAAAAAATTGCACACAATTTTAAAAAGCGGTAAACCATCTGGACAAAAGGAATTTGGAGTTGCGTTCATTGTGAACAATCACCTCACACCGCACGTTACTGACTTCAAACCTATCAATGAAAGGTTGTGTCCGATTTGCATTAAGACTCGATCTTTCAACACCTGGCTCATCAACGTGCACGCTTCTTCCACTGAAGGGAAGGATGAAGCAGTGAAAGACGAGTTTTACGACCACCTGGAGACATTGTTCGACTCGCTTCAAATAAACAACGTCAAAATACTGCTGGGAGATTTCAGTGCAAAAGTTGAGAACGAGAGTTGACATCGGGGAACTACAGGAGGACACAGCATCCATAAAAAATACAATGACAACCGTCAACGACTAATCGACTTCGCATGCAGTAGGAACCTTGTCGTAAGCTCAACATACTTTCTGCACCGACGCATTCATAAAGAAATCTCCGAATACACGCACCATTAACCAGATTGACCACGTCCTCATATGCGGAAGATGAAATTCTAGCGTAATGAATGTCCGATCAACTCGAGGAGCAAAATGCGATTCCGACCATTATTTGGTAAAAACAAAATATCGGTGTAGGATTTCTTCAGTGCACCAATCAAGAATCAGCCCTCCCAAAATCTTTGCGATTGAAACTCTTGAACGATGCTACGGCGAAGGCATATAGGTTCGCCCTTAAAGAAAAGCTAACACTTATGCCACATAACATTGGAAACATAGGTGTACAGGGGTTTGGAAAGAACTAAAAAGTTACATAAAACATAAGACATAAAGCACGGCGAGCGTGAAATGATTGGGTCGACAAAAAATGCCAAAAATCACTTGACGTAAAGAACGAAGCTTACAGACAGTGTATACAATGTCGAACTAGAGCTAAGGGTGCTAAATATAGCGAGCTACTTCGAATTTCAAATAGAATAATTAAACGTAAGAAATGAAAATTCCTTGACGAGCAGTTGCTGAACATTAATGATAACCTAGCTTGATAGAATAGAAACACCAGACAAGCGTACAGACTAGTAAACACGATTAAGAATGGCTATCAACCCAGGACGCCTCTGTACGGACAAGGATGGAAACATCATAGGCGACACCGGTAGCATCCCGTATCTCACATCCCCATACAAGAAGCCCCAATCGTTGCCAATATGATCGACCATCTCTAATTTCTCTCTCTAATTACCTTGACCCCTCCAGGGCCATGGGAGTGTCAACATCTCTAGCATTTATATGCTTTGTTGACGTTTCAATAGCATATCTACTTTTTCGGAAGTGCAGTTGCTAGCATGCACGTCCTATCCGCGCGGTCTTTATACTGACAAGCCCGGATCACTGTGAGAGTTCTATTAGTACTCACAGGCAGTTTTTTATCGCGCCGAAATTTGATCTCCGAGCTCTAGATTAGTATCGTAGAGCAGTGACCGAACGATCACGGCCACCGAGCGCGACAGAACCCCCACTTTACAAAAAGTTGTCATTCAAATTAAATAAAGCGCCGGGCCGCAGACGAGATTGCAGCTGAATTGCTAAAATCTGGTGGAATGGGTCTTAAATGCAATACATCAACTACTTCTGCGAATCTGGGAGGAAGGGTGATCCCAGGCGATATGCGCAGTAGCATCATCTGTCCCATCCATAAAAAGGGAGATAAATTGCGGTGTAAGAATTACAGAGGCATCACTAATCTGTACGTCCTACAAAATACTGACGAAAATTCTGGAAAATAGAATAAAGCCGTACGCTGATCGAATCATTGACGAATATCAATGCGGTTTGAGACCTGGCCGATCTAGAACCGATCAGCTTTTCACAGTCAAGTAGATCCTGGAAATGTGCTGGGAATATAGCATTGACATGTACCAAATCTTTGTCGATTTTTAGAAAGCATACGACAATATCGATCTGTACTGTACAACATCATGCTGCAGTTTTGTATACCAGTAAAATTAGTACGATAAACAAAGATGGCCTTGACCAACTCCGTCTCACAGGTTAGTATCCAAAACAGGCTGACTGATCTCTTTGAAACACGTACTGGACTAAAGCAAGGCGATGTACTGCCTCCAACGCTCTTCAACCTGGCACTTGAACACGCCATCCGGGCAATGAATGCGGCCAAAAATGGCATACTGCTCTTCAAGTTGACCAGTTAAGAGCGTACGCTGATCCCAAAATATGCCCGACGCACAAGAACTTCTAAATAAGCCTGACACGGCTGGCAAAGGAAGTTGGACTATGCATTAACTAGGACAAAACAAAAGTAATGATGCAATCAAGAACAAGGAGGCCAGAACAACCGAACATCAACGTCGGGAAACTTAGCATCGAATTCGCAAACGACTTCATATGCTTGGGTAGTAACCTGTCAAAGGACGCCAATGAAACTGACGAAATCCAGCGACGGATAAGACTTTCTTCTCGGTCTTCCCAATAATGAAATCGAAGCACGTGCACAGAAGAACTGAAATCCGCATATACAAAACCTTCATACTGCTTTGCCTTTGGGGCATAGTGCGTCAACCACACCTGCGCGCCAGCGTACTCTATTACAATGGGGCGCAACTCCTCGAACAACTTACCTCTTGGTCGGCCTTGGTTTGAAATGGGGTTCTATTTCATGGCATGTAAAGCAATGCAGTTATCTTCCTTCCGCAATATGTGACCTATCCACTGCCATTTCCGCCTGCGTATTAATTCGCCAATTGATCTGATCCATACGCCGACTTAACTAACTCTTCATTGATGCTGTTTCGGGCCAAAACATTTTTAGAATTCGACGAAGACATGAGTTGCGAAACAGGCCAAACTTGGTCTTGATGCTGAGGAAACTGTCCTGCCAAATTTAAGACAGCATGCGGTTTGCTCATTTAGCCTGGTTGATAAACATTTATTTAAATGTAATTTCCTTCGGCGAATTTCCGAAGTTGTTTGCGACCGAAATGGGTGGCGCATCCAAATATACGATGAGCTGGAAGTTTAGAGAATCATCAAACTACAACATCTACAATGGACAGGACATTTATAACGAATGGACGATGAGCCCATGCCTAAGAAAATATTCAATGGACGACGCGTCGACGGAGTAAGGCAGCGAGGAAGACCGAGAACTCATTGGAAAGAGAAAATTAGAGGGCGCCACGATGATGATGAAGAACGCGAATGAAGTAAATATTACGACTTCGTATTTGTACGTATTTTGGCATACTGTGGACAGTCATATTTTTGGGCTTGGAAAAATAATATTTTTACAATACATAGTATGAGAGTGTGAACAATTTATCTTTTCGTGTTTAGGAAACCTGAAAAATAATGATGACTTGTATACTTAAATAAAAAAATTTACTAAAGTTGTTCTTTGCAGATTCTCCTTACCGAATTCCTTCAAGCAAATGCGCACAGTAACCATTCATCCAAATATCGCATTTTTGACTATGACATTCCCCCATGGATGGTCGAGTGCTACAAGCAAATTGGCGTGTTTGGTTTTGGCGCAGCATGCAGTCAGTTGATCACGGATATTGGAAAGTATAGCATTGGACGATTACGACCGCATTTCTTCTCGGTAAGTTTTTATAAGATACTTTAGTCTTTAGTTTATACATCCTGTAGGTAGCTCATGCAATTGAAAGTGTTAATTATATTGTAAAATACATACTCTCCAATTGACTTAAGTGCCTATAACAAAGACAGGAGAAGTTTATAGGTAGTATGATTTATTATTGCAATTTTTAGCCGACAAAGTGAATATGACATGAACATTGTTATAGGTTGTAATTGGTTGTTAGACATAAAGTTTCTGAGGTCAGATGAAAGATCATAACGAAATCTATAAAAAATGTTAGAAGAATTTCTTACGTATCTGAGATACTTTTGGAGATAACCTTCGGGAAAAATGTGCCAAACAAAATTAAATAACTATTTTTATTTGTTTTTGGACAATATTACCAAAACGGTTGACCGTATCGAAAAACGTCCTAAGACAAAATTAAAGATTACAAATCCATAAAAAATATTATAACCATTTTTTTCGTACCTGAAATAATTTGCGAGATAATATCATTTAACATAAAGAGTGGTATATTTGTCGGAAATTCGAGTCGAAAGATTTTTACAGTCAACGGCCATAAAATGTTTCCCACTCCGCTGTGCTCTGAAATTTCTGTCAAATATACCACCCTTTAAATGAAGTTATCTCAAAAATTATTTCAGATACGAGGAAAGTTGTTTTGTTTTTTGATGAATTTCCATGTGGGCTTTAATTTTGACGTTTTTCGATACGGTTCGAAATATTGTCCAAAACAAACAAAAATAGTTATTTTTTTGTTGTTTTCTGAACTTTACCGGAAGGGTATATCGAAAACTATTTCAGATACGAAGAAAATTGTTATAACATTTTTTGTGGACTTTGTGATTTTTCATTTGGTCTCAGAAACTTTTTCGGTATGATTAACCGTTTCCGAAATATTTTCAAGAAACCAAAAAAGTTTATTTGTTTCGTGTTGTCTAGTGATTATCTCGAAAACTATTTGAGACACGAAAAAGATTAATATCATACTTTTAAGAGTTATCTGGCGATCTTTCATTTTGTCTGGAATGTTTTACGCTGCAGCTAACCGTTTTCAAAATATTTGGAAAAAACTAAAAAGGTTATTTTTTTTTAGTTTTTACAAGATTCTGCCGAAAGTTCACTTCGTATGTACGAGCACTTTCGGTAGAATCTTCTCTGAAGACTGAACCCCACTACAAAAATAGAAAATAAAAAATATACTAGATAATTAGTATCTTTCACAACACAAAGTAGCAAACGTGATAAAATGACGTAATTTTAAGGTTTTTTTTAGCAAATTTTAACCCTCTATGGCCGCCAAACCCACACTCGGTGGCTTGGCAGACTCTCATTTTTGCATTTCTGCATTAAAAGCATTAGCCAGCTCCCCAACTATCAAAATGTATGCTGCAGATCAGGGGCCGGCATTAAGCCACTTTCAAAAGAAATATTATATATTTAGGCGGGCCGCACAGTGGCAAAAAAACATTAAGTGGCAGTGCGGGCAAGCAGACAGATATTCCGTTGCTAACGCCACGTTAGACACGATTTTCAGCTAATACGATTAACTAGAACATTTTACGATTTTTTTAAATTGACGAGAATCTTTGTAGGCCAGTCAAATTAAGCCAATTTTGGGGCTTTTTAGGGTTTTGTATTAAAAACAAAACCCTTATGAAATCGGTCAAATGTCTGTCCGTCTGTCCGTCTGTCCATGAAATATCTCACGAACGGCTGAAGCCACATATATGAAATTTTGTGGGAGTATGTAGAATTATTATAATTCGCCGGAGAAAGCGATTCGTTGTAATAGGCTGACTTTAAGGGGATGTCCCCATAGAGGGGAAATGAAGGTCAAAAATTTTTTTTCATCTGGTATAGGCTTGTGGGGTATCAGGAGAAAGGTAACACCGAGTACATTTTATTTCCGGTATTTTCATCAAATTTGAAAAAAGGAGAAAAGAGATAGAGGGGAAAATATGTGATCCGAGTTTGTCCCCCCCCCCCCCCCCCCTCGCATTTCGATACCGTTATACTTAGAAATATGAAAATTTGCAGAAAAGCGGCATTCTACTAGTACAGAAAACCGAAAATCGTAGAATTTTGATATCTCATCAAAAAAGGTTAATAATAGTACATTTCTATAGTTGCAGTTAGCATACCCCTGCACGCCTTAAGCACACCCGAGGTCAAAAATATTGATGGCCAATGATAACCAACATCATTGGCAATAATATCTTTAAGTTTCATTACAATCACATAATATTTAATAATAGTACATTCATTTAAAGTTAGGCATTTTGACATCATCCACACAAAAATTACACCTACCGGCCTCATAGGTGTGAGTACTACTCTCATGTTGTTTTTCGTAGTGCGAATTGCAGTTATTTAATTAATCATTTTTGAAAGGGTAAAGTTTAGTTGGGGGCGCTGCGTCGTAATTTGCAAACTTTACCGGGTGGAAGGGGGGAGGGGGGAGGGGTCCACATAGAGGCGAAATTAAGGTCAAATTTTTTTTTATCGACTGGTATAGGCAAGTGAGGTGTCGTGAGAAAGGTAATGTTGAGTACTTCCATTTTTTTCGCATTTTCATGGAATTTGTGGAAAGGGGAATAGTGGGGGAGGAGAAAATATTAGTTCGTAATTTGCCGATATTTATATACCAAAATAAGCGCTTGCTACAAAACCCTCGGATTGCGGGCGTAGCCCTCTATATTCCGGTTTCATTAATAATAATGAGGGAAAGATCTGGAAATAATTTTAATCCTTCCATAGATACTTAATACATGGAAACTGAGTTTGCACAGTCGTAGAAGGTGAGCTTAACTTTTGTTTTTTTTTTAATATTATCATTATAACTCCTAAACGGTGCCTCGGGTAGAAAAAACTTACAGGAGTAAATTAAAGACCGTTGAATTCTGCGTTCAATGCACTGCTCAAAGTTGAAATTCGGTTCAGTAGCGTAGTCAAAATCGATATTCAAAAAATGACAAATGGAAAAGCTTGTCTGTAAAAGTTAGGGATAATTTTATTGTAAGCCTAACGTGGCCAATATTTTTCAATTTGGACTAGAGTAGCTATGAGCAAAAATTCAAAAATGAATTCTCATCGATTTATGCCTTAAAAGCTCTATCTCGGTAAGTATAATAGCTAGAAGTTTTATTTTAGTCTCAAATTGTAGATAAATTACTCTAATTAAATTAAGTTTTGCAAAATTTCTTGTAAGACCACTTTAGGAGATACTAAAAAGAAACAGGACAAGCCAAACAATTAGGCACATTTTTAACATGGTGGCGGGGTCCGTGGTTGAATGTGAATTTTTGAACCCCCAATTTTGGGCCAAGATGAATTACAATAGTATCAACTCATTTGCTAGATCGTGATGGTGTGTTTTGTGTAGAGGTATGTGATAGCAACACGCTCAACGGAGCCCAGTGCGTAGAAGGTGAACGTGCTAACCGTTACGCCATCCGGACTACTCGGATCAACAATCTTGATTTAACAGTTTAAATATCGAACTCTCAACATTTTAAGGGTTTAATCGGCATTGTTACAATTTTCGGTTTGTCGCTTCGCGCTAATACTTGTAGCAGTGTCCTGAATCAATAAAGTATTCGAATCAAGACTGGGCACTTGAGTAGCGTCGGTTTATTCGCAATTTTGATGATATCTGCCCCCTTTTCGTAACATCGAAATGTGGTATTTTTTGTGTTTTTGCATTTATACTTGTAGGAAGTGTCTGAACCGAATAGCGTTAGAATTAAGTGCGTCAATTGTTTTGTGCTTTTAATGACGCCTGCCACCGCTTTAGCTATACCCAAATGGTTTGCCATCTAATTTTTCGTTATGTAATGATCGAACATTGAGCAAATAACTTGACTTGCCTCCTTTTTTAGCAACAGGCACCTGTAGACAGACCAGCTTTTTCTTGTGCAATCAACCAAGTTTGTGGTTATGTGCACTAATCCTTGGGCTTTTTTCTCTAGATCCATTAACTTGGTATATTTCTAAAGCCTACAAAAGGGCGCTTGTGTACGTTCTCAGTATGCTCACGTTTTTATATAGGCTGCTGAGATTTTGACAGCTAGAACTGTTTACTTTTGCACATTCAAATAGGGCAATTAAACTGGTCATAAAGAACAGAGTTCTGTCCCCGTGGGGTGACGATTTTAGAATATGCACCCCTAGGTGAGTCCTACCTTGATCGTACGAGGCGACTAATAGGACCGATCACGTGCAGGCAACAACAACACCTCTAGATGAGCCTGCCTGTTCAACATCTTTAGGACCTCCCACAGGTCAGTGTGTGTGAGTGGGTTGCCGGGTCTGGAGACCACCGCCGGATGTAAAAGGAAAGTCCATACAAATTTATTTTCCACACACTAGTGCCATTCAACCCCACCTTTCTCCAGATAGGTGTAAAAGAATGGATGTACGGCCTTATGGTAGAACACGCAATAAACACTACTGCTGATGCGCAGTTGAGTGATCCCAGGACGAACATTGTTCGTGCCAGAGCTCGACGGTTTCCGAGGGCGAACGCTATGAGGCAGTCCAAGTACACTGTAGAGAAGCTGAGGGTTGCAAGTTGGTATGTCGGATCCATGACGAGAAAGCGCGAAGAACTGGAAGACGACATGAAACGGAGAAGGATAGACATTATGCGCGTGCAGGAGACCAAGTGGCGAAATGACCAAGTCTACCGATCTCGTTTTTTGACAAATTCCAAAAAGTACAATTTGTACTATTATAGAAACTCGAATGATAGAAACGGGGTTGGCGTTATTCTGTTACTTGGCAGCATCGTGAGTATCTCGAAGATAAGCGACCGCTTGATGAGTATCAAATTGGTTATCTGCGGAAGAGTGTGGAACGTAATAAGTGCCTACGCTCCCCAAGTGGGTTTACAGCGAAGTGAAAAAGAGGCATTTTGGAGCGACGTTGACACGCTGCTTCAAAGCATACCAGATATCGAGCTGGTTTTTTTTGGCCATGTGGTAGAATCGAACTATGATTACGAGGATTGTCATGGTGGGGAGGGCAGCCAATCTTCAGCCAGAAATGATGAAGGTGAAGCTATCCTGACTATGTACAGATCACACGGTCTGGTTATCCTCAACACATGGTTCATTAATAACCAAAGGTACCTGATCATGATCACATATAGCAGTGGAGCTCATGCGACGCAGATAGACTATCATCTGTGTCTAAATTTCATGAGACGTTGGGTGAAAGACTGCAAAGTGATCTCGGGTGAATCTGTGGTCACCCAGCACCGGTTGCTCCTGACAGAATTTATTTTGAAAGGAGGAACAAGGCCACAAACAATCCCTAAGCCAGTCGCGAAAATCAAGTGGCATAATCTCAACAACGAACGCTTTGAATCTGTTGTTACTCCACTCATTGTTAAAATGAAGGAGTGGCTTCAATACAACACCAACTGCGACGAGCAAAGTCCAACACAAATGTGGAATGCTTTGGATGAAATGCTAGTAGGTGAGGCTGAAAAGACACTGGGAGTTTCGAAAGGCCCACTCCACACGAACAAGGAGACGTGGTTGTGGAATAACAAAACTAAAGAAGCAGTACAGGCCAAATCGAACGCATTCAAGGCTTGGACAGCATGCAAGACAGGCAGTGAAGCCGAGAAGGTTCAACCAAAGATTAAACATTACTAAGATACCTCACTTAGTACGATTTAATTTTTAGAACGAGATGCACTCATGTTTAATCTTCGCCAATAATTCAAAGTTAAATTCCCTTAAGAGAGATAGAGACGGCAACACTTCAGTAATGGCAACTGCCTATAAAGTTTCAATGTGTGAGTAACATGCTTGTTAGTTGGCATTACCTCTTCGTGTACGCATATGAGAACCAACACGTATGCAACTACTAGTCAGTCGCGTTAATTTGTATGAAGTAGGGTATCTTCCTTATGGTTAATCTTTGGTTCAACTTCGGGAGAAATACGATAAATGCCGGAGGGAAGTAAAGCGAAAGGTGGCTCAAGCAAAGGCGATTGCAGCCGAGAAGTTCTATCAGGAACTAGAAGATCTGACGGCGGATAAGAGATCGTCATTGCAAGAGAACCCCAAAGACAGTGTCAGGATTTATAAGGTCGCAGCCCAAAGGAGAAGAAACGCTCGAGAGATTCAGGTGCCAAAGTACGTTTAAGACTCACAAGGAGTGCAACTAGTTGAAGGCACACAACTCATTTATTTTCAATTTCTTTCAATGGCAATCAAAATCTGTTTCGAGGACTCCGTAGAATATGATCGGTGACCAGTCGTGGGTGGAACCAACCGGGGCAATCGGTCACGCAGGGCAAGCTCTGTTGATGAAGTCAAGTTTCGTGGTTGTGGATACATACTCATTAGGAGTGAACAGACTTGGATGTTAACTATTATAGCTGAACTGCGATACATGATCACGATATATGGTGGAAAAAACGCACTTAATAGGTGCGTTTTTCTTGTGCAGAGTAGAGTACAACAGGTTTAGCGGCAAAAAAACGATCGAGTGCAAATTAGGATAGCGAACACTAAAACGGGGCATGTCTATGCTGGAAGTATGTCTTGGTTTAGTTAGAATTCAAATTTCAAGAGAAAACTTAAATCATTAGTACATATACAATCGGACAAATTTCATTTAGGTAGCAAAATTATTTTGTATGTTTGCTATTCCATATAATTACACAAAACGAACATTTTATTGCCAGGACATGAACTTCATGCGCCTCACAAACTGTAACTGCCCGAAAATGTTGACACCTGCGCGTCTGCATTTCAAAACGCTGACTACTTAATCGAGCAGCATTCTTGCACTGACGTTTTATCCAGAGCAGCTCAGATCAAATTGATAGTGTAATTGTGTGGTCTTAACCTGCTCTGCTGTATATTGTATCTTGAAAAAAAAAAACGCTCCTATTATATATCTTTTGCTTATTACATTTATGGGGAAATTCATATACTTTTCGGCGGCGACAAATTAGGGGCAATTTTTTTTTGCTTACTCTTTAAGCTTTTCACTGTTTATTTTGCCAACTTAGCGAAATACCAATTTTTTTTTTAAATGAACAAAGACAAAGGTGATTTATCCACAACTATACTAATTAGCGACAAATTAGCGGCATTATTGACTTACTGTTATTTTGTTTGGTAACCCCTTTTGCCGTTTGTTTTGCTAATTGCTCTTAAACTTAGCGAAACACCGAAATTTTTGTTTTATGTATGATCAACGACAAAATTGATTTATCCGCAACTAATTAGCGACAAATTAGCGTAAATTATTGATTTACTGTTATTTTATATGGTAACCCCTTTTACCGTTTGTTTTGCTAATTGCGTTTAAACTTAGCGAAATACCAAATTTTTTTTTTATATGAACAACGACAAAATTGATTCATCCACAACTAATTAGCGGCAAATTATTGATTTACTGTTGTTTTATATGGTAACCCTTTTCACCGTTTGTTTCGCTAACTTTATATAAACTTAGCGAAACACCTAATTTTTTTTTAATTGAACAATTACAAAATTGATTTTTCCACAACTAATTAGCCGCAAATTATTGCTCCTTTTCCGACGCTGCGGATGTTGTTTCGCCAACTTTATATAAATACATACCATTTTATTACTGCAATTATAAAATGAACAAACGCGCTGCAATTAGACGCATGCTCCTAAAATCCAGACTGACTTGCATGCTTTGCTTTGTAACGACATGTGTGTCATGCACTCTTATCAGTCCCCAGCTAAGTGGGTGAAAGTTATTTTACGTACTATTTTATATATAGGGACTGCACGGGGAATACAAGCGTATTCGACGTTTAGCTTAGCATGTACTATAGAATAATTGATATAATAGAGTGTGTTACAAATCGACCCTTTTTTGTCGAATTTATGGCTTTTTAATGTGTGCCATAAACAATACGACATGTGAATTCATTTCATCATTGTTGCCGAAACAGAGTGTATTGATTAGAGTGTATTGATTAGAGTGACATACTTTTTCGGATTTCTCTAAAATCGTTGGGATGGTAAGCGATATACGAGTATATGTATATAATGGGACGCAACCTTGCAAACTATGATAGAGAGATGCCATTTAGTAAGAATGTAGGTGGGGCCAATACTTTCAGTTTGAGTTATGGAGCCACTACCACGCGTCTGTGTGGGCGAAAACCGGAAAATTTGAGCCTTTTTTTAAATATTCTTCTCATAACTTCTAACCGCTACGGCTCAATTTATACACGCGTTATTTATAATAACGCAAGAGAAATCAGTATTTTTAACGCTTTCTCTTGCGTATAAATTCAATTGCGTTGCGTATTTTCCACTGCAAGCGTTGCTTTTTTCCCCGCCGTCGTTGATTTTTTCAACGCGAGCGTTGCTTTTCTCACCACACGAGTTGATTTTTTCAACGTGAGCGCGGCTTTTTTTTACCGCAGGCGTTGATTTTTTTTTGGTTGGTCAAAAAACGTCAATTTTTGAGGCTTGGGAGAAAAATTACACTTTATTCTTTTCGAGCTGATAGATCTTTGAAACATATGCTCCAAATGAAAAAAAAAAAAATCTCGTTAAATTGAAGTTCAAGATGATTCGATTTCCAGTTTAACGTGCCAAATACTTTTCAAATAGGCTCGCTTTTAGTGTAGTTGCGAGAGAAAATGCTGAAATACGTGTTTAGTGATTTTAGCCTTAATAGCTCTATCTCGGTAAGTATAGTACAATAGCTAAGGTTTTAATTTATAAACAATTAATTTTTTTTTAAAGTCGGAACATTCCTGTTTCGCGAGTATTCGGAGAATTCTCTCTATTGCATTTCCGGGATTTCCTCTTTAGGTAGTCCATTTCCACTTCAGGTGGTAAGAGCCTGGAATCCCGGGGGTATGGTCCGCAGGTCCTAAAGCATAAATTTCTTGAGTTTTGTGAAAATTCTCTCTAATCGAATAGAGAGAATTTTGATAATTTTTGCGAAATAGGAATGTTCCAAAAAGTCTATGCTTGGTCGCGTGGTTTGATAGCTTAGGGCATAGTATCGCTTTGTAGAGTTTTGTAGAAAAAACAAACCCCTTATGAAATCAGTCAAATGTCCGCCTGTTCAAAGAATAATTCGAAAATGGCTAAAGCTACATACATGCATGGAATTGGAGGTATGGAATTTGGTAGAAATATGAATTTGTGGCTTAAGGCTTTTCATTATTAGCCAAATTCAAGGAGTGGAACAGCCTCGTCGTCGGGTATAGAGGCATGTGGTGGGCTGAATGAGTACATTCCATTATTATTATGGGTGAAACTAAATCATCTAATCAATTAATTATTTAATTAATTAAATTAGTCTGACAAAAGACTTAGGGCCGATTGCTCAATGTCCGATTATAATTTATCTTAAGAATAAACTACCATTTAGCACAATTTGATTTTCTCAATATCTGCTTAGCCTTATTAATCGGATAAACGCTAACCGTCGGCAAGCCTTCGATTAATCTTTTATCAATAACAAAACCCAACTCCTGGTTTCAGGTTGAAAGTTTATCCTAAACAAAAACCCAAGACCTAATACCGGATGCTGGTATTTTGACAGCTCGAACTGTTCACTTTTACAAATTCAAATGAAAGTGGCCATAAAGAACAGAGTTCCTGGTAATTCATTCGATAGAAGAGAATTTGCATCAAACGCAGCAGCAAATGGATATGGATGAAATTCACTTGAACATAATTGCAACCAACGAAGCTCAATTCTCTTATCGATCATAGTTACCAAGTGGTCACTAATATGCTTATTTAATCAGAATACGCGGAAATAAAAGTTTCTGTCGGAAAAATGTATGTAATTGAAAAATGATAAGCGTCACAAAACATTATGTAGAATATACCTAATCCGGAATTAACATTATGAAGGAATTATGCAGAGTTTTCCTTGAAGCTGTGTAGTATATATGTACATATATGTACATAATGTTTATGTGATAGATTATAGCCAATAATTCGCTTGTATCCACTGTTAACCTTGGCGCATATTATTGGTCCCAGCCCACGCACAACTAAGACTCAATCCACGGGTGGGTCATTTTGTGTTCCACTGTTGCACATTACCACTGCATATTGCACCTTGCCCACACAGTCGCCACCATATTTTTTAATGGTATCTATTGCTAAATTGGTTGAAATTTTACTAATATATCATATATGTAGCTGTCATAGGAACGACCGGTTCAAAAGTAAGTATTTGCCAAAAAAAACTTTTTTATTTCTGAAGATATCTTTACCAAATTTCGCAATAATCGATCATAGTAATCGCCAAACCACATTCCTAAATTTGGGTGAAATGGGCCCACCTCTCATAGGAATAGTGGAATCGCCACAAACTGTACTGCTAATTTCAAAGTGGTAAATGCAGAATGGTTGATTCATTCTGCATTTACCATTTATAGCAACACATACTATTGAAGGTGTGATACCCTTCACGGGATGAAGATGGAAATTGACAAATTAGCAATAACTGCATCGTCCTTCTCAAATTCAAACTCAGGATCAAGCAAAAGCCACGATGCATATTCATCCAATTGTGTGGAAAGCACTGAGGTATGTTGGGTTGAATACGCGTTTATTTTGGAGCAATATGCGTCGCGCCTTAGGCCTGGCGCATATTGGTCGTAGCCCACGCACAACCCAGACCTAAGACACTTGTGGGTCATTTTGAGTTTTACTGTTGCCCATATACTACCCGCATATTGAACCTAGCCCACGCGGACGTCACCCATATGTGAGATTGTTTAGCCCCGTCGGACAGTTTCGTGTGCGTGGGTCGGTCGTTTATTTTATTTTGAACACCATCGCACATGTCATTTTGTTTACGGTTCGTGACAAGATGGAGTTCGATAACAGAAAATTTATTTCTTTGGTACAAAAGAATCCAGTTTTGTACAGGGCGGACCATCCGGATTACATACGAAGAAAATTTAAAGACTGAATTTGGAAAAATATAGGATATGACATCAAGTGTTCAAAGTTATTGTTGGCTGCTTTAACGCGATAACGACTGGGTTGTGTTGGCTTCAATATGCGGTGACAGAATTACTCATGGGCGTGGCGCCGTTTTGAGTTGGCCGTGGGTTGGGAGCAATATGCGTCAGGCCCTAGCCTTGGCGCATCGTATATTGGTCCACGAACAACCCAGAGTCAAGCCACTCTGCTGTTACCACCGCACATCGCCACTGGGTGGCTAGGTCCATGCGTGGGATTGTTTGTTCTAGTCGGGCAGTTTCGTGTGCGTGGGTCAATTGTTTGTTTTGATTTGAACATTTGAAATTATTATTTTTTGTTTACGTTACTTGTCTTTTCAACGTTGTCAGTAGAAAATTGACAAATTAGCAACAACATGCCCCTCAAATTCAGACTCAAGATCAAGCAAAAGCCACGATACCCAATTGCTCTAACCCCTTGTGGAGCATAGCGCCTCAACTGTTCCATGTGGCCCAGTTAACGTTTCGATGGCATAAACCGGGTTATGTTGGGTTGAATATACGGTGACGGAACTACATGTGGGCGTGGAGCCGTTCCGAATTGGCCATGGGTTGGGAGCAATATGCGTCGCGCCTAAGCCCAACAAACCACACCGAGGGAATTCTTTCGGAATATGGAACCATTTTCCGTAGATCTGAGTCGGAATCCAAGCCTTAACATCTCGGAATACTGACAGTTCGTCATATGAAAAGTGTCCCAGCATTTCCACATACAATGACAAATTTGGAAAATGCAGAGACATTTCCGAGACTTTTCTGCACAGTTATCGTTACAGATTTCGGTTTGGTCATTTCGGAATTTTATAGGGATTTTGAAGAGAATTCGGATCGCAATCGAGTATCGGTTTTGGAACATGACAAGTGGGAATATGCAGAGCGGTGATCTCACACAACATAATCTGGCACAACACAGAACTCACTTAAGTCCCACATTCAAACTGATGCACTACAATCGAAAAATAACATCAATTAACGGCGAATGCATTTAGTTTGTGTGCTCCCGGACTTTTCTCGGAAAAGTTGATACTTTTTCAGGACAATTCCGAGACCGTCTCCACTTTTTGGGAAAAGTACAAACTCAAACAAAAAATTTTACAACAGTTTGCATGTGTTAGTGCGGTCTCGGAATTGTTCTCGGAAAAAATGTTTGTTGGGAGCTTAGCGTATGTTTGTAGATTTCCAACCGTATTATGCGAAAGTGAAAAATCTGGACATGAAAATCGATATAAGAAGCGGTAAGCCATAGGTTACAATACAGTTGCCTGTTGTATCTTTCCCATGGATAAACGACGAGGTACCCGTAATGACATCATATATTGTCAACTCTATGTCTACATCCCAAGGAAGGATTTCTAATCACCTGTATTTCCAGTCTTTTCTATGTTATTTCTGATCATCCGAAAAGAGTGAAATCATTTTACAAAATGAATTAGGCTTTTCATATGGAAAAATAATCTCACGTTCACGGAACAAGTGTTCAAAGCCAAATTCATTTAACTAGCCCATCCATTTGACGTAACTCTTTCTTTCAATTCAAACAATGCCCTATGATGATGTGAACAACATTTGCTTTAATTTTGAAGGAATAATGTGCTGCGTTTTGTCCATTGGATTTAGGACGGGTCGGCCATCTAAAGAAAACCAGATTGACCGAAATTAATTTAAATTGCTGACACAATTTATAATTTAGCAATGAAATCGTCATGAAATTATAGAGCCTATGGGGGCCTTTTAACTCCGGATCTATTGAAATAAAACCCTTTACTGCATCTCACATTGAGACATGTATCACGCGGCGGCCAGCGAACCTCCATTGGCCATGAAGATGATGTTGAGCCAGTACATGCTGCTGGGAAATCTGGAACTTTTAATCTAAATGTTTCTGTCACACACATACGGATACAATTAATGTATGCAATATGATGTAGATTGAGAATCTTGAGTCGAAGACATACATCAAATTAACAGATTGCAGTTTCTGTTTTCAATCATTTCCGATTCTGAGTAGTGTATTACGTACCAAACTGGTGATGGCTCGGAATAGTTTTAAGATATCGATTTTGCCTTCAATGGAACATGCTGGAAATGTGTCGAAAGCAAAGTACATATACATATATGTATCTACGTATTGATAGGTATGAATATGTATAAGGCAGTTGCAGATAGTCGGCCCCGTTTATTGTGATCACGCCTGGTCTGAGCAGAAGTAGAGTTACCAGACGTTCTCTTTTATAAGGGCATGTCCTCTTTCTTTTTTCATAATATGTACAACGATTTGTCCTCTTTTGTCATGATATTTCGTAAATCTTTCACTACTTATTAAAATGGACAATAATACAATAGTAAGAATAATGTAATAGCCACAGCTCCGACATAAGGCAAAAAGGACGTTAGAACATTTGTAATTGCACAAATCTTCGAACTTAATGTGAATGGGTTAATCTTAATCGTCCACATAGAACTACGCTAACAAATCTCTCTGTTATTTGAAAGTAAACAATATTGAAATTACTAAATCAATTCATTCCTACGAAGGCTAGTTAGTCTTTAGCAGGAGCTTTCTGATTCAGCAGGAATCTAATCGTAAGCTCTACGTGTTTCCCGCATCGACGCATTCACAAGCAAACCTGGAAATCTCCAAACGCACACACCGTCAACCAAATTGATCACGTCCTCATTTGCTGGAGATGGGCGTCTAGTGTGATGAATGTCCGTTCCTATCGAGGAGCAAACTGCGACTCAGATCATCACTTGGTTAAGACGACCTACAGATGTAGAATTTCCTCAGTGCCCCAATCGAGAATCAGCCCTCCCAAAATGTTTGCGGTTGATAAACTTCTGAGCGATGTTACGGCGGTGGCGTATGCTGCCGCCCTTGAGGAAATACTATTTCCTATGCTACACAACATCAGCAACACAGGCGTCCATGGGTTCTGGGAAGAATTCAAGGGTACCATCAGAGATGTCGCAGAGAAGGTCGTGGGATATAAAGCCCGGCTGACTGACTGGTTCGAGGAAGAATGCAAAAATTCACTTGACGCGAAAAACGAGGCCTACAATAGATAATGGATTTAACGAGGAACCAGAGCTAGAAGAGAAAAATATGACGAGCTACGGCGAATATCGAATAGAATAATTAGACGTAAGAAACGTAAATACTTTGGCGAGCAATTGCTGAATATAAACGAAAACTTAGCTAATAGGAACACCAGACAAGCGTACAAACTAATAAATACAATTAAGAACTGCTACCAACCCAGGACTAGCCTTTGTAAGGACAAGGATGGAAACATCATCAGGGACATCGATGGCATTAACAAACGATGGGCCTCTTATTTTGAAGAGCTTCTGAACCTATCATACCATCTAACATCCCCATACAAGAAGCTCTCGACGATATTGTTGATCCAGGCCCACCCATACAACCCCCGACAGTAGAGGAAGTTGATCTTACGTTGCGGTCACTAAAACGAAATAAAGCGCCGGGCGCTGACGATATTCCAGCTGAACTGCTAAAATTCGGTGGAACGGTTCTAGCTAATGCCATACATCAATTACTCCTGCGAGTATGGGAGGACAACGATCCAGGCGGCCAAGGTCCGACGTTGGGAAATAATAACACATCGCGCCACGATGATGATTAATTTAAAACCAAATACCTACCTATTATCGCGTCGACTCACACCTCACTATTGTGACCAGGTCTAATCAATCTAGTGAGGCAATGTAAACGACTTCTGGATAGCAGCTCTTCGTGACGGTGGAACAGCTTGTCGCGTTGGTTGGGCAGCTTGTCATTATGGTTGGGTAGCGGCTACTCGACATGTCGAGAGCGTGCTGGGCAGCGGCTCGACGTGCCGTGAGCGGGATGCCTGGTTGCAGGGACACGACGCGACGTGTCGTGAGCCTTGTAACAGAGCAGCAGATATGATCGGAGAATCATACTGATACTCAATTGCCCTAACCCTTTGCGAATGCAGTTGCCAGCATGCTCCTCTATTTAGCCACCTACCTGTGACAAGTCGGGAGATGATGTGGCTTATTACGCCCCGCACCACAGGGGAAGACAACACAAACATCCATGGCCACGAACGTTGTCGTGGACGGGATTCGAACCCGAACCGTCGGTAGTTTGATATAAGACTGGAGCCTCTACGCACTGAGCTACCGGTCGCTGCTAGTAAAACTCGAAGTCATGGCAATAAGGGCCACTGTGAGACGTGTGACAGGTCGACGGGCGTGGTGCGATGAGGTCCTCGGTAGCGCCGGTGTGTCAGGGCGCCATGTGTGTCGAGTGAGCGACGAGCCCTGTCGTACATCGATTGTTGTGTGGCGCGGCGTGCTGAGACGCTGCTGGGTTTTGAGATGCGGTGGCTGTGCGTGACGAGGCTCCGTGTATTTCCATTGTCGAGGTGCCGTGATATGCCAGCGCGCGGTGTGCCGTGACGCAATTTCCTGGGGCGCAGTATGCAGGCGCTCCGTGAACTGGGACGTAATATGCTTCCACTCCTTGTGCTGGGACACGATGCATGTGGCGATTGAGCAGCTCATCGTAGTGATGCAGCGGCTTGACGTGGCGTAAGCGGGCTGCAGGGTGGCAGTGGCTCGGCGTGTGCTAAGCGGGCTGTGGTGGTGCAGCAGCTCGACATTTCGGGAGTGCGCTGAGTAGCGGCTCGACGTGTCGTGCGTGAACTGCAGCGGTTAGAAGTGTCGGGAGCGGCCTGCATCGGAGCGATTCGCTGCAATGCGGCAAGTATGACAGCTGTATCATACTTGCGCGGTACTAAGAAAACTAAACGGCGTGGTCGACCGATGATTAGCTACTTGGCGATTAGGGCCGCAGTATCACCGGGTGTGTCGTCGGGGAGAGCGTCTAGGTTAACGGGTGGGGCTGTGGCTCGTCACTGTGGGTACGTCGGGCGAGGCGCAGTTGTTCATAAAGCGCCTATGCTGCTGGGCGCCGCTGTTGTCAGGGCGCCGTGTGCTGACCCGGAACAAAACAGCTTGATGGGTGCGGCGGACACGATGGTCCTGGGGAGTCGAGGTTGGTGGCCGCGTGTTCACTTTCGCGGGGTGACCAACGTAGAAAAACAAGTTGTTGCGATTCGTACTAATGCTCATTGACGTGTGCCGTGTGGATGCGAAATAATAACACATTAAAGTACTAAAACTAACTGCACACTTTCTTTGCATGGAAATGTTGACACGTACATGTGTCAAGTATGAGACGTGGACCTCGACTGACTTCTTTTAGTCTGGATGATGTTAATACATATTGACGCCAACACCACGGTGGCTCGATGGTGAGGCGTTGACACCTGGTCGCCACAATTGCTTTTCTGCTCAATGCAATTGGATGCAGTATATACACAACCCATTTTCTCCACACACGCCATTTGACTATATCTATAGTAGGTATAAATAGACCCGCATAAAAAGATACAAACAATTGCTGTAATGCTGCTTCTTAAAACTATTTATCCGATTGTAATAAAATTTAGTTTGTGCAAACCTCTGAAACCTTTATAATAGTGTAAAAATCATTAAAAAATTAGTTCAGTAGTTTGGGAGGAGTTCCCGTCACAAAATTCTCATGTTAGGCTATTAATATGTACTTAGACGTGAACTATTTGTTGACTTTTAATTCCATATCGTCTTCTTCTTGCAGGTCTGCCGACCAGTACTTCCCGACGGTACAGACTGTTCGTCGCCAAAAAATCAAGACAAATATATTGTAGATTTTACATGTTCCGGTGATCCCACTGCACGAATTCTTAAAGAAGTACGTCTCTCATTTCCCAGCGGACACTCCAGCTTTTCTGCATACACAATGGTCTACTGTGCGGTATGTTTTTTTATATGTATTTTAGATTTAGATTTATATTCAAATTGATCTGACTGAATGCATCCTCGTATCGTATGTTTATAGTTGTATTTGCAGTCGCGCCTGACGTGGAAAGGCAGCAAGCTACTAAAACATTTTCTTCAATTCTTTCTGATTTCGCTGGCATGGTTCACCGCATTGAGCCGAATATCGGATTATAAGCATCACTGGTCTGATGCCATGATAGGATCTTTCATTGGAACATTGACAGCTATAATTGTGGTAAGTACTAATTTTTTCATTTTTTTTTTCAATGGGATTCAGCAATATGCATATAAAATTGAACAAAATAGTGCAGGTCGCTTGTGCCTTCTTTTAATTCCACATTATAGTATATGTACTTCGTATACAATAATTAAATAGACTGTCTGGTTCACCCATTCACAAGAAATTCATAGAAATCACTCTGGTCATTAACGAAGAATACTAAAAACCATCCATTTTTCATGTGGACGTCTTTTTATGTTGCTGCATGAATACAAGTTTTTCCAGTGGGATTTTCATCATAGACTGATTGTATCCACCTCACATTAGCGTAACAAAAAGATGGAAAATCTCATTACCCAGCGAACATCAGGAAATCATTGTGAACTCAGAATGAAATCACATAGTGAAAATGAAATCACTAAACATTCATTTACCTCTCAGTTAGAATTCACATCGGATTCACTTTTGTTCGAAAATTTTTACCCCGAAATGAAACCATAAGGTGGTTTCAAAATAAGTTCAGCAAATGATGCCAAAGTGGACAAAAAGTATGAATGCAGACAGAATTCACTATGCGAATTCATACTGAATTCAACAAATGATATCTTATTGGATACTGATTATGGTAGTAGAAGGAATTCACCTACTGAAATCATATTGAACACAGCTCATGACAGTAAGAGGAATTCACGAGCTGAAATCATAATGAATTCTATGCGGGATACTTAATTTACTTTAGTTAAGGGCCGTTTTCCAAGCGACGATCCATACTCCGGAGCGGGCTACGTTTTTCCCATTCTATATGACCTATCCAACCGCACATCGACGGCGACGAATACTTCATATAGAATTTGAAAAACGTAGCCCGCAGCGATTTATGTTCCGCCGCTTGGAAAAGGTCATATACGTATAATATCAAAAATTGTGGAAATGAAAAATAAGGAAAATAGAAAATAGGAACATAAAAAAAAATCGAGCTCGAAAATAGAGTGGGAATAATGTGGAAATACCAAAAATGAAGAAGGTATCCAAGGAGGGCCGCACAGACACTTAAAATTTCCTCGTCAGAACCGTGTCAAGTTCGAACTCAATGGAAAACGTCGAGTTTTTGTTAAAAATTGTCCTGAAATTTAAGTGAAAAGTCTCAGATTTTTACAAAAAGTTAACTTTTTATTAATTCACGTTGTACTATATATATTAATATTTTGTTATAATAATGTTTGTAATAGTTGTAAGTAAAAAAAAAATATGTAAATAAAACTATTCATTTTATCAAATTGAGTACGATCCGCACTACTCGTAAAAATACATTTCTATTAAAAAAAAAAAAAAAAAAAAAAAAACATTTCGGAAATCTTTAACGATAATTAATTTTTTTTTATTTTTGTCCCTTCTGAAATAAAGAAATTTATTATTAAAATAATTATAATGTCGATTCAATAAATTTGCTATTTTTACCAGTCGCTCCTTGGCATATTGGAAATGCCTTTTTATATGCCTTTCCACAGTTGCTTCCGTTGCACTAGGTATGCTGAATAGACATGCACCTAGACATAAGTTCCAATTATTATAACAATAGTTTCAAAAATTAAAATAATTCAATCCTACGTTTCAAAACCGATATTAAAGTAAAAGCTTTAATACTAGTTTTATTGTTTGCCCCGGTCCACGAAAATTCTTGGGCTAACATGTCGGTGACCAATTTTCTTAAATTTCTTTTAATAAATTGGTGAACATCATCACCTCCTACCCGACAAAAATCTTCTTTCTGAAATTAATAAAAGTAACACAATTAATAAAACATTAGCCACGTCTAATATATCTTTATATATATAAACACGCATTCGACTTACTAATTTATTTATGCGATCTTCTGTTAAGGATTTTTCAAATGAAATTAATTCCTCCACAGTGGTCCAAGGCTTGGAAGGAATTAAATTGCCGCTGTCCTGCTGACTCCCAGGGAGATTCGCTCTAAGTTCTTTAATTTCATTTTGTAGACTTTTCACAACCTCTTTTAAACCACATACTTCGGACGTCAGCCTTTCAAATAATTGCTTGTTGTGCACGTTTGCATTCTGGATTGCACGGAGTACATCTTTTTAGAAAAGAGAAGAAACAGTCATTTTCAGATTTTTCCCATTATTATTGTATTTTATTCACCTCTATTTGTATTAGTAGTCTGACTGTTAATAATACTGTCGTTATTTGAATCAGTTAGAGGCCTTTTTTCTCTTGCATTGGTTCCGATATTACGGAATAAGTTTCGTGACCCAGAAGAAGCATTTTGCGTTGATGTAACTGGATAAGAACCTATGATAAAATCCATTATGTCGTAAATCGTCCCTTTCCCTATATTTGAATATTACCTTTAATTTGTAAAAAATCCCTATACCCAAAATTTTCATCTGTTTGCAATGAAGATGGTGCTGAAAAAATATAATAAAAAAAAAATAAACAAATAAATATGATATGTGCTTTTAGTAAGAACATCAATTTACTTACCGAAGTTGACATTTTGCAGTTCTGTATATGTTGCATCAATTTGGGTCTCATCGTTATCGCTGGGATTTAACATTGTTTTTCTAGTGTATGAATTATAGGTGAAAAGTAATGTGAATTGCAGTTTGCATCAGTCAAATGGATTAACTTGGTAGATACGTCGTTTAGTGTTATTATACTTGTGGCTTTACTAAATTTAAGAGTCACGCAATGATATATATTAAAGTAGTCGGAACTAACGGGAAAAGTAAAAAATGGCTCCAGATTTTCTACGCGAAGCGCATGCAATAGAAGTATGTTTCTTTCATCTTTCTTAATTTCAATAAGCTTCAATACATCTTTATTGATTTGTAGAAAATTATCTGGTTCTTTTATTGATAGTTTATATTTTTCTGTCATTATACTTTCGTAACTTCCACTTGGGAGCTGCTTTCCAAAAATAGGATACTTTATCACACGTTTTCTTTCATTGTTGATACTGCTTTCCACCCATCTATTGTAAATTTGGCTAAGAACGTTTGTTCCGCTTTTCACATTTCGCTTTATGCGTTGTAAAAAATTTTCATATTTAAAAGCACTGATGTTATGTAATGAGCCATGATTTAAAGCGTCCGAATGAAGATGTGTCAAACAATGAAAGTTGAATGTACATAAGTCAGTAGAGTACAGATCAGGAATGTCTTTAACAAAACTCTCTAAAAGTTTCTTTGCGCATTCATTGTTTCGAATACAGTCCTCATCGTTAAGCAATATCCTCATTGCTAGACTCAATTTTAAAAAGTGTTGGTATAAATTAGGTTCCAGGATACTCGATAATATAAATGGTCCCGTGTACAATAAAAATTGTCGGAGTTCAGTGGCCTTCCATCTGTCAAATTCATTGCAGCCTCGTGGTTTTCGGTTGAACTCTTGAGGTATTTGACCCCTTATTTTTAAAAGTTGCTCACTTATATTAGATTTTATGACCTTGTTTTTAATCCACAATGATGCTATGCTTTTGGTTACGCCCAAACATACGACATGCATATAGTCAAGGACGAAGCTATCAATTATATTAATTGGCAGACTTTCCAATACTGTAGTATTCTGTTGATTATGATGTTCTGGTTGCAACCGACTCCGAAAAGAATTATTTGATCTTAAGGTATTCTTCTCGTAAGGAAATATAATTCGATGATTGATATATTCACCCTTCTGCGTACATTTTGGACAACTAAAGAACCCGCTATGACTCTTAACTTGAAGTATAAAAGCACGAGCTGGTGCATCACATACAAATGATCGCACATGAACAGTATATCCCTTGTTTTGAAATATGAATCCATTTAATAAAATTTCATTAAGTTCTGTAATGAATGGTTGTAAATACTCGTCACAGTTTTTCGGCTTCGACATTCCTCCATATACACCTACTAGTAAAACTTCAGAAGTACTGGCAATACTGCATAAAATTGGCCATACTTGATATCGGGAACTTCTAAATAAGGGCAAACCATCGATATTAAAATCTAGCGAAAGATTATTCGAAACGTACGAGTTATTCAACAAAAAGTCGGTCAAACAATCTTTAAGCCCGTAATGCACATAAGTACTGTCTCCCATTAATATTGTAACATTTTCTTTGGGAGTGGATTTTAGTGTTCGGGCATCTAGCGGTAGTCCCTCTACATTATGATTCCTAAGCATTACTAATAACTCCTTGATCGCCTCATTACCAATCATGTATTTCGTAGCCCAAGAGGCAATATTTTTGGATAACCCAGTTTCGGTAATGTCTTCCATAATTTCATCTTGGGAAACATAAAATTCGTATTCCGATGCTTCATTTTCGCTGAATTCCATGCTGTTTTCATTATTATCAATATCAGTTGGATAAATATGGTTGATTATGTTTTTTGCATTAATCTTTGAATGGTAATGCAGCGATTGTTTCGACATTTTGCTAAAAATGGTTTATAGAAAAAAATACACATATAGTGGAATGAAATTAGACTTTGAAGTCGAAATAATTTCCCCTTTCAAAAAAGTTATATTCCGGGCGTGGACAACACACTCCCGAACAATATATTAACGTGCCTCTCATTACATTAACAGCAAATTATGCAATTTAATTAAAAACAAGTCACTAAATAACGTGTCAATTTCATATTAATCAACAAACAAAAGATGCCATTTTGTAGTGGAAAGGATGCGTGGCCATCAGCCTTCATACATTACATAAATTATTTATTTATTTTTATTGTTTACTCAATAAATAGGCATCTTATGAAATAACATTCTACTGTGAATATGTAGTGAATGTTTTTCCCTATAGAATGGCTGATTTTGTTTATCGATTGAAGAACTTCATATGAAATTATAAATGATTTAGGCATTAGAAATACATTTTGCATTTGCTTACCTTACTTGATTTTCACTTTTTCACTTTAAAATAACAAAAAACAACAAAAACTAGCCAACAAACTCAAAAAAACATACGTATTCTTTACACTTTGAAATTTCGCCACCTAAATGAAAAATCCCTGAAACATAGCGGTGAAGTTAACAGTAAATTTTGGCTCGCAAGAACATAGTTTCAGTTATTATTCATGTACTGAAAGGAAACTGATTAGGAGGTCTTGAATATTTTACAAACTGCCACGCATATAGTGATATTCATTTACTGTTCACGCTATGAAGCCAAAGTGAAATGAGCATTCAGAAAACGATTTCATATCGGTTTCATGCAATGAACATTCACCAAATTGTTCGCTGGGTAGTAACTAACGACTTTCCAACTACATACAAGAAAATGTGAGGCACCACATCATTCATTTCTTCTTCTGAGTAGATTATCATTATATGGAAAAGAAGAGAAAGACACATGTCAGGTTTGTTTGCCACCAACTTCCAAAAAGCTTTCGGGAGGCATGATTGGTTTTTCAGAAAGAGAACATCAAGACCTTTAATTACTACTACTACTACTTTCCCTTAACAGTGCCTAGTGGAGCATAGCACAGCAAAAGCTCCTGCGCGCCATCGTACTCGGTTATGAACAATGGGACGCATCTGCCTCCAAGACTTTCCCGGAAACTCACACTCTTTCGCCACAGATGGACGCCATGACTTTCTCGGACAACCCCTTGTTCGGCCTTCATTGGGAATGAGGTTCCATTTCATGGCATGTCCAGCAATGCAGTTATCACCCTTCCGCAATATGTCACCTATCCACTCCTATTTTCGCCTGCGTATCAGTTTGACGAATAGGCATCTGACCTGTACGCCGACTCAGCTCCACATTTGATATTGGGTGGGTTCAGGTCCCGCAACATTTTAAACGCAACTGCAAATAGTTTGACTGATTTTTCTTGTGGACGCTCCGTTTCAGTTTGCGTTTGCTCAACCAGACATCGGGGAAATTAACCAGAAATTTTTCCTGGTTGATGTTCGGTCAATGGGGGGTAAGGGCTATTAGCGTATTTGACAGTTGTTAGTTGACGTATTGCGTGTGACTGTCAGATGGTGTGGATTTTCGTTTTCGGTTTCTTGATTTTTACATGGCGTCTTGTGTGCTTATTTACACCGGAGCAACAAAAATTTGTGGCGATTTTGCAGTGTTTTTCATTTTTCCTGAAACCGTCGCGAATTTAATTGAAGTTTTGTTTGAAATTCAATACCTAGTCTAGCTATAAATACTGTTACAAACTTTTTGAAGCACTGCTCAATAAAAGAGATGTTATATGTTAAGAAATCATTGTTTATTTATTAAATGCATTGTCAACAACGGAAATTGCAACAAGTTATTCGAAGTGATTGCCTTTTGCCTTTACACAAGCCTTTAATCGAGCTGGCCACTTATCTATGGAAGCACGCACGACTTCAATCGGAAAGTTGGCGACTGCATGTGTAAGAGACTTCTTTAAGGATTCGATATTAGAATGTCTTTTAGAGCACGTCATTTGCTCTAAGACAGACCATAATTCGTAATCCAGCGGATTCAGGTCTGGGCTAGAGGAAGGCCAATCTTCAGCTTTAATAAAATCTGGAACATTTTCTTCAAGCCATTTTTGGGTTGACTTCGCCTTATGACCTGGTGCAGAATCTTGCTGGAAGCTCCAAGGCTGATTTTTGAATAATGACGTGTTGAGAGGTTTCACTACACTTTCAAGGACACTTTCTTGATAAATTTTGGCAGACGTTTTGACACCCTTCTCACAAAAATGCAACTTTGTCACCCCGTTGTAGCTAACACCCCACCAAACCATTACTGAGGCTGGATGATGACCTCTTTGAACCTTTTGGGCAACTTGAGAAGCTTCTCTGGCACTGCGAGCATAAACCCTATCGTTTTGTTTATTAAATGTTTCTTCGACAGTAAAAATTTTTTCGTCCGTAAACAAAATTTTACGGTGTTCTTGGTTTGCGTACCGGCAAAGTAATCGTTTTGATTTTTCCACTCTATTTTTTTTTTAACGAATCTGTTAGTAAATGCCCGGTAGATCTACGATAAGCACCCAACCCCAAGTCACTTTTGATGATACGCGAAATTGTTCTTTGGGGTATTTTCATCTCACGCGATAAAATTTTTTATTTCTGAAGAGGATTACAGCGAATTCTCTCGCGCACGGCTTTAATCGCTTGAGGTGTTCGAGTAGTTCGCGGACGGCCACTTCTTTCACGGTCACTTACTCCAGACGTATCATTAAATCTTTCAATAGCCCGATATACAAACATTCGGCTTATACCAAGGGTATGCAGAGTCTTAAAAATATCACTTGGTTGCATTCCTATTTTATGAAGTGCAATCACAGCAATTCTATTTTCTTTGTCACCCCAATCCATGTTCACTACACTAAAAATTAAACTCAAATGATGACAAATGCATCAAGCACAAGCGTACTATAGCGATTAGCTCAATTTTTAAGAAATGCAATATAACGGTTCCTTTCTGCAGGGTTGCCAAACCTTGTAACAATATTTATGGCTAGACTAGGTAGCGAATCGGCTGTCAGCTGTTTGATACATGACAACTGCAAAACAAGTTGTTCGGGTCAAGAGTTTATGGTTAGGTGGAGGGAAAATGCTTACCGCAATTACAACGTTGCGGAACGTGAACGCAGGCATTATTTTAAGCACGATACGACTTAACGAAAATTTGCAGCTTTCTGATAACCTTTACAGAGACTTTCCATGGTGCTGCTCCCATACAACAGCGCAGACAGTACCAGAGAGCGAAACAAGCCCAACATGGTCTTTATACTAAGATAACTACATGACCAGATTTCAGACAGCATGCCGAATGCGCATTTAGCCTGGTTGATACGACGAGCTAAGTTCCGTACCACTATTTTCGGCAACAATGCTTCCTAGGTAGACAAATTGGTCCACCTGTATGGTCCGGATAAGGCTGCATGAAACACATCGCCAGTCACTATGGAATGGGATCGGTGAGAGTATGCTGTCGATCCTGTCGAACTCAACTCCGGATCTCAAAGTCCCCTGACACCTTACCTTTATGCAAAACGCGACATTTCGCGTCATCGTGGGTTAATAATAGCAATCTTTTTAGGGAGGCCTCTCCTGCACAAAGCCGCCAATATAGAATTCCGGTTGCACTGTCGAAAGCTTTCTCGAAATATATGAAAAGCAAGTGAAACAGAGAATCGAGCTAAACTCATTGCTCGATGATGACTCGCAAGCTCTTAATATGATCGATACAGAATTTGAATCGAAAGCCGGCCTGCTCTCCACCAGTTGTACTTTTTAAAGGTTGACATACACGGCAAGCATTTTGGTTGCGAGCTTCCATCGAACCTAATCAGTTCAATAGCAAAAAAAATCTCATTTTTACTTTTCTATTGATTTTGAGGTGGTTCGATGCATGCTCGCGACCAAAATGCTAGTCGTGTGTCTTGACCTTTAGTACTCCTTTAGCCTTTCCAGCACAATTTTAGCTATTATTTTTGCGGTAGGAAGCACGCAAATGCCTTTCCAATTATTGCCTTTTTTTGGAAGTTTGACTATCAAGCCTTCCTTTCACTCAGTGGTTAGGGTTTCAGTGTTCCACGCTTTATGAACAAGTGGTGCAGCAACTGTTTGGCGCTGCTCGATAAAGTTCGCCAGAAATGCCGGCGAGTCCGGCGGCGTTACGTCTTGTCAGTCTAATAATTCCAGCGACTGTTTCCTCCTTAGTCGGGGCAATCGACCGTATACGCGCATTTTGATTGCCACTTAAGTTGTCTAGATAAGAGGGAACTTCGCCAGAAATTACACGGTTCGAAACCGTGGCGAAATGCTCTTTCCACCGCCTCATTTGTTCTTCTTCTGACATAAGTAGCTTTCCATCACTCTCCTTCACCAGATGTTGATAGGAGTTACGACAACCTTTAAACTCCTTGATGACACCGTATACGGCGTTTAAGTTGCTGCTTCTTGCGGTTTCTTGCGCCGCGGTCAGCAGACTGTATTTTATCGCGTCGCACACTACGCTGGATTGCACCAGCTTTCTGACGGTAAAGTAGCTCTATTATACTTCGATTGTTGTCTGTTGCTGTAGCTAATCGTTCCTTCAGCTGTTTCCATTCAACAAGCCACTGCTATGATGCGTCGGACATCCAGGCTTATGCCGGCAATTCAGATTAGTGCCAAGGATTGTAGCTGCGCTCTCAATGTACGCTTTTTTGATGGCATCCCTGTGTGTTTGGTCAAATCACTCTGGGCGACTACTTATCTCAGCTGCTTTCTACGCAAGATGGTTGTTATACTTAGGCCTGTTCGGTACTGAGATTTCAATACCGGTAATTGATATTTTCAGAGTTTTACTACTAATTTCAAAGTGGCAAATGCACAATAAGTCACAACGCCGAAGGCTAGCTTGTTTGACTTCAGATTCGGTATCAGCGACCCAAAATTACCTTATAGTTCGAACCAGCTCGATCGGACGAGTATTTCCCCACGAAAACAGGGTGGCCATTCTTGGGTGTCAAAAAAGAAAAAAAAATTGGGGTTGTCCACCTCATAATGGTCACCCTGTTTTCGGGGGGAAATACTCGTCCGATCGGGCTGATTCGAACTACAAGGTAATTTTGGGTCGCTGATTCCGAATCTGAAGTCAAAAAAAGAAAAAAAAATTGGGGCTGCCCACCTCAGAATGGCCACACTGTTTTCGCGGGGAAATACTCGTCCGATCGAGCTGGCTCGAACTACGAGGTAATTTTGGGCCACTGATTCGGAATATGAAGACAAAAAAAGAAAAAAAAAAAATTTGGAGCTGCCCACCCCAGAATGGCCACCCAGTTCTCGTGGCGAAATACTCATCATACAATCATACAATGCACGACTCTAGACATCTCGTGTCCGAACACAAAAATTGCGCTTATAGAAACGTACGTTAAACGACAACGACCACATTCGATAACTCGATGACGACATCCTGTAATAGATACCTCGTATGTTTACGTCATTTCCGTTCCACCAAAGTCCATAATATTCAATTCCAATTGGTTCCGTATAAACATTTTCAATGTTAAAACCTGAAGACTCGGACTCGGACCTTCACTTCGGCAATGAAGGAGTCTTTTTTTATGGAATCCCGGGTATTTGAATATCATCATCATCGTGGCGCGACAGCCCGACGTCGGGCCTTGGCCGCCTGGATCGTTGTCCTTCAATTTTCTCGGTCACGTGACCGCGTCCTCCAATTTAGCTGCGCGGTGTCCACACCTACTGAGCTCTCCCAACGAGATCTCGGTCGTCTAGGCAGTCTCACTCCGCCGACTCGTTCTGCATTCATTACTCGCTTTGGCATGCGATCATCGATTTGCGATTTGAATATCAGGTACTGAAAAGAACAGGTACTCAAATGCCGGGATCCCGGTACTCAGTACCGGTACTCTAATCCCGGTACTCAGCACCGATACTGAAAAAACCGGCTCGTGGTTGAAAATACCGGTACTTAAATCCCGGGGTACTCAATACCGGTACTAAAAAAACGGGATACCGATACTCTTGGTTTTTGGTAACGGTACTTAAAAAAAACGGTACCGAACCGAGATCCCGCTATTAGGAACAGGCCTAGTTATACTATTGTACATCAGGTGAATTTTTGTGTCGGACGGTGTTGAATTTGCGGCGCCTGGCTCTTTCGTCACACGGCGCACGGATGTCAGCCGGTGTGATAAAAAAGGATCGTATCATAAGTACCTACATCCGAGACAGCTTGTTTGTTGAGCAACCGATCACTGAAAAGCTTGAAGATGGTCGTATGGATTGGTATAGCCATGTTCTAAGGCGTCCGCCTGAGAACCCAGCCATGAAAGCACTATCAATGAATGTTCCATTTGCTGGACCCAAACCCCGAGGCAGACTGAAAGACACGTGGATCGATCAGATGAAGAAGCAACAACAACGCATTAATCCCGGCTATGATACGATCATGGCGGTCATGATTCTGTCGGAGACCGGATCCCAGAATAAGAGATACCTTCGTGCAGCTCTGGTTAAAAAGAGCCCTACCTGAGTCACGATCACTACCGGTAGCTTGATCGGAGTACAACACTAAACAGTGCTACTACGCATTGGAGAGATAAATTCTACGCTGTTCCACCATCTTAACTCACTAACTCTTAAGATATTTAATTGATTTCGGTGAAATTCCCTAACTGAAGAAAGCGTGCGTTCTGGGGCTCTTCTGATCCATTGTCCAGGAGAGTACGCACATTCCAGAAACCAATCTTTGTCATTGAACGATAGCCAAAAGTCGTAACCGAGGCATATTTGATGTTTCGTTAGCATTTATGTAAGTTTTGGGGTGATGCAAGTTGCTGGCGTAGACATCCTATCCTTGGTAGTCAGTCGTCTTCTACGACAAGATTCTACCTTCGATTGGACACCTTATTTAGCGCAAGTCGGCATGAGGGTTGTGCGACTCACTTTTTTTTAACTTTGTAATTCGTTAATTCACTAAAAGGCATCACAGGCTCTGCTTAGGCAGGATTGATATTTCATAAGTACTCATATCAACTCTTTTTACTCATTACAGTCCAGAAAAAAACACGATGAGGTACAACCCTCACGCAATCGCCCCCCCCCCCCCCCCCTCACTATATGGCTGTACTTGGCATTAAATTTATCCCATGTGCATATGGGTATATCTGATATTGGTATTAGGAATATAATGTGAAGAACGTGTCATATGAGTATTATGAGCGTGGTTTTTGTGGTTTCGATACGATAGAATACGACAGTCGACTTACATAATAATGACAATGAGGTATCTATAGTATGGGTTTCAATTTGGCTGACATATGCCGCTAAGTGAATGACGAAAAAATTGGATAGATTTTGATCGACTTTGTCACGGTTGCGGTTGTAATTATTCGAAATTTAGATATGTAATAGGTATTGTTGTTAACCAGCATCATTAGGAAAATATGGGATTGGATTCGTTATTTATTCATGCAAGGGTTATCAGCTATAAATAATGATTATTATAAGTTTTGATACATATCGTGTATACACAAAATAAGAACAATTCTGTGGTCAAAAGGCGAAACAACATAAGTCTGACTTTGTCATTTTTCAGGAAAACGTTTCAGAGTTTTGAACTTTTTTGATATGTATTTGGAAAACTTTTCTTCTAACTCATTCTGAAAAAAATATGTACAATTCGATAATATTTTGTTTTTGTTGATAATAGAGGTTTTAGGGATATCGCGAGAAATTCAACATATAATCCAGTCATTAGGAGCTCAGAAGGGCTTCGGGGAAACAAATTGTAGTGGAGAATTTTTTCTTTAATTTTTTTTATGTTTTTTTGGGGTGCTGAACATGAATCAAGGAGCTTCCCACCAAATTTTTGTTTGCGGAACAGGGTCAAAATCTCAGAAAACCTCGAAACTTCGGCACTTTTTTTGTTTTGTTTTTCGATTATAATCTGAAAACGGAGGATCATCGTAGCGAAAAAAAACAAGTTTGGGGATAAATTGAAGAGAATAAAATTCTGCGTCGAATGAGCTACCTGATCGTCGAATTCCCAGAAACATCAGACCTCCCATCAATAAGAAGTAAAAGTATTTTCGGAGATGAAAAGATAGACTTCCACTGGGCTAAAGAGGTGGGCGTGCAAGGAATAAACCGCATAGTTGGAGACGATTTTCGGCAGTTAAATTCAGAAGAGCTTATCGAGTGAAGCCTCTTGCATTGGCCACGTTTATGCCGTGGACGTATGTTTCCCAGCAAACTCACCACTATGTAAACATATCAAATTAGTTGATGACGACTAGCTCCGCTTACGATGCGGTACTGAACCAAAAAATTTGGATTATGTTAGTGTTTCCGTTGTTGACGGTTGTTTTTGTCGATGTTTTGTTGGAGTCGGGGGTATAAAAGCACTTTCCACAAGAAGATACTGGGCTCTTTATATTTCTGAAATTCTCGATAAACCCAAATGATAAGCCAACATCTGTCATTTGCATATTTAGTACCGGTCGGTATACACACTTCACGAACTAGAACTAAATCTAATATGATCTAGTTAAGACTCCTTTTGGTTCCACTTTTAAACGCGGCAATTGATGAACAATGCTATCCAAATCCACGAAAAGACTAGTTGTTAATCCTGACACGCTATTCCATTGAATCGCCATTGCAAAACAATCAGATATTGAGCTGGCAAAGTTCCTGACATACGAACTGTCTCCCTACCCTCAACTTGTGAAACTTACGTGAGGTCCAACTATAGATCAACCGCGGTTGTAGTTTTTGACAGCTATCCTGACGAAGTTGCTGACACCAGTACGAAGAACATGGAACATCTGAGAAGCTCAACCAAGAAACAATCTGTAGAATTTCACTGAACTGATGGTGCCCATAGCTACCTAACACACTTTCCTGATCAACTGTTCTAACAAAAGCAGGCTGATCTTAATGCTCATGGAGAATTACACTGAGTTCTAGAGTGGGAGCAAGCCAGGGAAGACGCAGATACCCTCATAATCACGACAGCTTTCTCCGTGGCCCTATCAAATGAATCCGTGACAGTGGTAGGGAGACACGTTGATCTTTTGGTCATTCTGATTGGTATTTTTGTGCAAAGCATCCAAAACGTTTTATTATATCAATATATCAACGTGCCGCAAACCCTGTACGCTCTGCATCTCGCAATTGAGAAAATAATATCTCAAAACATACGATTTTTACATGCGACACCACCAGTGAGCTGTTCAACCAGGGGAAGAAGAAATTTCTCAACGTCCTCCGGAGAAATCCACATTTGTCAACCGTCATAATAGTTTTTCAAGTCAATTAAGTATAGCTATGGCTGTAAAAACCTTCTTGAAGGCGCTGTACGGCCAAAAAGCCGCCATCTCATTGAAACAATGGCTTGCTTTTGGCTCCCTATAAGTATATTGCGATCGGTTCGGCTGTACAGCAATGTTTTCACAAGCATCCTTTACCCCTGGGTCGTCGAAGTCATCCGTATACATAGTACGGATCATATACTAATCACTTTCTTGGCAAAAGTGATGAAAAGATGGCAAACTGTCCACAGCGTTGCAGATTTGCCGTAAAAGGTGACTAAATTAGTAGCATATTTGTAAAGGAAACTCGCATTATCTGAAATTTGTTATATGCTAACGAAGCACCAACTTGGCCTCAGTTAAGGACTGATTTATCGGTTGATGCACTATGCCCAGCAAAGGATAAAACCATTAGTAGATTTCAAAACCCAGTAAATCCTGACTCTCATTGGGATGACGTATGTAATTGAAATATTGGAAATTAATTAAATAAATTCAATTCGTTTTGAGCAAGTATTGCTACTTTGCGAGTAGTTAATAGTTCAGTTTAGTCATAGCCAATGTTAATAAACGTTATTTGTTCTTTTATCAAGAGCTAAATCTCCTGGACTCGAATTCAGTTTTGCAAAATTAAATTTCGCTAAAATTATGGAACTTTTCTACAAAGCTGTAATTTGTACTAATGTATGTTAAATTCAAAGGTGTGAACCACTCGTACTTTCCTATTTTTATAGTGTTGTTAAGTGTAAGCTCAAACAGCTAGTACCCAACTCTCCGAAGCTAATTCGATTGCTTTAAACTCTGCATTTTCTTTTAAAGTTCTTTATAATATTTTCTCTACTCTTATAAAACATTTCATGGCGAATTATGTTTCTAGGACGTCGATATTTTCGACTTCGGAATGGGGTTGTCTTCGGAATAACGACACAAATCTTATATATGTCGTCTACGTATGTACAGGCATAACTCAGTAACCCTTTCTCCAATTTGGCTGAAATTTTTTTTTGGTTGTGTTCCTTTACGCCCAACTTTTAGTATCAAAGTTTGGCGTAAAGGAGCCCAAAATTGTATGGAGAATTTTTTTCATCTCCGATTTGGCTCAAATGGGAATGGATGCACGTACATTACTTTACTACTCTGAAATGCCTCAGTATTTCACTTGGAATGCTTCTTCCAAGAAATTTCAACGACGAAAACAAGGACAAGGACATTGGTCAATGTTCGTGGACAAACATCATTTCAATCGTGTCGGACAGTCGATGGTCTGTTGTGCCCTACATATCGAGATGCCTGCCAACACTCATTGGGATTGCACACTCGCTGATGCTGTTGCTGCTGCGCCCGCTAATCAAATTCGGACACTGTTTGCCATCATCATATCGACATGTTTCCCAGCGAATCCACACGGTTTGTGAAACAAATTCAAAGACGAAATGTCAGACGATATTTTGCATAGAGTTCGCATTTCAAGAGCCGATATTCAACTTCAAATGGGCGACGCCATACATAACGAGGCGCTCATTTTGATATAGGATATATGCTTACTGCTCTCAGGAGATTTGTTGAGCAAATTAGGAATGCCGGTCCCCAATTGTCCAATGCACGACGCATTCAACCGGGAATTGCAACGAGAACGTGATTACGATCGAGATGCATTGAGTCAAGCAGTGCAAAGAAATGTTCCATTGTTGAATCCACAGCAAAAAAGTGCATACGATACACTGATGAAAGCGATCGATGATGGACAATGTGCCATTTTCTTTCTTGATGCGCCTGGGGGAACTGGCAAAACGATCCTCATTTCCTTGATATTGGCAACGATTCGTTCACGAAGTGACATAGCGTTGGCAGTTGCATCATCTGGCACTGGCATTGCGGCGAAGTTGCTTGAAGGAGGACGGATGGCTCATTCTGCCTTTAAATTGCCATTGAACTTGCAAGTGACGGACAAACCAACTTGCAACATTTCGAAAAATTCTGCTATGACTATGAAAGAATGTCGATGTCCACCAATTGGATTTCGATGTTCAAATGAAAATCCCTGGCGAAGTGATGACTTACAAATCTATGGACACCATCAGAAACGAAGAAGATGTCGTCAAATACCCAACAGAATTTTTGAATTCATTGGATGCGCCAGCATTCCCGCCACACCAATTGCAACTGAAAATAGGCTCAGTCATCATAATGCTTCGAAATCTGAACCAGCCGAAGCTATGCAATGCAACCAGGCTTGCTGTCAAACGGTTGTTACCCAACGTCATAGAAGCTACAATTCTCAAAGGAAAATTCAAAGGCGAGCACGTTTTGATTCTACGAATTCCAATGATTACCATTGATCTGCCATTCGAATTCAAACGATTGCAATTCCCGGTGCGTCTTTCGTTTGCCATGACAGTCAACAAAGCACAAGGACAGTCGATGAATGTGTGTAGTATTAATTTAGAAAATTCGTGTTTCTCGCACGGCCACGCCTGTCGCCTGTTCGCGAGTAGGAAACCAGATGTTCAATTTTTTACGCACCGCAAAACAAAACTAAAAATGTTGTATATCACAAAGCCTTGAATTAAATGAACTATTCAAATGGAAACAAATTGACTTTTATTCATTCACAACAAACGTGGGTCAGAGTCTAATCTATTTCTATAACCACACACCTCGCCACCTGTTGACTAACAGAAAGATTGGGCGCGGAATGCAGTTCGCGGGGTCAGCTTTATGTATGGAAAAAAATAAGTCAGGGTAGGTGAAAGTTACGAGCGCAGTGAGCACTAGCAGGGGCGGTTCCTCATTGGAAGCAAAGGAAGCAGTGCTTCCCTTGTTAATTTCACCAAATAGTTCATTCAAATCCACGTAGCCAAATATTATACAATACAATATATGTATATATAGGTAGATTCCCTAAAATACACTTAATTATTTCATCCATATGATTTTGATCATTACTACTCATCAATTACATTCTTCATACATTATTTTCATACGTATTTCCTGTGCGATTCGACTTCCTATTCCCTATATGTACAAATAATACGTTTCTCTTCATTTTATTTTATCCCATACTCTTTTACTTCTATTCCTGATAACAAAGCGAAGAGAATTTGGGCGACACATTTTCGTCCGCCTAGAATCAATGGAAGCAACAGGAATCACAGCTTCTATGGTGCCTATTGAGGATCGCGCATTTCGACGCAGCCCGACGCGACGACATTGAGTAAAATCTTCTACACTTGTCGTGCCACTATGATGCGCTCGTATATCTTGAGAAGAAGCTGCCAAAATCGCAGCTTCTTAAGCACTTTGTATGAAGACTTTTTAAGGTGATACGAAGAGCATGTAGATGTTAAGTTTCCGTTTCTCTTGCAATTTTTTCTAAAATATATACTCGTAGAAGTGGACTTGCTTTTTGAGTTGGGGTGTGGTGGGTGGTTCAATTAATTAAATAAATTAAATATTTGAGGTGCCAAAATTTGATGATGGCATTTAATGAATTCCAGCTTAAAACGAACGAATTGGAACTCTTTTTTATGAATTTTCTTGAAAGTTGAAGTTTTATATGGAAACATAGTGCGATAAGCTTCTTTGATATACATATATGGGTCGAATTCTCGCTTTAGGTAGTACAAACCTACTGGGGTACATCATAACAATTATTTTAGAACTTTTAGGATCCGATATTATGTAAAAAGTAACAATGAACGATTTAATTTTTCGAAGATTGAACCATTGAATGATTAGGCGAGAATAACTCGAAAACGGTTACGAGCTTTGCAAAAAGGATAACATCTATTGTAATTCGAGGCTAAAGTATAAAAATACATCGTAAAACCTGAGTATCGGAAGTCATTTTGAGTTACACTAATATTGTTTAAGTTTATAACACACAACGGTTAGCATACTGTTGCCAATTTGCCTTATGAATTCTCTCCACTGAGTTTTTGATGGACACAACATGTTGTGAAAAATGTCATTTTCTCCATCACAAAAATTTTCCGCTGGCTACGACTAGCGTATGATGACAATTCAGAAATGATAAAAGTAACAACGGAATCGCAACATGCTATGGCAACAGTATCGAAGCAGCTTTGCAGCAATTTGTTGTGTTCTGAACTGCACTCGCATCTAGTCATCCATCAAATTTCCAATTCAAAACTGACTACTGACGAAAAATCGTATGAATACGACAGCGCAAGTATCATTTCTGAATTGTTATCATATGCTGGTCCTAGCCAGCGGAGAAATTTTTGTGATGGCTAAAATGACATTTTTCACAGCATGTTGCGTCCATCAGAAACTCTGTCGATAGAATTCAAAAAACAAATTTGCAACAGTATGCCAACCGTTTGTGTTATGATTTTAGCCATTGATACAATTTTTTTTTTCAGTAGTCAGTTTTGAAGTGGAAATTTGACAATTGACGGATGACTAGATGCGAGTACAGTTCAAAACACAACAAGTTGCTTCAAAGCTGCTTCGATACTGCAGCCACAGCATGTTGCGATTCCGCTTTGTATTATGAACTTAGCCATTGGTGTTTCCAACGCCAAAATTTCAGAAACGATTGCTAGTTTTCGAAACAGGATTTCAAATTCGTTCTCTTTAGCCTGAAATTTTTTGAAAACCATCATCAAATTTTGGCACATCAGATATTGGAGTCGTTCCATTTTCCGCAAATCAAATCAATGCGTCTTATTCAAAAGTTTCCTGGTCTGCTTCCCTTGCTCTGGAACCCACGCACCGCCACTGAGATATAATAACTTCCCAACTATTGCACCAACAATTTTTACCATATAAAAGAAAAAATGCCGAATTTTATGGTGAACTTAACTAATTTTTGACACATCTCGGGTTATGTTGTTTCGCCTTTCGACCACAGAATTTACCTGTTAGGAATAAAGCCCACCATTTCGTATCACTGATTCCTCTGACATTTGTATACTAAGAAAAAACAATTTCGTTTTCTACTTTCAGTCCAATTTTGTTTCCGACCTGTTCGACAAACGTTCACAACGTCCCTATCGGAAACAATCCACTGAGCTGTCAAATACCACGCCCACGAATGGACACGTCTGAAGGAATTATGTATTAAATACCACGACTATCGAAAGCAGCGACCGCTTAACAAAACTACTATTGTTACTACTATCATAATATGTAATTTATTCTGTAGAATAGAATACTGTGTAGTGTTACGTTGTAGCTATGAAATATTGAATTTCGTAATAGAGTAATCGTTTTTTTTAATTAAAATTGTATATTCCCGTTGTGTAATATTAGCTTTACTTTTTATTTTGATTTATTTAAAAATTAAATCACAGAAGAATTTCACCTAAATATAAAATTTATCTAATGATAAAAACTCGTAAATCTCGTTCTTAGTTTCACGATGACTAAGAACGAGATTAAAATAAACTTAAAATCTCAAAGGGATAAAAAACAAAAGTTCTAATTCTAGTATTTTTTTTGTTAAACAGTTTTAAATTATAGCCGCTTCACTTTCCTTTTTATTATAAACCGAATTTTTGTACGTACCATTAGACCTATAATTAATGCATATGTCAATGTACAATAAGAAAAAAAATGCAAATTTTCCGTATTATTAAGAAAAATATTTCCTTGAATTAGTGTTGAGCACTGTTTTTGGAATAAAAACAAATGTTCGATGGGTCAGTATCGAATTAAATGCTTGTGTTACTAGTAATAATATAATGAATGGTTTTTTTTTTAATTTTTGGGAAAACTAAGTCTGCGGTTTCGATTCAAAGCGTGTAGCGTGTAGCGAGTATAAGCGAGTTGAAATAGTGACGATAAGCGTGTAGCGTGGTTTCAGTTTAGAGCGTGTCAAAGCGTGTATAAGATACGGCTGCCAGGTACAGATATAGCTTACTGTTAACGGCGGATAAATTTTTTTGTCGATGGGGATTCCCAAATTGCATTGGATGCATCGACGGAAAACATATCCGCGTGAAAGCACCACCAAATTCAGGCAGTCTCTACTATAATTATAAAAACTATTTTTCAATAGTGTTGCAGGGAGTATCGGATGCAAACTACAGATTTTTAGATGTCTCAGTAGGGGCTTTGGGCCGGCAGAGTGATAAAGGAATCTTCAGAGAATCTTCATTGTATGAACTTTTGGAGAGTGACAACTACAATGTTCCAGAACCAACTAATTTACCAGGCACAGATGTTATTGGACCATTCGTACTTTTAGGAGATGAAGCTTATCCTCAAAAAATTATTTGTTGAGACCATATCGTGGAAATAGCGCTGAAGAAGTTATTTTCAATGAAATGCACTCAAAGACAAGAAAAGTTACTGAATGCGCTTTTGGTATTCTAACAGCTAAATTGCGAATACTTACAAGACCATTGGAAACAAGTATTCCTACAACAAGATTGCTAACCGAAACCGTATGCTTGCTTCATAATATAATTATTGACAAAGAAGGCATTGATAGAGCGCTTCTACTACGAATTCAAAGCACGGTATCTGAGAACATAAATTCTGCAAGTGTTTCTAACAAACCTATGTCTTTAGGAACAGGTATACGGAATATTTTTAAGGAATACTTTGTTTCACAGGCTAAATAAACAATCTTAAAAAAAAACACTGTCTGTACTTATGATCAGAATTCATAGCGGCTGCTAGTTCAGCCGACAATTTCCGCACTAGATCTCTTCTGCTATATTCAGCACTGGACATGTCCCATAATGCTTTTCTAGAAAAAACTTCGCTGGTGAGTTTTTCGCTCTCCATGATAGCAAAGGATACTTCACTTGTCTTGGATGAGAATCAGCTGACACGCGCGAGTGTATAGAAATGTTTCATACCACACGCTGCTCGCTCTTACACGCCAATACTCGCGCGTGCCAAAAAAGTTTGACTGTAACCGCACCAACGTATTTGTACTAATTTATAAACACGCTTGTACACGCTTGTACACGCTACACGCTGTGAATCGAAACCGCAGCCTAAGTATGTTGCTAAGCATGCGGTAGTGCGTGTAGAATGTGCCGAAAAACTCAAATTATTTCTATATTTTTTACAAAATTAATGGCAAAGTTTCAGATTGTTCACGCCGGAGAACAATGTGTTTTTATATTTTTGAAAGAAGAGACGATGAAGAAGAATATTTATTAGGAATTTTCTTTTTGATATGAACGATTACTGAAGATAACCCTTAACCATAATATTAGAAAGTGAGACAAAGGAATTTAAATAAATATTAGCCTTTTACTTACTACGATTCTTGAAGTAATGTACACTTTTCTAAATGAATTTTTATTGAAAACTTACCATTGGATTGCCAATTTTGGCAATCGAATTTCTTTTTAAATAATAAGTAGCTTTCAAAAAGCTGTTAAATGTTTATTGTTCGCAACAATTCCCTAAGATTCGATTTCCATGGGCAATTTTTCTAACTAGCAGTTAACGGATGGCCGCTAAGCCAATAAGAATATAATGGATGTATTTACATGGGCGGTTGCGAACCGTCAATAGGTACCAAACAGCTGCCGCCAACAGCCGGCTAAAAAAACCGACCATGGAAAACTGTACTTAGACGTAGTATAAGCATCCGAGCATGAGATGAAGTGGATGTCGTTAGAAATAGTTAACAAAAATTGCGATAATGGTTCAAAACATATGTCACATTATGATTTGAAAGTTGCAGTACTTATTACCGTCAAATAATCCGACTTCTAACAATATTGAAAATATCCTAGGATTGAATTAAAGGAAACAATTGAATATACAATAAATTATAACTTTATCTAAAACTACAAGTTTTAAAAGATGCATGATTAAAATATAGAAATCAATTGGAGTTTGAAGTAGGAAACTCATTATTTCGGACAGTATTGACGGAATGCATCTTCGGTATTATGGTAAGATTGCTTCTAATAACTAATAGTGACATAATTTTTAATGACTGTTACTAGAAATGTTTTTCTTGTAAGCAGTAATCAATGTCTAAGATGGAGTATGAATAAATATGTCATGGAAACCATAGGATATGAGATGAGTTTGATTTGTCTTTTATTACTCTGGAAATCAGACTATGATTTTGTATAAAGATGAAGGGAAAACGTATTCAAAGCCCATAGTAAGGTCCTCTTCGGGTCTTTTGCACTCAAACTGGCCGCAACATGTGGATTGACTTTCTGTCAGTTTTAGACAAACAATTCAAAAATTAATAAATAGTAGAATTTGCCAGCTGTTAGTTCTGACATTTTATTCTCAATTTATGTGGCGCAAGTCAAAAGACCTTTTCCATAATCCTCCATGTGGGCGGCCCTGGTAACGGCAGTGTTTCAAACCGCTGACGGCCAAGTCTTAGCGATAAGACAGTTTGGAAAAAGGCAGATAACTGTAGCCTGAATGGCTGACCAACACCTAAGCATCTCAGGTTTAGTAGGATAGAATGACTTGTGTGGTTTGACCTGCAACATAGTTGTGTGAACTGCAGTACGTTTATTAAACCATCTGAAGCAGCTATCTTTTCGAGGCCATCCCCTGAATGGGGTTAAGCGATGTGCTGACCACTCGTCCTTGTAAAAACCACTCCACGTCAAGAAACCTGAAACAAAAGCCTCGGATTGGACGGATCAAACAACGACGACCACGCAAACGACTAAAGGATTATTCTTTAGGATCCTGGAACAAATCGGGGGCCGAGAAAGCCCTCCTTCAACAGGTCGAAAAGTACAGACTGAGTATAACTGCAGTCCAGGAAACAAATTGGCTTGGCATCGTGGCAAACCATCGGGCCGCAAGGAGTTTGGAGTAGCATTTATAGTAAACAATCACCGGAAGCCGCACATTACTGACTTCAAACCCATAAATGAACGGCTGTGTGCGATTCGCATTGAGACTCGATTCTTCAATCTCTGACTCATCAATGTGCCCGCCCCCACTGAAGTTAAAGAAGACGCAGTAAAAGACGAGTTCTACGCCCGCCTTGAGACTCTCTTCGATTCACTTCCTACAAACGACGTCAAATTGCAGCTGGGAGACTTAAACGCGAAAGTCGGAAATGAAAGTTGGCACCGAGGGACCACTGGAGGCCACAGTCTCTATGAAAAATGTAACGACAACGGCCAGCGACTTATCGACTTCGCCTGCAGCAGGAATCTAGTCGTAAGCTCTACGTGTTTCCCACATCGAAACATTCACAAGCAGACCTGGAAATCTCCAGACGCACATACCGTCAACCAAATTGATCAGGTTCTCATTTGCAGTAGATGGGCGTCTAGTGTGATGGATGTTCGCTCCTATCGAGGAGCAAACTGCGACTCAGATCATCACTTGGTGAAGACGACATGCCCATGTAGAATTTGTAACGGACGGTTTGGTGGGCATCCAAAGATGCCCGTGGGGACGGAGCCTATGACCGTGAAGGTCGGGCCGTGCCATCTGGCGAAGAAAAAAGCCCCTCAACGAGCTAAGCAGCGGCCTATGCTTGCTGTAGCTCAGTTCGGGAGATGTGGGCGGGGTTTTCGCCGCTCGTTGCCCCTGTCCTTTACGTATTAACAAAAATTCATAGGCCTGGGGAAGACAACACAAACAAGGGAGGTAAAAATGGGGAATAAAAAAAAATTGAGGCGATAAGGATGGAATAGTAGGCAGATGGCTCGCTTGCCCTCGCGCTCGTATTGGGGTCCAGGTGTAATGGGACCCTCGGCCTCTGGTTTCGTACCACCGATAGATCCTTACTCATCAGGTGCTGCCATAGATGTGCCGCTGGAACAGACCAGACCATAATATAGTTCGTTACAGGTGGTTCATTACAAATTTCCTCAGTGCACCAATCGAGAATCAGGCCTCCCAAAATCTTTGTGGTTGATAAGCTTCTTAGCGATGCTACGGAGGTGGCGTATACTACCGCCCTTGAGGAAAGACTATCGCCTATGCTACACAGCATCAGCAACACAGGCGTCCATGGGTTCTGGGAAGAACTCAAGGGTACCATCAGAGATGTCGCAGAGAAGGTCGTGGGATATAAAGTCCGGCGAGCACGAAATGACTGGTTCGACGAAGAATGCAAAAATTCACTTGACGCGAAAAACGAGGCCTACAGACACTGGATTCAACGAGGAACCAGAGCCAGAAGATAAAAATATGACGAGCTACGGCGAATATCGAATAGAATAATTAGACGTAAGAAACGTAAATACTTTGACGAGCAGTTGCTGAATATAAACGAAAACTTAGCTGATAGGAACACCAGACAAGCGTACAAACTAATAAATATAATTAAGAACGGCTACCAACTCAGGACTAGCCTTTGTAAGGGCAAGGATGGAAACATCATCAGGGACATCGATGGCATTAACAAACGATGGGCCTCTTATTTTGAAGAGCTTCTGAACCTATCATACCAACATCCCCATACAAGAAGCTCTCGACGATATTGTTGATCCAGGCCCACCCATACAACCCCCGACAGTAGAGGAAGTTGATCTTACGTTGCGGTCACTAAAACGAAATAAAGCGCCGGGCGCTGACGAGGTTCCAGCTGAACTATTAAAATTCGGTGGAACGGGTCTAGCTAATGTCATACATCAATTACTCCTGCGAGTATGGGAGGACGAGGAGATCCCAGACGACGAAAGGGAGATAAACTGCGGTGTGAGATTTACAGGGGTATATAACTAGTTTGTACGTCCTATAAAATTTTGACGAAAATTCTGGAAAATAGAATAAAACCGTACGCAGAACGAATCATTGGCGACTATCAAAGCGGTTTCAGACCTGGTCGCTCCACAACCGATCAGCTCTTTACGGTCAAACCGATACTCCAGAAGTGCTGGGAATACAACGTAAACGTATACCAAATATTTGTCGACTTCAAGCAGGCATACGACAGTATCGATCGTGGAGTACTGTACAACATCATGCTGTAATTTGGTATACCGGCCAAATTAGTGCAACTCACAAAGATGACGATGACCTACTCCGTCTCACAAGTCAGGATCCAGAATAGACTTACTGATCTATTGAAACACGCACTGGTGTGAAACAGGGCGATGGATTGGCAGCGGAGCTCTTCAACCTAGCACTGGAATACGCTATTCGGGCTATGAATATGGACAACAGCAAGACGCCACTCATCAAGTCGACACAATTCATGTCGCGAAGATTGGGCGATGCAGAAGAACTCCTGCATACGCTCGGTACCGCTGCAAAAGAAGTTGGACTACGTATCAACGAGAATAAAACTAAAATAATGATGCAATTGACGACAAGGACACCTGCACAACCGAGCATCAATGTGGGGGACCTCAACATCGAGTTCGTGAACGACTTCATATACCTGGGTCTGGGTTGCAACTTGTCAAGGGATGCCAACGAAACTGACGAAATCAAGCGCCGGATACAGTTATCTTATCTAATAAAACTTTTTTCTCGGTTCCCCCCATAATGAAATCGAGGCATGTGCACAGAAACACAAAGCTCCGCGTGTACAAAACCATTATACGACCAGTGCTATGCTATGGCTGCGAAGCATGGACCCTAACCAAGCCTCCGGAAACATGCTAGGCTGTTTGCGATCGAGATGGATGGCGCATCCGGTACAACCATGAGTTGTATGAACTGTATGATGAGCTGGAAGTTTCGAAAATCGTCCAACTACAACGACTTCAATGGGCAGGGCATATACAACGAATGGACGATGATCGCATGTCAAAGAGAGTAATGAATGTAGAACGAGTCGACGGAGCGAGACTGCCAAGACGACCGAGATCTCGTTGGGAGAGCTCAGTATATGTGGACACCGAGCAGCTACTGGGCCTCCAATATTGGAGGACGCGGTCACGTCACCGAGATAATTAGAGGACAACGATCTAGGCGGCCAAGGCCCGACGTCGGGCTGTCGCGCCACGATGATGATGATGAAGTCACTTTTTGAAATATTCAATCACGAGTTATTTTCATTTTTAAAACATCATAAGAAATACCCATTCAATCCAGATGCTCAGGATACTATTAATAATAATATGTAATCTCACGCACCATCACTCTTCTAAGAATGGCGGAGGTAACACAGATTCTGAATAAGTGTCACAGAGTTGCGGTATCTGAGTCCGAATCAAGTCGGCCTTTAGAGGGGAAATTGGCCGGAAAGAAATGATTGGTTTCCCACATCGCACGATCCCGAGCTGGCACAAAAATTCACATTTGTTTATATATTCCTAAATCTGACATTTCGAATACGGAAGGACAGTGTTTGAAACCAAGGAAGCGATTGGTGGTGGACGTAGTCGGGTTGTGATCGTCTTTTTTTCACAGAGTATAGTGGTTGAATCGGATCGATCATCGTGGTCGGCCATTGTGGCGTTCCTTTTTGTGGAGTTCTTCTTAGTTGGTGAGATTATTCCATATTTGCATTCCGGGGTTGATTAGTTCCATCTTTAAACAAGTTGTAGTGTTGTTTTTTTTTCTAGTTAATACTTGGTACATAGAACGAATAGTGGTTGAGTGGTTTTAGGTTAGGTGTTAGGATGGAAGAACCGGATCCCCCGGACACCCGGGGAGAAAGTAAAAAGAAGAAAAAGACTTCGGGTGGGCAAAGATCGAGGGATGTAACCCCCGTAAAAATGATTGGAATAATAGATTCAGTGGATAACACCAATGCATCTAAAAATAAAAACATGATTGACAAGCACGTGGTTAGTGACGCCCAACATGCGGAAAAAGATACCGCTAAGTCATGTGATGACAATAACGGAACCAATAACCGTAATAAGAGGACTTATAATTATCAAGAGGACTCAACTGAAAAAGAATTTGTCGTCATGATTCAAAATATCGAGGATAAGAGGATATCGGAAATGGTACTTAGCGATTTCCTGGATCACTGTCGTGTTAGGGGACTAGTAAATATCCAATACGCAAATTTTCGGTCGGCCAAAGTGACGTTCAATAATCCCAAAGATGCCAACACGATTTTATCTAATCCGACATTAACAACCAATGGATACAAGGCGTATATCCCTCAAAATTGTATCTCTTGTTATGGTATCATCCGAGACGTACCTAATTGCATATCCGAGGAAAACTTAATGGAAAAACTCTATGGTGCATGTCGCATCCTTAGCGTTTATCGGTTCAACAGGAAAGATAATGACGGAAACATCGTGCCAACTACGTCAATTAAGGTTGAGTTCGAATCGCTTAAACTTCCAAGTATCATATACTACGGTCATGCGCTCAAGAGGGTAGAATATTTCATCCCAAGAGTACGATTATGCTACAATTGCGGCAGAATCGGACATGTAAGCAAATTCTGCAAAGCGAAGACCAGGAAATGTTTGAAATGTGGTTCAGATTTTGACACCTGTAATCAAACTTGCACCAATATTCTGTGTGTATTATGCGGATCTGAACAACATAACTTCTTCAACCCTGACTGCCCCAAGAGAAAACAAGAACAAAAAACGTTGGAAATCATGACGGTGTCTAATAAGTCAAGGAAAGAAGTACTCGAGGGAAACTATAGTAATTACTATAGTATATTAGGTTCAAAAAAATATGTCAGTGACTACCCGAGTGTAACAGAAGCCATGGCAAACAACAGGAAACAAGCACAAACTAATAATCGAAACCAGGACATTTTTAGAAACAGAGTTGAAGATGCCAATAAAGTCCAACTAGGAAAGAGGTCCTTTGCAACAGTAGCCAAAATGGACAAATATGAAAAAATAAGACAAGGACACGAGGACATCATCAGACCCGTAACAATACCTAATCAACTTGCCTTCATGTATCCAAACGGTAACAAAGAGATTAATAACAGTCTAACAAAGTCGTATAATACCAACGCGAATATGAATTACTATAATACCCCTCAACCAACGGAGCCTTGCGCGAGGTATAATCAGACACAATTAATAATAAATTTGGAAAATAAATGTAAGAATCTATTGGAGTTTATTGAAAATAACTGGGACCCTAATGACCCCAACATAAGGGCGTTCATTAGTAACTATTCTAAAGAAGCAAATATAGGCATTACGCAAAACGATAATCTAGATACAAACAGATTAAAAAGGCAGTGTACAAACCACAATGAAGTGTGTTCAATTGAACATACAGGGACTAGGAAATAAGAACAAAGACACATTTGAATCATTTTGCCATCAGCACAAAATTGACATAGCATTAATTCAAGAAACATTATTAAATCCTAATAAGTTTAAACCATATTTTAGCAACTATTATTCTTTTTTTAACGATAGAAGTGATGGTTACGGTGGAGTGGCCATCCTGATTGTTAAAAAAATTAGATGTAAGGCAATTGAATTACAGAATCCTTTGAATTTTATTGTCGTCGAAACGACAAATCTCCCAGAGAATTTTATTATTTTAAACGTTTATATACCCCCTTCGAGAAATAAGGAGGAAGAAAGGGTTTTTACAACAAACCTTACAGATTTATTCTGTAAAATTCGGAACTACAGTAACAAAAATCTTTTATGTGTGGGAGACTTCAACGCTCACAAATTGGACTGGGGCAGTAGATTTGATAATAATAGGGGTGTTGTCTTGGATAATTTAACGGCAGATTGTGGCCTCAACATCTGCAACAATGGTCCATTAACATTCATTACCAATAATGGGAGACCATCGGTATTGGATGTCACGTTTACTAACCGTACGGACCTTATTAAACACTGGCACACATTGAACGTGAGGATATTTGGTTCCAGGCACATCCCTATTATTTTTCACATACATAATAGAACTCCCATTAAGAAAAAGAAAATCGTGAACTACTCTATCCTGAAAAACAATATGGAAAAGATCGAGTTTGAAAATGACATCAACAGCTTTAATAAAGCCATGAAACGCTCGATTAAGGAGGCTACTTTCTTTGTCGAGAAAAATTCGTATACCCCAAAAAAATGGTGGAACAACAACCTGAAAGCCTTATTTCTGGAGCTGAAACAAACATCTGCTAAATTTAAGCTGAATAATAATTTCGAAAATCTCTCAGCACTACAGGAGGCCAAGTACACTTGGAAGAGGGCGGTTAGAACAGAAAAAAGAAAAACCTGGAAGGAGACAATTAACCGTATGAACCTGTCCAAAGATCCTAAAGAGATGCATGAGTTGTTTAAGAACGTCCAACATACTTTCTTTTCTCAGAACGACTGTGGCACTTGGGTAACTGAGAGAAAGATAGAATTCTTAAACCTTTGTAAACCTAGTGGGCCATTGACTGCGTTAGATGACCACCATCAGGATAATGAACATGACAGCATTGAATTTGATATCTCGGATCTCTTATGGGCACTACATAATAAGAGCAATAACTCAGCTCCCGGGGTTGATGGGATCTCATACAAACATATAAAAATGATGAATTCTGATGCCAAAAGTAAATTTTTAGAAATCCTAAACAATTACTGGGAATCCAAAACAATCCCGGCACTTTGGAAAATCATAAAAATTATTCCCATTCCCAAACCCAATAAAGATTTAAATCTTATTCAAAACTACCGCCCTATTTCATTACTGAGTGTCCCACTGAAACTAATCAACAAAATGGTGTTAAACAGACTAACTCAATTCATCAATGAACACCAAATATTATCAAAAAATTCATATGCTTTTAGGCCCAAAAAAGCCACCACACACTGTATTAATGACCTCATTAACACTGTTCAAATTAATAAAACCAATAAAATGGTCTCTGTGTGTACTGTATTTGATATAAGCCGTGCATATGAGAATGTGGACCGATCCAAACTCGCCCAAACCATGAGTCGGCTAAACATTCCACCTGATATTACTAGTTGGATGAACCAGTTTCTAAGGGAACGACTGTTGATCCTTGATGAAGTTCAGCTGGTGGTGGATAATGGACTGCCTCAGGGCAGTTGCCTTAGTCCAACGTTATTCAACGTATACACCAATGAAATTCATGAATTGTCAGACGAATTCAATATCATATACCAATTTGCTGATGATTTCTTATTGCTTTCTCGGGGGAAAAATACCCAGGAAGCCATAGATAACCTTGAATTATTTGCATCAAAGTTTATTAATACATTAACTAACCTTAAGCTTCCGATTAATTTTGAGAAATCTCAATTTTTTATTTTTTCTAAAGCTAATTGCTCACAACATAATATTTACGTTAATAATCAAACCATCACGAACTCTAACAAACTTAAATATCTTGGATTCTTTATATCTTGGAATCTATCCGTTCTTCCCCATTATCATGAAGTAATAAAGAAAAATAATTTTAATAAATTAACGTTTAATGTAATTAATAAACAAACTGAAGGTCTACATCCTAGCAAGGCGCTCACCTTGTTTAGGACCCACATTCGTCCCAAAATTGAGTATGCGAGAACAACTACGGCTAATATGAATAAAACAACTACCAACAAGGTAACATCCTACTTCAATCCATTTTTAAGGAAATGTCTAGGGGTCACCCCATCCACCCCGATAAATGCACTTTACGTGTTAGCCAATGAACTTCCGCCGACTCTTAGAGGGTTATGGCTCACGGCCAAAGAAATGGCAAAAAGAATTACATTCGAGCCAGAGTTTGTGGAATTATGGATTGAGAATGCGATCCTTGAAAATATTGAGTCTAGTTATGGGGAATGCTGGAGGATATTTGGCGATATTCTTAGAGACCTTCCACATCTTAAAAATAACACTCCTGCGAATAAAATACTCATCTTTAATAAGGATAAAAAAATTAATATTGTTAGTGATGAGGATTTATTAAATGACAACCTGGGTTCCTTGCTGGGGCTCGTTCTGGATCCAAATGAAACCGCAATTTTTACCGATGCATCCAAAGACACGACCTCTGTGGGGGCGGCGTTTATTAATAAGTCTGATGAAGCCGTGGGCAAGTTCAGCTTACCTGCTGATACTTCAGTAGTGGAAGCGGAATTAGTAGCTATACTTAAAGCAGTGCAACATGCCGCTAACAGGAACTTTCCCTACGTATCTATCTTCACAGATAGTAATGTGGCCAGTGATATCGTTAATAAAAAAGACTGTGACTCTCCAACGGCACAACTCATCAAAGAAACGGTCCATTCGTCTAATATAAATAGACTGATTTTAATATGGATCCCGTCCCATTGAGGTCTGACATTTAATGAACGAGTGGATAGGTTGGCGAACGAAGCCAGATTAGATGGAACTCCATTCATCCCATCATTCTCACTAAATCAAGCCTTGAATATAATTAAAGAACGTATTTTTAGGAGATGGCAAGAGGATTTCGACCTCACATCTAGGGAAAAAGGGCGATTCTTTCACAAAATCATTAGTAAAGTTGATACTGAAAGCTGGTATAAAAAGATTAAATTCAAACATACTAAACCTAAAATCATTAAAATAGCTAATCGCCTTATTATCAATCATAGTTACAACAAAGCTTTTTTAAATAAAATTAATAAGATCCCGTCTCCAGACTGCATTCACTGTAATGTGCCTGAAAACAACTACCATATAATAATGGAATGCCCTAGATATTACAGTATGCGAGCTAAGTTTCCGATCCTAAATAGAATTAATAATAGTTTTGCTGATTCCCTAAAGGAAATAGGCCCGGAGGGTTGGGTAATATTAGCATATGAGATCGAAAAAAGAAATATCCCTTTCTGACGAAGAAGTAGTCATTTTTCTTTTCTTTTTTGGCCAAAGACCTATCAAACACTAGTCATAAGATAATAAAGTTTAAATTATTTTTGTCTGAAATAAGATGGAATCAGTCGATCATTTGGAATCTTGGATGAATCTCTGAGAACAGTAATATATTTTATACTATGTTTTGTTTTTTTTTTTCACGTTGATCTATCTCTTAATCAATATACTACCGGTTTCGCGTTCGTTAATTATCCGTCTCGAAGTTGTTACACTTAATCGGGAGTTACTACGAAAACCATAGTTTCGCGTTACAAGATGGCTATACAATCCTTATAGGATTCAGCCAACCCGAACACATATACGCATCGCCTGTGCGGTTCAGATCACTGAGCTTATATCAGGGTTTATGCACGTGTGTTCAAAGGAGAAGGAAAAAAAAAAAAAGTGTTTGAAACGATTCAAATTCAGACAATTGGTATCAAAACCGGCTTCACTGACAGATTAGACGGGATAGTACTGCCAGCCTTTACTGGACCACTGATTGATATAAGGTAGACCAATAAAGTCTACCCAAATGTTCCGACAAAAAAGAAAACGTTCCTGCGGCATCCGGTTCTGCACACCGAAGCGACACGTTTTTAGAACGGCCAAGAGCTGCCAACCTCCTTCAATGCAAGAAGGAAATGTGTCAATGTGTTACATTCTTGTATTCGTTTTTTGTGTTTATTGAGAGCAACACATCTCGGCGCAACTGCTGTCAATACTACTTCTCCGCGCCGGCATTGAAAGCAACCCTGGTCCATGATTCTATGGCGTATGCAATAGAGAGCTGCACCCCAATGCAACGTCAGTGAGATGCAACTGCTGCGACGAGTGGTGTCACCTGAGGAACTGCTCCGGACTAAACCACCACAGGCACTGGAATCCTTCATTTACTGCCAGTCAGTGCAGTAACAGAGGACCACAAGGAGCGAGCTCGTCAAACACGCCTCACCTTCCTACACCAGTGAGTACCCATACGAGCTTCTAGTCATCCCCAACGCTCCCACAGCAGCCGGTTCTACGCACCGTTGCGCTATCCGGACTACAACCTTAAGCTTTAACCCTCTGGTGAGGGTATAAGGACATTTTTGGACATGAAGTGGAATCCAGGAAATACCTTTGTCGTCTGAATCTGGGTGATGGGACCGATGCATTATAGCGTTGTTGAAGGCGCTTTAACCCTTTGGTGAGTGCATTAGCACATTTTTCGACATGAAGTGAAATCCAGGGAGTCCGGATCTCGTCTGAATCGGGGTGATGGGCCCGATGCACTAGAGTGTTGTCGAAGGCGCTATAACCATTTGGTGAGTGCTTAAGCACATTCTTGGACATGAAGTGAAATCCAGGAGATACCGTTGTCGTCTTAATCGGCGTGATGGGGCCGATGCACTGGAGGGTTGTTGAAGGCGTTTCACTCCTTTGGCGAAGGCATAAGCACATTCCTGGGTATGAAGTGAAATGTAGGAAATACTATTGTCTGAATCTCGGTGATGGGGCCGATGCATTGTAGGGTTGTTGAGTGCATAAACACATTCTTGGGTTGGAAGTGAAACTTGACTACCGTAAGTTTCACTTCCTATCCAATCCACACGATAACCATTTTGGGCGCAAACTACCATCGAACATAATAGAACAGCGGAAATGACAAGATTTTTTCTTCCGCACGTTCTTTTGATTTTGACGTGGTTCGATAGTGGCTCGCGACCAAAATGGTTGTCGTGTCTATCGAGCTTTAGGCCGGCCGCATCTTGAACGTAGGCAGGGGAGCTCGCGCAGCGCGCACATGCATTGTTGTTGTAACAATTGTCAAAATCTGATTTTACAACAACAATGCTGTGCGAGCTGCCCTGCCTGCGTCCAAGATGCGGCCGCCCTTAGGAAATACACACGTTGTCCAAATCGGGGTGATGCGGCTGATGCACTGGAGTGACATGAAGTGGAATTTAGGAAATACTAGTTATCGGGGTAATGGTGCAACGCGTTGGAGTGTCATTGTCAGGGCCGTGCGAAGGGAGGGGCGAAGGGGGCGACCGCCCCGGGCGCCATTAGCAGGGGGCGCAGAAAACGAATTTGATATTTGGGAATTTCAATAGCACATTTCAAAGAGACAATTGTACATATTGATACAATTGGGCGATTGGGGCGCCCGGTAGCTCAGTGCGTAGAGGCATTATATCAGTCTCATGTTTGACTACGGTCGTTACGAGTTCAAGTCCCGCTCACGGCGCGGCGTTTGTGGCCATGAATGTTTGTGTTGTCTTCCCCCTGAGGTGTGGGGCGTAATAATAAGCCGTAATATATCCGGACTTGGTCCAGGTAAACGACTAAATGGCATCAGGAGACGCATGCTGGCAACGTACTTCGTCCAAAACTGGTTTATGCCAACGAAACGTCAGCTAAGCCACGTGGAATAATTGACGCCTTATGACCCATTAGGGGTTAGGGCAAATGAGTAATATATGAATATTATATATGTATGTATTTAATAAAATATATTTTCCCATTTTTTTGAGAAAGGTCTACAACGCTATTATGATCGTTGGTATGACAAAATCGTTTGTGCTGCTTGGGAAAGGACGGACATTTTATGATTGCACACACATGTTGTTTCACCGATTATACATGCGCTTAACAATTTTGCACAAATTTCCGAACGCCATTTTTGTTCAAAATTGTATGTACGAAAAATTGTACAATTAAAAAAACTGACGCAACAGTTCAATTTTTAACCAAGACCTCAAAATTAGTTAGCATCATCTCAGCAACACGCCCAACAGAGTTATTTTACCTCAAATGCGTACTCATTCAACAACAGAGTGGGCTCATAATCTGAAATGTAAGTCTCCTTTTAACGCGAAACTACTTCCTTCAGCAAAATCGGAAAGAGGACACAGTGCATAGTTGGCGAACTTGCTAAACGTTAAGCTATCGTGACTACATATGGCTTGCTCCAATAGAAAATATTACATGCACTGTACTGACCATATATGCGCACTTTAAAGGCTGGTATTGTAGCGACCGGAAGCTCAATGCATAGAAGCAGTCTCATGTCTGACTACGGTCGTTACGGGCTCAAGTCCCGCCTATGGCGTTCGTGGGTGTTTATTTATTATTATTTATGATATATTTAATATAAAGCATAAATAAATAATTTGTAATACAAAAAAAAACATAAAAATAATATTGTATTTTTTTATTTATATAAGGGGGCGCCATATTAAATTTTCGCCTCGGGCGCCAAATTTTCTTCCCACGGCTCTGGTCATTGTAGGCGTTTTAAACCTTGGGTGGGACGACACCTAACATACTTGGGTGGGAGTTTAAGCACATTCTTGGATGTAAAGATAAAAGTCTTATTTTCCATACGAAGTTAAAAAAACGGAAAACACATTATTTAATTCATATCTATATTTTCATTCATGTGATCATTGAATTTTTTACAAATTTACATATTATAAACATTTTTATACACAAATGTATTACGGGAAAAACATCGCAGATACGATATACATATTAGTAGACAAACATAAAAAACTACTATCGCAAATACAAGTTAGAATAAAGATAATTTGATTTGTATGACTAAAACAAAGAACGAAATCGATTCGTGCCGGTAACCACATGAAAAACAAATATTGCTTCATGTATGTTCAATACTTTGGTTTGGAATTCGTGTGATTGAATCAATTATTTGCATATTTACATGTTGTATACATTAATAGACATATGTGTTGCGATAAAAATTACCGCAGATTCGATATATGTACATATTAGTAGACAAAAATAAAAAAAGGAATACTATCGCAAATACGAGAAGAAATCAGATGATTTGATTTGTTTCAGTAACTACATGTAAAAAATATTTCATCATGTATTTTCAATTATGTATTTGTTTTGGAATTCGTGCGATCGATTCAATTAATCAACTATAATCTAGGGTTCGCTACGCTCACGCGGTTCGCTTCGCTCACAACATTGACACTAATTTCGATCGTTTTGTCCTTTTTCACTGTCATTGACCCCGTGAGAGGGGAGCTTTGGGAGCACCACCCGCACCATTCATCCCAGTGACTCCGAAAACCATTGAGTTGACACTAATCTCCGGCATTTTCGACATTTTCGCACGAAAAGGTTAGTACCAGCCTTAATAAGGAAATGGGCTCCGAAGCCGGACTTAAGGAATTCATGTCCACTTTAGGTGGTAAGAACCTTGAACCCACACTCGGTGTGTTTGTAGTTCCTAAAGCGGAAATTCCTTAAGTGCAGCTTCAGAGTTCATTGAAAAGTAAAATTGTGCAATGCCGATGTAGGTCTATTTGCCGGTATATCGTAAAGTGGTTCCGGAGACAAGTGCAATAAAATTTTACTCCTGTTTGCCGTGAAACTTCATAAAAAGACGGAATGCTCTAAATCCCTGAAACTTAAACACACTTTTTCCATCTTCACAATTGAAACGCTTGGACGGGCGCTGTAATATAAATGTTTGTCGAATTCAATTGCAGCCACCACAAAATCTCTCCGTTGATTTGATCTCGCAATTGACTCAGCGTTTCTCGCAGGAGCCATTCTTATTCTTGCCAATTGGTTGCGCTCTTTGCGAACCTGCAGTATTTCAGCAACTCTACAGCGAACACTACCAATACGCCGCTGACGTTCTTCTACTGATTTTGTCCGTATGGCTGCTTTCATCCTTCTCGCATCGGTGCTACAACGTCCTTGTGATTGTGCCATTACATATTTTTAACTTTCGCGGATTTTTGGGAGTGGCACTATACATCTTAGCGACCCGAAAACTATCAGCAGGACATTTTTTTACGGTCACTTAGCCGCGACAGTGGGGGAAGAGGGAGTGATGGGGATTTTGGGAGTGTCACCATTCATCCCAGCGACCCTGAAAACCAATGTCTTGACACTGATTTCGGTCATTTTGGATAATATTTCATTGAAGCTCGCTCACCTCCATGTGGTGGTCGAGATTAGTGGATGCGGCCAAATCAAAAAATACAAAACGCTAAAACTTATTCTGGATTAAAACGAGTCGTTCGACGTTCGGTCTCAAAATCGAACAAACATTCACTCTGTTTTATATATACAGAACTCAGTAATATTACGTTTACACTATCCCCAGATTACTTTATCTGCAGCGTAATCTGGTTGTGGTGAGTTTAAAATTGTATGTACCTATATATGACAGTTGCAGATGAAGTCAGCCGGCGCAGATGAAGTAATCTGAGGATAGTGTAAACGTAATTAATTCGGAAATTGAAATGTCAAAACAATGGCAAGTTACGACGCAAGGAACTTATGCGTGTATTGATGCGTAAAATTACGTTTACACTATCCCCAGATTACTTCATCTGCGCCAGCTGAGATAATCTGCGACTGTCAAATACATACAATTTTGAACTCACCACACCCAGATTACGCAGCAGATGAAGTAATCTGGGGATAGTGTAAACGTAATATAAGTCAAATGCTACAGATTATTCAAATGATCAGTTATGAATGAAACGCTCATTATTTAACACTCGCATACATCCCACCTCAATACCACGTCGTTACATATATGAGTACCCGGGTACTCAGATAGACTTTATATGGAAATTTCGTAGAATTTGGCGTTGACAAGAGGCAAATCAAGCGGATTTGGAATAAAAACAGGTATGAAACCATTCACGCTTCGCGTGTTACCTGTTATCATACCCTCATTTTGATTTATGGTGCATTTGCCACTTTGAAATTAGTAGTAAAATTTGTTCGAATTTCACTGTTCCTATGAGAGGCATATGAACTAGTGGGCCGATTTCAACCAAATTTTAGAATGTGATTTGGCGGTAAATATAATTGAATGGTATGAAATTTGGTAAAGATATATTTAGAAAGAAAAAAGTTTTTCTAACAAAAACTTGTTTTTGGAACGGTCGCTCCTATGGCAGCTAAGCTATACGATAGAGTATCCAATTTCAACAAAACTCGAGGATGTGATTTAGCGGCAAATTTATTGAATAATATGAAATTTCAAAATGATAGCTTTACAAATACTTACAACATTTTTTTTCTAACTAAGACTGACTTTTTGACCGGTCGTTCCTATGGCAGCTATATGACGTAGTGATCCGATTTCGTTGGTTCCGACAAATATACTGCGTGCTTATATTTATACTTCTTGCAAAATTTCAGCTCGATAGCCTTAAATCTGAGGGACTAGTTTGCATAGAACCAGGCGTTTTTCGGAAATCAATTCCTCATCTGAACTACCGAGGAAGTCGCCAGACTCGCCGGAATCGACAAGACTTCTTATGTATTCGTAGCGTTCTTCGTCCGTCATATGTGTCCACGAGCATGGCTAATATCATCCATTTCCAATTCTTTACAGTCTTACACTCTCAATGTTCAAGTCGAAATTGAATGGAAACCCTCGAATTCAAGAAATTTATGCGACGGGATTTTACCTAATCCTGACACAGGATACGTAAGGGTCACCATACACTGTCGAGCTCGAATACGAACCTAGTATAAGTGGACCGGGTTTCTTCACATCTATGTGAAGTGTGTGTGTGTGTGTCAGAGGACATTTGTACCAGGTTCGTGTTCGAGTTGTATGTGACACTTAGAGTCATAAACCTATCGTTTGAAGTATTCACTTTTTTTTTTGCAATTGCCAAATTTATCAATGAATCATTTTCCTGGGTAAAACACCATATAATTTGAAGGTGAGTACCCGGGTACTCATAAATGTATCCCAGGGGTAATCAACAAAAAGTGAAAAACAAAAATGTATAAACAAAAATGCAAAATTGCTTGTGGATATGTTTTTACAGGTAAAACATAATAGCGATAGCTCATTAGGAAGATAGGGACAATAAAAATTACAATAAGTGAAAAAACAAGCTTTTTATAGCTCATGAGTGCCCGGGTACTCAAATATGTATGCGAGTGTTAATAAGGCATGAATATAAAATGAAACCGGAATATAGAGGGCTACGCCCGCAATCCGAGGGTTTTGTAGCAAGCGCTTATTTTGGTATATAAATATCGGCTCCTTGCTCTTCTTGATACCACTCAGATAGATAAAAAAACATAATTAAAATGTCTTACCCACTAACATTTTACATGCCAATTCACATTGCGTGATTGTAACGAAACTTAGAACATATTATTGCCTAAGGTGTTGGTTATCGTTGGCCATCAGTACTTTTGACCTCGAACATGTTTAAGGCATGCAGGGGTATGCTAAATGTAACTATAGAAGTAAACTATTATTGACCTATTCTGAGAAGATATACAGATTCCATTTTTTTTTTCATTTTTTTCGGAACCCACCTTCCTGTAAGTTTTCATAATTCTAAGTACATATAATGGTCTCGAAATGCAAGGGGAAGGGGACAAATTACGAACTAATATTTTCTCCTCCCCTATTGTTCCCCTTTCTACAAATTTCAAGAAACTGGAAAAAAATGGAACGTACTCAACATTACCTTTCTCAGGACACCTCACTTGCCTATACCAGTCGATAAAAAAGAATTGACCTTAATTTCGTCTCTATGTGGACACCCCCTCCTTCCGATAAAATTGTATTAGTCAGCACCCTCACTACTTTTTACCCTTTCAAAAATTATTAATTAAATAGCTGCAATTCGCACTAGGAAAAACAACATGAAAGTAGTACTCACACCTATGAGGCCGGTAGGTGTATTTTTTGTGTGGATAGTGTCAAAATGCCTAAATTTAAATGAATGTTCTATTATTAATATAAATATAACGTGATTGTAACGAAACTTCGAAGTATTATTGCCTATAGTGTTGGTTATCATTGGCCATCAATATTTTTGACTTGCGATGCGTTTAAGGGGTGCAGGGGTGTGCTAACTGCAACTATAGAAATGCACTATTATTAACCTTTTCTTATGAGATATCAAAATTCTACGATTTTTAGTTTTCTATGCTCGTAAAATGCCACTTTCCTGCAAATTTTCATATTTCTAAGTATAACGGTCTCGAAATGCATGGGGGGAGGGACAAACTCGGATCACATATTTTCGCCTCTCCCTCATTTCCCCTTTTTTTCAAATTTGATGAAAATACCAAAAATGGAATGTACTCGGTGTTACCTTTCTCATGATACCCCACTTGCCTATAACAGATGAAAAAAAAATTTTGACCTTAATTTCCCCTCTATGGGGACCTCGCCTTTAAGTCAGTCTATTACAACGAATCGCTTTCTCCGGCGAATTGTAATAATTCTACATATTCCCACAAAATTTCATATATGTAGCTTCAGCGGTTAATGATATATTTCATGGACAGACGGACAGACAGACGGACGCATGACCGATTTCATAAGGGTTTTGTTTTTACTACAAAACCCTAAAAACATATTTAAAATGTCTTACCCACTTACTCAAAGGTTGGGGGGGGGGGGGCAAACTCGGATCACATATTTTCCCCTCTACCTCTTTTCCCCTTTTTTCAAATTTGATGAAAATACCAACAATGGAATGTGCTCGGTGTTACCTTTCTCACGATACCCCACTTGCCTATACCAGATGACAAAAAAAAATTTTGACCTTCATTTTCCCTCTATGAGGACCTCCCCTTAAAGTCAGCCTATTAAAACGAATCGCTTTCTCCGGCGAATTATAATAATTCTACATATTCCCACTAAATTTCATATAATGTAGCTTCAGCCGTTCGTGAGATATTTCATGGACAGACGGACAGACATTTGACCGATTTCATAATGGTTTTGTTTTTACTAAAATACAAAACCCTAAAAATCGTTGAATTAAAAAATATTGAGAGGCGCTGCGAGTTTGAAAATTTGGGTTCTGGGTCTCGACAACTGAGCCACGGTCAAGCGGCTTAGGAGGAGAACAAAAACGCACCGGAATTTTATATCTAAAGATGAATAATAAGAAAAACTGTCTAAATGAATAGAAGAGAAGGCATCAAGCGAAGAGAAGGCGACCCTTTTTCATATTTGGCAACAAAATAGTTAAATTTTCAAATGAAATTGAAAATTAAAAAAAAAGTTTAGAAAGTTGTAAGCACAAAATTTAGAAAATTAGAAAATTAACGAAATAATCCCTGCATGGATAATTTCGATTTCAAATCGAAGTAAAGTATGCGTACGAAATCGAAAATAGCCATATACTCACCTTTGTTTTTAAACGAAATTAAGCATTGAGTGTGCAACCGAAAGAATCCGTGCATAGACATTTTCAGTTTCAAGCCGAAACAAAATATACGGCAAAAACCGAAATAATATATGCATCTTTTACATAAGTAGGGACGGCGCGACGCGATGGTGCGAATGCAATTTTTTTCATGGGGGTGATCATTGGTCGCGTTTACGTGCGGACCAGACCAGTCTAAAAAGACCAAAAAAACCAGTTCGGTCGCACGCATAAATGTAAACCGGACCGGTCCATTTGGACTTATTTTGGTTCTGATTTTGGTACGAACCAAACGAAACCGAACCAGTCTAGTACTGGCACATAATCGGTCTTAGACCAAAACATAACCTACAATAGTGCTGATAAAACAAAACTAAGGCACTGAAAGGATGAAATTTTGTAATAAATTGTATTGGTTCCGCTTGTACCATCCTCTAAGTGCTCTGAAAAAATAAATATGCATAGATACAGTTAATTGATTAAGAAATTACCATTAATGTCCTACCTTAATTTATTATTGTAAGTTTTCTTTTCTTTTGCTCTTCTTTGCGCAAACTTAGCGATGTGCAGTTTCAAATTTGCATCTATGATTGAAAATAATATTATTTAAAATGACAGCTTCAAATTGGTTATGTTGAAAAGCACACATAAATGCAACACCGAAAAAGACCAAACCGGTCTTTTTAGGCTGGTCCGGTCTGCACGTAAACGCGACCATTGTGATAAGGATGGTTGGGGAGCATAATGGCTTGCTGTTGATGTTGATCAATGAATCATGAAAAGGACATTCTTCGCAGTGAACTGGGATATAGGCAATATGAGTGTGGTATGATGAGGCGGATGCTATGGAGTACTAATGAGGGCGTCTCGAGTCCTCTGGTCAGGAGAAAAGGGCATTAATCGCGATGAAATGGGATATAGGCGATATATCTCTAATTGGCTTGACCCCTCCAGGGGCATTGGCGCGTCAACATCTCTAGCATTTCTATGCCTTGTTGACGTTTAAATAGCATATCTGCTTTAGAGGATTGAACGCAGAATGCAGCTGCAGCGGCAGAAGCAAAAACAACAACACGTAGATCTGTCGCGATGACACAGCGGCGAAGACAGATCTTCCTGTTGTTGTTATTGCTTCTGCCGCTGCTGCTGCATTCTGCGTTCAATCTGGTTAGGGCCTAAAGTATGCGCACGAAAGCGAAAATAGCCAGATACTCACTTTCATTTCTAAACGAAATTAAGTATTGAGTGTGCAACCGAAAGAATTAATGCATAGATATTTTCGGTTTCAACCGAAATTATCCCTTAATGGCTTATTTCATGGTGCCATAACAAAGTGCAATTATTGAAATTAATTATTTTGTGAAAGAATTTGAAAATTAAACAGATCTTCAAATACACAGAAAATATTTCTAAATCAAGTAAACATATTTGTGACAAGAAAGATAATTTACTTGGCTTAGAGAAATTCTTCTTTATTCGGAGATTCAAAGATCTATTAGCTAAAGTGATAAAGTGTGATTTTTCATCCAAGCCTCACAAAATTGACGTTTTTTGACTATCAAATTTAACTTAGGGGGGCAAAGACCTTTTCCATAGTCCTCCGCGTGGGCGCCCCCTGGTAACGGCAGTGTATCAATTCGCTGACGGCCAATGTCTTAGCGATAAGACAGTTTGGAAAAGGCAGATAGCTGTAGCCTGAATGGCTGACCAACACCTAAGCGTCTCAGGTCTAGTAGGATGGAATGACTTGCGTAGTTGGACCTGCTACATAGTTGTGTGGGCTCCAGCACGTTTATTAAACCATCTGAAGCAGCTATCTCCGAGGCCATCCCCTGAATGGGGTTAAGCGACGTGCTGACAACTCGTCCTTGTAAAAACCACTCCATGTCAAGAAACCTGGAACAAAAGCCTCGGATTGGACGGACCAACAACGACGACCACGCAAACGAATAAAGGATTATTCTTTCGGATCCTGGAATGTACGCTCCCTGAACAAACCGGGGGCCGAGAAGGCCCTCCTTCAACAGGTCGAAAAGTACAAACTGAGCATTACTGCAGTCTAGGAAACAAATTGGCTTGGCAGCGAGATTAATGACAAGAAATCGCACACAATTTTTACAAGTGGCAAACCATCGGGCCGCAAGGAGTTTGGAGTAGCATTTATAGTGAACAATCACCTCAAACCGCATATTACTGACTTCAAGCCCATAAATGAACGGCTGTGTGCGATTCGCATCAAGACTCGATTCTTCAATCTCTGGCTCATCAATGTGCATGCCCCCACGGAAGTTAAAGAAGACGCAGTAAAAGACGAGTTCTACGCCCGCCTTGAAACTCTCTTCGACTCACTTCCAACAAACGACGTCAAATTGCTGCTGGGAGACTTTAACGCGAAAGTCGGAAATGAAAGTTGGCACCGAGGGACCACTGGAGGCCACAGCCTCCATGAAGAATGTAACGATAACGGCCAGCGACTTATCGACTTTGCCTGCAGCAGGAATCTAATCGTAAGCTCTACGTGCTTCCCGCATCGACGCATTCACAAGCAGACCTGGAAGTCTCCAGACGCACATACCGTCAACCAAATTGACCACGTCCTCATTTGCAGGAGATGGGCGTCTAGTGTCATGGATGTCCGCTCCTATCGAGGAGCAAACTGCGACTCAGATCATCACTTGGTGAAGACGACCTACAGATGTAGAATTTCCTCAGTGCACCAATCAAGAATCAGCCCTCCCAAAATCTTTGCGGTTGATAAGCTTTTGAGTGATGCTACAGCGGTGGCGTATACTACCACCCTTGAGGAAAAACTATCACCTATGCTACACAACATCAGCAACACAGGCGTCCATGGGTTCTGGGAAGAACTCAAGGGTACCATCAAGGATGTCGCAGAGAAGGTCGTGGGATATAAAGCCCGGCGAGCGCGAAATGACTGGTTCGACGAAGAATGCAAAGACTCACTTGACGCGAAAAACGAGGCCTACAGACAATGGATTCAACGAGGAACCAGAGCCAGAAGAGAAAAATATGACGAGCTACGGCGAATATCGAATAGAATAATTAGACGTAAGAAACGTAAATACCTTGACGAGCAGTTGCTGAACATAAACGAAAACTTAGCTAATAGGAACACCAGACAAGCGTACAAACTAGTAAATACAATTAAGAACGGCTACCAACCCAGGACTAGCCTTTGTAAGGACAAGGATGGAAACATCATCAGCGACACCGATGGTATTAACAAGCGATGGGCCTCTTATTTTGAAGAGCTTCTAAACCGACCATCTAACATCCCCACACAGGAAGCTCTCGACGATATTGTTGATCTAGGCCCACCCATTCAACCCCCGACAGTAGAGGAAGTTGATCTCGCGTTGCGGTCACTAAAACGAAATAAAGCGCCGGGCGCTGACGAGATTCCAGCTGAACTGTTAAAATTCGGTGGAACGAGTCTAGTTGATGCCATACATCAATTACTCCTGCGAGTATGGGAGAACGAGGAGATTCCTGACGATTGGCGCAGAAGCATCATTTGTCCAATTCATAAAAAGGGAGATAAACTGCGGTGTGAGAACTACAGGGGCATCTCACTAGTTTGTACGTCCTATAAAATTTTGACGAAAATTCTGGAAAATAGAATAAAACCGTACGCAGAACGAGTCATTGGCGAATATCAAAGCGGTTTCAGACCTGGGCGCTCCACAACCGATCAGCTCTTCTCAGTCAAACTGATACTCCAGAAGTGCTGGGAATACAACGTAAACGTATACCAAATCTTTGTCGACTTCAAGCAGGCATACGACAGTATCGATCGTGGAGTACGGTACAACATCATGCTGGAATTTGGTATACCGGCAAAATTAGTGCGACTGACAAAGATGACGATGACCAACTCCGTCTCACAAGTCAGGATCCAGAATAGACTTACTGATCTATTTTATTTGAAACACGCACTGGTTTGAAACAGGGCGATGGACTGGCACCGACGCTCTTCAACCTAGCATTGGAATACGTTATTCGGGCCATGAATATGGACAACAGCAAGACGCTACTCATCAAGTCGACACAATTAGCGGCGTACGCCGACGACATCAACATCATGTCCCGAAGATTGGCTGACGCAGAAGAACTTCTGCATACGCTCGATACCGCTGCAAAGGAAGTTGGATTACGTATTAACGAGGGTAAAACTAAAATAATGATGCAATCGGTGACAAGGACACCTGCACAACCAAGCATCAATGTGGGGGACCTCAACATCGAGTTCGTGAACAACTTCATTTACCTGGATTGCAACTTGTCAAGGGACGCCAACGAAACTGACGAAATCAAGCGACGGATACAGTTAGCTAATAAGACTTTTTTCTCGGTTCTCCCCATAATGAAATCGAAGCATGTGCACAGAAACACGAAGCTCCGCGTGTACAAAACCATTATACGACCAGTTCTATGCTATGGCTGCGAAGCATGGACCCTAACTCAAGCCTCCGAAAACATGCTAGACACTTTTGAACGTAAGGTTCTACGGCGAATTTTCGGGGCTGTTTGCGATCGAGATGGATGGCGCATCCGGTACAACCATGAGTTGTATGAAATGTACGATGAGCTGCAAGTCTCGAAAATCGTCAAACTACAACGACTTCAATGGGCAGGGCATGTACAAAGAATGAACGATGATCGCTTGCCTAAGAGAGTAATGAATGCAGAACGAGTCGACGGAGCGAGACTGCGAGGACGACCGAGATCTCGTTGGGAGAGCTCAGTAGGTGTGGACGCCGCGCAGCTGCTGGGCTCCCAAAATTGGAGGACGCGGTCACGTGACCGAGATAATTGGAGGACAATGATCCAGGCGGCCAAGGCCCGACGTCGGGCTGTCGCGCCACGATGATGATGAAATTTAACTTTACTACTGAGCCGAATTTTGACTTTTAACGGTGCATTCGATCACTGCCATCTATATTATCCGGGGCCCGATTCCGCAAGAGTGAGTTTTTGCGGTGCGCACCGAAAAAACTCACTGAAAATATCAACTGAAACAATTCAGCAAAAGCTAGTGAGTTTTTAAGTGCTGAATGAATTTTTCAAACAAACGTCAAACACAATAGTGTGTCTGTAATTTTTCTGATTGTTGAAAACATCATAAAATTGGGCGACGTTAATGCAGTTTTATTGAGGCAATGTATTAGGAAATAAAAACTTCTCACCTTCACTATGAATTTTTTCAATTTTTGTCCTTAAATTAAACATGAAGCTCCGTCCTTCATCTATTTCTGCTTTGAAAAATGATACTCCACTTCCACTTACGTATGCAGAAATCAACAATTTAATACATAATTTATGAAAAAATATATTTTTCACTTACCAAATAGCCAGTGAAAAATATATTCGCACGGTGCGCACCGGAACTGTAAAAAAAACTCATCGCATCGTTGCGGAATCGCATTTTTGCAATTCAGCACGGTGCGCACCAGAAAAATTCATCTCACTCTTGTGGAATCGCATTTCTGCGGTGCGCACTGATTTCGGCGCTCACCGAAAAAATTCACTCTTGCGGAATCTGGCTGAATTGTAAAAATGCGATTCCGCAACGATGCGATGAGTTTTTAGACAGTTCCGGTGCGCACCGTGCGAATATATGTTGCACTGGCTACTTGGTAAGTGCAAAATATGTTTTTTAGGGTTTTGTAGTAAAAACAAAACCCTTATGAAATCGGTCAAATGTCTGTCTGTCCATGGAATATCTCACGAACGGCTGAAGCTACATACATGAAATTTTGTAGAAATGTGTAGAATTACTATAATTCGCCGGAGAAAGTGAATCGTCGTAATAAGTCAACTTTAAGGGGAGGTCCCCATAGAGGGGAAATGAAGGTCGACATTTTTTTTTTCTTTCGATACAGGCAAGTGGGGTATCATAAGAAAGGTACCGTTGAGTACATTCCATTTTTGGAATTTTTTCCAAATTTGAAGAAACGGAAAAAGAGGGAGAGGGGAAAATATGTCATCCGAGTTTGCCCCCCCCCCCTGCATTTCGAGACCGTTACACTTAGAAATATGAAAATTTACAGAAAAGCGCCATTTTACTAGCGTAGAAAACATAGATTAATAGAATTTTGAAATTTCATCAGAAAAGGTTAATAATAACACATTTCTATAGTTGCAGTTAGCACGCCTCTGCACCCCTTAAGCACACCCGAGGCCAAAAATATTGATGGCCAATGATAACCAACATCATTGGTAATAATACCTCCAAGTTTCATCACAACCACATAATATTTAATAATAGTACATTCATTTAAATTTTGACATTTTGATACCATCCATACAAAAAATACACATAACCGGCTACATACTAGTACTGCATACTTGAATATTGTTTATTGTTTTTCGTAAAGTGAATTGGAGTTAAACATTACTGAAAGAGTAAAGATTGGTGGTATAGGAGTGGTAGGGGAAAGAAGTTTAAGGGGGGAGGTAGGTGAGTTGCTGCTTTAAGGGGAGGTCCCCATAGAGGGAAAATTAAGGTCAACATTTTTTTTTTCATATGTTATGGGCAAGTGGGGTATCATGAGAAAGGTACTACCGAGTACATTTCATTCATCAGTCTTCATCAAATTTGAAGAAAGGGGGAAAGAGGCAGAGGGGGGATCATAATTTGTCGCACCCCCTCCTTACCATTTCGAGACCGTTACACTTAGAAATATGAAAACATACAGGAAGATGGCTTTCAACTAGCATAGAAAACAAAAAAATTATGGAATTTTGATACCTTCTCAAAATAGGTTAAAAATAGTATATTTCAATAGTTACAGTTAGCACACCCCTGCTTTTCTCAAACTCATCCGAGGTCGAAAATATTGATGGCCGACGATAATCAACACCATGTCCAATAATATCTCCAAATTTCGTAATAATCACGTAATAATAGTAGTACATTCATTTAGATTTGGTCATTTTGATATCATCCATACAAAAGGGTCTCTTGTACTACATACTAGTACCACGAGTACAACATACTTGCATATTGTTTTCCGTAGAGCGAATTGGAGTTAACCATTTTCAAAAGGGTAATGATTGGTAGGAGAAGAGGGAGGATGGTAAGGGGGAGGAGGGGGGGGGGGGGAGGGGGGAGGTATGCTGGTCGCTGACTCTACTTTCTATAATTATTCAAACAATTTATTTTCAATATTTTTTATGCAAAACTTGCAATTTGCAATATCGTCTTAACATGAATGGTTAAGCATCTCCAAGAGTAGGGCAGTTCTTCTCCTATTGGCATGGGACACTACAAAATCCTCGGATTGCGGGCGTAGCCCTCTATTTTCCGGTTTCATTTATAAATGATGTAGTAAATTGTTGATTTCTGCATACGAAGGTGGAGTATTACTTTTCAAATCAGAAATGGATGAAGGACGGAGCTTCGTGTTGAATTTAAGGACAATAAGTCTAGGGTATAAAAATATAAAAATTCATAGTGAAGGTGAGGCCTGGGACATCGTCGTGTGCAGTCACTGCCTTGGCAAAGGAGTTAATGACCTAAAATGTCAATGCCTGCATTCACAAATTGATAGCGCTACCGGAGCGCTCCCATTCCTGAATTACAACAACAAAATTGGGAGCACTCCGGTGCCGTTACCATTTGTGAATGCGGGTATTGTTTTCCGTTTCAACAATTTTTTTTGTGAACTTAACAACGAATTTGGGCATGCATGCACTATCGAGTTTTGTGTTAAAAAACGATAAAATTATTTAACCGCAAAGTCCATGAATTTTTATAATTTGAAATTAAAAACACCTTATTGACTTTGCTATTTTTTTAAATTTATTTTACAATGGGCGCATTCGGGAGTCACGGTTTCTAGCTAGCTTTAAGTGCTGCCTCGTGATTTGTACTCCGAATGTTGCGCTAAGCCACTGCTAAACTTAGCGCAAATAGCTAGGCGCTAACACTTTTAGGCAGCACAAAATTTGTTCGCTGTCTTGGCTTAACGGAGATTTGACAGTTCCAACGAATTGCCTGCATTCGCAAATCACAGCGTTACCTGAGCGCTCCCATTTTTGTTGTTGTAATTCAGTGCAAAATTGGAACAAAATAGGAGCGCTCTAGTAGTGCTACCGATTTGTGAATGCAGGCATGTCAATTTACAACAGGTGAGCCAGCATACCATTCGGGCGTCACAAAAAAATTGTTTTGTGCTGCTTAGGAATTCGCTATTTCTCAGCAGCGCATTACGCTGTTTTCCGTGACGCCCGAATGCGCCCAATAAATTTCAATATTTCGGATGCATTTCGACTATTGTCATCCTCAACGAGTACATTTAAACTAGCAAAGTCAATAAGGTGTTTTTAATTTCAAATTATAAAAATGCATGCACTAGCTCCGTATGCACTATTTCTTGGTGCCCTAAACAAATGAAAACATTTGGCATTGCCCGATAAAGTGAAATTGGAGACATTAAACATATGGGATGCGTAAACATTGGAGAGATACTTTTGAAAACTTTATCTGCATTTCTGGCTGCATAATTTTGAGAATTATTGGTTTTTAACGTTAATGAGCTCTTCCCAGTTTCATAATTGACCTGAGTGAGAGACTGCTACCGGCACTTGAGGTTACGTGGAAGTGTTATTTGGCATTCCCGCTCTCGGCTGTGCGATGCATACGTATGACGCTTTGAAATTTCCAACAAAAGTATTCTCGTTTCGGTTACGGTTCTTGTGGGACAAAGTAAATTTCAAATTAGAATTTGTGGAATCGCGACGTAATGGCGTGGTGCGGCGCGGCGCCTGTGGTGAATTAAGCGTTGTGCGTAAAAATTGCCGAGTGAAGCCATACGGACATTCGCGATGAATCCTAGCCGCTATTCCGCATTGAAGTGCATACTCAGAAAGTTCAGTATTTCGGAGCTACCGCGCACACCTATAGCCTATAACTAATTTCTTCGTTAGAACAAGGATGATAATGAAGAGCATCATGTGACACAGGACGATCTATTTGTTATCAACGGCTGTGGAAGCATCTATACTTGCCCGGCTGATTTCAGAAGCACGTTGTGATCAACACCACGTCAAAGGAGTCTTGCAAAGAGACCCTAAAATAAACCTAGTTGGTGTTCTTCGGTACGCGCGACGCCCTGCCTGAAAAATTTCCAAAATTCAAAATACTCCATGCAATATCAACCTTGATTTGAGCCAAGTATTCGGGGTGGTGTACTGCGAGAACAAGAGCAAAGTGAACAACATTGTAAAACACTAAAAAAATATTTTGTTCTATGGACTTTGACATATTCATATCGCAGGCGAAGACGGAGGTTCAGCGAGAACCAGCAAACGGTGAGCTACCTTGTGGAATAACGCATGTGGACAATTTCTATAATTTTTGTATTTCTCCTTACAGGCAGTTGAAGACTCTTGCTAACTTTCGCATTAAGTATGCATATTAATTCGCCAACGAGCCCTTGTTCGACCAGGATAAATCGCAAAGTGATTCTGGGGAGCATTTTTTTCGAGCTGCGCAGTCATCTTAGTGAAAAATTCTCGCAGCTATTAACACATCATATGGCCCGACAGGGTGACTTTACAAGTATTATGTTGTAATTTCATAGTCAGATAGTATACGGAGTAGAAAACTGAATTAAGAATATCGCAACGATAGGACTATTTCGTACAAGACTGAAAATGACATCGTTCGCGATAAATCTTCACATCTATTCCGCGATAACACACTTTGGAAGTTCCCTAATTGCCCAGTATCAGATTTGATGGCCACCGAGTATTATAACATGTTAATTTCCGTTCCGTATGGGGGGAATCATGATTAAGTTCGCTGTCGAAGCATCTATACTTGACCGGCAGATTTTACAAATACCAGAACATCATCAGACGCCAGGCCAGGAGTCTTTCAAATAAAACCAAGAATCAAACGTAATCAGTGCTCTACGATACGCGCCACTCGTCCTGGTAGAAGAAATCACCAAATTCGAACCATGTATCTAATGCGATATTCAATTAGTTACAAAGCAGATGGTATTCGGCGAGAACACTTTAAAACCGCAAGTGGGCAGTTTCTATTATTTGAATCGATATTTAATGCACTTCCTCGGCGAGAATTTGGGTCCGGCCAATGGGTCATGGTCGAGTAAGGCGAAATTCACACACACACGACACCGCGCTTCACGACTGCTTGAAATTTCAGTCGAGATACACAGCATCAAATGGGCGGATTCACACTCATCGCTCAGCATGCGATACGATCGACTATGCTTGGCTATTGTGCGTGGCTGCGTCGGAGCTGAAAATGTAGCTAATCTGAATATCGCCTAAGAAAACCAGGTGCGCAAATGTGGCCAGCATGAAGTCGTGACGGAGGCGCAAGTCCGTGGTTCGCCGGTAAATTTTTCTTCCAATTGGCGCCTGTGCGACCATCCTTTCACTTCGTCATCAGATTACACAAGCTCTCTACACAATTTTAAAGAACCTCGGGAATTGAACCTGTGTGCTTCAGTGCTTTCCGGTGTGCGCACCTCTTCCTGGCGGCTAAAAATTTCGAAATTGTAGCTATAGCATGTGATAGCTGTTATAAAACTTACATTGTGGACTCTCGAATGATTTTGAGTAAGAGCCAGAACACGGTAAGCCACAGTGTGAAATCCCTCATCTAGATATTTCTTGTTATTTGTATTTTTCTCTGCAGGCTATTTAATCATAACCTATGGACTTCCCCAGCAAGCATGGGTATCTATCCTGAAAGTGAGTCATCGTGCCAACAGGAGCTCCCCAGTCATCGGAGAACGAAAATCGTTAGGAAATCCCGTCACAGGTAACCCTGCAGATATCCATACAGATACATGGAGGACTGCAGAGGTATTCTGTTCCAATCGCTTACCAAGATAGTATTTAAGAGTAGCCAACTTCATTGCGTTCAAAACATTCCCACGGCTAGACTGTGGGAGAGTATTCCGTATAGTTAAGAGAAGACTTTAAAATATTGTCAAGATGATTGTATAGTAATTTGAGTCGATGAAATTCAGAGTAGAACTGGAAACATTGTTGCTAAATTAGCAGTGCCAAATTCCAAATGACAAAAAAAATACTGCTACTAAAAATCGAAGGATGATATCCCGAAATGTCATGAAATATGTCGGGTTGCCTTTAGTTGCTATTTTATGGCAACCAAAACATGATCTAAGAAAACATGACTCTAGGCGCCTTAACTATGCTCTTATAAAAACAAAATGACTAAAATTTGCCAAGCTAAATTCCTGCCGGTTTGACCGTAACGCTTCGTTGTGAACGCTGAGCCAAGCACCAAATATTAAAAAATTGCATTGAAAAGCACCAACAACAGGAAGATACCTTTTCTGCTCTTACATGGTCAACGAGAATTCATGAGCATTCGTGCGCATTTGAGTTGTTCCCTTCTCTTGTGGGAACGACTCAAATGAGCACGAATGCTCATGAATTCATGTTGGCCATGTAAGGGCAGAGGGGCGACCGGTAGTGCAGTGTGTTGAGGCAGGAGGTGCATACTGGCAACTGCATTCTCCGAAACCAGTTTATGCCGTGAATCGTCAACTGGGCCACATGGAACAGTTGACGCGCTATGCCCCACAAGGGGTTAGGGCAATTGAGAGGGCAGAAAAGGTATCTTCCTGTTGTTGGTGCTTTTCAATACAATTTTTCAATATTCGGTGCTTGGCTCAGCGTTCACATGTAAAGGAAGCATAATGTAATTTTGTATTTATTAAATGATAACATCTATGGAAGCTAATGCTTTAATATAATAATGTCCACAGGTATTATCCTAAGATTAAGAAAATAAAACAGGATAGAATCATAGCCAGTATTCGGGTAAAAATTTCGTCGTGTGTGTGTGGGTATCTCACCAACACTGTCGCAATTCTGGCAGTGATGTTGTAGATTTAATATATGGGATCAGCGTCAGTTCGCGGGAAATTTAAAAATATGATTTTTTTGAGTGGAATGTTAAGTATTCAGTTGTAGAACCATCGACTGCAGTAGATTTTCGACATAATTAGTAAGGCAATAAAAAAAGCGTACATATGCAACAATGGAATATAGGCAGAACAGAAGTGTAAATGAATATTTTATATTGATGGATAAGATTAACTAAAATGATTTTGTAGTCCGGATGGCGCAACGGTTAGCACGTTCGCCTTCAACGCACTGGGCCCCGGTTCGATTCCGGGGATTTACGTGTCGGACTATGAGCCCACTCAGCTGTTAAATGAGTACCCATTATGGGGTAAATAACTCGGTTGAGCGTGTTGCTGATCACATACCTCTGCACAAAAACCGTCACGATCTAGAAAATGAGATGATGCTAACTCATCTCGAGGCCGTGGTTCAAATTGGACTGTTGCGCCAGTTATTTATTTATTTTATTTTGTAGCCAATATATACATAATTAGTCGAATTTTCTGTCGGGTCAAGATCATAATCATCGTGGCGCCTTGGCCGCCTGGATCGTTGTCCTCCAATTATCTCGGTCACGTGACCGCGTCCTCCAATTTTGGAAGCCCAGTAGTTGCGCGGCGTCCACACCTACTGAGCTCTCCTAACGAGATCTTGGTCGTCTAGGCAGTCTCGCTCCGTCGACTCGTTCTGCATTCATTACTCTCTTTGGCATGCGATCATCGTCCATTCTTTGTACATGCCCTGCCTATTGAAATCGTTGTAGTTTGACGATTTTCGAGACTTCCAGCTCATCGTACAGTTCATACAACTCATGGTTGTACCGGATGCGCCACCCATCTTGATCGCAAACAGCCCCGAAAATTCGCCGTAGAACCTTACGTTCAAATGTGTCCAGCATGTTTTCGGAAGCTTGAGTTAGGGCCCATTGGTCGACATATAAAAAACAACTTAGTATGTATAAGAAGGAACTTAGGAGATCTAAGCGCAGCTCGTGGAAACTCTTCTGTGAGCGAATTGAGGAATCTAGCGATGCATCTAGGCTCCGTAAAGTCTTGTCTACGGTCCCGACAGTGCCCAGTTATTTGGTGAAACAATATGGGACTTGGACTTCCTCTAGTCAGGAGACTATTGATTTTCTACTTGACACACGCTTCTCTGATAGCTCTGCCCTTACTCCTCTCTGTAATGGCTATTCAGGCAAAGTCACTCCGTGTGACTTTGCGTCAATTCTGTCAAAGGAGAAGATAATATGGGCCATTAACAGTTTTGACCATTTCAAGTCTGCTGGACCTGACGGTATCATTCCCGCAGATCTACAGTTTGCGATGGATGTACTGTATCCTTGGATCGAATCCATTTTCAGGGGATGCCTCGAGCTGGTTTATATTCCCTATCTATGGAGGGAGGTCCGGGTTGTTTTTATCCCGAAAGCGGGAAAAAGTTCGCACGCGCGGCCAAAAGATCTTAGACCCATTAGTCTATCCTCATGTCTGCTAAAGGTGTTGGAGAGATTGATCGACACCTACCTGCGCAGCAATATTCCTGCTCAGTTGCTGTCTGCCTCCCAGCATGCTTACTGGAAGGGAAGATCAGTGGATACGGCGTTACATGCCTTGATAGGTTGCATCGAAAAGTCTCTTGAATGCAAGGAGTATACGTTGGTTGCCTTTATGGATATTGAGGGTGCCTTCAATAATATAAAACCGGTAGCTATCACTGACGCACTTGCAGAGCTTGGTATACATGACTCAATCTGCAAGCTTATTAATCAGTTGCTGACTTCGAGGGTGATCTGCACAGAACTCGGCACAACGTCTGCGAGAAGGTACGTGAGCAGGGGGACTCCTCAGGGTGGGGTACTCTCTCCCCTTCTTTGGAATCTGGCGGTTAATAAGCTTCTTGTGGAACTGGAGGGGCTGGGGTGTAAACCAACTGCTTATCCCGATGATATCGCAATCGCTATCTCAGGTAAGTTCCCCTGTGTTTTCAGTGACCTAATGCAGAGGGCCCTTTATGTTCTGGTGAGATGGGCGAGTGAGGTTGGGGTTAGAGTGAATCCGACCAAAACGGAACTTTTTCTGTTCACCAGGAGATATAGGGTTCCTTCGTTCGAACTACCGTTAATGGAGGGCATAAGGCTTGTTCTCACGGACAAAGCTAAATTTCTGGGGCTCATCCTGGATAAAAAAACTATGCTGAAAGCCTAACATTCAGGAGCGAGTTAAAAAGGCCACTGTTGCATTGTACTCATGCAAAAAGGCGATCGGTAGGAAGTGGGGACTGCAACCGAGAGTAGTTTTCTGGCTCTATGTGTCGGTCGTGCGTCCTATTCTTATGTATGGGATAGTGGTCTGGTGGACGGCGCTTAGAGTCGCATCTTACAGAGGCTTGTTGGAGAAAGTTCGAAGGCTTGCTTGTATCGCCATTACGGGAGCTCTAAAAACAACACCCTCTGCGGCCCTTGAAGCTCTGCTGAACCTGGCTCCCTTGGACATTCTTGCCGAACAGATTGCGGCTGGTGTGGCCATTCGCCTGCGTGAAACAAGTCACTGGACCACATCCACCACCGGGCACTCGGCCATTCTGAACAGCTTGAACGTTCCTGAATCCACGGACTATACCGTGTCGAAACTAGAGTTTGAAAGGAATTTCGACAGCCTGATCCCCTCTCGTGAGGAGTGGGCGGCTAACACCGCTCATGAATGTGATGCTATAAGCATCTATACCGACGGCTCCAAGAGCGATGATGGCGTCGGGGCTGGTGTTTATTCGGAGAGGTTGAACATCAGACTGTCCTTCCGCCTCCCTAATTACTGTAGTGTGTTCCAGGCGGAGGTTACGGCTATCTATGAAGCTATATCATGGCTAGGGCGTAATGTAATTTCAGCTAGTGATGTTATAATTTATACAGATAGTCAATCGGTGATTAAATCGCTGGATTCTACTGTGACTCACTCGAAGGTACTTGCAGAATGTCGTGCCTTAACTCTACTGATGGGAAGCTTTCTCAACATTACTCTTTGTTGGATTCCAGGTCACAGTGGCTTTGACGGTAACTGTAGGGCTGATGCACTGGCTCGCGAAGGTACTACTAGCGAGGTCAGTGGCAGGTTTCGTAACGTTGGCATGCCTCTGGCAACTTGCAAATTGGCCTTTAAGGCCAAGGCGACGATGAGGGCTAACATCAGGTGGAGTACTGGTAACACATGTCGCGTTGCCAAGCAAATATGGCCTAGGCTAGATCGTAGTCGCTCTTTGGGGTTACTTTCGATGGATAGAAAACGAATCAGCAGTGTCGTGGGGGTTATCACTGGCCATTGCCTCATTGGAGAGCATGCCAGGCGACTTCGAATACCCTACAATGATTACTGTAGAAGCTGTGGGACGAGGATGAGGAGGAGTGTTCATTTCATTTGCTCTGCACCTGCCCTGCTCTTGCAGGTAGTAGGAATGACACCCTTGGCTCTTATTACTTCACCGATCTGGACGACTTGAAGGAGGTGAGTGCGGGTCAGATTCAGAGGTTCATTGTCCGCTCCGGATGGTTCGCGGACTAAGTATTGGTCGGAAGGGCTCTCTGTCGGGTCCATTTTAGTGGTATCACAACGGACCCAGTGGCGGTTTATTTGTGCTCCGTTGGAGGAGCAGCCCCTATAACCTAACCTAACCTAACCTAGGGCCCATGCTTCGCAGCCATAGCATAGCACTGGTCGTATAATGGTTTTTTACACGCGGAGCTTCGTGTTTCTGTGCACATGCTTCGATTTCATTATGGGGAGAACCGAGAAAAAAAGTTTTATTAGCTAACTGTATCCGTCGCTTGATTTCGTCAGTTTCTTTGGCGTCCCTTGACAAGTTGCAATCAGGTATATGAAGTTGTTCACGAACTCGATGTTGAGGTCCCCCACATTGATGCTCGGTTGTGCAGGTGTCCTTGTTGTCGATTGCATCATTATTTTAGTTTTACCCTCGATGATACGTAATCCAACTTCCTTTGCAGCGGTATCGAGCGTATGCAGAAGTTCTTCTGCGTCAGCCAATCTTCGGGACATGATGTTGATGTTGTCGGCGTACGCTGCTAATTGTGTCGACTTGATGAGTAGCGTCTTCATCATCATCATCGTGGCGCGACAGCCCGACGTCGGGCCTTGGCCGCCTGGATCATTGTCCTCCAATTATCTCGGTCACGTGACCGCGTCCTCCAAATTTTGGGAGCCCAGCAGCTGCGCGGCGTCCACACCTACTGAGCTCTCCCAACGAGATCTCGGTCGTCCTCGCAGTCTCGCTCCGTCGACTCGTTCTGCATTCATTACTCTCTTAGGCATGCGATCATCGTCCATTCTTTGTACATGCCCTGCCCATTGAAGTCGTTGTAGTTTGACGATTTTCGAGACTTGCAGCTCATTGTACATTTCATACAACTCATGGTTGTACCGGATGCGCCATCCATCTCGATCGCAAACAGCCCCGAAAATTCGCCGTAGAACCTTACGTTCAAAAGTGTCTAGCATGTTTTCGGAAGCTTGAGTTAGGGTCCATGCTTCGCAGCCATAGCATAGCACTGGTCGTATAATGGTTTTGTACACGCGGAGCTTCGTGTTTCTGTGCACATGCTTCAATTTCATTATGGGGAGAACCGAGAAAAAAGTCTTATTAGCTAACTGTATCCGTCGCTTGATTTCGTCAGTTTCGTTGGCGTCCCTTGACAAGTTGCAACCCAGGTAAATGAAGTTGTTCACGAACTCGATGTTGAGGTCCCCCACATTGATGCTTGGTTGTGCAGGTGTCCTTGTCACCGATTGCATCATTATTTTAGTTTTACCCTCGTTAATACGTAATCCAACTTCCTTTGCAGCGGTATCGAGTGTATGCAGAAGTTCTTCTGCGTCAGCCAATCTTCGGGACATGATGTTGATGTCGTCGGCGTACGCTGCTAATTGTGTCGACTTGATGAGTAGCGTCTTGCTGTTGTCCATATTCATGGCCCGAATAACGTATTCCAGTGCTAGGTTGAAGAGCGTCGGTGCCAGTCCATCGCCCTGTTTCAAACCAGTGCGTGTTTCAAATAGATCAGTAAGTCTATTCTGGATCCTGACTTGTGAGACGGAGTTGGTCATCGTCATCTTTGTCAGTTGCACTAATTTTGCCGGTATACCAAATTGCAGCATGATGTTGTACAGTACTCCACGATCGATACTGTCGTATGCCTGCTTGAAGTCGACAAAGATTTGGTATACGTTTACGTTGTATTCCCAGCACCTCTGGAGTATCAGCTTGACTGAGAAGAGCTGATCGGTTGTGGAGCGCCCAGGTCTGAAACCGCTTTGATATTCGCCAATGACTCGTTCTGCGTACGGTTTTATTCAATTTTCCAGAATTTTCGTCAAAATTTTATAGGACGTACAAACTAGTGAGATGCCCCTGTAGTTCTCACACCGCAGTTTATCTCCCTTTTTATGAATTGGACAGATGATGCTTCTGCGCCAATCGTCTGGGATCTCCTCGTTCTCCCATACTCGCGGGAGTAATTGATGTATGGCATCAACTAGACTCGTCCCACCGAATTTTAGCAGTTCAGCTGGAATCTCGTCAGCGCCCGGCGCTTTATTTCGTTTTAGTGACCGCAAGGCGAGATCAACTTCCTTTACTGTCGGGGGTTGAATGGGTGGGCCTAGATCAACAATATCGTCGAGAGCTTCCTGTGTGGGGATGTTAGATGGTCGGTTTAGAAGCTCTTCAAAATAAGAGGCCCATCGTTTGTTAATGCCATCGGTGTCGCTGATGATGTTTCCATCCTTGTCCTTACAAAGGCTAGTCCTGGGTTGGTAGCCGTTCTTAATTGTATTTACTAGTTTGTGCGCTTGTCTGGTGTTCCTATTAGCTAAGTTTTCGTTTATGTTCAGCAACTGCTCGTCAAAGTATTTACGTTTCTTACGCCTAATTATTCTGTTCGATATTCGCCGTAGCTCGTCATATTTTTCTCTTCTGGCTCTGGTTCCTCGTTGAATCCATTGTCTGTAGGCCTCGTTTTTCGCGTCAAGTGAGTCTTTGCATTCTTCGTCGAACCAGTCATTTCGCGCTCGCCGGGCTTTATATCCCACGACCTTCTCTGCGACATCTCTGATGGTACCCTTCAGTTCTTCCCAGAACCCATGGACGCCTGTGTTGCTGATGTTGTGTAGCATAGGTGATAGTCTCTCCTCAAGGGTGGTAGTATACGCCACCTCGGTAGCATCGCTCAGAAACTTATCAACCGCAAAGATTTTGGGAGGACTGATTCTCGATTGGTGCACTGAGGAAACTCTACATCTGTAGGTTGCCTTCACCGAGGGTCGGGTCAAGATGGTAGAGATAAACAAAAAGAAATCGAATGAAATCCACGATGAATATTTATTGTAGTCTAATGCCCGGTTCACATTTTCCAGTAATCAATCCAGTCCAGCGCTGGACTGCTACTGGAATAATGTGAACCGGCATTGGACAGCAATCCAATCCAGCAATCTAGTCCAGTGACTGGATTGGATTGCGGGACTGGATTGCTGGATTGGATTGCTTTCCGGTTCACATTATTCCAGTAGCAATCCAGCGCTGGACTGGATTACTGGACTAGATTGGTTACTGGAATAATGTGAACCGGGCATAAGTCATAAGTCATAAGTGTTTTCTTAGCAAGGGGGCATTGATTAGGCGCAAAAATTTGAATTAAGTTAAATGAATTGAAGTTTCGTTTACCAATTTATACATTATATTTATGGGAAATATCATCATAAATACATAAATATAAATGAGCAGAACTGATTATTAAGGATTAATGATATTGGTACGGAATTAGTATAGCTTAGCATCAAAACAGAACTTATTGTTTTTCTAATTGTGCTCCAGGCTCGAACGATTTCAGCTTACTTCAAATGTTATGTTAATGATAAATTGTAATGTAAATTGTTAAAATTCCGTCATGAACAACCCGGTTTGAATGTTTTAAATTAAATATTGTAAATTAAACAAGACGTATGTAGCTTGTCCAAACTACAATTTTTTTTTGCCGCGCAATCCATTTTCAAAGTTTTCGATCCGACCAGTTCATTTGATATGAAAGTGTCAGATACACACATACAAATCGAAACTCACTTAATTTCCGTAATCGAATTGATTTTACGTCAAGCAAGAACCCAATTGTAGGTACGTGCTATTTTGGCCATCAGTAAAAATTTTAATTTTTGAAAAATAAGATTTGTATTTTCATTTCGCATTAGGATCAGTAATTGAACTTTTAAGCACTTGGAATTTTCTGTCAAAACAAGTGCAATTGTAAAGAATATTCACTTTAAATCAACTTGAAATCAAAATTTATTTCATAGCGCAGTAAACAATGGCATTTAGTGTAAACGTTATATCAAATGGCAATTATCACAAATGTAACGAATTAAATGAAATACAAATAACTTCGAGTTAATATTACGTACAAACTTATATGTAAATATATTCGCTTTAAATCAGTGCACGAAAAAAGAACAATTCAAATTCACTCTTCCTTCCATAAAGCATATCCCGGCGGGATGACGTTTAAGCCTAGAAAAAAAAAACATTAATGGGAGCAGCAGCTTACATGCCACTAAAGTGAACAATTTTCCTCATTTGCTGTCGGATGGATACTTTTTCTGATAATTTTTTCGCTTCAAAGTAATATCGCGTTTGTAAATACTTTTCGCTAATGGCTTTAACCAAGAGGCTGTAGTGCATGTTGATAGTCATATGTTCCGTTTGGTCCTCGAATAAATTTCTTCCAATACATTTTCTTTGGATTTCATATATAATTGATCGAAAAGTTTTGTCAGTTAATAAACGCTCATCACTGCATCGCTCAGCTCGCCTTAGTTCTCCTTTGGCCTATTTACAGATGAAAATAACACTCTCGGAAGGCACTTTTAGAAATCCTCTACTTTTGTAAGCTAATAGAGACTGTCGGCTAAATTCTCCCTGGATAGCATGAATGCAAGAATCGCACTCGAGAACATGAAACAATTGATATAACCACAAAGCTCGTTATATATTCAACGACATGCTCTACATAGTTGGATAATTTAGCCGGATCTGCTGCATATCTATGCTCATCGTCAATCTGCTCCAGAGTGCATTTTTTTCAATCATAGCAGGGCGGTCAGTGGTTTTATTTATTTCATGAATGGGATTTTGTGGACTGGGGATTGGGAAACTGCTTGCCATTGGAAAATATTCCCATACTAAACGGGAATATTTTCCAATGGCAAGCAGTTTCCCAATCCCCCCTCTCGTATTTGTGTCCTAAATAGCAGCTTCTTATATCTTGATGTGAATTGTTGAGCTGTTGGATTAGAGTTATACCCTAATCCCGTTCGTATGGAACCAAAGAATAACTCGAGATGATCCTGGCTCATTTTGTAGAGCGGAAGAAACTTTAGAATTTTCGTTTCGATGAAGCGTCTATATAAGATTTTGATATTCTGTAAATTCCTAATTAAACCGACGAAGCCTACATTTCGTTTGGACTCGATGATGAGCTGTCCTGACTTGAGTTTTAGCTTTTTTATATAATCGACAGCATTCTCTGCAATTTCCGAAACAATCAAAACATTGCTCTCGCACAACGCCTGCTTGGGTTTTTGGGATTCGGACAGCTTTCGGCTATTTAAAATATCGAAAGCGTCATTGAAAATTCGGATGAGGTTGGTGGTGGGTTCACTTCCAGCAAACTGTTTTAATTGTAGAATATCTCTACAAAAATCTATAGCGTCCGCCACGGACTTATTCATACTCAGCGTTTGTACCGCCAACCGTACATTCATCTTTTGCTTTGAGAAATATATGTGCGCTTTTCTCAATTTATTACCTAGATGTAGGCCTTCTTTCTCCTGCAGCTGCTGTAGCATAGTAATATAATCCCATTTTACAGTGTTGCTATTTGCATCAATAATCGTTTTAAGATCTCCCAAAACATTCCGGCAAAGTTTCAACATGTGGCAACTATCGAGATGTAATACACATACATCTTCAATAGATTTGTTTCCTGGTTTCACATCTCGAACATCCGATCCCAATAATTTGGACATTTGCAAATTTGTAGCAAGTCCATCAAAAGTTACTCCAGCTACTAGTACACCAGGTGATCAATACAAAGAGATACGATATTTCGTTTCTGTTCGGCTGTCATAGACGCAATCGGAAAATATGCGAGTGGTATTTTCCAAGACCGATTGATGAATACGGCCATAAAAACTAGCATTTGAGTGGCTATGGTGTCGCTAAAATCGCCATCACCGACATCAACATATCCGTGTGAGCGTTTACCGTCCCACTGAATGCGTTGCCTTATGTAGATTTCATTGTAAACCAGATTCACAACAATAGGCTCATTTCCGGCTGACTCGACGACTCTCTTGATGGCTTCGAATGATTCTTTCGTGAAGCCTGGCGCGCAGTTTACTCCTTCATACCACTTTCTTAATGTTCGGTTGTGAGGTAAGCAATTATTGAAGGTTTTGCGAACATATTCGTATGCCTTGGGAGACAAAATATTCAAATTAAGTGCAAAGGCCCTAATTTCGGGGTCGTATGCTTTTCCACTTTCCCGCGCAGCTGCTGGGCTCCCAAAATTGGAGGACGCGGTCATGTTGTAAATGTTGTCCTTCCCTTCGTGGATACTCCGGGATAAATCCAAATTCAGAGAAAATACATACAAGGTTTTAGTTTGATGGTCTATACTTGTTTTATTTTACAAGACGGCTTACCTGCTAGCTGGATTCTTAACTACTCATTCTTATTTTCTAAATACTTACCTCGATAGCTCGGTGGCGACCCGCTTACGCAATCGCGAACCAAACCAACATCGCGTTCTAGTTGCGTAGGTGCAAACCAGGTCGACACAATTCTAGTCGTGTTGACCTAGCCCACTTCTTGCAATTTCGAACAAATGTTGAAGTGGGTCGCCAATGCACCTGTGTGGGCCGCGACCCAGCCACCGAAGTAAGCCAACGTTGTGTTGTGCGTGCGATGCACATAATACACAACATTTCCTACCCCCTGAAGAAAATGGTTTGTTGACGGAAACAAACCAAAGAAGTGCGCGGATTGTGTAGTATGCATCGCTCGCACAACATTCAGCTGGATCGAATATTATATAACATTTTTTCGTGACAAAGCTTTTTGTTTTTTTTTTTTCATTAACAGAATTTCCACAATAAGTTAACATGAGTTTTTCCTTAACGCTGACGGGGTTCAATTACAATACCTTTTTTTTCTTCTGATAAAATTTTCACAGTAAATTGATATGTATTTTCATAATTATTATGTATTTAACAACTTTTGCCTTTTTTTTTTTTTAAGACTAGTTAGGTGAAGTTAATTGAAGTTAATATAAGCTAATATGAGAACATAATTTAAATTTGTAATATAATAACTGTATAAAATTCATAATGTAAAAGTTAACATAAAATCTAACGCATACTAAATTGATTGACAGTTTTACAAGTTTGGAAGTAGTTACATATTTATATTTTTTTTTTTTATTTACCCCCTTTTTTTTTCTTAAATTTTTAAATGATCTGGTTGAAGCGTACATTAGACCGCTTACGATCCGTGGCCGCTCGTTCTAGTTGCGTCTCGTCAGTTCCAATAGTGCTCGTAGTACATTTTGTCGTATCGTTTAGTTTCGTCAGTTCGTTTAAATTTATATTTACGGTCTGTTCTTTCCCACTCTTTCTCTTCATTTTGCGAATTTTGAAAACCACGGCGACAAGGCATGCGATTATTATGGTTACTAGCGATATACTTCCTACCGAGAGAGAGGTTATTGCAAATAGTTCCGTTGAGGCGGTAGTCATTTGCGTTTCTTGGGCTCTTACCTGGTCGTAAAGTTCCTGTAAAGTCTTGGAGTCTTCCTGGAGTGTTTTACCGGTGTCCAGTCCTCTGAGTAGAAGTAATTTTCCCTTATTAGAACCATTCCCATTTAATGTCGACGCATCATGGAAATCCAAATTTGGGGTTCGGGCGAGAGGTGGTGTGACCAAGGTTATGTTTCCACTATCCTCTTTTTCATACAAAATAATTTGCTCGAGGACTTGCAGAGAACAGGGCTCCTTCAGAGTGAGTAATCCATTAAATACTAGGACATCACTCAGTAACTTGTCCTTGCAGGATATGTGGACCGAGAGTGCTGTCGGAAACGAGTAAAGCCATGAGTTTTTCTTTTCTAATTTGACTAGATAATGTTTGGGTTCATTCAGGGCTAACCATTCGCAGCAATGCGTTTCAATGAAGGGGTCCATTGCATAATTGAGTGGGCATATTCCTGATACGTTCCCCTTGTAAATGGGTCCTGGAATCAAGCCAATGAATACACTCTCATTCAAGTTTTGGTTTACTTTAATGACCCTACTGAATTCTATTGAGTCTAATAGAATATATTCCTGTCTCGCTTGGTTGACGGCCATATGAGAATTTTTAATGTTAAGGATTACATTGTGGTTGGACGGAAGTGTAACTGGGAAGAGCTGAATACGGTTGATGTTAAAGGGAGGATAGTCTAATATTGGAAAGGTTATCCGAATAACCATTGTCCCATTCATAACTTGCGTCCTTATTTGTTGCACTTGGCTAATTAGCCCGAAATCTACGAAAACCTCATGAGCCTTCTGATATGCTTCGATTAATTTCGACGGAGGGAAGAGAAACGGGTGTAACTGATTATTCCTCAATGCTAAGAGAACATCAGTAATTAATTGATGTCGTGTTTCTATTTCAAGGATTTGCAAAGTAAGGGACCCTAAAATTTCGTCAATCTTTTGCGAATTAGTTGCATTTCCTACATTGTATATGAGCTTGTTTATGGCAATCACTGTCTCTTTCTGATTTTTCTCGAGCACAGTTATGGGTTTTTGTAGGTGCTCTAGGGATAATTTTACCACAGAAATTTGCTGTTTTTGTAACTCTAGTAATTGTTTATCGTTTTTCGTTAACGAGTCTAGTCTATTTTACTATATATTGTTCTTTTGGGTTCTTTTGTAAACTGCGGTTTTTGCAAACGTGGGTATCACTGAGAAGGCAAGGATGGTCAATATGGCGGTTAGCATGGTCATCTGGAAAAGAGAGGAAAAGACAAGTACAAGTAGTAAGGTTTCAGGCGGTTATTGTGTACCGTCACAGTTTTCCGCCCCTTCTTAATAGTTGTATTTACATCACTGGGGACTCCTGTCACCATATAGGGACCCGTCCATGAGTCGGCGAGTTTATGGTCCTTCGCATTATTTTTCAACAATACCCTGGCCCCCGGGGCGAAGTAGATCGGTCTAACTGTTTGATCGTAGTAATCTTTCGCTTTAAGTTTACCACGAATTTGATTTTCCCTAGCCACTTTGTGCAGATATTGCAATTTGTATTTTAGGATGTTATAGTAAACCTCATGGTCGTATATTGGCTCAGGTTCCCTTTTTAAATTCGAAGGAACATCCGCCGAGAACCCGAATAAACAATCCATTGGGCTTAACTTAGTTCCTTCATGCACGCTGTTATTGGCTACGAAAGCAGCAGTTCGTAAAAACTCGTCCCAAGTTTCGGGGCTCTCATCCGTTATAGCCTTGAGATAATCAGCTAAGGGGCGATGGGCCCGCTCTAGAGAACCGTTCGTTTGCGGATGGTAAGCTGACGTATTTAATTTCTTAATCTTCAGAAACTTACACGTCTGCTTGAATACGTCGCTCATGAAATTTGCACCTTGAAGCAGCAGTTCGTAAAAACTCGTCCCAAGTTTCGGGGTTCTCATCCGTTATAGCCTTGAGATAATCGGCTATGGGGCGATGGGCCCGCTCTAGAGAACCGTTCGTTTGCGGATGGTAAGCTGACGTATTTAATTTCTTAATCTTCAGAAACTTACACGTCTGCTTGAATACGTCGCTCATGAAATTTGCACCTTGATCTGTGATAACTTTTTTCGGTATTCTATATCTGGTAATTATTTGCTCGAAAAAGGTTTTAGCCACGATTTCCGCTTCCATACTTGGTAGCGCGTACCAATCAACGAACTTGGTAAGGTCGTCTTGGAATGTAAGGATATAAATATTTCCTTCGTTCGTGCGTCTAAGAGGACCTACAATGTCTAGCTATACATTTTGAAAAGGTACGCTGGCCGTGTTTGTCCGAACCAATGGCATGCGATATTCCCGGCTTGCCTTCTTCTTTTGACACTTTGTTGCGACCCCTCCTGAAGGCTTTTCAGATCTTCAGGGGAAGTCTAATAAATGTGAAAGTATATACAAATATCCATATATATGTATATATGTCACATCGCAGCAGGGGACCGGGAGATGGCCCCTTTGCAACATTAGTCGGCTTAATGGCCGACAAAAAAAAAAAAAAACATCCTTTTACGTCCCGGCCAGGACAGCTACTTGGGGTGGGGCTTGAAAAATAATTCATCGTCATCATATCATCATACACTCACTCCCTCCCATTCATCCGGAATTCCCCCATTCTCATATTGACCTACATTTTAAATAAATAAATTAAAGAAAACATTTAGATACATTATTATTATTTTTTTTATTTTTGTGACCAACCGAACTTCTGTCAAAAATCGAACATTCGTGCATTACGTTTATTATAAATTTAACTTTTATGCGCATTTACATAAATAAAAAAATTAGATTCTGAATGACTGAATCATACAAAAAAATATTATTACTTATTCTAATAGTTTTTCTTTTCAATGTTTAACATCACTGATGCGAAATGGGCAATATTTAAACCAAATTATCAGGTTCACACAAAATAAATCCAAACTATTCGACTGTATTACAAATTTAATCCACAAAATGATCTGACTACACAAACTTTCAATGTTTAACATCACTGATGCAGAATGGGCAATATTTAAACCCTATTATCAGGTTCACAAAATAAATCCAAATTATTCAACTGGATCTCAAATTTAATCCACAAAATGATCTGACTACACAAACTTTCAATGTTTAACATCACTGATGCAGAATGGGCAATATTTAAACCCTATTATCAGGTTCACAAAATAAATCCAAATTATTCAACTGGATCTTAAATTTAATCCACAAAATGATCTGACTACACAAACTTTCAATGTTTAACATCACTGATGCAGAATGGGCAATATTTAAACCCTATTATCAGGTTCACAAAATAAATCCAAATTATTCAACTGGATCTCAAATTTAATCCACAATATAATTCGATCATCAACTTTAAACATCACTCCCACCATCAATTGCACGCCTATCCACCGCACAAAATCAACCCACACCAAAAATGACCAGCTTCCATCCGCGATCCTCTCTATTCCAACTCCTGACCAATTCTAACGACCATAATCCAAAGCCTACGTGACCAAAAACTAAACGGATCGTGTTCTTTTCTCTACTCCGACCCACTCGTCATCAACCCATCTCAAAAAAAAAACCAAACTCATTCTTCTTGGACATAACTGGAGCAATCATCGTGTATGTGTGTCGTCTGACACGAAAATTCACAACGGAAAACCATTCCCCGATGGCAATCACATACTCCATTCTCCCAGCAGGGAAAGAGTTGTTACCTTTTTTTTTTTTTTTTTTTTATTATACATTATTACTACAACTTCGGACATTTTTTAACGTATTTTTTTATGTCGCTAAGCAATCCTTTCCATGTATACTTTTTCCGTATCCGCTTATAGGTTTTTATAACACCTTGGTGGCCCCCGAACTGCGAGTCATGATAATCATGCAATATGGTTGGCTTCTCTTCAGGGACAGATGCTTTTTTGTCAATGACTTGAAATTCGCATCCTACATTGAACTTTTCATCACTCCCCAAGGTGATGTTAGCTCTACAACTACCCAGCGTTTCGCCTTTTCCAAAGGCGGTGCTGAGTGTTACAGAAGGGGCGTCAATTGAAGTGTTTTCATTGACTGCATTCTGCTTTATTAAGCTAATTTCAGCACCCGTGTCTACGACCAACTTTACGGTCGAATTGCGTGCTATATCTAACGGTAATTCTACTATTGGAACTGCGCTTGGTGGAGCATTTAAATTACCTCTTGATGCTCCACTAAGTGTTTTTGGTTTGATTTTTCGTGACCTTAATCTACACGCTGGCTCGGGAACTGTCTGGCCAGCCGTTGTTCGTTTCCCGATGTCTGTTGGTTTTGCTGTTCCCATTTTTTCTTAAACGAGCAATCGGCTGTAGTGTGCCCCTTACGACCACAGAAATCACATGTGGCTTGCACCACATTCACTACACGGTCTCTGTCCTTTTGATTGGAATTTTGCTTAGAACAATTTCGAGTGTCATGCCCATAATCGTCGCATCGGTTATAGATGGGAGCATTTTTCCTTTTAAGACAGACGCCATATGTGTGCCCTGTATAACCGCAGAAACTACACTTAACTTTAGCTGCTGCACTAACATTGTTGCTTTTTTTTTGGCATATAATTGTGGAACGGGTTTTCATTTTTAGGGGGAAATTGGGTTGGGATGTATGGTGGAATTGGTTTAGGTCAACTTCTTGCCGGATCGACATGTGGTGTTGGGTTATAACCCAAATCCAGACTTGATGATTGGACGAATGGATAACCCGACGAATAATTTTGGTCAATGGTTTGAGGAATACCTGACGAGGACCATGCCGGGTTCACAAAACTTGGAAACTGCATTTGTTGGAAATAAGCAGACCCCTGCTGCAGTTTTTCCATGTTCAATGCTTTTATAATTAACTCCTCTAAGGTTTTTTCCTCCAAGGCAAGTAAGTAAGTACACAGGTGTGCATTGCATGCACCACTTTTCACTGCTGAAATCGCGAAATCTTCCAAAACTCTTAAGCGTGCTACCAGCAAACAACTGGTATGCTTCACCTCGCAACCGGGTTGGCACTATTTTTATAAAAACCTCCCTCTCCGCAGCATCTAAACATTCTATCACTTGTGAGCAACAACCCAAAAATGTCTGTAATTCGCTTACTAACTTAGGGTGCCGCTCACCCGAGAATATAGGAACTAACTGTGATGTCAGCTTAGCCACTTTTTCAAAATTCGCGGTCATTTTAAAAACGTTTTCACTCGAGTCACTAGAATCACAGTCCGAGTCGTAATTTCTACACAATGACGGCCCAGACCAACTTAAATTAAAGTCCCTATCATTAATGTTTCTTATGCTATTATTAAAACTAGTACCTTCTGTATAAGAGTGCGAGCGTCCAGCGAATTGTTCTACCTCTGTTTTGAACTTTCTAGAGGCCTCTCTCAATTGCTCTATTTTATTTGCGCGTTCTACTTCCGCGTTTCTATAGAGATCATCCAATCTTTCGAGATCTTTTGACTCGAATTCGCCAGAAGCTCTCACCTTAACATATAACGACTGAAGGTACTCACCTAATTTGCTATTGCTTCCTCTAATTATACTCCTGCTTCTCAGCTGTAGCAGGCCCGAAGTCGATGGTTGTGGTGGTAATGCTGCCTCTCTGTCTGTTGACATCAACTCCTTCAAATTTTCTGTTGTCGTGCCCGGCAAGCTTCGCGCCCTATAGTTGAGGAATCCGGGTCTTTTTATATCACTGCCCACTGTTTGCCAAATACCTACGCTCTATAGCTGGCAAGGACTTACGTTTGTGGGACTTCTAACTTTTTGTGTTTTATTTGCAAATTTAGTTTTTATTTTATTGCTTTGGTTAAAGCCTTTCACTAATGTTTTCCACTATTTGTTAATGTTTTTTTTTTTTATTATACAATTTCACTGTTTCTTTCTGTGTCTTTCATTCACTTATTATAACTTCGTGCTAATTTACACAATATCACTTCAGTTCGTGGTGTTTTTGTTAGTTTTTCTTTTTATTTTGTAGAATAATAATTAATTTGCGTGTATCGTTTCCGTTAATCCATAAAATATCACTTCGATGAGTGCCACAGTGGTAGGCCGCCTTAACCTTGTTTTTCGCTCATCAATCCATCAATCGCAAATTCAGAGTTCCAGTCCAAAAACCGGCTGCGCCAAAATGTTGTAAATGTTGTCCTTCCCTTCGTGGATACTCCGGGATAAATCCAATTTCAGAGAAAATACATACAAGGTTTTAGTTTGATGGTCTATACTTGTTTTATTTTACAAGACGGCTTACCTGCTAGCTGGATTCTTAACTACTCATTCTTATTTTCTAAATACTTACCTCGATAGCTCGGTGGCGACCCGCTTACGCAATCGCGAACCAAGCCAACATCGCGTTCTGCTTGCGTAGGTGCAAACCAGGTCGACACAATTCTAGTCGTGTTGACCTAGCCCACTTCTTGCAATTTCGAACAAATGTTGAAGTGGGTCGCCAATGCACCTGTGTGGGCCGCGACCCAGCCACCGAAGTAAGCCAACGTTGTGTTGTGCGTGCGATGCACATAATACACAACAGTCACGTGACCGAGATAATTGGAGGACAATGATCCAGGCGGCCAAGGCCCGACGTCGGGCTGTCGCGCCAGGATGATGATGATGCTTTTCCACTAGGAGATTTATTCACTTCGAATAATTGTTTTTCGGCAATTTTCTGGTTCGCTCCACTTATTTTTTCAAGCGTTTCCTGCACACTGTGGCATATTAAATTTTCTTTTTTAGCGACAACACCATTTGCTTCATATTTGCCGTTTTTTTTTGTGTATCATACATTCCTTTTTCGCAACGTGCCGATTTTCTTGGTTTTTTCATCCAACTTTTTTTGTAATGCATTTATCTTGGACTGCATTTTAGCGATAACAGCGGACTTTCTCTCGCATTCTGCACACATATTTGCAGAATACGTAGTAAGCTAAACAAACGTGAATATATTAATAGTATTGAACATAAAACATTTAAAAATTTCCCCCAAAAGCTGGACAATGAAAACTATGTGTTAGTAAACTAAGAAAATTTTCACAATGAAGCAAATCACGTGATTTATAATTTACATTTCATTAACACTTTCTCCGCTATCTGAAAAAAAAAACATCGATTTTATACTTATGTACTCATTCAAATATCGGAAAACATCTTAAGGTCGCCACCCATGGACGAGCACAACCACGACCAAACTTCCATCGAACCATGAAATATCATAGAACGGTGGAAACGAGGAGATTTTTTTTTCTACAGAGTTTGACGTGGTTCGATGCATCCTTGCGACCAAAATGCTTGCCGTGGGTGGCGACCTTTAACGATTTATTTTTTTTAAGTAAAATGACAAAACATAAACTACTTATACACATTTATTTCTGGCACAATCTTTTTTTTTGTATCTATTTCTTGTATACTTATTTTCTATCTATTTTTATATTTTATTCTATTTTAAATGAAAAATATTTAAGCTTTTAAACATAAAACTACCACAAAAGCATTCACACACCGATAGTAGCTGCGTTTTATATAGGTAGTATATATGCTCACCATTCTTGTGGATGATTGCAGACCTCCTTCAACTAAAGTCGAAGGAATTGAGATCGATGGAAGATTGATACTTTTAATAGCTACCTGAAATAATTAATACAAATTAGTTAAGTTTTATTAACCATACCGGAGATATTGAAATGACTTCTGGTCTCTATATTATATATATTAAAAGTACATACACTGTAAATGATGCACTTCAACTTACATGAGGAGACAAATCTGTTATATCATAATCATAAAGTGGTGTCAAACTATTCCCGAGTACGTTTGTTCCCACTTTATGCGGAGCATTTTCACAAAGGGTGCCATTACTCTGCTCAAATAGAGTATTTGTAAAATCCTAGAAAAACATAATTCATTAATAATTAGCAAACTAAGGGATGTTCACCGTTTTTTTTATAATTTGATAATTTAATTCAATAAATATAATTTTCGCTTCATCTCACCATTCCCTTAGATGGTCGGAAAACTTCCTCAGTTAAAGTCGAAGGAAATAAGTTGGTTGTTACGTTGATCGAACTATTGCTTAAGTCCTGAAGAAATGTATATTTATATAATTGTATACAATAGTTCACCAATCTGAATTTCAGTAATTTTTGATTTTTCAAATTAAATAGAACGTCATTTTACTTCTCTGCCTCGTTCTCACCTTTCTTTCGAGTGGGTTAACACTTTCCTCAGGGAAAGTCGATGGAACAAACCTTGGTGACAGGCCAATTTGTTTATCAGCAGCAAAAATCTTAAAAAAAAACAGTCCATTTATATTTAGATAATATTGGATGAAATATGTATGTATTACCTCCATTTGCTCTGACTGATGACTTGAAAGTTTTCGTTCCGGAAAAGCGTCTTCTCTCAAAACGGATTTCCTCGGTAATTTAAATACAAATTCCGGTCGAAAATGATCCGAGCACACCATGCTATTTTTGCAAAGTTTAATGTCGACAATATCCAATTTCGTCAACCATAATATTTTTTTCATTTCGTCCCATGGAAATCTGAAAATATAAAAATGACGATATTTTTCGCCATCATTATTAATAAAAGACACAAACTTCCGAAAATTATCATTTGAGCCTACGCTAATGGGCAAAGTTCTTCCAACCAAAACAAATGTTTCCGACATTGTCAAAGTGACAATTCTCAGTTTGGCATTTCGAGCTGGCAATTGCAACGTCTCGAAAAAACGCTTTAAATCATTTATGATAAATAAAACTCGCAGTGATTTGCCGTTGATACCTTAAGCAGTTAACACAAAATGCATTAAATACACCGTACCTGTGAAACGACACACCATTTGCATGAGAACGCTTCGAGTTCTTGCACGCCGGCCATTATGTAATAAAATTCCGAGTTAACAATTGTAGCCGTTGTTCCGTGACCAGACGTCCGATTCCGGGCATCTGTCACCACAGCATGGTGTTCTGTTGATGAGAACTTGGAGCAGCGGCACGTGCTGGTGGGCAACTCGAGTTCGGGAGATGTGGGGGAGGTCCTTTCTCCATGTTCTCATGTATTCGGATTTCAAAAACCAAAAAAAATCACGTGCCTGCAACGAAAACATACTTTACGCGGATCTGACCCGAATGCAAATTCCTAGACACCAAGGGTGTCAGCCAACGCCGATGTTAAAGAGAAGGTAGCAAGAAGGAAAGGCCCATGGTTCTTTTAGTACTTCATACTTGTTATATTTTTCTTTTCAGGGAAACGACTTAACGAATACGTGCTTTGCATATAGAAGCTAATTCAAAAGTATTACAATAAATTTGATATTCAAACAAAATATTACAAAAAAATTGCCACGGACTAGTAGCGCCACTGAAAGATGGGACACCCTTACAGGTCTGGTACCATACAAACCCCAACAACATAGACTCTAAGAGATATGTAATGAGAATTACCTTTCCTTTTTTTTCTGTTTTTTTCTTGAAGGAATATCCTGTGGCGGCCGCTACGGGATTCCACGATCTGCAAGGCAATAGTAAGTTAAAATAAACAGGGTTCCTGGCTTTCAGGTACTCTTACCACTACGCACATACTGAGCAAATTACTTAAATTTAGTCTTAAAAACGAGACCGGAGACTTTCTCCGCAAACGACGCGGCCAGCGACTCGTTGTTCCGCCGCACAATAGGATCGTGGCCTCGTTGGAGGTTAGAGCTACCTCTTGAACCGTGACCGAAGATTTTCTCCGCAAACGACGCGGCCAGGGGCTCGTTGTTCCGCCACGCAATAGGATCGTGGCCTCGTTGGAGGTTAGAGCCACCTCTTGAAAACGCGATCGGAGAATTTCTCCGCAAACGACGCGGCCAGGGGCTCGTTGTTCCGCCACGCAATAGGATCGTGGCCTCGTTGGAGGTTAGAGCCGCCTCTTAAAACGCAACCGGAGACTTTCTCCGCAAACGACGCGGCCAGGGGCTCGTTGTTCCGCCACGCAATAGGATCGTGGCCTCGTTGGAGGTTAGAGCCGCCTCTTAAAACGCAACCGGAGACTTTCTCCGCAAACGACGCGGCCAGGGGCTCGTTGTTCCGCCACACAATAGGGTCGTGGCCTCGTTGGAGGTTAGAGCCACCTCTTTAAAACGCGATCGGAGAATTTCTCCGCAAACGACGCGGCCAGGGGCTCGTTGTTCCGCCACGCAATAGGATCGTGGCCTCGTTGGAGGTTAGAGCCGCCTCTTAAAACGCAACCGGAGACTTTCTCCGCAAACGACGCGGCCAGGGGCTCGTTGTTCCGCCACACAATAGGGTCGTGGCCTCGTTGGAGGTTAGAGCCACCTCTTTAAAACGCGATCGGAGAATTTCTCCGCAAACGACGCGGCCAGGGGCTCGTTGTTCCGCCACGCAATAGGATCGTGGCCTCGTTGGAGGTTAGAGCCGCCTCTTAAACGCGATCGGAGAATTTCTCCGCAAACGACGCGGCCAGGGGCTCGTTGTTCCGCCACGCAATAGGATCGTGGCCTCGTTGGAGGTTAGACAGACAATAACTGTGTGCCTATGGATGCTGGTCACGGCTCGCCTTTTATACCCGTCGGTGTGATCGTGTGGGTGTCGCTTATCCTCGTCGTTGCGTCGTCGTTGATCGATGTGTGCGGCTGTGTGATATCGTACCCTTCTGATGGCGGTTGGCTGTTCACGTGATCGTTGCGTGCATCATTGACTGTGTATTGCGTGGGCTGTTGCGTGTTGTGGGTTTTTGGAAAATGTGTGTGGCGTTACAATTGTCGTTTAATTTACGAGCTAATCGATGGCACTAACACTGTTGATTGCAATTGTACTTCTTAACTACCTCGCACTCACGTAAAACAAAATTCAAATCAAAAACTACCCTTGCAGGCAACTTTTATTCGGATTTTCACCAAAGGGCTTGAATAATTTTTCCAAATGTCATCGATTCAATTGACATTCACGGAAACAAATAGTGGAAAAAATGAGGGGAGGGGATAGAGATTCTGGGACACAAATGAACTTGTATACATGAGAGGATGACCATTCATTATCTTCCTGTTTCCTTGACTCACACACTCTGCGTGCCTCGCGATATGTCATGTTGCTGTAGTAGGCCGATTGACAGTGGTCGGTCGGTTGACAGTTCTAGGCTGGTTGACAGTTCGTCCCTTCCTGACCAGGCATCGTCGCGATGTCCTTGCAGCTCTGTTCGTCCTCCGAAGCATCGTTGTATCCATCACTTACGTCGTCCAACTCGGGTGGAGCTGAACACCATGGCCTGATGTTATCAGCGGAATATACAGAGGAAAACTTTCGTTGGGTAACCTGTGATCCTTCGACATCCTGTATAAGGTATCGACCATTTCCGATAGCCTTCGCTACTACGTAGGGTCCCCTATACCGTGGTTCTAATTTTCGTGATTCCCCGGTTGCAGGAGGCTCGTACTTTAGCACAACAAGATCGCGTTTGTTGTATCATACCTATGGGGTGTCTGATGCTTGCGGTCGAAATGCTTCTTCCACTTTTCGCGCTGCGCTGCGATGTTCTCCGAAGCTATGTCTCGTTTCTCGCGAATAGGTTGATCGCTAGTCTCATCGACGTTATCACTTAGGGCGCACAGCAGATGATTTTGAACGATGTCCCGGAGTGGAAAATCAAACTCGAGTTCATTAGGCGAGAACCCGGTCGTTGCATTTTCCTGAGAATTCACACTTCACTGCAACAGTCTCAACTCGTTGTCCCAGTCTCGTGGGTTGTTGGTCATAGTTCGCAAGAAGTTTAAAATGATACTGTTTGCTCTCTCCACCTGTCCATTAGCGCGAGGTGTTCGAACGGCTGTCTTCGCGTGTTGAATACTATTGTGTTTGCAGTACTGCTCAGATTGTTTCGAGGCAAATGCTGGACATCTATCGGTCACAATCTGAGCGGGTAATCCAAAGTAACTTGAAAGTTCGTTCAAAACTTGAAGGACGGGTTGAGTTTTTGAGGTTCGACCCGCCTTAACGACCAAAAACTTGGAGAATGAATCGCTTATCGCAATGACATACGCATTCACAAATGGATCCAAGTGGTCGATGTGTATCCGCCTGAAGGGTATTCGTTCGATTGGTCCAAAGTGTAGTTCTCCTTCGGGTGTACCGCCTTTGTTCTTGTGATAACAGCATTGAATGCTATGTACTCCTTCACGTACTTCCGCATACGTGGAAACCAAAATTGTTTTCGGATCCGACCTATGGTTTTTTCGGCGCCAAAGTGTCCAACTTCGTCATGATGCAATCGTACAATTCGCCAGCGAACTGATTTCGGCATGACGAATAGCAAACCACTCCCATCTCGTCGATAACTTCGATTATCTCCGAAACAGTAATCATTAATCACTTGTTGTTCTTGGTTTGATGCAACACATCCCTTCAAAATCGCTGCAATCCTGCTAACTTTCAGATCCTGGAGTTGCATACTGTACAACCAATCTTCACTTTCTTCGGTAAGTTGCAATATGTAATGTTCTGGCGCTGGTTCTTCAACTGGCGCTCTGCTCAGAGCATCGACATGACTCATTCGGCTACCAGGACGATGTATACATTGGAAATCGTACCCCAACAGCTTCATCCACCATCTAGCAATACGAGGGATGAGTGGTGTCCTTGTTTTTGGACTGCTTATCGCGGCACAGCCAGTGACTACTGTAACGATTTGTTTGCTTGAGCTGGGCTCAAACCGAGGACGGAGATCGAGGCTGGTCGTTCAGACCTGCCGTGACACCTAAGTGCCAATATCTCCTCAGATATGACCAGAGGTGACGCGTGCTTGATAGCTAGCTCAGCTATCGGTAGTATGGGCGGGGTTTTGGTTCGTCATTGCTACAAAAAAAATTCACACGACTGCCCGAAGACCTTAATAAGTCTTATCGCCTCTTCCTCGTATCATCAGTTTATTTATTTAGGTATTTGTACTTGCCGCATAATAACATATTTCATTTACGAGTGTATGTGTAATAATTGATGGGATTTTTACACCAGGTCCATTTTGCATAGGCGGCCGGTTGGGGCCCGATCGGCGCTCCGTAAATATCACAACCTTTTTCTTTATACTTCAAGGAAGATCGCGGATGCTCATGGAAATCGGAATTAACATTTGTCCAACCAACCTGCTCAATCGGCACAATTGAATGGACGGAGTATTTCCTCCCTCCCAAGACGTGAACAATGCTGAATGTTATTCTTAGCGCGATGGTAGAACTCACGAAGCGAGCGGGTGTTCGATTAGCAAATAGCACCAAAAATAAATATTTAGCAGAACGACACGCGCGATGTCGACGGTGATGGATGTTCTTCCGAGCCGCCCGCGCCTCCTCCCCATTTCGTTTCTTGCAATCGACCCCTGTCAAAACGCTAATGCGCTTGCACTTGACACATGCGTAAGTTCACAAATTTTGATTCCAAAGCTCTGGAATCAATTGCATGTCAACAGCCCCACCTAACAACAGCGCAATGCAGCATCCGTCAAGCTACGTCACTGTACAGAAAACCCACGTGCTTACACGCTCGGTCAGCATAAATGCATGCAAAAAAAATGTAACGGACGGTTTTGTGGGTATTCGAAGATGCCCGTGGGGACGGAGTCTAAGGTAGCATAATTGACCGTGAAGGTCGGGTTGTGCCATCTGGCGAAGAAAAAGGCTCCTCAACGAGCTAAGCAGCGGCCTATGTTTGCTGTAGCTCAGTTCGGGAGACGTGGGCGGGGTTTTCGCCGCTCGTTGCCCCTGTCCTTTACGTATTAACAAAAATTCATGGGCCTGGGGAAAACAACACAAACAGGGGAGGTAAAAATGGAGAATGATAAAAAAAAGAGGCGATAAGGATGGAATGGTTGGCGGACGGCTCAGATTTTCTTGCGTTCGCATCAGGGTCCAGGCGTAATGCGACCCTCGGCATCTGGTTTCTTACCACCGACAGATCGGCCGGTGGAAGTAGCACTACCAGACCATAATATGATTCATTACACTACTTTAAATGGTTTTCCAAGCAGATATATGCGAAAACGCTGCAAATCTTCCACAACCGCGAGTACTTCCAGTTTGTAGCTGTGGTAGTTCGCCTCTGCGTCCGAGCAATGTCTGCTGAAATACATGACCGCTTTGTATGTTCTTCCTTCGTCCATGGATTGCAGTAATACCGCTGCTAATCCAACGTTGCTAGCGTCTGTGTGTACCTCATGTAGGCCAGATAGATCATACAGAGCGAGTACGGGGTTGGAACTCAGACACCTGATCAGCTGTTCGAATGCTGTCTGCTCAACTTCGGTCCAAAGAAAGTTCGTTACTACCGATTTCGTTGTCAGTCTAGTCAGTGGACGCGCTATCAATGAGTAGTCTTCGACGAACTTCCTAAAGAAGCCCGTTAGCCCCAAGAATCTCCTAACTTCCGTCGGTGTCGCAGGAACCTTGAAGTTCTTTATAGCAATCACCTTCTGTTCACCCGGTGGCCTTCTGAACTCAATCGATATCCCAAAAAGTCAATTTCGTTGTCCAAAAAGTGGCACTTATCCATTCGAAGCGTTTTCGATCACTGTCAATACGTGCTGAAGCTTTTCAATTCCTTCATCGAACGTCGTGCTTGGTATAACAACATCATCGAGGTATGCTAATGCTGTTCCCAATGGCAGCATGTGACGGATTTTCATCATAGTTTGCTGAAACATGGCTGGGGCGTTGACCAAACCGAATGGCATCCTGTTATATTCGTAGTGGCCCTCGGTTGTAGTGAATGCCGTGTATCGCTTCGCCTCCTCCTCCAGCTCGATTTGATGATACCCCATCTTGAAGTCCAGGGTTGAGAAAAACGTAACTCCGGCGAGTGCAACAAATAGGTCGTCGATAATAGGCATTGGGAACACTTGTCGAACTGTGATACGATTCAGCTCACGATAGTCGACACAAAGTCTATGTTCTTTGTTTTTCTTATCAACCAGTACAATGGGTGACGCGTAGGCGGAAGAAGACGGTCGAATAATCTCGTCTTTTAGAAGAACGCCAATAATATTCTTTACGATTTCCCGTTTAAAAAAAGGTGTACGATATGGCTTCAGTTGGAACGGATTATCATGTACATATTAATTTAACGTTCATTTTAGTAACACCACATTTTCCGATTGACATCACTTCATTCGCGAAACAACCTTCGTATCGTTTGAGCACTGTTTGCAATTCGTTCATTTGTTTACGGGTTATGTTTTCTGACGTCTGAAGTTTGTCTTTTGTTAACACGTAGCACTCGTCACGATCGATAACGAAACAATTGCTGACCCAATAGGTATATCTCTACCTAGCAAGAGATCGTATGACATTTGTCCGTCGTCAACCATCAGTAGCTCAGTTCCATACGGCTGGCTAATTGTCTATTACGATATCCGTTTTGAATTTGCTGTTGCACTTGTACTGACCGCCACCAAATCCTTTCACATTTACCGCACAATCTTTGTACATACCCAGATCTTTCGCTATAGAGTTTCGAACGAGCGAACGCGAACTTACCGAGTCAACAATCGCTTCATATTTCTGTCCATTGATGGCGACTATTTTCGTCGGAAGCGATTCTACAGCGTTTTCAATTTTGTTAACTTGCCTACTTTTCATAGCGCACGAGTCCGCGGTGTCCCCGGTTTTGAAGTACTTATTACAGCGTTCTCGTTTTTGGGGCATCGGACAATTACGCGACATATGTCCGGGTTTTCGACAATTAAAACATGTTATTTCGCAGCTTGTTTTTTATTGTCTTTAGCCTTGGGCTCGGCTACCGGCGTGTTTGTTTTACCCGCAGACACATTTTTAACGGAATTATACGACCAATAGTTTATCAATGACGTGAATGTAGGAAGACATTACACGTAGAATAATTATTCACTGATGCGCTGTGTTTCATGTCCAGATCGTTTGATCCATTTATGATATACTTTATTAGTGATTGGTCATCCAAAGAACCTCTGCGTCCGATAGCGGAGCCGGCTTCAACGAAATGCACGCGTCGCATTCCGTCGTACGTTGTTATGCCCGTAAATGTAGGCACTGTCGAGATAAAATTCGTCGCAGCGACGTCGTAACACGTTGTTTCATGTTTCGCATCAGTTGATACAGGTGCAGGTGCAGGTGTTGGCTATCGTCGCAGCGAAATTCAATTTTTGTCCTAAACCGTCAGACAACGTCGACACAATCGCTGCACTATGTGTGGTCGAAGTAAAATCGTTCGCCACAGACACGCTCGAACCCGTCGTAACACGCGCGACATCAACCGAATTCATGTCGACCATTTCGTTTCGTACTGTTGTGTTTGGCGACGACCTACTTAATGGCACATCGATGCCGTGTGACACCTGCAATTCCATTAGCGTGTCTTCGATACTTGTTAAACGTTTTTCGACACTCACGTTTAACGCGCTCGTAAATCCCTCGCTAAAATGCTCTTCGTATAGCCTTTCGATTAGCTGTGCTTTATTACCCGCACCCGACAATCCTAGCGCGCACAACTTTTCACGCAATTATGGCACTGTACACTTGCTAAATTTTTCCATATTGGCAAAAACACAGTTTTTTTGGAACTTTATCTCACTTCTGAAAATTGTCAAATTTAATTTACTATGAATATTTATTGTAGTCTAAGGCCCTAGCCAGATTGAACGCAGAATGCAGCAGCAGCGGCAGAAGCAACAGCAACAACAGGTAGATCTGTGACGGTTACACAGCGGCGATGACAAATCTACCTGTTGTTGTTGCTTCTGCCGCTGCTGCTGCATTCTGCGTTCAATCTGGTTAGGGCCTAACTCTTAACAATGAGTGCGTTCAGAAGGTGGCAAAGATAAAAAACCGCTCGCGAGAATAAAATAATGCACAACAGCGTTATTAACAATGCAATCAATATCTTTATTTCGACTCAATCAGAAATGTAACAACCACTCATCATTCTTTTGGTTTAAAATTTATTGTTGATATCTGCTAAGTTGGCGGAAATACCGTAGTAGGTGAGTTTAGTAGTAGTAGGTGATGACTTAGCCGGTTCATGTTGGGCCGATGACTTTTGGACAGGTGACTTCTCCACGATAACCAGTTCATGTTGGGTCGATGACTTTGGGGTTGGTTGTATGTTAACATTATCCGACTGATATGTTACTCCTCCTCGGTTTAGCTGGGAAAATTCTCCCGAATTTCCTTGACAATAAAAGTTTCTCTCGTTCTCCAGCGAAATACACATATTAATATTACTAATACAATAGCTATTACAATTATGATAATCGAATATTGAGTATACCATAATACCTATACATTTTTATGAAAATTCAATTCAATTTAGATTCTGAAATGTATTGGAACCAATATCTTCAAAGGTTAGCTTTTTCAAATGTATAATTTATTTTGTTTTCAGGATACAAATATTTTTGTTCTATTGTTTTTTTGTTATTGTAAAACGTTGCATTCAAAATATTTAATTCGCAATTATGAAAATTTATAAGATGATTTCTGTTTAACACAATTTCCCGGCCATCACAATTATGATTTAACTTGAGGTTTATGGCATTTTGTACGATTACTGTTTAATCATCTATGATTTGAATTTGTCTAACATTTTTATAGCTTAACGTACAAGTTCTTGTTAAAATACAATTTTCACCAATTTAACTTGTTTAGCATAGATTGTGGTTCATAAGTGTAGGTATTCATTCCCATTTCTACAATCATCTCTTCAACCTATCCATCTCATCATTGATCATTCCGGCACCACGAGAGTAGAATGATGCCCCAGTGCCATGTATAAAATAAATAAATAAATAACTGGCGCAACAGTCCAATTTGAACCACGGCCTCGAGATGAGTTAGCATCATCTCATTTTCTAGATCGTGACGGTTTTTTTGTGCAGAGGTATGTGATCAGCAACACGCTCAACCGAGTTATTTACCCCATAATGGGTACTCATTTAACAGCTGAGTGGGCTCATAGTCCGACACGTAAATCCCCGGAATCGAACCGGGGCCCAGTGCGTTGAAGGCGAACGTGCTAACCGTTGCGCCATCCGGACTACCAGTGCCATGTATGGTCCACCGCAAAAGTTTAAAAAGGCGCCGGTTTTGTTTAGGTTCCCTGCAAAAAGCTACCCACCTTCATCTTTAAGAACATTAAAAACTAACTTACCACTTTGCGGACTACAGTCTCCCGATAAACCACCCCGTCCACATTCGCGGGCGAATTTTTGGACGCTGACCATTACGAAAATCACGAAAAACGAGAAAACAAAACAAAATTAAAAGCATGCGAAAACACAACAAACCCAATTTGACAACTGTCAAAAGTCGAAAGTCGCAACATGAGCGTGAGGTTGAAAAAGAAGAAGAAGAACCTGAGCACTGAGCACAGCGATGAGCAGAAATATTTCTTGCTCGGTGAAATTTGATCATGCTCACCCGAGCAGAAGTTGCTCGGTCACTTCTGAATCCGCTCGTACCCATCATATTCGCTGAGCGGAAGTTGCTCAGTTCCTTCTGAACGCACACAATATGACGTGCGATGGTCGACTGTGACTCGCCTTGCGATCTTAGAACATAGAGCCATGGAATGAGTTTGTATTGTATGTTTCTGGCTCCAACATTTGGCGAATAAGTCGACAGTCAGCCTACTCGGTTGTTGTTTGATATTGGCATATGTTGACTGTTCTGTCGAATTGTGCATGAATAAAACTCAGTTCTTGTCAGATTATCGACAGTCAGCCTACTCAGTTGGCGTTTCGGTATTGGCATAATGTTGACCGCGCTGTCGAATTGTGCATAAACAAACGTAAATTTTTGTAAATATTTAAATTTCATAATTTCTAAACGGTCTACTGAGTTAGCTGACTGTCGACCACATGCCGACTTAATACCCAGATTTTGGAGCCACTGAATCTTTGGAGACATATAGGACAAGCTCATTCCATGGCTATATATTCAAAGCTCGCGATATGTCAGGTTGCTGTAGTAGGCCGATTGACAGTTCTAGGCCGGTTGACAGTCATGGGAACGAGGTCAGACCGAGGGCCACGACACAGTTGTAATCGTTATGAAGTGATAATTTTTGGGGACCATGTTCGGAAGGATAATTCAAATTGACCGTAAGTAAATTTAGCGAATAATCGCAATAGACGCGATAATTTCTAGAGTAATAATGTTGATCAGGCTTTGAAACAATCGATGAATTTGAAAAGGCATATAATCTCTTTCTGTCCATAATGTAAGTACAGATTCAAGAAAATTGCTTGAACAAAAGCAACATCGACACCCCCGTTTTCCTTTTACGGGCTTGTGACCGTCGTTGGCGGAAGTAGGGCAGATGCTGCCTGTTCTTAATATAGCCGGGTTATTGAAATGTCAGGTTGAATATGTAGCCAGGTTATTGTAAAATGTCGTAGAGTGTGTAATTGTTTAAAGGAAAATTTTAATTAAGGTCGTTACAAATGAAATGTCCGAATTTATATGGTTGAAATAAAAGTCTGTAGCTTCGAATTAAAAAACATTTATTCGCAGAAATAATCACTCATTACATCTACGGTACGTTGCCAACGTTCTGGCAGAGCGAATATTCCTTTTTTAAAAAAGCCCTTATTTTTGTGAGATAAAAAATCCTCGAAGGCCGCAATTACAGACTGTCGATCTTGGAAGCACCAACCTCTCAAATAGCTGTCTAGATTTCGGAATAAATGAAAATTCGTTGGCGAAAGGTCTGACGAGTATGGTGGATGAGACAGAATTTCGTATCCTAACTGTGAAAGTTTTTGTACCGTTGTTTGTGAAGTATGCGGCCTTGCATTATCGTGAAGAAGTATGGGTCCACGCCTATTGACCAAAGACGGCTGCAAGCGCTTCAATTTTTCGTGCTTATTTTCAATTTCGTTGCAATAGGACGCTGCTGTGATAGTTGAACCAGTTTGCAAGAAAGAATAATGGATGACACCTTCACAAGTCCACCATACAGTAACCATTACCTTCTTCGGGTGTAGTGATGATTTTGCATGCTGCCTCGGCGCTTCTCCCCTTTGTAGCCATTGTCCTGATCGTCGTCGATTATCATAAATTATCCACTTTTGTCACGTTATAATCCGATTGAAAAAAAGGATCCACTTTATTGCGATTAATCAAAGAACTGGCTGTTTCAAGTCTTCGCAGCTTGTTGGCATCGGTCAAAAGGTGTGGTACCCATCGGTCGAGTTTTCTAACCATTCCAATATTCGCCAGGTGACGACTAATGGTGGCACGTTCCACTTCCGCCTTTAATTAGATTTCATCAATGATGCAAGTCGGCCGCCCACGAGGCTCATTTTCAAGGGCACAGTCTCCTTCGTTGAATTTCCGGAACCAACGTCGCACTGTACGTTCGTTACAGGTTTCCTCCCCTAATGACCCGTTAATATCCCCAGCTGCCTGTGCTGCGTTTACTCCTTTTTTAAATTGAAAATAAAAAATGGCACGAATATCCTTTGTGGAAAGCATTTCTGCAAGAGTGAAAAGGATCACTATATTTATCCTTCCAGGAAAAGATGGAGGTAAAATTTTTTAGACACTAGCCTAATTCGTCAAACACAATAACCAGTACGATTGAAAAGATACACCTGTTTACACTATCAGCACTTCTTTGAAACTGATCGAAAAACGGACACTCCATATGTAACAACCTGATAAAAGGTTTCGTTTCTAATTTATTGAACCTCTTCGCGAGGTGAGTTTCAATCCAAAACTGACTAATTGCAGATTCAGTCTCGATGAAAAATATTTAATTTTAGGTAAAGTCCAATTCAGCAAAATTGCTTCAATTGCAAATGACGTGCGTTGAACTTTTTCGATAGACAATTAATTAGCAAAGCAAGTGCAATGCAGTGTCATCAAACTGATTGCGAAAGATTGTAATTTGAACGTTCGCAAAATGGATAAGCACCTTAAGCGACCTTTGAGTCAGCTTGCTCAATGAACTTTGATTTTAGAAAAATGTTCGTAAACACATTTCCCTGCGAAATATTGAGACACGAATCTAACTTAATAAGAAAAAAACTAATCTTTCATCAACACGTGAATTGCTTACAAATATTGTAATACATAATACATATTCATGTTTTTTTTGACTCTACGTTATAATGCTACTTAGGAGCGAAATAAGAAAAGAAAGTAGATAAATAATTGGAAATAAAAACAGCCAATACAAAATACAGAAATATAAAATTCATTAATTTACGTTAATTTGCAATTAGTTGGATCCGAATTTGAACTTTGTTCATATATATTTTTTGTTGATTGCTGTGTATAGTTGATTGAAGTAATTTGGGGAACCTTCTACTAGACAGTTGATTGCTGCATGTCGTTAATTGAAGCTGGTTGATTGATGTTAGTTGGGAAAGCATCTATCGGTTGCAGGCTAAACCATGTGCCCAACATTCGATCCTCTGCCGATAGGGCGACTTATAAAGCCTGATGTGTTGGTTTGTTGCGTATATTGTCCGAATTAATGTCATCATTATCTTGGGCGATTATTTGTGCTTTCTTAGTCTTTTAGCGGGTTACTCTTGTTGATGGGTATCATCAACTTGGTCTTGATCGGAACGGGTATCGTTTTCACTGGGATCTTCATTTTCGGACCAAAGGGGTACCGGTTGATGTACCGCTCGGTGTACATTGGATCGGTTATTTGTTTTTAATAAAACTTGTCTCACAATTTGTTTAGCGTCTGGAAACGTTTGAACAATTCGGGCCATTTTCCAGGATAATGGTGAGTTGTTTGGCTCTTTTAGTAGTACTAAGTCACCTTGTTTAAGCTGCCGGTCAGGGTGTTTTATAACGCTTTTGCAATTGACATAGGTACTCATCCTCGAATTTTCGCCAAAATAGTTTCTGTAGTTCTCAAATTTGCAACCACCTTTTTGTCGCTGGAAGGTCCTCTTTCAAACCTTGCCCCATTGGGGGAGCGATCAGACTGCTCTGGATGACAAAGTGAGCGGGCGTCAAAACATCTAGACTTTCAATATTGTCTGCCATGGGGTATAACGAACGACTGTTTATGATGGCTTTCCATCCACATACAGCAGTGTATAATTGTTCATATGTTAGATTAGCAACACTTGGCATACGTTTAATGAAACGTTTTAAACTCCCTACCGCCGCTTCGAAAAGGCCACCAAAATGGCTAGCACTTGGTGAGTTGTGCAGCCACTCTATTTTCCTCTGGACAAGACTTTCTTTGGAATTTCGTTTTTCCCATGCTTCTTTTAGAACTTTGGCGGATCCCACTAGGTTAGTGCCGTTGGCAGACCTCATGGTATTAGGTTGACCTCTTCTACTCACAAATCGGTTGAATGCTGACAGATATGGATTTGTGGTTAAATCAGAGCAAATCTCAAGATGAATCATCTTCGTGGACATACAAACGAATACGGCGACGTATACTTTCATGGGTTTCGCAAATTTATGCGGGCTGGATTTAATTTGGAACGGTCCACCGATATCTGTGCCGACATTTTGAAAAACAAATGATGGTGTAACCCTTGCAGGGTGTAGATTTGCCGTCAACGGTTAAACATTATTGGCTCGCATTTTGATACAAAGGATGCATTTGCTTGTCCACTTTTTAACCTGCTGCTGCAAAGCGGGTGCGTTTAATTTTTCTTGAATAGCTAATGTGGTGACTCCGATACCACAATGTTGATGGTATTCGTGAATATGTTTGCTTATGAGTCCAACAAGTGTGACTTGCTTAAGATTATCGGATGTTTCTTTTCGTATGCGTACGATGAAGAATTTAGTTCTTTTTGGTCAATGTGTTGTCGTTTTAGATGCCTTTTAAAACAATTAAGCTTTGAAAAACATTGAAAACAATCATTTCCCATACATCTAAATGTATTATTTGTTGACAAATTGTGATCCCGTTTTAAATGAAAAATTAGAAGGTCTATTGAAGCAAAAATTTTGTAACACATAAAACATTTCATATTGTAAACGAATATTGAATGGAATAGTTTTGATCAAAATTTAAATTCCTACTTCAACTTGTGGATTCTCTCTTCTAAATGGTCTGAAGTGTAAAGCGTTCCATTTATACTCGTATATACGCGTGCCTCTTCTTCTGCGATGATGCGTTTTTTGCGGGATTACTTTTCCTCCAGAAAAACGCAATGTGTATTGCCAGAGTTCGAAAGAAAATCACATAGAATGTGAAACGGAACGCATCGTCTTGAAAAACTTTAAATTTTTTTTACTTACATCAAGAAAATTCACTTCACTTTTGTTTGAAACTTTACACAAAACTATATCGACACGACACAACACTTTCTCTTCCGCGGTAATGACTGGCGATTCTATCCTGTGAGACACTACAGTGTTGGCTCTTCAACGTGACTAAGTTGTCTTGTCCGACATGTGGCAGTAATAAAAAACAAATCCTGTGTGTTTCCAAAAAAAAGGGATTTGAACTAGGATGTATCGGACCTTTTTCAGTGGAACACAAGGAAAGATTTATGTGAGCAACAAATTGAAGAACATGCTAAGTGCAGATTTTGAGTATTTAGCCAAGAATAATTTATTGTTATATGACCGTGAATTTGAACATGGGACATTATTGTTACGAATTTTTTGATTCTTCCTATGAAAGAATGAGTTCATTGGAAGTATGAACTACCACTCCATTGAAAACAGAATAATAACTGGATCTTGTTCTTAAAATTTTACAATAAATAAAAGATAGACTGCATTTAGGTATCTTTAGTGGGCTATAAAATCATAGTCTTATAAATATACGTATATTAACATACCAACAATTTCTGTAGGTAATCAAAAAAGAATCATGTCTAGTTTTATGAATTTGAATTCATTGTATTTATGAACTGTTCATAAAATCATACATTAAAGATAATGAATAGTTCTTTGTGGCAATGAATTGTACATATCTACAATGAAAAAAAATTGATGAACGGTGTTCATTGATATTATGAACAATATTTTTTTCATTGCGGCAAGTTTGAGTTTTGGAGTCTTTCTCCGGCCCTCAAAATCTGTGTGCCTTTTTCGATAAAGGGGTTTAGATTTGATAACCAGTGCCGGTTTTCAGGCGGGGATCTCACTCCGAATTCTGTCAATTTGACTTCCAAATAATTCCATCTGTTGGCATCTAATAATCGCATTCTCGGCATCCTGAAGTTCTGCTACAGAAAACGGTCCTTGGGCTTTGGTTTTCCATTGTCGACATCGTGCTATAACGTTTATTAATCTTTTTAAAGACGAAGTCCTCTTAATGAATGAATAATTAGACGGCTCAACTTCATGCGGGATAATTGCGATGTTTGTCGGATACTAAAAACACACCGTGCTTGTTCTATTGTACTAACAAAAATGTCTTTATTGCTCGAACTTTTTCTTAAGACTCGTTACATTCATTCTTACGTTCTAACTTATACCTAAATACATAAATTTCGCATCGTATGCACACAATGCGTACGAGCGGTCATTGTCGCGTTTTCGCAATAGCTGGATTATTGGGAAATCGTGAAAAGCAATTATGCACTTTTCGTCGAGTGCAATAATATTGTTTGCGGTCAGCATATTGGTAAGCAATATAGGCCGATCGCGCAAAAGGTTATTCGACTTTGATGATATGGTTGTTATGCACCATCCATATGTTTTGTATATGATACATAACATGTTCGAGATTATTTTTTCGGGATTAGGCCTATAATATGTTTTCGGCAATTCTTCCTTAAGGAAATCTGGTCCGTTTAACCAGAGCTGATGACTGATCAATGCTTCAGGAATTAAACCTCTGGAAGCACAATCAGCTGGATTGTTCTCGGATTTCACATGATGTAGATCTGATGGTGATATTACCTTGATAATTTTTGCCACTCATCTATCAACAAACTTGAGAACGTCCTTTCCATTTCGTACCCAGCAAAGCGCTACTTCAGAGTCGGTGTACGCATAACAGACTATTGGAATATCACCGAAACTACGTTTTACTTCAGCAAGTAAATTCGCAAGTTAACTCCAGTTTGGGAGTAGTTGCTAGATTTTCACTTCACTTCATTGGATCATATAGAGAAGCAGCAATGCTCAAAATCCCTCGCTGGTGTAGACGATATTTGCAGGTGTTTTTATTTTGTACAGGAAGCAATCTTCTGTTGGGTCGTAATATAAGCCAAGCATCTTTACACAGTTTTCAGTTGTTTTTTCATTAATATATGAATCTATATGGTGTTGTTTACTTACATTTCCCAAAACCCGTGGGTCATTGGACGCCCATTTCGTCAACGGCATACCACATTGTTGTAGGGTAGAGGGTATTTTTTCAATCAGCTTTTGATCGGTTTCGATATTTTGAGCTCCGTATACCAAGTCGTCTACATAAAAAGCATTTTGAATAATCCACTTCGTACGTTCGTCTGGGGCATTATCACTCGCAATTTGCTGTAGAGCACGAATCGCTTGCCAAGGTGGACAATCCATTCCATACGTTATAGTGTTCAAAAAGTACTCGTCTAGTGGTTTATCAGAGTCGGAACGCCAAATAACACGGGGGAACAGCATTTTGTTTATTTCGATTTGATATTCATTTCTAGGTAATTTTTGGTCGTAGAATCCGGAAATGCTAACCGTTTTTCTCCTATACGTCCAGTTTTTGAGATACAGGGGGCTCAAATTTTGACCCCCATACAAACCTTCCCTTCATTGAAATCAAAACAAACGAAACTCGTTACAATTTTTTTATTTATAAATTTTGATTTTACATCTTAACAATATTACCTAAGAACTAAAAAAAAAATTATGGCAAAAATTTTCGTTTGTAGCTTTTCCTGGAGTGTTCAATTTCAGGACAGTCCCGTTTTATGCTCCAACAATAGTCCGCCATCATATTCGCATCCCATCTGCCTTGATATCGAGTTTCCATGACTTTTAAATCTTGATGAAATCGTTCTCCCTGCTCATCACTCACAGCTCCAAGATTTTCCGGAAATTGTTTTAGTACAACAAAAGTAACAATCACTTGTGTGGTTTGAGGGCTCTCGCCATATCATTGGCTCACCAAATGGCAACTGAAGTCGTTCTGCTTTCGTCCAGGACCTCAAATGTGTGACACAGCACCTGCACACTTTATGAGGGACCCACCATTTATCCTGATTGCAAATTAGAGTTTTGAGGTAGGCAAGATATGCCTGGTGAACAAAGGGGCCTATTTTTGTCCTCTGACTTAGAAATGTATAACTGCCACATATATAGCAAAATGAGTCCGGAGCGTTGAGACACTTTCGACGAGGGATAGTAGAGGCTTCCATTACACAAGTTAAGAGCACAATAATAGAGTAATATACTGGAACCGAGGCTTTTAAATAAACTTTTTTACATAAAAGAGCCTTAAAAATGGCCGAAGAATTTCACAACTTTTAACAAACAATCCAGGTAGCGAGAAATTACTTTTTTTATTGCTTTTAATTTTATTGTATACAGATACTAGAAGGTCCTGCACAAGGATGCAGCCCCGTAGCCTTTAAAAAAAGTTGTTTTTTAAGGGGGCCTTTTGTAATTTTCCGTAAAATTAAAAAACAAACGATATCTCGAAAACCTGACGTATAGGGGAAAAACGGACTGCATTTTTGGAATCAGCGAGGCCGTTTTACTATAAATTAGGTGCAAAATTCAAAAAAACAGAAAAAAGTGTCAAAATTGTTCTCCCGTGTAATATTTTACGTAATTTAAAGCGATCTTCTGGTAGTAGTAATACCTGTCTATTTTTGTAATATCACTAGTAAAGATATATTGGAATTGACGAATCCTGTATTTCATATGCCCAAAGATAAGTATTCTTCCATGAAGTCATCAGATTTTTTTTTCTCTGGCGTTAAATACAACATAACGGCTCTGTTGTAAGAGTTGCCAAGTGCTGGGCCGTCTTGACGTCATGGTATTGGTGTCACATATCGACCTTCACTAGTACGGTAATGTTTTTCCCGGAACAATTGTTCACATTCGTCTCCTTCTACAGCGTTGACGTTCTCCTGGTTTATAGGCATATCCCAAAAATCGACTAGGCGTTGTTTAATCTCTGCCAATGAGACATTGGCTGAGGTAAAAGTTACGGAGTTATTGTTGTTGGTAGCAGGGCCTGACAATCCATCCCAGTTTAGTGTTTTAGAATAGATATCCGTCAGTAGTTTCCACTCCGTCCTTGAAGATCAGTGGCAAAACGCTTGAGCCCAGTAATATTGGAACGTGAGATGCTTGATGGAATGCAGGATCCGCAAGAGTTTGTTCCCAAGAGTCCACTTGATTTTAAATGGTAGATGAGGTAACCGACCTTTAGTGACCCGTTTTACAACTAAAGCTTTCGTTTTTATCAAAGTGTTGTCATATTGTTGACGAATATTTAGGTTGACAACAGCTGTTATTTTGTCAGTTGAAATGCCTCCTACTCCAAAAACTTCAACGCATGTCCGTTTTTTCTTTTGCTTCAATTTTTGTGCTAGGTCTTCAGAAATGTAGTTACTTTAACTTTCCTGGTCGATCAAGCAACGTACTGGAGTAGTAATACCATCTACTACCTCAATTTTAGCAATAGCGGTAGGCAAGATTACGCTGGATGTTGAAACTTCAGTTGCGTTTTCGCAGAAGTGTGCATCGACTTTAGGTGTCTTCGATATTGTTGGATGCATTATTGTTAAATGTTTATCCTTACAAATTTCGCATTTCCAAGATTCACGTTTGTTGCATCAGACCTAGAAGAGTGTTCTAAGCCCATGGGCTGCAACAAAAAAAAAATTTCGCCTTCTAAGAAAAACGCGGTATTCTGCCGGCTAGTCAGCAGTGGGGTGGGTGGGCGAAGACGATGTTATCACGTCGCGTACAAAACAAAGAAAAAAGACACCTGGCGCAGTGAAGCCAGGGAAATTGATTTTTGATGTGTATTTACTCTGGATTATCTCTAAGTTTATGTAAAATGAAAATAGTGGGATCCTTAATTACATTAGGCAATCGCTTGCTGTAAATTTTAATTTCTTTGTGATTTACCGCATACCACATACCATTTTGAAATGATTTCAACCAAGATATATAATGCCCAGAATTGAATGTTTCTCCGAAATGACAAATTAAAGAGTTTACTTCATGGAATCGAAAAAAAAATCTAATGGCCTTCTTAAAATTTTACTTTTAAAGTTCACCTTACATTTCCGGATAACATTGCCAATTTGTTGTCCCAACGGAATGACTTGGACAATCATTATATGTATTGGGAAATCTAACAATTTGAGAATGTCGCTTTCTTTCTCCGATTACGAAACGCTTATCACACTGCGAATCAGGAATCGGGCACCAGTTGCAGAATTGGCTGATCAGTACATCGAATGAGTCCAAACCATATATGTATATCCTTATTGATTTTAATGGACAACCATAAGGCAAGCTCGGTAGTTGACGTTTCAGTAAAACAGCGAAAATATCGTATCGTATGTTGAATATCGAAACTAAAGTTTTCTTTGAGGACTAGTGATCCGTGAATGATATCCAAAAGAAACTCATGTGCGTCTTGCTGTTGCTGCTGCATACAATAACCGCCTACCATATTCCTTAATTCTCGGGAAGTGAGTAATCCAGGTAAACTTTCAGGGAATGAAAAATAAATTAATTTGTCGTCAATAAACATTTTATGTATGTGTTATGGGATCGACTGGGTCCTTGCGTTGAAGTTGATCCGACTCCGAACAAAAGGAAATAAAATTCTTTTATTAACCCAGTTTTTATTTTGGGTATCACTTCGTGAAAACTTGCCGTAATGCGTCCAACGAAACTACCGTAGTTGTTTAGTATTCCAAGGACGGACAGGATTATCAACCAGGATAAGAAGATCAGCTAACCACAATCAATCGCTATTTACCAAAAACTTGTTCTTTTTAATTACAAGTACTATTTATTAGTTACTATTTATTCTAAAGATAAAGAGTTACAAACGGTGTCGCGAGTTAAACTAAATTGCCCTGAGAAAAGCAAATTCATTCAATTTTATTAAGGTAGAACTGACGAGTCAGCAAATGCACCTGTGGGGAAAATGCATTTGCGTAATTTCCATTTTCATTCGCGTTTCAGGTGAATGAAACAGATCACGATGCATGCAACGTTACTTATGTCGCGTAACATATGTATATTATCCGCTTGGGGATATTGACTACATTTCTATATGGTTCTATTGTTTAGTAGGATCTGGCATACGGTATTTGCATAACAAGATACACCGTCTCCGTTTTCAAAGCCTGTAGGAACATAATGTGCGGTTCTTCTTGTTTGTAAATTTTGACAATTCAAAGGCAGCATGATTGCCGAGTTATCATTGACGCTTTGCTCCATCTCATTTCCGTTAATGAATACACAAGCTATTGGCTAGTAACGGCTGAAATAGGATTCATAAAAATGAAATTGAACATTCTAACTGAAGTTACAAATAAATAAATAACTGGCGCAACAGTCCAATTTGAACTATGGCCTCGAGGTGAGTTAGCATCATCTCATTTTCTAGATCGTGACGGTTTTTTGTACAGAGGTATGTGATCAGCAACACGCTCAACCGAGTTATTTACCCCATAATGGGTACTCATTTAACAGGTGAGTAGGCTCATAGTCCGACACGTAAATCCCCGGAATCGAACCGGGGCCCAGTGCGTTGAAGGCGAACGTGCTAACCGTTGCGCCATCCGGACTACCAAAGTTACAAACTGTAACATTAATCTTTGTGGAGCTATTTGTGGAAAATCCCTATGGCATATCTAGCGTGACCACATTTTTGGAGCGCGAATTCGGTACACAGAAAAAGAAGAAAAAAACACAAATATGAATAATGTCGTCATAACGACTAAGATTTTATTCTTCTTTTCGCGATTCCGAGTATACAAAAATGTATGCTGTATTTTTACTGGCTTTCTTGAAAGCGTATTTCCCATCGCTTCCTATTTGTTTCAGGAGGTTGAGCTGTCCTTTCAAGAAATCAAAGAATTCCAAGCAATCCAATTTGTTATTGTATCGAACATATAAAATGTCTCGCAATGTTCACTCGCGACTTGTCATGTGTCCAAATTTCTTTAGATTAGAGAGAAGATCCGTTCAACGGAGGCTGATGTTCCCGGTAAATAAAACATGTACGCGACGATTCTTGCTAGGTGGTTCTGTGGAATGTGATTTTTCGCGAAATGTTGGAAACATTCGACCCAACGTTTATCGACAGCAACACTATTCTCCTCCCACGATTGGATCTTTTCTTTGGAAACGAATCTTGTCAAATAGCTGAACTGATCGAACAATTCATTGTCACTCGATTCTATATCAAATCGGCCTCTCGATGCCATAAATTTCGCAATACATTCAGGTGGCTGATCAAGTCCGAAACAGTTCCATCTCCAGCTGCGGCTTTCTCGATTTCCTTGATGACGTTCGTAGATAGAAAATTATTTTTCTCTCGATCTTCGAGCAATGCGATGAACATATTGATGGCACTGCTCACTTCCATGGCAGACACGCTTTCGCCTCCAATCTGCTTCACCATCCGATTAAAAATTGTCGCCTGTAAGATAAGAGCTCTAGCGACGTCCATTTTTTGTCGCAAAATTCGATAGCTCACCTGGTCGCGAAGGAAAAGTAACCAAATTTCCCCCATCGGGTCATTGAAGAAAGTTTTCAGTGAAACAGGGCTACTTGGGTCTTCGTTGAAATATTCTTTCAGGCCATCGAAAATTCGTAAAATCGATTCGACCGCCGATAACAGAGTCAGAAATCTGGTCTTACTGTAACCAAGTAGTTTTTGATATTCCACTTCAACTGATTCACAAAATCGTTTCAGCTTGGCAACTCTCACGGTGAACAAATAAAAATGAGAATATATTTTCACAACGATGAGCTCCACGTCGAATGGCATTAGGTCACAGCCTACTTTCAAAGTATTGTGGACGATGTGTGTCCCACATCCTACTCCGACCAATCCTGGGTGAAGCATATTCAGCTTAGCGAATGTATTATTGAGGCCAGTGCGCTCACGATTGCCGAAATTGCAGGTTGCATTATCAGCGCAAAATGTAGCCAGTTTGTTTCCAATGCCGAATTTTTCCATAGCAGCCTGGACCAATCTGACAATAGTGTCACTGGCTTCGTCGTCTTCAGATGTTAATTCAATTATTCGGATCACCACTCCTTCCTTCTCCGAAAAATAACGAACAAGCACAGGAAACATCTTGATCTGGCCGTGGTTCGATGCGTCAGTGATTATTGTGACGAAGTGACAATCTCCCAGGCCCTTTTTCAGTTCTTCCACCACATATGGCTCAAATACACCAGTCGCAATGGATTCGCATTTGGTGCGCGAGCAGGCGAATTTCGACATACCGAAACAATGTTTTGATGCGCAGTCCGCAGAACGAAAACTGTGATTGTAATTTATCACGTGGTACGACCAGACAAGCCACATTTTGTTGATCATGTTTGGTGAACGTGGCACTATTGAAAAATTTTGTCAACGGTTGACTTGCGCTGCCAGCAATGCTTTTTTGTGATGTTCCGATTTCAGATGCAATTCGATGTCTGTTTTGCCGCCATGAGAAATACCGAAATTAGCGTAGCACACATTACAATAAACATCACTGTCCGATTTATTTTTTTTGATAAACGGATATTGTTCTTGCAATTTCTCGCTCAGAACATTTATTCCGCGTTTTCTTGGCATTTTATTACGAGTTCGATGTTTTCTACACTGAGATCAGAAACTGCAATCATGTATTTTGAGGTTGAGTTATCAGCGAAAATTGATGACAGCGAATAAACAAAGAACACTCGCGCGAATAATGACGTCTCATTAATATGCACTCCACAAGTGTCAATAGATGTGGCGGCATCCGATTCATTGAATACAATTTGAATATGGCCGTTGAATTTAAGAAATCGAATCCGACGATCCTAATTCGGTACATGCCAGCCGATCTTGGGTACACGGCCTCCCGAATTCGGTACTGTACCGGGCAATTCGGTACAGGTGGTCACGCTAGGCATACCATACCGGAAACGGAAAATTTGTAATTCTCTAAAGAAGGTATGACTCGGCTTGGCAGAAAAATCTATGGAGTCGCATATAACCATTAACTCTGACCTCAGAGAGCTTACAAAATGAAGCATTTCTATAAATTTATCTTTTACTTCACTATAAGAAGTACTAGGTCATTTATAGCATATGCATATACCAAATTCGTTCCAGGTTATTGCAACGAAATTCGTAGACTTGCTCTCGTCATTATATTCGAAGCAAACCTGCAATTTTTCTGTACAATTGTTCGCCATTTTCGTGGCTATATCTGGAAGGCCATTCAGCTATTGACCTTTCTAGGCGTTGCTAATCGTTAGCCCGCTGTCCTCCAGATGATGGCGAGACACAGCGACCGGACATATTTTGGGGGCGTTCTCCATTGTCGTGGTTATATCTAGAAGGCCATTCAGATATTGGCCTTTCTATACTTTGCCAACCCTTGGCCCGCTGTCCTCCAGATAATGGCGAGACACAGCGATCGGACATATTTCCCCACTGTCGTGGTTATATCTTGAAGGCCATTCAGCTATTAGCCTTTCTAGACGTTGCCAATCCTTGGCCCGCTGTTTCAAATTAAACTTCCAGAGGTCCGCGGCTGGAGCCGGCTTGCTGCGGAGCAAGGGCGTGGGGCGCCACACACTTAAAATTTTTTCCAGCCGTGACGGAACCTTCGAATCCGCACCAAGTGCGAATGTACGGATTATGGTTCACGCTCCTAAAATTTAACGATCACTACACCGGGAGCTCACCTCACACAAATAATTATGACACGCTCGTTCTAAATCGTTATAAAGGAATTATTATTTCGAATTAACCACTTAAAACTAAACTCTACTTTAAAGGAATCGGCCGTTCGAAAGGAAAAACAAAAGAAAACTTAATTTACGCGGTATACAAAAACTATCTTACATCACTAGCTTAATATCTACCTAAATACCTGGGGGGGCGACAACCTCACTAAAATTGTACCCTTTTTTCCACACGATGAATACTGTCGTCACTCCTTTCTTTGAGCTCGTTCCCGGACTTGATGAGCGCCTCTGCTTACCGCCACTGAATCTTAATTCGTCCTTCGATGCACTCGTTCGCAATTCCCACAAAAGATTCGTTCGCGGTTGTCGTCTCTGATACGCTTTTCTGCAGGTCGGTTGATCATTCTTTTCCAATAGACGTTTCCGGAATCAAAGAGAATATCCCGTACGAATTTGGCCCTTTTATTGGTTTTAGGGATACGGTGAATCTGAATTTTAGTTCACCTTGAAAAGTGCGAGTTCACGACCCCACTATTCGCACGCGCCATTCAATGTCAGAAACATTATGAATATCACATATCCAAACGGGTGACCATCCAATATTCAAACCACCAATATTCCTGCAGTGATTCTCAAATCGATCAACCCGAATGTCAGAGTCAGCTGATCGTGACATTTGGCCAGTGTTTGTTTACGAAGGTGTCTTCTTGTTATTGTTATTGTTCTGTCGCGACACAAGGAGCATCGTAGCAGCTATCGGTCGGACGAAAAGCGAGCTGTTGTCAGATAAGTATCTTTAATTTACTCTAGTACAGTGCACGATACTTTGTGTATTCTTTCTCTTCTTTTCAGATGAAGCTCGAGCTGGTTTCTCCTTGGATTTCATGATGTAAACGATAGAATAAAGGTAATTAACCTACATGGTCGCCAACTATCCCTAGTCGCCCCCTTACATGCTACTTAATTATTAATTTTCTGTTGTAGGTTCAACCCGGACTGTAATACTCCCCCTTGCCTTAAGTGGATTTTCTTGCATAAGAAAATTCACTCGAAATTACACCAATTTCCTCCGACAGGCTCAATCAAAACGTTAGTTAATAAAGTTAATGACTTAATTTTTTTTTTTGTTAACAACATTAGTCTGGCTTCCATTCCGATTAGCATCTCATTTTCATTAAAATTTTATGTCCAACTAACTAATTTTTTTTTCAAATATTCGTTTTAGTGCGCCTCACATACTAAATACATAACTCCCAACTTACACTAAGTGACATAAGATTTCAGATCTTTTGCGTTCCATATGCCTGCATCCTTTCCCCTTTCATCCGTCAACCGGTATGTCCATTTCGTGACTTCCTCAACGATAGTGAACGGGCCTATATATTCTGGAGCCAGTTTCGCCGAATAATACTTTGCCGCATCAGACAGCACATAATTTCGTCGCAAGACTTTGTCGTTTTTATGGAAAGGTCTATTACGCCGACGTAAATTGTAACGAGTTTTGCTATTCTCGAACGCTAACTTTAGGCGGTGAGTAATATCCACTCGTACTTTTTCCATTGCTTCTGCTCTTTTTGCCGGATTTCGAATGTTACTCCCGTCCTTTGGTCTATCATTTTTCTACCATGTAGTCACTATGTTACGACCAAATAGCACAAAGTATGGCGTGACTTTCATCACTTCGTGCGTGAATGTTCGCAGGGCGCAACCAATTTTCGCAAGGTTTGCGTCCCATTCCCTATGATTGTCACCTACATAACTCCTCAGCATTCGCTTAAGGTTCTGATGGTCCTTTCCACTGGATTAGCTTAGGGATGGTAATATGCCGTGAAACTTATCTGCGTCCCATATGCATCGCAGAGATCCTTAAACTGTTTACCCCGGAATTGAGGGCCATTATCGCATACCACTATTCTCGGAGCACCGAATAGTAAGAATACATGTTCGAAGAGGGGATTCACATACATTTTATCTGTCTTGGACTATTTTTCGAAATTTCCGCTGGTCTTTCCACTTAGAAAAGCGACGGCCCCGGAAATAATAAGAACCTTGGAGGATTCTTATTATTTCCGGGGCCGTCGCTTTTCTAAGTGGAAAGACCAGCGGAAATTTCGAAAAATAGTCCAAGACAGATAAAATGTATGTGAATCCCCTCTTCGAACGTGGAAGCGGGCCAACCAAGTCGACACAAATCGTCTCCCAAGGTTGTTTGGCCACTCCAGCTCTTGAATTCATCTGACCCACCGGTAGCATACGGTCCACTTTCACCTGTTGGCAGATCTTGCACTTTTCGACATATCTTTTTATATCTTGTGCCATCTTGGGCCAATAATAATCGGTGGCTACCCGATCCACTGTTCTTTTGGTCCCCATATGTCCTGCCTTTGGATCGTCATGACATTGTCGCAGCACCTGAGAACGCATATTCTTAGGGACTATCCTTTTCCACACACGTTCTTCGGATAATTCAGGGTATGTCCCTTCCACTCTTTTCCATAGTTCACCATCGTGTATGCGGAACTTTTCGTACAGTTTAGGGCTCTCCACTACTTTTCGTTTCATTGATTCGTACCAGGGATCACACGATACTTGTGTAACTTCCTCGATAATTGGCACGGATCGTGACACCGCTGTCCACCAGATGATGGCACAGCGACCGGAGACATGTTGAGGGCGTTCCCTCCCGGTATCTTCACTGAGCGACGCCCTTTTTTGATACGGTCCCATTACCTTGGCTTGCAGACTGCCTTGGCTTCGTTTCCGAATCCGGAATATTCGACGCTTGCGGTTGCGTCTTATCCCTTTCAAAATTGTCCATTTGTAACGAATTGTGAGGTTGAGCTGTACTCAGAATGAGGACGGAGGTCGAGGCATGGTCGTTCAGACCAGCCGTGACAACTAAGTGTCAAAACCTCCTCAGAAATGACCCGAGATGACGCGTGCTTGATAGCTAGCTCAGCTATCGGTAGTGTGGGCGGGGTTTTGCTGGGTATTTCTGCCTCGTCGTCGCTACAAAAAAAAAACTCACGCGTCGGCCCGAATGCCGAAACTAAACGGGAGTCCCTCAACGGAAATAAAAACAAAAATCTGGCCGCGAAAAATTCCTAAGTCCCTGCCTCTAGCACGGGAGCCCACTGATAGCGATGGGGCTCCGCGCTCCCTCCCCTTACCTTGGGTTGGGCCGCGCAATATTGCCCAACCCCCTTTCGAATCGATGAAACTACCGCGACGAGAGTGGAGGAGTGGAAGGGCCTCAAGAATTCAAGAAGCAAACACTAGACTTTAATTATCGCCCATTATAAACAATCTATTCAGATATATACCATCTTCATTCATATTTTTTGTTTTTGGTCTATGTTTTTACAAAAACGAGATAGATCTTCTTTTCCAATACTGCAGAAACAAAAACCCTTAGGGTAAAGAACATTACGTTAATCGCGACAATTTTCCTATGTAATACTCGGCCTAAAATGCCTACATAATTAATTCCAAAACATTCGTGCATTTACAAATACGCCATATTTGTCAAACGAAGTAAACATTCAAATCGATGCTTCCAAAATTCATAGGAGATATTATTCACCAGATAAGCATGGTCATGCTTGACGCGCAGCATACGATTTTTAACATGCTTAATTTTAACTTAAGTGACTATAATCTATGTTATGAGCTAGTTCATTTAAATCATAAATCAAATTTAGGTAAAATTCCTAACGTACCCTAATTACCTCACATTAATGTTTAGGCCGTAGTTAATTAACTGTTGGTACCTAAAAACAACTTTCGGACTAGCAAAAAAAAACTACAATACTACCGCCTCTTTTACAATTTCATAGACATATATAAGGACGTGTGTTTAATTAATATTTTTGTAATGTCGAGCCTTCCAGGCGGTTCATATAAACAAAATCATACCAGAGTCACGACCTGTCTTACACGCTCAATCCCTCATTGAAATTCTGTATATATCAAGGAATGAAGCTTGATTTTCCCCAATTTTTCGCAACTTGTATAAAAAAAGTAAAAGTAAAGGATTAAATTTTACTTCGGCGCCGTATCAAGAAAAAAATAGAATCTTCTCATTTAGCATACTGTTCCCCTAGTGCTTTGTACTGGTAGCATTTGCCAGTATGTACTTTTATTTCTACCTAATTTCTAATCGGGGGCAAGCCAGGTAAACACTTGAATGTTGTTGTTGTTGCCGTCGTTTACATGCCTTCCAGACTTAAGGTTGCCGGCCAACGCAAAACAAAATAAAAATAAACCCGCCTCATAGTGTCTTAATCACGACTGTTAAGTACTAATGGGACACGGTCCACCAACAATCCATGCACTCGTATATATATACAACCCACGGCACTCTTATGCGAAGTGCATACGCGGATTTCTCCAAAATGTATTCGACAAATACCTGTCCTTGGTGACGGGTCTGACTGTTGCGGCTTGCTGCCTGATGTGCCGGGCCACAAGGTTATGCTGCGTCTCGCTGGTGATCCACAATGTTGTGCTGCGTCCCGCTAGTAGAGATGCGGTCCAAACTGTTGTGTTGCAGCTCGCTGTTCTAGGTGGGAAGTGGCCGAAATGTGGTGGCGACTCGCTCGCTGTTCACTGACACCCAATTTCGTGGCGGCTCGCCGCCGTCTGCCGACAGTATATTTCGTGGCGCTCTTGTTGGGCATGCACGGCCTGTTGTTCCTGGTCCTTTGCTTTTTTTTTTCTTTTCCTCGACCTGCAGCCAGCAGACACACCGTCCGTCGTTGAGGTTATGTTCGCGTCACTCCTTTTTGTAGCGGGCGGTGTTCCTGCCGGCTGAATTGATGCGATGATCTAAAAGTAATCCTATTAGGACCTCGAGCATCGACTTGAGTGACCAAGTCATACGTTAAAACACTTACCTGGTAAGTTTCGTCGTATTCGCTCGTTTCTCTCTCCGTCCGTGTACCACCTTCCCTTCCACCATGAATCGCCACTTTATGACTCTTGTCAATTGTCAATTCATGGTGGAAGTGGCCCCCGAAATAACGCATGCCGATATAGTGCATGCACACACATTCGGCAGTCCGAATGTGTGCATGCATGCCAATTCTGGGGGAAACGTGTATGCATTCACACATTCGGTCATCCGAATGTGCGCATGCATGCTCGTTTTTGGGGAAATCGTGCATGCATTCGCACATTCGTCATCCGAATGTGCGCATGCATGCTGGTTTTGGTTCGGGTTGCCTGGTATAGTCAGTTGCAAGTGTCCCGCCGAGTATTTTCGCCAGGCACACTTGCAACTGCGTGTACCACCGGCATGACCGGCACCAATGCCCATGTCGGTCATTACAGAACAGGTCTCTTTCATGTTCTGCCTGCAGGCAAAAAGAGACCTGAGGCCTATTTGGGTGTTGGGGACATAGTACAAAGAGGGGCTCAGCGGCGCATGTCTTTTGCATGATAGATGCCCATCTCTTTTCCTTTTTCGTCGGACAGCAGGTACCGGTTGTTACCGACTTTCTTGACAACCTTGCCTTTGACAAATTTGAAGTCCAGCTTCGAGTTGTAGTGGGCGGTGGCGTTGCTTTGCGCAAAGTTCCGCCTGAACACTTCTTCCCCAGGCTGGAATTCAATTTGTCGCGAGCGGAGGTTGTAGTGGCTTGAATACTTGCTGAAAGCCGATTTCAAATTTTTTTGCACCTGCTGTCGGAGAATAAGCATCTTATCATGCGGGGTCAGAAACTCGGTGTCATCTCCGAGAAGGTGGAGTTTTCGGAGGAGCTCGAAGGTGTGTCCATGTGTGACCATGTTTTGCCCGAACACAACTAAGTAAGGTGACGCTTTAATAGATGCGTGATGGGACGATCGGAGTGCACAATTTATTTGTGATATCCGTCCATCCCAGTCCCGCTGGGATGGATGAATATACGCACGTATAGCAGCGGCAATAGAGCGATTCACGCGCTCTGAAGCGTTTGCTTGGGGCGAGTATACCGCCGTGTATAAATGCTGCACTCCGTATCGTTCCAACATCGAGTTAAAGACGTTCGCCTTAAATTGTTGCCCATTGTCCGTCACAATGGACTCTGGGACCCCGAAAACATGGAACACTCTGTTCTCGAGCCAACTGGTCAGAATCTCTGCGGTAAACTTCCGGATTGGCTCAACGAAAGTAAACTTAGACAGATGGTCGACTAGCACGATGGCTCCTATGTTGCTTGACTTGGATCGAGGAAACGAGCCCAATAGATCCATGTACAGGCGTTGAAAGACGCGATCGGAAACGAAGTGGTTTAGGATGGGCGGTCGGAGACTTTGGTTGGGAGCTTTCGTCTGCTTGCACAAGCTACAGGAGGAGACAAACTCACTGACATCTTTGGCCATGTTGGGCCAACAGAATAAAACCCTGAGACGTTGCAGCGTTTTTGGTACTCCTCCGTGCGCACATAGCGGGTGCTCGTGTGCGCGCTTGATTAAGTCAGCCGTAAGCTCTTCTGGAACCCATAGTTTCCAGGCCTGCTGCTCTTGTACTTCGTTTCCGCTCGCGTACTCACTACGTCTATACACGAATCCATCTACCGTTTTCAGATTCGGCACCAGTTGTTGATTGGAGTCCTTATACTCCGGAGAGCGGAAGTGTGGGGAGCTCAGGTCGATTTCGACCGAACTCTCGAAAGGACCCTGTACCGACAGAGATTCTGCGCAGTAGACTCGGGACAGAGTGTCGGGCACGACATGTTGACTGCCTTTGCGGTGCAATATGGTGAAGCGGAAGCCCTGCAGCTTCAACGCCCACCGGGCCAACTTGCCCTGCAGATCTGACTGACTCATCAGCCACTTCAGCGAAGCATGGTCAGTAATGATGGAGAATTCTTAGCCTTCCACGTAGCCCCGGAACTTTTTGACCGCGGTCACCGCTGCCAGACATTCTTGTTCGGTTACCGTATAGTTTCGTTGGGCCGAATTAAGCTTCCTGGACATATAGGCAATGGACACTTCGGAACCGTCTTGGGTTGTCTGTGTTAGCACTGCGCCGATGCCATGTTGACTTGCGTCACATTGGATGGCAAACGGGCGCAAAAAGTCAGGGCTGTGCAACACAGGGGCTCTTGTCAAGCAGTCTTTAAGTGCTTTGAATGCCAGGAGTCCTTTTCGGTCCAGACGAAACCACGGCCTTTCCGTAGCATGTCTGTCAGCGGGAACGAAACGGAAGCGTAGTTGGGTGCAAACCTATGGTACCAGCCGCACATTCCTAAGAAGCGGCGAAGTTGTTTGGTAGTCGATGGTCGAGGGAAGTCGGTTATTGCTTCCACTTTGCTGGAATCGGCCCTGATGGTGCCGTTACCAATTATATGTCCTAAGTATCGAACGTGGGTCATGACAAAGTTGCTCTTCTCAACATTTATCGTTAGTCCTGCCTTACCAAGGCACAGTGGAACTTCCTGCAGCAGCAACAAATGTTCGTCGAAAGTTGACGAGATCAGCAACAGATCATCTAAATAGACAAACACCTGATTCTTCAAGTGCGATGGAATCACGGGGTCCATTAGGCGTTGCATCGTTTGTGGTGGATTACAAAGACCGAAAGGCATGGTCACAAACTGATACAACGGCCTGCCGGGGACAGTGAAGGCTGTCTTATCCCTGGACGCTTCATCGAGGGGAATTTGCCAAAACGCATCCTTCAAGTCTAAGCTCGTGATGAACTCAGCCTTGGGGAGGCGGCTCAAAATGCCATCGATGAGCGGCAAGGGGTAAGCATCCTTCAAGGTCACCGCATTGCATCCTTCAAGGTCACCGCATTGACCTTACGTGCGTCCAGGCACATGCGACCACTAAGGTGACTGGTGATGACCACGCACTCTGCGACTCCTCAATAACCCCCATTTCAAGCATCCGATCAACCTCCTTATAGAGGAGCTTTTCGACGGCGGGTGTTATTTCCGACGTCGATGGCGTGCGAGATGACATTCGTACGCCCTAAGCCCTCCTTGGCGAAAGACGGGAACATTGGAATGGCGGTATTGAGACGTATTTGTTGAGCAGCTGTCAGTGAATGTTGACTGACTGTCGCCGCAGGGTCATCGGACGATAATTCCGATATCTGTTGAGATGGAGCAAATAGGTCAGGAGCCAAGTCGAAACTCCGGACAAAATCGACCCCTAGGTATAAGTTCTGACTGAGAGTTGACATTAACAGAAACTCGAGAGCTTTTGTTTGTCCACGAAGCGTGACGTTGGCCAGGATTTTACCTTTGGCTGTATGGCATGTGCCATCAGCGGTTGTAACTCCCAGTCTAAACTTATCCCAGGGATAACGGCTATTTTTCAGAAACGCTTCCGCAAAGCTGGAAGCAATTACACTACAGGATGCACCTGTATCGACCAACCCACTCACTGTTTGACCGAGGAGCGTGACGGCGGCGTAAGGCCGAATATCGTCTTTCGGACAGTCTGGCAGGATTACTTTGCAGAATCGACGACGATTTGCCAGCACTTTATTCCAGAATCGTCGACAACGCACGGTCGAGCGTTTTGGTCGGCGAGGCTGGATTTCTTCGGCGCCGAAAATTCGTTGTCGAGCTGCCAAGTAATCCTTCTGTCGCTCATGTAGTGGTCTGAAGCTGTAGTGAGTGGTGTCCGATTTCGGTAGCAACAGGTTTGTGGGTCTTGTTATTGTTGTGGAAGGGCAAGATTTCAGAATGCTAACTGTCGGGTTCTCAGTGGCTGATGAATCGGTCGATCCGCATGACAGCAGCTTGCTCGGGACGCAAGTCTGTGTCTCTGCTTCAGCAGTCAGGTGATCAGATACATCAGGTGTAAAGGAAAGGTCTGGTAAGAGGGGCAAATTCGTGTTAGGAGACGTGGCAGGGGAAAAAGGCGTGTCGGAGGGTTCCGACGCAGACTGTGCAGGAGGCTCGAAGCCGTTCCACTTTGGAACGGAACTCTGCGGGTGCGGTGTCAATTTTACCGCGGCATCTCCGGGGAGGTCGGTTCGGTCTGAACCTCTTTGGAAGACCCCTGATGTTGTTGAGATTTCCTGCGCGATTCATTTTTTGTAGTTGCGCACCGTCCGCATTGCGGTTTAATCACACCCGGAGCTCCGCATCCAAAGCAGAAAACCTTCAACCCTGCACGACAGTCTGCGTAGGAATGGCCAAACTTGCCGCAGTTCCAGCAAAGCGAGTAGGGACTCAACTCCGTCATATGTGCGTCGGGTTCAGTTTCTGCAGGCGCGTGAAGATCGTCGACCTTCAGTTCCGAGACATGCTGTCTCGAGAGTTGACGAGTATGCTGCAGTGGACGCCGAGCTTCCTTACGCTCCATGTGGTTTTCGATTTCGCGGATGCACTGCCGTAGCTCCCTCAGGTTGATAGTCTCGGCTAAGATCATTCTATCGGAGATGTCATCTCGGAGGTTCCACCGCACCATCCTAGTCAACTCTCGATCTGTCAGTTTATCCCGCATTCGGTCGTTGATTTCACGAATTTCTTCAAGGAAATCATCGAACAACTGCCCTGGTTTTTGCAAACAAGGACGAATTGACTCGATCAGATCTGCGTCTGCGTGGCGATCACCGAATTGCTCCCTCATGGCACTGCGCAAGGAGAACCGATTGTACCGATTCCCCGTGCTAGCAGCGTACCGGCGGAACCATCCGGCAGCCTTTCCTTCGAACAAAAGGTGTGCGAAGAGACAAACACTGTCGAAATTGCCTTCAAAGGTACGATCCGTGAACCACTCGACCTGACGGATGAATTCGTCAACCGCAGCACCCTTGAAGACTAAACCCCAATTGCTCATTATCCTTAGCACATAGTTCGGAGGCAGGTTCTGTCGAGAGACTGCCGGTTGGTTCCGTCGGTCCTAAATAATGTTTCTCTGCCTCGAGTTCCGCTGATGTTGCCATCCTTGAACTTGTGGATGGTTCCTCTATTTCCCAGAAGCGGGGGAGATTTTTGTCCAAATCTTCACTTGTCACGAAAGACCTTGTTGTTACATCTGCTTTTGGTCGTTTACAGGAGCCAAACAACACCCATCCAAACTTGGTGTTTTGTGCGCATGGATATCCATGTTTGAATCCGTTGATCAAAATGCTTCCATAAATGTCTGCACCTAGGAGTAGGTCGATCTGAGACGGCTTGTTAAAACCGGGATCAGCAAGCTGCATACTGCCTATGTCGTTGGGCATTGTGACATGGATGATCTTCGCTGGCACTATCGATGTAATGTTTGGTATGATCAATGCCGAAAATGGGAGTGATACTTCCATCCCATTTTCCCTGATGATTGCGTCTACGTCAACGATGCCTTTCGTGGTCATAGCTTCCAGGGGTCCGATGCCTCCAATGGAAATCTTGGAGTGTCTACGCCTTAAGCCCATGAATAATTGGACTGCCGATTCCCTGATGAAAGACCTTTGAGAGCCAATATCTAGTAACGCTCGCAAAGTCACTACTTCTCCCCTAGTCGTCCTGATTTTCACTAAGGCTGTAGCAAGCAGCACCTGACCATTAGTTACATTGACTTCGGCGCACTGAATATTGGCGCCCTATGTTTTCGACATATCGCTCGAATCAATATGTAGGAGAGTGTTGTGCCGCTTCGAACAAAGTTTGCATGTCTTCTTCGATGGGCATTGCTTCGCCTCGTGGCTGGGCGACAGGCAATTGAAGCAGAGTTTACTGGTTTTCACCAAATGACGTCTCGCCTGTACATCAGTCTTCTTGAATTTGTCGCATTCAAAAAGAGGATGTTGTTGGTTGTCGCACATAGCACACTTAACTACACCCACATGAGCAGTGTATGTGCCATTCTTCTTATGGTTGCTCGGAAACTTCGGCTTTGGCTGCAACAATGCTAGAGATTCTAGCATTGAGAACCGCTGAGTTAAGAACTTGATGAAGGCCGCCAATGTAGGAACTTCCCTGGAGTCGCTGATGGATTTTTGCCACTCTGATCTCGACTCCTTGTCGAGTTTCGTGTTGAAGGCAAATATGGACAGAAGATCAAAGCCGTTGATCCCCAAGCTCTGCACACTGACGAGGAGTTGATTGGTGGTGTCCACTATCTGCTTCAGGCTACCTGCATCGTTGGCCTGGCAGCTGCCTAGCTCCCACCACCGCTGTATCATCTCCTGGGCTATGATCTTGTTGTCATATCTAGCACAAAGCAATTCCCAAGCCGGTTCTTAATTGTTGTCGATAATGGTACGATGGCTTATGAGCCGGCTTGCTTCTCCCTGCACGTTGCTACGTAGGTACTGTAGCTTCTGCACCCTTGTCAGGTGGACATTATCGTGAACCATACTTTTGTATAGATCGCGAAAAGCCACCCAACTGCCGTAGTTTCCATCGAATGAGGGGATTTTCACCCGCTCCAGTCGAAGGTTGTCGCTCACGTTCGCGGCTACTTGCTTCGGGATAGGGGCCACATCCCCATATGAATGAATCTTATCCTTGAACAGCGTCGAGTAGTCCAGGAACATCTCTTCGTTTGCGCTGAACTCCTTAACGTTCTCCAAAAGAAGCCGCTTGTCTTCCCGTTGAACGAAGTATGCATGCGTCTGAGTATGCATCTCTTCGCAAGCCTTCCATCGTTCCTCCAGATGTCGCAACCTTGTCTCGAAGTAGGCCAGGCAGTGACGGCTGCTTCCTTCCTTCTTATAATTCTGGATGAGTCTGGTGATGGCATCAAAGTTCAGCTTCTGTGTCTTAGTTGGATCATCCACCATGATGATGATGCTGCTGAAATAATAGATTCTATCTTTCTTATACTTCTGAAAACTTAGTTTTGCCTATCCGGCTCGACTGACCAAATGTTCTGGAGTAAGTAAAACGGACTGGTTGACTGTGGTCATAACAGTGACTTTAATTTGTTGGATCTATGGTTTAAATAAAATACATAAAAAATTTTACTGACTAAGTGATTTATTCAGACGAGTCTCTAATTTCATGGGAAAAATTTGTGCGAAAAATTGAACATACTCTAATTACGTCTACGAAAATATGATTGGTATGCAGGCACGTGTAGTTCTTGCATCGTGGGAATGCGTGATTTGGAACTATGTGAAATGCACTGTTGACAGTTTCTGGGTGCTGTTGTACTTGGAGTTTTAAGTTTGCATCAGAAGAAGATAAAATCTTTTTTACCTGTTGGTTTTGGCCTGCCTGCATCTGGGTGGAGGCTGGAGGCGCTCGAAAGTCGAACTCCACCCAAAAAGGACGGTGACGGTGCGGTCTGCGGTAACGGTGGACTGGTCGTGGACACTGCTACTAGGCAGACGGATTTAGGCAGAACAGCGAAGGTTGCAAATCTTTTCGCGATGGAGCACTTTGTCACGAGCCTGCCTGCGCTTTCACGGGGGCATCGGCTTCGTTGTCATTTTCTCACTATTTCTGTTTCTGACGCCTCACCAAATTCAAATTCACTGCACAATGGAGCGCTAGCGCATCATCCGCAGCCAACGCTGTCGAGTCGAGCTGTCGCGCCACTCACAAGTCACAACTGCACAATTTTACAGAAAACTCAAATTTCAAAATTATACCGAGCGGGTGTATTGCTTTTCAGCAAGGTTAGGTTATGGCGCAGGCCACCTACCAAACAAATAACGAAATATTCACACTCTTTCTTTCTTGATTCTTGTTGTTCTTCGTGTTCGCGCTTTGCGGAATCATGCACAATGTGTTGGCGCCTAATTGGACTGGAATTGCTAGTTGAGTAATGCGCGACGTATTGTACTATGATGAACTTGTAGAAGATGTTGAACGGAACTGTCAAATTGCTTTTGCATGCAAAACAATAGCCCGGCAATTGTTTTGCAATTTTTTTTTGTTATGGCTGGTTTATATAATTTGTTACACCGTGTCCGCGGTCTTGCGGCCGTTCGACCAACTCAGGGAGATGGGTCGTGGGCGCCACGTACTTGAAATTTCTTAGCCGCCAGTATCTGATTCTTTCCCGCGAAAAGTACGAACCGCGGAAGGGAGTATTATTCAACTGGGACCACTGACACGGGAATATCGGTAGCAGACAAGGGGACAAATCCAAAGCGCGTTACACACGTCTTCACAATATTTATTAACTCGAATATTTCCGTAACGAATCAATTATTATTGAATTTTAAAAAGCAAAAAACTACCGGTCTTAATATTGAATGTACTTACACTATAAATTAACACTACCTTAACACTAGTCCCAGTCTATTGCTTAATTACCCGTTTCACCTGCAAAAAATGTGCTTAACCTGCTTCCATGAAGCCCTGCCAGGAGTGACAGTCTGTCCAGAGGTGCCTTTCCGGTAAAGGCCCGCTCCAGGTCCGCCTGTTCAGAGCGTCGCCCATGCTAGTTAGATCGTTGCCGGTGGCGGAAAGCAAAAAAAAAATAAATAATACACAGAAAAGGTACTTTGAACATTAAAAGACACGTTTATTATCGAGGATACGTTTTACAATTCAGGCGGTTCACAAACACGGTACGGATTGACTGGGGCGGTGAATTAGCATACGAGCCCATTTATTAACTTGTAATGTTGAGTCAGCACATGGTTTCCGTTAACTTGGAATTGAAGGTACGAATATCTTCCCATGCAGTGTCCGATGTCACAGACGCTGACTTAGACAAAATATTTTTTGAGGAATGTGGGGGTGTCGTATACATAACTCGCCCCCCTTGACAATAAGAATTCTTCTGAATTCTAGTAGGTATATCAATTTTTATAATTTTTTGTTTTCTTTTATAATAAACCAATAACCCCAAAATCGTAAGTATTACAATTATGATTACAGTTATATTGATTCCATATATCCAATTTTTGTGAACTTGTAATTCTTTAATTTTATTTATATTTTCAATATTATTGATTACAATATCATCTAAAGTTAAAATATATTGTCAGAAAAATTATAAGGCTGCATATTTGTTGGAAAATAGAAACGATCTTCGAATTTTTCTTGAATATTCGAGAAGTAATGGTCTAGAATTTGCAAAGTACAGTTATTGAAGTGAATTAATACATTTCCAGATAATACAAGTTTTCTTACATCACAATTTTGTGTTAATTTTAACTGTTTAGCGTTTTTTATTAGAATTGTTTCAGTATCAAGTTCGATAATTTCTAAATTTTGATTTTTAATTAATTTGCAGCTTTGGTAATAAGTACAATGTTTACTTACACTAAGTTCGTTTAATGTTTTTAATTTTTCATATTTATATGCTGTGTTATTATAGGTAAATACTATTTCTTTTTCAAAGTCAATTTCTTTGTTTTATTTGTTGGGGATTGGTATAATTACATTGAGCTGAACAGTTACAAATTCCCTGGGGATTTTAATCGCAAATAGTAACAAATTGTTTTCAGATTTAGCTAAGCCTACACGGAGAGAAAAGCATCAGTGAAAAAGTATAAAAAATGTAATGAAGTTAATTGCAAATGCAGTCATTTTTTACCCTATTGCAGCTCCTGTAAAAGTTACTATAATAGCAGTGAAAACGTTCATTGCGCGGTGATGAATCTTACAATTTTGTAGTGGAACTACTAATAACTTCTCTAATAATATTCACTACCGCATAAATAGAATTAACAATTGGCTGCAATGAAATTCATTACAATGTGTAATAATAAAGTGTTCTCGTTGTAGTAAATGTTAGCTACTGGAACAATGAAGCTTACAACGGATCGCAATCAAATTAACTGTAAATGTAGATGAATGCTATTAGCATTCAACAATGAAATATTAAATAAATTTTACGCCCTAATGCTATGAAAAATGTGCAGTAAAATTGGGGTTTGCATCAATCTGAAATTGTACTGCAAAGGATTCCAGAAATGAAAATGTACACATGTTAATTTTAACAATTTTATTTTATTTCCATATGATTTAAAATTTGTATTATCAAATTTCTTTGAAACGAAAGGCGAATTCTTTCTTTAATTTATGTGGCAAAGCAGGATGAAAAAGAAATTCGTGAATATAATTTATAGTCAAACAGTCATTCACAATATCTTTCAATATGTAGGAATTAAAATGATGGTCAAATTGTATATTATACTTATCAGATATAATTATAATTTTGTCTAAACAAAAAACGATTTCAAGTATCTTATAAACAATGTTTTCATTTTTATGTTTCATAAGAAACTGATTTGTTTTGTAGATTGTGCCTTTATATTCTATTTCAACAGCTACTTCAGCTTCTTCATTATCAAGAAATTCCTGTAATTTATGAAAATAAGTCTTATTTTTTAAGCAACCCGCTTTATTTTTTAGAATTTTATAGTTACATTTGTCCTCATTTTTCAAAAATAAATAAGCCAGTTTTAAAGATATTTTAACCGCGAGGGAATAGCATGGATTAATTTGAGAGGAATTGGCGCACACATATTTTTTTAATTCCTTGTGCTTTCCTTCATTTCTCATGCTCCACATCATTTTTAACGGTCCTGATTTTTTTATGACAGTTGAATAGTGTGTTAAAAAATGAGCTTTTGGTTTGAGAGGAAGACCAAATAAAAGGCAAAATTTTTCGTTATGATATTTTATAATAGCATCTAGCTCTTTCAAATCCTCTGCTCTAAATACTGATTTCATACAAAACTCAATTAAATTTTGCAAATTCAGGAAAAAAATCCATATTTCATCATTTGACGGAATAAATTCACCAACCATAATCCCAAAAAAATGAACGAAACACATCAATTCACTGGCTGACATTTTCAAATTATTGTTTTGTACAGTTTCCAATTTAATCGCGGGTGAAACAGACCCAGAATCTATTGACCCATAATCAAATAATTGCTTTCTGTCATTTAGATCAGCTAAAGTAAAGTACTTTTTTTGAGTTATAAAATCTAAAATGATTAAAGACATATCATTCTTAACAACGCCTTCAAATAAATCATGCATAATATCGACACTGAAATTTTTCGCAGCATGGAAAGACGGTAAATTGTTAAATACACAAGGTGAAGACACTCCAGTCATTTGAGGATTGTTTAAACCGAGATCAATATTGTAGTTTTCTATATTACGCATCTTCTCTTTGTTTTCGTTGCACAAATATCGAGTTTCTGCTTTTGAACATTTACAAATACGGCAGAAGTATAATGCAGAAAATGAACGAGAAAAACCTAAAATTGAATTAATTCCCAAATTGTCACCCGTAACAAGCCCAAGTATAAAATAAACTTTTATTTCAATTTTATTATTTGAAAAAGTCAATCCATTTACTTCTAAATCTAGCAAAATATTAAAAAGGCTTTGAAGAATATCTTCATATTCATACTCTTTCATGTACTTTGCTTTAATTAACATTACTGGTAATATATTTTGCAACAAAGAGAACTTATGTTTAGGAATTGTGGGAAAATTCAGATAAAAAGCAGAAATTGAATTAGCAGAAGAATGGGAACCTAATGCATTTCCCGGTTCAAAGTCATCGTAATATAGAAAATATGGTATGGCTAGTTTATTTTCTGTCGACAATGTGAAATACGCATCCTTCCAAATTGACCCTGATGCAAAATTGTCAATATCACCATTTTCTTTATTTGCACAATTTCGCGTGTTTTTTAGGGTATCTTCAAGTAAATTTTGCGTTTGAAAAAATTTTTGTATAATTAGTGGTATCGACAGAATAGTAGCTTTGATGTTTGAATAATTCAATGAAGGAACACCATCTTTCATCACACTTTGAATTTCAGTAGATATGGTAATATTCTTTGGCATTTTTATAACATTTCTGTTTTCTAATAATTTAATCAATTTGTGCTCAGTGTTAATATTCGACAACGTGTTTTTACAAAAAGAAGTAATTATTTCCATTGCTGACGGGAGATCTATATTTTTTTATAAAGTGATGAACGGATCGAAAATATAAGTTTTCATATCTTGAAGTATTTGAAAAGCAGTTTTTCTACTCAAACTATCTTCATTAATTAATTTTAATACGAATTTCAAACAATTTGAGTTTAAGTCATGTAAATATTGTTCTTTTAGAGTACATGTTGATTTTGAAGAAGAATTTGCAACTACGTCAATATTGTCTTTAGGTGGCTGTAATGAATTGGAGACGTTGCCTGTATTCAAATTATTTGCTTTGTTCACTATTGTATTACAAGTTTCGTAAAGCGTGTTCGTATTACAAGAAATATCATCTACAATGCTGGATGTTATACTATTTTTTATTGTCTGTGAGGGTATAATAGTTGGCAGATTATCGGCTTTAGAATGAACTAAATTAAGATGACGTTTTAATTTGTAAAAGCTTGAAAATTTTTGTGGACAATTACCTTGACTACAAACATAATCGGAAATTAATTCATGTTTATGGAATATCTTAAAATGGCTTGAATAGCTGCATAAATATGAAAAGGTTTCGTGACAAATAAAGCAAGCAAACATCGCAAAATATTTAAAACTTTAAAGAATTCAACAAAGCATTAACATTCGATGAAGTTTTTTCTAGTTTAATTTCGTAAAAGTATTCTTGCATAAAATACCAAACATTAATGCTTTGTTGTGGATATTCAATGTTTAGTACATAAAATATTTTAAATAAATTGTCCAAAGCCGACAGAAATGAATCTACTTTGTGAATAACATTATCGACAACTATATAGAAGTTCGATTCACACTGTACTATGACTGGTTGCAGTCGCATACCCAGACTCTGGTATTTATCACCAAGTTTTCGGTATTCAATCAATATATCACCTTGATTTGAAACTTTAAAAATACAGCTGTCTAGGGAGTCCTTCACAGATGTATGCCAAATTCTATCTCTTTCAACTGTGGTGTCCTTGACTTTAATTTTCTTCGCAGATGGAAGCAAGTAGTGGAGTATTTCGAAAATCAGGCAGTCTTTAAAATCTAAACGAGACAACAAGAAAAAATTTTAGTTTTTTATGGAATTGATAAAATTATGATTTCGTACCTTTATCGATAGTCTCGCTTTGCACCTGATTAACAAGGTCTTTTATGTTCGACTGTTTTTCGTTGGCTGGAACATCAGTCACCTTTTCGGAGAATTGCACCCATTTCGTCCTTAATGCAAGGGAGGAGTTTTCACCAAACTGCTGTATGAAGTCCAATTCAATCTGAAGGGAAATCAAACTGTATTATAAAAAAAAACATATCTGTAAATTATGCCATACCAAACGCAAAGCTCTAGATTGGGTCAAAATAGGCCACTCTTTGAATAAGTCAGCTAAAGACTTGGATAGCACATCTGATCGTCTGCTAGAGTAAGTTTCTGTCCACTTCGTTTCCACCACTTCCCATGGCTCAAGATTAAATCTAAGCCAATTTTTTGCATTTGTACCTGGAGATAAATGTTATTTTATTTTGGTATTTTCTATGAAGATAATAAAACTTACAGTCAGGTGTTTCGATTATTTCTGCAGGTGATGTCGGTGGTGTTTTCCTGTTTTCAGTTTTTCGAGATGGACCCTTCAAAATACCCTGTTTTCGGCGATACTTTAATTTATTGTATTAACAGGAATATAGAGGACCTCGAGCTCTTCCTGTTGGTGCAGATTTTATAAAATAACTTTCCTGTAATTTTTTTTTGTTTTGTTACATTTTTTTAGTAATGAATAAGCAGATTGTGGGCACACCTTTGACTCTAATGGGAAACGTTCCTGAATTTTCGAAGCTAAATATTCGCATTGTTCAGTTCCCAATCTTATATTTTCTTCAATGCAGTGGTCGACAATTATAGAGATAAGGTCCTTTCGCTGTGAGGAGGTAAATGGTGTATTTTCATTCGCATGTAAAAGTAAGTATTTTCCTTTGCTATACAGCGTCATTATTTGCTGAATATCCTGGAGAATGGAGAACGGATAAAACACTGGTAGAGATCATATATTAAACGGATAGACAACTTATGGAAAATTGAGTAGTCAATTTACATACTGAACGCACTGCTACTCGGGATTTTTTTTTTTTAAAACCAATGAGACTATGCTAAACGGTAGCTAATGGTTTAATTATTAACATATTGATTTGTTTAAGGTCAACTCTGACTGCGGAGGCTATAATTAATGAAAGCCGCCCGAAAATTAAGTCCGACCAAATTGCACTTATCTTTTTTCGAAAATTTCTCACCCAATCGTAAAAGAAAAAATTTCTATTTTTAGCGCAAAAATTAAATTCTCCATTAGGGGAAGAGAATTTGCTATAAAATATGGCTGGAAGCTATATGAGCAAATTCACGGTTAATTTGCAATTACCATTCCAAGGAATTCTTGGGCATTTTTTGGCATGTCAATAGAATTAAATTTACTCCAGACCCGCATAATTTGTAGCAAAGACTAGCATACATTTCATAGGGAGATGGCCAAGAAGTCCTTGGAATGGTAATTGCAAATTCATCGTGGAGTTGCTTATACAGACTCCAGCCATATTTTATAGCAAATTCTCTTCGCTACATGAAGATTTTTTTTTTTTGTGATTGAGTGGGAAATTTTAGGGAAATGCTGAGTGCAATTCAATGAGTGCGGTCAGAGTTGATCTTAATCAAATTAATATGTTAATAACGAAACCATTAGCTACCGTTTGGCATGTCTCTCATCGGTTACAAAAATAAATTCAATCAAAATGTTTAATTGATTACACTACAATGGAAATGTTCTTCTAAAACATTTTAGAACTCACTAAATTCTCCACTTTCTGGATGTTTGTATCGGATGGACTCGCGCAAACAGGTGATGCCGATTTGACTGAGTTCTTTTCTAGCCATTTTGAAACTTCACTTTGAATACTAGAATTTAAATTGAAAGTATCCGCAATAGAAGTAGAAACATATCCCTGAAATTCCACAATAATTGCATATTTCAATTTTCGAAGATTTTTTAGGAAAATCGTTGACTAACCTCTGCAACCCTCCAAGCTGCTAATTTTGCCTTGAATTTTATTCTGAGGTTTAACAGCTCCTTTGGTATTAATACGTCAATGTCTGAAGTTGTAATATCTATCAAACACTGCCGGTCAATTTTGTGTTCTATGTTAGGAGCACAAATAATGTTTATATAAATATAGCGACTAATATAGAAAAACAATGTTGAGGAGTACCTGTAAATAGAACCTCAAGTTCCGACAAGTTCCAATCATGTAATAATTGTCTTATATCAGACAAATCGTCTTGTACTGGTTCCAAAATATACTCGTATACAACATTTGAGAGACTTTCGTCAAAGTTTTGTTCCGTATTGGTTTCCATATTAATTCTGTTTTAAATTCAAATAAACTCATATACTCGTATTAGTCTACTCATTAGGTAATTTGCCTAACACAAATAGTGGTATAGTTTTTTTTTTTTTATTATTTATTTGTGTTTTTTGGGTGCAGATTTAGAATCTGAGTTTTGCCTAAACAACATTTTAAATTTAAATGTACTTGCTGAGGACGACAGTAACCAATGTCGAAATGCATCCGAAAAATTAATTTATTAATAATTTAAATTTAATAAAAAAATTTAAATAGCAAAGTCAATAAGGTGGAGGTGGATTTTATTACATTTTATAATAAATGGAAAAAATATGGCTATATGGGATTATATACTTACCAAATTGCACTACACTAAATTTCGTAAAAAAACACAAAAGGATGCACGACCAACGGCGATTAAGTTTGAAAAATAGGATTCAACTGGGATTAAGTTAATTAGAATTTTATTTTTTTAATTATCTTTATTTAAACCGCACTCCGAAGTCGCCTCGTTATGTCACAACACGCAACTAATACAAAAACTAAAAAGCCAGTACTTCGAGCCTGCAGTCTGCATAAATCATAAGAAGAACTGTCTAATTAAGTTTGACGATAAAAAGTTTATATGTCAGCATAATCAAAGGTTGATTTTTATTATTACTTTGCTTTATCCCCTAGTGGGGCATACCGCATCGACTATTCACTCACTAATCACTTTCGCAAAGTAAGCACATTTACTTGATAACAGCGCGGCGTCGCTTAGACTGAAAAGCATGCCGTTCTAATTACAACGCAGGTATAATCCGTGTAATACATTTCACTATTATCCTAATGAAATTTTACTATTTTATACAAGAAATAGTTAAAGTCATTACATATGCAATGAATATTATTTTGCTTTTGTAGAATCATATCATTCATGTAATAGATTTCACTATTATCGCAATGAGATTTTAGTATTTTGTGGATGGAATAGTGAAAATCATTACATATGCAATAAATAAAAGTCTTAGTATTTTATACAAGGATTAGTTAAAATAATTGCATATGCAATGAATACTATTTAGTTTTTTTTATTCTTCATAGGATCATGTCATTCATGTAATAAGTTTCACTTCCATTCCAATGAAATTCTACTATTAACTACAAGGAATTGTGAAGATTACATCAAATGCAATTAATATTACCTTTTTCAGTAAAAATCCCTTGCAATGATTCAGTTCATTACTCTGCAATAATTAGAAGGCTTAACCAACGGCAATTAAAGTAATTACGTTGAAGTAACTTCCAATGCATATCTGCCGTTTTTTAATGAATTTTCACTACAAAGTAGGGAAAATCGGATGTGATGAAATTTATTGTTTGATTTTGTAAAATTGATTGCACCGATTTCTCTCCGTGTACTTTTACATATTGTAACTTTTGTATATCAATATCAAATTTCCTTATTTCTTCATCGGTTAAAATACTAGGATGAAGTATACCGTTTCTTGCAGATGCAACATTATCTTGAAGATTTTCTATTCTGTTTTTTAGGATTTGAATTTTAAAGAATTGGTCGTAGTAGAGATTATTATTGAGTGTATTGTTTGACAACTGATTTATTCTGTTTAAAATTAAATTTCGATATTGTTGAACAATGTTTTTTAATTGTTTCATAGCGTCACTAAAGTTTCGGTTAATGTCTACTTGTTTGTTAAGTGTTGTAATTGCGTAATGGTTGTTTGTGTCTGTTATCTTTAAATGTTCGTCAATGTCACGTCTATCGTTTTCGTCCATAGTTTCGAACAGCCATTTTTGGGCGTGTCCAATAAGGTTTATTAACCCCCGTTTGTGTCTGTTACTTTGTGGTACTAATGTTTTAATTTTATTTGTCAGGTGTTCTAGTTCTGCAATTAGTATGTGTTTGTTTTGTCCATATGTACTGTTTATATTGTTTTTGAAACCCTCAATAATTTCCGAAATTTCGTGTGTTTCGATAAAATGGATTATAATGCTGCTTTTAACTACTACTTCTGCTGTTGTAAGTTTTATTTCAGAGAACCCATTTTGTTCAGCAATATTGTAAACGTTTAACATGCCATGCCAGTTAATACCGTTAAGAGGTGGAAAATTTTTTTGTTACTTAAGGATATCAATAAGAGTTTGAGTAAACATCATTTTTAAGTTATAAGTTTCCCTTGAATTATTTCCAAAATCATTCTTTCTCGAAAGTATGGAATATTTGATTGTGTAAACGTTGGGCTACAATTTCGTGTAAGGTGTTCAGCTATCATGCAGCTGAAGACTCCACAATCGTTGTCGTTACTTTGCTTGGGACAATCAGCAACATTGGTTTTTTCGAATGCTTCTGTGTCGAACGGCATTTTCTTTTTGTCTGAAGATTCTTCTTTCAGGTAATTTTCTAATGAGTCTAAAAGTTCGGAATTTGTTCCTCCCATGGAATCATAATATTTTATTGTTTTATTTTTAAAATCAATTGCTGACATGCACCAATGCGTATTGTGCATATGAACAGGAATTAGTATTATATCGTAAGAAAAAATGTCGATATTTTTGGTCCATCTTCGAACTCCTGTATACCCTAATCGCAATAGTGTTTGAACAAAGAAAGTATTAAAGGCATAAACTTTAGGAGAACTATTAATTTCGGATTGGTTACTACGTTCTGCTAACAGATTTAGATAAAAGTTAATAATATTGTCATTAAGCCATGAATTACCTTCTAAAGTCTTAATATCTTGCCGTTTAATAGTTAAATTAAATTTTGAAATTAAAATTTCGTCCTGAGATTCTCCATTTACAGCTTTATTAATTATTTGTTTTTCTCCCTCTGTGAAGGGAAGAATTATACTACCTTCACAATCTGCAAATTTACGCTTTCGTTTAATGTTAATCGGGTGAACATTCGCTAATTTTGACTTCCTATATTTAGGTAATTGCTTAAGTCTTACCGCTTTATAGTTTTTTATGAATCCCGTTGTCCGGGTATCAACATAGTTTTCCCTTTTCGCATTGTGCCTTTCTAACATTTTGTGTTTGGATGCTAGTAAATTTTTTCTTATTTGGTCGAGATCTACTTTTCGAAAATGTACTTCACTGGGAGTACATTTTATGGCAGAATGATACCTCTGATTATAATTTCTTAATGCCTGTTGCAATATTCGTTTCGGTGTAAATTTCGATTTCTCAACTGTAAGGATTCTAAACTTTTCGGCTATAGTACTGTGTAGTTTTCCACATCGGCTAATCCTGTGTGGCTGTGAGGTTTGGTAATATGATGACTGACACCCTCATTTTCTAAATATTCCTTGATTCTAATTGCATTAAATTCGTTTCCTGAAATAATTTTGCTTGGTTTCCCAAATTTCGTAAAGTGTTCTTCTAATACTTCAATTACTGTTACATGGTTCCTGTCTGATAAATAGTAAGCTGTGCCAAATTTAGAAAATTTGTCAATGCATGTTAAAAAACATTGCTTCATTATGAAATACATGTCTATTTGGATTATTTGATTTACATCATCTGGTGTTTCTGTTAACTGGAAAGTTGGTTTTATGGGTCTCCTTTCGTATTTCACTTCCTGACAAATGTCACATTGGTTTATAACTAACTGTATCAATTCTAATAATTTTGGGAAGTAAATTTTGTTTTTTAGTGATTGAAAAGTTTCTTCAATACCCGAATGGAGACTTTCCTTGACATGATAAAGTGATATTTGCTTGACTGCTTCAACTTCCGTAAGAATATCTTGTGCTCTAAAGGAGCAACGTATGAACTTTACTCCGCTATCGTTTGAAAACATAAGTCTAATATGTTCTTGTACTACGTTATACTGCCTATCTGGTAGTTCTAAGTATATTCCCGTTATACCTTTTTTAATAAGTCTCCTAAGGATGTCGTTTAAATTTTCGAAGTCATAATCTGCTATATAGATTACTCTTTTTCCATGTATAATTTCGATTTCATGGGTTTTATTATTAGTCAGAATTAATTGCGTCTTATACCATACTTATTTACAATTTCCTCTTTTATGGGGATGTGGTCTAAATTTTCTTCTTCTGCTGAATGTTTAGTAGCTAAAGTAGAATTTTCATCTTCTTCTAAATTGAAAAAAATTCCTAGATCAGAATAAGATTGTGTTCGATTTTCCGATTGTTCAGATTTCGTTTCAGCATTCTCCGGCTGCTGAATTCTACTCAAAAAGTCCGCTACGCGATTCTCTTTTCCTTTAACGTACTCTATCTCATAATCGTAATCGCTTAATTTGGTAAGCCACCTATGATGTTTAAGTGGTAGATCCTCTCTTCTGTACTTGGTATTTAAGTACTTGATTGGCTGGTGGTCTGTATAAATTTTGAATTTTTTGCCATAAAGGTATGGCCGGAAATACTGAACGGCCCACATGATAGATAAAAATTCTTTGTCAATAGTAGAAAAACTTCGCTCATGTTTTTGCAATGTTCGCGATGCGAAACTTACTGGATGACCATCCTGTGATAACACAGCGCCAATTGCGTAATTCGATGCGTCAGTAGTTAAATGGAACTGTTTTTTAAAGTCCGGAAATTTTAATATGGGTGGAGAGGTTACCAAGATTTTAAGATTTTCAAAGGCTTCTATGAAATTTGGATCTTTTATATTCAGTTTAACCCCTTTTTGCAAATACTTCGTGATTGGCTGTGCGACTTTTGCGTAATCTTTAACGAACTTCCGATAATACCCGGTAAGTCCTAAGAAACGCTGTATTTGCTTTTCAGTTTTCGGGATTTCTAATGATTCTATTACTTTGATTTTGTCTGGATTGGGTTTTAGTGCATCCTTTGTGACTATGTGACCCAGGAATCCAGTTCCCTTTTTCATAAAATTGCACTTGTTGATCTGAACTTTCAATTTGTGCTTTTCCAAAACGGTAAAAATATCTGTAATGGCCTGAACGTGTTCCTCTAGTGAGGTACTGAAAATCAAAATGTCGTCAAGGTAAACGACGTAGACTTTATTAATAAAGTCACGCAGAACCTCATTCATGAGGCGCTGAAACGTAGCCGGGGCATTTTTAAGCCCAAGTGGCATACGGATAAATTCATATAGGCCATGTGGTGTTACGAAGGCAGTCTTTTTCCTGTCTTCTTCTTTGACAAGGATCTGATGGTATCCTTTGGCTAGATCGATTGTGCTAAAATATTGTGCCCTTCCCAATTTTCCCAGTATGGATTCAATGTTAGGCAAAGGAAATTTGTCATCAATAGTGACTTCATTTAATTTCCTGTAGTCTATGACTAGCCTAAATTTTTTCTCCCCAGAATTATCAGTTTTCTTGGGCACTACTATCAAAGGACTTGAGTACTTTGAATTACTTTTTCTTATGATGCCTTGTTTTTCCATTTCCGCAATTTGTCGACGGACTTCGTCCTCGTGCTGCGGAGGATATCTGTACAATCTTGAGTTGATTTGCTGATCTGTGGTTGTCAGAATTTCATGTTTTATGCTTGGTGTAAAATACTTGTGAGCTGATCCCCTTCCTTGAAAAAAATATTTTCAAATCTTTTCACTACCCTCGTTATTTTTTTATACTCTTCGGTATTCAAATGATCTAACTTCAAATGTTTCATGTAGTCACTTTCAATTTGTTCCAAAGCGCATATTTCATTAAACTCATAGGGGTTTTTGGAAAATCGTATTGTTTGCCCATTAAGAGTGATTGTCTTTTCTTCCAGATCAATCACGGCACTTAGTTTATCCAATAAATCTATACCCACTATAAAGTCATAATTTCTAGTTCTTAAATCTCTTACTTTCCACCTGATTTTAATTTCGCTTGGAAATTTTAATTCGGCCGGTGCCGACGTATGAACTTCATAGTTTACAGAGTCTCGCCCTGTTATAGTTGAGAAATATAATGGTTTTATTTTAATTTTTTCAAATTCCCGAAGGTTCTCATCAATTATACTGAATAAGGAGCCGGTATCTATTTTATCAATGCGGTATACTTAACTGCATTGATAGTTAGTTCAATTAATGGTAGGTAATCCGAGGCTAGTTTAGAAAAAACGCGACCTCGTTTACCTGAGATGAACTACTACCAATTTTTGATTGTACTTGTTCTACTTGCCTCCCATTTCTTTGATTATTTTCCCTGTAATATTCACCACTATTAAATTTTTGATCAAAATTTTTAGCATTTTTCCCTTTGCACATTATCCACTTCCATGGGTTCTATTTGCGGATGTTTGTGCTGCCCAGAATTTCTCCAATATTGACCCGAATTGTTTTTGTACTGGTTATTGTGTCTGTCCGTATACCTAGTCTGTTGACTACGTCGAACATTTTCGGAATTTTGGAAATTATTATCGGGTTTTTGGTAAACTTTGTGTTGTTCTGAATTCTGTCTTGTCTGATGTTCATTATTTCTGTCTTGTCTGAATGTCTTGTCTCGTTGTTCGTAATGTCTGTCTTGTCTGAAAGTTCTGTCTTGATCGAATTTTTGACCTCGTTGTTGAAAATGATTTTTGTTAAAGTTTTGAGGTTTTTGGGAACTTTGAAAATTTTGTTTTTTTATATTCATTTCTAATGCAACTATTTTCAAATCTTCTACTACGCATTATATGCAAAACAGTCTCTAAATTTGAAATTTCATAAATTTTATCTAACAGAACACCTTGTGTAACTTCTTTTATAGTGTTCACCAAAAGAGACTCTACGTTACTTAAATCGATATACACATCTTCCGCGTGATAAATTCTAAGTTCGTCTGTTTTGCATTTAATTTTTTCTACTTCTATTGCTAACTCACTCACCGTATTGGCCTTCAAGCTGCTGATGCGCCTGTAGATATGCGATGGCTCCACTTCCGGCTTAAACCTCCGCTTCAATGTAGCTTTAATTAGCTGCCAATTTTCTGGTTCCTGAATGTTTATCACGACGTCCTTCGCTTCGCCTTGTATTTTTTCGAAGTAGATTAGCCTCGTTGCCGCACGTTTAGTATCCTGGTCTTCTATACTACGTAAGTAATACTCCGTGCTGCTGATAAAGCTGTTGATGGATGTGTCGCCTTTCCCAGTAAAGGCGTTCATGTTTCGAATCTCCTTCGGAACCCTGTTGTTTGGGTTGTTATTCTGACTCAACGAGAGTTGATGAATAGCCGCCGCCAGTTGTCCAATTTGGGTGTCTCTTGTCTGATTGGACACCAATTGTTGTACTGCAGTTGCCAGCTGCGAGATCTGGTCCTCTTTTTCTCGCATTTGGCTTTCGATTGCGAAGACTTTCTGCTCCATTGTCTCGTTATTTGCACTAATTTTTCTATTGTAGCACTTATTCCGCTTTTCTCTCCTTTCGTTCGCTTTTCCACTTTTGTCCGCCACTTTTCGGTTTTTTTTTTTTTAGCTGACTCAGGAATTGGAATTGTTTGTGACACTTGGTTTCATTCTGCACACCAACTTAGTATGCGTCTGTAGCTTAGCTCGGTAACGCACCGGGCATTTTTTGCTACTCGAAACACGGTCTCTGCGGTTCGCGCCCCGCAACGGGACCAACTATTTTTTATTCTCAAATTCCCTCTGAATTAATTTCTCAAAGCTTAGTGGTTTCGTATGGATAGTAGCACTCATCAGGTCTTGCATCTTTGCAGCTATCCATGTGCAAGACGACCACGAAAGTGTGAGAATTCTGTTTGTATAAGCCGTGAAGGCGTGATTTTACTTGAAAACTCGACCGTGGAGGTCTAGATGGTGTGAAGCACTTATATTAACTCACTAGAGGGGTGGAGAGAGGGTGAGAAGTGGAGATATTTGTTCCCTGGCAATTTTACTTTATATATTAATGTTCTTGCAAATGTACAAGTGCGAATCATTTTCAATTTAAATTGGAATTGTTTGTGACACTTGGTTTCATTCTGCACACCAACTTAGTATGCGTCTGTAGCTTAGCTCGGTAACGCACCGGGCATTTTTTGCTACTCGAAACACGGTCTCTGCGGTTCGCGCCCCGCAACGGGACCAACTATTTTTATACCCTAGACTTTTAGTATAGGGTATATTGTTTTTGTCACGACGGAAATATGTAACACCTTGAAGGAGGCTCCGGAGGTATAGCAATGTATATATATAAATGATCAGGGTCACCTCCTGATTCGATTAAGCCATGTCTGTCTGTCTGTCTGTCCGTTCGCACGATAACTTTCGATAGAATGAAGCTAGAGCCTTGAAATTTTGGTCAAATGTTGGTAGTGTAATCTAGTTGGATGGTATTGAAAATGGGCATGATCAAGCCAAGAGAACGCCTACCTCCCCTACATATGTAAAATACTTAAATGTATCTGTAACTCCCGACTAAATAAATATGAAAAGCTCTAGCTTTGGTAGATTACTCGTGAGGGTAATTTTATAAACTCCTGGGAAAATAAAATCGATCAGTTGAAAACTAACGGTAATTTTCTTACAAAGAGCCCCGTACTACCCTACTTTTCGGGTTTTTTGTCTATAACTGTTGAACCAATTAACGTAGACGCCTGATTTTTGGCATGTAACCCTGAAGTGAGAAGATGCTTGAGTTCTAGTAAGTTGGGCATAATCGGATCAAAGGAACGCCTAGCTCCCCTACAAATTTAAAAAAATTCAATATTCCTTTAATTACGATAACTTTCGATAGAATGACACTAGCGAGTTGAAAATTTGACAAAATGTTGTTAGTAAGATCTACTTGGTTGGTATTGAAAATGGGTAAGATCCGACTCAAGCAACCCCTACCTCCCCTACAAATGAAACTTCAAATAAGCGATAACTTTTGATAGAATGATACTACCGAGTTAAAAATTTGGTGGAATGTTGCTAGTAAGACCTACGTAGTTGGTGTTGAATATGGGCAAGATCCAACCCAAGGAACCCCCACCTCCCCTACATATGAAACTTTAAATAAGCGATAACTTTTGATGGAATGAAGCCAGTGACTTGAAATTTTGGTCAAATGTTCGAAGTGAGATTGAGTTAGTTGGCATTAAAGCTGGGTAACATACGACCAACGAAACCCCTATTTCCCCTACAAACGAAACTTTAAATAAGCGATAGCTTTCGATAGAGTGAAGCTAGAGACTTGAAATTTTGTTTAAATGTTTGTAGGGTGATCTAATTGGTTTTTGGCAATGATGAGCAAGATCCGACCTAAGGAACCCTTACCTCCTCTACAAGTGAAACTTCAAATAAGCAATACCTTCCGATAGAATGAAGCTAGCGACTTGAAAAATTCGACAAATATTGTAGAATGGGTTAGTTAGTTAATTGATTTTGAGAATGGTCAAGATCCTAATGAATGAGTGCCATCCTCTCCTATGAACTGGCCATATAGGAGACCCATTCTTAATGCATATGGTCGTTGCCAATTGGTACTTTTGGTATCTCCACTAGGTCTGTAGAAGTCTAGGGTATATACGCTTCGGACTCGAACTCGGTTTATTCTCAAATTCCCTCTGAATTAATTTCTCCGAGCTTAGTGGTTTCGTATGGATAGTAGCACTCATCAGGTCTTGCATCTTTGCAGCTATCCATGTGCAAGACGACCACGAAAGTGTGAGAATTCTGTTTGTATAAGCCGTGAAGGCGTGATTTTACTTGAAAACTCGACCGTGGAGGTCTAGATGGTGTGAAGCACTTATATTAACTCACTAGAGGGGTGGAGACAGGGTGAGAAGTGGAGATATTTGTTTCCTGGCAATTTTACTTTATATATTAATGTTCTTGCAAATGTACAAGTGCGAATCATTTTCAATTTAAATTGGAATTGTTTGTGACACTTGGTTTCATTCTGCACACCAACTTAGTATGCGTCTGTAGCTTAGCTCGGTAACGCACCGGGCATTTTTTGCTACTCGAAACACGGTCTCTGCGGTTCGCGCCCCGCAACGGGACCAACTATTTTTTATTCTCAAATTCCCTCTGAATTAATTTCTCCGAGCTTAGTGGTTTCGTATGGATAGTAGCACTCATCAGGTCTTGCATCTTTGCAGCTATCCATGTGCAAGACGACCACGAAAGTGTGAGAATTCTGTTTGTATAAGCCGTGAAGGCGTGATTTTACTTGAAAACTCGACCGTGGAGGTCTAGATGTTGTGAAGCACTTATATTAACTCACTAGAGGGGTGGAGAGAGGGTGAGAAGTGGAGATATTTGTTCCCTGGCAATTTTACTTTATATATTAATGTTCTTGCAAATGTACAAGTGCGAATCATTTTCAATTTAAATTGGAATTGTTTGTGACACTTGGTTTCATTCTGCACACCAACTTAGTATGCGTCTGTAGCTTAGCTCGGTAACGCACCGGGCATTTTTTGCTACTCGAAACACGGTCTCTGCGGTTCGCGCCCCGCAACGGGACCAACTATTTTTTATTCTCAAATTCCCTCTGAATTAATTATAATATAATTAATTAATAGTTGGTCCCGTTGCGGGGCGCGAACCGCAGAGACCGTGTTTCGAGTAGCAAAAAATGCCCGGTGCGTTACCGAGCTAAGCTACAGACGCATACTAAGTTGGTGTGCAGAATGAAACCAAGTGTCACAAACAATTCCAATTTAAATTGAAAATGATTCGCACTTGTACATTTGCAAGAACATTAATATATAAAGTAAAATTGCCAGGGAACAAATATCTCCACTTCTCACCCTCTCTCCACCCCTCTAGTGAGTTAAAATAATATAAGTGCTTCACACCATCTAGACCTCCACGGTCGAGTTTTCAAGTAAAATCACGCCTTCACGGCTTATACAAACAGAATTCTCACACTTTCGTGGTCGTCTTGCACATGGATAGCTGCAAAGATGCAAGACCTGATGAGTGCTACTATCCATACGAAACCACTAAGCTCGGAGAAATTAATTCAGAGGGAATTTGAGAATAAAAAATAGTTGGTCCCGTTGCGGGGCGCGAACCGCAGAGACCGTGTTTCGAGTAGCAAAAAATGCCCGGTGCGTTACCGAGCTAAGCTACAGACGCATACTAAGTTGGTGTGCAGAATGAAACCAAGTGTCACAAACAATTCCAATTTAAATTGAAAATGATTCGCACTTGTACATTTGCAAGAACATTAATATATAAAGTAAAATTGCCAGGGAACAAATATCTCCACATCTCACCCTCTCTCCACCCCTCTAGTGAGTTAATATAAGTGCTTCACACCATCTAGACCTCCACGGTCGAGTTTTCAAGTAAAATCACGCCTTCACGGCTTATACAAACAGAATTCTCACACTTTCGTGGTCGTCTTGCACATGGATAGCTGCAAAGATGCAAGACCTGATGAGTGCTACTATCCATACGAAACCACTAAGCTCGGAGAAATTAATTCAGAGGGAATTTGAGAATAAAAAATAGTTGGTCCCGTTGCGGGGCGCGAACCGCAGAGACCGTGTTTCGAGTAGCAAAAAATGCCCGGTGCGTTACCGAGCTAAGCTACAGACGCATACTAAGTTGGTGTGCAAAATGAAACCAAGTGTCACAAACAATTCCAATTTAAATTGAAGATGATTCGCACTTGTACATTTGCAAGAACATTAATATATAAAGTAAAATTGCCAGGGAACAAATATCTCCACTTCTCACCCTCTCTCCACCCCTCTAGTGAGTTAATATAAGTGCTTCACACCATCTAGACCTCCACGGTCGAGTTTTCAAGTAAAATCACGCCTTCACGGCTTATACAAACAGAATTCTCACACTTTCGTGGTCGTCTTGCACATGGATAGCTGCAAAGATGCAAGACCTGATGAGTGCTACTATCCATACGAAACCACTAAGCTCGGAGAAATTAATTCAGAGGGAATTTGAGAATAAAAAATAGTTGGTCCCGTTGCGGGGCGCGAACCGCAGAGACCGTGTTTCGAGTAGCAAAAAATGCCCGGTGCGTTACCGAGCTAAGCTACAGACGCATACTAAGTTGGTGTGCAGAATGAAACCAAGTGTCACAAACAATTCCAATTTAAATTGAAAATGACTCAGGAAGTTCAATGTTCCAGGTCAGAAGCGAATTTTCGTAAAATTCAGCTTTTCGGGCAATGCAATTCCCTTTATGTGTTATAGTCACTTTTTATTAGCTGACTCAGGAATTTTTATTTTCCAGGCCAGAAGCGAATTTTCATAAAATTCAGCTTTTCGGGCAATGCAATTCCCTTTTTATATTAAAATAATTATTGCAATTTCGCGTACCTTCGCGGTTTTTACGAAATTTTTAAACACGTAATACCTTCGCGGTTTTTCACGTTTTTTCCGACTGAGCCAGTTAGATCGTTGCCGGTGGCGGAAAGCAAAAAAAAAATTAATACACAGAAAAGGTACTTTCAACATTAAAAGACACGTTTATTATCGAGGATACGTTTTACAATTCAGGCGGTTCACAAACTCGGTACGGATTGACTGGGGCGGTGAATTAGCATACCAGCCCATTTATTAACTTGTAATGTTGAGTCAGCACATGGTTTCCGTTAATTTGGAATTGAAGGTATGAACATCTTCCCATGCAGTGTCCGATGTCACAGACGCTGACTTAGACAAAATATTTTTTGAGGAATGTGGGGGTGTCGTATACGTAACTTGCTCCTCACCTCCGGCTTTGCTGCCACCCTCTCCTTTGTTCCCGAAGGTGTATGCGTCAGCCTCTCCCGGCTCCTTTCCTCGTTCAACGGGTGTTCCGGTTCGTCTCTGTTCGCCGGAGCTCGTGCGTCTATGTCGCGAGCACGACGTAGTTCTTCCAGCCGCCTTTCCAATCCCAAGATTTCCTCTTCCCGGGACATCGCTTTCTCGCGGCTCCCCGCGGCCAATTGAGGAGCCGCGCCTTCTTTTGGCCCTCTGTCTCTTCCTTCCAACGCTCGTGCATCGAGCCCCATCGGTCTGTCCAGGTAATGTTGTTGTATCCCTGTCACTCCGGAATTCCGGCTTCCACGGTACAGGATCGTTCCTTTCGAGTATAGCTACGAGCACAAAATCACCAACGTCTTTAGCTGTCCCCTCCGATAGTCTTTAAGCCTAACCTGAATTCCTCACTGCCACTTGTCTTCTTTCGGTTCTGCGCTCCCTGCCTCCATCCACCCAAGCTCACGGCCCATCACACCTCCATGGCTATAGTCTACGGGATACGTGTAACCTTCCAGTTCCTCATACCTCGGGTGGGGTTCATATGTTAGACTCCACTCCGTATCTTCGTCGGCCAGATCCAGACGACACAGGGCCTGCTCACCCTGTCCAACTGGCAGTACTGGTTGAATGTCCACCGGCCCTGAGTATCGTCGAGAGCATATGCCTCGTTTCCTCGCCCTCCCGTTCCCGTGACTGTGAATGACGCCCATTCCGTGTTCATGAGTGTCCTCACCCACGATGACGGTGTTCTCACCTCCGTCATGTTCCCTACTCCTCCTGTACCCTTTGCAACATTCGCATTCCAGCTCCACGTCACGTGCGGAGTAATGAACATTTCCGCATTCGTTTCGAAAGTCAGGTGGCAAAGGCGTATCCCAATCGTATCCCGCTTTCCAAAGGGATTGAATGAAAATTTTGGCCTTCACGATTACCGGTGCTAATATGCCTGTTGGATCGTAGAGTTTAGCTACGTCGCTAAGTATCGTGCGCTTAGTCGGTAATGTGTCGGTGTCCTTCATGTCGACCTTGTAAAACAGCTCATCCTTGATTGGATTCCAGTGTAAGTCGAGCACTGTTATAGTACTGGAATTGGTCAGGCCGATGTCTTCTGAAGACGACGTTGTCCCAGTGATTGCCTCAAGTATCTCCAGACTGTTACAATTCCATTTTCGTAAAATGAAGTTTCCATTGCCGAGTATCTGGCCTATGTCATGCGCTAACGTCTTCGCCTCATCTGCGGTATCAGCACTGTCCAAATAATCGTCCACCTAAAAATTATGTAATATACTGTCCTGAGCAGCGTGCCCTCGGTGTGCACCAGGGATAACCTCCGAATCGTTAATAGTACATTGTTGTAGTGCCCGTATTGCATTGTATGGACTGCTTGCCATTCCATACGTTTCTGTCTTTAACTGATAGGTCAACCAGGTATCATTCGGGGACTCGCGCCAAAGTATCTGTTGCCATCGTCGATGGCGTCGATCGATCTCGACCTGTCGAAACATCTTCTCGACATCCGCTATGTTTATGTTGTACCTACGGAAACGGAGTAGTATATGGACGAGTGTATCCTGCAACCTCGGTCCAATCAGCTGTGTATCATTAAGCGATACTCCATTGTCAGTTTTGGCGGAGGCATTAAAAACTACTCGAAATTTGTCAATCACGGCATGATGAGGAATATAGTAACATGGAGAGCGATTGATCGATCGTTCCGTAATGGCTTCCATATGTCCCATTGCAATATATTCCCGCATGAACTCGCAATATTTCTGTCTTAATTCGGGGTTGTTAATCAGCTTGCGCTCCAGCTGATGAAACTGTCGTAACGCAATAGGATGAGAGTTTCCAAGTGCCGGTGCGTCAGGGCGAAATGGAATCTGCACCGTGTAGCGGCCTTCACTGTTCCGGGTGAAGGTGTTCATAAATGTTTGTTCGCAAATGTCGTGAGAAATGTCAGTTCTCGGTGCTGGGTTCTCAGCTTCCCAGAATTTACGAAGCAAAGGATTCAGCTCCTCATTATTTACACATTCGCAAGCATGGAATGCGTGTTGTTTTACCGTACGGCGAATACTGCGCAGGGTTCGTTCTGACTTCCTGTGATGATTACGTCCCGGAGAATCATGCACCAATGAGGAGGTCAATACCTCTTGGAACAACGAATGCGGGATCTATGTACGAGGTCTAAGTCGCGCAGATGGTTCCAATTTGTGGCATCTATCGAGGCCACTGGTGTAGTCGTCGTGATAGTGCGCATGAGAAGTACTTTGAACTGTATTTCAAAGGTAGTACCGAATGTTGATCGCATTGTAACAGTTACTTGGCCACGAGTGGTGGTAGTCGTGGCGGAGACAATGCCTTCGATACTCATTTTACAGCGTGATTTGCGGAGGTTCAGTAGCGTAGCGAAAGATTCGGTCAAAAGGCTTACCTGAGACCCAGGATCGCATAATGCGCGGCAAATTAAAGGAATTCCGTTGGGATCTATTTTAATAAAATGACGTTTGCAGTCGCGAGTAGTACAATCGTCCCATCTTGCACTAGAAATGACTGCAGTCGCTCGGCTAGTCATATTCGATTATAATTTTGCGGCACTCCTTGCGTCGGATCTAGGGTTGTCACTTTATCCACACAACTAGATGACACCGCGTCGGTATTCCGCGCAACCACCGTTACACAACAATGAATTGTGTCTCTATCCACAAAACGTACACACACGCGAGTAACAATTGCGCACATGATGTCCGTCACTTAGGCAATTGTAGCATAGCGCCAGCGAATTGACAACACTCCACGAATCCACAACTGAAAGATTCCTGAAACGCGGACATCTTGTCAGTCGATGTTTCTTTTTACAGTTCCGGCAAATCACACACTTCGTCTTGTCGCCAGATGTCGATTAGATTCTCCGGCAACTTGAGAATTTGTCCAATGTGTGTCTGCGCTAAAAGACGCGGATTATCAAATCGGCGTTTTAGTTCGGCCCATATCTCCTCGTATCCCCCGGTGTAAAGTCCGCCTACCATGGGAACACTTTCCGCCTTGATATGTTGACGCGCTCGGTGGCCGTGATCGTTCGGTCACCGCTCTACGATACTAATCTAGAGCTCGGAGATCAAATCTCGGCGCGATCAAAAACTGCCTGTGAGTACTAATAGAACTCTCACAGTGCTCCGGGCTTGTCACTATAAAGACGGCGCGGATAGGAGGTGCATGCTGGCAACTGCACTTCCGAAAAGTATATGTGCTATTGAAACGTCAACAAGGCATAGAAATGCTAGATATGTTGACGCGCCCATGCCCCTGGAGGGGTCAAGGCAATTAGAGATGTTGACGCAACTTTCCGAGTTTGTACGTAGATGACAGGTCCGAACGTGAATGTACGAGCATGCCAAACATGTCCTTAAACATGAGCCAATTTTCCCGCTGGCCATCAAAGTCCGGAATCGCAACCGGCTCTAATCGCATCTCCGCGACGCACGTTTGTACGGAGAGTATGTCACTATCCTCTTTAGTCTTAGCATTCGCAGTCATTCGACGCAATTTCTTCCATATATGCGGAGTACAACTTCTCCACCCTCTCCTGCAGCTCATTGTGTGCAGGGAGTTCTTCCTCCTTCTCAGCGGCAACCAACTCAAAATTATTTTCGCAAAACCTCGTGTAATGCTGCTCCAAAAGCTGAAACTGATGTTCAAGTTCCACCGAATCAGCTTCGTAGCCTTCGGCCGTTATGGGCGAATGCATCCGCAACAAAGAAGACTTCGCCGAAGCCCTCAGATTCAAAGCGGCCATTTTGTCTGATAGCGCACTTCTCACACCGAATAAATTCGCGAAAATGTCAATCCTCACAGGAGGCACCAAAATGTACGAGATTGTCCCTCGTACATGCGAATAACAAAACGAGGAAATTGTAACACAGAAGCTAAACTTGACAACTTGTTTATTTCTGCAAAATTACACGGTTTCACGTTTTTAGAAAGGAACGCGGAGGTCGTAATCACGCACGCCGTACTTTCGTTTTTCAGTCTCGACACCAGTCTCGAAAAAGACAAAATAACAACTCTGAAGTTGGCCGCTCTTCGGGTGGGTTGACATGATGTAGAACACGGGATTCGTTTACACGCCATCCGTGGACGGTTGAACATTCAAATATTGAACAATATCCACTGAATAATTTTCAGTGGCATTAAAAAACGATAAGTCATTAAAAATACAAGGTGCATTTATGCCTAACATTATTCATTGCTAAATCTCAGGCATCAGTTTCTTTGTTTTTTACAAGTAATAAATCCTCGATTACATTGTTTTACAAGTTTGGCGAGGCGAGGAGATGCAAGACCTGATGAATGCTACTATCCATACGAAACCACTAAGCTCGGAGAAATTAATTCACAGGGAATTTGAGAATAAAAATAGTTGGTCCCGTTGCGGGGCGCGAACCGAAGAGACCGTGTTTCGAGTAGCAAAAAATGCCCGGTGCGTTACCGAGCTAAGCTACAGACGCATACTAAGTTGGTGTGCAGAATGAAACCAAGTGTCACAAACAATTCTAATTTTCACTGTAATGATTCGCACTTGTACATTTGCAAGAACATTAATACATAAAGCATCTTACAGTGTCTACAAAAAAATTGCCACAAAACAGTCTGTGTAACCTAATAATGCATTTAATCCCTTATTGTCACCTATAAACGCAATCACGATAAAGTAAACTTTTTTTTTGATTGACAATGAAGTGAAGTATTATAACGTTTTAAAAGTGAGTTTTATCTACTGTTGGATGTTGACTGATGGAAATTCATCGAATTTACTATTCTTTTATGAATAATTTTTTGCTTTATTTAATTTCATGACTATTCGATTTCTTGTGTAAAATTCATTTATTTCTAACTTCATTTGACAGATCTAGTACTATTACACATAAATTATTTTCCCACGTTTTATGATACCTATAAAAAGCACGAAAAAAACTCATACATACTCTCATTCTTGTTAAAATACATCGCTACATTTTGAGCCTTGTCAAATCGCTACATTTTGAACTTTGTTGAAATTGAACTACCTAACTTCGAAAATTATACTTGTAATATTGTGTCGGAATACTGTCGGAAATAATATATTGAATTGTATCTATTTTATTTGAAAATCCCTCTTTTATTGAACTACAGTGCATCGAACAATAAGTGTGTGAATTGAAACAATCGACATAGCATCGCGAGTGAAAAAGAGTGTGATTCTACCGTAGACAATTTAAACAACGAATTGAATTTTCTGAACATCTAATGCAATAAATAGTGCTATGGTGAAAAGTATTGTAGAAGAGGCAATAAAAATATAGGTTTTGCCCTCAGGAGTGGAACGGATTAAGAGGCTCGCAGCATTCAAAGTTAAAATAAAAGTGGTATGTACGTTGAGTAGTAGACATTTTGGTCTGTCGATACGCAACATGCATTGTAGTGAAATGCTATTTCTGGCACGTTTCGGCTATTTCGCTCGCTCCGTCCTAGTTAGAGCAAATTGAAAAAAAATGCCAGAAATGGAAAGGAAGGTGTTCATTATCGCCTTTGATATGACCCCCTAGAAGCCTGTAGTCGAATAAACAACCGACCCATCAATATTTTTTGTAGCAAAATAAGCTTTCGACTCTTTGACCTACGACCGCTAGGCTCAGTTTACAAAAATGAAAACATGACCTTAGAATATTTTTTTCTAGCACGATCTTCTTACTGTTTATCTTCTTAACTGGTCCTTAAAGCTACTTACTTTTCTTTTTACTCAAAACACTTAACTGAAGTCGATTTCGCCGGATTGGCCCCTAACTTCAGTTTCAGCACGAAACTTTTAATTTAAACAACTATCAACTGAACTGAATGTTTGAAATTGAATTTTAAACCGTTATATAAAATTTCAATGCTCGAAAAAGTACGCACCTGTGCAGATGCAGCCACAACATTTACTTCCTCAATCATCAACAACATTAATATCTCCAGCTGCTGGGCAAGCTATTTCTAAACTAAACTTGCTTTGTCAGAATTTTTCATATAGTTTTCATTTTCATATAGCCTGTGGATATGCAAGATACGAAGCGAGGCACTGAAAAAGACTGAAATCATTCTACTCTGTTCTAAAAGCTCTATGCCATGAATTCCTTATTTGGCGGATAATGTGAGTAATTGGAGTATGAGCTTAGTGAGCGAAACATCTGAATTTGAGCCTATACTAAATTACACAAATAATCAATGTTTATGTTACTAATCACTACAACCCAGTATGCCTCACAGCACAGAGTGAATGAAATATAGAAGTGTGCTATTTGTGCTAAAAACTCACAATCCACATTGCGAGTTACTCATTTCATTTCACGATTGCTTGGCGAGCGATACCGTCGCGGCTTGGGCAGATTTCTGCGACTCGACCACGTCTCCATTGAGAGGAGAGGTTTGTATCGCAAATTAAAACCAAGTCTCCGCATTTTAACTGGGCTACATCCTTATGCCATTTAGTGCGACGAGTCAGCTCCGGTAGGTATTCGTTGATCCAACGTGTCCAAAACCTGTCCTTTAATTGCTGCAATATTCGCCACTGTTTTCCAAGGAAAATTGACTTGTTATCTGGCGTGCCGGGATTTTGGGTAAGATTCGTTGAACCTAGCAGGAAATGATTGGGCGTCAGCGGTTCTTCGCTCACTGGATCCACTGGAACATGCGTTAAAGGCCTGTTGTTGACGATGTTGGCGGCTTCCAACAAAAGGCTTCGCAATGTTTCAACTTGAGGCGCTGTTTCCTTTAGAGCTACGGATAGAACGCGCTTGATACTCTGCACCATCCTCTCCCAGCAACCACCTGCCTCCGGGTTGGCAGGACTATTGAATATCCATTCGATACCACGACCACTCAGTTCCTGTTGTATGGTCGCTTTGTCGACCATAGACGGCAATTTCGCAATTTCTTTGGCAGCTCCGACAAAATTGGTGCCATTATCGCTTCTTATGCGCGCTGGTGCTCCTCGAATGTTGATCAGATTGCGGATACACAGAAGGCAGGCATCCGTAGATAGGTCAGCGGCTATTTCCAGATGGACGGCGCGAGTAGTTAGGCAGGTAAAGAGGGCCACCCACCTTTTTTCACGACGACGACCGATTGTGACGAACAGAGGACCAAAATAATCCAGGCCAGTAAAGGTGAACTGGCGGCTTCGGGTTGGCTGATCGAATAATACAAAATTGACAAGTTGACTTCACTTTACGAGCGAGAGCCCTCAAATCGGTAATCCAGTATTTCTTACGAACGGTGCAGATAATGGCTTCCAAATGTTGATGTTTCAGCAAATCGTGATAGTGGCGTACTATGAGTTGAGTCACGTAGTGATGTTTCGGCATCCAGATAGGACGTTTAGTTTCGGCAGCAATACAGACGGCGGCGTCAATTCTGCCAAACATTCGCAACGTCCCATCGTCATCAAGCTTAGGACTCAGCTTAAAGATACTACTGGACTTGTCGACTGGCTTCTCGTTCCGTAAGAGAGCGATTTCGCTTGTAAATTCTTCGGCTTGAACGATGGGAAATATTTGCAGTTCAGCTTCGTCTAACTCCCTTGCACTCAGCTCTCTAATTTGGCGTACACCTAACAAACGTTTCGATCTCGTGGTAGCTATAAATCTCAGAGCCCAGGCGACGGTTCGTTTCAGCTTCGAGTAACTGGAGAATCGGCTAAAATCTATGAGTGGTTGCTGTTGAAAAGTGAGGTAGACGTATTTCGCACGCAGCTCGTCGTCACACTGGCTAGGTTCGTTGTTCGATACTTATCAAACTCAACAATAAATTTGTACTCTTCAAAACTTTAAATTCAAAATTTAACATAATCAGCAATATTGCACATTGATTGTACTGTAATATTACCAATTGCATTTTTCTGAAATTAATTTCACCTTTGTACCTAGATCTAAGTCAGCATTAATTATGTATAAATTGAATAAGACTGAATAATAAAATCATCATTCGTTTGGGAATCATACATCAAGCCTATTCATTTCATTCGGGTCTAGTGAGGCTGCTAGATCCATCCCAACAGTGATCACCGCCTCTTCATTCGCCAGAACATTGGTCCGTCGAGCCGGATAGGCAATCATCATCAAGGATATCTACATTCCTACAAGTCCAGACTACAGAGATACTAGTAGCAACGATGGCATACCAAGCAGATGCTATCCAAGCATTGAACATCGGTGCTGTTTAGAGTTGGCGACTATGAATCGTCCAGCTGTCGCAACTCGTCATCGATGTAACAATCTGAAAATAGAAGACAACACAAAGCATCACAAAGTACAATATTAAAGGACTACTTATCTGATTTGGCGCTTTAATAGGCGCAATTACGACGGTGCAACTGCGACCACTTCACTTCACACACGACGATAACACAACATTGAGACTAGTCAACAATTCGTTTTACACCAGACTTAACCTCACTTTCATTGTTTATATTTACATAGTTACCAAATGTAGGTCAAAGACAAGTGTCAAATAGAATTGACCTACATTTAAAATTGTAATAGCTGAATTGATTCGTAATAGATAAACAGCTGATTGTTGTTGTACCGATCGGTTTTGATCTAGACTTAAATTGTTATACTACAATACATATATTCTGTAGTATTTGTAAGGCGCGAATAATTCACTGGGAAGAATACCGGAATTTTCAATATTGGAAAATTCCTGTATTTTCTCCCGGGGGGTTATTCGCGATCCTTTGTTCTTGGTTCATTCTTAGTCGAACCTTCTAGCGCATAGTATCATTTTTTTCGTATTCGAAGCTTTTACATTTTATTTGAATTTTGAATATTGTTGAAGTTTAGTATCTTGAAATAATAACTATTATAAAGTTTTGCATAGTGTTATTATTTGAACGGTCCGTCGAGTTTTTATTTTATATTTTGTTATTTGAATTCTCTTGAACTTTTGCTTTGAACAGGTGCCGTACAGCGGATCATCACCAACTTCAAGAAGGACAGTTCGAGTCGTCATAGCGTAGCGTACTTCGAGACTCGGCTTGAGAAGCTACAAGCTGCGTGGAGGAAGTGCGAAGACCAGCATCAGGAGACGCATCAGCATTGCAGTACGAACGAGCAGAAGTTGAAGGCGTACGCGGAGGAATACGCCGAATTGGAGACAACTGTTCTCGAATATTTAACTATATTCAAGAACGAATTGTACAAGCATCGCCCAACAGCTGTACCACATAGTGCAGCAACCACTGATTCTCTTAAGTTAGAGAGAATCAAAGTTCCTACATTTAATGTAATGTAATGAATTACGCAGACTGGTGTTCATTTCGTGACCTATGTATATCGGAGTATGGTTCACGTAAATGAACAATTAACGCCAGTACAAAAAATGCAGTATTTGCATAACTCAGTCACCGGGGAGGCCCAGGCGCTTATCAAGCATTTAAGCGTTACAGACAGCAATTACCAGCTGGCATGGAATTTGTTGTGCGAACGGTTCAATAACCATCGTGCGATTGCGCAACAGATCATGCAGCGTTTCTGGGACATCAGAAAGAGTGGAGCCAACGATCATCGGGGACTCAAACAAATTCTTGATGTCACCAATCAACTGTTAGCGAGCATCAAGACATTGGAACTCGATCCATTCAATTTGGTGGCAGTACACATCCTCAACTCGAAGCTCGATGAGGACAGCAGAAGAGACTGGCAGAAGTCCATTAGCAGTAATATGGATGTCCCGTCCTTAGACACGTTCTTGGAGTTCGTGAAGCAGCGATTCCATATGTTGGAGGCATTGAGCATGTCTCAATCGGCCAGCAAAGCGAGTAAGCAGCCAGCGGTGTTATCGCATTCAGCGCAAATCGCTGGACAAACGACTTGCATCATGTGCAAAACGGCAGGTCACGGATTATTCAATTGTGACTTATTCAAGCAGCTCGATGTACAGGGGAGACAGAAAGTCATCGAGACAAATCGATTATGTTTCAATTGCCTTAGCAATAAACATACGGTCAACAAATGTCCATCAAAGAAACATTGCAACAAGTGTGAAAAACTACTACATCAGGAACTTGCGCATCTTGATCATCAACAAGCTGCGCACATCCGCAATCATTACGTCAATACCAGGAATCCAAACCAGTATGTAATACTCGGAACCGCAATCATGGAGGTACAGTCCAAAAACGGAGATCTGGTACCACTTACAGCCTTATTCGACTCTGGTTCACAAAAATCATTCATTTGTGAATCTGCCGTTCGACTACTGGAAGTCAAACGAAGCTCCGCCAAATTGTATGTTGCTGGCATTGGCGGTAATGAGAACCTCACCACCCGAGGAATCGTATCAATTTCAGTCGCCATCACAGACACGACTGGCCAACGTGAAACCATTAACATCACCCCTTACGTCTTGGGGACCATAACTGCGCCATTACCGTCGTGTCGATTAACCACCAACTTGTCGGATAACATCCGTGACTGCAAGCTTGCAGACCCAAAGTACTACATCCCCGGGAAAATTGACATCTTAATTGGAGCCGACGTATATGGTCAATTCATACTAAACGGATTCAAACCTGGAAAGCCTTGCGCACAACTCACTAAACTTGGCTGGATTCTGTTTGGACCCTCTCAACGAGCTACAGAACTTCCAGTTACCAAAAGCTATGTAACTTACGAAGATCTGGACGCAACACTACAACAGTTTTGGGAGATTGAGGAAGCCTCCCAAGAAAAAACCACATCTGCAGAAGACAAACAGGCTGAGGAACATTACCGGCTAAACACCGTACGCAAAGAGGATGGTAAATATTCCGTTAGTCTACCCTTCAAAGCAAATGTCAATCCCACTCATGAACTGAACGGTTCAGAGAAAATTGCGCTCATCAGATTCCGGCAATTGGAGGATAAGCTCCGAAAGGATCCCGAATTATACGAGCTATATTCCCAGTTCATAAAAGAATACCTAGCTTTGGGGCATATGCACCAAATTCCTACGCATATTGCCAGAACCTCAGATGCATACTACATGCCGCACCATGCGGTATTAAAGGAATCCAGTTCAACAACCAAGCTGCGGGTGGTTTTCAATGCATCCCAGAAAGCACCCAAAGGAAACTCATTAAATGATCTACTACTGACTGGTCCAGATATTCAGGCCAACATGCTACACATAATCATGAGGTGGAGACAACATCGGTACGTCATAGCAGCAGACATCGAAAAAATGTAGCGCCAAATGAATGTCAACGATCAACATTTCCAACGGATCTTATGGAGATTCAATTTCTCTGGGCCTATTCATCACTATGCCCTGAAGACGGTTACCTACGGAACAGCAAGCGCACCATTTTTGGCTATACGAACACTTCATCAGCTAGCCAACGATGAAGAACATTTATACGCAGAAGCTTCCAAAATCCTGCTACGTGACTTTTTCGTTGACGATATCCTCACTGGATCAGATGACTTACTTGAATTAGAGAAGATTCAAGTTGATCTTCGTCAATTGTTGCGTAGAGGAGGTTTCCATCTGCGAAAATGGACGGCGAATCATTACCAGCTACTGAAATCCATACCACAGGAGGATCGCGAAACTGACGTCCCACTTGATATTTCAATCACCGGAAATATCAAAACACTAGGCCTCCAGTGGCACCCAGCCAAGGATGTATTTACATTTTCCATTCAAGAGTTGGAGAATAACAAAATACCTATAAAGCGCAGTATCTTATCTGACATTGCAAAATTGTTTGACCCTCTCGGATGGCTACAACCATGTATCATCATCGGCACAGTAACAATGCGAAAATTGTGGTCTTCAAACTATGACTGGGACGCAGCACTCGACAACAAGATAATCGAGGACTGGATGCGGGTTCGCAAAGACTTAACTTCACTAAGTAAATTAAGCATTCCCCGATGGATCAAATATTCACCAGGCATAAGGATTGAATTACACGGGTTCTCTGATGCGTCGTCAACCGCTTATGCAGCCACTGTTTATATCAAGGTGTGGACCGACAACTCCGTCTCTACTAATCTTATAATGGCCAAATCTAAGGTGGCTCCAATCAGGACACAATCCATCCCACGGTTGGAATTATGTGGCGCTGTCTTATTGACAGAACTCATAAAACAGGTATCTGAAGCCCACAATTGGCAACACATCCCGAAGTTCTACTGGACCGACTTAACAATTGTACTAGCGTGGATACGAGGAGCACCAACCAGATGGCAAGTCTTCGTGGCCAATCGCGTTAGTATCATTCAGCAAGAAACTTCACAGTCTGATTGGTTTCATGTTAACTCAGCAAGTAATCCAGCGGACTTGGTTACGAGGGGTTTAACACCAACAGAACTTATTTCTTCAGGTCTATGGTGGCATGGACCAAGTTGGTTAAACATACCAACAAGCCCTTGGGAACCACCAACTGATGTTTCACATGAAGGAATGGAAGAGCGCACTATTTCACTGCTTACAACTGTACAGGAACCGGAACTTCTATGCAGATTCTCGAACGCAACCAAGCTATTTCGCATCACGGCATACTGTCGTCGGTTCATAAACAATGCGAAGAAGGTGTCACAGAAAGTGTCTGGACCTCTCAGTTTCAACGAATTGGAGGAAGCTAGGCTACACTGCATACGACTGTCTCAACAACACGCTTATCATTCCCAGTTGGAAGCCTTACAATGCAACAAGGAAGTATCAAGTTCCAGCCATATTCGACGTCTATCTCCTTGAATTGATTCAAAGGGCATTCTCAGGGTAGGCGGCAGAATACAGCATGCAATATTAGGCGACGATACAAAACAGCCTGTCATAATTCGGAAGGGTGCGTTCGCAAGGGCACTTATCCTCACTACACATAAGCAGACTCTACATGGCGGTGTACAACTAACACTTGCCACCCTCCGACTACAATATTGGATCGTCAACGGGCATTCTCTCACAAAAAAGGTTTTAAGAGAATGTTTAACCTGCTTCAAATTCACGGCGAAACCCAACACGCAACTTATGGGCATACTTCCGTCGTCCCGAGTCCGACCCGAGAAACCATTTACCGATACTGGATTAGACTATGCCGGACCAATCATCATGAAATGGAGCAGTGCACGAGGAACCAAAACAACTAAAGCGTACGTAGCAGTTTTTGTTTGTATGGCTACCAAGGCGTTCCACCTGGAATTAGTGAGTGACATGTCAACAGAAACTTGTATCGCAGCCATCAGACGCTTCATCGCAAGACGGGGTAAATGCCGAAGAATCTTCAGTGATTGCGGCACAAACTTTGTTGGGGCTAGCAAATTACTAAAGGCAGAGTATAGTAAGGTCTTAAAACAGAGCAGTTTGGAACTCTTCAACGAGGGCATAGAGTGGAACTTCATTCCTCCTGGAAGTCCACATTTTGGTGGACTCTGGGAAGCTGGCGTGAAATCCACGAAGAGGCACTTGATAAAAACAATCGGAAAGCAAATATTGAACGTTGAGGAGCTTTACACTCTATTAGCCCAAATCGAGGCCTGTCTCAACTCCAGACCGTTGACTGAAACAAGTACTGATCCTTCAGATCATTCTGCTTTAACTCCAGGACATTTTCTGACTGGCGGCAACATATTTGAAATTATATCTGATCCCTGTGAATCAAAAACCACACTCGTGAAACGATGGAGATTAATACAATACATGAAACAGTCGTTTTGGAGACGCTGGAGCCAGGAGTATCTACAACGATTACAGCAGCGCCCCAAATGGATAACAACACAGCCAAACGTTAAGACCGGAGACTTGATCCTAGTAAAAACCGATCTATTTCCATCATACCAATGGCCTCTGGCCAGAATTGTGGAAACTCATCCAGGGCCGGACGGATTAGTGCGGGTTGTCACAGTCAAAATGAACAACAGATTCTTCAAACGACCGATCACGAAAATCTGTTCTTTACCTTTCAACGACGATTCGAAAACATTGGATGATGCATCGAAACCAACACCATCAAAACCCACTACAGAAGCGCAAAAAGAAAATGAGAAGGAAATCAACAAGCCTCCTGCAACTAAGAAGCGAAAAATTTTACCTCACAACTCTGGTTCAGTAATTACAACATTGTTTACTGCTCTCATGATATTTGGAATAGGATCACATGCTGCAGTCAATATCACACATTTACCTGGAGGACTATATGCCGAACATCCCGGTGTAGCTAACATCATACGTGGCTCCCTACAATTAAATATTCGCATACCATGGGTAAACGTACTACACGATCAAACAAATCTTCAAATGGTAGCTAACAACATTTCTCAAATGTGCCAAAGGGGATCACTAGTAACAGACGAAATCAATTGCAAGGACTTGACCGCTCACCTTCGAGAGTTCATACAGGAAATCAATACTGTCAGATTCATAAAACATCGCTCTAAACGTGGATTATTAGGACGAATGCTAAACACCGTGTTTGGAGTCAATGATGAAATCATCGCTGCCCAGTCGGACATTTGTCTCCGATCCCAGTGGAATCGCAAAGTCTTCGATTCCTTACCGATTCCATTCATCGGTTTGTCTCCGAAGCTGGACAAATTCAAATGTTTTCAATTATGTATCGAGTTAGCCTGAAATTTGAATTCATTTGAAAGTATCTGGCTTTTGGCGGCGTATGTTGTCATATATGAAATATGGAATAAAGGAATATGTATGTTTTTTCTTTGTAAGCCATGAATACAATCCGCCGTTAAATTAAAAGTGCCGTGAAATCAATCACGACACTTAGTTTCTGGACGAATTGTATATCAGGCTAGATTCAACCCATTTATACAGCCATCGATCCGAATTCGATCTGTGTCGATTCCTCGTTGGCTACAGTCATCGGTCCGGAATCGATTCCAGTCATCGATCCGGATTCGATTCCACGTTGACTACAGTCATCGATCCCAATTCGACCCCAGTATCGATTCTACGTCGACTCCAGTCATCGATTCTCCATCGACTACCGTCATCGATTCCGGATCGATTCCTGTCCTCATTTTCGGTATCGCAAAAGCGGCCATGCCCATACAAATATCTCCGACGTGTCTCCGATAAAGTCATCGATTCCTTAGTAGACAGTCATCGATCCAGGACCGGTCCAGTATCGATTCTTGTCCGACTGGGTGATGTCAATACACTAGCAGAAAATCAGAATACTTTAAAACAAACGGTATTCCAAGAAGGGAAAGGCATCGAAAACTCTCAACGCAACCTCCAATCGAATTAATGCTCAGCTACAACGATTCTCCACCCAACTAAATCAAGGATTACAGCAAATCAATTCGTACTCCAGCTGGTACGTAGTCACAGATCACAACAAAATAAACTTTTGGGGAGAAATTTTTAATGAATATTCTAGCATTTTAACGACAATCTACACCAGAACTGGCATCTGGGACTGCATAAAATTAGCGGACCTGGAAACAAAAATTAACAAAACTCAAGCTATTTTACCACCATATCTAATTACAGTGAAAACTCTCTTGGGCGGACACTCACCGTCAGCCAGTTTTTGTCCGCCCAAGAGAGGTGTCCGCTCAATAGGGGGGGATGTGGATGTTTTTTTTTTTGTATTTCAATAATACCAAATATACAAATTTTGAATATTTATTATGTGTTTACATTTAAGAAACAAAAAGAAACATTGATAATTCACGTTATTCATTAGACATGTACGTATGTAACTATCATAAAATAAATATTGTACACGCATATTTCAAAAATGTAAAAAAATACAAAAATTATTATGGAACAACCTGGAAGAAATCTGAAATTGACGATTGGCGAAGTTTTTGTTGATTTTCTTTTAATAATCTATCTTGCATATGACTTTCCAAATTTTTAAGGTGCTCAAAAGCGATGAAGTCATCTTTGCAAAATCGCTTCAAATGACCAATATGAATCAACGCTGTTCGTACTGAATCTACCTCTTGGTATTCTTCTGTTGTAATTTCTGGGTCACTATCATTACTATCATGAATTTCTTCGACAACCTCAATATCGCCATAATCAATTTCTGGATTTTCTGTTAACAAATTTGCATCTATCGTCAGAAATTCGTCACAATTCGTAGAACATTCACCAAAACATCCAGGGAGTTGCAATATCGAAGCCAACGTTGCCAGGGGCAAGTCGTCCTCAGCGTCGAAATCAGGTGGTTCAATCTCGGAGTTTTTGTTAAAGCCCGCTTTTTTGAAGCAGTTTTTTATGACCTCTGGTTGAACATTAATCCAGGCCGCTTGGATAAAATGAATGGCCTCCAAGACATTTAATGATGTCATTGTCAAACACGCCAAACTATGTTTGACAAGATGGCTGCGATATTGGACTTTAAAGTTTCGGATAACACCTTGGTCTAAAGGCTGGCAAACTGATGTAGTGTTACTGGGAAGGAATATAATTTTAATGTTCGAGTCGTAAGTCACGGGGGTGGGACGTGGCGTTGTCTAAGAACAATATTATTTTTCTGTTTTGCTGGCCAATCCTGCGATCAAAGTCCATGAGCCACTCCGCCATTATTTCGCGTGTCATCCACGCCTTTTTGTTTGACTGCCAATCTATTGGAAGCCGTTTAATATCAACAGACTGAAATGCTCTGGGACGTGCGGCTTTTCCAATAACCAGTGGCTTCTCTTTTTCTCCTGCCATATTTACGCAAAAAAGGACTGTAAGTCTGTCTTTGGAAAGTTTTCGACCGTGACACGTTTCATTCTTGAGTGCAAATGTTTTGTTCGGCAAAGCTCTAAAGAACAGACCCGTCTCATCGGCATTGAAGATGTCATTCGGACTGTAGCCTATCAGCATTGATGGCAGCTTCTCCAAAAATTGCTCCACGTCCAAAGGGTTTACTGCGGCCGCTTCGCCAGTCACACACCGAAAAGTAATGTTGTGCCTCTTACGCCACCTTTGCAACCATCCATTAGATGCCGCAAAATCATATATCCCGATTTTGTCAGCAATTTCCTTAGCCTTTGCTTGGATGATTGGCCCAGATACGGGAATTTTCTGATTTCTCACTTTCGAAAACCACTCAAAGCACATGGAATCAATTTTGTTACCATCTGTATTTAGAAAGCTTCTTTTTCGATTGATGTTTCCACCGGCCATCCAGCTTGAACGGATTTCCTCTTTTTGGCGAACGATGAGTGCAGCTTGTGTTTTTCCAATTTTAAACCTTTAAATTCAAAAATGCTCACTCGTGATTTTGTTTATAATAACGTCTTTTAATACATTACCTATTTGCTAATTCACGCACCGGTAGATTTTCTTTCTCACTTGCATTAATAATTTTTTCTTTCAAAGAGAGTATTCTTCGGACCATTGTGATAACTTTTGGACTAGTTTTCGAAAACCTGACTGAAACAAGATAAACGAACACAGCACAAATACCATATACGGGAAATCCCCGTTTTATTCCCAATATGGTATGTACAATACATACCAAATTTTGTCCGTTCAAGAGGAGTCCGTGTCCGGCCAAGAGGGGCAATACCAAATTTTGTCCGTTCAAGAGGAGTCCGTGTCCGGCCAAGAGGGGTATTTTGACCGATTTCATGGAAATGTGTTGTCCGCGTCCGGGTTAGAGGGGGTCCGCCCAAGAGGGGTTACTTTGTATGGAAAAGTCATTCTAAAAGCTGCGTTTTGAAAAAATGTCCGCCCAAGAGGGGTGTCCGCTCAAGAGGGGTGTCCACGAGGCGAGTTTTCACTGTATTCTCCATACAACAACTGATCAACTTCAGATCGCTCATGGCTCAGAATTCTTGGATTTTACTGGATACCTGCCGATTATCGATAATCGTGAGTACGAGCTCATTAAAGTAACTGCTATTTGTAGCGCCGGGATCTAAATAAAAACGAATCAAATGAAAACACGTCTGGTTGTCTTGTTTGACAGAACAGGAATGAATCTATTTCTCCATTTCACCATACTACAAGCACTGCCATCTAGATTTACATAACGTCTATTTTAACGTTCAATTTAAATTCAAAATTTATTGTTATCGCCTCTCCTGACTTAGCGCTCGTCTCGAGTGCTGCAGAGTTTTCATCTTCGTCGTCGCTGTTAACGTCCGCGTATCTACGTAGGAACTCGGGTGCATAAACTCCTTGAAGGCGTTTATTTTTATTTCGAAGTCCCGGAATGTCCGTAATTAGATATCTGTCATGAGGGAGTACGCGTTGCACTATGTATGGCCCTTTATATTTCGGCGTAAGTTTTTGATTAATACCGGGGGTAGTAACACGATTACGGAGCATAACATAGTCTCCTTCTTTTAATGGGTCATGCGTAATTCGTTTTCGATCAAATTGTTTTTTGTTATAGTGTTGCGTTTTCTTATTATTTTCCAGCGCGCGATTACGAATCGAATTTAGGTCTCGGTCAATTTTATTGAATGAATGAATATATTTGCGCAACCGGTCTTTAACGAAATTGCGTTGCTCTAATCCAAACAATACCATGCTGGGAGTCGCATCAATAGATCGGTTATACGAGTTATTCATGATGTATTCGCACTCTGGTAAATGGCGATCCCAAACATTCTCGTCTGCATTTAACTTCGAAAGAATAGCTTTTAACGTTCTATTCATTCGTTCGCACTGACCATTCGAACGTGGCGATGCGGTTGCATTTTGTATATGTTTTACAGCATTTGTGGAAAGAAATTTAGAAAATGGCAAAGAGGTGAATGGCGGCTGATGTAAACGGAGGCATCATCGGTGCAAAATAATTCGGTGGTGCTATGTACGGCACTGAATGATACACGGATGGTGTATGCATTGCGTGTGTATGCGATACGATTGTATGTGGTGCTGCTTGGTTCGGTGCAAGTGTATGCAATACAGTTGGATATAGTGTGAACGTTGATGTCGTGTTGGTGTTGATTGGAGTTGCGTATGCTGAGATGATGTTTTCGTTCTCAGGAGGTTCTTGATTACACTGTGCTTGCTCTCTCTGGTTGACGTTGCTCTCATTCACGTTCGTTGGTGAAGCGGCGAAAGTTACGGAATGCATTGGTGACGCGCTAAACTGATTTGGCGGCGTGCCACTCGCTGGCGCCGCCTCGGAATCTCTTGCACTTCCGTGCATTTTCACAACCGTCCTCAATAAATCAGAAATTGACGACAATTCCGATTTGAGGTTTTCAAACTCGGACCGACTCACAGAGTTCTCATCCACTACTTCCGGCGCTTCGATATCAATTTCATGACTACCGATGGATTCTTCCAATCGCAAAATTAACTCCGCACGCGATCCTTTAGTAGATAAATCGCGATTCGCGAGCTCAGCTTTCATGCTGATCGTTGACAAAGAATTTATCGGCACTAACATTCTGTCCGATTCGGGATCTCGAAACAAAACGAGACGATTACTTTTCGTAAGACGTCGATTACGTTTGACGGTAATTACGGATGAATGTTTTATCGTTTCCACTAAACGTTGGGGAAGAATCGCACTAGAAAATCGGGCCGATCCACTAAACGTAGGGATCCCACTTCTGAAATTCTGTAGCGCCGGGATCTAAATAAAAACGAAACAAATGAAAACACGTCTGGTTGTCTTGTTTGACAGAACAGGAATGAATCTATTTCTCCATTTCACCATACTACAAGCACTGCCATCTAGATTTACATAACGTCTATTTTAACGTTCAATTTAAATTCAAAATTTATTGTTATTCGCTACATATTCTAACTCCTGGAGCCAACAACACGTTCGCTGTTCCTACAATTGATTCATCACTACTTGGGATCAACTATAATGACCAGCTGTACTTCAAAATTGAAGAAATGGTTCTTCAAGACAAGGAATCAAACTCTGGACGATTCCTTTTACCAGTTTCTATCCTGTACGATCTGAGGAACAAACCTAACTGTATCATTAGTAAAATTTATGACCTTCATTCAACAGAGGAGTGTCTTTTTCAAGTCCTTGTCGTTCAGAGTATCATCTGGAAGCGGCTATTCAATCGAAATACTTGGCTATTCCTCACACCGAATCCAGTGATTTCACAAACATTGTGTCATGGGGAAAGATCCACGATCGTATTGAACGGGACAGGAATAGTACGATTATCGCCAGATTGTACCCTATTTACGGATGAATTCTCCTTAATATCAGAGGAAATTCACAGTGGCGGACAGTTCCCTGCCTACATGAAGCCTATGGGAATATCCATAAACTCAACATTTTCAAGAGAGAAAATCTTATCCCTGAATACAACTGAGATAATCAAGTCAACTGAAACATTTTCATCATTGGCACAACAACAAGAAGATTTCATCTCGACGCTAGAAAACATCAAATGGAAACAAATCAAGCACCATGGACTAATTGCAGGGATTTCAATACCAATTGCAGCTCTGCTTTTCATCATAATCACACTCTCTTGCCAGCTGATCAAACGACGTTTTCTTCGGCAGCACAGTGATGGTAACAACCCTGCTCCGACCTCTAGATGGTACGATCTACAACATACTTAAAGAGTCTAACGTCTCTTGGTGGGCTGCAATGTTCGATACTTATCGAACTCAACAATAAATTTGTACTCTTCAAAACTTTAAATTCAAAATTTAACATAATCAGCAATATTGCACATTGATTGTACTGTAATATTACCAATTGCATTTTTCTGAAATTAATTTCACCTTTGTACCTAGATCTAAGTCAGCATTAATTATGTATAAATTGAATAAGACTGAATAATAAAATCATCATTCGTTTGGGAATCATACATCAAGCCTATTCATTTCATTCGGGTCTAGTGAAGCTGCTAGCTCCATCCCAACAACCGGGTCCGGACAACCATCTCCCATTAGTTTCGAACTTGGGCGGGTATTCGGCACGCGTAGCATCGTCGGCCACATTGTATTCGGAAGGAATCCATTCCCATTCCCGATCGTTAGTCGCTTCCAGAATTTCGGCTACCCTGTGAGCGACGAAAGGCTTGTAGCGACGGGGATCGGTTTTAATCCATTGAACAACAGTTTTCGAATCCGTCCAGAATGTTGTTTTGTCGACTCGGACTTCATGGAGTGTTGGGATGTTGGCATACAAACGACACGCTAACACTGCGGCTTGTAGCTCTAGTCGCGACATTGACAATAACTTTTCGTTGGCCGTCTCCTCTTCATAATAACGTCATCGTCCACACGAGCGAATGTCAATTTAAATGTGAAGCTGTCACTTAATGTATTCCATCGAACTCCTAACACCTTGTCTGTCTCCACATCACCGGTCAATCGTTTTTCAACGTAAGTTCCCGAATCGCCTACGGCTTTCAGCAATCTCGGTTCGTTCGAAACGAAATTCCGCAAATGAAATCCTCCTTGACGATGAATTTTGACTACCGATTGCATTGTTCGAATGGCTTCCTCGACTGTCTCGAAACTTGCAACGTAATCGTCAACGTAGTGATGCTTTTGAATGGCATTGACAGCATCCGGATTATCTTTCCCCATCTCGTCGGCATTAATATTTTTGATGTACTGTGCGGAGCAAGGCGAACAGGCAGCACCGAATATCATGACACTCATGACATATGAGTCCGCCGGACGTGAACTGTCTCCATCGCGCCAAAAGAATCGCTGGCTATCTTGGTCCTTACGGGCAATCCGGACCTGATGGAACATCTCTTCGATGTCGCCCAAGACTCCAATAACACCAGTACGAAATCCGAACAACACGCTTAGAAGTGGCTGATTAAGATCGGGTCCTTTGAGAAGATGTGAATTTAGCGACACACCACTGACAGTCGCCGCGGCATCAAATACAAGACGAATCTTGGTTGGCTTGTTCGGATTCTTCACTCCGAAATGCGGCATATACCACGTTCGCTCACCAAACACATCTGCCTCCTGCTTCGACAATTTCTTGGCATATCTCTTCCGGATGTAATCGTTGATAACGTTTCGATATGCGGCTCCATATTCGTCATCGCGCTCCATTTTTCGTTCGATGGCTGCCAGGCGTTTCAAAGCCATCTCACAGAGCCCTATCTCAAATCGATTCCCATCTCGAACTATTGTCGACGACATCAATTCCCGTGCTCTTATCCGCGTCCGACTCGATTGGTTTTACCGGATTTTTCACACCGAGATTCTCTATCTCGAAGTAATCCTCCACGAGTTTTTCAATTCTTCTCCACTCGGCACCTGAGTTCTGTTGTTGTAGATGGGTTCAGAAAATTATAAGTCGTTGTAGTTACTTGTACAAAATATGTTTATTCACTGACTTAATAATTACTACATCAGATTTTCTGAACCATATATTTCTAATTTTGCTGGCGGTGCAATTTACAAATTGTGCGATTTAATTGCATCGTTGTGTTTTTCGGTGTGAACTTTGTCGATGCAATTAAATAGCACGTACATCAGATTTCGCCACGCGCATCCGGCTTAAGAATTTGAGCGCGGATACGCGTGGATTTCCGATCATTACATCCCGCCGCCCTTAAAAATAAATAAAATGGTATGCTATTTTATTGACTAACGTTAACTTAATTACTTAATCTAGACGCGACCGAATGTCATTCCATTTTTGTTGTATGGTGTGGAGTTATCAGCGACTGTTGATTCCGGCGTGTTGAGGCTGTTTGTTGTTAATGGTGGTCTGGGGACGTCGATTGATGGCGCTGGACCCGTAGGACTCAACTGGATGTTAATATTATTGCGCGAGGGCGTCTTCCGTTTCATCCGTAGTATAACCCAACTTAGTATGATAGCTGCACAGATTGTTGCTAATGTTGTTATGCTGTAAATGGAATAGCTGTGGATCGTCATTACTCGGTTATGTTCGGCCAGCTGTGTCGATTCATTGGCTCGTATCCAATCGCTGTTCAGCTCCTGTAGAGATCTGCCGATGTCTACTATAGATGTTCGTACTTCGATGTGGTTTCCCACCTTGATGGATGATAATGCTTCGACCTTACTTGTTGAGTTGTGGTATTCAGTCAGGTTCAGCATTTGTATCAGGTCTTGGAAACCTACATCAGGATGCATGAACTCTAATACTGTATGTTTGGAACGTTGATAAGGTAGTCGTTCCGCCTTCGTGCTATAGTCGCAAGGTCTAGTTAGCTCAAGTATTCCGAAGTTTAACAGCGGAATGGTACTATGATTCCCATTGCAATTTACATTCAGAATGGTTTTGGTCTTTATAGTAAAGAGCCATCGGTTTGGGCTTCTCATTTTAATTAAATATCCCGCAGTTGCTGGTACGGTGATGTATTTACAGCTTCGAATAAAGTTTGCCGAGTGCTGCAAGAGCTCCACCAAGCAATGTCCGTTTTCCGTGGTTAATATAGGCCCGCTGATACTACAAACAAGTATTGTCTGTTTTGTTGTTACAGTCACCCGTTTGCAGTGATTCAACTCGTTATGGGATAATATGACATACGAAAGATGGTCCACTGATTCAGCTATGTAATTTTCTTTAATCTGTATTGTTAAATCCCATTGATTATTGAGGGTGACAGGAATCAAATGTACCATTCGAACGACGTATTCCGTATCATCAGGGAGCGGAACTTCTATCCTGATTATGAAGTTGTGCTCTTCCAACAGGACGGAAACATGAAGGATTTGATGCAAAATGTAGTTGTTTTCCATAAACGGCGTGCGAGTGAATCCGATATTTCGTAACTCTATTGCTAGGTCGGTGGTGCCGAGGATTAGGGGATGTAGTTTACCGTTGAAGAGATCGTCGAGTATGTTGATTTCCAATGTTTGCCTGCTCTCCACTTCCATTAATTTAGAATTTATGTAAGTAATAAGCTCGTACGCTTTTACTCGCACTTTCAGTAAACCGAGCTCCTTACTAGATTCAGCGGTAAGATTGTTGAAACCAACTTCAAGCGCTCTCAAATGCCCCTCGACATCCTCCATCTCAGTGGTTAAGTTTCCGATCGGTTGCGTCATTTTCTTGAAATTTGCGGACATAACATTCGCTTGGCGATTGAGCATGTTGAATGTTTGCGACTCCTTGATCTGCAGTACCATTAATTGATTGTAGATTTTCGCAGCGTCCTCATCGTCCATAGAACCGAATGCCCAATGTGCGAACCGGCCTACCGCATTAAGTGCTCGCTTTGATCGAAGGTGCGGTTTTGACAATTTGAGTAGATGCTGGTTGTTTGTCTTCAATGTGTTGATTAGAATTTTCGTTTCCTGTGTTATTAGGTTGCATGTCTGACGATATTCCATGTCATCGGTTAGTGAACATATTTGCTCCGTCTTTTGCTCGTACTGGTCCATTAAGAATATTACAGCAGACAAATTCATAATATTAAATTGTGTAAAGAAAATCCAACTATCCTTGTAAAATCGAGCCCTATCGACAGTCTCAAAGACCACTGGTGTGACGTTCAGGGCGCTCATCGCATACGATTTTGATAAACCTTCGGTCGCCAAACATGGTGTTAATACGAGCATAATGTTGCTTAAAATTAACAATAGTAGTTTTTTGAATATTATTATCTTAGTTTTTGGATAAATTGCTTCCATAATCGTTGCAAGTTTAAATGTTGACAGAATGTTTATGTGTTTTGTTTTATGTTCTACAATTTTCTAAACTAATTTTGTTTTTTTTTTATTACAATTTTTTATAAACTATTTTTTTTTTGTGTTTTTGTTTTTCTTTTGTTTTATGTTTTACAATTTTCTAAACTAATTTTTTTTTGTTTTTTGTTTTTTTTTTTGTTACAATTTCTTATAAACTATGTTTTTTTTTGTGTTTTTGTTGGATTCGGCTAAACGGCCTGGATTGTAAAACTCTTAATCTTAATTCTATCGACGGTTGAATATGACTTTTAATTTTTGTAATTTTTGTTTTATATATATATGTGTCGGTATGTACATACATATATTAGGGTGCTTATGTAGGTACTCTTATTTTAAATGCGGTGTGGCCTGAAAGGAGAGGAGAAGACCAATAGTTATAGATTAATTCTGTGTTCTATTCTTTTTTCGGTGTTTAGCTGAGCCTTGCAGTATTGCTTTCCTTTATCCTAAAATAGAAAGTGTATTACTGTTGGGTTTTATTTGATGAACTGTAAAATGGCTTTAATCTGTTATTATGAACCTTTTGCTTTCTGTTCTTCACTGCGATTTCCGTTGTTAATGGACTTATTATCGAAATTACCTGGTATGGGCCAACCCATATAGGAGAAAACTTATGTTTTCTGGTGGGATTCTTCATTAGCACTTCATCACCGACGGAGAATTTGACCGAGCGTGAATTGTGGTCATAGTATTGTTTTGATTTCGACGTGTCTAAATTTTTCCTAGCTAAGTCATGGGATTTTTGCAACTGGAATCTTAATCGCTGGGCATAGTCATCAGTGTTGTACAATGGGGAAGCTTTTCTCTTTAGATTAGTAGGCATCTCAAACTTAATTCCGAGCAAGGTTGTTAAAGGCGCTTGTTTAGTCGAAATGTGCACGGAACAGTTGTGAACGTGCATCGCCGGTGACAGCCATTGATCCCAATCTAACCCGTCCTGGTTCACGAAGGACCTTAGATATTCCGCCAACGGCTTATGGCTCCGTTCCAGTGATCCATTTGTTTGTGGATGATACGCGGTTATATGCAATTTTTTAATTCCAAGTAATTTGCACAGATGTGAAAAAAGTTTTGAAGTAAAATTACTCCCATTGTCGGTTACAAGAATTTTCGGGATTTGGAATCGTGCAATTATTTCCTCATAGAAATGCTTTGCCGTCGTTTCGGCCTCAAGGTCAGGCATAGCTACACAACTCATGTATTTTGTTAAGTCGTCCTGACAGGTTAGAATATACCGGTTTCCCGAATAGGTGACGGGTAATGGACCCACAACGTCCATATAAACCTTTTCGAAAGGTAAAGTCGGAGTGTCTGTTAGGAACATTGGCATTTTCGTTTCTCTAGAGTGTTTATTTTTCTGACATTTAGGACAGGTTTTTATATAGTTTTCAATATCTCGTCTCATTCCCTTCCAACGAAATTGATCACGTATCCTCATGTATGTTTTAGTTGTACCCTGATGACCGCCCAGGGCTGAATCGTGGAAATCCTTTATGACTGTTTGGATTTCGTCAGGTTCAGTGAGAAACTCGAAATGTGGCGTATTGGTGGAGTCTGACTCACGTCTGGTTTCATCTAGGTTAGATTTATTCATCGTTGACTCAGATTTTTCTTGCATGGTCTTGCTCCTGGTCTGCACAGCAAGAATATCTGGGTTGGGTTCTAGCTGGGGAATTCTACTAAGAGCATCTGCATTTGTGTTAAGGCTACCCTTCTTGTACTCTATTATAAAGTCATACTCGGAAAGTTTGTGATGGAACCGAACTAACCGTGTAGTGGGATCTTTTACCTTAAATATCCCCTTTAGAGGTCTGTGGTCCGTGTACACTTTAAAAGGTCTCCCAAGAAGGTAGGTTCTAAAATTTTTCGTAGCCCACACTATCGCTAGCACCTCTTTCTCTATAGTGGAATAGTGCCTTTCAGCTTTTGTAAGTATTCGACTAGCAAAAGCGATAGGCCTTTCTTCCCCAGATTTTACTTGGGAAAGGACGGCACCTAAAGCTTCGTTACTAGCGTCAGTGGTGAGGCAAAATGGTTGATTAAAGTCTGGGTATGCTAAGAGGGGAGGTGAGCAGATTGCTTTTTTAATGTTTGCAAATGACTTCTGACAATTTTCATTCCAAACGAATGGCGCTTCCTTTTTCAAGAGCTTATTAATAGGAGCTGCCATCTTGGCAAATGATGGAATGAACTTCCTATAATAATTCGCGAGGCCTAGGAAGGATTGCACCTGTTTTACATTGAGTGGTACTGGAAAGTTTTCCACACAGGCTGTTCTGGCTGGATCCGGTAGGGCTCCTTCCTCCGTGCATTTATGTCCCAGATATACAACTTCTCGACGAAGAAATTGACATTTGTCTATATTTAATTTTAAGTTATTTTCCCTGAGCCTGTCAAATACTCTCGTTAATTTTTGAATATGTTCCCCCAAGTTTTTGGAATAGATGACGATATCGTCGAGGTAAACAAAACAATCAATTCCTTGTAGCCCAGTTAAAACTATGTTCATGATGCGCTGGAAAGTAGCAGGGGCCCCCGTTAATCCGAAAGGCATGCGAACGAACTCGTAATGACCATAGTTGTTACTAAAAGCAGTTTTTTCGCGACTGCTCTCTTCGATTTCTACTTGGTGGTAACCGCTGATTAAATCCAGTTTGGTGAAGTAGCGACTATTTCCCAATTGATCCAAGATATCTTCTATCTTGGGGAGTGGAAAAGCGTCTTTCACCGTCACTGCATTCAATTTGCGGAAATCCACAACTACTCTCCATTTTTTTGGCTCACCTACTACCAGCAATAATGAAGAATTCCAAGGGGATTTACTATGTGTTACTATCCCCTTTTGTAGCATATCTTCTATCTGTTTGTTGATTTCCTCTTTGTGTGCTTGTGGAAGACGGTATTGTTTTTGACAAACGGGACGCTGATCTCCCTTTGTGGGTATTTTGTGTTGCAGAATTGATGTATGATTGAGTTGATCCCCCTCTAGATGAAAAATTTCATTGTACCTTGTGCACAAATCACTTGTAACATTGGCTTCCTCAGGATTGAGGTTTTGCCCAAGGTTTAGCCTTTCGAGTAGCAATTTTATGCGGTGCTCGGGCTTGTTTTTTTTGAGTTGCAGTATTAACGTAGGCGGTTCCTTTTACAATCCTGAAATCACTGAGTTTCCTAAGTTTTGGATGAAAACCAGTACCCAAACGGAATTCCTTTTCGCCGGCGTTTAATAAGGGGATAGAAGTATAATGATTGGCCGCTTCTACAATGGCGTTGCCTATATACATATTAGTCGCAAGCTCCTGGGACTCCACAACATACTCACCAGACCGTGGCCTGACTGTGATGTGAGCTATAAAATTGCATCGTGGGGGAACAACTATTTCGCCAGATTCGGATTCTTTTGATTCCAACCCTTTCTGTCGTTTTTCCTCTTTACACGTTTTGACCTTTACCTTTTTGGGGGACCTGTCACAATTGCAATCTGTTAAAGCTAACTTCACTGTCTGGTTGTTGTTGGTTTTTATGGTTATGCTACTGGAGATGGTATCGATTAACGTTCCTCTCCATAAAACGTCGCGACCTATTACACCATCAGCTGGTAAATCCAAACCTCTTAGAATATGCCACTTGATCTCAAGGTCAGCAGTGTTGGTGTGCTCCTTCCCTAAAGGCAGCGGATGAATACATTTCAGTGTTCCCTCCGTTGATCTCGTTCCTCCAAAAAGTCCACCTACATCTTTAACCTCTTCCCCGTTTAACTTGCTCCCTGGAACTAGCGTTTCGTGGTTAAGGATGCTTATGTCAGCGCCAGTGTCGATGAGTACCGTAACTTTCCCTTTTACGGCCTCATTCATTGGAAGCGTAACATAAACCTTCCCTTTGTTTTCATATGCTTTGGTGGCAGTGACCCAGTTTTTGCAAGATCTCTTCTTACAGACAATTAAACTTGAATGAAAAAACTTTCGCGTCAAGTTCAACGTCAAGGTGATAAGGTACCGGACTATTATAGAAACGAATGTTAGCCATTCAACTGCAGCTTGAAATATATTTCGTATACTGGTGCAGTGTTTTTGTAATCTTAGATTGTTTACTTTTGGCATGTGGATTGTTTCTGGTTTATCGTCTTTTACTACTACTAGTTTTGTCATATTAGTATAATGTTTACAATTTTTTGTTGACAAGTTTTCCTTGTCTTCTACATCTCGTTGTGTTTGATTTGATAAAATATTTTCTGGTGTTGCCTTGAATTGTTTTTTTTCCTGATTTGAGTATTGGCGTTGACAAGTCTGGGGCAACTTCTAATTTGAGTTGCCCCCTGTCGAGTTTCCCTCAGTTCTCTTCAGATAGTTCTTCTAACTAAAACAAGTTGATTCGTCATGCCCAACTCTCGAACACCAGAGACATTTAGTTTTCTCCTGGGTCTTAGTATGAAATACCCGCTCCTTAGGACATACCGAACTTTTATGCCCATACGATGAACAACTTTCACAATATGGTGTATTTTTTCTAAGTCTACACTCAACATATGTATGGTTGATCTTCCCGCAGAAACCACATTTAATTCGGTTCTTACCTTCGACTCGGGGTCCTGTTTCATGACCTTGTAGTCGATTTTCATGAACCGGAGTAATATGAGATGTATTTGGGTGTGAGTCAATCTCTACGTTCCGTACTGTTAGAAAAATTGTAGGAGTCATAATTAGGAAATTGACCGTGAGTGTTAAACGAAAGAGATTGACCTTGCGTGTTGAATGAATGAGATACTTGTGGAAAAGGTTTTGTTGATGAGGAAAGTTCGTTATAGAACAGATTATTTTGAGGCAGTTGATTATATAGAGTCGCATTGTTAGATGGATTGGCGAAACAAGTTAGGGATTTGTCGAACGCTGAAGAGCATTGTGAAACCATGAAAGAAGCTTGAACTGCTATATCAGAAAGTTTTTGCAAATCTTTTTCAACGGAAAAAATAACGGATTGTTGGACAAAAGGATCTCGTAAGCCCGTTTTAAATGCAATGCTTACCGTGTTTTGTATTTCTTTTACGAGAGCCACCGAGTCTATCCTTGAATAATTCGCGTTTATTATGTTTAACGCATGACTTTTCAGTTTTTCGAGTCTTCGTGCAAAGGCTTGGATGTCTTCTGAGAATAATTGTCTAGTCTGTCTAATCTCGTTCGCTATATTATCTAATGTTTGTGGTTTTAGATAAGCAGCTTTGAGAATTTTAGACAGACTTTCCAAAGATTCCGGTTTTTGTGCCACAAATAAATGAAATGCGTCCCCCGATAACTTTGTTGATAGAAGTGAAACGAAAATAGCTTCATTCTTCGAATCGATACATTTCAAACCTAATTTGCAAGCGTTTAGGAACTCTGATAGACTACTAGAAATGTCCTTCGAATTTTCAATGCTGAACACGAGAATCATTCGTGACACGAGTTTAGCAATCGATTCTGTAGCCATGTCGGAACTGTTATCAATTGAAACAGCCTCTGTGGTAGACGAATCGGTTATATCTCGAATTCGTTTCCGCAAATTCTTGATCTCAAGATATTTATTATCAAGAGTTACCGAAAGACTACTGTTTTTATCCCGAAGCTGCTGATTTTCCCGCTTTATTAAAGATAACTTTTCACCTATTTGTTTTATTTCCTCAGCCTGCTTTTTTATTTTACACGGTTCAGCTCTTTCCCTTTTTCCCAACTCTGCTTCTAATTCACAATTCTTTTGTTCTGCGTCCTCAATTATTTCCTCTTTTCCCTTCAATTTCCCTTTCAAAAATTTTAATTCGTTTTGGCAGTCGATCACTTGTTCCACCTCTAACCGAAATTTCTCTATTAATTTTAACACTAAACTCTCTATTATCTCCCCGTCGGAGCTTCCCGTTTCAATTTCACTTTGTCTATCTTCTAATTCACTTTCTAGTAACTGCCTAATATTCGTCACTTCCCTTTTAAGTGAGTCAAAATCCCGCTCAACCGACAGATAATAACTTAACTTTTCTTTGGTTAAAACGTTCGTTCCCGACATTTAACACATAAACATTTCCAAAAACCACTTAACACTCACTCACTCTATCACTATCACTCTTTATTAAAAAAAAAAAATACTTACTTTTTGCTTTTCCCGGCTGCGCCAAAAATGTTGTAGATGGGTTCAGAAAATTATAAGTCGTTGTAGTTACTTGTACAAAATATGTTTATTCACTGACTTAATTACTACATCAGATTTTCTGAACCATATATTTCTAATTACACACAACAAATTAGACATTTCGTCTCAGACTTCACTGTCTCTTCGCTTGCGCGCAAGACCGGTTTCGAATTGCGAACATTATTCTTCGACGACGGCGGCTGCAATGATGGTTTTGTGATCAGAATGATGTAGTCGGCAGTCCTATTTAGCCAACTACTAAAATCAACCAATGTTGGATACGGTGTGATGCTGACTGCAACTTGCGCCCATTCGACGCGTTTTGAAATCGGGAGCTTGAACATCAGATCTTCCAATAATTGTGGGATCGCCAGATGCTGTTTAGTACTATTGGTGTTCAAAAAGGCGACTAAGTGTCGAACCCGAGTAGCGAATGGAATCAACAATTCGATGCGGCTTTCCGATATTGTTGGCATTTCACTTACTTTCTGGATCTGAACGCGAACCATTTGTTCCGGGCGACCGAATCGGAATTTCAACATAGACATAATCTCACCCACATGATCGGGGTGAATGAGCAGTGATTCGACGGCATCTTTCGCCTCACCTAATAACGCCTTTCGAAGGCGAAATGTGTTTTCCATTTCCGTATAGTTGAACGAAGCGGACGACTGATAAAATGATGCTTCGAAAAGTGGCCAATCCTCTGCACGGCCCGAGAACACTGGCAAGTCATAAAGTTTTCGATTGCCCGTTCCCGACACGCACGGGGGCACAAACTTACGGTATTCGGAAGACAAATGAAATTCAGAGCTGGCGGCTCCATTTGATTCAGCTGCACCGGACTCGATTGTGTTGGCGGGTTTGAGGTTAGGTTGTGTCATTTTTTCTGCCTTCTCCTCTAACCTTACACGGGCTTCTCGTTCAGTGGCAAGTTTTTCGGCCAAACGACTCATAGATTCCGCTAAAGCGGCGACTCGCGGATCAAACGCATACGTCGCGGTTACAGCTGAATCATCCTTTTCGACGCTGGATGAGTGAGAAGCGGCTAAACTTGTCCTGGCACGGCCTTTTTTACCCATGCTGCTGACGACGACACTGGCTGGTTTTGCGAGTTAAATGTCTTGACGGGCAACCAAGACGACGACGGCAAATTACAATCCACCAGCTGTCGATTGAGTAGTCGAAAGGCGAAACGGCGGCGGCTTAATTACTCAATTTCAAAGACTACTTGCGAAATCCCGTCTCTTGGCACAAGACGATGGCGTGACTCCACGTTGTATATTGAAATAAAAGATTGTTGTGTCCGCTGGAAGGGGGTCACTCGAAATAAGAACGCCTCGAATTGAGTAATGTTCACACGTTTTATTTCCTAAGAATTTAATTAATGTTAAGTTAATACAAAGAAGATAGATTTTTAAAGATTTTCGCCTTACAATATAGTGTTCCTTCCTTGGCTACTTTTGACGCTATGAAGGCTAGCCGGATATAGCCAGGGCTGCCAAATAATAATAAGAGGACAACATTTTAGAACAAAATGAGAGCTGAAGAAACAATGGCGGTTTTTAAATTTGAATTCATTTTCTTAATTCTATCGACAACAAACACAGTAATCTACAAAGTCTAATTCAAGAGAGCATAAGAAGAAAGTGGAGAAAATAATTAATAATAAAAAATGAAATTCAATATGACAATATTAAAAAGTAAAAAGTATTAAAAAAAAAAAAGAAAAATGTCACTAATACTACTTTGAAAAAGCTATAATTGAAATGACAATGGACATAGAATAAGGGAAATGAATATTAATAATAAGAGTACAAAATTAATACAAAAAAGAATAAATCGAAAATAATAATAAATAACAAAATACGTTTAAAAGCAAAAATCGAAGTGGGAAGAGGACCAATCTCCAAACAATCAATTCCGCATCATTGTAATTAAAGGAGAGTTCACATAAACAGATAAATCGGCTGTTGGTGGATTAAATATAGCATTGGAACTTGTGTTATATAATGGAATACGAAAATGGATGTCAGTAGAGACTGATCAATGTAGAAAGCCACGACAAATCTTATACAGGAAGCATTCATCAAGAATAATTCTACGCTTCTGCAGGGACACTACGTTAAGAAAATTAAGGCGTTCGGTGTATGGGAGATAAGGTAGATTGAACTTGAACAGCAAGGACCTGGTAAACTTTCGTTAGACACGCTCTAAGCCATCAGAGGAGACCGAAGTAGCAGGGGACCACACGGCAGAGGCATATCCCAAGACACTACGGACAAGCGAGACAAACAAATTCACGGCAGTGATTATGGAATGAAAATCGCAGGAACATTTCAGAACAAAACCTTTGAACCTTTGTTTATAATCTGAGAATAATGATCCGTAAGTCGAAGTTTCGAACCAAAAGTTACACCAAGGTCTTTAGTAACAAAAACGTTTTGAAGAGAAAGGGAATCAATTAAATAAGGAAAGGATTGGACAAACGAATCTGCTTTGAAACTCATAGACCAGTATGAGGAACATGCAATATTATGGAATCCAAAGTATCCCTTACATTATTCCAGGAATGGAAAAGTGGATTCAGGTGTCGAAGATAAAAATTGGATCCGTACACACCTTAGCGGTCAAGCCATATCCATACCCATCATACATACAATGCAATGGATGGCGGCTGGATGACATGGAATATGGCAACGGTGTGGCGTAGCGCGTAGTCTTAATCACTTACAATGAGGAAGAATAGAGTAGGAGAAGCAGTAGAAATGTGGTTTGTAGCTTGTAGGTGGTTTAATCCGATTCAAGTACTTTGATTCGATCCAAGTATTTTAATTCGATACCTACTCAGTACTTGAGCTAAATGTATCGATACCAAATGTACTCGGACCGGAAGTAAAAGCATCGATACCTTACTTGTATCGAATCAGCCCTAGGTAGGAGACGATTCCTTTTGTTTCAGGATGTTGGGCTTGTTTTATGTATTTGGGAAATTTGGGTGTGCTGTGCAACGTAAGCAAATGATTTTTGATTTGCTTGCAGTCAGCATCAGCATGGGTTTTTGTGTGTATACTATTATATTTAGAAGTACACACAATGCGTGCATTGCATACTGCATAGAGATGATTATGAATGGATTTAGATAATGGTGGTTTTAGTTTCAGTTAGATATTAAGATGGGATGGGAATGAATATGAATGTAATACATTATGTAATCAGAAGTTTTAAATGAGCGTAGATTTTCTATGCGTTGCGTAGTATTTATGTGGGATCTAGTTTGGGTGTTCATTTTATAGTGTGTCATTCTTAAATTGAAGGACTCGGAGGCTATGTCGTTGTGCCGAATCTTTCGCTCATTCTGTTGAGTCCTTCAAAAAGAACGACTCGTTACTGCGTTACACATCACTAAGCGTTGATAGTATTTTTTTTACTTCAATTAATACTCCGTCGGCTTCAAAAAATCTAACTAAAGTTTTTTTTGCAATGAAATATACGAAACTTTGACATCAATGCTCATCAGGCAAATTTTATTGCCCTTCTTTACATGGTCTATCTATGAGACACCCCTAATAGACTGGAAGTGAAGTATAACGCAGATGATTTCAAGATTCCTTTTCGTTTATGTTCAGTCAATATTGGTAATAAGCAAGATCTTATCTCGTAGCTATCAGTGTCGCGGTGATTAGAATTTGAGATTTCATCTTTTATACCCCATTTCTCAAACGAATTACATGCAGAGAGTTTAAATAAGTTTGAAAAAAATCTAAAATTAGCTGAATACTTTTTTGTATACTTTCTGATCTTCGTATAAAATTGTTACTTAATTAATATTAGCGTTTTCAATATACGAGTATTGCTGCAATTCTAAATTAGGCGAACTCAATTGGGGCTGTTTTCCCCAGTATTATATTGGAAAGCAGAGACTGTCAAAGTTTCAGTCAAATCACAACTGACAGATAAATCATTCACATAAGTAGTAGGTTTCGTTTGTCTATTATAATTATCAGTTGGTTCATTTTTGATTTCGATTAACTGATGCCGTTTTAAATGTTGCAGAAAAGAATTTAATTTATCAAATATTCGTATCGGTTTACAAAATGTGCATGTTTACGAAATTTCATATTTATGGAAAAAACTCAAATGGGATCCATACTTGTTAATGGATGAAGTGGTGTAGGCACATTTGTAACATGTAATCATTATTTTATAAACTATTCAAGTCCGAGGCTACTACTACCTTGCCTTAACCCCTAGCGGGGCATAGCGCGTCAACTACTCCTGCGCGCCATCGTACTCTGTTCTGGGCAATGGGGCGCAACTCCCCAAAAGACTTACCCAGTACCTGACACTCCTTTGCCACAGATCGACGCCATGTGATTCGAGGACCCCCTCTTGGTCGGCCTTGGTTGGAAATGGGGTTCCATTTCATGGCATGCAAAGCAATGCAGTTATCACTCTTCCGCAATGTGTGACCTATCCACTGCCATTTTCGCCTGCGTATCAATTCGTCGATTGGCATCTGACCCGTACGCCGACTTAGCTCTTCATTTGATATTGTTTCGGGCCAGAAAATTCTTAAAATTCGACGAAGACATGAGTTGACGAAAACTTGCAGCTTTCTGGTAACTCCTACGGAAACTTTCCATGTACTGCTCCCATACAAAAGTACTGATAGTACCAGGGAGCGAAACAGGCCCAGCTTGGTCTTGATGCTGAGATAACTGCCCTGCCAGATTTTGGACAGCATGCCGTATGCACGTTTAGCCTGGTTGATACGACGAGCGATGTCCTGCTCCGTACCACCATTTTCGGCAACAATGCTACCCAGGTAGACGAAGTTGTCCACCTTCTCCACAGGCTGCCCATTAATATTAATGGCAATAGGTGTTGGATTTCTTTTTCGCAACGGCGGGCTAAGAACCTTGGTCTTGTTGGTAGTAATCTTTAGCCCAACCTTGCTTGCCTCCCTGTCGAGATCTAACGCCATTGCGGACAGATCCATGATTTTGTGGGAGAGTAGCCATATGTCGTCAGCGTAGTCAAGATGTTGTAGATAAGATGTCAAAGTCCATTGAATTCCTCTGTCGAGTCCGGATAGGGCTGCATGCAACACATCGCCGATCACAATGAGGAATAGGATCGGTGAGAGGATGCACCCCTGCCGAACTCCACTGCGAATCTCAAAGTCCCCCGGCACCTTACCTTTATGCAGAACGCGACATTTCGCGCCGTCATAGGTTGCCTTAATAATAGCCACAAGCTTCTCAGGGATGCCTCTCCTGCGCAAGGCCGCCCATATAGAATCCCGGTTCACACTATCGAAAGCCTTTTCGAAATCGATGAAAAGCAAGTGAAGCGGAGAATCATATTCAGCGCATTGCTCGATGACGATTCGCAAGGTGTTAATGTGATCGACACAGGAGAATCCGGATCGAAAGCCAGCCTGCTCTTCATCAATTGTGCTTTCTAAGTGGACCTTTAGTCTTTCCAGGACGATTTTAGCTATTATCTTGGCAACGGCAGGAAGCACACAAATGCCTCTCCAATTATTACAGTCTGTGAGGCTACCCTTCTTTGGAAGTTTGATGATCAAACCTTCCTTCCACTCAGTGGGAAAGGTCTCTGTATTCCACGCTTTATCAACAAGTGGGTGCAGCAAATCGGCAGTTACGCTTGGCGCTGCTTGATAAAGTTCGGCAGGGATGCCGTCAAGTCCGGCGGCCTTTCCTCGTTTTAGTGCAATAATTGCAGTGACTATTTCCTCTTTAGTCGGGGCAGTGGACCGTATACGCACATTTTGATGGTTAGCTAAATTATCTATTTTATATCAGGGGGAACTTCACCAGAGGTTACACGGTTCAAGACCGCGGCGAAGTGTTCTTTCCACCGCCTCATTTGATCTTCTTCCAAGATAAGTAGCTTTCCATCACTATCTTTCACCGGATGTTGGCAGGAGTTACGACCACCTGTAAACTCCTTGATGACACCGTATACGGCGTTTAAGTTGTTACTTCTAGCGGCTTCTTCTGCTGACGCTAAAAGAGAATTGGCATAAACTCTTTTATCGCGTCGCACACTACGCTGAACTTCTCGAGCTTTCTGACGGTAAAGGAGTTCGATGCTGCTTCGATTGTCGTCTGATGCTGCAGCCAAGCGAACTTTCAGCTCCTTTCTTTCAACAATCCGCTGCCATGAAGCGTCGGACATCCAGGGCTTATTCCGGCAATCCGGGTTTGGACCAAGGATGGTATTTGCGCTATCAATGTACGCATTTTTTATGGCATCCCAGTTTTCGTTTATGTCACTATCTGGGAGACTAGTTATCTCAGCCGCTTTTTGCGCAAGATGGTCATTATATTGTTGTAAGACAGCTGGATTTTTTAGTCGAGCGGTGTTGAATTTGCGGGGCCTGGATCTTTGGTCGCTGGGGCGGCGCACGGCTGCAATACGCAATCGAACATTAGCGATCATAAGATAATGGTCTCTTCCCATCCCAATATCGGCACCCTTCTTGTTTCGCACGTCCAGGAGGCAACTCTTGAATCTTTTACTAATGGCAAAATGGTCGATTTGATTTTGTGTTCTGCGCCGATCAACAGAGGACCAACTGATTTTGTGGTGGTCCTTATGCTCAAACATAGTACCACCGATGAAGAGACTGTGAAAGTTGCAGAACTCCACAAATCTTTCACCGTTGTCATTACGATCACCAAGACCGTGTCTCCCCATCACATGTCTGAGCCCATAGTTATCAGCGCCAACTTTCGCATTCAAATCACCCATAACCATTATAATGTCACCTTTAGGTGTTCTGCTCTGAACGGCGTTTAGTTCTTCGTAGAAGGAGTCTTTTGCCAAGACATTGTCGGGTTCAGTAGGGGCATAACATTGTATTATTGAGATGTTCCTCAGTTTGGTCCGGAACCTGGCGGTCAAGACCCTGTCAGAGACCGGTTCCCAGGATAAGAGACAGTTTCGCGCGGCTCTGGTTAAAAGGAGCCCCACACCTGACTCACGGCGACTACCGGTAGCTTTACCGGAGTACAACATTACAGTGCTGCCCGTTGGAGAGATGAATTCTCCGCTGTTCCACCATCTTATCTCACTAACTCCTAAGATATTTAATTTGTACCTCAGAAATTCACTCTCTAGTTGAAGAAATCGTGCGTTCTGGGGACCTTCTGATCCATTGTCCAAGAGAGTACGCACATTCCAGAATCCAATCTTTGTCATTGTACGATAGCTAAAAGTCGTAACCGTTGAGTCAGTCCTTATCCGAGGCATAGTTGACGTTTCGTTAGCATATAAAGATTTCGGATAGTGCAAGTCCGAGGCTAATGAACTAAGTTTAGTATATGATTTGTTCCACTCAGTGGTGAACTGTTATACATAGGTTTGGAGGGATAGCCAAATAGGTTCGCAATTTTCAGAATACTTCGCGTGAACTGCATTTAATTTAAAACAAGCGGCCACAGCTTGTAGAGGGCTGTCGAAATTGAATAGATTATCGTTCACGAAATCGTATGAAAACTGGATATGCGTAATGTTCTTCATAAAATGAAAAACGATATGCTTTTGTAAATTATTTTACATTAATTTACTGTAATATTGTAGTCCTTGGTTTAATAATTAAAAGACTGACTTGACTGTTGAGTATAAATGTACGTCTTTATTAGACGACTATGACTTACCGACTAAAGTACAATATGTATGGTAGAGGTTAGTAATATTAGTATGTATTACAACACTATCATATTACATAGTATTAGTTTATGTTTGAATACCATCATATAACATCTGCTTTTGTAAGACAAATTTCAAAAATTATAAAAGCTAATTCACGTTTAATCTTTAATTAAAATCCATTGGTATATTTTATATCAAAATATTTGTTAGAACGACTATACATAAAAATATGTGTAATAGATACTAGAATTCATAAAATTTATGAAATATTTGAGGGTTTACCGAATATCTGTAGACTACTACTCATATGTAAGTTTAGATGGAGGTAAAACCTTTTTTCCAAATCTTGTCTTGATATGACTCTCTCTTGATATTGAAGGAAGGTCTTTAGGATGAGGAGGAGACGGATCTTTATCTGTAATTTCAGGAGTTGTGAATGCGGAAGTTTTTTTAGGAGATACGAAAATATGTTGCCTATTGCGTCTGTATAAATTTCCTTCAACATCTTCTACTACATAAGATCTTGGTTTTTTACAAACTGATTTTATTTTCCCAGGTGTCCAGTAGGAGTTTGGATTTCGTTTGTAGTACACCTTTGAACTTTTATTATAATAATTCTCATTCTTTTGGTTTTGTTGGTTCACTGATTTCTTAACTTTTTTAAAGTCAACTTTACGAGGATATAGAATTTTATTTGTAGGTGGAATTTTTGTTCTTAATTTTCGAGACAAAAGTAATTCAACAGGTGACGGAATATTATTTCAGGTAATTGCACGATAGTGGAGTAGAGCAATTTTGTTTCCATGCATTTCGTAAAAAGTTTCTTTATGGTTTGAATGGATCTTTCAACAAGTCCATTAGATCGCGAAAGATATGGACTAGACGTTTTGTGTTCAATATTCCACTCATTACAAAACTTACGAAATTCATCAGAATTAAAAGGTGGTCCATTATCACAAATTAATGTTTGGGAATTCCATGCCTAGCACATATAGATTTTAATTTGTCTATGACAATATTACTGCTGAAACCAGAGTTAAGACATTCAACTTCAATATATTTTGACCAATGATCCACAACTATTAAAAAATGTTTCTTATTTAATTCAAATAAATCTACACCAATCTTGTACCACCAGGGTAGGGTATTGGTTCAGTTTCATGACTTTTTAAAGGCTCTTTTGATTGTGAATTTCTATGACGAATACAAGTTTCACAATCGCTAACAATGTTAGAAATGTCGCTATTAATATTGGGCCAAAAAACGACATATTTTGCATAATTTTGACACCTTTGTATACCTAAGTTGCCTTCATGAAGCAAATTTAAAATTTCTCTTCGCATTTTAAACATAATTACAATTCTATTGGGCAGGGAAATAATGTCGTTTACTACATGTAAGCAGTCTTTAAAAAGAAAAATAGGTCATACAATCGTGATATACTAATTTCTTCTGTTTTGGCCAACCAGACCTAATATATTCTTTGACACGACTCAAGACATCATCTGAATTCGTTTCATTATACCCTTCACGGATGTGATAGGTTATATTAACTTTGTCATGAAGTTTGCAACGCACAGAAGAAAGCATCTCCGACCATATAAACTTTATATATTCTTGGTCGGTATGATGAGACGAGTCGATTAAGCTTTGTCCATCTGTCTGTCTGTCTGTCCGTCTGTCTGTCTGTTTCTATGCAAACTAGTCCCTCAGTTTTAAAGCTATCGAGCTGAAATTTTGTACAGAGCCTTATTTTTATTGCACGCAGTATATATGTCGGAACCAACGGAATCGGACCACTACGTCATATAGCTGCCATAGGAACGACCGGTCCAAAAATTCGTCTTTGTGAGAAAAACTTTTTTATTTCTAAAGATATCTTCTTTAAACTTCAGAAAAATCAACAGTATCTATAGATTAATCACATTCACGAATTTGGTTGAAATCGGACCACTACGTCATATTGCTGCCATAGGAACGACCGGCCCAAAACTTCGTCTTTGTGAGAGAAACTTTTTTATTTCTAAAGATATCTTTTTCAAACTTCGGAAGAATCAATAGTATTTTTAGGTTAATCACTTTCCCGAATTCGGTTGAAATCGGATCACTACGTCATATAGCTGCCATAGGAACGACCGGTCCAAAAATTCGTCTTTGTGAGAAAAACTTTTTTATTTCTAAAGATATCTTCTTTAAACTTCAGAAAAATCAACAGTATCTATAGATTAATCACATTCACGAATTTGGTTGAAATCGGACCACTACGTCATATTGCTGCCATAGGAACGACCGGCCCAAAACTTCGTCTTTGTGAGAGAAACTTTTTTATTTCTAAAGATATCTTTTTCAAACTTCGGAAGAATCAATAGTATTTTTAGGTTAATCACTTTCCCGAATTCGGTTGAAATCGGATCACTACGTCATATAGCTGCCATAGGAACGACCGGTCCAAAAATTCGTCTTTGTGAGAAAAACTTTTTTATTTCTAAAGATGTTGTCTTCGAAATTCACATTAATCAATAGTATTTTTAGTAAAATAATATTTCCGAATTTGATTGAAATCAGATTACTCTATCATATAGCTGTCATAGGAACGACCGTCCCAAAGGCAAGTTTTTGTCAGAAACACTTTTTTATTTCTGAAGATATCTTTACTAAATTGCATATTATTCAATCGTATTGACTGCTAAGCCACGTTCCGAAATTTGGTTGAAATCGGCCCACTATTTCATGTACCTCTTATAGGAAAAGTGAAATCGGAATAAGTTTTACTACTAATTTCAAAAAGGCAAATGTACCTTAAAACACAACGAAGGGATGATATTCACGCGAAACGTGAAGGGTATCATACCTTCGGCAAGCTTGTTTTGTATTGTTTTAATCTTCAGAGACAGATAGACTCGCTATTAATAAATTAAAATGTAAATAAAGTTCGCTGTGGAAATCTTGAAGAGCATTTTCTGAAAGTGGTGCTCTGGACAACGTATCAGCAACATACATGTATATTGTCCAGGTTTATACGTGACATTTAAATCATATGTCTGTAAACGAAGCATAAACTTTTGAAGTCGAGCTGGCACTTTAAATACGGGCTTGTTAAATATGGACACAAGTGGTTTATGATCTGTTTCTACCTTAATAGATTTACCATAAATATAATGGTGAAATTTTGTGCACCCGAAAAGAATGGCAAAAAGCTCTTTTTCAATTTGGGCATAATTTTGTTGACTTTTTGTGGGCGTTACTGATGCGAATGCAATTGGTTTTTCGTGAGCAATGAAAGCACCAACCGCTTCTTTGGAGGCGTCGACTGAAATGGTTATTTCTTTATTCGGATCATAGTATGTGAGAACCGGAGCGGAAGATATTATAACGGAATTCTCTGAAATTCCCACTAAAACTTTTCTGTTAAGAAATTAAAACGCCCGGGCAACTTCAACAAACCACCTCTTTCTTATTCCAATCGCCAAGGTACAACTTTTTATTACATCCGCCACACAACCGGCGTCGTCAGATACTTCGATACAAGTGTTTTTGGTACGTAGTCGTCGCCACTACACACACACTACGTGCCGTTCATCGCCCGATCACACCATCTTCCGCACCTGGTTCGCCGTCCACTCAGATCATGATTTTAGTGTTGCCGATTGTGCTGTTTTTGGTTCATCAGGTTTTATTCGCGTTACAGTCGGCCATCCTGAAAAATTAATGTCACCATTAGATATAGGCATAGTTAGGTTACCGCCTGTCGAGTAACTAAAATTGTCACTTTGCAGTTTTGACTAGTTAACGCCCGTCCCTTGATTGCTCAACGGCTCGCCTAGCCGCCTTCTTCAAAATCGCCTTTAGAGTGCTAATCGCCCGATGATTGTACGCCATAGTATCTGCGCAGTGAATCAACTGCCACCGTCGCCTGAAAGTTTTTATATCCGCGTATACCTTTAACAGTGCCTATAATTGTATCTATCATTTGGTAACGCTTTAACGATACGATAAGGGCCATCGAACTTATTGATCATCTTCCTATTTACGCCTCTTTCATTGGTGCAGGTACCCGCTTTTCGCCATAACACCAAATCGCCCTTGTTATATGCAAATGTATTTAACTTTCGCCTTTTGTTAAATTGGAAGTTGTCTCCATCTTTCTGCAGAGTTTGTGACGCCTCTCGCCTCCGCTTGAGTAGTCTCCCCGACTGTCTCCTGTTTGGCATGGCCAATAAGAGCTCGCCTGCATTTCCTTGTCGAAATGGATTACGTGGCATCGCCTCCTCAGCTCCGCCTGTTGGAACTCCTCCTTCCATTCCGCCGTTACAATCTTCACTTTCAGAGTGCTCTATTGTCGCCGACGGGATCAACAAGTCATCCATGTACGCCAATATCTTATGTTGCTTCTCAGATGGTAGCTTCGCCAGCATACTATTTACGATACGTTGAAACACAGCTGGGGCATTCGCCAATCCAAACGGCACACGAATATATTCGTATTGCCCGGCCGGAGTATGAAACGCCGTTTTAGATATGGAATTCTCATGAATTGGTACCTGGTGATACCCCTGCGCCAAATCGAGTGTTGTATAATAGCATGAACCGCCCAATTTATCAAGTTGATCACTTATCAACGGGAGTGGATACCTGTCCCTTATTGTGATTCGATTAAGTGCCCTATAATCGACACACATTCCGACATCGCCATCTTTCTTTGGAACTAGAATGATCAAGCTCACCATATGCGAGTCCTTCGCATATGGCGAGCTTGATTCTCTGATTGCCCCTCTATCTAGGAGTACCCGAACTTTTTCCTTTACCACTTGCTTCTCTGCCTGAGACAAGCGATAAGGTCTATAATAAACGGGCTTCTCTGACATTAATTTGATTTCCATTTTGCCTAACTGTGTTAACCCTAAGTCACCGTCCCCCGAAAAGAAACAGTGAGCCATCTTTGTCAATAATGTTTGTAGTTTACGTAGATCCGCCGTTGAGATGTCGCCCACACTCATAGAAGATACGTCTACATGATGTAAAGTGTTATGACTTACCTGAGTTGTCATCACTTTAGCTACCTGAGTCGCCTGTTCATCTGTTAGATCCGCCCTAGCGATAATTTCGCCTTTACGCCATGTCGCCGGTTCCCGACCGATGTTTTGCACCACCAGCTTTGATTCTGAACCATCAATCAGCTGAGATGCAATCGCCACCAGAGTACCATTTTTCTGTGTGTATTTGGTCGCCTTTACATACGCCTGTTTGCCAGATGTTAGTGACGTATCGACAGGTATCTCCACCGGGTCGCCTGGTGGCAATCTGATACACTCGGACGCCATTTTAGAAAAATAAGGCGCTAGACTTATTTTATTCATGGGGTTATTTTCTTCCGTCGCCTCGTGTGTACCGCCCGTACCAGACATATCTGCGCCGTGATCGCAATGTTGATTGCCGCCTTCTGGCTTTCTAATGCCTGCGCCTTCGACATCGCCATTGTTATCGCCAACGCCAGGTATACCATGGTTTTGTTGTCACTCACATTTGTATTTGCAGGCTCGCCATCGCCTTGATCGAACAGTTTTTCAGCGTGACCTTCCTTTTGTTCGACTGCAATTTCGCCCGCCAATCTCTCGAGAGAAAACGCCATAGGCATCCGTAAATGCCGAGGAGACAATTGTCTGCTACAATTGCCCGCCGTATTCGCCGCGTTCACTTTATGCACCATCGCCTCTATGTTTCCCACGCCTGGAAAATTGGGTTGTAAAAGTGAGACTCCCAATGTAGTCGGAGCGATTCCCAGCGTCCCAGGACCCGCCACCGACACGCCAGAAGTCCCGCAACCACCGCCACCGCCAATATGTATAGAACAAGTTCGCCCGTCCATTCTGGACATTGAGCCCAATCTTCTTGGACGCTAATATTGGTTGTCCGATCAATAACTCTCCACCGCCAATATCGCAGTCCGCCACGAGTGCATTGATGCTCCATGACACATCGTCTATTTTCGCCTGGAAGGTCACCTCATTCAGTGCTTCGCAAACGCCACCGCCAAAACCGTAGAGTCGAACGTACTTTCATTGGAAGACTCCATTCTTCAGTTTCGTAGCGCCCGTCGGTGTTATAATGTTCCGTTTGCTCCCAGTATCCAAATACGCCCTTAAATCTTCACCATTTAAGAGAGTGACCCTTCTCTTAAAAGTATGGTCACCTGTAATTAACATATTCACCCGCACTTTTGTATCGCTGTCGAGTCGCCGTACTCGACACTCAACCTGAGTGTGTCCTTGCCGTCCGCATTTCCTGCATCGCTCTGCTCTAGGATGTGGACAGTTCCTACTCAGGAAGTCTATCCGGGGGGTTTAACGTCAGTACCTACCATTGGGGTTTACCAGACGGTCCTCGATAGGACAACGGATTGATTTTGGAACGTCAATCAGCGCCCCCCATGCAGGCATGGAGGTAACAGTTTACATCAGTCTGCAGGGACCGACATTCATACTGCTGGATGCGGCCTATCTAAACCTCTGCCGTTCTTTGGGTCCCGGCACCCGGTTGAAAAACGCAACTCCACGCCGTATGCACAGAGATGAATCTGGGCACTCTACCTGCGATATGGGTGTTAAAGCACAACCAGCACGATGCTCCCACAAGGGGGCCTACCTCAACAGCCGGGCTGAAGTATTACTGTCGCAACAGTGCCACTCCAGGGCTCCCCGGTTCCCGTGCTACCAGATATGGAACCTCCGGTCGGGATTCGCAACCAGAAGTTGCTGCCAGTTGAGTGCCTTTCCACATTCAGGACTGGTGGCCTGACTATTCGAGGGAGCGGGATAGTCATTTCCCGAAGGCTTCACCGGAATCGACCGTAGACTTTCAACCGGTGAAGGTACAAGAGTACCACCTCCCTGCTTCTAAAACCAAATAAGTCCCACAAAACCAAACAGACAAAAGGATACCACAGGGGTACAACAAAAGGGGGTACAAAAGAGCAAGGTCAGCCAGACACTTCAACCATTCTGCGGCTGATTTTCAGCCACTGCATCAACATGCCGGCGACGTCGATTGAAGACCTCCTTAGCGAAGGCATTCAGAGCCAGGATATTTTCCCGCCTAAAAAGACAACTAGAAACGTCAGGGGAGCCATCACTGATCCTGATGCCGAAGCTATCAAGATCTCGGACTTCTAAGTATACCAAACACAAGCATAGAACATGCACCCAGTCCTCCTGGGGGTCCCCGCACATGGGGCAGGAGGAATCTCCGGAAAGCTGAAGTTCAAACAGCTTAGCGTTCAGCGATCCATGACCTGTTATGAGGAAACCCAGGCTCAGATTAAAGTCCAAGTCTAAGTTTCCTCTAGCAGCACGGACATCTCCAATATACTCATACGTCACTCTCCCTTTTGTAGACTGGTCCCATCTAGATTACCGTCTAGATAGTACAGAGTCCATAAGGAACCCAGCGATTTCCCGCTGGGGCCTCCCAGAAACCATCTCGGGGGACAACAATGGAAGCCCACTCTTAACATAGAAGGCTGTCCCACGACGAATCACTTCTAGATCAAGGGGAGGCGCTCCCATAAGAACTTGTAGGGCGAGTGTAGACACAGTCTTACATACTGGCATACTCGCATACAACACAACACGTTGACACTTCAACAGACCATTACGTCCACTCTCTGTATGCGCGCAGTCCATAAGAGCCACCGACTCGTATACTGCGCACGCAACAAACAGGGACTCGTAGATCACACGTACTGCGCGCCTACAGAGACCCCACTCGACACGTAATATCCGCCGAATCCACACAACAATTTGCGACAATCTTTCATACAGCGCGAGGATGTGAGCGTTGAAGTTCATCCTTTCACCCATAGTCAGACTCAAGTGCTTGACTTCAGTCACACGCTTGAGTCTAACCTCTCCCATCTTGATGATGGGAAGGCGGCTGTGGTCCAATCTGCCCTTGAGCATCATGGACACAGTTTTATTAGACGAGACTTCAACACCCACTTGGGAGCTCCATTCAAGGACTATGTCCATGTATGTTGCTCCCATCCTTTCTACAGCAGCTCGTGATCTCCCTTCCACAAGGATGAGGAGGTCATCGGCATATGCAAAGCATTTACACACTGCATCGAGGGACTTAAGCAGGTCATCCATCATAAGATTCCAAATGAATGGACCCACAATGGAGCCCTGCGGACATCCCCGCGATGCACACTTACACTTTCCCATTCACCCACAACCAGAGATTCTCTGTCCGAGAAGTAGCTCCTCCACAGGGCTATTTCTAGACATCCAACTGATTCCAGCTTGCGCAGAACTGCATCCCACAGCAGGTTGTCGAACGCACCCTTGAAATCTATGAAGATTCCAACAACATGCTCGCTCCTACTGTCGGCAACAGCTCGTTTGATACCGTACCACGCGTCATCAGTGGATCTACTTGCTCGAAAGCCGTACTGGCTGTCAGACAGCTGACTCTCGACTCTTTCCTCCATCCTCCGGACAAGAATCCCTTCCAGCACTTTACCAAGCACTGGAAGAAGACTTATGCCACGGTAGGATGACGGATCAGATCGGTCCTTGTCAGGGCCTTTCAGCAGTATCACTATTCGTACAGTTTTCCAACACTTCGGAAATACTCGGGATCGGAAACATCCCGCAAACATGCACTCCAAATACTCAGGGACGGCTCGCCAGATGTGTTTGCACATCACGCCAGTCATCCCGTCTAAACCAGGCGACTTTCTGCTCCTAAGTCTGCCAATACATGCCTCGATCTCCCCAGTAGTCGGAGGTGGAGTTTCCTCCAACTCTTCCCACTGGTCACGAGGAGCACTGGCAGGCGTAGCAGCAGGAAAGAAGCTGTCTAGAAGTGCAGCCACGCTTTCCCTCCAGGTATGGGTAGTGCTACCATTCACATTGATGGTAGACACTTCACACCGAGCATTTTTACCCTGACACACCCTATAGGCATTACCCCATGGGTCGTTGGAAGATTCACTGACAAATCGTCTCCAATCATCGCACTTGCACTTTACCAGCATGTCACGGTACTGAAGCCTGGCTCGCCTGAAGGCGATGCTAAGTTCAGCCGCATTGTCATTCTGGCGCGCCTTGGCACGTTGAAAACGTTTTCGAAGCCGGCTTACAGCCCGCTTCTTAACGCTTAGTTCCCTGGTCCACCACTTGACCTGGCTGCTAGCCACCGTGCGATGGATCCCAAGCACGTCACCGTTCACTAAAACCACGCATTCGTTCACATGCACGCATTTCTCATCCATACTAAGTTCGGAGAACTCGGATATAGGGAGGCGTTCAAACACCTCTCGCATCCGAGTCTCGTACAACACCCAGTCCACATGTCGTGTGCTCCAGCGACAGACACTGGGCACCTTATACTCCTGCTCCACAACCCCACCATAGATCATATTGATCTCAGTGAGGTTGTGGTTACTTATGTTCAGATCTGGGACCACACGCCACTCGTAATCATAGACCATTGCCGCCTGGTTAGCACAAGTGACATCAATGTCACTGAAACCCATGTGTCCAGCAAACGTATACCAAACAGACGGCACATTAAGAACGGACAAACGATGAGACGACAGGTATTTCGCCATGGCGCTTCCCCGCTGGTTGCGCGGGCACGTAGACCGATTTCTACGTACCTTTCTATACCAGCGCGGTGAAGTGCCATTGACATCTATACCAAGGATAAGTGGTGAGCTGCTCACCAGTAGCAGTACCCTATCCAAATAACACATATACTGGACAATGTCAACACTTGGAGGGCTTGCGACAAAGAGATCACCGAACGGCCCGCGCACGTGAACGCACACGCCCCATTCATTGGTGAGTTCCTCGATGCAAACGCACTGATAAGTGGGATCACATACCACAACAGCTAACAATTTCCTTCTGTCTCCTGTAGACACAAAAGTCCTCATTTCCGCGGGCAGGCCTCTTACACGGCCAGCGACCACATAAGGTTCCTGCAGTAGGGCAATTGAGGCCTGGCTCTGCATGAGCCTGTTTCCAAGCTCATGCATCGCCGCCACAGCACACCGACAGTTTAGCTAACAAATCAGCGTAGACATAGTATTAATGTCTGGCATTGACCCTTGCAACCATGCCCATGTACACCGGGCATACAGGTGACCGAATCATATGACCGGCCGTATACCCCCTAAATTCGCAATTGCGACAGTGCATAGGCCTGTCGCAATTTCGAGCCATGTGGCCCGTCCCGTACGGTTCCCGTACCGAGACTCGGTAGGAGAACCACTTCACGTATGCACGCTCAGACGCTATAAGTGCCTCAACTACGGCAGGCGTGCCCTCAAGCACCACATCCCCGGTGGCCTCAGGTCCTTCACGGAACTGCCTGCTGATCACTCGCATGCTCTTCTTCACATTTTCCGGCTTCACTACATCCTTGAGATTATTCTCAAGGATCTCCTCCATTAGCTCTTCCACCGCGATGCTACAGTGCACGTCCTTGAGGGTCACTTGCGGCCGAAGTTTGTCCCTTACTAGGACATCGAGTCCGCACTCCTCAAGCTTTTTGTTTTCGGCCACCTTCTGCCGTTCCGTCTTAGACGGGACTCGGATGGCTACCCCACCATCTTTCATGGGTGCAATTTTGTGCACCCGCACACCCAACGTCGGAGCTACTTCCCGCTCTACTACAGAGTGCACCTCTGCAGGAGTGGCCTTGTTGCCCCTGCTCCGTATTACTACGGACCAAGTGTCAACCGGTTTCTGAACCGGTGCTACACTGACCCCAGAAGGCCCTGTCGCCATCTGCATCAGTCCTGATGCAGGTGCAAGCACTGGTGTCGGCACGGAGGCCGCCTTCGCACTATCACCGAATTTCGGCACTGGCAATGCTATCGTTTTCAAGGCATCAATTTGCCCTCGCAGCCTCTCGTTAGCGGCCATTTGCCGCATGAGCAGCTCCTCATATTCACTTAGGATATCGCTCACGGCAATGATGGAGCGATATGAGCACTCCTCAGCTGCCATGGCACCCTTCACCCTTTCTCTAACTATTCTCATTCTTGAGAATAAGTCGCCACTCTTCTTCTTACCGGATCCTTCGGTTGCCATGACAGCATCAGAAGTCTCCCCTTCCGTAACTCCAATCGAAATGTTAGATTTACCACCTACCTTGGCAGCGGCAGAACGCTTCTTCCTATCAACAGGATCCGTCGTTTCGCCGTCCGTTGCGCTAACAGCAGGTACAACAACCTGCGCCGATCTTTTCCCAGCCGCCACTCTTTTCCTTTTTGGAGAACCCGTAGGTGTCGCCGACTCACTCGCATCGCTCTCCATCGCTGTGGAGTAGCCCTCTCCTTTATTCCGCACTTTGGGCGGCATAGCACTCAACTTAGTGTCACTGTCACTTACTCTGCTTTGGGCACCCTGTGGATGGACACCCAATCACACAACCAATGGGTTTACACATTCAATGTCTCACTATTCCAGTAATATTCTGGACACCCTGTGTCACCACCAAACCACTGTCACTACACTTACACACTGTAACCCTCGTGTCTTAGCACCGAAATAAACCACTCAGAAATTCCGGGACACCCTGTGTCCCCACTAAGTCACTGCACAACACCTCGTGTCAATTTCACGGAACACCCTGCACAAACGCCTCGTGTCAATATCACGGTAAATAACAATCCACTATTAACTGTAACTTGTTTACTGAAAAACAACACATATTGTTTTCCAAGTAAACAAGTTACCGTACACTTTCCAAAACGAGTAAACAAGTTACCGTACACTTTGAAACAAACAACATGTGTTGTTTATCGCATAGCACAAATCGAAAACACTTACTTAGGCACGGAGCACTATTCAAGCACGTCTAGTCCCATCGACCGTCCAACTCAGATGATTGCCGATTTCCTGGCAATTGAAGCACCTCACTCTTTCCGCCAGAGTATTTGCACCGCCGAAACTGGTACTTTTTCGCCCGCCAACGCCGCCCGAGCTCTCAATTTGCCGGGACACTTTCACCACCGCCGACTTTATATGGTTGTCGCCGCCCCTTTTATGTGTTTCAATTCCCACCTGGAATCGATCACACAACCCCAAGAATCCCGCATATAGCGCCGCCGGAGTGGTACATTGATAGGCCCGTGCGTTGGGCTGGATCGCTGCCGGCAGTCCTTTAATCGGACAAGATAATGCCTTTTCGCCTCGGATTTCGCAGCGCTCCAATAACGCCATCTTGTCGTGGTAATATTTCGTCATTGTTTCGCCGCCTGTTTTTATCCGCGCCAGCATTTCCTGTAGCAGCTCCGCGTAATCGTGTATGTAATGGAACACGGAGGCCGAGGTCACCAAATGTGAAGGAAAACCCTCTCCAGAGACCACCAGATGACGTGCTCTGGCAGACCGGCCCAGTGATCGGGAATAGCGGGGTGGGTATGCTCACGACAGTCGCTGGCCTCCTCCATTAACATACAAAAATGATTTATCACGTCTGCCCGTAATGCAAAACGAAAAAAATCCTAAAACCCGAAACGGACTTAAGGTATTTCAGACGTTTTCTTATTTTCACCAGCTACCCGCCTCGTTTCCTCTTTACCTTCAGCGGATTAGCCGCCACACGGTCTTTTATCAGCTGCGCCTCTTTAGCAGCCGTGATCCGATCCCGGTATTGCTGCAGCGATAAGTGCAATGGTCCTGACGGGCCGGGTTTTCGTCCCTCCTGGGGGCTGCTCATACCGCCACGTACAGGAAAAAAAAACAAGAAAAAGGTACACCCTTGTGTGCTCCGCTAAGTGAACAAAGGAGAAGAAAAAAAATAAACAGAAGTTAAGGCAAAAATAAAAAAAAATAAGAAGAGAAGAATTGAAGAAGAAAAAAAAACAACCATCCACTCAAAAGCATTAAAATGCAATTAATAACGTTAATGTTGGCCAATGCAAAAATATCGAATTTCCGTTCAATGACATTAACGAGAATTTATTTGAACTCAAAAATTTCGACGAACATGTCTAAACGAAATCTTTTTAGCTATGTCCGAACCTTACCTACACTCCACTAATAAAAAAAATACTATTTTTGGTCTTGAAGCATTGAATTTGAAATTATTTGATGGTGTTATTAGAATTTCTGTAGCAAAAATGTATCAAACAAGAGAAACAAAAATGAGAAAAGAAGAATTTCAACCAAAGACATAAAAGGTCTTAGTAGTTCTCCACGCTGAAAAAAAATGAGCCGGCAAACTTAATTGCCCAAGGCTCGAGTATCAGATTGCTTCAGGCAGAGTTACTTGCCTTGTCGGAATATCGCCTTTTCAGGCGATCATGCATCTCCTGTCTTGGCTTTGAATACGGCCTTTTATAGCAAGAAGGCTAACCGTATCCAAAGCTCAAGATCGTTGCACGCGCATGCGTTACTCTTGTCTCCGAAATCTCATTGCAGCATCGAAAACACAAAATACTAGAATCCCCAAACCACTCACTTCCGAATGGTGGGTGTCTGCAATACCAGTGGTGGGTGTCCTGGGTAACTGCTGTTGTGTCTTCGGTACTGCACTGGGATTTCGGTGAGAGATCCCGCAAATCAGTGTAGCGGTGGAAAGAAAAAAAACTAAAATAAATGGCACATTACATGACCTCTAGGAAAAGCATTCAGCAACATCCATCCATCCATGGATCCGCCCGAGCTGCTCAATTTTTGACAACCACCGGTCAATGTTGGAATCACGGCTGTCTGGATCGAACGCCTCCACCAGATCAAGCCCCAATCGCCAGTCGAATCGAGCGCTCGAGCTGCCCACTCGGATGGACGAATCACGGATTTGTTCGTCCGCCAACGATCCACTCATGGGCGAGCAACCTGTTGCTCTCGCCTCCGCCGAACCACTTCCACTCGCCAAATTTTTGAGGGCCGGCAGCGTCGTCGCCGTTTGCTTTTTCACCATCTGTTGGATCTTCTGTTCTATCTTAGATTTCAACAGGGCCTTCAAAAGCCTCGTCTCCGATTCTTCCTCGTCTAGCCCGACGCCTTCGAGCCCGATGTCCAAAACATCGTCCACCATCTCAATATTACGGCTCTCGCCCGGCCCCGCCATTTCGCTTTTACAATGTTGATTTGCCAACTGACTCAACACGGCAACACCAATGTGCATGCCAACACAAACACAAATATCGGAAGTTCGGGCGCGTCAGCACAATTCCGCACAACAATTCACTTTTCTTTCGCCTGTTCTTGTGAATTCCACAATATCGCCAAATTGCGTTCGCCGATACACGCACACCCGGATTATGTGTCCGCCTGGGCAACACAACACAAGTAAGAGCTGCACACCACTCGCGAAACTAATTGCACGCCAACATCAATTTATTGTTTTTCAGCACAAACCGGCACTAGGTGAATCCCACTTCTGAAAGTTATAACGGGATTCTCTGATTCCCACTAAAATTTTTCTTTTAAGAAAATAAAACGCCCGGGCAACTTCAACAAACCAGATCTTTTTTATTCCTATCGCCTAGATACAACTCTTTATTACACAACCGCCGCCGTCAGATCCTTCGATACAAGTGTTTTTGGTACTAAGTCGTCGCCACTACACACACACACTACGTGCCGATCATCGCCCGATCACGCCTGGTTCGCCGTCCACTCAGATCACGATTTTAGTGTTGCCGGTTGTGCTGTTTTTGGTTCATCAGGTTTTATTCGCGTTACAATATTTTACGTTCAAAGTATATCTTTGCAGCATGAGTATCATATTCTGCAGTCGTTTAGGAGCTTCTAGTAAAGGTTTCTTGAATATGTTGATTAATGGATTATGATCCGTCTCAACTGTTACGTCTGCTTTACCACAGATATACTGGTTGAAGCCAGGATCTCCTTCTCTATCTGTGCGTAGTTCCTTTGGGTTGGTGTTACCGTTTTTGATGCGTATGCAACTGACTTGTTGTCTTGTAGAAGAGCACTTCCGATGCCAAAAGTCTGAATGACGACGGGTTTGTTGACGTCAGAATATTTTAATGTTGTTATTTTTGTTAATTCTCCTTTTAATTTAAAAAATTCGTTTTCGTGTGAATGTTCCCATTTAAAATATGTTGTTGAATGTGTTAATTCACGTAGTATATGTGATTGCTCTGCTAAATTGGGAATATATCGTCCAAGATATGTAATGAACCACCTGTAACGAACCATATTATGGTCTGGTAGTGCTGCTCCCACCAGCAGAAAGAGCAGCACCTGATGAGTGGGGATCTGTTGGTGGTACGAAACCAGAGCCCGAGGGTCCCATTACACCCGGACCCAGGTCCCACCGTGTGGGCGTCTGATCCGTCCGTCAACCATTCCATCTTTGTCGAATATTTTTTTTATTCCCCATTTTTACCTCCCCTGTTTGTGTTGTCTTCGCCTGGCCTATGAATTTTTGTTAATATGTAAAGGACAGGGGCAACGAGCGGCGAAAACCCCGCCCACATCTCCCGAACTGAGCTACAGCAAGCATAGGCCGTTGCTTAGCTCGTTGAGGGGCCTTTTTCTTCGCCAGATGGCACGGCCCGACCTTCACGGTAATATACTACCTTAGGCTCCGTCCCCACGGGCATCTTCGGATGCCCACCAAACCGTCCGATACATATTTGGCCCCACGTTGGGCGCCATTTGCAATGGAGTAGTTCGGACTGAAGGCGGGATCGTGAAGGTCCTGGTGTACCGAAGTATAAATCCTTCTCAGCATGCCGCTACAGTGACGCGCGGTTATGGGCTAGCTTAAATGGGTTTTTGGCAGGGGTTGACATATGCGGCTGCTGGCCCTTCAATTACAAAAACAAAACAATTTCGCGCGTCGTGCCTCCTACATGGCTTCAAGCCGACACAAAGAAAATTTAACGAGGATAATTATTATTACATATTTTACAAGTAGAGTTTTTCTTTTGTTTCGTGTATTCGGAGCAATTTGGATTGAAGCGATGTCCAAGATGTAGATAATGTAAAAACGGTCATTACCTTTACCTTTAGAATTAATGAACTTATTCAGATACGTTATAATTCCTAGGAATCTGTTCAATTCTTCTTTGTTGTTTGGGCGTTGCATGTTTCGAATTGTTGAGACTTTTGTTTCATCCGCTTTTATCCCATTGTTCGTTAAAATGTGTCCATAAAATTTGACTTCCTTGGTACACAGTTTCATTTTTCCTTTGTTGAGTTTGAAGTTTTCTTGCTTGAGCCGCGCTAGAACTGTTTGCAGATTGTTATTGTGATCTACGATTGCCTCCTCCTCTGTTTCTCCTGTTCCAAGTATTAATATGTCATCGGCGATGCTTAGTACTCCTTTCAATCCACTGAGAATTCGACACTGTTCAATTTGGAATAATTCCATAGCCGTTTTTATGCCAAATGGCATTCTATTTGTAATTGCCACACGGAGTTAATAAAGCAAAAATGTCAGATTTAGCTTATACACGTTTTATTATAAAAATTTAAAAACAAGAAACATTATTCATTATTCATTATTCATTATTGGCCCGATCGCGTCGTTCACCCCCGGTTGGTCCGTTCGTGCCGCTCGGTTCAACACCTGAAAAGAGGTGAATACATGAGTATACAACGATACTCAGTACACACAGTACACAGACATACGCACATTCACACTGAAGGAGAACAAATACCCTTTCACGGAGACAAACCCCAACAAGAGTGGGAACACATCCCTGGGAACAAATCCCACTGTTTAGGGAGCACATCCCATTTATCTTTCATGGGATCACATCCCATTTCACACACGCACCGTACAACACACTTAGAACACAATTCCACAGGCTACTCACCGGATTGATCTTTAGTCAGCTACACTTTCCACTCGAATGCCTAAGATCACCCGTATCGAACAGGCACACCACCAGCTACTTGCCTGTTTTGTTTATTCAGGTGGTGCTTACTTGGTTTTTTTTTTACTTCGTTGGTTTACTTACTGATTAAAATACGCTGACAAACAAACCGAGATACTTACGTTTAACAGCTCGGCCATCCTGCTTATGAGTGTCCCCACTCATGGTGTCCTCTTCTCATGAAGTCTCCTCTCGATTATACCACATTTTCAGGTGTTCTGCGGATTCCACACTTTCATACGGTGCTCGCAACGTTCGATGTGAACCAGGGAGTTCGCAAATGACATATCTATCATTATTAAGAACCTTTTTGATACTAAAGGGTCCCTTATATTTTTCCATCAATTTCCTACTTTGTCCTTCGTTGAAAGTTGGTTTACGAACCAAAACTAGATCTCCGACATTGCAAACCGCTGTTGCCTTTCTTTTTTTATTAAAGCGCGTTCTCTGCTTCTCTTGGTCGATTCTTATTCTCTCTTGAACCAAATCCCTTTCTTTTTCTCGATCTTCAACAGTTGGATCACTTACTCTTACTAAGGCAGTTAACTGACCATCATTTGGTGCCCGGGGTCGGTATCCATATAACAATTTACTAGGTGTCTTCTTTGTTGTGGAATGGACTGTATTATTTATCGAAAATTGAATTTCCTTTAATTTCCGGTCCCATTTGTTGTCTTCTTCAGTAGTAGTGGCTAGAGCATTTAAAAGTGTTGAATTGAACCGTTCAACTTGGCCATTCGCTCTTGGTGTCGATACCGCTGTAAGAACATATTTGATACCACGTCGTTCGCAATAGTGTTCGAATGCTTTCGAAGTATAACAAGTTCCTCGATCAGTAATTAGGCGTGACAGTACTCCAAAATTTATAATTATCTGATCTAGGAAGTTTATGACAGGCGCTGTTTTAGTATCCTTAGTAGCATATAATTGGGTGTACTTTGTAAATGCTTCCACACAGATAATAACATATTTCTTTCCAGTTGTGCTTTTTACAAATGGACCCAGGTGATCCATATGTATTGTGTGGAATGGAATCTTGTCCTTCGGAATTGGGTGAAGTAATCCTGGTTGGAATGCAACTTTTAATGTACTTTTCAACATATGAGCGCATATTATGGAACCAACAATCTTCAGTTAGTTTCCTAAGGGTTTTCTCTATTCCGAAATGTCCAAATTCGTCGTGGGCGCGCCTGACAACTTCTGCACGCATGCCTTTAGGGATAATCCATTTCAGCCCGCTTTTGGTCTTCCTATAAATCCGCTCATTGTGTTTTTCATAGACTTCATGTATTTGCTTTTCAAAGTCCCTTTCTGGTATTTTATTTAATACGTCATTAATCACCTTGATGTGTTCGTCACTTATCTGGTTTGCCAAAATCCAGTCTGCAATCTCAATGTGCATTATTGATCGATTCTCTTCATCATTTCCAGTTTGTTTTGTCGGATTTCTGCTTAAGGCATCCACATGCGCCATTTTCGTTCCTGGTCTATACTCTACTTTGAATGTAAATTCCTGTAGTGTTAACCACCATCTAGCAATTCGGGCATTCAGATCTTTTTTTTTCGGCAGCAGCTTTTTCTGCATTACAATCTGTTACTACGGTGAATTCAATATCCAAAAGGTAGACTCTGAACTTTTTGAGAGCCTCAACTACTGCTAGTGCCTCCAATTCGTACGAATGATAATTTTCTTCATGTCGCGTAGTATTTCGGCTGTGGTAAGCGACGGCATGTAGTTTCTCATCTTGATCGTTCCAAGTGATTGGACTACGCCTCCTCGAAAACCATTAATTGTGTGGACTTCCTTTCTGTTGATTTCACCAAATATACTTTCTGAATAATCCTCTCTTAAGGTATTGCAATTTGCTCCAAGGTCCACAAAAGCTCTTTTTCCTACTCCATTAAGTTCTACATACTTGTAAAATTTCTCACCTTGCTTACATGTCCTCTCTTCATTAATGATGCGAACTTTCTTCGGTTGTTCAGTCTGCTTCTTTAAGTTTTCGTCTCTTCTTTGGTTTTTGTATGGCCGGGTACATTGTCGCAAGAAATGATCGCGACTTCCGCATCTATAACATTTCCGCTTGTCCCCATATGATTCTCCTCTGCGTTCGCCTTCAAATCGCATTTTCCGCATTGGTCGTTGTTGTCTATTGCCCTGTTGAAAGCGACCAGAGGTAGACGGCACTTGCGAATAGCTCCTCATATCGACGGTTTTTAAATATTTTAGTAAATCTTCAGGTGATTGATAATCTCCAACATCTACTGCAGCTTCCAAAGATTAATCTTGCAAACCACTGATCAAACACGATACAGCTTTCGTTCCGTATATCTCGCATGCGTTAAGTAAGCCCACCGTATCGTAATAATATTCTATCATTGATTCCTGTTTCCGTTTGACCCGTTTCATCATGTCATCCAGCAATTTCGCATAATTTTGCTTCGAAGGTAATGATTTTCGCAAATTAACTTCCCATTCCTCCCAGGTTGGCAGTTTAGAGTACCACAGGCCTGCTAATCCGCGAAAACGATTTGTGGCATAGTAAATGGTTGTTTGTTCGTCCTAACCATATATACCCCGAAGTTCGTTCACTCGATGTAGCCACCTTTCAATACACTGGGTTTTGTCCGACGGATCGAATGTGGGGATAATGTCTTTCCCCCCTCCAACATGTTGCGATCTGCTACTTAGTCGCCCAACTGTCTCCGACAAAGAAGTGACGGCACCCACCAAATGTTTAATATTTTCAGTGTTCAATGATGTTTCACACGAAGTCTCCGTCTCTGTCGAATCACTCACAGAGTCTAAGCCTCGATGCCGTTTAACTAACAATAGTTCTCCTGGCTGCCTATGTTTTTTTTCTGCCCATTGCTGGTCGAACGTTCTTCACCTTCCATACACTTTCTATTTTATTGTCTTTCTATGTGAAATAAACATACACGAACATACACCATAAATTAATCTTTAACTCGTTAAGAGAATGTTTTAGATACATGATCAATGAATGACACAAAAGCGACACGAGCAGCTTCCAACCGGGTATCCCACTTCTGACAGCTAATAAAGCAAAAATGTCAGATTTAGCTTATACTCGTTTTATTATAAAAATTTAAAATCAAGAAACATTATTCATTATTGGCCCGATCGCGTCGTTCACCCTGGGTTGGTCCGCTTGTGCCGCTCGGTTCAACACCTGAAAAGAGGTGAATACATGAGTATACAACGATACTCAGTGAATAGCCACAGACACACGCACATTCACACTGAAGGAGAACAAATACCCTTTCACGGAGACAAACCCCAACAAGAGTGGGAACACATCCCTGGGAACAAATCCCACTGTTTAGAGAACACATCCCATTTATCTTTCATGGGATCACATCCCATTTCACACACGCACCGTACAACACACTTAGAACACAATTCCACAGGCTACTCACCGGATTGATCTTTAGTCAGCTACACTTTCCACTCGAATGACAAAGATCACCCGTATCGTACAGGCACACCACCAGCTACTTGCCTGTTTTGGTTATTCAGGTGGTGTTTACTTGTTTTTTTTTTTACTTCGTTGGTTTACTTTCTGATTAAAATACGCTGACAAACAAACCGAGATACTTACGTTTAACAGAGTACTGAATGTAGTTAACTCACTACTTGCGTTATCTAGTCGAAGCTGCCAAAATCCTCGTTTAGCATCTACTGTCGAAAATATTTTCGCGTTCGCTGGAGCTGGCGTTATCTCTTGTAGTGTTTTTGATGTGAAACGCACATTCTCAATGTTTTTGTTCAGCTCGCGAGGATCTAAACATACCCACAATTTTTTGTTCTTTTTAACTATTACGATATTGTTTAGCTATGGAGTTGGCTCTAATTGTTTTGCAATTACACCTTCTTGTTCCATTCCGTTTAGTATTTCCAGTAAATTGCTGTGAAGAGCAACTGGAACTCGACGTGCAGGTTGTTTTCGGGGTACGGCGTCACTTTTCAAGTCAATTTTTATTACGCGTCTCAACGATCCAAGTCCATCAAAAACTGAATCAAATTGTTTACAGATTTGTTCGGCACTTTGTTTTGCATTTTGTTTATGTTCGTATGTGTGGTTCTTACTGTCAACTTCGTTGCACATTCTTATAAGTTTCATTTTGAAGCATGTATCAGCAGATAACAGAGGATCATGATCTCCCTCAATAATCTGGAACGTTTTCGTTTGTGTTATATTCTAATGTTTTAGTGTTAGGCATATTTTTCCTAGTGGTATTATTATATTATTCCCAAAGGCTCTCAGCTTTGTTGATGGCTTAGTGTGAAAACACACCGCATCAGACAAAACGTTTTTGTCTCTTAAGACAATAAAACGTGTTTCATTGCAGCACACACCCCAGCGAAACACAGTGAGGCAAAACAAAACGTTTTTTTTCTTGTTTCGTTTGGAGTGTGTTGAGATGAGACAAAATTGAATTTATTTAAGTATACAGTCTGATTTATAAACGAGAAACGAAAGTTCCTTACTACAAATTTGTTTTTTTTTATATACTACATACTATACATGTGCGGATACCTATGTTTAATAAAATGAAATACTATACGATAGACTTACCTTCACAAATCATTTCGGTTGCTATTTCTACCCATAGCTTATCAATTGCAATTTTATTTGCATGCTCCTTTTCTCTATAATTATAAATTGGGCTTCTTGCCTCAATTAAAAACAACAACTTTTCGGCGTCGACGTCCATAATTTGCGACATTTTATTTTACATAAAATGACCAGCTATTAAGCGGAAACGAATTTTTGTTTCTGAAAGACAACTGGCCGTCTAGTGGCAACGAAACATGTTTTTTCTTGTCTTTTTGTTCCGTTTCATGCGGTGTGTGTTGCGCCTATTGCAATATATGCAATTATCGACAACATTTGTCTCAAGCATGTTTGTTTCATTCGGTGTGTGTTGATAATATCCAAAGACATGCATTATTGACAACCAGTCATAAAACGCATCGAGACAAAGACGTTTGTTTTGTTTCGTTTCTTTTGGTGTGTGCTGCCTGATAAGAAGCAATGGTCGCTTGTTTCTTGAGACAGAAACAAACGTTTTGTCTTATGCGGTGTGTTTTCAGCCTTATCAAAATATGGTCAGGAAAATAAACACGATTTTTTTTTTTTATGATAGCCATTTATTTAACATATACCAGCATATATGTATTTACTCGTCAGGAGGCTGGATCAGGTGTATGCCGTTGGTGGACCGAGCCTACAAATATATTAAAAATAACCAATGAGCTTGAATTCTACTTTTACTACTCGTTATTTAACAGTTCTCGTATTTACGTACATATTTAAAATTACTAGCTTCATGACTGACTCCACCCAGCCTAACCGGTAAATCACTCAAGGCTCGGCCTCACGCCGCGATCTGGGATCCCGCCAATCAAACCATTGACTCCCCCAGCCTAACCGGTATATCGCAACGGGCACAGCTCTTACAGAGTGATCTGGGTTACATCAGTCATACTAATTGACCAGTGTATCACAACATTGACTCCTCCAGCCTAACCGGTAAATCGCTACGGGCCCGGCTCTTACAAAATGATCTGGGATCCCGCCAATCACACTACCTGGCTCGTCGTCAAGGGCAGATTTTCACGAGACGACTTGACGAACCACCACCAATCAGTCAAACACATTAAACGGCAATTTTTACCAATATATCATCAACTGTACATCCTCAGGAGATGACATATTGGCTTGCCATGACAAAAATAAAAATGCGATCACACACTGGGGAGCATTCTCACGAGCACAATTTAATGAAATTCACATCACTTGGTAAATAACGAGTAGTTAATTTAAAATTACATGCAATAGGCTCATGCACTATCTAGATATTCTAATTATCACCTAGCACTCAGTAAGACTACTTACCAAATTCTCAATCTACTCGAACCACAATTCAATATGTCTTTAACTATTTAACTATACACCACACTACACTGACTTGGGAGCAAGGCTGACCCAAGTCAACTTAAACTACTCGCGACTCGAGTTCATACTTTAGAATGAGTAAGATAAAGGTGCGTCTGCACTACATATGCGTTATGTAAACGAACGCATAACTAATTTATATGAAATATGAGGATACCACATAGCGCACTTTTTTCCCAAAGATGGAAAGATACCCTTGGTCGGCCTTCTCATTAATTCTACGCAATACAATTTAAGTGAAAACTAGTCTTGGTCTTACACAACCTCTTTCACATTTAATATGGATTTTAAATTGTTTAATCCTATTATATTAGTGTCACTATTATACTAGTGTCCTAGTACAAGTGGACCGGTTTTCTTCACACCTATGTGAAGTGTATGTGTGTGTCAGTGTCAGAGGACATTTGTACCAGGTTCAAGTTCGAGATCGAGTTCGACAGTGTATGGTGACACTTACATGTTGTCTTAATCTAGCAAAATATTCGTCGTATGTTTCATCAGGATCTTGTGAAGCCAAATTAAATACAGCGCGTTCATATCTTTTATTTACTCGCGGAGTTAGATTTTCTTTTAGAGCTTTTAATATATTATTCATAGTTGATTTTTGTTCGTTTGTTAAGGGTAAATTGTTAAAAATATGAAACACATCGGATCCAACTGCGGTTAGCAAAATGGCTATCTTTGTGTCCTCGGGTTGGTTGTTCAACCCAGAAGCGACTACGTAATTTGCTCACCTTTGCACAAAATGTTCATAATTTTGAATAATGTCACCTGATTTTATGTTGATTGGTTCAGGCAAAGCGATGTTGAAATGATGGCTGGTTGAGGATTGTAATCCAATTTGTTGTTCCAGTGACTTTAGTCTGCTCGATAACACTTCGTAATTTTGTTTCACTTCTTCCATGTTTTGTTTCCGCGTTTTCATGAGCTCACTACTCTTTCATAGCACTTGTTCTGTTTTTCTTGTCACACCTGACACCATGTTATATAATTTGTCCGAATGAAAACGTCGACCGTTCGTTCTAATATTTAATTCAATATTTTATTTAATACTTAGTCTAATGTAACATGAATCTTCACATAGCAAACTTTATGATGTTCCGACTCGAAGGTACAGAGAGGAGTGAACATAATTCGAGAGAATATCATAGGAATAATAGTACATGACTGTATTTGTAAATACATATATAACAGACTGATTACTGAATCAATGTCACCTCTTGAGTGATTCAGACTTGCATATAAAGACTTTTTAAACGTTTTAACAAAATTTTCAGCCTGCCCATTTAAAGATGATTGACCAGGCTATTAAAATATGTTCAATGTTATTTTTGTGAACAAAGTCTTTGAAATCAGCTGACGTGAACTGAGTGCCATTATCACGGACTAACGTTTCAACCAAACCGTAACGAGAAAACAATTCTCTTAACTTACATATTTATAGTGAATTCTGACGTTATTGTTTCTGTTTTAAAGACTTTTACAAATTTGGAATAATAATCTATAACAATCAAATAGTAAAAACCATACTTGGGTCCTGCATAATCTAGTATATGAATACGACTCCAAACTGAATCAGTTTTCCACGGAATTAACTCTGCTTTTTCCGGACTCGCTTGAAGTCTTTGACAAGGCATGCATTTTTTGATCAATTTTTCTATATCGGAATCAATCATGGGCCACCAAACGTACGAACGAGCAAGTGATTTAGCCTTAACTATGCCCATATGAGATAAATGTAATTCACATAAAATTGATTCGCGTAGTTTGTAAGAAATTATAGTTCTGTATCCCCAGAAAATACAACCATATTGAACCGTCAGTTCAAATGTTTTGTTCTTGAAAGAATCAAAAATAGAATCTAATTTTTCAACAGTACCAGTGTTAATTGCTTCTAACAATTTACTTAAACAAGGATCACGACGCGTTTCCAATGCAATAGACTTGAAATTAATTCGAAGTGGATTTTCTTTTTGAATGAAATCGACATAATTCATGTTGTTAGAATCTAAATCAAACTTTATTTGAGGAATCCCCGATAGACTATCTGCTTTATTTTCATTACCCTGAACATATTCATTTGTATAATTGAAGGAAGCTACTCAAAATGAGCGCCCAACGCTGAATGCGAGTTATGTCGTTGCCGGTGGCGGATTGCAAAAAAAATAACAACACAAGTTTTATGTATGGAGAGAAGAGTTTTTTATTCGGACTTCAGTTATGTCGTATAAAATTGTATCAAATCGCGGGGCTAGACTGGGCGAGAAGTTATGTTACTGTCCCATTTATGCATTTTTGTATGCTGTGTCAGCCACTTGCTGACACAGCATACAAAAATTAAAAGTAATTGGGAATTGAAGAAACGTAAATCTTCCCATGCAGTAAAGGATATTACAGACGTTGTTTTCCCGAATACGAATGATTCGGGCAAATTGTTATAGAAAAAAAGCGAGAATTAAGAAAAAATGTGAATAATAATTTTATTAACCAAAATATTCAATTCAACCACACTCACTCAACGTTACACTGCAAGTGTCAACTTTTCATATTATTACATTTATTCGCTGTTATGAAGAGAGTGGCTCTGAAGTTAAGAGAGAATAAACAATTATTCTCCGATTTGTTTTGCAATGATACAATCGATACTTGTACAATTTATAATACATTGAAATTATTATAATACATTGAAATTTTACTTTTCTGATGTGGTTGAAGAGGTCTTTTTACCACTTTCCGGCTTTCATTTCAAAATCGATGGGATTTTGCTTCTTTTTCCGAATTTCTTGTATAGCAGCACACGAATGAATGGATGTTCTGATTCGAACGTAGCTGATCCTTTACGAACAGACGTTGACTTTATTTTTGTGGAATGCGACGGTGTCGTATACATAACTTCACCCCCTTCACAATAAGAATTCTCCCGAATTCTGGTTGGAACATTAATCTTTATAATTTTTTGTTTTCTTTTGAGATAAGTCAATAGCCCGAAAATTGTAAGTATTGCAAATATAATTATAGTTGTATTAATTCCACATGTCCAATTTTTATGAATTTGGAGTTCTTTAATTCTATTTTTTAGTGTCAGGCTTGTCCGTTTCTTCTTTTCTAATTATTCACTTGATAGGGTGCACGAGCAAAGAAAACACGGCTCTATTCAAAGTGCCTTCCTGTCATTCTCATTCTTTATTCCCTCGTTCACAATACTGACAGTCGTTAGGTTCGTGTACTGACTAGGTTCTTACTTAGACTAATTTTTATTACAATTTATATTGTTTATATTATCGATTATTATATCATCTAACGTAATTTTATCAGAAAAATTATTTTGCTGCTTATTTGTTGGGAAGTAAAAATCATCTTTAAATGTTTCTTGAATGTTCGAAAAGTAATGGTCTAAAATTTGTATTGTACAGTTATTGAAGTGAATTAATACGTTTCCAGATACTACACGTTGTCTTACATCACATGTTTGATTTAATTTTAATTGTTTGGCATTTTCGATTAAGACTGTTTCACTATCCAATTCGATAATTTCTAAATTTGTGTTTTTGATCAATTTACAGTTTTGGTAATATATGCAATGTGTACTTACGCTAAGTTCATTTAATGTCTTTAATTTTTCATATTTATAAGCTCTGTTATTATTAGGGCAACCAAAAATATGCTCTAAAAAAATGATTTTAGGCGCCTAAAATATGCTGTTAAAATATAAAAATATGCCCTTAAAAATTAAAAAATATGCCCTTAAAAATTGAAAAATATGCCCTTATAATGTTAAAACGCTTTCATTGAACATTCGAGAAAAATATAAAAAAAATTGTTTATTGCCCAAAATTACAATTAATACATTTTGCATAAATTAAATTATTAAAACAATCAATTTTTTTAGTATTTCAAAAAGAAAGCCTTTAAGGAAATATTAAATTGCATGATTGCAATAAATTTATGATTATCCAAAAATTCAAACCGGTAGGATTTAGCTTCTTGCATTTGCGTGAATTTTTTGTAATTTATTGCAATAGTGCAATTTAAGCCCGTGCAGACGGCAAACTGTTGGCAGAAAAACTAAATAGTTTAGTCAGAAAAGTAGAACACACGGTGTTTTGTGAGACCGCGCACACCGCGATTACTAAATAGTTTAGTTTTCTGTGTGCGTGGCCTCATAAACCACCGTGTGTTTAATTTTTCTGACTAAACTATTTAAATTCTCTGCAAACTAAAAAGTTTGCCGTCTGCGCGGGCTCTAAATTACTGCAGTAAATTACAAAAAACTTACGCAAATTGGAGAGGCTAAATCCCTTCCGGTTTGACCGTAATATAGTTTTGTACATGCCAAATGATCGCTCCACGTCAAACCGATGTAATAGGGGCGGATTTCATGGACAATATTTCATCGACAGTATATTTACTTGTGGTCCGATACATTTTGTTGTGCATTTCCTTGCAGAGATTCCGCGATGAACCCATTGTTCTTCCCAATTATCGTATTTGCTTTCCGCTTCATTTTTTCATAAATCTTTTCATCAGTAAAATATAAAAATATACCTTTTTTAGTTGCGAAATATTTGGTAATACGTATAAGAATTTACGTGCCAATTGTAGTAATGCCCTCATTCCAAACGGAACGGAGGCAGGAAGTGCCAGCTCTGAAAAAAAAAGACAAACTTCCTTCATTCCGCTAAAGGTGGCACCTGCTGGAGGGCAGCTCAGTCTGGAGAGGAAATTGTGGAGTGGGTCGAATTTAGCGGAATGCTCACGGGCATCACGATTTTTTTTTTCAGGTGCCAAAAGCCATATTGGGGTAAGGGAATTCAATTACTACCGGTCGTCAGGGTCGAGCTCGCGGAAAGGAACGCGTCAGGCCAGCATCCCCATTTTAAATGTCTACTCCCTAGACATGGTAATAGCTATACTCAGCACAAAAAAACGCGGTCTCACCAAACGGTTTTATACATGTAAGTGCATGTATACGCGACGAAAACATTGATTCCCTGCTGACAAGTGAATGCTTCTGGGGCTAGCGAAAGAAAACCACGCGAATCTTTGCCTTGTCGGCCTTCTTATTATTTAAATATTAGAGCGTTCACGAGATTGATTGACGTCATACAGAGGTACCGAATTGTTCGGTATACAATACACAAATTGGTGACGCGGCACAAATATATATCCGCAATATTACGTTAGGAATAAGTTTTGATAGGACATCACATAACATTAATTTTTCTTACTCACAGTTGGTTTTTAATTTGTTTTTTTTTTTTTCTGGTTCGTTCCCAACTCCGATCCGGTGGCGGCCGCTACTGGATGTTCTTGACGTTGTGATATCTTATAGCTAGCTTACAACTACTTAACATACTATAACAGATATATACATAATTAAATAAATATATAACATTGTTTTCTTCGCGGTGTTTTTTTTTTCTTTTTCTAGGTCCCACCATTAATTTCCCATGAGCAGCGATCCAAATGTTTCTTTTTTCGTGATGTTCTCTCGTTCCAGCTGGAATTAATTCACCATATGCTCATATGGTGATAATTTCAAATATCGTGGCGATACTGTAATAAGGATACAGTAAGAGAAGTTAGGATTATACAATACATGGAATTTTACCGCGTGCTAGTAAAAAAAACGATTACCATACCTTTTATTTTACTGGCGTAAAATCTCTTTATTTTTTGTTTATGTTTCGTGGCGGTGTCTGTCACCGGAGTCAACACTAATTTTTCTATTCGTCGAATTGGGTGGTGAGCCTAACCTCTCCCTAGAGTGGAATCCTAGAGGATGATTCCTCAGATTTTAACCTCTCTTCGGTTCTCGGCAACTAATCACAAATACACTGGTTATGAAATTGGCGGGCAAAAATCACAGGAAAAACCTCACCACATTTTTTATCTGCAGGAAGAACGCACCGTACTTTGCATCTGCGGGAAGACCGCACCATCCAATTTATCTGAGCTGCGCAAGTTTGCCGATTTTTTCTTGATTTAGGCTCACCCCGGCTCTCGCCTGATACCGTGCGGAAATTAATCAATCACTACCCTGATTAGTAACTTGAAGAGAAAGATCCACAATAACAAACTCACCAAACAACTTATTTCGGCGATTTTTGCCGATTTCCTCCTTCCCACTGATTATGAACACAGCATACTGGTTTTGAACGCACTTAAAAGAAACGATGGGAAATTTTCCTATTCCCCAACTCTTTGACCTTTATCGTCCTAATTGACACGCGAAATGTCCAGATTGCGTCAAATGTACTAGTTCTAAAGTTGTTTGGTTTCTTTTCTTTCCTTTCAGTATCCCCCTTTCAGCTATTTCAAATCGGGAGCAGCCATGGAGACGAAGGACTGCCACAGGGAAAAAGCCGATCCCCATTGATCGTGGTTCGGTGGTCGGCCCATTTGGCATAATCACTTATCACGCCCAAAGGTGTCAACGGGACGGAGTCATTTTGACCGTTAAGGTCCGGAAGTGACAGCTGCCAGAGTTGACAGCTGCCAAAATTGGCTCCTCAACAAGCTAAGCGCAAGCGGTGGCCTGCGCTTGCTCGGGAGATATGGGCTGGGTTTTTGCTGCTCGCTGCCCCTGTCCACACATATTAAAAAGCGAATTCACAGGCCTGGGATAGACAACACAAACGAAGGGGGTGAAATTTGGGAATAGAAAGGTAAGTGTGGAGCCAGCCGGCTCAAATGCCATCACTTGGTGCTCCGAGGTCCAGATGGCGGTGGACCTCGGCCTTCTTTATCCGCTAAAAAAAATCACAACAACCCGACCTGAGGCCCCCGTGGCCGAAAGAGAAAAAATTTTTGTGGGGGCCTCCCATTGCGAAGCAAGGGATGAGGCCTTTTACCTCATCCCGTCAATCAACCTGACATTGGAAGAATAGGGCTCCTCAAAGGAAAACACCGTGGTTTTAGCAAACGTTACAACTCATTTTTAATCAGAAATAAGGGAAACAGTAGTAGATCAGTATATATGGTAATAGTATAATATATAGTAATCAAGAGACAAAATATTGTGTTTTCTTTTCTTTTGTTGTTTTTTTCTTTTTTTTTTAAATACGTGATCATAACAAAAACACTTACCCCATGGATCTGCAATGGCCACCGCTAAACTGGAGTATTGGTCTAAATACAGAATGTTAGTAAACACAAAGAAAAAAAAAAAACTTTTAAATGTGATGTACGATACGGTCTGAGGTTATGATACTGCCGAATTTCCATTATTTTTACAACAACTCAATTCGCGGTTTAAGAAGGTCTACGCGCAACGAATACAAAGCCGCGGTACAACTAACTCGACATGCACGTTGTCCGTCCTCCAAGACCATCGATGTAGCAATAATTGGCGTAAAAAAAACAACCGGCGAAAGGGGGCCACCCTAATTCCAACGAGCCAGTGTTGTTTCCAAGAGGAATCTTCAACGCCGGCGATCTGGATTTACCAAAAACTCCCGGGTGAGCGAGAAGGTCCAGCGGATAACAAGCAGACTGCCACCATAAATCGACGAACAAAACGTGCCGATTTGATTTCGCCGGCAGTAGAAATCATGACGTTGAAAATTTGACACTTCTTCTTATTTTTGCGTCCGCACGGCAAAATAAATCCGGTCGATCCCCTCGTGAGGTGACAAGCCACCTCGTGACATTTTTTTCAACTGGCCGGCTCAAACGACTCTCAATGCAACGGCCCTTGCAACTCGCGCAACCAAAATCGTCGTTTTCGGCTTTTTCGACGGTGGGACGGCAAGAAAAACAACCAACTTCCCGAAAAAAAGGAAAACCCCGCCGGTGTCCTCGCGGATCTTTTTCACTCTCGATTCCCCCGAGATGACAATTGTCCGGAGTGGCTTATCACTCCTACAGAAAACATGACCGCCAAGTCCGCCTATAAGAGGCCGATTCTAACTCATAAATGCCCATTTTAAAAAATTGTAACGACTTTTCACAAATATAAATGATTTGAAATCGTCTCTGTTGAATCACTCACAGAGTCTAAGCCTTGATGTCGTTTAACTAACAAAAGTTCTCCTGGTTGCCTTTGTTTTTTTTCGACCCATTGCTGATCGAACATTCTTCACATTCTTCTTCTTCACACTTCACATTCAATTGAGTTTCTATGTGAAATAGATTCGTACATACAGATCAGATAAGAGAATGCTTTAGATACATGATCAATGACACAAAAGCGACACGAGCAGCTTCCAACAGGGTATTCCACTTCTAACAGCTAATAAAGCATAAAAGTCAGGATTCGCTTGTACACGTTTTATTAAAAGTTTAAATACAAAAATTTATAAAAAGTTATTCATTTTTGACACGGTCGCATTTTTCACCCCCGGTTGGTCCACTTGTGCTCGGTTCAACACCTGAAAAGAGGTAAATACATGAGTATACAGTAGCACACACACACACACATACATACACACACACAGACACGCACACTCATTCACACTAAAGGGAGAACGAATCCCCTTTCACGGGGACAAACCCCAACGAGAGTGGGAACATATCCCTGGGAACAAATCCCACTGTTGAGGGAACACATCCGAATTATTCTTTACGGGATCACATCCCTTTGCAACACACGCACCACACAACTCACATAAAACACATTAACGCAGGCTACTCACCGGATTGATCTTTAGTTTGCTACACTTGGCACTCGAATGACTCAGATCACCCGTATCGTATAGGCACGCCACCAGCGACTTGCTTGATTTGTTTACTCAGGTGGTGTTTACTTGGGTGTGTTGACTTAGTTGGTGTTTACTTGGGTGTGATTACTTAGTTGGTGTTTACTTACGGATTAGAATACGCGTGACAAACAAACAGAGATACTTACATTTAACGCCTTAGAAAACCGACCGCTAGCAATGTTGCCTTATCCCGCCTGAGGACAGGCACAAAAAAGCAGGGGCCTTTGTCCCTCTGTGTGTCGAGTGGCACGCGCATTACACAAAAACCGCATGTTAATTACCCCTGTTGCTTTTGTAATGCGTGTTAATAGGAACAGGAATAGTTTTTGAAAAATGTTCTAAGCAGTAAATGCACAAATCATCTGAGTCAGAATTAACTTTTTTCATTGTAGTTTTCGATGTTTTCTTACGTTTGTATGATAATTTTTTTTTTAATCATGGGTTTTTTTCGCCTTTTTATTCTTTTGTTCCTCTTGCAATTGGTCTTTTTCTGGGGTGTCAGTTAGCACAGCGCAGCGTCTACTTCTCCTCTTTGTTTTTGACATGGATATGTCTTATAGCTGGGGGTCACCCTAAAAATCTGTCCGTAACACGAAATATCTGCTGTGCTACTCGGGGGTCAGAAGAGGAAACAAGCCCATTGAACATTTTTCCGAGTTCTATGAATGGAGTGGCCGATTGGTTTACAGAGTATTTCCAACCAGGCTCTCAGAATTTTGACTTGTGCTCTCTGTCCCACGCTCTCAGTCAACGCGACGACGCGACGCCATAATCAAAACTCCTGCATACATACCATACCATACATTCAAAATCCTCAAAACTATAGAGTACGCTCCGTACTCCCTAACTAATTTCCCTCAGGCCAGCGGACCTCCTCCTCTCATTCATTCATATCATTCTCATTCTCACCATTTCATTAAACAAATTGTGCAATCCCGACATGCACATGCATAGACCCAATCTGAGGTCACAATTAATGAAATTTCATTTTTACTAATTATTTAGGTCAAGGACGTCCAAGGACTTTCAATGACCTTCAATTTTCGTCAATTCCCATTCATTCATTTAATAAAATAGCGCCCGTTGTACTATTTGATTCACTAGGGTCCCAGAAAAAGTAGCAAGTAGTCAGTTCGACTAACATTTGGACATGCGCAGACGCAATTTGAGAGAGTACATAGTTCCCGCCCCCCGAAGATGAGCGAGAGCGGATGAAGTTTATTCGAGCCAAATCGGGTGATCCAGCGACTGTGGTTGTGCATTTGCAATGGCGGCGATTTGAAGTCTGACTGGCCCACAATGTGGGCCCCCACCACACGTGCAATAAACATATAGAATAAAAGCTCCACATACGGTACGATGCATTAGCAGCATAAATGTTGAGTTTCAATAGGGCGTGTCTATCTGTCTCATGTTGTTGGTTGGGTGTTCAATCTCATTAGATCGGGTGTATCCGGTTCATATGGGGGCGTTAGCGTTCAATGGGGTATGTCTCTCTGTCTCATGAAGGGTGTGTTAAGTTTCATTTAAGGCGGGTTTATCGGGAATCGGTTCTTGGAAGACAGGTTATTGGCTTTTGGTGGGAAATGATACAAAGTATCTACACTGCATGCAGATACATCGGAACATGGATATGTTTTTGGTTACCGACTGCGTGGAACCTGTTGTGTTGAAGATATCGACGTAAGTTTTATAAAGATCCCAGTATAGTTATACTGGATGAAATCATTCGACAAAACACGTCCCACGCTTTCGGTAGGCAGAAGACATATCCATGTTCCGATGTATCTGCATGCAGTGTAGATACTTTGTATCATTTTTTACGAAGTGATTCAGAAATCTTGGGCAAGGGGCAAATATTTTGTAGGATCTCAAACGATTCATTTTGAGTGCCTGTAGGAAGAATTTTTAAGTTTTAAAGTTTTGCATGTTCAATTTGTTTGCCTCACCTGAAAAATGTTCTGCGGCTGGTAGTGGCCGGTCAGTTACAGAAGAAGGTGCAAACTCATCATCGTCGAAAATATTCCTATTAAATGGCCAAATGCCGCTCACTCTGAAACCTGATATAATATTGCTTGGAGTCAAAGCTCTCGGCAATTCTTCGGCAACTATCCCTGGAATGTCATAAATGGTCATTGTTTGGCCAGGGTGGTTTTTCAACCAAGCGTCAATTGCAACATTTACGTAAGTTTTAAATGGGCCATAAGCCCCCCGATCAAGTGGTTGAAGCTTGTGGCTTGTATGCGGGGGGAACGACAATAGCACTATTCCATTTTCTCTACAAAAATTTATTGTAGGTACAAACACGTGGGAATCATGGTTATCCAACAATAAAAGTACTTTTCGCTCTGTAGAACGTTTAGCATATTTTGCAAAATGTTGGATAAATACTAAGAAATTTTCCACCTGCATCCATCCAGAACCGTTCGCATCGCCTATGCAACCAGGAGGGCCATCGCGTATAAAATGATTGTGAAATTTTTTTCGGGGAAAAAGAAACATAGGTGGCACTGAATTTCCCAATGCATTTACTGCTGTGCAAACGGTTATTAATGTGCCTCTTTCTTTCAGCTGATGTGGTCGCACCAACTTGCTTTGTGCCTTTTACAACAACTATTTTATTAGGCCGCTGAACTGTGGTAACCCCTGTTTCATCAAAGTTGTAAATAACGGCTGCTTCAAATTTGTACTTGTCTAAAACTTCTGCCAGCTTATCGAAAAATTGGTCAACGTTGACTTTATTAAAGTTAACAGCACGAGCATAGCTAGTAGCTTCAGGTACCCTTAAAGACAAATTGGGATTCCTTCGCATGAAATTTGTAAACCAGTCTCTCCCAGCAAGACCATTTTTGCTCCAATTTTCAGAAACTTTTATTTCTTTCTTGTCGCAAAATTGTAACGCCTGCAAGATGAAATTTTGAGGTTTAATTAGATACTCAAAGATAAATACATTTTTTTTGCAAGTTTCCGAATCTCTTTCGGCGTTAATCCGAAATATAGTTTCGAGCAAAACTCAATATATACGCAGAATGTCTTTCTTCGTCTAAATTCATTACTCGGGTGTGTGACATATAGCCCATTTGAGGCTGCTCGCCCATTTTCAGCCGTTTACAATATCTATTAAGGGATACATGACAGATTCCTAACTCCCGGGATACTTCCCGCTCTGATTTACCGCAGGTCATTATTTGGACCTCTATTTGTTTTCCTAATTCTTTGGCGAGGCATTCTGTAAGGAAAGGCATAAAAAATGATCATTTGAAATATATTAAATATAAAATATATTTCGGGTTCAAATGTAACATGTTACTTTTGTACCTTGGTGCTGTGTTACAATTGTACCATAGTTCATCATAGAGTCTTTGTTGAGGGCCCCAAAACCAGGGACAAAACTAACCTAAAACTACACTCACGATTCACTACCGAGGGCTACGGACAATAAAATTCCCACGTGGAATGTCTGGAATGTATAAGAACGCCTCGAAATTAAAGTCTCCCGGAAGGCGCAAAATCTGCTTATGCGTACTTAAAGAACAAACTACCGCACAGCACACGCGAGACACAATTCTGACAGATGAAATTTTCGGTACTGTTACGAAATCATAGTACGGCTTTTTAAGAACAGATGTCGTTCAAATCAATAAATTCCAGGATAGACATAATGCGTCTGTTTCAATTGTACCGCTTTACATTTGTACCCGCTCTCCCCTATACGATGGAAGACGCCGCAACAACAACGTAACAGGGTTCCCAATCACTTTTCACTCGTCTCGTAACACCTCGTAATGGCCGAAAGACGAGAATCCATCTCGGATAAACACGATCAGCTGCTTTCTTGCTAGCTTAATTTCCTGACTGGCATGTTTCTTTTCGTTTACTGACATTTCTTTGACTTGTCAGACGTCAGTTTCGACAACATTGTTTATGTTATGGTTGATCGTACATACTCGTATGGTTTCTTTTGCCGTTTCGATTGTTTGATGTTTCGGACCAAGTGAGTTATATGCTCGTGGTGGGCATATGACAAAAAAAATAAATTGTTTATAGACTTCTTGCCTTAGAAGTCTTCAACTAAAACACTTTTATTTAATCTTTAATAAAATCACTTTATTATAAGACTTTCAACTTTTAACAATTACAACTTAAATCTTAACTTAAACTGATCGGGACGATCTTACTTCACAATCTGGACCTCGAGCATTAGAAGTCCATCATTTTTATATTAAAATTATTGTTTACAAAACCGCTAATTGATCTGGATGAATCATTGTATGCTTTGATGGATTTAGTTTGAATCAATTAGAATTTTAGTTTGTTGACATTATTTATAATTGAATCGCATAGTTAATTGATTTTACGTGTTCGAACAAGTGCGAATTTAATATGAGTCAATTAGAAATTTGGTTTGTTGACTTTATTTATAATTGAGTCGCATGGATAATTGGTTTTGACGAAAGAAATACGTTATGGGAATTTATTGGGAGTTATGGGCTGGTGAATTTTGTGGTGATGATGTCATTATGGTTAGGACGCTGTGAAGCCTGCGTAACTACACCCTCCTTAAGATCATTGTTGTCCTCAACAATATTTAAAACTTCGGATTCTATTTGTTTACTTTTCAAATTGATATTATTTGATTGACGTTTCGCTTTTAAGTATAAATATATCAAAAAGGACGTTGTGATTAATATGACAATTAAAATGATTGATCCAGTAGTAATTACATGTTTTTGGTTTATATATTTTAGTTCTGTAATTTTTTCAAAATTATTTATATTTTTAATTTGCAAATCCTCAAAATTTAAATTATATGTGTATCCAGTTGTGTTTATAATAGGGTATAAAATAAGTATTTGTTGAAATTCATTAATTACATTATCATAGGTTATTTTATTTATGTATACTTTGCAATTACTGAATCTAACGATAAAATTTCCTTTTAATTCATATGGTTTCTCATTACAATTATGATTGATAACTTCGTTTGCATTTATGATAATTAATAATCCTTTTTCAATTTCTTCAACATTTGTAGTATTGCTTAATTTTATGATACATTTCTCATTTTTACATTCTAACTTATGTTTTAATTGCTTAATATGTTTTTGTAATTCATAATAATGGTTTTTGTAATATACTACTTGATTAATATTAATATTTAGCGATTCATAGTTTTTATTTGGAATTTTCCTTACATAATAAGATCCTAATGGTTCGGTCATAATAGGAATGTTGATAACGAATATAATTGTTTCATTTTTAATTAGTACTTTTACTGTAATCTCTTTGAGCTCTTCGAATGTAAGGTTGTAAGAATTTATTTCATCATGTGTTAAGATTATTATTATTCCTGTTTTTGCTGAATTTACATTGTCAATAATTTTTTCCAATTCATCTCGTAATAGTTCCAAATTGCGGTAAACTTGCATGTTAGTTATTGTTTCAGTTATTTGTTTTGTGTTATTATTAAGACTATTCGTAAACTCTTTATATTGAGTATTGGTGTAATTTATATTCTCGATTATTTTATTTAAGTTATTTTGGAAAGCATTATTTATTTTTATTTGTTTATTCATTGTTTCTATAAGATTGTGATTGTTGGAGTCTATTAGTCTTAAATGATTCGAAATATCCTCGTAATCGTCATTATCCATGGTACCGAAAAGGAACTTGTATAAACTTCCTATGGGATTGATTAACCCTCGTTTTTGTCTTTTCAAGGTTTCACATATTTTAATGTGTTGGGAATGGCTTAGAATAGTTTTACAACTTTGAACAGGAGAAATATTGGTATTTGGAGTTGTTTTATTTAAAGGTGAGAATAGAGTTTGGGCAAATTTCGAGTCGAAAGTTAATAATTTCAATTCTGATTTAATCGTTTCAATTGTGTCTAGAACGTATGGACTTGGCGTTATATCTCTGACTATTTCGTTTAACGCAAATTTGTATTGATTTAAGTTAATCTTATGATAGATTCGACGATAATCCCTAATTAGCTTAATGGGGTCAGTTTTTATTAAAATAATTCCAGTTTCAGAATAAACTCTTTCAATTGTCATTTCAGAATATACAGTTGTTAACATTAGCGACGTCACAAGTATTATTAAAATTACATTTGCCATTTCCTGAAATGTTGGAAAGGATGGAAGGATAATTATACAGTTATGATAATTCTTATGCTACATACTTCAATTATTTAAGTAGGCCATGCTTATTTTATTAATTTTCCTTGAATGATTTCTAACGCCATTCTGTTTCTAAAATATAGAATATCTTTTTGTGAAAAGGTAGGGTTTTGATTTCTAGAAAGATATTCTGCAATTATACAACTAAATTCGCCACAATCGGTTCCGTTAGTTTGTCGTGGGTTACTTTTTATGTTACGTTTTACAAAACCCGAAGGTTCAATTATTAATTTCTTTTTGGTCTCAGATTCCGTACACAAATATTCTGTAAGTTGATTAAGGATCTCATGGTTATCGTTTCCTTGGGAATCATAATAATTTATAGAGTTGTTTCGAAGATCTATGATAGTCATTATCCAACGAATACCGTTAATATGTACTGGAACTAATATCAAATCATATGAGAATAAATCTACTTTTTTTGTCCACCTACTTACTGCATTGTATCCTGTTTCTAGAAGACGGGTTGCAAAAAATGTGTTCATAGTGTATGTTCTAGGTAAGCTCTTATCATTTTTACTTCTGTCTACTATTAGATTTAAATAGAAATTAATTATTTGATCGTTAAGCCATTCATCTTTTCGTAGAGTACGTATATCATTTCGTTTAACTATAATTCCGAACTTGGAGATTAATGTTTCATTAGGGGGTGATGAGAGGTTCAAAGCTTCTTCAATGATTTCGGTTTCTCAATTTCTGTACTTGCTGTGTCATTAATTTTTTCGGTTTCTGTACTTTCATTTCCTAGTTTGGTTGATTCAATAGATAAATATTTTTTAACTCTCTTGATTCTAACGGGGTGGATTTTATTACGAGGTTTATTATTTTTTATTAGTATTATATCGTTCCCACGTTTAATTATTTCTTCCTTCCTATATCTTGGTTTTTGTTTATGTCTCTCACATTCATAATTTTTTATGAAAACTTTATTTGATGGAATTTCCTGTCTATCTTCCCTACTTTTATTATGATACGCTAACCATTTAACCTTTTTGCTATGTAATAATTGAAGTATTTTATTTTTATCCTTTAGTCCTTGTTGAATCTCAATCGGTTTACACTGGATTGTACTATGGATAGTATTGTTATAATATTCGGTAGCTTTAAGAATTTGTTCTGTAGTATTTAAGTTCGGTTGAGTTACATTAATGATTCTGATGTGTTCTATTAATGAATTGTGACAACGATTTATATCGGAATTACCTGTGTGGGCTTTAGGTGAAGTGAAATGAATTTCTATATTCTCATTTTTCAAAAATTCTTTTATATTTACCGTATTGAATTCATTATCTGCGATTAATTTCTTAGGTTTCCCCATAATTGCATTGCGTTCTCTAATAAGTTCAATGAATGTTATGGCATTCCTGTCTGTTGTTTCTTTCGTATATAGGTGCTTCGAAAAATTATCTATACTTGTAAAGTACTGTCTCGTTCCTATCATAAATATATTTTATCAATATGTACGATTTCATTTATATCTGCTGTTTCTGAATGTTCAAATTTAGGTTTGACTGGTTTCCTATCGTATTTTGCAGAATTGCAAACATCGCAGTTGTTAATATACCTTGTAATTAATTTAATTAAATTATAGTAGTAGAATATGTATTTAATTTCCTCATAATTTTCCAAAATTCCTCTGTGATTGCTTTTTTCATGAATTTCCTTAATTTTTTCAAAACATTGTTTTTCAGATAATAAGTCAATTGCGTTATTCGAGCATTTTATAAATCTTAATGTTGTACTTTTTGAATATAGTTTAATTAATATAAGTTGTATTTTATTCCATTTTTTATCGTCTAACTCGCAATATATCCCTATACTTCCTTTTTCTGGCATGTAGCGTCTCAATATATCGATAATTAAATTCTCACTTACTACATAAATCCCTTTCATCAATATATATTTTTCTTCTTTTTTCAATCATTTTTGTTTCTTTTTGTTTTCTTTGTACTATATGTATTTGAGTTTTATATATGTTAACGATTCCTTCTTTAATTGTAATATGATCATTTAAGTTTTCTATACCAGAGTGCACTGTCACACAATCACTAACATTGCGATTTATTTCATAATCGAAACTTGATTTCTGTTTTTCTTCTTTTGATTTAGTATTAATATTTTTTAAGTTTTTATATTTTAAATCAAGTCTCCCTAATTCTGTGTGTACGTTTATCTCATGGGTTTCTGTATAAATTCTACTTAAAAAGTCAGCCACTTTATTATCTTTGCCTTGTACGAATTGTATATCGAAGTTGTACTCGTTTAGTTTAATCTTCCATCTCTGTAATTTTACATTGGGTTCTTTAAGGTTTGTTAACCAAATAAGGGGTCGGTGAGCAGTTCTTATTTCAAATTTTACGCCAAAAAGATATGGTCGGAAATACTGAGTTGACCAGACTATAGAGAGTAACTCTTTCTCTATTGTGGAATAATTCCTCTCATGATCGTTGAGGGTTCTACTTGCGTAGCAAACTTTGTGACCTTGTTGGGATAGGACTGCACCAATAGCTTTGTCAGATGCATCCGTAGTTAAAACAAATTTTTGTTTGAAGTCAGGGTAACGTAAAATTGGGTAGTTTGTTATTCAATTTTTTAATTTCTCAAATGCATTAATATATTTTGGATCGTTAATATCAATTTTATTTTATTTTTTTACTGAGTCAGTTAGAGGACCTGCAATTTTCGCGTAATTGTTAATGAATTTACGGTAATAACCGGTAATTCCAAGGAAAGATTTTAATTTTTTTGGAGTATTTGTTATATTTAATTTTTGAATTGCTTCGATTTTGTCTAAATTGGGCTTAATACCATCGGGGGTTAATGTGTGTCCAAGGTATTGTGTTTCTTTAGCAAAGAAATTGCATTTGTCGATTTGGATTTTTAATTTATGTTTCCTGAGTATTTCAAATATTTGCTTTAGATTAGTTTCCATTTCTTGAAGAGAAGTAGAGAAGATCAATATATCGTCCATGTATACTACACATGTTTTGTTAATATAATCCTTTAAAATTTCGTTCATCATTCTCTGGAATGATGCAGGTGCGTTTTTTAAGCCAAAGGGCATACGATTAAACTCGTAATGTCCACTTGGGGCTGAAAAAGCCGTTTTATGGCGATCATTTTCGTTTATCTCAATTTGGTGGAATCCCTTTGCTAGGTCAAGGGTAGTGAAATATTGAGCTTTTCCGAGCTTGTCGAAAATACTCTCAATATTTGGAAGTGGATATTTGTCATCCATTGTCTCATTATTCAACTGCCTATAGTCAATTACTATCCTCCATTTTTGGATTCCGGAATTGTCTAATTTTTTTGGCACAATCCAAATAGGGGCATTATAGGGAGAGCTTGAATTTCGAATTATTCCTTGGTTTAGCATGTCATTTATCTGACATTTAACTTCTTCCTCATGAGCGGAAGGGAATTTATAGGACTTGGCATATATTGGCTTATTTGATTTAGTTATTATCTCATGTTTAATTTTAGTAGTTGAAATGAGGTTATCACCATCTTTGTAAAATATGTCCTCATATTCCCTGAGAAACTTCTTCAAAATGTTAATTTCCTCACTGTTGAGATTTTCAAACAATTTTTCAATAGAGTTATTGGGAAATTCTAAATTAGCTTGTTGAAAATTTATTTCGTCAGGCAAGGCATAGTTAAATTTTATTTTTTTATTGTTTATGATAAGGTGTCCTACACCAAGATTTAATGAACAGATTTTGGCCTATTATTGCTTTGAACACTTTATTTTGAAGGGACATTGTATTCCATATTATTTTTTCATTTGCGGGTAAATTGAATTCAGATGGCATGGTTGTTATTAATTTATGCGTTACATTGAATATTCCACCTAAACCACTAATTGGAATGGGTTTTAGCAATTTGATTTTAGTAAGGTGTTTCAGGCAATTTACGTCAATACTTGATGTGGTAGATCCTGTATCTATTAGGACTGGAATTATTTCATTTTCAATTGTTAAATTAATTATGGGTAAAATTTGTCCGAGGCTTTTACTTGAAAATTTATATCCATAGGTTCGGGTTCTTGGTTTCCTGGTTCTACTCTCATAGATACTGTTCTATTTTGATAATTCTGGCGATTATTGGGTTGATAATTTTGATTTTGATAATTGCGCCAATTGTAATTTCTCTGATTGTTATTGTTATTCCTATTGTAATGATTCTGATTATTTTGAGGATAATTTCGATTATTTTGATTATTTTGATTGTAATTTGGCTTGTTGTTTTGCTGATTATTTTTATTAAAATATGGGCGGTTATTATTAGGGTGATTATTATTTGAAAAATTATTACGTTGACTGTTTCTATTATTTGGATATCTATTAGATCGAGATACTTCGGTTCTGTTTTCAAAATTTACATTATTTCTGATTTCTAATAAAATACAATATGCTTCGTCAAGAGTAGCGCAGTTTTTAATTTCTAAAAAGTAAGCTTTATATTCTGGGATTAGTGACTTGAATTTATTCAATACTAAATTTTCGTTCCTGATGGGGCTGAACTCTGGATATTGATTTTGATTTGGATCTTGAATAAATTTAGTGTTTAATTTGTTCAAAAAGTAGCTCAAATTTGAATATATTTCGTCAATAGACCTATTATGGTTACTTATTTTATGTATGTTGTTTACGATACTACTATAACTTTCACTAACGCTAAAATTGTAAATTAATGCAGTTTTAACATTTTGCCATGAAGGGTTTATTAATTTTTGCAAAATATGCCTAGCTTTGCCTTGTATTTTATGGAGGATTAGTCTAAAAATGTATGCCTGTTCGTTGCCTTGTGATAATGATAGTATGGTGTTGGCTTCTTCTATCTACGAATTTAACGAATATTCATTATTTCGGCCATTATATATTGGAAGACGTCTGGCTTCTTTAATTAGTTCCTCGAAAGTGAGTTGAAGAGGTAGGGCTACGTTTTCTGGATTTACTGCCATGTTGGACCAGGTGTGATGATGAAAATTGATAGTACTCACGTCAGTTGTCGTTAAAGATGGTTGATGATAATGTTTTAAAGTTGAACAGCTTCTGGATTCACGTTGTGGTTTAGTTTTTTTAAATTATTTATTTTTTAATCTGACTCTTATTTAACTAAGGTCAGTGTTTTATAGCACTTAATTTTCTTAAGGCCTTGTTGTATTTTTGTATTATTGGTTTTGTTGTGGTTCAGTTTTTCTGACACCAGTAAACTTAGTTTCAGATCAGTTTTCCTGATACATGAAACTTAGTTTATTTTATTATTGTGGTTCAGTTTTCCTGACACCAGCAATTTTAATTTCAGTTCAGTTTTCCTGACATATGAAATTTTTAAATTTTTTGTTTTTATGGCTCAGTTTCCCTGACACCAATATTTTTTTATGTTTTTTTTTTTTATTTTTTTTTATTGAAATTCACAACACATAAACGATGTTAGTTCGAGTCTGCAATTTTGAGCAGGGTCGCGATTTCACAAATTATTAGGTTCGATTGGATTTATAAAGTTTTTCCTTTAAAAAATCCGGACAACTGCGCCAATTATATGCTCGTGGTGGGCATATGACAAAAAAAATAAATTGTTTATTGACTTCTTGCCTTAGAAGTCTTCAACTAAAACACTTTTATTTAATCTTTAATAAAATCACTTTATTATAAGACTTTCAACTTTTAACAATTATAACTTAAATCTTAACTTAAACTGATCGGGACGATCTTACTTCACAATCTGGACCTCGAGCATTAGAAGTCCATCATTTTTATATTAAAATTATTGTTTACAAAACCGCTAATTGATCTGGATGAATCATTGTATGCTTTGATGGATTTAGTTTGAATCAATTAGAATTTTAGTTTGTTGACATTATTTATAATTGAATCGCATAGTTAATTGATTTTACGTGTTCGAACAAGTGCGAATTTAATATGAGTCAATTAGAAATTTGGTTTGTTGACTTTATTTATAATTGAGTCGCATGGATAATTGGTTTTGACGAAAGAAATACGTTATGGGAATTTATTGGGAGTTATGGGCTGGTGAATTTTGTGGTGATGATGTCATTATGGTTAGGACGCTGTGAAGCCTGCGTAACTAGTGCGTAATCGTGATTAGTTTTAATTATATTAGTTTTGCGTGGACTCCATCATCATCATTCATCGCATCGGAAATATAGTGCCGGCTAGCATTTAGATAAGTATCTACATACTCACAAGTCCCTTGACTCGGTACTTTGTGATAAATTTTATCTTTACAGATTCGATGTCGACCCACCGACGTGACGGTCGGCTTCTACAGCAGCAGATATGAGGAGTCTCGCAGCGAAATAATTCAGTTAATAATCTCAATTATGAAAAATACAAAGTAGAAAGGAAGTTAACTTGTTTATTTCGAGCAATCAACATTTTTAAAAATTATGGTTCACTGAGATCATATTCGTATGAATAGCTGTTACTGGGAGTTGTGCTGCAACTGGCAATAGATGAAACTGGAGAGGGAGAAGGGAGATTTGTAGGACCTTCATGGGGAAGGTCAAACTATCCCATATCCGCAGAATATTTAACTTGGTTGAATCTGTATTCAACCTGAGCACGGATTCTTTGGCTGTATGTCCTCAACTTATGTGCCACATGTTTTTCATAAGTTGTGCACGCATCGGGAGGTTCAGGAAGAACGGACACTGATTTTCATCAACTCGTGAATCTTTGGTTTGTTTCAGTTTTGAGTCGTTGTTGCTGTCGGCGTTACCAAATTGTATTTCGAAAATTTCTGAGTTAGCATCTTCCTCAGCAATATCACTCTCTTCCTCTTTAGTATTATCCTTAAAATGAAATTTTCTTCATTAGTGCGAGTGCTTGTTTGAAGCAGTTGATTTTATTTCATTACATATGCCCTCATCACCAGAAAGTTGGCTGGCCGTATCCCAAAGGTATAACGAACTTTGGAACTTTCCATATTGCTTAGGAGCAATCGATGGGAAGCATATAGTGATATAGGCACCGATGAATAGTGGCACCGAATATTACAACCACAAATCATTTTTTAGTTTTCTATTGCTTGCTTTGGTTGATATCGATAATAATTTTACGTATGCTGACGTGGGATGCCAAGGACGAATTTCAGATGGCGGTGTTTTTAAAAACAGTGATCTGTATAAGAAAATGACGGAAAGGAACGGCAGGAACAAAAAGTTACCATATGTGTTTGTTGGTGATGAAGCTTTCGCGTTGAATTCAAATATTATGAAACCATTCTCTGGGACTCATACTAAAGGATTACGTCAACGAAATTATAATTATAGTCTTAGTAGAGCCCGTCGGGTAGTATGTCTTTGAAATTTTTTCCACAACATTCAGAGTGTTAAGAAAACCAATAGTATTGTAACCAGAAAAAAACAAAACACATTGTTATGGAAATTGTTTGTTTTCACAATTTTCTAAGACGGAATTCTGATTCTAGAAGATTTTACACGCCATCTGGAATATTCGACTCAAATGTCGCGAGAATTACATACTTTAAACTTTCCGAATATAAAAAAAAACGATTTTCCTTCGTTATAAATTTATTATTCTTTAATGTTTACTATACCTATTCCCAAATTACAACTGCCAATGCATGGCGATTCGATCAATATAAATAATGTGTTACAATCTGCTGATACAGGAATTATAGGTGCAATAACTTGTACAAAGTGCATGTGTAATAATCTAATTACAATTGTGTTTATTATTTAGGTCAATATATGTACTGACGGCGCATGTACGGCGGCGGAAGTATCGAATTGATGGATGGTGTTGTACGTAACTCGTATGTAACTCACCCCTCCTTAAGAAGCGACAGTTAAAGGAACTGTTGGTCCATAGTTCCTTTTGCTGGAGCTGATAGTGGGACTGCTGGGCTTGTAGTTTGGGATCGATGTTTCTTCCTTTCACGTATGTATACTAGGCATCCAATGATGAGAGTCATGATGAACATTATGATGAGGCCTATTATGTACAATAGTTCCCCTGGTTTGCTGGTGATAAGATGCTGATATCTTCGAGGTTCGGGAATTCGAATTGTTGTAGATGACGTAGTTGGATATCGTTTGTTGTTTCAGTGTAATTAATTTCGCTAAAAGTATAAGAAAAAACATTGACTTCATCCCAAAAGATACTTTTCTTGCTGGTGGATGTTATCTCGTTGATTTCGATGTCGCAATTATCATAATGGATTAACGCAGTTCCGTTTATACAATAGTTCTGTTTGAGAATCCGCAGGTTGAATTTATAGGTGTGTCTGGAATGTTGACAACTAGGATGAAGTTGGGTTCTGGTTCCAGGATTTCTATTGTACTTTGGGTGCTCTTCAGTTTGCAGGATGCTGGAATACCGCTTATCAAATTGAGGATGCATCTGGAATTGCTCATGGATCCTTGTTGTAACTCCTTCTTGCAATATAATGTTCCCTCGATCTTTGGGTATTTATTGTCGAAAAATTGAATATCATTGGGGCTAAGGATAGCATAGGGCTTGGTAATGATCTGTTTGCTGTTCTGGACGGGAAGAGGTATTATGTGAAAAAATGGATAGGTTTGGTTGGTTATGATTGGTATTTGTATATTGAAGATAATGGTGGAATGGTTGTATTGATTATGATTGGTATTTGTATATTGAAGATAATGGTGGAATGGTTGTAATAAGCCTCGAGATTAAGAAGTTCATAAATGTGCTCATCGGAAATGAGTTCGATACCTTGTGTTTGAAATGATCGCGATACTGTTGAGATCTCATTTGGGCTGAGAATTTGTTTAGATATTATGTTAAGCCTAGCGAGAACTATGGCTTCTGCAATGTCGGTGAGGTGGTTATTCAAGAGGTCAATGTTATAGTTAATTTGATTTAGGTATTGAATTTGAAGCATGGAGTTATATTCTTGTCTAATTTGGTTTTTAAGTTGGTCTTGCGAACTCCTTAAATATCTCTGAATGATTTCTGTTTGAATATTTATGTGGTTTGTTATATTAACGAACCTTTTCGCCATGAGATTATTAATTTTCGTTTGTTTATTCAGTTAAGATTTGATTGATTGTACAGTATCGCGTCAATTTCATTATTTAAACGTAAAGCGTCATTTGCGTCCATATTGCCGGTTATTCCTTTTATCAGTGACCCGAGACCGTCAACTAGTCCTCTTTTTAGGCGTAATTTTGGTTTAAGTGTTAATAATTTATGCGTCAATTCTGTCATTTTTAGTCGAGTAGTAGTGAGTGCGTCCGCTGTATTGTGAGTCTCAGTAAAGTTGCGTAATGAGTCCGATAGTTTGTCTATAGTTCTCTCATAGTTGTCGAGTCTGATTATGTGTATCAGATTTTCGTGGGCGTATATTTGTCTAGCCGTTCCCAGTCGAAGTGGTAGAAGTCCTTGGCTCCTGTTCAAGTTCTGTATTTCTATTTTCTGCGCCTGTGTTGTCCATAGTGTGACCAATATTATCAAGAATTTCATTCTGATTCTAAAGAGTTGCGATCCAATAATCCTTTGGATGACTTGGTGATCCGCCAAGAGGTTGTGGGCAGGTTAATCAGGAGCTCTTCGTTTCTGTGAGGTGTTTTCCCACCGATGATCCTTCGCTGGTGTACAGGACAGAACACAAAATTCACTTTAACAAAGAACACCGTGACTCGAGTATCGCGTATAGTAAGAATCTGCACGACTGCGCCAATTACATACTTTAAACTTTCCGAATATAAAAAAAAAGATTTTCCTTTGTTATAAATTTATTCTTTAATGTTTACGATACAATTCCCAAATTACAACTGCCAATGCATGGCGATTCGTCCGGATATAACGAACTTCAAGGGAGTGTCCAATTTGGTTCGTTATATCCGGAGTTCGTTAGAAGCGGTTATACCGGAAACTGTAAATTAAGTGACTAATAAAATTATTTTCTCAAAATAAAAAAGAGACATTACATATACACACACAAAAATTTATTTTCAGAATTCATATTACATATACATATGTAATTCATATTCATTTTTTTTTATTCGGTTGGGGATCTAGGTACATATGTATATATACATACATACATATGTAGTTTACTTTGTAGAGTAGAAATCTAAAATTGTCGTTTGCTTATTTTTGCTAATGAAATACGTTTCATTGATAAAAGATTCAACTTTTGCGAAGCTGTTGAAAACATCGATCGGAGTATTTCGTAGTTGTAAGAAATTTCGAATTTGGCCCACACTGTGAATTGCGTCGGAAATTGATGGAGAAGGATTAATTGAGTCGCAGTACTCCACTGAATCTTCTTCATCGTAATCACTCCCTTGTGATGAAACACTTGAAAGAATTTGCTCATCTGTCAAGTTTTCTGTGCTGATGACATTCTCGTCAACGCGAATGTACTCATCCAATTCGACATCTGTTCCAGCCATGATTTCAACACCTCTTTGTCTGAGCCATTCAGCTAGTGGAAGATCATCTTCTGCGTCAAATTCATCACAAATGATATCTTTTGAAAATCCAGCGTGAGAAAAACAATTGGCTATCGTCTCTTTTGAAACTTTTTCCCATGCCATATGAAGAAAATTAATGGCATCCAAAAAACTGACATGGAACTTGTCATTTCCTTCATCAATTGATTTTACCCACTTTGAAAGTAAAATGCGTCTGTAGTGACTCTTCAAACTATGGATAACGCCCTGATCCAATGGCTGCAGCTTTGAACTCGTATTTGGTGGCATGAACACTAGCTTTATAAATTGTAAGCCTTTAACGTCAGGATGTGCAGGGCAATTGTCAATCAACAATAAAATCTTTCGATTTCTTTTAGATAACTCCTGGTCCCATTCACGTAAATGATCAGTAAAAATTTCGGAATTCATCCAAGTGTTACGATTCGCTTTATATTCGACAGGCAAATTTCTGTTTTTGAAGCATCTGGGGTTTTTCGCCTTACCAATGACCAGTAGTTTTCGTTTTTCAGTTCCCGACAAGTTTGCCGTCAATAAAACGGTGATCCTTTCTTTTGAAAGTTTACCCCCAGAGCATGATTCACCCTTAAATTTCAAAGTTCTGTTCGGTGGTAGCTTGTAGAATAATCCCGTCTCATCCGCGTTGAAAACGTCGGAGTCACTGTAATTTTCTTTTAGCAAAGGGCATTTATTTTGTAGCCAGTCGTCTACAACACTCATATTAACAGCCGCAGATTCACCAACAATTTTACCTGAAACGATGCTATGTCGCTTTTTGAATCGTTCGATCCAACTCCTGCTGCAAGTAAATTCATTGTCGTGGAGTCGAGTTCCGAATTCATTTGCCTTTGACTGCAAAACCGCCCCTGTTATCGGAATGCTAGAATTTCGATGTTGTGAAAACCATTTTAAAAGTCCGTTGTCGATATCATCGTGTTTGGTCTGCTTTATCCTTTTGGTGTCTGAACTTCTACTATCAAAACTGCTCGTAATAGTATCGCGACTTTTCCAAATGGTAGCTATCGTCGACTTGCTCAATGCTAACTCCTTACACAAATCACTTTGCTTGGTACCGCTTTCAATCCGTTTCACGATCTCAAATTTTTCTTTTAAAGTCAAAACTTTCCGCGTTTGTTTTTCAACAGATGACATCTTTGAAAATTCAAACTAAAGAAGAAAACGACTAAAAAAACACACGAGAGAATATTACAGGTTTGTCCTATGAACCCGCGATATGCGACGTATACCTGAAAATATTGCAAACAGACAAATTCTCGCTACGAGAACGGAACACGCTTGAATAGAAAACATGTATATGTACACGGAATGTAACAATCAATGAGACTTAATGTGGGGAACCCCCCAGTTGTATGACCGAAAGTTCGTATTAAACGGTCATTTTACCATTTTTTAAGTGAAATAAAGTTCGGTATAACCGGAAAGTTCGCTATAAGCGGGTTCGTTATAACCGGAACTAAATGCATTGTGAATAAATGGGGTTCCATTTGTACGTTAAAAATTAGTTCGCTATAGCCGGAAGTTCGTTATAACCGGGCTCGTTATAAGCGAACACTACTGTAATGTGTTACAATCTGCTGATACAGGAATTATAGGTGCAATAACTTGTACAAAGTGCATGTGTAATGATCTAATTACAATTGTGTTTATTATCTAGGTCAATATACTGACGGCGCATGTACGGCGGCGGAAGTATCGAATTGATGGATAGGTTTTGTACGTAACTCGTATGTGACTCGAGTTTACCGACTACTTTTGCAGCAATGGACGTTTGAGTTGGCAAGATAATTATGCCTAATACTATTATTGTGTATCGACAGCAGAGCAGAAATACTCGCGTTCACTCCGCTGAAGAAAATATGTTATGCGTTTATGTATATACTTACTGCTGTGCTAGTTGTATGTCCAACCTCATCTTTGTCAAACAAAAATTACTACTACTTTGCCTTAACCCCTAGCGGGGCATAGCGCGTCAACTACTCCTGCGCACCATCGTACTCTGTTCTGGGCAATGGGGCGCAACTCCCCAAAAGACTTACCCAGTACCTGACACTCCTTTGCCACAGATCGATGCCATGTGATTCGAGGACCCCCTCTTGGTCGGCCTTGGTTGGAAATGGGGTTCCATTTCATGGCATGCAAAGCAATGCAGTTATCACTCTTCCGCAAATTAATCTTTCATTTGCGTAACAAAAATTTTTTATTACCCTTGCCGGTTCCAATAGTTGCTTTTCTTTTTGCTTCTTCCCTACGTAGAGATTCAAGCAAACTATTCTTTTTTTGCTTAACGTCCGTCACGCTAATTTTCAAATTATTGGCAATTGCATCCCAAGCATCCACTTTCCCATTCCTAGAATAATGTAAGGGATGCATTGGATTCCATAATATTGCATGTTTCTCATACTGGTCTATGAGCTCCAAAGCGAATTCATTTGTCCATTCCATGATTATACGCGAGCTATGCCAATATTATGAAATGTGGATAGAATCTCGTCCGCACCAAATTGCACGAGTTATAAAAGAGATAGAGGAGCACGGTGTAAATAAAAGAACCGCTTCCTTCGTCAGCAAAATATCAACTGGTTTCTTTATTTTAAAATCTTATTATATATACATTTCCTTACCCTATTTCCTAATACGTATTTCTTAGAACTATATTCGTATAACTCACGCACAAAACGTGTGCGCGCCCAGAGTAGGGTTGGGAAAACAATTTTTTTTTTTTTTCGGTTAATCGATGACCCCCTTGTTCGACTATGATCGACTAGTGATGAAATTTGTTCGGTTATTCGATTATCGGTTAACCGATCTTTTTTCTTAAAAGGCTTATTTTAAAAGTTTTTGCGTCCGTGATCCCATCCCAGAGATAGGCACTTTCTGTATTACACAGTACATAACATAACATACTTGGAAGGTGATGAAGGATACTGAAACACTAAAAATTGGATGGAGCTTATTATATTTATTATTACTCAGTCTTTCAACTTTACACATCTTAAATAAAAAATCGCGTTTCAGGAACGTTTTATATAGGTATACGGATACTAATGGAAAAGTAATATATTTACGAAAACCACAGTTCAGGATTTACAGAGCGCAAAAACATGCGCTGGTTCAGGTGCTCAAGAGATAATCTGGACCTGATTTGAGTGGCAATGAGGCCAGCGTGTGAGAATAACCTTTCAGAAGCAGTGGAGGTGGCCATTACAGGCAAGTACTCCATTGCCAGGTCGTAGACATGTTCCAAGCCAACCCGCATGGATTCCCAAGTTGCAAATGGGTTAGGGTGCTTCTCCCTGTCGATCGTAGGGGTTGACAGGTATGCCCTTAGCTGGGAGGGAATGACTGCACTGGCCTCTTGGTCGGCGATCCCAACGCTTCGTTCTCTAATGCGTTTGTCAAGCGAAGCCCAAATCCCTGTAGCAGCGGTCGTCTGTTGCCCATCATTTGCCTGCTCCTGCTGGACTTGCGCCTCAAAATCCCTCCCTGCGGCCTTTATCTTCGCCATAATGCGGCCAGCTGTTCAAATAAAACATAATTTTAGTTTCTCTAATTTAATTGATCACTCGCGTAATATTTTGTTTTCCTTACCGAGGTAGTTTATGATGTTAGCCGATGCTCGAGTCGACTAAAAAGTTTCTTGTAACGATGATCCAACATTGTTGCCGCGGCATTTGAGCGTACCAGTTCAACTACCGAAAACCGCTTCTAAATCTCAACTAATAGATTTTCCTTTAGATTGAATGCCATGCCGGAAACGGGAGAGAAGGCAGTGATTTGCTGTAATGGAAAAGAAATAAACCTCCAGTCATGCGAAAAAAAATCAGGTGTAATTTGTTAATGTAAACTCCGACATACCGATTTCAGGGCCGTCACGACAGGAATGACGTGGCTCAGGCTTACAGCCTTCGACTGGCTGACTACCCGCGTAGCCTCCTCTAAGGGTTTGAGAAGATCTCTGATCTCTGTGAGCAGGTCTATTTCGTCAGTATTCATAAAGTTAGGTGGTTTCCTCCTGGTGATGCCCTTCTCTCGTTGAAGCTTGCAACAAGGCGAATCATTTCAATCATTGCAAAAAGAAATTGCCAGGTAGAGAGTGATCGATATTTAAATTCAGTAAAATTAAGGGAAGCAAAATTATCAGATTCCATATTTCGAATGACTTTCCAGGAATTTTTTTTTTGAATGAGGTTCTATTTTTGGAAAAGATAACGCCAGCTTGAATTTTTTTCTAAGAGACGTTAATGATACATTAAGAAAATCGAAACTAAATGCACCTGCTGCTACATATTGCTTCAAAATTTTAAATAAGTCTGTGGGTATAATGCCTTCAAATAAATTATGTGCTATACATGGTGGTAAGCCGGGATTGCAAACATGATAATAATTGAAGAGAATTGAAGGGACTATCAAATTTCACTCCTTTTCCCGGAATTCCATTTATGCCTGCAATTTCAGTGGATCGTTTATAATTCTCTACACTACGGATTTGATTTGTATTTAGTACAAACTGATCTAATTCATTTCTTTCTCCTAAGCAAAATCGGCAAACATTTTGTGAGGAACTAAAATTTTCAACGAACCCGCCTATTTGGTGACTCCCTAAATTATCAGCTATAATATTCACCAAAGTGCCAAAGTAAGTAGAATTTGAGCAATCAAAAGGATTCGTTATTTGAATTCCTTCATTCTCTAATAACAGTAAATCATCAACAATAGGTTTTACTATTTCGTTAATGCCAAATTGTTTCACATATTCTTCTTTGCACAGTGCTACGAGAAAAATATTTTGTATCCGTGACCTAAACTCCCTACTAATATTTACTATTGTCATGTATATACCAAAAAGCTTATGCTTTTTTCTTGAGGAACCAATAGGATTACAAACTTCAAAGGCATCTACGAAAAGTAAAATCTCAAATTTTCTCAAGTTGCTGCTGAGGAAACTATTGGTTTTGTAAATGGACCCACCATTAAAATCAGCTAATATATTGTGCTTCTCAATTTTTTGTTTATTGAACAACGCAAAGAAACATTTGTCGGACATAAGTTTTTCTAATGTTTGCAATAGTGAAATATAATAAAAAGAACATTCATTGTGATAGTTCCTAATTCCAAGTTTAATCTTTGTAGGTTTAATGTATTTAGGATTTCTATCATACTGGCTTAGTTTGAAACTAACTACTACTTATACTGTTTAATTCCGTAATTAATTGATGACTTTTCACTATTTCTAACATATTTTTCATTAAATTTTTAAGGCTTGTAGTACTTCCAAGTTTTTCTACATTTTTTCTTATTAGGGTGTCTTTATTTTTTAGTATAATCTTCAGTTGATGTGCAAGAAAACAGAGAGCTGAGTAAGTTATATTAAAATTAATTCTGAGCTGAATAAATAAATTGGGTATTGAATTATTGTTATGAACTGTTTTACTTTTAACGTCAGTTTCTTCATCGGACTCGTAACTACTCAATTGCCCTGAATGATCTTCACAAGTTTGCTTTACTAATGGAATAACAGTTTCCAGTCGATGCTTTCTGCATAAATGAACTTTAAATGAACTTCTGTTCTTGAAAATTCTATTACAATCGACATGCGGGCAATTTATATTTATTCCTTGAATCAAACATTGAAACAAATGACGATGCAACATTCGGTAATTGTTAAAAAAATTAAAACAATGTGAACACTTTACAAAGTTATTTGAAAGCTGATCTTTTTTGTGTGATCTGTACACATGAGTTCTAAATGCAGAGAATTAAAAAAAAAAATGCATTACACTCAATACATTTGAATGTTGCACTATTATCATTCCGATGTCTATACAGATGACGATTATAATTTACAATCGAATCTGTTTCAAAATCACAATTTTGACACGAAAACATTTTAATTTTCGAAATAATCGTCAAACTACGTACTATATATACCGAATCGACTAAGACCGCAACTTTCCTGTTTTTGAAAGGATACAATTTGGTAATAAAGCGCATATGAAAAGATGGTTGCGTACCGAAATTCAATTGCGAAAAGTTTGTCACGCTACGTATAATTCACATAAGAATTGCCTTACCCCTTTATTTTTCAAAAAGATGTCTCCCTGAATGAACACTAACTACGCGAACTAATGACGAACAAAAATTCACTCTTCACAATATTCCACAAAGTAGAGCGGCTTGTCACACAACCAATTCACTTTAATGACGAACGAAATCTGCACTGATTACTGCGGTTTTAAGTGTTAACGGGACAAAACGCCACAGATTGATAGCATCGAAAAATACACATCTTCTCGACGAAGTTAAAACAGCATTGGAAAGGGATTTCGCGATGAAGGATTTGGGAAAAGTCAGCCTATGTCTCGGAATCGAATTTCAACAAAACCCAAAGACATGTAACATTTTCCTGTCACAGCCAAACTTATAAACAGAATTTTAGCGCGTTTTGGAATGACGGAGTGTAAGTCTGCGAGAACACCCATGGAATCGAATTTGAATCTGTCAAATCCAAGTAATTTTGATACAAATATTATGGAGAAATATCCTTACCAAATGTATTAATGTTCTTGCAAATGTACAAGTGCGAATCATTTTCAATTTAAATTGGAATTGTTTGTGACACTTGGTTTCATTCTGCACACCAACTTAGTATGTGTCTGTAGCTTAGCTCGGTAACGCACCGGGCATTTTTTGCTACTCGAAACACGGTCTCTGCGGTTCGCGCCCCGCAACGGGACCAACTATTTTTTATTCTCAAATTCCCTCTGAATTAATTTCTCCGAGCTTAGTGGTTTCGTATGGATAGTAGCACTCATCAGGTCTTGCATCTTTGCAGCTATCCATGTGCAAGACGACCACGAAAGTGTGAGAATTCTGTTTGTATAAGCCGTGAAGGCGTGATTTTACTTGAAAACTCGACCGTGGAGGTCTCGATGGTGTGAAGCACTTATATTAACTCACTAGAGGGGTGGAGAGAGGGTGAGAAGTGGAGATATTTGTTCCCTGGCAATTTTTACTTTATGTATTAATGTTCTTGCAAATGTACAAGTGCGAATCATTTTCAATTTAAATTGGAATTGTTTGTGACACTTGGTTTCATTCTGCACACCAACTTAGTATGCGTCTGTAGCTTAGCTCGGTAACGCACCGGGCATTTTTTGCTAATATATGTGCTTCACACCATCTAGACCTCCACGGTCGAGTTTTCAAGTAAAATCACGCCTTCACGGCTTATACAAACAGAATTCTCACACTTTCGTGGTCGTCTTGCACATGGATAGCTGCAAAGATGCAAGACCTGATGAGTGCTACTATCCATACGAAACCACTAAGCTCGGAGAAATTAATTCAGAGGGAATTTGAGAATAAAAAATAGTTGGTCCCGTTGCGGGGCGCGAACCGCAGAGACCGTGTTTCGAGTAGCAAAAAATGCCCGGTGCGTTACCGAGCTAAGCTGCAGACGCATACTAAGTTGGTGTGCAGAATGAAACCAAGTGTCACAAACAATTCCAATTTAAATTGAAAATGATTCGCACTTGTACATTTGCAAGAACATTAATACATAAAGTAAAAATTGCCAGGGAACAAATATCTCCACTTCTCACCCTCTCTCCACCCCTCTAGTGAGTTAATATAAGTGCTTCACACCATCTAGACCTCCACGGTCGAGTTTTCAAGTAAAATCACGCCGTCACGGCTTATACAAACAGAATTCTCACACTTTCGTGGTCGTCTTGCACATGGATAGCTGCAAAGATGCAAGACCTGATGAGTGCTACTATCCATACGAAACCACTAAGCTCGGAGAAATTAATTCAGAGGGAATTTGAGAATAAAAAATAGTTGGTCCCGCTGCGGGGCGCGAACCGCAGAGACCGTGTTTCGAGTAGCAAAAAATGCCCGGTGCGTTACCGAGCTAAGCTACAGACGCATACTAAGTTGGTGTGCAGAATGAAACCAAGTGTCACAAACAATTCCAATTTAAATTGAAAATGATCCTTACCAAAGTTTAATAGGAGCTTTAATGTACTTGGCGGTGACAACGCGACCCGATATTGCATATTCTATCAACTATGTATCTAAGCCAATTTAATTCGAACTATAACATCGAACATTGGAAAGGAGCAAAAAGAGTTGTACGTTATCTCAAGGGTACTACGAATTACGGTCTTCTATATAAAAAGGATAATGAGGAAATATTCGGCGTAGTAGATGCTGACTGGGGTGCCGATGTGAACGATCGGCGTTCGTATTCAGGTTTTGCTTATATATTTTCAGGTGCTGCCATATGTTGGGAAGCACGAAAGCAGAGGACCATTGCCTTGTCTAGCACTGAATAGGAGTACCTTGCCATATCAGAAGCCACTAAAGAAGCACTATACCTTAAAGGGCTCTTAGAGGAACTTGGACTATCAGGCGGAGCGGTGAAATTATACAACGACAACCAGAGTGCGGAGAAGTTAATATCAAGTTTTGGCTACCATCCTATAACAAAACATATTGACATCCGCCACCACTTCATACGCAACAGTATCAACGAAGGAGCCATCGTTATGAATTACATGCCCACCCAGGAGATGCCAGCTGATGTCCTTACGAAAAGCCTTACAACTGCGAAACATGAGAATTGCATTTTGAAATTAGGAGTTGCTAAAAATTAATAGTCAAAGTACTTTAAGAAGGGGTGTTGGAATATAAACCACTTTGCTATTTGTCAAATTCTTGTAACTCGACAACCCCATTTTTCTCTTTAAATCAACTCATGAAATTAACCGTTATGATTTTGCAAATTTCTGGATTTATAATAATTTTAACTACTCTGAATAAAGCTATCGTCATAGACGAACGTGTCGCTTTTCATTATCCGCAACAAACCAGAACCGAGCCAGATCTTTGTGGCGAGATTTCTGAAAGGCGCCACTGTCACGTTCTTCAGATGTTTGTTGCCAGCGTACTGTATTCTCGGTTGCTGTTTTCTTAAAATGTCGCTCCTAAGAGCCAGAACCCAACACTCGTTGCCGATTCACGGGTATAACGTCGGACCGAATCTCGTTAATTTGGCACTCCCCGATGATAAAAATCACAGCAAAATACTCAAACCAAACCTGTGGTGTTGACGGGTGATCTATTCTTTCTTCTTTCAAATTTTCACGTCGACATCAAACACCTCGCCCGGTCTCGTTGGCGGGTGACAAGCCACTCCCCGATCTTCACACGATCTCCCTTGTCATATGCCCGAACCAAAACAATCATGGCTGCCCCCATGCAACAACACCACATTTCACCGCTGAAAAAGTGCATGTCGTAAGTGTACATTCGTAATAGTGAGTGCATGTGCACATTCTCGGTTCAACCGAAAAGTCAATAAAATGGACGTGAAATAGCTGAGTTTATTTTGGTTCACACTGGCCATGCCGTTGTCGCGAAGATTTAACCTTTAGGTACACGCGTTCTTTATGGTAAAGTTGCATCACGCGTGGGGTCCGGAGGTACCCCATTAATGTTTTACATATATTTTCAATATTTCTTGAAAATTACAAATTCAGAATATAAGAAAAGACGTAAAGAGTGTAATGTGTGAATTTTTAATGTAGAACACTTTCCAATTGGTTTACACAAGAATAATTCTTTATTGATTTAGAACAACAGCAAAACGAAATACATCATCCAAAATTAATTTAGTAGATTTTATTTGCGGCGTACAGCGACTTCCAGCCGGCTGCCCCGGTCTCTTCCATCTACTCGCTTGTTATACATGTCATAAATTGCAAGGTCTGCAGAATGGCGGTTGTCGTATTCGTATTCGTCTTCTTCCATTTACTTGCTTCTTATTCATAAATTGCAAGATCTGCAGAATGGCGGTTGTCATATTCGTAGAGCCGTAGAGTAGAGGTCATCGCTCGCACTTTGCCTAGTGTGCGGATTTATGGTAATACTCGTGCACACATTACACCTCCCCCTTTGAGACGAGAAGTACTTCGAGGAAAAAAAACAAGCAAGAATTTATTAAAACATATTGATACGATAATAGAATAGAGGGTGACGATGCAGCTGTCCTCTTTGCTGTTGGTCGATTTACTTTCGGTGTGCGCCTTGGCTGGTTGGTTTTCGATGTCTCTGGTTGGAGAGTGACCTTGAGTGGGTTGTCGCTGTTTTTCGATACCGTATGACCTTTTCAAAATTTGCTTTTTACTTTTAATATAAATTTTATAAAGGACTGTTAAGATGATGATGATAATTAAAATTGTAGGGAAGACTGAAGATAATATCATTACATTTTTCTTGTATTCTATATTTTTGTTAGATTCGTTTTGGTATTTTTCTAATTCTTTTATGTCATGTCCTAGGTTTAATAACTCATTTTGATCTGATTTTAATTCTACTATTGGATTTTCCTTAATCTTGTTATAATTAGTAGAGTTTGATATTTTTACATGCCTAAAATGCGAATCTGAATTTATAGTAGTGATAGAATTTATTACGAATGTGTCTGGTTTTAAAATAATATTCTCATTTTCTATAAGACAATTATCGTTTAGGGTTATCAATTTGGGATTATCGATTTCAATTTTAGTTATATTATTGTTGCAATTTACATCAAATACAGTTTTATTTTTACTGTACAAAATATAGTTTCGTTCTTTTATTTTAAGCCAAATGGGTACATTAACATTAATTATTTTTAAAATAGGTTACATAGTTCAGTATCTAGATGTTTTTCTTTGAAAATATTTAATTCACAAGTTTCGTGAGTATTGAGATTCAAATTTAGTTCGGATGAATGACAAAAAGTAGTATTAGTGATTTTAAAACAATTTAGGAAATTTTTTTCATCCATAAGTTTGTATATTTTATGTTCATAATCTACTGCAAGATGATTGAAACGTAAGTCTACAATGGCCAAACTGTTCTCACTGTGTTTGAAAGGCAATGGTATTATTTCGAATAATGTGAATTCGTTAGTCTCTAGTAATGGAATTTCAATTTTGAAGATGATTGAACCATTTAGTCGTTTAAACTCGACGTTTGACAAACGGTAAGCGACATCGCAATTATTATTAATAATCGGTGATTGTAACCCTCGACCAATTTCCGATTTGATCTCGTTCAATTGTTCTCTTAAATGAGCTGGTGAAATCAGAAAAGGGTGCATAATGTGTTTTTCGGCGTCTCTAATAATTGAAATTATTTTCGATAATTCTAATTCTAGTTCTCGCGTTGCCAATATCAAGTAAGGAATATGTGTTGAAAGTTGGTCTAGTATTTTTAAATGGGCAGTGTTGTTGTGTTGTTAACTTGATCAGTCAATTGCTTTATATCGCGTTGTATTTTAAGAAATGTTTTGTTATCAGTATTGATTTTTCTATGCAAAATTTCAAAGGAAGATTTGAAAATACTGGTTTGTTTGGAAAGAATTTTGAGAATTTTATCATTATTTTGTTCTAAAGAGTTGATTTTTTCGTTGTATATTTCGCCATCCTCATCGCTCAAAGTACCAAAAATGAATTTACTTAATCTACCATCGCCGTTGAAGAAAGATCTTTTCTGTTTTCTAGTGATTTGTGTATTGTTAATTAATTCAAAATTTGTTTCCATTTTTTCTATTATGTGCTTTAATACAAATAGCAAGTATTGGCAACTAGTCTTACTATTGTTATCGAAGGAAATAAGGTTACATACGTCAATATCATGAATTGAAGCTAGCATGAATTGCATATCATTACTAATACTAACTAGGTTGATACTAGTTACAAGATTCCATCTACCGTGATTGAATATAATTTTATCGAGGAGGCTTACAAAAGCCCTAGCGTTCAAGTCAAGATCTTTTATCTTAAATGATGGTTGTGCACACACGTGGTTTGTACACAGTAGAACTGCGAATATAGAGAAAAAAAAGATAAAGGTGACTTTAATCTTCGTGAAAATGTTTTAATAGATTGTTGTGGACTTTTCGCTTTTTGTTCTTAATGAGTATTGTGGAGTTTTCATTAGAATTTACTGCCACCACTAAGTGGGGTCCACTCCACAGGGTGGAGACAATTACGTAAACGAATTAAAAATTAGAATAAGAAAATCTATACAAATTGCCAGAAAACTCATAGATATAAAATAGCTAAAACAAAAAGAAAACAAATACATGATAAAACTTGTAATACATCAAATTTTAAAATAGGAGATTTAGTATAAAAAACGAAGGTAGAAAGAAAAATCAAAGTCCTTACAAAGGACCCTATGAAATAGTAAGAATAGAAAATGTAAATTCAGTTTTAGAAGTAAATGGTTTGCTTAAAACATACCACAATAATATGCTAAAAAAGAAAAATTAAGAATTTAGTCACGAGCGAACATAATATTCTATTTAGATGAATTTCTTTCCTAAAATCATAAATCCATCTTAAGGATGAGGGTGTAGTGAATGTAATGTAACATAACATAACACCACACACACTCAATTTTTCTTTCATAAATCAAAAACCATTAAAATATGTCTAGCCACATTTAAATGACCCGAAAGATCGTGTGAACGACGACATGAACTGGTGGTCACCACAACATGTCACTTCACACCTTCGGTGCACTATGCTATTCATGCATGGGTAATGTCCATGCATGAACTCTGTACGCACTGACGACACGTGCATGTCATCATGTGCATAGCATAAGAATATTTATTAGTTCTTGAGTTGACCCAATATGAATACTAGGGCAATAAACTACACGAGTTTACGACCTAGGATAGGATTAATGAATTGAACTAGGATTAAGATAGAGTAATAAACTCTGTTAGTTTATTACTTAGGTTTAGACAAATTTAGTATATAAGTCTGTAGATAATTCAATATACACACAGTTGTTACACTACTTCGAAAGCGTTCGTTACTTGTGCCTTGAAAGGGCAAATAGAAGGTAACTTGAGTCACTTGATCAAATGCCTAGTTAACGGGCGAATTTGATCAAAAGGATCACATGCCTGATAAATGGGCATACGATCGGTCACTAGGCAATTCTTTAAAAAGATTGCTCATGAAATTTGCTCCCTGGTCTGAAAGGATTTGCTGGGGTATGCCAAAGATGCATACGAAGTTTTGCATCAGTGTTTTTGCTACTGTGTAAGCTTCCATATTAGGGATGGGGGACGCGGAAGAATGTTTCGTTAGGTCGTCCTGTATAGTGAGGATGCAATTATTATCAATGGAAGTAGTTGGGAGTTTTCCCACTATATCGATATTAATCCGCTCAATTTTTAACGGAATTTTCGTAGTTTTGCTGTGTTTATTGAGTTGACAGCTTTTACAATTTTTTATGTAATTAGCAACGTCGGTTGCCATCCCAGGCCAATAATATTTTTCTTTTAGTCTTTTTATGGTCTTGAATATTCCCTGATGACCACCAATGGTGAGGTCGTGGTTTTCACGTAACAGTTCCTCTATTTGGGTTTGGTCGGGAATAAATTCCTTCCGCTTTTCGTTTCCTAATATTTGTTCTTTGTCTTTTTCGTTATCGATACTGTTATCTTTAGTTTGTTCAATAGCGACAATTTCTTGTGTTTTTGATTTGGAACGAGTGATTGCATTGATAGGTATTCTGCTCAAGGCGTCAGCGTTACTGTTTAGTTTCCCCTTTTTGCAGATAATTTTGAACTCATAACCGGAAAGTTTTAATTTCAGTCGCGTTAAACGTGTAGTGGTATCGGTAATACTTTTCCAGAAAGTTAAAGGCAAATGATCTGTGATTACTGTAAAAGAACGACCATAAAGATATGGTCGAAAAACTTTAATTCCCCACACAACTGCGAGTAGCTCCTTCTCAGTTGTGCTGTAGTTGCGTTCTGCCTTGTTCAATGTTCGACTGGCATAACTAATAGGCGGGTTTGCACCAATAACACCTTGGGAAAGGACAGCTCCCAGTCCAGTATTGCTAGCGTCAGTCGTAATAATAAACGGCTTTGTATAGTCGGGATATCTTAAAATGGTGTCAACTGACAGTATTTCTTTGATTTTGTTGAAAGCGTTGGTGGAAGCATCAGTCCAGGCAAACGGAAGGTTTTTTCTGAAGAACTTTAGAAGTGGTTCTGCTGCAATGGACAACCCTGGGGTGAATCTATGGTTATAATTTACCAGGCCTAAAAACGTGTGTAACTCGGATACGGTCCGGGGTACGGGAAAGTTTTTTATACTTGAAACTTTGTCTTCATCGGGTTGAGTTCCATCGCCGGTAATTACATGGCCCAAATATCGAATTTTAGTTTGCAAAAAATTACATTTCTCGGGGTTCAACGTTAAATGATGGAATCGAAGCTTGTCGAGAACACTTGCCAGCCGCTGGTTATGTTCGTTAAGAGATTTTCCATAGACAATTATGTCGTCGAGGTAAACGAGACACTCGAATCCTTGCAGACCAGTCAAAACGTAGTTCATCATCCTCTGGAAGGTTGCCGGAGCTCCTTTCAAACCAAAGGGCATCCTGTTAAACTCGTAGTGACCAGCGTTGCCAATTTAGCCGTTTTCCGGCTAAATTTAGCCGGAAATCACTTTTTTTAGCCGGCACAAAAATCAAAAACCGGCCAGCAGGATTTTTAGCCGGATTTAATTTTTTACGGCCGATTTTCCCGCCCAAGGTTATTCTCTATGCATGTTCGGATAATTCACGTTTTTATACCCTTCACGGATGTGATAGGGTATATTAACTTAGTCATGAAGTTGGCAACGCACAGAAGGAAGCATCTCCGTCTATAGAAACTATATATATTCTTGGTCAGTATGATGAGACGAGTCAATTAAGCTTTGTCCGTCTGTCTGTCTGTCCGTCTGTTTCTATGCAAACTAGTCCCTCAGTTTTAAAGCTATCGAGCTGAAATTTTGTACAGAGCCTTCTTTCTTTTGCACGCAGTATATATGTCGGAACCAACGGAATCGGACCACTACGTCATATAGCTGCCATAGGAACGACTGGTCCAAAAATTCGTCTTTGTGAGAAAATCTTTTTTATTTCTAAAGATATCGTTTTCAGATTTCATACTAATCAATAGTATCTTAAGTTAAATCACATTCCCGAATTTGGTTGAAATCTGACCACTACGTCATATAGCTGTCATAGGAACGAACGTCCCAAAAGCAAGTTTTTGTCAGAAAAACTTTTTTTATTTCTGAAGATATCTTTACGAAAGTGCATATTATTCATCGTATTGACTGCTTAGCCACGTTCCTAAATTTGGTTGAAATCGGCCCACTATTTCATATACCTCTTATAGGAACAGTGAAATCGGAACAAGTTTTACTACTAATTTCAAAAAATCAAACGTACCATAAAATACAACCGAAGGCTAGCTTGTTTCTTTTGAATTATATTTTATTTAAAAATTATTGGTTTTAAACCTTACTTTTAAAACATGGAATTAGGTGTTTTCGGTGGGGCTACTTCTCCAGCCGTTTTTTAGCCGTTTCCAAATAGGAAATTTTTCCGGCCGGATTTTTAGCCGTTTTTAGGAAAATATTTCCGGCTTTACCGGCTAAATTTAGCCGTTTTGATGATAAGATTTTGGCAACACTGGTAGTGACCGGTAGGAGTACTGAATGCCGTTTTGCACTTGTCTTCCTCGCGTATTGGAATCTGATGAAACCCATTGGCTAAGTCAAGGGTTGTGAAATACTGAGCGAATCCAAGCGTGTCGAATATGTCTGCAAAATTCGGAAGGGGAAATGCGTCTCCGATGGTAATGTCGTTCAGTTTACGGAAATCGACTACTACACGATATTTTTGTGATCCCTTCTTGGGTACAACCAATAATGGTGCGTTGAAAGGGCTCTTGCTAGTTCGTATTATTTTATTCTTTAGTAAATTTCTAACTTCTTCTTCGACTACTTTTTTATGCACCTCAGGTAGTCGGTATGGTTTGATGTAGACCGGGGCCGAATCTTTGGTTAAGCTGATCTCGTGCTTCACGGCAGACGTGCAAGGTAATTGCTCGTCCTTGAAATGAAACAGATCGTAATTGTTTATAATTATTTCCATAATAGAGTCTTTTTCTACCTGGCTAATGTTCTCTGGTAGCTTAATAGCGTGTCTAATCATCTCTATTCGCTCTTGTGGCGATATAGGATTTCCCTTAATACTGTATAATCTGGAGGGTGTATCTTCTGAGCATAATTGTGAGTCCACGTAGGGCTCAAGCTGTGGCTGAATTTCGTTGGCAACGTTGACATCTTCATTTAAGTTGTTTAAGACTGAAACGAGTGTGTGTCCATTAAGAGGACTACTAATGGAATTTCCTAGGTATACAAGTTAAGTTTTTATTAGCGACGGTAGCCAAAAAAACACAAATGTTTTATTATTTTCGTCTTTATTGCTCGGATTCTAAATATCGACTGACTGTTTTACAAACTACAATAGAATCAATTATTTCTTTAGCCTAATTCCGCTGCGTCTGCAGATTGCATTTCACTCATTCTTGGAAAATATGTCGGTGCATAATTATGATGTATTTTGCTGATGCACGTGTTGGGCCGGATGCGCGTGGCTAACTCTACCCTCTTTCAGATTCGATCGTCCTCGATCGCTAGAAAAATGGGATGTCGTTGAACTTCAGCGGTGGTTTTACTGACGGGCTCTTAGGTGTGGATGTTTTAGAATTTCTTCCTTCCGTGATATTTCCTGTCTCGATGATGATTTTATTTTTGTGTTTTTCGCAGGTACGCCGGATAACTAAGAAGGACAGAATAAGTCCCATGGATGCAATAAGGCCATAAGTAGTGATCAGATGTTTGTCCTTTTCCGAGTTCATTAGATTGATTGTCCTGGTATTGTTAATTTGGATCTCATGCATCGTTTCCATGGAGATAATTTCTCTAAACTTGTTGTTTTCGGTCGCTCGTTGAAAGATGGGCGGTAGTTCTTGTAAAAATGATGTTTCGATGGAGATAAATTGTTTTCCGTTTATAGATATGGTCGAATTTTGGAATTTAATCAGGAATGTGCCGTTCAGCTCGTGAGTCCCCTCTTGTGTAGTTAGATTGCCGGAAAATTGATTGAGGAGTATTGTGCCGGAAGAGATTTGGTCGATAGTTGGAATGTGTTGACTGCTGGTCCTCGAACATGAAGCGCTTGTACTTTTCAGAAGGTTTGGAATACAGGGTGTTTTGCTAATGTCTACTAAGTTATTTTGTTTACAAATAGATATGAAATTTATGGTTTTACATTCTTTTTCGATGCCGAAAATCTTTGTACCTGATTTAGCAATTCTGTTATAAGGAATTTCATTGACAAAATTGTTTCTTTTAATTGGTTTGATTAACAATGTTTGATAAATTTCTGGCGTGGCTAACGGAATATTTATAATATACAGGATTGAAGATGAATTTGCTATTATTTTAATTTCGGAAAAATTTAGGGCCTCTTCTATTGTTGAATATGGTAACATATCTTTATCTATTACATCTTTATCAATTTTAATTTCGGATTTTGGCAATACTAGTGAATTTATGATCCCAATTTTGGCCCAGTGAATGGCATGGCTGATATTTTCTAACTCTTCCCTGATTATTTTAAGTTTGAATTCTAGATCTAACACTGTGGTAAGACTCATTTGGCTATTTTGCCTTAATAAATTTTGAATGTCGTTAGTGATTCTCGTGATGTTATTAATCCGTTCGTTATAGAGGCGGTTTATGACGACCTGTCTATTGTTGTTTTGCAGGACGTCCGTGATTTTCTCTTTGATGGTAACGAAATCTTCATGGTCGGGATTGCCTGCAATCCATTTCCATGCCGGTCCAATGAAATTTAGCGACCTTCGAATTTTAAATAAGTTGGTGAATTCGCTGGATCTCGTTTATTGCGTATGAGGAAAGGGAATTGTGTTGGAATGTAGAGAGGTTAAGGATTGGTTCAATTTGTGATATCAATCGTTCGTACTGGTCAAGTTCGATTACATGTATAATCTTAAAGTTACCGTCCTGTAGTCGAGTCTGTCCTGTGTGGAAAGTCACTATGTGCGCGTTGGAGTAGTCCAATATTTGAACGTTAGCGTAAATAGGCGTTAAACTGGATCTGAAATGGAAGATTAGTTGCGGATGTTACTCTTGTGAACTATTTTTCCGGTTTCTGTTAGTATGGTCGTGTTGTGATTTTCTTTGACGACTTCTTGTCTGTACCTAGGTGTTAGTTTGGATCCTTTTCGTTTGTTCAGTTTCACGTAAATAACTTCTTCTATGTCGTAAGTCTTTGTCGTTTGTCTAGTCTTGTTGTGTGTCTTAAGGTCTGTCTCCTGTTTCTTCTTTAGCCTTTCGATGTTGCTCAATCGGATGTTCTCAAATTGTTCGGGATTAATTCCGGGGACTCGACCGAGGTAAAGTTCGACTGGCTTTTTACCCGTGGTCGAGTGGATGGTAAAGTTGTACTCGTTTACGGCACGTTGTAAAAGCTCTTCGAAATTACGCGGAGGGTCGTCCCTTTTAAGGCATCTCATGATCTCTCCGAGCGTGGAGTGCCATCGCTCCACCTGTCCATTTACCTCGCTTTTGTACGGCGGTGTAGTATAGACAGAGATCTTTAGTTCATCTTCCATAAGGGATCTTATTGAGGCTGACCTGAGAGAACCCTCGTTGTCGATGACGATTCTCTCGGGGATACAGAAAAAGAATAACAAATCGAGTAACGGTTGCCTTATATCTTCAGCGGACTTGGACGCGATTATTTTAGCCTGGCCAAATTTCGTGAACTTGTCCACAGCTGTCAATACACGATGTTTTTCTGTTGAGAATAGATCAAGGTGAACCGTATGACCTGGGTAAGAAGGTATTGGTGTTGGACACAGGGAGGGTTTGTTGGGGTGCCTATCGTATTTGTTTTCCTTATAAGTTTGGCACCGTTTCGCAATGGCTTTAATTTTGGCTGACATTCTCGGAAAATAGAAGTTCTCTAAGAGCTGCATCCTATTTTCCTCGGCATTGCGGTGTGCTCTCCGGTGTACTTGGAGGATTCTTTCGTTTTGCAAGGCCTCGCTGGGAATATCCTCGACGAGTTTTCGGGAGAATCTGGTTCGATAGTTCCTAAAGTGATGAGGATAGATCTCCTGGATTTTTCCCATCACTTCTTCGGAGGTGTAAATTCCATTTAGGATAGTTGGGCTCAGATATCTCTTGAGAATACTTGTGAGCTGTTCCTCGGTGTAAGTAGGCCTTGTTATAATGTGCCGGTAATAATTGTCGAAGGGATTAGTAATCTGGTAACTATCTTCTTCACCTACTTGCAATAAGAGTTGGTTGCGAAAGGCGTTGATTGGTGTTTCTACAGTGGTTATCAGCTCTTGTGGTGAACTGTCGTCACTGTGTTTGGTGGGTGTTAGCGAATTTACACGAGTCTTTTGCGGTGGTCTTGACAATGAATACGCAACCAAATTCGTCCTGCCTGGCTTGTACTTAAGCTCATAGTTAAACTCTTCCAAAAAGGATTTCCACCTTTTGAGTTTACTATTTGTGTTCCTATTGCTAAGAGCAAAAGTCAAGGGCTGGTGGTCTGTGAAGATGGTAACCCGTTGAGGGCCATAAAGATAGTTCCTAAGAGAAGTCAGAGCCCACACAATAGCGAGCATTTCCTTCTCGTTCGTTGCGTAACTTTCTTCTGTTTTCGTCAACGTTCGAGAAAGGAAAGTTATTGGCCGCTTGCCTTGTGAGAGGACCGCACCGATTGCGTATTCGGAAGCGTCGGTCGTGAGCTCGAATTTTTCTTGAAAATTTGGATGTGCGAGAACGACATCCTTTGAAATAAGACAGTTTTTTAATTTATCGAAGGCCATTAAAGCTTGTGAATCCAAATGAATGATCTTATTTTTAGAGAGTTTGGTGGATATGCGTCCGTCTTCGCCTCGTAGGAGTGTTGTCAGCGGCTTTGCTATCTTCGCATAATCTTGGATAAAACGGCGGTAGTAGCCGGACATTCCCAGGAATGATCTCAATTCCTTGAGGGTTTTAGGTGGCGGCATGTTGGCAATCGCCAGTACCTTTTTAGGGTTGGTCTTAATTCCCTCTTCGCTGACGACGTATCCTAGGAACTCTACTTCTTTCCGAAGGAATTCGCACTTGTCCGATTGGATTTTGAAATTTGCGGCCTCTAGGGTACTGAAAATTTTGTCCAAATTCTCAAGATGTTGTTTCTCGTCCTTACCGAAGACGATAATATCGTCAATATAGACGTAACAGCGCGTGCCGATATGCTCTCGGAGCACGTCGTCAAGAGTCCTCTGAAATATTGAGGGCGCGTTTTTCAGGCCGAAGGGGAGTCGAGTGAACTCGAACTTCCCGTTGTTGACAGAAAAGGCCGTTTTTTCAACGTCAGATTCTTTTAGCGGAATCTGATGAAAACCGCTCTTAAGGTCGAGTACTGAGAAAATGCTGTTTTCACCGAGATTGGCGAGTGTAATATTGTGGTCCTTGGTTTAATAATTAAAAGACTTGACTTGACTGTTGAATATAAATGTACGTCTTTATTAGACGACTATGACTTACTGACTAAAGTACAATATGTATGGTAGAGGTTAGTAATATTAGTATGTATTACAATACTATCATATTACATAGTATTAGTTTATGTATGTTTGAATACCATCACATAACATCTCCTTTTGTAAGATAAATTTTAAAAATTTTAAAAGTTAATTCATGTTTAATCTTTAATTAAAATTCATTGGTAAATTTTATATCAAAATATTTGTTAGAATGAATATACATAAAAATATGTGTAATTGATACTAGAATTCATAAAATACTATATATGAAATATTTGAAGGTTTACCGCGTATCTGTAGACTACTACTCATATGTAAGTTTAGATGGAGGTAAAACCTTTCTTCCAAATCTTGTCGTGACATGACTTTCTCTTGATATTGAAGGAGGGTCTTTAGGATGAGGAGGAGACGGATCTTTATCTGAAATTTCAGGAGTTGGGAATGCGGAAGTTTTCTTAGAAGATACGATAATATGTTGCCTATTGCGTCTGTATAAATTTCCTTCAACATCTTCAACTACATAAGATCTTGGTTCTTTACAAACTGATTTTATTTTCCCAGGTGTCCAGTAGGAGTTTGGATTTCGTTTGTAGTACACCTGTTCTCCTTCCTTCAAAGGTTTTAAACACTTTGAACTTTTATTATAATAATTCGCGTTCTTTTGGTTTTGTTGGTTCATTGATTTCTTAACTTCTTTAAAGTCAACTTTACGAGGATATAGAATTTTATTTGTAGACGGAATTTTTGTTCTTAATTTTCGAGACATAAGTAATTCAGCAGGTGACGGAATATTATTTTTGGCAATTGCACGATAGTGGAGTAGAGCAATATAGGGGTCCGATTTTGTTTCCATGCATTTCGTAAAAAGTTTCTTTATGGTTTGAACGGATCTTTCAACAAGTCCATTAGATCGCGAAAGATATGGACTAGACGTTTTGTGTTCAATATTCCACTCATTACAAAACTTACGAAATTCATCAGAATTAAAAGGTGGTCCATTATCAGAAATTAATGTTTGGGGAATTCCATGCCTAGCACATATAGATTTTAATTTGTCTATGACAAATTTACTGCTGAAACCAGAGTTAAGACATTCAACTTCAATATATTTTGACCAATAATCCACAACTATTAAAAAATGTTTCTTATTTAATTCAAATAAATCTACACCAATCTTGTACCAGGGTATTGGTTCAATTTCATGACTTTTTAAAGGCTCTTTTGATTGTGAATTTCTATGACGAATACAAGTTTCACAATTGCTAACAATGTTAGAAATGTCGTTATTAATATTGGGCCAAAAAACTACATCTTTGGCATAATTTTGATGATGTCTGTTGATGTTGACTGGCTTTTTTGTATTGGTTTTTTTGAACACTTTTAAACGAATTTTTGCCCAATGTATTAATTTCAATGTCGTTTGACTGCAAAGTTTGTGTGTGTGACTTGGCTATAACAATAGATTTGGCAATTTCTACCGCTTTCTCTAATTTTATTGCACCCTCACTAAGGAGTCTTTCTTTAATGTGGTTATTTGCACTTTTTAGACCACATACAAAAATGTCACGAATCATGTCTTCTTTCAGCTCACCAAATTCACAGGATTTACTTAAATTTGTCAAGACGGTCACATATTCGTCTATCGACTCGTTTTCATTTTGACGACGGGTAAAAAATGTATGACGCTCAATAGCAATATTCACTTTTGGCAAAAAATATTTTTCAAATTTCGAAACGAGATCCGTGTAGGTAACTTTGTCCAAATCTACATTGAAGGATTTAAATATTTCCAGGGATTGTGGTCCCATATGATGAAGTAATAATGCTACTTTCCTTGATTCTGGCTGCATTTCCAAACCTGATGCTCGCAAGAAGATAGTAAATTGGGTTTTCCAAGTTTTCCACTCTGCCGCCATGTTAGATTTCATCTGGAGTTGAGGAACCGTTGCGAAAAATCCAGGGACTGAAGTATCCATCATTAATCCTTCTTTGGGCTCTTCTTTGGAATTCAATGACATTTTTATAGTGTTTTCTGTCTTTTAGACGATTACCTGACACCATGTAATATTGTGGTCCTTGGTTTAATAATTAAAAGACTTGACTTGACTGTTGAATATAAATGTACGTCTTTATTAGACGACTATGACTTACTGACTAAAGTACAATATGTATGGTAGAGGTTAGTAATATTAGTATGTATTACAATACTATCATATTACATAGTATTAGTTTATGTATGTTTGAATACCATCACATAACAGCGAGAACTTCATTTATTTCGGGTATTGGGTAGGTATCTGCAATTGTAACCGTGTTGAGTTTTCGGTAGTCTATGACTAACCGATACTTCCTTTCGCCCGAGGCGTCAGGTTTTTTTCCGACAACCCAGACTGGAGAATTGTAGGGCGATTTGGAAGGCCTAATGATGCCATCTTTGAGCATCTTGTTAATTTGCTTTTCCACTTCGTGTTTTAAAGCTCTCGGATAAGGGTAGGATTTACTGTATATTGGGTCGTCCGTTGTTGTCCTGATTTCGTCTTTAACTCGTGTAGAGTAGGTTAACTTCTCGTCTGGTTCAGATAAAAGGTTACGGTGTCTGTGAATTATGTGTTTGAGGTTACGAGTCTGGTCTTCATTGAGGTGGTCCGTCCTAAGGTTTATGGAGTTGACTGTTTCAGATAGGTGTTCCTTCAGGGGAATTTTCAGATTGGAATCTAAAATCATATGTCCTTTGTTCGTGTGAATAACGGCATTCAAACACTTAAGAGTGTCGTTACCAATTATCCCGTCAAAGGATATAAGGAACGGAGAATAAAAAATTTCAATTGAGGTATGTCGGGTCCGAATAGTTGTACATACTAACGTTACCACCGACGGAATTTGCAAGAAATGGTTTTTCGTTAGGAATTGGGCGTCTTATATGACGTGGTTGAATGTAGTTCCTGTTGGAACCAGTATCCACCAAAAATTTTAGAATTTCTCCGCTCCTCGCAACATATTCGAAGTATGGTAGCGAAGAGCGTTTTAATATAAAAAATATAAATCTTCCCATTGTTCTGGTTGTTCTTGTTCGGAATAATCTGTTAAAGGTTGGTCGTCTTCGTCCTTGTATGTCTGCTCGTATTCGTCTTTGCATGTCTGTTCGTATTCGTCTTGGGTTGGTTCGTCATCGTTGTTTGAGTCGGTGTGAAAGATTCGTTGGAATTTCTGTCCTGCATAGTATTGTTGAGGTTGCGTGCGTTTCTGGGGTCTGTCGTTAGGTCGTGGTCTGTTGGTGTAATTTACCATGCGAGTTCTTATGGACTCGTCGACGTCCATTGGCTCCGGTCGTCCTTGGGGTTTCGGAGGAGGTATTGGTGCGGCTCTTTGTTGGTGATAATTATTTTGCCAAAGCTGCCGACTGAATTGAGGTCCTTGCGGAGCACGAGGGTTGTGAACTAGTTCCGGGAAGAACGTACCTCTTGGAGCTGGAATGGGATTGGGGTGCGATCTTGGCGTTGGAGTGGGATTCGTTCTAGGAGGCAGATTCACTCTTCTGGGAGGAACAGGAGGTGGTTGGTAATGTTGATTTCTGGCTGGGATGTGAGAAGAATTGGCGTGCTTCGTGCGGTAATTGACGTTTTGTAGTTTCAAACAATAATGAAGGGCCTGTGGCAGATCGGCGGGATCACGCATGCTCAAAAGTTTTGGCAAATCGCCTCCGAGTCCCCTAACGAATGTGTCTAGGGCCTTTGCTCCGTATGACTGAGTCATGACGTTTAGAGCATCTTGGCTCAGTTCCATAGAACCTAGTTTGTTAAGTATCAAGGACAACTGATGGTAAACTGCCTGGTAAAATTCGGGTATAGTGTTCCGACCTTGGACGAGGGTAGTCATCTGGTACTCTAAGGTACCGATGTCCCTTTTGTCGGCATAATGTAGGGACAGACATTTCGAGATGCGATCCCAGTTGAGGGGAGTATTGTACGATTCAAGCGCCACATCTGCTTGGCCGACAATTTTATTTCGTATTACCGAAAGTATTCCGTAATACTTGGGCGTTCCTTTGAGGTGTTGATAAATCCTTAGGATACGCTCCACACTCTCCTTCCATGAATTAAATTCTCCAGCATGTCCTGAGAACTCCCTAAGGCTCTTCACGACATCCGGGATTTTGTCCATGTCGGATAGCACTCTATCGACTCCAATGTTGATTGGCACGTCATAGTCTTCGCTATTATCCGACGCAGGATTCATGAGCGAATTAAACAGCTCTCTTCCTTGGACACATAACGCTTCTCGCACGATATTGGTTATCATCGAGACGAGTTGTTCGTTATTCGACTGCGCGGTCGGGCCTTCATTATTTGCGTTAGACGCGGAGGCGGTGTTGGCGGCGGCTTCGTTTAATATGGCAGGTCTAATGAGATTCGATGGGTTTGACATCGTTTGACACGAGATAAATTCGATTTGGGTGTTCGAAAAATTTAGGTATGCGCACAACTTAAAGATACACGAAATTTAGGTGTTCGAAAAGTTTAGATGAAAAGTGATCGGAATTGATATGGAAATGGATCGATGTCCTAACAACTGAATTTCTCGCGGATTTCAACAGAACGACTATTCACTGCCTTTTTGGTTGAGTCGAGACACGGAATTAACAAAATCACAAGCACTAGACACTTTAGTTTTAGTATCCGGAAGATATTTGGGGAAAATAAAGAAATGGCTTACTTACATTAGAATAAAAATGTATGGCGTCGCTAGCATGTTCGGGTTCTGGACCATTCGTATCGAAGGGGCGGCTAGAAGTTGGTTGTCCTTCGCTTTCCTTTTTGTTACTCTTGAACTACTCGGGGGCCACTTCCTTCTTCCGTTGTCGGGCTGGTGACTTGGTTGATCACTTGTGTAAATCGCGACGATGCGTTTTGGTTAATCGCGTAACTCACGATAATTAACACTCCCGTTTTACAAACGTTGCGAATGGTCCCTGCTCGGGCGCCAGTTAAGTTTTTATTAGCGACGGTAGCCAAAAAAACACAAATGTTTTATTATTTTCGTCTTTATTGCTCGGATTCTAAATATCGACTGACTGTTTTACAAACTACAATAGAATCAATTATTTCCTTAGCCTAATTCCGCTGCGTCTGCAGATTGCATTTTACTCATTCTTGGAAAATATGTCGGTGCATAATTATGATGTATTTTGCTGATGCACGTGTTGGGCCGGATGCGCGTGGCTAACTTACACCGTCCTTGATTTGTTTAGAAATACACAACACATCGGATTCAATGTTTGTCGGTATTTTCAAAAGGTAAATACTCCTAGCCGGTATAGTTATGTTACCTCTGGAGGATACACCGTCTCCTTCCTGTACCTTGTCCTTATTGCAAGGAACGTGATCGTTCTTCATCGTTAGATCGGTTGATCTGCCTACCGAGATAGGAATCATTTAATTCTCCTTGAATTAACCTTGAATGTGCGATTAGCGGAAACACTTTATTGAAATCTACAAACTGTAAGGTTTTTGTTTTATAACACACGGTTGCGTTGTATTTTTCTAAGAAATCTCTTCCAAGAATGCCTATTACTGATTTTTCGCTAACGCACTGTAAATCTGGTATTGAGTGAAACTTGAAGACGCAATTCAATTCATTAATTGATGTTGTGCAAGTGCCATAAGAATCAAACGAATTTCCTTGTGCATTATTTAGCGTGATCTTATCGTTGATATTAAGTTGTGTTTCTGGTTTTATTGTGTTTATATTTAACAAACTAACGTCAGCGCCGGTATCAACTAGAAAATGTGCATCCCCCTCGTAGCGTTTCGCGCTAACGTTCATACGGACGTAACTATGCGTCTTGCTGTTAGTAAACGCAAGCACATATGTCCGTTGAAAGTTCGATGCACTACTGTTATTCGCAGCATTGTTACTACTGGCGGTAATTTGAGTACTGTTATTCGCAGCATTGTTACTACTGGCGGTAATTTGAGTACTGTTATTGCTTGTAGCATTAGACGATTGTCCAGAACGAGAAAGCTCATTTTTTAATGCACGGCAATCATTGGCTGAATGGCCTCTTTTTAAACAATAGGCGCACTCGATTGTAATTTGATTCACTTGTGTTCCCGAAGATATATTCTGTCTCGATGACCTGCAGTCGCGAGCGTAATGACCGCTTTTGTTGCAAGCGCGGCAGATTACTCCTGAACGACACTGACCAGTGTTATGTGTGGTACTTTTACACTTTTCGCAATAAACGCGATGGTTTGGTTTTTACGGTTTTGGGGCAGTGAAACCCTGATGTGAATTTTTACTAGAATTCTCCAGGGTTTCCCTAGTTTGGGCGAAAGTAATCGCTTCCTGAAGCGTTTTGCAACCCTTGGATTGAACAATAACTTTATAAGATCGTCTTATGCCTTCTTCGAAAGCTGACAAGGCCAATGTATTATTCATGGCCATGGTTTCTTTGGAGATTCTTTTGTCATCTATCCTGAGGGAATTTAATTGTGATAAAATTTTCTTTATTCTTTCGCCAAATTCGGCAATAGGTTCGTTTTGTTCTTGTTTACACGAGTTTAGTTCGGCTATCAATTGTGGTATTGTTTTTTTGTCTAAAAAAACTGATCTAAAGTGTTTCGCGAACTCCTCATAGTTTTCAAAATCATTTTGAACACTTTGCTCATATGCAGAGCCGTTCAATTTACAAATTATAAGTTTAAGAAACAAGCTTTTATCAGGGTCTGTTGTGATTAGACCATGTACGGTATCGCAGCAGTTCAAAAAGTGGTGTATTTGGTCACTCTCACCTGAGAATACTGGAATCAAGTTGTTAAACAGTTTTTTTCCAATCCATGGTGATTTGGTTCAGTATAGTTGACTTCCTTGGGGTTCCTTGCGGGGTTTGATTAGGTGAAGTGTCACTTGAATCGGAGTCCGCCGGATTGTACTTGCTGTTGGAGCTCTGGTTCTCGTCGGACTCGTTCGAATCGCCTGGTAGCAATTTTCCACTCCTCAGGACACGCTTTTCACTTTCGCTCATGGGTCGTGCCTACTTTGTTTCACACACATAAGTAATGAGTAATATTTAGCACAGTAGAAAGAAATTGAAATTAACCGAGCACAAAATCGTTTGCGTGTTTACTTCACGAGACCTGTGTCTAGGGTTCACTTTCACTGTTTAATTATCCTGCCAGGGATAACGTTAACTAAATATCCTGTCCACAGCGCCAAATGTAATGTGTGAATTTTTAATGTAGAACACTTTCCAATTGGTTTACACGAGAATAATTTTTTATTGATTTAGAACAACAGCAAAACGAAATACATCATCCAAAATTAATTTAGTAGATTTTATTTGCGGCGTACAGCGACTTCCAGCCGACTGTCCCGGTCTCTTCCATCTACTCGCTTGTTATACATGTCATAAATTGCAAGGTCTGCAGAATGGTGGTTGTCGTATTCGTATTCGTCTTCTTCCATTTACTTGCTTCTTATTCATAAATTGCAAGATCTGCAGAATAGCGGTTGTCATATTCGTAGAGCCGTAGAGTAGAGGTCATCGCTCGCACTTTGCCTAGTGTGCGGATTTATGGTAATACTCGTGTACACATTACAAGAGTATTAATAATTATGAAAAATATTTATTATCTTCAAAATAACTAGTCTGTAGACAATAAGAAACATTTTACGAAATGACCTCTCATACATTGAATTTTTTCAAAGTGCTTAACTACAAGTAATATACTAAAATTTAACAAAACAGTCAACTTCTGATATTAATACTTTCTCATAATATATGAATTGTAAACATGTAGTAAGAGAAAAAATAACCAATAATCAACATAATATGAAAAATGACAATGCCTCAATTTTGCTTTGTTTACAAAGGTTACAAATTATAATTTGGGTTGGCATGAGAAACAGTAAGCAATTGATTAAGAGTCACTAAAATCTTGTAGGATTTGTGCTATGGCGTCATCCGAGAGTTTGCGACTCATTTTTGATCCTATGTGACGCTAATTCTAAAAAGGAAGCAAAAGCAATCCTGAGTAAATTTAAAATAGTTGCTACGTAGAATTACGGGCGGGGTCTACAGGTATCCCCACATAAGTAAAATGCGTACTTACCTTATTAGCAACGCAACATACGTCAACCTATCGAGAGCCTCTGTAGCACACTGAGATTAGCCGAAAGTGCGAGATCATAGCTGGTCAATTCGAAAAAATACAGTTGAAAAAAAGCTCGCGGGGTCTGCTTAGACCCCGCCCGTGATACTAAAGGTTAATATGCATAGGCCTAACTGGAATGGTCATATGGTTCTTTAAAAGCTGTTTGTTTGATACCACAAAATAATTATTAAAACCGAATTTATCTTCAAATCCGGATATTTTAACCCCTCTAATCTCATAATCATATATTTGGCACAAATGATCCATAATTCACAGTATAATGAGCAATCATAGTCAAATTGAATGAGAAATCTTAAGTCGCGACTTGACTATTTATGGTCGCCTATACCGGGGACTTGGTTTGTAGGGGATATGGAATTCATACGTTCGGTTGGTTTTGGACAATATTTTTTTTTACTGAGTTCTTAATCTTGAATTCGTTTTATTATTATGATCTCAAACATTTGTATGTCTATTTGAAGATTCATTGAAATCAATGCATATCTAATCCAACTCTACGCATAATCGCAATTTGTTTACTGTCACACATGAGGTTATTGATAGCCAATTTTCCTCCTGACAATCTAAATTCAATATAATGGTGCACCTAATACTGTTTCTTTTGCTTTCTACGGATATTAGACCTTTTGTACACAATATTTATATGCAAAAATTGCACGTATATCTTGAAAGCCGCACTCACTGCACTCCGCTATCGAGAAAGAGAAAATGTATTGAAATGATGGTGTCCTTTTGCCAATGCGACATTAGGCGTGTTTTTTTTTCAGGTTTATGTAGGTTAAGGAGTACGAAAAAAACGATGCAGCGTAGTTATCCAGGTTAAATTCGTAGTCTCAATGTTGTCTAACCTGATCTGAAATTTGCATGAAAAGCGACAGTGCCCATAGGATATTTGTCAATAAGACAGTTCAGCAATAACATTAGGTAGTCTATTGAATTATTAATTGGCTATGAATTCGTGAAATGGCCGCAAAGACCTCATGCGGACGATGTCATGCGTAAATTTGAAATAAAGTGTGAAATCCCTCGCGTAATAGGGGCTATAGATTGCACCCATATAACAATTAAGGCTCCAAAAAACAGTAAACAAGACTACTTTTCGCAGAGGGTACCGGCCTTTATGGATCTTCATATTGATTTTTGTATAATCGATGCACAATCTTTTCGTGCCATCTTTGCATCAACGATACAAAGTCTGTTCACTGGATTCTCGGATATCGATCTCGCATGTAGGTTCCGGTTTTATCTCAGCTGAGCATCGCTCGTAAATATGAATGTTCATCGCAACAATGGTCAAGTTTATTCGGCTTAAGATCGTGATACCGATGATAACATCGTATTCGCTTAACGAGTCCGGGACTACATGTAGCCTGCAATTTTTTATGGGTATTTCGTTTAAAGCTACATCTGCTATAATGGATCCCATTGATTTGAATTTAGATCCAACACCTCGTAAATTGGATTCTGCACGTTTGAAAATAGGCGACCTCAATTGTTTACAGCACTTTGTTTAATTAATGTCACTTCCGCGCCCGTATCAAGAATACCGATCAAATTTAGTCCGTTTATGTTTATTTCATATGTCATATTCGTTTTCACAAAATTCACTGTAGGCGGCTTTCAACACTGCGCTCCTTTATGCCCAAACTTGTTGCATTTAAAACATTTTGGTCCTTTATTCGAGTCAGGTTTTTTGACTCGTGACCGTCAGCACCACAGTTAAAAAACTTTTTATTCATTTGTTTCGTCTGAATTTTTGGTTTACGCGATTTTATTCTTTCGTAAACGGTTATTTTTTCTTTAAGTTCCTTCAAATTACGCGCACCTTCGAATATCAATTTATCCGGGGTGTTATCGGTTATTCCGTCGAGGACGTATTTGATAACTGAAGCCTGCTCTAAATTTATCTGGAGTGCGATAGCATGCATTTCGTACAAATACTGTTTTACGCTCTCATTTGGTCGCCGTTTCCTCTCTCTCAATGCTTGGTGAACATCAGCGCTATCAACTTCCTCTCCGAATTCTTCACTCAGTAGCCTTTTCAATTTTGACCATGAACGAATATGTCGTTGAGTACGTGAGAAATGCAATGCCGCGCCTTTCAATAATCGTTTTGCGTAGATGAAGAGCTCTACATCATCCCATACTGCAATTTCGTTGAAATCGTCAACGTCCGCTATCCATGATTCAATTCGGATCGATTCGTCACCTGAAAAATAGCCTCCTCTCTCCAAGTCGCTGAATGTAATTGTTGCTCTTTTATGAGCTCGTCGTGTGCCTGCTATTGATTTTCATTTCGTTTTGTGCTTTGACAACGGACATCGTTTACCAAGCGTATCATGATAATCGTCGTAATTCTCGTTTCGTCTGTCGTTATCGGCGTCGTTGAGGTTGCCGCCATCGTCGTCGTTGTCTGCTTCAGCCTCATCTTCACCGTCGTCCTCCCCGCCGTCACCGTGCTGCTCGTCGTTGTCTCGCAAATCGTTATTTTCGGATATTCCACCAGTGGCGCCTTCGTTTTCGTCGTGTGAAATATCACCACCATCGTCGTCATGGACGTCATGTTTTGCAGCATATTTTCCTTTTGATAACAAAAGTAAAAAAAAGCAGGCGTGCTTGGAGTGCTGCTTTGTTTCCCGTCGTTTTGCAGCCACGCGTACTCAATTCACCTTTTAACTGCACTACCGATAAATTAATTATTTTGTGATATGATAGCATGGTTTTGTTTGGTGTTTTTATATCACTGCACTTCACTCAATATTTCGGCTGAGCTCCCATGTAAGATTTAATGAATGAAAAAACCGAAGTTTACACGTCTTGATCGTATACTTTTATTCACGTCTTTCTTAGTTTACAGTTGAAATTAAACTGAATGCATATCGTCGTCGACCGATCGCCGTGTCTCCCGTCCTTCGGCTGCTCTCATTTTCTCGTTCGCTCTCGCTCTGTCGTTCGCTCGCTTCCTTCATATATATACATATGTTCCGGGAATAGTCAATAAATCTAAGTAGGTTTCCAAGATCTGGAGAATTTTTCAAAAGAGAGTAAGTTGTACCACTTATAGGGAATGACCATACCAGAAATGACTCCTTGGTCCCTAGATTTCCACTTGGTAATCGGGATCCGTACCGGAACAGGACAACTTCCACGAAAATTAACAATACCTTTTTTATAATAGTAATAAGTATAATAAATTGCTGCTTTATTTGTTGAGCTCTGGAACACAACTGGCGACCCCCAAAGATTGTGGTCTCCTATTTTTGCACATTGTGTAAAATTGATGACTCAGGTAAAAGATACCTGATCATTAAACTTTAAACAGAACATGTAAAATTGATGTCTCAGGTAAAAGATACCTGAGCGTTAAACTTAGACGCAGCAATATTAATTTTGCGCGTGTAATTTAATTCACGTGGCTTTGCAACGTGACTTGGACCAGTGGCGCCTTCGTTAAACTTGAGTTGGTCCCTCAACTCTATCTCGGAATTCATCAATTTTACATTATGTTTACAAAGGATATTAGAAAATTATTATGCATGAATTATTTTTTTTTACAAAGTTACTCTTAGTCTAGGTAGGTTTTCTGAAAAGGATTCTTTACCAATTTCAGTATTTCTTAAGTATTCTACTGGCGGATTTACAATTTTCTTTTTTCGATTCAAACAAAAACATTTCTTAAATAAGGTAAATTTACAGTTACGCCTCAAATAGCACTTGACTCCAAAGTATGTTGCAAAAATTAATATTCCAATTATGGTAATAAATGTTTTGTTTTCAGAAATGAATTTTGGGAATGGTTTAATATTATCATGCCATAAACTCAACTGAACGGCTACTTCCGCCGTTAAGTCTTTCAATTCGTGAATGTTATTCGTGGATAATTTATTAATTTTTATATTAGCTGAATTTCCCTAAGTTCTAAATTAAAACAACATTCTTCTAACTCAACTATTCTATCTTTTAACGTATTTGCAACTTGTGTCTTCCCAACTGGTTTATAATCTAAGTTTACAGAATGAATAGAGCAATCTTCTGTTAACGTTATTAAAAAGGTTCCTAATAGTTTTACATTATCAGAGTTATTACATTTGAATTCGTATTTCGTTTCATCGGAGTTAGAAATTATCAACTGCAAGTTATTTACAGGGTGCATTACATCTAGATCTATGTATAATTTTCTGTATTCACAAAATTTGTCTTCAGTTTAAAATATATTTCAGTCAAACAATTTTTTGTAAAAGCGGATTTAAGTGATAGTGGAGTACAAATGTTTTTATATCCAACCAGTTTACAATTAACTTCGTTTGATGTTGCGTAATGTTCATGATCTTTACTGACAATCATATATGTATTTTGGTAAATTTTCTATAGTTATTACATTACTTCTTTTAATAAAAGGGTATGCCAAAACTTCATAGGAATCAAAGTCTTCTTTACTTACTCCATCTATGCTTATGATAATGTAAATTTTCTTTTCTTTTGTGAAAGCTTTTAATTTTAGGTCTTTACAAATTTACTGATAATTGTTTATCAATGGATCTACAGCCTCAGAAGAGAGAGTTAGAAAGGAAGTGAAATAGTCCGAGAGAAATGAAGTTATTTTGAACAAGGGTGAAGTACGAGGGGAATGGGTTGACTAATACCATAGGCGTCGTTGAAATTATGGACAATTTTATTGGGGGCTTGGCGGGAAATTTCAAATTGATGGTTTCACATACACATTTGATTGTGTATATTTTCATGGGAAAAGTGGCGTAATGTGTATCTTAATCCAATTTAATAACAACAAGAAGTATTTAATATGTATGTAATATAAATTTCTCATTAGTTATTTTTCTTGTCAATATATTTATAAATCACTTGTGGTGTAAGTTTACATTCCGATTTCAATTATTTTCATTGAGCATACCAATTTGGCATGAATCTGCAAGTTTATAGTGCGTTCCCACTTGGGGACAAATTGTTTATTCTGATCATATTGCGTAATTTTAAACGTCACATTGGTGTGTATCGGAAGCTTCACAACAAGTAATCCGTAAAATAAATATTCTATTAGCTTGTTTCTATCATGCGAAACTTGTTCGGTACACGTTCGTCTCTCAAATGGGCAAAATTTATTTACAAGTTCAGTGGTTTCGTCCAGATAGATCTTTGCTATCTGCGTGCAAGACGACCACGAATGGTTTCGTCCAGATAGAAGCACTCTTCAGTTCTTGCATCATCGGAACTATCTGTGTATTCTGCTCGTATTAATTGGTTATAGATGCAACAAAATAGAATAAAATTAATAGAAAATATTTAGAACAAGCAAAACTATTAAAAGTCCTCGAGTAGAAATTCTTCCTGCTGAAGAAAACAAGGAGCGGACGCAAGATTCTCTGTATTTGAAATGTACATACTAGTATAATCTAGGAAGAGTAAAAAGAACAAATGTGTTAAATATTAAATTTGGAATTCAAGGCAATGTTGGTTTTTAAGGAGAATAGTGGATTCCTACAGGTGATTCTTTAATTCTTTTCCATGTGATCACTTATATACACGCTTGTATATCATACCTATATATATACAACTACATGCCCCTAAAATGAATATATTTTGTGAACTTCTGCTTAATAGAATATTTCTCTGATAATGTCTTACAGATGAAGTGAAATCTAGTATTAACATATATTTGTATTATGGATTCTATCAAACAATTATAATGATTAAAGTTATCTTTAAAATGGTTAGAATTATTCCTGAAAAGACTGTTATCCATTAACTTCTCCAATACATCTTTCTTAATTGTAATAAACATGCCTTTATTAATGACAAAATGTGAACCTATAGTGCTAGTGTGGTATCTTATCTCCTTCTCACATGCATTACATATGTTAATAACACTGCCAGAGGGAGATATAAGAAAACCCCTAGTTTTGAAAAACAGCGAATGGTCACTGTAGTTTCCGCGTAATCCGCTTAGGCACTCTACACATTTGATCTTAGATTCAAGCTTACGAACTACAAATCCTGCAACGTATTCTACAACGTATTCTGTGTAAGTCGATAATGCGGGAAGCGAAAATATATGGCTATGATCGTCTCCAGTTCACTTCTGTGCTGAAGAAGAATTCTCTTCTTCGACAACATCAGACAATGCTTCATTCTCATCTCCTTCAACAACAGCAATAAGAGTATTTTTATCAATAGATGAATTAATGTCATTAATAGGATCAGAAACATGAGCAGAATTTAGTATGGGTATTTGCTGTAAAGGAATACAATTTCCAACCCCAGTGTCCCTTATTTGACAACGGATCAAAAGTTTCTTGTATACGGCCCTAAAAGCTCGAACTGACGGATTATTATTGTACCCAAGTCCCATTCTTATGGATGAAAAAAATAGTTCTATGTGGTCCTGATTCAGTTTATAAAGTGGAATATAATTTAAGTTATACGTTGCAATAAATCTTTCATATAAAATTTTAATATTTTTTAAGGCAGCTATCATCCCTATAAAACCGGTTCGGCGTCTATCCTTAATAAGTAGATTTCGGTCTTTATTCCTAATATTTGCAATATATTCAATTGCATCACTTGCAAAACTTTGAAGACTTTCAAAATTTTCTTGGCAGAGTGCTTTCTTGAAGTTAACATCATTAATTCGTCTAAAATTTAACACATCAAATACATCATTGAAAAGTCTGATGAAATGTGAAGTTGCTTTACTCCCAGCAAAATTTTTTAGTTTTAATTCTTCCCTACAAAAGTCAATTGCATCAGCAACGGATTTACTGAGAGCTTGAACTGCTAAACGTACCTTCATCTTTTGGTCCGCATAGTGTATGTGCGCTTTTCGCAATTTATTCCCCAAATGCAGTTGCTCTTTTTCCTGCAGTCGTTAAAGTTCTACTAAATACTCCCATTTAATTTCATCGCCATTAATATCGTAGAAAACTTTTAAATCCCCAAATGCATTCCGAACTAATTTGAGCACATGAACGGGATCGGGTATTACGAAATATTTGACCTCTGACCCAGGCAGGTGAAAACAAGGTTCAACCGAGGTATCATTTAAATTGCAGCCCAATAAGTTCATAGTAGAAAAGTTGACCGATGTACCGTCAAAGGTGACACCAACGACTTCAACTTCAACCTCAATAAGCTTGCTCAGACAAAGCAAGATCAGATTCTGCTTTTGTGGTGCAGTCGTGGATTCTATAGGAAAGTATCCCAAAGGAATTTTCCAGCCACGGTTAACACAAACGGCCATAAACACTAAAATTTGTTTGGCCAGTATGTGAGTGGTTTCCGAATTACCAAAATCGATGTATCCCCAAGACTGGCTTCGATCCCAATCAACTTGTTGACGGATGTGAATTTCGTTGAAAACTATATTCACGTACAAGGTCTGATTCTCAGATTTAGCTTTTTGTGCTGCCAAATGAATTGCTTCGAATGACTCAGTGGTGAAACCGGGCCGACAATCTACTGTGGCATACCAATTGGCTAAAGTCATAGAATGTGGCAAAGTGCAGCTAAACGTCTGGCGAATAAACTCATACGCTTTCGGGGAAAATAAATTTAAATTAAGAGCGAATTGTCTAAGAACTGGCGAATATTTTTTAACAGGCTTCCCCTTTGATTTGATTAGTACCCGATAAATCAATTCCCTTTGGGTTTCAGTTAACTGATCTAAAATATCGAACGCAGTTTGAGATAGATGATTTTTAGTTATCGATTCCTTTAGCATCTGTGACAAAGTTGTCACTTTCCTGGACTTCCTCCTTAGCTTCTGGCTGATGGCTTTTATTTTCGAGTCCTTCTTCATTATGAATTTCCGCGGTGTCCTTACTTTTTCGGTCAATCTCCGTCTCTTTGGCGTCAAGGATGATGATTCTCCCATATTAGTTGATACCATCGCCTCTGTAAGGGTGGGTGCTGAACTCTAAGAAAATAGAAGTATTGATTAATGATACCTCTCAGCTTTCGAAAAAAATACCTACCCTTTTCCGGTATATAGCTTTTGGCGTCTAAAATGGAATCACAGATTAAATTGTCGACGATGAAGTTTTGAGTAAGTTGTAAGTAGCCTTCGATAAATGTTCATCTCCCATTGAAAAAACACATGTATCTATGCTTGAGTTCGTCGTGGAATGAGTCGGCTGCGAAAAATATTATTTTATTAAGTATAAGTAACCACTTATTTATGATAACAGCAACTATAACTAATAATACTACTGATAATTGCCTTTGTTATTACAAAAACACCTACACTTTTAATCCCAACTGATGGTTTTGATGGTCCAGCGATGGAATCAGCAATTGAAAATTTTTCGTCAATTGTTAGCTGAAAATGGAAATTGAGTAAAAAAATTTAAACCAAAAAAAATCTAAATCATCTAAAAATTTGCCATCTTTGGTATTATTAATTATTGCAGTGAAATAGGGGCTGCTGACCAGAGTGCGATCTACTACCGCTGCTTTCAGTAGTCATTTTGTAATATGACTTCAAATCATCCCAGCCAAACAGTACCCGAGCAGACTCGCTGGGACGATGGATATCACACCAGGCAGAATTGCTGTTGTAATATTTCACAAAAATCGCCGTATTATCTTAAAAGCCACCATTACTGAAAACTATTTGTGCGAATTTTATGTGAAAATGCTCTGCTACAAGTAACTGCGGCTACAGCCGGCATCGGACGATCACATGCCTTTATAATATCATTGTCTCTACTGTATCTTTTGACTCAGGAATATTCATCTACCTGCCAACACAAACATAATATCACCAACACCTGAGGGATAATATGGTAATTTGTGTATTTGGTTTTTTTTTTTCAAAAAGGTTCCTCATGCATGCCATCCACGCTTACTTTGACAGGGGTTGGTGATATTATGTTTGTATTGGCAGGTAGATGAATATTCCTGGGTCAAAAGATACAGTAGAGACAATGATATTATAAAGGTATGCCATCGTCCGATGTAGTTAAGTAATTTCACGCTAAATACAAACAAATGGTGTTACATGTTTTGTCGTAGCCAACCTACAGTCACTCAGCTCAGAATCGCTTACACTCGAGTCATGTTTTGCATTAATCGCGTTGTATTTGGCTTAAGCCTCATTTTCCAAACTGTGGAATTCCGCTATGTATTGCGGAACAGGCTACTTTCAGCCTTGTTTTCAGGGATATTGCTGCATCTTGCGGGATAGACTGCTTCGCAAGCAGTCTGTTCCGCAATACGCAGCGGTATCTTGCAGCTTCGATAATAGAAAAACAAGGATTTTGAGGCAGGCTGTTCCGCAGCACATAGTGGAGTTCCGCAGCTTGGAAAACGAAGCTTTAGGTGAAATTCACACACACGACACCGCGCTGAACGACTGCTTGAAATTTCAGTCGAGATCATCAGCCGTCGCATAGAAATTGCTCCTTTAGACTGAGCTCATGTTGTTCGCGTTCGCGTGTTTTCTGTCAAACGAGTTGAAACTTTGCTATAATGGCACTCCGTCAGTTTGACAAAGATTCGGCGGTTTTCGTTTCACCAATTGTGAAAACTCTTGTGAATTTGCACGAGCAATTAGCTAAGAAATGTGTGCTGCTATATATCTTATACTGTCCGCTCGTTTGTTTCGTCGCTCATTTCTTACCTAATTAAGTATTGCGAATGACAACAATCAGCCCAATTTTTTGATACGATGATGCCCAGGATTTTTTAAACTGACCTAGTGTCATTCTAGCAAAGATTGAATCCGTTTGACATAAAAGATGCGAACGCGATCAACGTGCGCGCAGCCTTACAAAATCCCCACACTTTTGGTTTCACTTAACATGATTAAGTCACCGTGTATCACTGCGTATACAATCACAAATATTGTTACCACTGGATCCGGTAGTTTCAATTTGGGAACAGCAGTTCTTACGAGTTCCCTACGCCTAGCAAACTTTAAAATATCGTCAGGAGAAAAATTTAGCGAACATACTCTGCTCTTTTCATTCACCATTGTACTGCTTTGGCCAATCGCTTTCAACGGCAAGACTTCCATATCTGAGGCGCCAAATTTTATCGGCGGCTTATTCACGCTAAATGTAAGATACAAGTGGCCTGAAAATATGAAAAATTCAATGATGATGTATCATAGTAGGTTCTTAACTATCTAAAGCGGAAATTTATTCTATATACAATTCTAGCACTGGATTTCCTCATACAAAAGTTCCAACTTCAAAGGTAAATATCTCCTAAACGGTTATGAATTCGCGGAAAAGGACTTCAGATTCGTCCATTTCAGACCAAATTCGAATGAAACCCATCATTAAAATTTGGCGCCTCAGATATGGAAGTCGCCCCCTTTCAACCACTCGCCTTTCATCTTCTGATTTTTCGGAAATCTGCAAAAAAAAATATTGAACAAAACATTAACTCCCGATCCTTCCTACGCCAATGGACAAAAATTCTGTTTGCGGTAAACAGTTTGACATTTATAGTGCTGTTTATTTACGATTTATAAATTGATGGAATTTGATCAAAAAAATAAATGAACATGATAGTCATACACTTACACTAGATGCGAATAGATAAGAAAAGTCAATTTTACTCACTGGAAGAACGAAATTCTGCGTCGTTTCCGATTGTAACTAATTTCACATCCACTCACAACGCACTTCATTTTCTTCTTTAAAACACCTCGTTTTTGGAAAATTCAATTAACTCGTGTCTTTTATCTTCACTAATGTTATTCTCACTCACAAAGATTCACTTTGTACACTTATGACCGCTTTCTTCAGTATTCTTTCGGAAAACTGTTGCAATCAGATGTTTTCACTTTGACATGTCTTTAGCTTCCTGTCGAACATATGTTGAGTTGTATGGATCGTACGGGTGTTGCGGTGTAGAGGGCGTGGGTCTCTCTGTTTACATTATCGCAGTTTGTATGTGGAGGAATTACATCAATGAATTGCGTGGGCATTATATGGGGACTAGTTCTCCATATATCTTCTTCTCTATGTCTACAGCTAAGTCATGATTTATCATTAGTTGATTTAGTTTTTTAATCAATTGTTCAGGCTCTAAAATGAATGGATGTAAAATTCCTGTTTGCAAGAAAAGTAAGGAATCTCTCAAAGTTTCAATTTCCAGGTCCACAACTTCAACTTTATGATTAATTTTTGTATATACTAAACCCTAATTGTTTAATTACTTCTACTTCGGTTTCCAATTCAGTTATATCTACTATCCTGATTAGGTTGATTTCCTTCTCGACAAATTTAGTTTCTCCTATGTGTTTAAAATATACACCAGGAAAGTCTAATTTTCGAATATTTAACCCGTTGATGGTCCAGGTTGTGGTGATCCTGGAATGGTATTTAGACGATTCTGCTTACTTGTATATTAATATAAGGCTTAATGTTTTTCATATTGAAGGTTTTAAATTTGCTTCGATTATTTTTCGCATCTCTAATTACAGTGGATTTCGCTTATAGCGACGGCGAAGGGACCGAACAAAATACGTCGCTATATCCGAATGTCGTTATTTCCGAACAATTTCAAACATCTTCATATTCATAGGTACACTAGGTACATAAATCATTTCGTTTTATTTATAAATAATATACTAGAAAATAAACAATAAAATTCAATTAATACTAACTCTCTTTTCTCAATAGTTCACATAACAATAACATAACATTTTCAATGATTTCCTTCAATAAGAACATAACATCTTTATTCGTAATTACATGTTTACATACACACGAGTATAACCAGTTTACCTTTTAATTTTCGCAAAACTGTGAAATCTATACTTTTTTAAAGAAGTCGGTTATATTTTTTTGACTTAATTTCTTTTTTCTAACCATAATATTTTCAAGTTCCCTTTCTATTTTAACAATAGACTCGACTGACAAATATTCTTTATCCTCACCAAATAAAGCGTATCTTTTTAACTGCACTATGGTGTGTATTGCTTCGATTACTGAAGGAACGTGCTCAGATGATTCACCTATCACATTTCCTTCTTCGTCATCAGGTGAGCCAACATCGTTAAGAGTTGCTGAAGCCACGTTCTCGATAATTTCCATGTCTGTAAGACCGGCAGATGTAACAATTTCAATATCAACGTCAATATAAGTCGCCCAGTCAGAGCAATTTTTCACTGTTTCTACTTGTCGAACCCACTGCTCTAGTGGCAAGCTGTCTAATTCATCATCCGAATCATTGATAAGAACTATCGCAGGCGAAACTGTCGAAACTTTAGTGAAACCAGCTTGAATGAAACATTTTTTAATCGTCTCGGATGATACTCTTGACCATGCATTTGCTATCATTTCAATGGCATCTAGTAAGCTAACGTTAAAGGAGGCTGTGGATAGTTCAATATGATTAATCATTTTCAATACTAACAGCTTCCGATAGTGAGTTTTAAAGGACTTTATTATGCCTTGATCTATGGGCTGTATTACAGACGTGGTGTTTGGTGGTAAAAATGCTAATTTGATGTTTGACAGATTTTCCATGTGTGAATGGCAGAACAGTTATCCACTAATAAAGGAATTTTTCGATTTTCTCGTCTCAATTCTAAATCCCAAGCACATAACGCCTTTTCGAACAATTCGGTTGTCATCCATGCTATCTTATTCGCTTGGTAGTCCACTGGTAATGTTCTTACATTTTTAAAACATCTCGGATTTGTCTATTTTCCAATGACCAGCAACTTCGTTTGACGCTTCCATCCATATTCGTTGCAATTAAAACTTTTATGCGTTCTTTTGAAAGCTTGCCTCCAACACACTTTTCGCCTTTTAATTTTAGGGTCCTGTCAGGCATGAGTTTAAAAAATAAACCGGTTTCATCTGCGTTGAATATTTCAGAGTCCCGATAGTCTTTTCTGAGCTCCGGAAAAACGTTATTCAGCCGGTTGGAACAACAGTTTGTGATACACTAGCTGCTTCGCCATAAACGTTGCCTACAACAATGTCGTTCCGCTGACGGAAACGGTAGATCCAGCTATCTGAACAGCGAAAATCTGTTTTACCCAGTAATCTATTGGAATTTCATGGTTTCTTTGTGTTTTGAACCATGATAAAAGAGAGTTTTCTATATCCTGATGGGAGGTACTCCGAACCTTTTTTATTTTTAAGGACTTGGATTCAAAACACTCTTTTATTTTATCGCGCCATTTCCATATCGTCGATATTGTTGAATGCGGAACTCCTTACATAAATCAGCATTTGTTTCACCATTTTCCAATCGCCAAATGATTGCGGCCTTTTCTTTGATAGTGAAGGTTCGCCTCGTAGGAAGTTGTGCCATTTTAACTGATGTAAAGAATGCACTGTAAATGGACCGAACGCTAAGATTAATTTAAAGACTATTTCTGTCTTGCAGATCCGGAATTCGGTTGACAGTTTTTTTTTTATTTGCATGTTTGTAACAAACAACTTTTTTGTTGACCATTGGCTATAGGACGTGCGTTCTACGTTGTGTCACCGCAAAAACAGAAGTGTGACAAACTAACAATAATTCGTATGACACTCACTCACTGAAATCAGGACTGAAAGGAGAAGTTGTGCAATAAATTGCTCAACTTTGTCAAACGCTTGACAAAGTGGTTGTTTAGTTTTAGATGAATATCCGGCAAAGTTTAATTTCTCCACGGTTGCTCGACTTCATAAACTTATAAAATTGTTGTTCTGTACGTGAGCCACATAAATCAAAAATTTAACATTGGGTCAACATCAGGGCCAGATCGACTTAATCTGGCCAGTTTACTTGATCTAACACTGTCAAATACATATAAATTTAATCTCACCACAACTAGATCAAGTCGATCTGGCCCCTAGTGTTAGTGTGGTCACAATGTAAATGTCGATATTGACATAAATGGCAAATAAAATTTAGCACCTGATTGACATAAGATTAATCTGCCAAATAAAATATCTTTCGAACATAATATGGTTCCGAGTTTGTCAAATAAAATTGAAAACTGTTCTGAAATCCGGATATGCTATAATCACAATTTTGCAGAAAAAAAATAAAAATCAGTCTCCAAATTAGGCTAATTTAACTTACCTCAACAAGCAACTCGTATAAGAAATACACTGAACTATATTGAATATAAATACCCGCACAAGAAGTCAGCCTGCGTCTTATTTCATAATTAGAAACAGAAGAATGAGTTGACACAAACAAATTAGGCTAATTTAACTTACCTCAACAAGCAACTCGTATAAGAAATACACTGAACTATATTGAATATAAATACCCGCACAAGAAGTCAGCCTGCGTCTTATTTCATAATTAGAAACAGAAGAATGAGTTGACACAAACAAACTATGTAAACTTGTACAGATTAAATGTAAAATAACAGTCATTTTAGTAGTAATAACAGAAAATGAACATTTTTGTTCGTCGCTATACCCGAAAAAAGTTTCCATTTTTGCTTAAAAATCCGTCGTTATATCGAAACTCGCCTTTATTTCCGAAGTCGTTATAACCGGCGTTATTTGTATGAAAAATAATGCCATATCCACTGGACTTGAAATTTACGTCGCTATATCCAGAATGTTGTTATAACCGAAGTCGTTATAAACGAAATCCACTGTACTACACTATTTTTACCTAGTTTGACAATCCTATATGGGCCAATCCATTTAGGTTTTAATTTATCATTAGATATTGCTAGATTCTTAGCTAAGACATGTTGACCGATTGTATAATTTATAGCCTTTCGTCTAGCTTTATTATCGTATCGTTCCTTCGACTTTCTTTTTCTTACTAAGTCATTGTCTATAGCATTTTTCCTAATACATATCTCTTAAATAATTTCCAATAACATCAATTCTGTACACTAGAGATTTTCGTCGATGTTTTCCACGCCTATAGCAATACTAAATGAAAAACGTTGATATTTCCTAAGACGGGATTCTTTTTTATTTATTTGTAAATGCGGACACCAGTTGTGTCCTTCTTCAGTACAATTCAACTACTTTCCTCAACACAGAGACGTACACCTACACATTACGTTACTCTAATTACCCTTTAATGACATACATACAACATGTTTTGGAAGCAAATAAAAAATAGAAAAACCCAATCGAGAAAAGAAGAAAATTGAGCCACAGGTAGAATAATGATGAAAACCACCCGTTCCACTTCCTGGGTGATTCCATCGCCAGTAGTTTCAGCAGCCCTGATTGTAGATTCCCGATATCATGGTTCAGCCTTTGGTTTTCCGGTTCCCTTAGAATGGCCAGACTTTCTAGGGCATCCAGTTTCCTGCTGTCTGTACTCGCTTTGATGATCCCCACGTTGTCCCATGTTATGTTGTGCCCCTCTCCTGCTATGTGTCTCGCTACCATCGACGCGGGGTGGGTTTGTATCCCACCGCTGCCACCAAAATTGTTTGTTACGGGAATAGTGGAAGAGACCCGTCAACAAATCTATGTAGGCTTCCAAGATCTGGAGAATTTTTCAAAAGAGAGTGGTCCCTAGATTTCCACTTGGTAATCGGGATCCGTATTGGAACAGGACAACTGCCACGAAAATTAACAAGACCTTTTTTATAATAGTAATAAGTATAATAAATTGCTGATTTATTTGTTAAGCTCTGGAACACAACTGGCGATTGTGGTCTCCTATTTTTGCACATTGTATAAAATTGATGACTCAGGTAAAAGATACCTGAGCGTTAAACTTAGACGCAGCAATATTAATTTTGCGCGTGTAATTTAATTCACGTGGCTTTGCAACGTGACTTGGACCAGTGGCGGTCCGTAACACGAATATATATTGTATTTTGTATTGTAATAATTCGTTCTAATTCGGGATTAAAGTATAACTATGAAGATTTTCACTTTCTCACTTTATTAGTTACAAATATTTATATGTAATTCACTGCAATGAACAGAAAACAGTTCATTAAAAAAAACTTTAAAAACAAGTTAGTCCATCAATAATTTTACGAGTTTTTGGCAAGATGTTTCTCCATCAATTCGATCTTTTTTTTGCCCGCTTACGACCTCCTTCATCAAACTTATTTTTTCGTCCCTATACTTCATTTTGTGTTCCAGATATGTTTTGAGAGAGACTTTTCTTGCTTGCTTGCTTTTTGATATGTTAGTGATGTCCTCATTATTATCCACTATGACTACAATCTCTGTTGGTTCCAATTTAGTCCTCGAAGTCCCCCCATTCAACGCTGTGGTAGGGGTCGACGAAATATTTAGTGTGTGTGTATTCGCTATTAAGGGGCGATCACCAAAAATATCCTCTAATTGTCGCTCGTAGGGAGCTATACAAGGTGCCGCTCCCGTTTTCCATCGTTATCTTTGCTCGTTTTGTAATACCTCATTAACGTCTTTATCCTTGCTTCAATGTGGTCTGTGGTGGTTTCAGCATCCTGCAAATGAAAAACAAAAATAATGTTGAATATTGTGGAAAAGAAAATGAGTAAAATAGGCACACACTTGTGTATTGCACCAAACTGAAACGCCGGCGAAATTCAATTGCTGCGATCGGAGGCCTCCAAGCAAAGCAGAGGAAATTCGAGCTGGCTTGTGGTCGTAGAAGAAGCTGCAAGTATTTTCATTCACTTGCCACAATAGATTGAACTATAAGGTCTTCCAAAACATGTTGGTGCGCATGCCTCTTGCGCCCGGGGGATACAAACCCGACCTTCTGCTTCGAATAAGACTCCAGGAGAGCCTCTGTCTCTTCCTTCCCCCAATTGCGATGCTTCCTATAGAAAACAAACAATAATTTATTTATCGCAATAAACACGTATAATAAAAAGCATACCGTTTTGCCGCCGTATTTTCCATTTTAGTGGTGTAGAAGTAGGTAGTCGCGCGCAACGAGACAGCAGCCATACACTTCGCGATTCGCGTTAAATGTCAAATGCTAACAAAAACATAATGAAGTTGGTACACAGCTGCGAACAGCTGATTACGTCCAGCCCTGTTAACAGGTGATTTAATTGCCTTTTGCCTTTTGAATCAGAGAAGCGCGCAATCAATTGATTTTTCAGGGACACATATTTGTCCGTTTCAGGCGGCGAGCGGATGAAGTCGGAAATCTGTTGTAGTACGTCGACATCAAGAGCGGCAATAATTGTATAGTACCGCGTGCTATCGGAGGTCACTTTATTTTAAATTGTGCATCCGCCTGAATAAACCAAAGAACTGGATTTGATTGCCAGAACGGAGGTAGCTTGACATTTTTAATGAGTGCGACGTCCGTGCCAGTGGCAATGTCGGAAGCCGGTCCCGTTTGGACATATAGTTTTGGCGTGTTGAATACCTCCGCCGAAGGCTCATGCAGCGTGTCGAGCAATCTGTTGGCTGGTTTGCCGTGAATTGGTGTTTGCGGATTTGACATTGCCGTTTTTTTTATGTCCCGTGGACATTTGCAAAAAAAGAAAATGATTCTGAGGTTAACTACTTGTCGTACCTGATCGAGACTCAATTGAGGTTATGTGGTTTGGTTTGTGATCGTCCGGATCACGTCGTTGTCACCATTTATAGATGATCGGCACTGTGGTGACGATCTCTATGATCTCTACGAGTTCTACAATGCAAATGCGACGTTGAAAATAACAATAACTTTATTAAATCACACGTTGTATTAACACATCTGATCTTTACAAGAACAAGTGAAAAAGAGAAAATATGTCACTGATTATTTTCTCTTTTTCACAGTTGGCAGTCGTGTTGTCTGTTGTCTTCGTGGTGGTGTCAGCGCCGCTGGTGGTGAGGAGTCATAGTACTAGTGGTGTTCGGGTCCGCTACACATTTCTAGCGACCAGCTGACGACGATACTTCGGCAATTCAACACCGCGCCACACCATGGCGTTGACATCGTTAGCGTTGAGCGCAGCTGCCATCGCGAGGTCACAGCGAGCTTCTGACACATCCGCGATAGTAGTCGCCAGGACCACGACCGCTTGTGTAATTTCCAGTCATCGAGTCGCTGCTCTCATCAGCCTCAGCAACCAGCTCATTTGCCTCAGCAGCCCGCTCGTCGGCCCCGTAACCAGCTTGCCGGCCCAGCATTCTGCGTCACCGCTTTCACATGCCGGTCGACATCACTCAGGTGGGAATATATGTAGGGTCCACACGAATTCCGCTAGAGGCGCATCGTGAGTAGCAGAGAAGTTTGTGAATTTCACAACGACTCGTAATAGAAACTTCTAGAAACCCGACTGACACATTCAGTCGAGGTCGAGACGCCATGTCGTAAACTTGTGTTTGTAATAACACCTTTACATAAACGTTGTTGATTGTTTACCGTGTTTATTATTGTGGACTGCTTAATTTAACCGTTGCAGTACCCCACACATTTCAGTCCGTAAACACCATCTACATTTCAAATCCACAATTATTATCGAGTAGCTATCTTACACTAGCTATTCATCCAGGTTTATCCAGCGTAACTTGTTGTTCGTGTATTTCCTACGCTACATAAACCTGCACACTTGAAAAATGATACAAAGTATCTACACTGCATGCAGATACATCGGTACATGGATATGTCTTTGGCTACCGACTGCGTGGAACCTGTTGTGTTGAAGATATCGACGTAAGTTTTATAAAGATCCCAGTATAGTTACTGGATGAAATCATTCGACAAAACACGTCCCACGCTTTCGGTAGGCATAAGGCATATCCATGTACCGATGTATCTGCATGCAGTGTAGATACTTTGTATCATTTTCAAGACATACCGTCCCGCATAGTGTACATGAGAATACAAATTAACCCAACCGTTGCCCCGTGTGTGGATCAAGCGATCATACACTCTACATATTGTGTATGCGCCTGTGCTTCGTTAGTACGTAAATCCGCGATCGATCGCGTCAAGCCGCGGTCTGGCTAAACACACTTACTATTAGATACTTAGATAGTACTCGTCTAAGTCTAAAGACGGTAAGCGTGACAACATAATTTTTTTGCATTAACGTTTACGTTATCCGCACTGCACAAACTGCATCATTTGCACTATTCTCCTCACTAAAATCAGAATTGTGCACTGTTAGTTGACATATCATCGATCGTGATAGTACGCGGTATGCGCGATACAAGTACGGTCGTAATTTCCTTACATCTCACGGGAAAAACACGTTGGTGACCTTGGTGACACTGTCGGCTGGATGGGATTGGCCATCATAAGAAAGGGGTGGATCCGCCACGGAAGTGTAGTCCAAGGTCCGTGGAGCAAGCATCTCTTTCGCACTGTCGCCGATGACGAAGCAACACCCATCCATTGAACGTCTTCGACTTAACCGTCTCTCCATTGCGTGCATACGAGTGTGTGTGTGTGTGTGTGTGTGTGAAGTTGAAGCTATTTCCCGACCTACCCCAACGATTTTCTTATTAAGTCAGGTTAGTGACGTAATTGATGAAACCAAAAAGATTGGTGTGAAGAAGAAGCCATAGCGCCGTGCAGGAGTGAGGGAGACAGGTTGTCTGGATGTGGCTGGTGTTGTAAGCAGATTTAAATCACGAGGGGATGGCAGTTGAATGATATTGACTTGCGTTATGGGTGCCTGGTTGTTTAGTCAGTTCATGACGCGATGCTTTTCGGTTTTCGTGAGTTCCCTTTGATGACTGACTCGGATTGACTGAGGATCGGCCACTACATTCCGATAACTTCGAAAAATTTGCAATGGGCTTCTTTCCTCTTCTGACCCCCGAGTAGAAAAACAGACATTTCGTGTGACGGACAGATTTTTACGATGACCCCCAGCTATAAGACATATCCATGTCAAAAAACGCCTATTATCAGCATTTGCTGGCAAAATTCTACCTGTGGACCGAGTCGATCGTGTTGAAATCGGATCAACTGAATGTGATGCTGTGTATCTCGAGTCGGGAGTCGTTGTCGTGAATGTGAATTTCGACTTAATCTCTTAGGATTACGCTTTAGGCCATACCAGAATGTATTTTAATAACCTACTCAGAATTATCTTATTAATTCAATGTTTTTTCATCATAGAATCTATTACTGGCGGAAATTATTTCTAATATGCGAGAATTAAAATTAATATCTTCGACAGTATAATCGCGTTCATAATCTGAATGTGTTAAAAACAACACTCTGAAATACTGCAAATTTGCCTAATGTTTTACAAATACTCTTTTTTAATATGACCCAGTATATAACTTTCATACATATATGACCCGGTTTAGAAAATAGTTTAACATTTTCACCGTGTACGCAAAGCTCGTTAACTGTTTCCGTGACGTTCGGTCGCTTAGCGAATAGCAATCAATAAGGTTTATAATTTGTTTGAAGGTTTATCAAAAGATAATTTAATCGTCATTTTTGTCTTCGAATATTTGCCTAGGTCATATGCACCGGACAAGAAGCATCCGTTATAGTCAGAGAGAAGTTTCAGCAGTGCATCGCACTGTTCCGATTGTAGGTGTTCATTTGAACTTTCGACTGATATCCTCCGTTCTCGATAATAACTTGCGACACATTACACCTCTTCCCAGCAAAATGTCCTTGTACAGAAAATTACACTTGTTTAACCAGAAAGTGGGATGGAATATTTAAAATACTTAACAACACGGTTCTGGATCTAAACGGACACTGACACTCAGTGCGATTCAGATTCAAAATATTTTATTGACCTAAAAGTTTGAATGACAGTTCTTAGCACAATTGCAGCTTAACGACTATACAGAAAGAAATAAGTAGTGAAAACATAAAAAGTATACAGTTTAACTAAAGTTTTGTCACGGATCCAAAGCGTGACAAGATATCTGGAAGAAATAAATAGATTAGTTACGCCGGCAGTAGGTGGTGGTGGCAGGATATACTCACAACATGATGAAAGATGCTTTTATCCCGCGGCGAAATCCTGGAAGTAGAAAAGGAGAAAAAACATCACAAAGTACCCCGGTTATATCATGATATGGGAAATACTTATCTGATTCTCGTCATCGCTTCGTCCTCCTCGTCAAATCACATGCACGCGATCGAAACTTACTGGCGACACGAAAATAATTGGAATCTCGAAACTAGAATTCCAGAATACACGCAATGTAAACAAACACTCTACTGACAGTTAATTGCCAACGTCGAATGACGTGAACTGCTTTACCAACACCGGTTGTTGTACTAATATTAGTACTAATAAGCCGGATTCTCGTATTGCGCGGATAACTGATACACGCAATTATCCGTTGACCCGATGCTATTTAAGCGATGGAAATCAAACGGGAACCCTCTTTGTCTAATTTTTCTTTGTGGACTAAAGGTGGGTGTCCTTATTCCCGAAAAGGGGAAATGATAATTGGAGACTAAAAGAGCAGGAACTCAGAACAAATTAATTTTTAAAGTAGGATGCAAATAATCCCACACACACAAATAAGTCTCGCCACTCTAGAAGCAACAGCTATTATTTACCACCCTTTAGAGTGATAAAGACAACAACATATCAAATCAGCTGTGTCTGTTGAATAAAAACTCATGGGTTCCTCAGGTGTAATTGTATGCGTGGCATGGCATCGCAGTTGCATATGTATGAGTCGCCATTTTTGTGTTTCACACAAATGTATGTGTGCATTTTCATGTTACCAGTAACACAAAACAATAACCTTAATGGAGCATTGCCATATTCGTTCTTCGTTAAGTTTTTCCATTCGTTGAAAGCTTTGGCGCTGAAATTTACAGTTACTCTTTAAAAAGTAAACTGTCTTGCGAGAGCTTGAAAATCATGTAATTCGATTCCAATTGAAATTGCTTTCGAAAAGAGAAAAATGGTACCTTGTAATTCGAAAACGAATTTCTCCATTTCAATAATCATAGAGTGTTCAATATGAAATTTTTCATTCGAAGCGAATACTCGATAATTTTTGAAATTAAGAAATTGGTGTTCAAGTTACAAGGTACTATTTTCTTCCTTTCGAAAGCAATTCGATTCGAATCGAATTACCTGATAGGGCCCTTGGTCTTGCTGGTGTTAATTTTTAGCCCAACCTTTCCTGCCTCCCTCTCGAGATGTAAAGCCATTCCGCACAGAATTTAAAATCTATTTTGTATTTCTTCAAAAATTGGTTAAGGAATCTATTGGTGTATTGGTGTTTTTCCATAGACGTCGGACGTGGCTAACAATTATTAGAAGGGAAGACCTTCTAGATACCGCATCGAAAATAAGGCTATGTGAAAAACATTTCCGGGCGGAAATGTTCAGCGGATCAAGGCTAACCCGGACAGCCATTCCTTTTTTAGATGTGGAAGCGGAAGTGGCGAGGGACGGTAATTCATCTAATATACTACTACTACTTAATTGCCCTAACCCCTTGTGGGGCATAGCGCGTCAACTGTTCCATGTGGCCCAGTTGGCGTTTCGTTTGCATAAACTGGTTTCGGAGAATGCAGTTGCCAGCATGCACCTCCTGCACATCCATGGCCACGTATGTCGTCGTGCTTTTCAGGAGCCATGTTGCTTTAAAGCAAACGAAGATTTCATTTTTCAAAGAAATATGTCAACTCAGACTGAAAAATGGCTGAATACGGTCAGAGAAGAAAAACAAAACAAGAATGAGCAAAAAGAAAAGAAATTAAAGCAGCGCTTGAAACTCTAAAGAATGTTTTGTCGCCAGAATTGCATGCCTTAGTCGAATCCAGCTTGGTTAACTTCGGAAAAAAATGGATATCGATACTCGTCAGTGGTTAAAGAATATGGCCTACTTATTTATATTACATCCCCGAAGGCATACAGATTAATACAAGGCGGACTGCGACTTCCAGACGAGTCAACTCTACTGAGGTTGATTGGAAAGTTACCAAGTGGTCCCGGAGTGTTAGATATATATTTTGAAAGCTTGAAGCTTAAAACTGCCACACTTCGAGATATAGACAAGCTCTGCATTATATGCATAGACGAAATGTCTATTCAACCTAATTTGGAGTACGACCGAAAAAAAAGACAACATATGTGGTTTTGAGGACGATGGTGAAAATCGTTCTACAGACCTAGCCACTCATGTTTTCGTATTAATGGCCAGGGGAATTACAAGCAATTGGAAACACTTTCTGGGATATGCTTTTGTGTCCAAAAGTTGCCCAGCGACATCTATGAAGAAAATGGTATTTGAATGCATAGAAAAACTGCGAGCCAATGGAATGAATCCAAAAGGACTAGTCTGCGATCAAGGCGCTAATTTTTTGAAACTGTCGCGGTAATTAGGAATTTCGCCGTATTGTAGCTCATTTAAAACAGACGGAGATGAAAGGGATTTATTCTTTTTTTCGATCCGCCACACTTAATTAAATCATTAAGGAATATGCTGATGAAATATCCCATAAAATTCGCCGAAGGAAAAAACGCTCAATGGCAAGATATTGTTGACTTTTATAGGAAAGACAAGTTACAAATATTCAGACTTTGACGAAATTGACGAAAAGCCACATTTATCCGAAGTTATTTAAGAAAATGAAGGTGAAATTGGCCACACAAGTAATCAGCCACAGCGTTGCATCGGGAATATTCGCGCTGGCACGACAGGATCCGTTGTCAACTGCTGTACACACGGCAGAATTTTTAGAAGACGTTGATAAATTGTTCGACATATTCAATTCTATGACGTTTTCAGATGCGAAAAGGCTTCGACGACCATTTAAAGCCACAAAAGAGCAAGTTGGCCATTTACATAAAATGTTGGGAATTTTTGAAATGATGGAGGTCACAAATGGAGACAAGAAAGTCAGAGTAAATTTTATTAATGGATGGAGAATATCCATCAACAGCCTGCTCGGGATCTACGATTCAATTAAAGCTGAAGGTGTAGATTTCATATTAACCAGAAATTTAAATCAGGATAGTTTAGAGAATGGTTCTGGATTCCTAAGGAACCAGTGTGGTAACAATCGAAATCCAACACCATTCCAATTTGCATCCGCTTTTCGAAAAATATTTTGCTCAAATTTGTAGAAATCATAAAAAATGCTAATTGTGAGCAGCAGATGGAATTCGCATTGCCATTAATAAATATCGTCGACCCAGCTAACGAAACTTCAACGCCGCATCATTTTATTGGAAGTGAAGGTTACACCATAGATCCGTCCGAAAGCAATGCATTATATTGTATTATATGGTCGGATACATCCACAAGCGCAATCAGAAGCATCATGAGTGCGAGCACCTAATAGACGATCAGGAAAGCGAAGAAACGTTGTTCATACAATACAAGGAATACGAAGGAGCTCATTTACACCGGCCATCGAAGTCACTTGTGGATTATATAAAAAAATTGGAAGAAAAGTTTTGTAAACACTTTGATCAACTATTTAAGGAACCGGATCTCATGAAGACACTGTGCGAAGCATTGAGTAATGTGACATATGATGCATGTCCATGCGAAGACGCAGTGCCCGAATTTATTATAAGGCTTTACACTTCTATACGTATTAAATCAATTCTAAAACGTTTTAATAATAGCGACAAAAAAGACATCTCACTTCTAAAGCAATCTAAAACTACGAATTAACATTAAACTAACAAAAAAAAATATACCAAAGTTTCCGCTTGAATTGAATTACAGGGTAGGACCCTAATATTTTTGCATAACTTTATTTTCGGTTTTCGATACATTTTTAAGAATTTGTAAAAAAAAATTATATAAATGGAGCAACGTCTTCTTTGCAGAAAAGCCTTGAATTGCCAAGTTTACACGAATAATACTGAATTCCTTTGAAAAAAAATCATTAGTGTAGTGGTGGGTGGGTGGCGGCACCATAAAGGGGTTATCATGTGAAGTCCATAACCTCTAATACCCAATCTCCTTTCTTCGCCTTCCCGTGGTGGTGCTGTTTCGCTGAAGATTAAAGGTGAGCCTCTCCGTTAGGCCTGTTCGGTACTGAGATTTCAGTACCGGTACTTGATATTTTCAAGTACCGGTACCACAAGCGGTATCCCGGTACTCACAGGTATTCGTTCAGTACCGGTACTAGTACCGGTTTTTTTCAGTACCGAGTCTTTTCAACCATGAGCCGGTTTTTTTCAGTACCGGTACTGAGTACCTGTTCTTTTCAGTATCGAGTCTTTTCAGTACCGGGATCCCGGTACTCAGTACCGAGTCTTTTCAGTACCGAGTCTTTTCAGTACCGAGTCTTTTCAGTACCGAGTCTTTTCACTACCTGTTCTTTTCAGTACCGAGTCTTTTCAGTACCGAGTCTTTTCAGTACCGAGTCTTTTCAGTACCGAGTCTTTTCAGTACCGAGTCTTTTCAGTATCTGTTCTTTTCAGTACCGGGATCCCGGGATTCGAGTACCTGTTCTTTTCAGTACCGAGTCTTTTCAATACCTGTTCTTTTCAGTACCGGGATCCCGGGATTCGAGTACCTGTTCTTTTCCATAAAAAAGACTCGTTCATTGCTGGACCAATTCTTCAGGTTTTTGGAAATTGTTATTGGAAATGTTCATAGAGTCGTGTCGTGCATTGAAAGATTTTTCAGATACACATCGTAGTATAGTATGTTAGTTAGTACGCACATAGATATACGAGTATGTACATTGTTCATACATAATTGATTTTGAGTTTTGTTAGGATTGAGACTGAGATGAGAGTATTTATTGTATTGGGAATAGGATATGGAATTGGGTATGATATAAATATGAAATACATATGAACGAATATGTATATGTACGTATGTATTGTACATAATATAATAATATAATGCGTTGCATTGGTCAATAGCCGGCCATACACGCTCTATCATTTGCAAACGTACGCCAATTCGATCGCCCCATTTTTTTCCGAATGATATGATTCGCCGCGTTCGCAATCCCCTGCAAAATCGCGTCACCTGTGTCGCCCAATTTTTTTGCGAATGATTCGCGGCGTTTACAATCCCCTCGAAAATCGCGGCACCTGGGTCGCCGAATGATTCGCCGCATGATTCGCCGCGTTTGAACGAGCAGTGAAATTTAAGTAATTTTGTGCGACCAGACGGTTCGTGGCGTTTTCGGTTTGCAGGTGATAGAGCAACAACAATTTGTATGGAGACGATGTCTAGTTGGGTGCGTTGTGATTTTGCAGATGATTCGCCGCGACCGAATTTTTATGGGTTACCTATAGTGGCGGTAGTAGTAGCTTGCATAATAAAATATGAGAAGGATGGGTCCACGCAGATATTTTGGTCCTGCTGCAGGTGTGCGTCAGGATAAAAGGATTTGTTTATCGATGAGGAGAGATATATAGGCAAGATGGGTGTTGTATGACTAGGGGTGGTGAGACGAATACGTTAGACTGCCGCTTAAGGCATTTTGAGTCCTTTGGTAACGAAAAAAGACATGCTTTGCAAGGAAAGCCCGATCAGACGAGTATTTCCCCATGAAAACAGGGTGGCCATTCAGGGGTGAGCAAAAAAAAAAGTGCTGGATGCAGATATGCTAGCACGAAACGGCTGCAGGTACATGTACAAAGAGTGAAACGGGCAACCTAGGGCTACATGCGGGGGCTCGCAACGCCCTATTTCCCCATGAAAACAGGGTGGTCACTCAGAAGTGGGCAACTCACACAAGCGACTGCTAATTCACAACCCGCAGTATCGCACAAGTGTGCATGGATAATTTCGGTTTGGAACGAGCTGGGCTAGCTCCCCTCCTAGGGCGTTGCGAACCCCCGCATGTAGCCCTAGGTTGCCCGTTTCACTCTTTGTACATGTACCTGCAGCCGTTTCGTGCTAGCATATCTGCATCCAGCACTTTTTTTTTTGCCCACCCCTGAATGGCCACCCTGTTTTCATGGGGAAATACTCGTCTGATCGGGCTTTCCTTGCAAAGCATGTCTTTTTTCGTTACCAAAGGACTCAAAATGCCTTAAGCGGCAGTCTAACGTATTCGTCTCACCACCCCTAGTCATACAACACCCATCTTGCCTATATATCTCTCCTCATCGATAAACAAATCCTTTTATCCTGACGCACACCTGCAGCAGGACCAAAATATCTGCGTGGACCCATCCTTCTCATATTTTATTATGCAAGCTACTACTACCGCCACTATAGGTAACCCATAAAAATTCGGTCGCGGCGAATCATCTGCAAAATCACAACGCACCCAACTAGACATCGTCTCCATACAAATTGTTGTTGCTCTATCACCTGCAAACCGAAAACGCCACGAACCGTCTGGTCGCACAAAATTACTTAAATTTCACTGCTCGTTCAAACGCGGCGAATCATGCGGCGAATCATTCGGCGACCCAGGTGCCGCGATTTTCGAGGGGATTGTAAACGCCGCGAATCATTCGCAAAAAAATTGGGCGACCCAGGTGACGCGATTTTGCAGGGGATTGCGAACGCGGCGAATCATATCATTCGGAAAAAAATGGGGCGATCGAATTGGCGTACGTTTGCAAATGATAGAGCGTGTATGGCCGGCTATTGACCAATGCAACGCATTATATTATTATATTATGTACAATACATACGTACATATACATATTCGTTCATATGTATTTCATATTTATATCATACCCAATTACATATCCTATTCCCAATACAATAAATACTCTCATCTCAGTCTCAATCCTAACAAAACTCAAAATCAATTATGTATGAACAATGTACATACTCGTATATCTATGTGCGTACTAACTAACATACTATACTACGATGTGTATCTGAAAAATCTTTCAATGCACGACACGACTCTATGAACATTTCCAATAACAATTTCCAAAAACCTGAAGAATTGGTCCAGCAATGAACGAGTCTTTTTTATGGAAAAGAACAGGTACTCGAATCCCGGGATCCCGGTACTGAAAAGAACAGGTATTGAAAAGACTCGGTACTGAAAAGAACAGGTACTCGAATCCCGGGATCCCGATACTGAAAAGACTCGGTACTGAAAAGACTCGGTACTGAAAAGAACAGGTACTGAAAAGACTCGGTACTGAAAAGAACAGGTACTGAGTACCGGGATCCCGGTACTGAAAAGACTCGGTACTGAAAAGACTCGGTACTCAAAAGACTCGGTACTGAAAAGACTCGGTACTACTGAAAAGACTCGGTACTGAAAAGACTCGTTGCTGAAAAGACTCGGTACTGAAAAGACTCGGTACTGAAAAGACTCGGTACTGAAAAGACTCGGTACTGAGTACCGGGATCCCGGGATTCCGAATAAAACCGGCTCATGGTTGAAAAGACTCGGTACTGAAATCCCGGGATCCCGGTACTCAATACCGGTACTAAAAAAACCGGGATACCGGTACTCTTAGTTTTTGGTACCGGTACTGAAAAAAAACCGGTACCAAACCGGGATCCCGGTATTAGGAACAGGCCTACTCTCCGTCCATATTTCGTATGACAGTCCTTGCCACTACTCTGCCGGGTCAGTTCGCCCTTTGGTAGTTCCCAATATCGATGATTTGCCGGAAGCAGATGATGATGATTTTTTTATTATCCGAACTCATGCGCTTTTCCGCACCGGCCGTCCAAACAAAGTATTGTACATAAATTCGGCAATTTTACTTTAACTCTAAGCAAATTCCAAGCCTTGCACCAATCCGGGATCATCGATCTTTTCCGTGTGATGAAGCAAAGCATCTGGTTAAACCACGAATGTTGGGATATTGTGGAACAATGCCGCAATGTGGTATTTCGCAGTCCGACCGTCAGATATATACGCTATTCGAGGAAGCGGAAAAGATACCTTAAAATATATAACGCGTCTGCAAATTACAACAGCCAATCGAAAATTACCTTGACCATCTCCCGATCGATTGGCTCTTGAAGCGTTTAGGTTGGGTGGAGCCAGATAGAGAATTGACAGCAAGTAGCCGGGTATCGGTTCACTGATTAGACAAAGTGGTTGATGCAGTTCAGGAGTGGGCATCAAACCTAAACACACCAAAGTCCGTTAAAAATTATTCACTTTGCTGCATCCTGGTTTCCAGTACTCACCATAATGAAACAATTCAGCTTTTTGGGGCTTCCAGACACACGCACGCCAAATTGTCATTTTCCTGATATCCACTCACCGAAAATACGTTGAGATTGAGATATCAACTGTTGTGGACGGCATATAAATCGAATCCGTCATACCGGCATTCGAGAATGATTGTTTATTGCTCGGAAAACTGCGGTGGTGAAGTCGGCTGCCACATGAGCAGATCCGTGGTGATAAGATCAACTCGTACAAGTGTTTGGATCTGTTGATGAAATTGAATTAATTGCCACCAGGATTAAAGAAAGTCGCGCCTGAAATACTCACTGGATCTGTAAACTAGCGGCTGGAACGATAATCTACACTTGAACCTAGCTTCATCGTGCTACAATACTAAACGATTCCATTTCCTCGGAATTTCTTGGCAGCACAAAAGTTTCCGAATTGTCTAAAATTGGGACAAAATCAGAATGTTAATTTCTTTTTTTACAGGATGATCTTTGTCCATAGTCTTACCCGAATTCTCTCGGTGATGAGGCGTGCCACTCTCACGAAAAACACGTCTCGAACTGAAAGCCGAAAGTTCGTGTCGCTTGAATCGATATAACCTTCCACCACCAACACTTGCACTTGCATTTTCCTGTGAAATAAAAACGTATAGTAATTTGTGCAAAGCCTATCAAATTGTGACGGCCAAACTCACATGAAAGAATATGTTGATTTCTTTGGTATTTATTGCATAAATCTCCAGAACAGATTTAGATACAAAACAAACGAAGACTCGCGCGACCGACAACTGTCAACTGTTATCACACGTAGTCGTCTCTCATCAAAGCGAGAGAAAAGATTGCCCGAAGTAATTTTGTAAACAATGCGCTTGTTCACAAATCGCGACGGAAGATTTCTGATTAAATTACACATTGATATCGATTGTTACTTATGTTAATCGAACTTACGAATCACGCGATTTAGTTATAAATCACTTTCACTGTGGTATCACTAAACTTTAACTTAACAAATCGAGTTTGAAAATTCGCGAAAATGGAGACAACTGATCGTTTGACAGCTCGGCTATAATCGGTTAATACGATGGATTTTGACGAATAAATGAGACAAATTCGATAAGCCACTCAACGAAAATTCATATATTGAGCTCTCTTTCTGCAATTGGAAGTGACTATACGGCCCCCCATACACTATGCGAATAATTGTCAGATCGATCTCACGATGGATCGCCACAAAATATTTCGCGGCTAAAATTATATGGAATTGTAGAAAAACAACGACAACGATAGGCGCATACAATATCGTCAGATCGATGTCGACTGATCGAAAGGTATATGGGGTGCTTTAGTTTTCACTTTTTGCACATCCATTGTGTACGGATTAGTGAACACAACACATGCGCAAGTGAGATACTATGAGCAACCTTTGCTTAATTTGTACTGAGTCCCAACTCTGTTATATCTCTGCTCTGTGCTAACACGCTCTTTTTGTCTAATTTTTCTTTGTGGACTAAAGAATATCGGCGACTGGTTCGAATGATTGGTGGATGATCGTGGAGCTCTAGGAGACAATTAGCAGAGTAAGGCACTACTCACACGGGGATACTCGAGTCGTCAATACTCGGCGGATGAAAGACGGAGACTTGAAGTTTTAGGACTGTAGTCGTCCGTCATACTCACACGGCCGCTACTAAGTCGCGAGTTGTGCATGTCGTTGGTCATTGTGCATGGCTGTTGCTTGTAGATCCGCGCGGGCGGCGCGCTTGCGGGGATCATGTGTGTACATGTTGAGATGTTGATAGCGATAAAGGTTGACGTTGTCGACGGCAAGAAAAATATGGTTTTCGGTATGCTTATGGGTTTCAACAGGTACATACACAAGATCCCCGCAAGCGCGCCGATCTACAAGTAACAGCCATGCACAATGACCAACGACATGCACAGCCAGAAAACTGGACGACTACGTGGCTTGGAGACTAGCATGTCGAATCTTCTTGCGACCGGTCGCGCCGGTGGCGGATATCCGTGACTGAAATATCTCCGTGTGAGTGCCACCGTGTGATTACACATGTTAGATCTCTTAGCGACCGGTTTGCCCAGTCGCTGGCGGATTTGAGTATCCCCGCGTGAGTACTGCCTAAAGAATCGACTTGAAGATGTTGCGACGCGTCGGTGACGAATAGATAGCAGTCATTAGACAAGGAATGGAGAGTGTGTGGGAGACAAATAGCCGAGTGAGGAACCGCCTTGAAGACGTTGCGACGCGTCTACGACGAATCGAATCGATAGCCGACGCTAGGCAAGGAACGGATAGTGTGCAGACAGTTACGTCACCAACTCAAGCCAGTGACGCATACCACGAGCACTCATCAATACCGGTCAAATGGGTAAACAAACATAATTAGTATTTTTAGTTGAAAGAAACATGTTTATATGAGTCACCCATTTCATTAAGATAAGAAATAGTGTTAGGATGTCTAATAAGCCTTTAATGGTATAATAACAAGAAATGATAAGAAGGATATAAAATAAGAACCAATATGTAATAAGAAGAACGTAATGATGTAACAAATAAGTAAGATATAAGATATTAATAATAACAAATCGTTAAGAAGCGTAATGATAAGAAATTTAAATATAAATACAATACATTTCTCAATTTTGTAAGAACGAGTTCAAGAATTGAGCTCAGGTCGAGCACTGAATAATATATATTTTATTTTAAGATTTTGAAGACTCATATTTTGAGTAAATTCTAATCTTAAAACTAGACTACGTATGAGCAGAGATTGGCATCATCAGAAGTAGTGGGTTTTGACAGTGAGTAGAGCCGCCACCCAGGTAGGGCAGTAGTTTAGGATTAGTGTTAAGATAGTGTTAAATTTCTAGGGTAAGTCCTTTAATTATTTACGACCGGTCGTCTCATTTGCGTTTCGTTAACTTAATATTTGGATTCAGTAATAAATATTGTGAAAATCGTTCGTATGTGACGCGCTTTGGATTTTCTTGAGCAGTTAGTTTTGACAGTGTATTCCGTATCGGTGGTCACAGTGAAGCAACACTCCCTCCCGCAGGTTCGTACTTTTTCGCGGGAAAAGAACCAATCACTGGCGATCAAAAATACTACAGTCATTTCCACAAGACCGTATACCCCACAAAATAAAAACAAAATGTTACAAGTAAGAAATTTTATTTTTTATTGCAAGTAAATACAAAATACATTTTCGCAATTATATTTAATACATGGTCCAATCGCCGTCACTGCAAGTAATTTTTCTTAAAAATATCAATGATTCACAAACTGTGTCGAAACTTTCAGGTACTTTCCGGCCGATGCAGGTGTCATTTTTGGTCCTTTCGGATGACTTACTAAAAACACAGCTTCGAATCGTTTTTTGTAAATCGCACTCATTTCACTTGACGTCTTATCACTCTCCTACTTGAACTTAGAATGACCAAATTTATACAATGCGAAAAAGAGGAAAAATGCAGGTAACTAAAAGTCCCCCAACACTCTTTGAGAAATGGTGCATTAAAAAGTTACAAAGTATATGCTCTTGTGGAAATGACTGTAAGTACGTGGCGCCTGCGACCCTTTTCCAAGAGTTGGTCGGACGGCCGTAAGACCGCGGACACGGTGTAACAGTTTGTTAACGTTTTTCAGCCTGATAATTCATTTTGTTGAAACATGCATTAAAATTTAGTCAATGAAGACGCATTCGATAAATTAGATACTTCATGTCGACAAATTGGAAATAACAGTGAAGCAATCATATAAAGTGATTAGTTAATAAGGGTGCGCCATTAAAGAAAACATCGAAAATATAGTCGTTGATTTGTCGATGGAAATTTGTTGACGCTGTTTTTGAAGTAGATGTTTCATCTAATAAAAATCAGTTGAACCGGCAAATCATTTGATAAACGGGCTATAGTATCTTTCGACGAACTGGCTATTTGGATTGGATGTGTCCACTATACAGTAGTAAATTGCAAATATTCGGATTCATATTAATAAAAACACTAAAAAAATCTCCAACGAAATTATTTATTTTTAATATTTTTAGAAATAACTCACACAAATTAAAGACAATAAAAAATCTATTCGAATGGGTGCTTTGGACATAGAACTACAGTTAGCGGCACAAAATGTGGCCACAGCACGTTTTGTCATTTATTATCAAAATAAAAGATTAAAATCTATTCTTTTCTTTTGGAAATAAAAGTGGCTAGTAGGATTCGAAATAAAACTAACCAATTAACAACAAATAATGAAAATTTATTACAAAATTAAACGATCCATCTTAGAGCTACAAAAAAATAATAAAAAATGAATTCAAATTTTGATGAAAATCTTAAAAATAAGATTATTTAACTTTAAACTAATAACGGATGTTTCCGCCTCTGGCCCTGATAACCGCCTGCATGGGATTTGGCATGCTGCAAATTATGTTTCTTATGTCCTCTTGGGGTATTTCTTCCCAGACGGCCACGAGAGAAGTTTTTAATTCCAGAAGGGTCTGTGGGGGGTTGGGGCCGGACTTTATTTTTCTTTTTAACATGTCCCAGATATTCTCTATAGGGTTCATGTCCGGACTTCTCACTGGTCACTCCAGTTTAGAAATGCCAGCCTCCAAAAGGTAAGCTTCTACGCATCACGCAGTGTGAGGTCGTACGTTATCTTGCATTAGAAAGACTTCCTCGCTACCGGTGGTCTCCACGTAAGGTAGGACATGTTGCTGAAGTATCTCTTCAATATATCTCGTTGAAGTCAGACTCCCTTCAACAATTGCCAAGTCTGTACGAGCGTCCGAACTTATACCTCCCCAAACCATAACAGACCCATCATGGAAACTTGTGGTTTGCCTAGTTGTGTTAGGTAGGAAACGCTCTCCGCGCCTTCTCCATACCCGTTCACGGCCATCTAGAGCTCCTTAGCCTACCCTACACTCTTGCAGCCCGCGTCTGCATCAACTTCCGACAGCTCCAACCAACCAAGAATTTGTTTGGTCGAGGCTATCAAAGGCTGGGACTATCGCAGGCCGAAACCATCCCGACTGTTTGCCCTATACTCAAATTCACTATTATATTCACTATTCATATTATTCACTATGTTGAGGCACTGGCTCGGTAGTTTTAAGATGAGGATAGTTTCGAACAGATTGGTTAGTTGTAAAAGTTGGTGGCGCAAATCTTGCGGAGGGTCGTTGTGATTTGTGGAGTTTTGTTGGGGGTTAGTGAGAAGTGGGTTGTGTGCCACAGATTTTACGGTCAGGACGTTATAATCTGTGTATTGCACGGGTTAGTTTTGTGTGCCACTGATCTTACGGCTGGGGCGTTATGATCAGTGTTTTTTGGACGGTGTTAGTGTTTCTTATATTTATTTGTTAGTTACCTGGCATTGTTGTGATTGTTTTTAATTGGCACGGCTGGCGGTTTACTGGAACTGGTGTCGTTTTTCTGGCATGCTTCGATTGGCACGGCTAGCACTTTATTATTGGGAATGGGTTCGTTTTTCTGGTACACTTTGAAATGTAACTAGCACTTTTACTTTGTATTTTCACTCACGGTCTCAAAGATTGGACTTTCGTTGTTGCTCGCTTAACGTTCGAGTGTGTGTCACTTGTGATTCTGTTGGTTTCTGTCTTTTCGTCCTTCTTTTTATTGCGATCGGTTGTCTCGTTTTAGTGTGGGTTCTTGTGTGAGTTTATTGTGGTTGTTTGAGGTGAGAGTATGTTATCCTTGTAGGTTCTGTGGTTGGTTGGTTGTGTGTGTAGAACTTCTCTATTTCTTTACTGTTTTGGAATAGGATTGGTTCAAAGGGTGTTGCGTGGGGAGTTTCTAGGTCGTAGATTATGTTAATTTTGCTGTTTTTGTGGGTTTTCTGTGCTTTGATTGCAAGGATTTGGGTCAGAATCTTTTTGTTCACTCCTCTCCTGATTCTGTATGTTTTGGTTTTTTTGGTTTATATTGTGTTGCTCTTGGTTCATGTGTGTGGTGATGGGGTTCTTTTGGTGGTTTAGTAGGTGGTTGATGAGTTTCTGTCCCGTGCTGGAGGTTATGCAAATTTCTTTGCATGACTCGCATGGGATGATCGCTATGTGTTTCCATTTGTTCAGGGGGTCTTCTTGTTTGTCTTTGGGGTATGTGTATAGTTTCCTCATTCCTTCATTCATGTAAATGGTCGTCTTTCCTTTGTTCTTTTTGATCAGTGTTTTTGTCGTCTCTCCTGTTTTTGGTTGGTATGCGAAGGTTGTCCAGTATTGTTTCTTCTTGATTAGGTTGTTGTTTCTTTTCATTCTCCCGTTTGTTGTGGGTCTCGCGTCGGGGTTCTTTTCTTCATGTTTTTCTATGATCTGTTGCAGGATTTTGTGTTCTTGTTTGGTTGTTTTCCTTTTCTTTGTCTTTTGTGTGTTGGTTAGTTGTCTGAAGGGGGGCTCTATGTAGTATTGTGCTGGTAGATCCGTGCCTCTTTTTCCTATTCTGTTCATTATGTTATTTATGGAGCTGTTTACATAGCTGTGTGAGTAGCTGTTGTTGATAAGGATTCTTCTTATCTTTTGTAAGGTGTAGTCGTTGAAGATAGTGCTTGTTTTGCATATTGCGCTCATTATATATTCGTTTACCACTTGCTGTTTCATGCTTTGTGGGTGTTCTGAGCGGGCGTTGAGGATTCTTTCCGAGGCTATTTCTTTTCTGTACCATGCGTAGTACATTTTGTTCGATGGTCCTCTGATTAGGGTTGCATCCAAGAAGCATAGGGCCCTATGTTCATTTTCAAATTCGGTTGTGAATGTTATTTCGCCTGTGTCTTCCCCTTGTTTGGTTTCTTTGGCATTTTTCTCCAGGATCTTTTTGGCTGATGTGACGCTTCTAGCTTTTGTTATGAGGAGGATGTCGTCTACGTATTTCCATATGTGGTGTACCCCTATGTCTTTTAGTTTTTTCGATGATGTTTCGAGGAGGTGGTCCATGTGGAGATCTGCTAGGATGGGTGCTATTGGGCTCCCCATGGGTAGTCCCCCCGTCTGTCTGTAGGTCTCTCCTCCCCAGGTGAATACATTTATTTTTTTTATTATGAGTTCTAGGGTGCTTCTTAGTGGTGTTCTTTTATTCTTTTATTTGGTGTTTTTCTTGTATGTTTTGGCCAAATTTGCTTATTATATGTTTTATGGTGGTGTTAGTGGGGATGTTGGTGTACATGTCCTTTACGTCCAGGGATGCTAGGATGTAATCTTTGTTCCTGAGGTCTGTGTTTAGTAGATCGTCTGTATTTTTGATGTTGAGGTTGGGGTTTTTGTGTTCCTGTAGGATTTTAGTTAGGAAGGTGGATTTTGGGCCGTTGACGCTGTTCCTTGTGTCCGTGATCGGTCTGATTGGGTTGTTTGCTTTATGTGCTTTGATGACTCCATATATTTTGGCTAGGGAGAGGTCCGTCTTGCTTAGGTGCTATTTGTTTTTGACGTCTTTTAGTTCTGTTTTGGTGTGTCTGGTGATTTTTAAATTTAGCCTTTCCTTGATGTATGGGTCCTTTTTGATTCTCTTGAATGTTCCTTTTTCGATTTGGGTGTCTAGGAAGTTTTTCTTTTTGTTGTTATAGTCCTCCTTGTTTATTGCTACCGTGATGTTGCCTTTGTCCGCATTCATGATGTATATGTCCGGGTGTTTCTGTGTGAAGCTTTTGGTGTCCCTGACTGATATTTCTAGTAGTCTTTTGGTTCCCCATCGTGTTCTTTTTCATTTTTTTTTCTGGATGTTTTTGATATTTGTTGGTATCTTCGTATGTCCGTGTTGATGTCTAGTATTTCTGTGTAGGTGTTTACTTCTCTGTCTGCTAGTATGGTGAGGATCTCTTCTTTTTTGTCCTTGCTGTTAAGGTTGAATTTTGGGCCGTAGCTGAGTATTCTAGCCACGTTTCTTGGTATCCTCTCCTTTGTGAGGTTGAGGAATCCTCCTTGTATTTCCCTCATGGGTATGTAGCCCTTACGTTTGGTCCTAGCTAGAAAGAAAGAGGGTGTTTGCTGTTTGGCGAGCATATTGTGGGTGGTGTGGGGTCCTCCGGCCACCGGTTTTATGTGTTGTGTGGAGTTTGTAGTGTGTTTTTGTGTGGGGCGGTTGTTGGTGTCCTTTTTGATTCCGGTGTCCCTCGTCTTTGGTTTTATGGTTATGGCGAATCTTCTGCTTTGTGTCCTAGTGACCTTGGTTGTCTAAGTTGGTGTCTCAAATTTATTTGGTTGAGACTGTCACAGGCTGAGGCCATCGCAGGTCGAAGTCCTCGCGGCTGTTTGTTTAAGTTGTACTCGGTGATTTCAATTTACTGTTGTGCGGGTTTTTTGTCAGTTTCGCAGGGGTGAAGATGACATTGAGGCATCGTCTCGATAAACCCGAGATGCGGGTAGCTTCAAGCAAGTTGGTTTTTATTAGTCGAGGTTATGCCGGCTGTGTAGTCCGGATGGCGCAACGGTTAGCACGTTCGCCTTCAACGCACTGGGCCCCGGTTCGATTCCGGGGATTTACGTGTCGGACTATGAGCCCACTCAGCTGTTAAATGAGTACCCATTATCGGGTAAATAACTCGGTTGAGCGTGTTGCTGATCACATACCTCTGCACAAAAAAAAAACCGTCACGATCTAGAAAATGAGATGATGCTAACTCATCTCGAGGCCGTGATTCAAATTGGACTGTTGCGCCAGTTATTTATTTTATTTTATGGCGGCTGTGCTGTGCAAGTATGTCGCAGGCCGTGGTCATCGTGACTGTCTGTCGGGTTTTAAGTGGTCTCGATTCAGTATTATGCGGACTTTTCGACGCTATCAGTTACGCAGGAGACGCACAGATCTTGCGGTTGGGGCGTTATGATCTGTGTACTCTTTTTGATATCGTGCAGTCTTGATGAGTCAAGTCCGCGACAACATCAACCCCCGACAATTTCAACCTAGTTGAAGCTGTCAGAGGTTGAGGCTATCGTAGGCCGGGATCACCGAGACTGTTTGCCCAATTTTGATACATGTGCTCAGTGCTTTCAATTCACTATTTTGCAGACTTTTTAATGTCAATTTCGTAAGTAGGGTACAGGCCTAACGTTTGAGACGTTATGATCTGTGTACTCTTTTTAGGTATGGTGCAGTTGCGATGATTCCAGTCCGCGACACCGTCAGCCCCCGAAAATCCCAACCAGAGAAGAATTTATCTGGTTGAGCCTATCTAAGGCTGACATTGGGGCATCGTCTCGATAATTTCGAGATGCGGGTGGTTTCAAACAGGCTGTGCTTGTGCTGTGCAAGGCTGTCGCAGGACGGAATCATTGCGACTGTTTGTCAAATTTTCAGTGGTTATAGTTCATGTACTTGGTGGTTCACTGTTTGCGGACTTTTCGATGCTATCAGTTACGCAAGGAGTGTACAGATCTTACGGTTGGGGCGTTATGATTTGTGTGCTCTTTTTGATATGGGGCATTCTTGGTAACTTCAGCTCGCGACAACAAGCGACTCCCGACAATCTTCACCCGGTAAGGATCTGCCTAGTTGAAGCCGTCAGGGGCCGAGGCCGTCGCAGTCCGGGGTCATCGCGACTGTTTGTGATTCTAAATCATGTGCTTGGTAATTTCAATTCACCGTTGCACAGGGTTTTCGATGATGTCGTAAGTAGAGTATGGACCTTCCGGTTGTGGCGTTATGATCTGTGTACTCTTTTTAGGGTTTTGTATTAAAAACAAAACCCTTATGAAATCGGTCAATGTCTGTCCGTCTGTCCATAAAATATCTCACGAACGGCTGAAGCTACATACATGAAATTCTGTGTGAGTATGTAGAATTATTATAACTTGCCAGAGAAAGCGATTCGTTGTAATAGGCTGACTTTAAGGGGATGTCCCCATAGAAATGAAGGTCAAAAATTTTTTTTTATCTGGTATAGGCAAGTGGGGTATCATGAGAAAGGTAACACCAAGTATGATACATTTCATTTCCGGTATTTTCATCAAATTTGAAAAGAGGGGAAAAGAGATAGAGGGGAATATATGTGATCCGAGTTTGTCCCCCCCCTCCTTGCATTTCGATACCGTTACACTTAGAAATATGAAAATTTGCAGAAAAGCGGCATTTCACTAGTATAGAAAACCGAAAATCGTAGAATTTTTATATCTTATCAAAAAAGGTTAATAATAGTACATTTCTATAGTTGCAGTTATCATACCCCTGCACACCTTAAGTTCACCCGAGGTCAAAAATATTGATGGCCAATGAGTACATTCCATTTTTTCGCATTTTCTTGAAATTTGTAGAAAGGGGAATAGTGGGGGAGGAGAAAATATTAGTTCGTAATTTGTTTATTTCTGTAGTTACAGTTAGCACACCCCTGCATGCCTTAAACACTTTCGAGGTCAAAAGTACTGATGGCCAACGATAACCAACACCTTAGGCAATAATATGTTCTAAGTTTCGTTACAATCACGTAATATGAATTGGCATGTAAAATGTAAGTGGGTAACACATTTTAATTATGTTTTTTTTTGTCCATCTGAGTGGTATCAAGAAGAGCAAGGAGCCGATATTTATATACCAAAATAAGCGCTTGCTACAAAACCCTCGGATTGCGGGCATAACCCTCTATATTCCGGTTTCATTTAGATGTAGTGCAGTCGCGATGATTCCAGTTCGCGACAACATCGGCCCCCGACAAGCTCAACTAATTAAGGGTTTATTTGGTTTGAGCTATCCAAGGCTGGGGCCGTCGCGAGCAAGGCCCGTCACGACTGTTTGTCCGGCTTTTAGTTTCAATTCTTGGTGATTTTAATTCACTGTTGTGTGGATTTTGGTGATGTCAATTGCGCAGGCCTGACATTGAGGCATTGGCTCGATGATTTCAGAGCACGGATAAATTCCGAAAAATCCACTCCCATTGTTGTGGTGGTGTTTCCGTGTCTATCGTTTTGGGTTTGTCTTGGTTAGTTGTCTGCCTTGTGCCCTAGTGACATTGGTTGTCTGAGCCGGTGTCTCGGGTTGAATCCTTCTATCCAGGCGTTCAGTAATTTGCTGATGTGGGCGCCATGACTATTGTTTCGGGGGGTTCGGATCGTTATCTTTTGTTTTTGTATGGTTATGTGTTTGTTCCCTAGTGCTCTGTTTATGATTGGATGGTGTGAGGTTTCTTTGATTGCCATTTTTAGGAGAATCTCGGTGGTGTGGTTTTTAATGTATTGGGATTGGTATGTTTGGCAGTCTATCAGTTGGTATAGTTCCCCATTTTTGGTGCCATAGTTGTTTATTGTTAATTGTTCTTGGGCTAAGGTGCCTAGATCTCGTGGCATCTCCATGAGTCCTTTTGTGATTTGGTAAATGTCCTCATTCTGTAAGAGGGCGTGTAGGAGTGTGCTTTCGATTGGTATGGTGGGGGCGCTTAGGTGTAAGATTGTGTGGCTTCCTTCTTGGGGTTCTGGGAGGGTTAGGATGTTTTTGTTGATTGCTTGAATTATGTGTCTAATTTTGTTTTCTGCTTGATCTTTGTGGGTCGGTGCGAGCCTGAATATTGGAGGGTCTGTGTGTCTGGTGGGTAGTATTAGTTTTGGGTATTTGCTCCGTGTTATTGTGTGTTGGACTTAATATCTTATAGGGCAAAGTAGGGCAAAAACAGATTTTATATTATTATTATGTATTATGATTGCAAGTGCTGCGCACATTCTCCCGCCTCAGGAAATAGAGATGGAAGCGAATCAGCTTGTGTTACTGGATAGTGTGTGTGTGTGTGTTGTTTCTGTGGGGCTGGCACTGGTCTATTTATGCGGTATTTTCTGCATCGAGGTTTTACTCTCCAATAGCACATGATACATATAATCGCCAATATGATGATATAGACTCCAGCATAGTGATGCACGTCATGGATACGAACACCATTGGAGTTCCTTATGTTCAGCTCATGTTTGCGCAGTTGACTTACGATATCCAATATATCGCTCATGTTGACCTCTTGCTTCATTAAGGGACTTAATATCCTCGAACGGTTTGTTGTGGATGTAGCCAGGGATATCTCTAAATGCTGAGATATGACTCGGTTCTCGGGCTGGATTGAAGTGCCTAGTCACTCGACGAATTCGTTATCAGATTGGATTTGTGTCGTGGAATGACTTAACACACAATGATGCCGAAGTTGAGTGGTCCCAATACCGTCCAAGATTAGGGATTATCTGCTGTCCTTACACGTTATTTGAAATTAGGTAGGTCCTCCACTAGAATGTTTAGCCACTTGTTGGGTGTATGTCGTTTGAACCACGTATTTCTTAGTTGCTCGGTGTAAAGACTGCACGAGGGCGATATCTTTCGCTCATTGTTCAGTAGGTCAATTTCACAGCGGCATTGGTTCGACTTCAATGTGAATATTGGTTGATTTAGATGACACAGTAGTTTGTTTTCGGTTGGTGTTTGACACTATTTTAAATCTTCTTCTTGGAGCGTACTAAAGCGATCTCGTTGATTGTTTATGGCCAGATATTTACTCGATGGCTGGATTGAAATAAGTGCTCCATTATCTATTGCCGGAATAGGAATCATCTGGTATATATTGAATGTTTCGGCTTTGAGAAGTGGTATCTTGACTTCGCAAATAACGTGGGATTGCATAACTCGGACTTTACCGTGTAATGAATTGTATGTCGTTAAAAGCGATGTTGAGGAACCAGCACTGGTTGGAACTAAGTCGTGTGATATGTGTTCTCTAATCAACCGCAATTGGTCGTTCAGTTGTAGCGGTGTCAGGAGAAGAGTATCTACTTTACTTTATTTCGCATCCGATGCCGCTGATAACAAGCTTCGTTGAATGTTTTGAAATGTTTGCAAACTTAATGTGAGGAAGATTGCTGCCGAGTTAAATATCGTAGCGACCATGAGCTCATGTTGAGAGTGGTTAAGTGCATTGGTTATTGACTGTAGTTGATTTTTGCGGGTGAATATTTGCTGTTGTACGGTCTCATGCTTCTTCTTGAGAACATTAAGTGTACTCTCCAATAGGGATGGTTGGTTTCACAGCAATTCCTTCACGAGTAAATCGTTATCCTTTGTCTCTTTGATGTGTTGTTCATACTGGTCTGCAAAATCTTGACCCAAAACGCCAAATAGTCGATTCGTAACAACTCCGACAGCATTGAAAAGACCACACTTTACTCTCGGGGTTGAGTGGTTGCCTTTTCCGTATAAAATCTCGTTGATATCCGCTAACTGGTGTTTCAATTGGAACAAGATTACTTCACAGGAACCTGATAATTTCGTATTGTGTTCTGTGTAAAGCTCGTCAAGTTTGCTAACCATACTTTTTATGCCTTGGTACTCCTTCCAATAGGTATTCAAGTCGTAGTAGACAATTAACTTCCACTCATTAGAATAGAGTTGGATTTCCGAAACTTGATGAAAATAGATGCCTTCGCGATTCGATAGTGTCGTTACGTTGTAATTGCCTTTAGTGATTACTTCACCAAATATCAGTGGAAAGATTAGTGCTAATATCATCAACATGTATGACAGGCTGGTCGATTTGGGTTGTGCAGCTGATGATGTTGATGCTCTTCGTTTAATATCTGGGGAGTCTTGCTTACTATCTGAATCGCCTTGTCTCTTACGATGTTCTTGTGAGTAGTGAGAATTGATGTTGGAACGTCTCGATTTGGATGATGCGCTGGGTGTGCTTGATTTGTCGCTTGCGGACTTAGTATTCGCTGATGGACTCGGTGTATCAGCGCTATTCTTGTCATCGTGTGAGATCAGATACCCTGTTATATTTGTTTTGTTGTCTATGATCGGAAGTAATGATATCTTGGTTATCGGTCGTTTAATAGTTCCACGTTCGGTACGAAGGGTTGCAACACGTGTTAGACCATCCTTTCCGGGATGTGTCTCGACCACTCTCCCAAGAGCCCACTTTGATGGCGGTAAATTCTCTATTTTTATCAGGACTAGATTCCCGATCTCGATGTTTGGCAATTTGGTCATCCATTTAGGTCGTTACTGTAGTCTTCCTAAGTATTCTGTGGACCATTTGCGCCAGAATTCTTGGTGTAATTTCTCTAACCGTTCCCATCGGTTTAATAGATTCGGGTTCGTCTCAAGATGATCTTTTTCTGGCAGGGATTTGATAGGCCGATTATTTAGGAAATGACTTGGCGTTAATGTCTCGAGGTTATCTATGTTGTCATACAATGCTCCCAAGGGTCTGGAATGGAATGGAATTGGAATGTCAGCTGTGAAGATATTATACAAGATCGGCCCTGAAACAGAACCCTAAGGAACACCTGAGGCAATCCCCGTGGATTATGATAAGGCGTTGTTGACACTGACGAAGAACTTACGGTTCTGAAAAAAGCTAATCACTAATTTCACCACACTTGGGGGAAAGTTGAGTTTTATCAGCTTATGGATAAGCCCAGTCGTCCAAACAGTCGAATGCCTTCTCCAGATCGAGAGCGCATACGACAGTGGGACAGTTTCTTTCGTTGAGTGGTTTAATCAATGCGTGAAGCAGGTAGGATGCCGCATGTTGTGAACCATGGTGAGCCCCAAAGTTAAATTGGTGAGATGGGATGATCTCATTACTGTCGGAGAAATTTCGGATTTTGTAAACCCAAAATTTTTCAAACAGTTGGCCAAAATTTGGTAGTAGGGACACCGACCGGTAGTAATACGTTTTATGCGAGTCGCCCTTCTTATGAATTGGGACAATTTTCGCAACCTTCCAACAATCCAGAAAGTAGCCAATATTAAAAGCATTGTTGAATAATATGTGGATAATATTCAACACTTCAACTGGAAATTTCTTGATCATGAAGTTGGATATCCCATCAACGCCACATGATTTTTTGTTGTTCAGCTGAGACATGATGCCCGTAAGATGAGGTAATAACAAGAATTCCGATGGGTCAGCAGAATTATTGGCCTGGTTGTTATCTGGAAACGAGGTGATAGGGGAGGAGTTCTCAGAGGTAAACCTGCTAACGTTTTCTTTCACCGATGTTACAAGTGACCTTGGAGTGTTACTGTTTCTCATATTCAATTGCCCCTTAAAATTCTCCGCGAACAGATGAGCCTTTTCCAGATGATCATGGATAAGCCTACCATTTGACCTAAGCGGAGTGTCTTTCTTATTAAGCTGTCCGGATAAAACCTTCACTTCAGGGCCCGGGCGAATTTTAGTTAGTCTTTCGACTAACTGCTTATTCCGGATATTGGAGATCATCTCCCTGATCAATGTGTTTAGGCAATTTATCTATGAAAGCAGTAACTTGTAGGATTTTGAGGTCTTGTTGCCTTGAGAATGATAGATCCTCTTAAGCATTTTTCTCCAAAGCTGTCTGGTCCTTAGATGTTTCATTATGTCAGGTGGAAACGCATTGATTTTGTATTTCCCGAGTTGGGAGAGGTGACAATGTCTTTCATTTTTGAATTCAATTCTGCCAGAACTTTACCTATTTCCGATTTGGAAAGATTTCGATCGGCGGGGACCTGCATATCCCTAACGGAACAACTTAAATCTGCCGAGAACGCGACCCAGTCTGTTCTCGAGAAGCTTCTGACCAGAACCGGAAGTGTCTCTGACAGTTGACTACTCATATTGAAATTCAGTTCCAATCTTACGGCAAAATGATCCCGACATTCCGGTGGATGTTCTGCAGCTGTTGGAGATCAGCAGATTTTTTAAGTCTTCGGAGACTAGAAAGAAATCTAAAGTCGAAGAGCTATTCGGTCTTGTGGGTGTCATCGGAGAGATAATTGAGAAAGTGCTTAATAGAGAATCACTTAGCCAATCTTTCAGATATTTTCCATTTCTGTTTGTGACCCTGTCACCCCAGTCCGGGTGCCTGGAGTTAAAGCCACCACCAACAATTACATTGTCAAAGTTTCGCGTGTCGTTCAACAGTTTGCTTAGATCTGCCTTGAGTTCGTCAGCTTTAGGAGAACATCGGATATAAAAAGAAATTATCCGAAGTACTACAAATAGCCGCTGCCGCAGAGCAATGTTTTAACTCTGGTAGACGGTACGGGGGGGACCGGATACTATCCTTCACAAGGAGGGCTGTTCCGCAATTTATGTCGTTCCTAACAATATTGTAATTGCGGAACTTGACGTTCAAGGCCTCTCTCAATTTTGTTTCCGTGATAAGGAAAAAGTCTGCACCAATGCGGTCAATCAGTAATTGTGCAGTGTCACTTTGAGCATGTGAGATCAAAGAGCAAGCGTTAAAACTGCTAAGATTCACTTGCATAAGCTCAGAATAAGTTTGAAGATAGCAAATTGCTTGTCTTCGGCAGTCGAGGCTTTTTGTGTATCAGTCATAAATCTTGAAAATATTTCGAGATTTTCATTAACTGGAGGGTTGCTCTATGTCAGCTTAACTCCCTTTGAAGCCTGAGCAAAAGAAATCTTTGGAGATCTCAAGCTATTGCTAACAAAGTTAGCTTTAACTTTGTTTTGGTTTGCAGTAGCAGTTTTCTTATTTGAAAGAGCCTTTTTCCTCTCCATCATGCTAATGTATGGCGGGCAGCCCCTGAAACTAGCTGTATGCCCAGTTTCCCCACAGTTACAACATTTTGCCGGCTCCGAGGATGGAAGTCTACACTCTCCCTTTTCATGTTTATCCGTGCACCTAACGCAACGGAACGGGATAGAGCAATTTTTTGCCAAGTGTCCGAAGGTTTTGCATTGGTAGCATTGAACTTGCTCGGCTTTTCTGATTTTCTCCCACCTCACATGTTGGTAATAAAGGTACCTGATCTTTCTGACTTCCCGTAAGTATTGATCTGGATCAAACGTCGCAATAAACAGCCCAGAGGTCGAAATCACTTGTGACGAGGGATTGCTCCTTTTGCGCAATTTGTCACATCTCGATAGAAAATTTACTACCGAGCGAATTTTAATATGTGGAAATCACACTTTATCTCGTCGTAAAGGAGATCAGGAGTGCATCCGTTGTGAAGCCCACAGATTAAAAGGGCTCTGCTCCTCAGACTAGGAGGAGTGTTAGTGGAGGCAGCCAGCTTCCGTTCTCCAATTAGGATGAACACCTTCTGGTGATCGACTGCATTATCGTGAAAAATTAAACACCTTTCAGGGCCCTTGTTCTTTATGGCTACCTTGATGTTTTGCGTCTTAAGCTCTGAGATGAGGCTCGAGATATTAATTCTATACCCGTTAATGGGTGGAATCCTCTCGCTTCTTGATGACTGGAGCAGCGGTGGGAGCCGGCTTGGCAGAAACACTAGGACTTACTTGCACTGTCTTCGCCTCGACCGCTTTCTTCGACTTCCTCGGTTTCCTCTGCACTACATTGAAGAGATTCACGGTCGACTCCTTGTCCTCCTCCTCGGCGCTAATCGGATTCGCCACGTCGACCTCGTCATCGTCAATTAATGTTTCCAGCGTTGCGAACCTGTTGTTGGACAATATTCGGCATGTTCGTCATCTGCTCGGTGTTCGCCCTCGCTGTCCTGCGCCCCTGTCTAGGGACAGACCATTCGCTCGGCAAGGATCTCTGTTGTGATGTCGTGGCGATCCCCGTGAAGTTTCGGAGATCCTCCGGCTGCAATTCCAGCCGCTTGTCTAGACGGCGTAGTTTGCCCATTTCCGCTCGTAGTTGCGTGTTTTCTGCCATCAACACTTTCGTAAGGGTCTATCATTAAGGGCCTTGTCGACTAAATTTACTTGTTCGCCTTCGTGCTTCATTCTTTCAGATCTACCTGTTGGATTTTCATCTACACCAAATTCGGGCTTTTGATCGTTTTTAGTCCGGAAACGCCTTGAGAAGTGATCCCTTTTTCCGCACTTATGGCAAACCTTTCCCATTGCTGGACATTCGTTATCTGTTGCTTTGTGACCTTTCCGACCACAGCGACCACATCCGATGAAGATGTCGCCGTTACTTCGCTTGAATTGACGTTGGTGTCCAAAGATTTTACAAACCTCAGCAGGTTCATCACCCGTTGACTGTTCGCCAAGCTTTGACTTGTTTGTAAGCTCTTTATATTGTAACGCAACAACTTCATGAATTTTTGCCATTTTAATGAATGAATTACAGCCACTTGTAATTTGATCTTTGATGTTTTGCTCGATTTGATCGCCAAACTCACAGCTATCTGCCTGAACACGTAAACGTATAGCAAACGCATCAATACATTCTTTTGATTCGTATCGCATTTTACGAAAAACGTGGCGTTCGTAGCTTATATTCTTTTTCGGCTCGAAAAAATTATGTAATTTCTCGACAGTTTTTGTATACGAACTCATTTGGAACGGAATGTAACTGTTCGCAAGTGGACCTTTCTTTGCGTCATTCAACCTCAATTTCTGAATCCTCTGGTAAATTGAAATATATTTCTTGGACTTTGGGGCCTGCGAAATGCAGCAGCCAGTTTCGCTTCATGTCCGCATCCTCAGCGCCTTGAACAGTGGCAAACAACTCAAATTGTCGCAACCACGTCTTCCATCCTATGCCACAATTGTTATCGTCCTTGTGTCCTTATGTTTGTGTGGCAAAAGTAACTATATTCTCTATCCAAAAGATTATATCTAATATAGTCGTCGAATTCCGAAAACGTTAATTTGAGACAGGGGACGCGCTTTAACTCCGACAAACAAGACGAAGTATGATCAAAACAAAATATATCAAAATATTTCATACCCGGAAATTGAATCTAGTCAAGTTAAACCAGCTAAGTTTCATTCGAAATTTAATTCTATGCAATCAATCTTCAGTGTCGAAATTCAATTCTTCGAAATTTAATTTTTTGCAATTGTTGAGCCATTCGAAATTTAATTCTAGGCATTCATTATTGCCCTTCAAAAACTCATTTACGCTGGCCATCCGAAATTTAATTCTAGGCAATTCAATTCAAAGCATTATTTCTCTTCAGAAACTCATTTGCGCTGGCCATCCGAGATTTAATTCTAGGCACTAGTTTATTTCCTGTACGTTTCGAAATTTAATTCCGTACAACGGGACTATTGCGTTCGAATTCCAGTTCTGTGCAGATAAATTATCTATGCATTTCAAATTGACTTCTATGCTGCCATATTTCACAATGGCATAAAATGTTGCAAAACAGAACCGGCAAATTCTTTCACACGACAGTATATAAGTACATACCCAAACTGCGCTCCATGGCAAATTATATGTAATCTTTAAATTGTTGCAGATATTATTCACACACGCAAAACAAAATTATCCCATCCTCGTCGCCAATGTTGTATCTCTAATTCAACGTGCCTTCACTCTTCCATGCCGTCCATACACGAACTGTTAACAACAACCTTCTGGCTAGCTGAATACAGTCTATTCCGTATTGAATGGCTGCGCACAGTCGTTACCACATTTAATGATTATGTACAGTCGATACGACAGGATCAACATTTATTTGTCGGTTCTATTTCAAGGAGATCCGAAAACCGTGCCACATGTATCATATGACACGATCCGTTGGTCGTCATAAAACTAAATTTAAAGTATAAACAATTCTACATTCACCATGAGACGATCCCTTGGTCGTTATAAAACTAATTCTGATATACAACACTGAACAACAAAATTTAACTTTTCGTCTGTTAAATAAGTTTGAACGGCTGTTTCTTATGTAATATTGTGCTCTGATTTCAAATACGCATGACATTATCTTGTAACGGGCAAGGTTTTTTGTAATAAAAAATTAAAGAAGATCACACATTTGTAAATGATCTATTTATTGAATGTTTTATTTAATAATCTAAGTTTATTTAAAAAACCAAAATGTAGTTTTTAATGACTTTCTCCAATATTTTGCTCGAGGTGCATCTCTTTTTAGTGTCCAGCAATAGTCTGCAAGCGTATTTAGATTACATTTTCCATTGTTGGGATATCTTGGTGGAATCGCTGACCGTGTTCGTCGCTTACACCACGGAGATTTTCAGGGAAAAGGTCTCGAAGTCCTATGTCTTTTACAGAACATATTATGTTATCGAGCAGGGTATCGTCCATACTGAGTATTCTTGCTCAATTTTCGTAGGCGAGCAAAATACTCATCATATGATTCATTTCTTTTTTGGGTAGCTAAATTGGAAATGGCACACTCATACCTCTTATTGAGTCGAGGTGTTAAATCTTTTTCAATCGCTTTTAAGATGCTGTTTGCTGTCGATTTTTCTTCTGTTGCTCAAGGAAGATTGCTGAATATGTGGAAAACATCTGTACCAATTGTCGTGAGTAAAATTGCTTTTTGGGTTTCTTCAGGCTTGTTTTTGAGTCCACTGGCGCTGACATAATTCTCCCATCTTTGTACGAAGTGCTTGAAATTTTGAATAATATCACCTAACTTTATGTTCAATGGCTCGGGTAAAATGATATTTACATAGTTTGTTGGTTGCTACGTTTTAGTTGAAGCTTCAAGTATTTGCAATTTGTTGGTTAGCAATTCGATGGTTCGCTTGGTTTTTTCCTCCGCCATTTTTCTAGTTTTCACGGGTATTCACTTTTTGTTGGTGGGGCAGGGAAAGAAAATGAAAATACTTAGATGCGGTTGATTGCACGAGTTGAGATCAACTGACTCAGAGTTTATTGAAAATCGAAAAACGTTACAATGATGCGAGAACATTCTGTCTATTTCTTTCAACACTCCCACTTGTTTGAGCAAAGATTAACAGGAATAGATTGATATATAATATGCTTCAAAAATAGTCAATTAAGTAATAAATTAATTCATGTAAAATCAAATAATTCATAGTTCAGCAAATACATAAATGCATAATATTAAGCTTCTTACGGTTTTGTGCAAATTTTTCTTTCATGTTCTGTTTAGTTAGCAAATCGCTTAGCTGATCGACACTGGGAACATGAGTCGGCTTAATCTCTCCATTGATAGCCAATTCACGAACGAAATGAAACTTCACGTCGATGTGGTTCGTACGACGATGGTAAACTGGATTGTCGACCAATTTCTGCGCTGCGATATTGTCCATATAGAGAGGAGTTGGTGACAATTGTTCGCATCCGATTTCTTTTAGTAGACGTCGACACCACACCACTTCCTTCGAAGCATCATGAGCGGTCACATACTCCGATTCGGTCGTTGATGTAGCCACAATCGTTTGTTTACGTGATGCCCACATTACCGGCCCACTATTCAACAGGATAACTATTCCCGAAACGCTTTTTCGGGTATCCAGGCATGATGCGAAGTCTGCATCACAATATGCTACCAAATTCAAATCACATTTCGGACCGTAAGTAATGCCATAACCAAGTGTCCCAGACAGGTATCTTAATACTCGTTTTGCTGCCGTCCAGTGTTCAATACTTGGTGTCTCCAAATGTTTGCTCAAGACTGCAACAGCATGCGAGATTTCCGGCCTGGTAGCTACTGATAAATACGTCAGACTTCCTATTATTTCGCGATAGGGAACATCTACTACTTTGCCAGTATTCTTGGGAAATTGCGTATTGGGTTGTATAGGCGTCGATACTGGATTACAGTTGGACATGTTAAATTTTTCTAATACTGACTTGAAATAAATCGACTGCATTAAACGAATAGTATTCTTTTCAGGGTCTTGGGTAATCTCGACTCCCAAATAACAGCTCGCAATTTTACTGGTTATTTCGAATTTGTTACGCATGGAACTCAGAAAAAAAACTTACTTTCTTTTCGTCAGCGCCTGCTATTAACCCGTCGTCAACATAAAGTGAGAAAATCGTTCTGCTCTGTTTTGTAGACACACGGGTCAGCTGATGATGCTATAAGTCCCAAATCGCACATAAATGTGTTGAATTTTTGAAGCCATTGACGAGGTGCCTGTTTAAGTCCGTATAGCCTTTTACGTAATAGGCAAACTCGCCCAGTCCCGTCCTCGAAACCCTCAGGCTGTTCAATATATATTGTCTCCATCAAGTCTCCATTCAAGAAAGCAGTCTTTACATCTAGCTGATATAGTAAAAAGTGTTTCGCTGTTGCTACTGCTATCAAAGTTCGTACAGAGTCAAATCTCATTACTGGCGAAAAAGTTTCAAAATAGTCAATTCCCTCTTTCTGGCTGCAGCTTTTGACTACAAGACGTGCGCGATAACGTTCGATGGAGCCATCTGCATTCGTTTTTAATCGAAATATCCACTTGTTTTTAATTGGCTTGCGATCATTTGGACACTCAACCAAGTCCCAAGTACGATTTTTATCAAGTGCGGAAAGTTCTTCATCCATAGCTTTCTCCCACTGTTCATGATCGCTGGCTTTCGTCGCTTCATAAAAACTAGTCGGGATTTGAGTATTAGCTAGAAAGGCGCTAGCTTCAGCAAACAGGCCACCAGTTGTTTTTAGCCTATTTCGCGTGCGAGATGCAACTGCGTCATTGCTGGAATCAATGTAACGTTCAAACTTACCAGCAGTAGTTGCCGGCAAAGATTATGGCTTTACCTCAGGTTCCGCTATCATTTCATCGGCAAAATCCAAAATTGGTTCCCGTCCTCTATTTTCGACTACATCAAACTGTTTGTCTGCTTCAACTGCAGGCAGCACCAACTGAGCCAACTGCTTCGGTGCGTTTTCGAAAATTTTGGCATCGCGGTACACTGTGACATTTGTTGTGCCTGGCATCCACAATCTGTAGCCTCCTGGTGCATAGCCGACGAGTCGCAGTTCAGCCGTCTTTTTCTCTCCCATTTACCACGACGGGAGTCATCGATGAGGCCATATGCAACGCTTTCGAATATACGTAACTTGCTAACATTTGGTTTCTTACCGAAAAACAATTCTATTGGTGATTTTCCATCAAGGCGATGTAGTGGGATGAAATTTCGCAATTTCGCAGCCGTTACAATGGCTTCAGCCCAAAGTCCCAGGGGAAGTCCAGCTGAGTGTATCATGGAACTCGCACTTTCAACTAGTGTACGGTTTTGGCGTTCGCATCGTCCCATCTGTTGCGTCGAATAGTTCGCAGAAAACTCATGCACGACCGAGTGTTGGCGCAAGACTTTCGACAGTTCTTCACTTTTGTCTTCTTTCGCATTGTCCGAATGTATTTTTAATTTAATTATTTATTATTATTAATTTATGTCCAGTGGCACATAACTCGGCAATTATTTCACAAATTTTGTCAACTATTTCGTTTTTTGTTTTCATTGGCTTAGACCACACGAATCCGGAATAGTCGTCAACGAATGTTGCCGCATAAACTGCGCCACCAAAAGATTTTGTTCACATCGGACCGACGGTGTCAAAGTGAATAATTTCTCCGACACGTGTTGCGCGGAATGATATCGGCTTAAAGGGGTTTCGACAAAATTTGTCGAACACACAACCTTTGTTATATCAGGGACTCTTGATAATGAGACTCGGTGTGTGGCTTTTTATAAGAACACATTTTATTGTCTGACGTTTAATATTCACAATCGTCACTTAACCTACTTATTGTACTAGACTATTACTATTACTATTAATTACTCCGGTGTTACCATATATAACATCTCCCTTTTCAAGATAATCTACTTTGGTTTTTATTTTTCAATTTTAATTTTCTGTCATATAATATTTTTTATATTTTAACTTCATGTTCTTTCTTATTTCTTTCAGATTCTCGTAACGCATTATACATATTACAATTTTCTCCATTATAAATTTCATTATCATTGTTTAATACATATGTACATTCTAATTTACCTTAATAAATGAAAATATTACAATTTAACTTCAGCTTTCTTCTAATTGTTTCAATTATTATTACATTGGTATCGATCAATAGGTTTCACCAACCTTCCTGACCGTGTATAATATGCATTATTATTATTATTAATGTTTCCTCTACTTTCATTCGGTAGGACCTCACCTTGATTATTATCATTTAGTATTGACTTGGAACGAATGCTAGTATCCGAATTTTGCTCATTTAAATCCAAAAATTGTGAGTCTGTCATTTTAAAACTAGGAGTGTACACTGATTTTCTCAAATTAATGCTGTTTCGTCTTAAAATTTGATTATTTTCATTCTGTATGAGAAACGATCTAGGTGTTGAGTGCAAGTTTACAATCTTGGCTGGTTCCCATGTCCCTTTATACTGGTAAACCACATTATCTCCCCTTCTAAAGTCTTCGTCCCTAATTTTCTTCACAGTTCTATCATAGTATCTCTTATATGTATCTTGATTAACTTTCAATTTTACCGAAGTACCTTCAATGACCTTCGGTTTCAATAAATCTTTACAGACAGCAAATTTAGGCCGCAGCATACGGCTCATTAACAATTTCGCTGGGGACGCCGATAATTTCGAAATCGGTGCGTTTCTATATGACAATAACCCACTATCTAAATCCTTTTCTTCTTCCCAACATTTACGCAGTAATTGTTTTGCTATACCTACACTTTTTTCCGCTAGCCCATTACTACGAGGATAGTGTGGACTAGAAGTTATCAAACTAATGTTCCATTCACTAGTGAATTTTCGAAATAAATACGAATTAAAAGGCATATTATCCGCTATAATAATATGAGGGACTCCATGCTGAGAAAATATTTCCTTCAATTTGTTCGAAATTTCTTCAGACGTTTTATTTTTTAATAATTTCACCTCTAACCACTTGGAGAAATAATCCATCAAAACTAAGAAAGGCTTCCCTTGAAAGTCAAGGACATCACATCCAACTTTGCTAAAAGGTAGATCAGGAATTTCATGAGGAACAAGTGAAGCTCTATAATTCGATTTTTGAAATTTTTCACAAGTTCTACATTTACCCACAAAATCTTCTATTTGGCTGTTTATTCCCGGCCAATAAACTGTAAGTCTTGCTAAGTCTTTAGTTTTGGTGATACCGAGATGACCTTCATGAAGACTTTTCAAAATTTTCTCTCGAAGTACACTTGGAATTATAATTCTATTTCCATAAAAAAGAAGTCCGTTTTCCCAATAAATGTCATTTCTATTCTCCCAATACTTTTTTATTAAGTCTTTAATTTTAGTTCTATCTTGAGGCCAACCTTTTTGCACTAATTCTATCAGAGCTTGCGATTCTTCATCATTTAAAATCGCTTTACGGATTTCCTCAGTTCTTCTATCACTAACATTGACAGAATGAACAACGGTATTCAATGTTGAATCTACAGGTGTGGAGATTTTTTCCATGATGCTTCTTGACAGTGTATCTGCTATATGCATTTCTTTGCCAGGAATAAATCTCACTTCAATATCATATTTTAGTAATTTGAGTTTAATGCGCTGTAGTCTGTTAGAGTGAACCTGCGACACTAATTTGCTGAATATCGACACTAACGGTTTATGATCTGACAAAACAATAACCTTTCTTCCGTAAATATAGTCATGAAACTTTTCACACGCAAAGAGAATGGCAAGCATCTCCTTCTCAATTTGGGCGTATTGCTGTTCTGCATTCGTTAAACATTTAGAAGCATAGCAAACTGGTCTGTTATCTTGCATAAGACAACTTCCTACTCCATACTGTGAAGCATCAGTTTGTATATAAATAGGAATGTTTTCATTGAAAGTTTGTAAAACAGGCGATTTTGACACTGTCATTTTCAGATCGTCAACTATCTTTGTGTGTGCTTCTGACCATTTAAATACGCTATTCTTCTTTAACAGCTCTCTCAGAGGCGCTGTTAACTGTGAAAGGTTTGGGATGAAATTTCTTACAAAGTTTATTAATCCCAAAAACCTTTGTAATTCCACTTTACACTTAGGAATCTCAATGTTTTGTATTGCCTTGATTCGATTTTCATCAATTTTCCTACCCTCTTTTGAAAATACAAGTCCCAAATATTTTACTTCTTTTTGGCAATACTGTAATTTATTTTGGTTAAACTTTATGTTAACTTTTTTTGCCATCTCTATGACGTTAGCCAGATTACAATCGTGTTCGGACTTGTTTTTACCAAATACTAGGACATCGTCAAAATAAATAAACACTCCAGGTAGATGCCCGAAGTACTTCATGTTCAACTTTTGAAACAGCTCTGGGGCCATATTCAACCCAAATGGCAACCTCAAGAACTTATAACTGCCAAAGGGAGTGCTAAAAACGCACAAATCACTGCTCTCTTCTTCTAGTGGCACTTGCCAAAACCCTTCCTTTAGGTCTAAAACTGTAAAGTACTCCATGTTTTCCAGTTTTGACGACAAATCCACTAAACGTGGAATCTGAAACGGCTCACGTATTATTCCTTTATTTAAGTCCCTTGGATCTAAACAGAGTCTAACTGATTTATCTGGTTTCTCTATAACGACCAAGTTATGAACCCACTCAGTAGGGTGGTTAACCTTTCTAATTATGGCAGCCCTCTCCATTTCGTCTAGTTTACGTTTAACTTTATCTTTCAGACTACTCGCTATGCGCCGAGGTGCATTTATGACTGGCTTTGCCTCTTTATTTATATAAATTTTGCATTTATCCGGAAAAGTTCCTAAACCATTAAATACTGCTTGATTTTTCTGTACAAATCTTTCCTTCGAATCTGTTTCTTGACTCAAACTATCTATACGTTTAATTAACTTGAGCTTAATACAAGTCTCAAGTCCTAATATTGGAGACGAATCAACATTAGCTATGAGAAATCGTTCCACACTTTTCACTGACTTGTATTTTACTTCAAGTTTTACTGCCGCTAAAACATCCAAATTAAACCCGCCATACGCTTCCAGTTTTAACTTGACAGGCTCAACAATACTTTTTTCATTTTCTAACGTTTTAAAAACTTTATACGGTATTATATTTACTTCTGCGCCTGAATCCAACTTAAATCGAATTTCTTGGCCATTCAAATTCAATTTCGCGAACCAGGAATTCTCTTGCTGAATTCCATTTATTTCAACTGTGTCAATGACTAAAGAATTCAAATCAATAGTCTGTCCATGCACCGTATTTACCTGTTTTTCCTGTTTCTCCCTACATTTACTAGCAAAATGATTTTGTTTTTTACACTTCATACATGTTTTACCAAAAGCTGGACATTTCTTTATGGGATGATTAAATGAACAACGTTGACAGTTATTAATAATATTACTAGCCCTACTCTTATCAGTTTTATGTTTATTTTTTCCATCACCTGTCCTTTTACCTGAATTTGACCTATTTCTATTATATTTAGTAAATTTTAATTGATTTACTTTTGTTGAATCTCCTTGCATGCGTTGCACGTCAATTGCTTGTCGATGCGTAACTTCTGCAACTCGACATTGTTCAATTACTTTTTTCAAAGTTATATCCTCTATCCGTAATAACTTTTCTTGTAAATCAGTATTATTAATACCGAGAACAAGACGATCCCTGATCATTTGATCTACTATCGGCTCCGATGTATAATCAAAATTACACTTTTGGGCCTGTTTGGTGACATCCGTCAGAAAGTTATCGAATGGTTCATTGGATTGTTGCTGTCTTGAGTAAAATTTGAATCTTTCATAAATCACATATGTTTTCGGGTCGCAATACTCGTTGAAAGAGTCGATCACTTTTTGAAACACCTTACTTTCGTTTGGAGTCAATTTGAAAGTCTCAAACACTTCTATGCCCTTCTCACCCATCAAATTCAACAACATTGCGATCTTGACATCGTCGCTCGGCGGAGTACTTCTCGACGCCAGCACAAAGATTTCAAACGCCCTCTTGAACTTTCGCCACTCTGTACTCAAGTTCCCATCAAAATTCATCGGACCCGGTGGCCTGAATGCCGTATCCATTTCTATTTTTCGATAGTTTTCTTCTTTTAATTTATTTTATAGGTTATGTTACCTGGCAGGCGGTCTTTATGCTCTTCTGTTTTCGTTTTCCGACTATTTTCTTCTCCGTGTACTTATCTTGTTGACAAATTCTCCTGTTGATGTCCTTTTTTCCCTTTATTTTGGTCTTCTTTCACCGGCTGCGCCATGTTATATCAGGGACTCTTGATAATGAGACTCGGTGTGTGGCTTTTTATAAGAACACATTTTATTGTCTGACGTTTAATATTCACAATCGTCACTTAACCTACTTATTGTACTAGACTATTACTATTACGATTAATTACTCCGGTGTTACCATATATAACAACCTTCACAAAAGCAAGTGTCCAGATTTGTTAATGAGTCCGATTTAACTTTTAGACCATCGACGGCACTACTATTACACATATCTTTAAGCGCGCGATAATTTGCATGTCCCAATTTCTCGTTCCGATTATAGCCGATTCGCTTTCTGCCACGTAACCACTCGCGCAGTTTGTTTGGAAGTCCTTTAAATACAAGTTATTTGGCATTCGTTGCCTGTTGCTTTGCCGTTTTTGTACAATTTCAATTCACTGTCAATCAGTTTAATTTCAAAACCCTTTTGGGTTACCGCACCGAGAGAAAATAAGATTTTTTCCGATTTCGGAAACATACGCAACATCCGTGATGGTGTGTTCACTGCCACTACGCGAAAGCACTCGACATTTGCCACGACCAATCGCCATTAGAGCTTGGTTGTTGCCGACAGTTATGCACAGCTCGCCAGGAGGCACTTCTTTGAAGTTGTGGGAACGACTTAAATAAAAGACTATGAATTCTAGAAGAGTGTGTTGAATAGACTGCTCCATTTTTACAGCGAATCGTATGGCTTAACCAATACTAATGTGCATACAAGTCTGCATTTGCTAAATACGCTCGCAACATCTTTTTTTTACGAATGCAGTTAGTACTTATCAGTTTTTTTTATTCATTTAGTAATAGTAATTCATTTTAATTCACAATTTTGTTATTTGTTTACACAAATAAAAATACATTTTTTTTTATTTTATTTCATTCAATTTTCATTTTTTTTTCATTTGAAGTATTATCTAAAGGCGAAAATCTGAGTGGGGGCTTTACTAATCTACCATATCTCGTCCTAACTGATGCATCACTAACAGTCTGGTTGTCATAATTATTGTCACTTTCTTGCTTTAAACTCAAAGACGACGACGGCTCTGCATCCCTAATATCCCCATTGGTTTCATGCCTGCTTGTGGTTTCTGTAATTTTCAAAATGTGTTCACGACTCCTACGATATTGGGTGCCGTCAACATCTTCTACAATAAAAGATCGGGGTTCTTTACACTTGCTAATAATAGTTGCTGGAAGCCAATGGGCATTAGGTTCTTTCTTGTAGTAAACTTTTATCATTGCAAAATACGGATGCCGGATTTTTAGCATTTTTGTCATAATTTCGTTTCATTTTTGTTTATATTTTTGCATATTTGACGCATGTGACCTAGTATTAATTTTTACAGGATATAGGATATTTTTAACACTCGGTAACTTTGTCCGCAACTTACGTGACATTAACAGCTCTGATGGTGAATTAAAATTGGCCTTAGGGGTAGTGCGATACTGAAGTAGGGCGATATAAGGGTCAGACTTAGTCTCAGCACATTTTATCAGAAGAGATTTAATGGTTTTGATTGACCTTTCGGCTAAACCATTAGAACGGGGAAGGTACGGACTTGACGTTATATGGTCGATTCCCCATTCTATGCTGAAATCACAGAATGCTTGAGAGTTGAATGGAGGTCCATTGTCTGAGACAAGTTTTTCTGGTATTCCGTGGCGTACGAATATGGATTCCAGTGCCATGATGACTCGTTGACTCGAGGACGAATTATTAAGTTCAGCAATCCCTATATATTTTCAAAAATAGTCCACTACTAATAAATAGCAATTCTTTTCAAAATAAAAGAGATTTGCCGATCTATTTCTTATACATGCACTGCAGTTTGAAACAACATTCAAGATATCATTTTTAATTTGCGGCCAATAAACAATACCCCTTGCCATTCTATTGCAGGATTCAATTCCTTGATGACCTTCATGAATCAACTTTAAAATATCACGTCTCAGACTAGTGGGTATTATAATACTATTTCCTTTGAGGAGAAGACCGTTATTGAAATGAATTTCATCTTTGATTGAGTAAAATGGTTTCCCCAGAAAGTCTACACTTTTTGCAGATCTAGGCCAACCGGCTTTATAATATTCAATCACTTTTTGTAATGCAGTATCTTTTTTCGTTTCATTTTTTAATACTTCAAGTTTAGGTCTTGATACAGGCAATGTAGACATTAGTAGATTTATTTGAAGTTGTGTCCGGAAATTTTTCGTTTGGCAGTGCCGCTCTTGAGAGAGTGTCGGCTACTACAAGCAGTTTTCCCGGTTTATAAATAAGTAGAATGTTGTATGATTGTAACCTCAACATTATACGCTGAAGCCTTGTTCGTACTTTATGTAGAGGTTTATTGATGAGGCTAATAAGGGGTTTGTGGTCAGTCTCAACAATAACTTGTTGACCAATAATGTATTGACGAAATTTTTCGCATCCAAAAAGAATTGCTAGAAGTTCTTTCTCTATTTGAGCGTATAAAAAAGTAAAGAAATTTTCGAATATTATTGTTCCTGGTTCGAGTTCTGTGACAATGGTTTTATTTTGTTTAGTAATATTTTTAACAAAGTTACAACTTTCGTATATACATGGGTATTTTTCGAATGGAACTGAACTATTAGTGTATTTGTAAAAAGTGTTATTTATTTTTATTGAAATACCTTCAGGTATGTTAAGCTCAAACTCTTCGGCATTATTTACTCTGTTAACTAGGTATGAATTGTGTAAACTAGTGATTATTGGTTTGTGTCGAAATGACGTCTAATTTTAAGAGGTTTAACTGCTCAACTGTGACATTTAATTCCGTTAGTTCTTCACTTGTTAATAAAAACCTAGTCATTAGTTGCAATTTAGCAGAATTTATATTATCCAATATTTTTTCTAATTCATTCCGAAAGGTATACAATTGGATTAAAATGTTCAGTTCTGTGAGTTCCAGTCTAGTCTGATTTGAAATTTGTTTTAGATTTCCAATTTGAGAAACGATTGTGTTCAGTTTTTCATGTGTTTTTTCATTAATTTTTAATTGTTGGTAATATATTATGTATTATTAATTAAGTTTACTTGTCCTTTCTCTATTGCAGTAATGTGTGCTTGTATTTCTTCTCGGTCGAAGGTATCCATGGTTCCGAAAAGTGACCGCATAACTGTTCCGAATCCTAATGCCGGTGCTGTATAATCGAGTATAGATCTGCGTTGTTTTCCGGTGAATAAGATGTGTTTTAATGCCAAAATTTCACTCCAAATTTGTTGTCGTAAGGGTTTTGTTGTCTCTTGAAAACTTTTGCTAGTTGTAAGGGTGATCGCATTTTCGATTTCTCCGTAAGTTCTTTTAAATTTGATGACAGGAATTGAGTGGATTATGGTTGTGTAGCCATTGATTGTCGGCAAATTTTCTGCTTTTTATCGTCATATATCACTCAGATCCATCGATTTGTTCAACTTCAATAATTTGTGAAAATGTTTCCTCTAAAATGAGACTAAATATTTTAATATTATTAGTATTTGGTAATTCATAATTTTTAATGGCTTCTGCTTGTAGTTTGACATCTTTTAGACCTTTAATTTTGTTAACCACAAAGTCTTTGAATAATTGTTTACACTGTTCACTTTTTAGTGTTTTCAATTTGTTTTTTATTTTAACGGTTGGATGTAGTCCTTTTAAAAAATGATACGGCGTATCCACACACTGGTTAAATCGCGTCCTTTATTCACTTTTATTAGTTTAGGGTGTATTTTATAACCGTCTGTCACATTAAAATTATTTTGTAACTCCTTCACTAAGTATCTATTGGGTTTTCTTTTGTTTCGATTCACTTTGTCCGGTAAATTGATAACGTAATGTCTTCCACTAATTATTGGCACTTCACTTCTATTTCTGTTATAATTTTTAGCACATTTATTTTTATAATCAATCAAAGATTGTCTAACTACACTCCAATTAGCGACGTTCTGATCCACTTAATAATAATAATAATATTCTTTATTGCAACTTTTTTTTGTGTTAACAGATTTTTTACAAACAGATGTTCCAAGTTCGCTCCTCGCATAAGATTAAACTTGTGCGCGACTGACAGTTAACGTTATTTACATTTCTTTTTTTGTATTCTTCAGTAATTATATGCTATTTATAGGTATATTTCAAGTACATTCATTCCTGGACTTAAGTTAAATTCAATTGAGGTTTTTGTAAGGATTACTTTATGAAAATATAAAGAAAAATATGTAATATAATATGAGTAAATAATATCAATTCGGAAAACAATAAAAAGGAAAGAAAAGAGAAAAAAAAACTATAACAACAAGATTTTGGCAATAAATTAGAGAAAAACTTATAGTTTCATGAAAATGTTTTCTTCATGAGGATTGTGTTACGCCTGATTTAGTATCGAAATTAAGCATTGCATTAAACATTAATTAGTTCTGTTTAGTTTCAGTTTTATTTCTAGAGGGACCACATTAAACATCCTGGGACCCAGATAGCTTAAATGTCTGGCTGTACAGGCTTTTTTGCTACGCACTGTAAACAATGGTTGCGTTTCTTGTCTTCGGGTCTGGTAGATAGTTGAATGCGGTATGTGGAGTTCTTGGTGCTTAAACATATATTTTAAAGTACAAAGATAGAATAATTGGCGGACATTCATTACATTGAACTCTTTCAATGCTTCAGATGTAGAATAAAATTTTGATTTCCTCAGGCATATTTTGACTATTTTTTCATTTGGCGTATACTTATGCGAATAATGTATTGTTGAATTATACGCTTCAAGCGCTTTATTTAAAATGTCTGTTCAATAGCATACTCACCATGGATGTCGAAGCAGCGGTACAACTACAATATTATGGGTATCCCATTAGTACATCTATACATCCATTTGAAGCTATCCTGCCTGTTGACGAACAAATCCCACGATGACGGCTGAAATAAAAAACACCACAAAGCATCACTTCGAAAGAATTCATTTTAAACTTACCTGATAAGCGAATTCACGTCCCAGTCGGCTATCACCTGCAGGATCACACGACGACCACTGAAAAGGAAAATAAAAGCATTATTAATTACGAAATTGAACATTTATGGTCCATATAAAATACTTACTTGTTTGTTTATTTGGAGAACTGTCACACATTTGTCAACTTTGACATTTCGCGCAGTTTCGTTTTTACATGTACCGCGTACAGTGAGATACAAATTTCTCGATTTGAGGGGAAATTTGTAGATAACGGCCAACCGCTATTTTCAGTAATTTTTTTCATATATAAACAAGGAATCAGCTGGTAACGACACAGTTTTTTTTTCAGTCTTTGTTTAAAGTCTTGATCCGCGATTTTATATTGAATTTGTTGAAATTATCATCACATAATTTATATCGAAGTTTATATTTTATATTTGAAGTACTAATTTTTTGATCTATAATAAAGTGAGTTATTATAACGTTTCAAAAGATTGTAGCCGAATGTAACTGTCATCATTTATAACAAAAGTAAATTGGTCCGTCGAACAATTTGACTGGTAATAAATATTTTTTGAGCTATCGTACGCATCGTAAGCATTTTGTGTTATTTTCAGTTCTTATTATTCGTATGATCTCAGATATCGTACGGTGTGCAGAATTTAAGTTACTCAACCCATTGTGGTTGTTTGTTGTTGTAATATGATGTTGAGTCGCATTGTCTATCAAAAACTTCTTGAAGATTTCGTTATCGTAATCAGTTTCGGAGTATAATATTAATGGTTTCGTATTACTTTCAAAGAATTGTTTTAATATTTTTATTTCAGTACTCATATTTCGATCAGCAATATGGTATGCATATAATTTTTTTGAGAATCGGTCGAAAATAGTTAGGAAAATTTGCATGTCTACGGTAAAGATATCAATGGCAATTTCCTGCATAGGTATTTCCGGTATAGATAATGGAATAAATTCGATTCTTTTAGGGTTTCTTTCGTACTTATTCTTTTGACAAATGATACATGAAATTATATTGTTTTGAACTATTTTTCTTATGTTCGGAAAATAGTAATTACGTTGGAATTTTTATGCATTTTCCCATGTACCCCGATGGTTTCCTTCTTTATGAATTTTTATTATTATGGTTTCTGCAGCTTCTTTTGATTCAATGTCTTCGACTAATTTCGTACAAACTGTAAAGTTTTTGAGGTATTTGTCATCATATGTAAGTTCAATAACTTTTTTCATTAAATATACGTGCCTTTCTTCCTCTGCAAATACTCCTGTTTGTTTACTAGGGTCGATATTATTACGTAATCAATTAGTACCGTTTATTTTAATTGTATCTAAATTAACTTCGTATATTATGGTATTATTATTAATTGTTCTTCTTGTTGTGGCTCCATTCAATATAACTCGTATTTGTTGTTTTTATTTATTAATAATTGAACGTTTGGTTAAAATTTTTCCATGGTTATTTTCGATATTAGTATGGATGGTAACATTTACGGTTTCTTCTACTATATGTATTTCTTCATTTGGTATTCGTGATAAAAAGTCTGCAACTTTATTTATTTTTCCTTGAATATATTCTATTTGGTAATCGTAATCAGCAATTTGTTCTCTCCATCTAAATAGTCTTGAGTTTGTATCCTTATGTTTGTCTAACCACGTAAGTGGTTTGTGATCTGTTTTTATAATAACTTTGTGTCCATATATAATGTACCTGAACTTTTTTAAACTCCATACAATAGCTAATAGTTCTTTTTGGATTGTAGAATAGTTTTGCTCTGCTTTGTTAAGTGTCCTTGAAATGTATCCTAAGGGTCGTCCTTCTTGTTGTAATACTGCTCCAATTGCTATGTTGGATGCGTCGGTTGTCAACTCAAATGGTAAATTATAATTTGGTAAACTCAATACTATGTCTGTTGTTATGATGGTTTTTAATTTTTTGAAAGCCTTCTTATATTCATCATCATTACCATTCATAATTGATCCTTTTCTCAAATACTTCGACATTGGGGCTGCAATTTTTGCGTAGTTTTGTATAAATTTTCGATAGTACCCGGTTGTACCCAAAAATCCTTGTAGTTCCTTTTCCGTTTTTGGTAATTTAAGTTTAGATATCTTTTCCAAATATTCTGGGTTGGGTTTTAAACCCTCGTTAGTAATGATGTGTCCTAAGAAATTCGTTGATTTGCTCAAAAACTTGCATTTCTCCAATTTAACTTTCAAACCATGTTTCCTGAGTTTTGTTAGAATTCTTTTGGTATTAACAATGATTTCCTGTAATGATGCTCCATAGATCATTACGTCGTCAAGGTATAGTAGACATGTTTCGCCAATCTCATCTTCGAGTATTTCATTGATCATACGTTAAAAGGTTGCCGGGGCGTTCATTAACCCAAAAGGCATTCGTTTAAGTTGATATAATCCCCAAGGCGTTGTAAACGCTGTTTTCTCTCTATCTGGTTCACGAACCTCAACTTGGTGATATCCCTTGGCCAAGTCTAACGTTGTAAAGTATACGGCATTTCCTAGTTGGCTGAACGTTTCCTCTATGTTTGGTAATGGAAATTTATCTGGTTTCGTTATCTCGTTTAATCGTTTATTATTAATTACAAGTCTTTTTCGTTCTTTACTATCCATCCCTAGTTTATTTTTAACTAAACAACATGGAGCTGCATACGGAGATTTTGATTTTCCAATTATATCATTGTCGAGCAATTCTTGGATGTGCTGTTTTAGTAAATTTACTTCGGATTTCGGTACACGATATGGTGCTTCGTAAACTGGCCTGGAGTCAGTTAGTTCTATTACATGTTTAGTATTAGTCATCGCGGTTATTTTTTCATTCTCATTATAGAAAACATCTTTAAATTGTGTTATTATTTGTTTCACTTCACTCTTTTCTTCATCGTTTAAGTCTTTCATTAAATGTTCATTTATAATTCTCTGTTTTTCTAATTGCTCATCTCCTTTTTCAACGTTGTTTATTTGGTGTTTTTTAGTTTGAGGTATAATAACTCCTTTTAAGTATCCCAGCTAAAATTTTTGGATAGTATCCATTCCGAATATAACGTCATAGTTAATATTATTAACAATTCTACAATCAATTTCTGCATATAATTCCGGTATTTTATTTTTTTTTTTTTGTTGAGTACGTTTTTCCTCCAACTGTTCTCATTTCAATCGGTTCCGCCTATTCAATCTTATATTCTGGGTGATATTTAGCTAATGTAGTTGTCGCTCCGGTATCAAATAAAATATGATTCTCGCGTTTAGTTTTCTGGTTAATTGTTTTAATAATTGGTAAATTCGATTTACTTATTGTAGTTATTCGTATGTTATTATTTTCTGTGGTATTATTGTATTTTTTTCAGCTCTGAACCGCTTTTCATTTAATTCTTGAATTTGTTTCTTTAGGTGTTCTACGTTATTAGTGTCTACCGACATATAAGAACTATTTGTTGTATTAGATTAATTGGAATTTCTGGTAATTCGGGTGTTATCAACTTCCCTTGGGTCGCAATTTATATTATAGCGGTTATTATTATTGTTCTGCTGATTATAATTTCTACTATTTTGGTGATTGTTATAATTGGTGTCTCTACGTTGGTTATGGTAATTATTGGGATAACTATCTCTTCGTTGGTTATTTTTTTTTCTGCATCATAGAAGCTTTCATCCCGGGAATGGGCTTCTCTGCATCACTTTACTTACTACGACGTAAGTGACTAACAGTCCATCGAGTGTCAACTCTAGCAGATTGTTAAAATTAGTTAATTAATAAGGAAATTTATTAAAATATTCTCTTTTAAAAATTAGTTTGTTATTAGAGTGAAAATCAACGAAATCCTTCAAGCTGTTATACATATAGGATAATACACCGTGTAATAAGTTCATTAAGACCATAATTCACTCTATGCTAAGGCTGAACAAGAAGACTGTTGCGCCGCAAATTGTGAGGAATATTTTTAACTACAAAGTAGTTCGTTATATCTTCACACAAAACGTGACAGCAAAGCAAGTCTCTTATAAACATCGCGTTCATGATCCTTCCTTCTATAATCTAACGTTTGTAAACCAAATAAGGAGCAACGAGTACCATAATCAGGCTTAAAACGCATGCCCATTTGGTAAATAGCAAAACGAGTAAAATTATGCTGAATTCTCTCTACACGCTCGATATGAACATTATAGAAAGGATTCCACACAATAGAGCAATACTCAAGACGCGAGCGAACAAAAGCTGAATACAAAATTTTTAAAGTATAAGGGTCATTAAATTTGCGCGTGTTCCGTTTAACAAATCCTAACATACTATTCGCTTTTGATAAAATATAGTCAATATGTGGTCGAAATGAAAGCTTTTGATCAAAAATTACACCAAGATCTGATATCTCAGAGACTCTTTCAAGAACACTGCCTGCTATGGATTACTCAAAAAAGAGAGTAGTTTTTAATCTATACGCGCTCAAAACTTTACATTTACTAACATTTAAATTTAAATTATTGTCGTGGCACCAATTTCGCAATTTTTCTAAATCGCATTGCAATTTTTGGCAGTCGCTTATGTCGCCAATTTTCATAGCAATTTTCATATCATCTGCGTACTGCCATACTCGCACGTATTGGAAATTTTGGATGATATCATTTACAAAAACTAAAAAGAATAGTGGTCCTAAATGACTTCCTTGCGGTACTCCTGATGTACATCTTATCAGACAGCGCGATGTACAACCATTTACCTTCACCAACTGAGTCCTATCAGTTAAGTAGGATCTCACCCAGCTTAAAAAATTAGACTGTATACCTAAATTTTCTAATTTGCCAAGTAATATGTTGTGATCAACTTTATCGAAAGCCTTGGAAAAGTCGGTAACTATACACCACATCAACTTGCATTCCTTGTTCAATAGAATCAGGCACAAATTTAGTAAAAGAAACTAAATTTGTTGTAGTTGATCTACCTTTAAGGAAGCCATGCTGACATGGCGATATCAACCGGCTGACCAAAACCTATATTTTATTTTTAACAATCATTTCAAAAAGCTTCGAGATAGCCGATAATTTGGCTATAGGCCGATAATTGTCTATATATTGTTTTGGACCCTTCTTATGAACAGGAGTAATAAACGAGACCTTCCATTCATCGAGAAAAACACCTGTGGACAAAGACATATTAAAAATTTTAGTTAGCGGACGACATGCATGCAATTCTTTAGAAAAATATTAGGAATGCAATCAGGTCCGGCTTGCATACTAATATCAAGCTCAGCCATAGCACCCAACAGGTCATCTTCAGAAATCTGAAGAGCACTGCTAAGGTGCTCATGAGATATTTGAGCAACTGGAGGTCTCTCATCAATATCAATATTCAATTCCGGCGAAGCCGAGCCTGGCATATCATAAACGGAATTGAAAAAACTTGCAAAACCATAACATACCGATTGAACATCACTATAATAATTGTTATTAAATTGTAAATTTTTCGGAATGCCTATATTCTTACGTTTGCTGTTTAGAAAATTCCAAAAAGCTTTGCTGTCAGTTTTTATGTTATGTTCTGCTCGAGCAATATATTGTTTGTAAAGATATTTATTCAACAATTCATATTCTTTCCTCAATCTAAAAAAGTTAGTTTTGTTGGCAAGAGAGGGTGAATTCTTGAATAATTTATGTGCTTTATTTTTCGCTCTTTTAAGTTTGTTTAGTTCCTTGGTAACCCAAAGATTTCTTTGTTTCATTTTACAATGTTTCAGAGGAACATATTTTTGAATTGCCTCAGATAATACTGATTTAAAAATACTAATTCAAAAAGACCTCCATTTGATAAAATAGAACCCCATTCAATATTAGAAAAGTAGGCATTCAAATCAGCATATCTGGCTTTTTGAAAATTTTTACTAGGAGTAACAGCCAACTTCTCTTGGATGTAATCATGAAATAAAAACTCGAGAAGAAGAGCATTGTGGTGTATAGAGTTCGGCAAAAATGGGCTATCAACTCGTTTTACTGAAGCATTCAAGCTAGAACTGACAAAAATTAGATCTAAAATTCTACCAATGGAGTTTTTAACAAAATTAACCTGCATCAAATCCATTGCATAGAGCCAATATGTTAGAAAAGATTCACACTCGAGATGTAGATCGCGCGGCAACAATTTCTTTTCTTCATCATTCCAATACCAACTTATATTACCAAGATTGAAATCCCCAACAATGAACAATTTGTCATTTTCTTTAAAAGATGCAAAAATTTTAGATATATTTTCGACATGTTTTTCAAAAACGTTAATCGGACTAAGGGGTGGTAAATAGCAATTAAAAATATGAACTGTTTCACTACGAGAAATATTTATAGTCACACATTTCTGTTCCACGTCCTTATGGAAAAGCTCAACTTTGTGAGATGGGAATACTATCTGGACAGCAATCAAAACACCACCCCCTCTTCTAGTTGAATTTTCATAACGATCGCGACGATAAACATGATAGTTCCTTATAAAAAGCTCCTCATTTGAAATATCAGCATGAAGCCATGTTTATACCCTTCACGGATGTGATAGGGTGTATTAACTTTGTCATGAAGCTTGCAACACACAGAAGGAAGCATCTCCGACCATATAAACTATATATTCTGGGTCAGTATGATGAGACGAGTCGATTAAGCTTTGTCCGTCTGTCCGTCTGTCTGTCTGTCCGTCTGTTCCTATGTAAACTAGTCCCTCAATTTTTAAGCTATCAAACTGAATTTTTGTAAAAAGCCTTCTTTTTATTGCACGCAGTATATATGTCGGAATCAACGGAATCCGACCACTACGTCATATAGCTGCCATAGGAACGACCGGTCCAAAAATTCGTTTTTGTGAGAAAAACTTTTTTTATTTCTAAAGATATCTTTTTCAAATTTCACAGGAATCAAAAGTATATATATCTAAATCACATTCACAAATTTGGTTGAAATCGGACCACTACGTCATATAGCTGCCATAGGAACGATTGGTCCAAAAATCGTCTTTGTGAGAAAAACTTTTTTATTTCAAAAGATATCGTTTTCAGATTTCACATTAATCAATAGTATCTTTATATAAATCACATTCCTGAATTTGGTTGAAATCGGACCACTACGTCATATAGCTGCCATAGGAACGACCGGTCCAAAAATTCGTCTTTGTGAGAAAAACTTTTTTATTTCCAAAGATGTAGTTTTCAAAATTCACAATAATCAATAGTGTCTTTAGTTAGTGAAATCATATTTCCGAATTTGGTTAAAATCGGACTACTCTATCATATAGCTGTCATAGGAACGACCGTCCCAAAAGTAAGTTTTTGTCAGAAAAACTTTTTTTTTATTTCTGAAGATAACTTTACGAAATTACATATTATTCAGTCGTATTGACTGCTAAGCCACGTTCCTAAATTTGGTTGAAATCGGCCTACTATTTCATATACCTCTTATAGGAACAGTGAAATCGGAACAAGCTTTACTACTTATTTAAAAAAAGCAAACGAAGTCACTTGTTGACTATATAATAAAACTGGAGGAGAAGTTCCGGACAAATTTCGACGAAAGGCTTGTAGACAACAATTTAATGAGCTCACTTTATGAGACACTGAGAAATGTGCCACTTGATGCATGTCAGTGCGACGACGCGAAGCCAGATTTTATTATGAACCTATACATTTCCCTGAGAGTGAAAAGCATACTAAAAAATTTCAATCATAGTGATTGAAAAAATATATCGCAATTGAAGCAGTCACATTCTTCAGGTCAAGTCAGTCAAATTTAATAGATTTATTTTTTATTTATTTATTATATTGGATCTCCATCGTACTTGCTGCTTCACCGAAACACTTTCGGGTAACCGTCGTCAACGAAACTTCTGAAAAAAAGATATTATCAGTTGAATTCACCGATACTTTTGGAAAAGGTCATCTGCAAACCATCAATCCGCAGCCGAGTTCAAATTGTGCTGGATCGATGCTGGTCATCTCCAACTACATATAAATTTGCTTTTTTTTTCTTTGCCGCTTCTCCGGGTAAATTTCGGGATTGCGTCGAGAATAATCATACGCTGTTGTAAAGGAGTATTTTCGATCAATGCTTGTCATCTCAATAGAATATCTGTCACCAGAATGAGTCATTATAGCTGGGTAAATGAACGACGATTACTTTTGGAAAAACAAAATGATTTTTAGAATGACTGACATATGTATAACGTGGCTGTATTCCTTTATAAATGAAACATAAGAGTGGTGGGTGGGAGGCGGCACCATAAAAGGGTAATCATGTGCAATCTATAACCTCTGATTCCCAATCTCCTTTCTTCGCCTTCCCGTGGTGGTGCTGTTTCGCAGAAGATTAAAGGTGAGACCGTTTAGTAATTATGAAAATGGGGCTTTAGCTGACTGTCGACTACCTGTCGACTTAGTACGCAGATATTGGAGCCATCGTTTCTATGGAGACATAAGTTAACGTCAGGCTGTCGCGCCACGATGATGATGATCTGAGGCTCGTTTAATGTTTGGAGTGTAAATTTGTTTCAGGTACGTAGGTTTCAAGCCGACATACCCACATACAATACATACCACACGTCCACTCGGCTGCAATTCATTTTTGCCGGCCGCATTATCAAAATTCGGCCAACTTTGCTACCTCAGCCGCCAGGTTGGCAGAGGAGAGAGACAACAGCAGGAGCACTCCTCCAACTTAATTGGGTTGCACAATGAAAGAGCCTTATGCCCGAACCAGTGTAATGAACCACCTGTAACGAAGCATATTATGGTCTGGTAGTGCTGCTCCCACCGGCAGATCGAAACAGCACCTGATGAGTAATGATCTGTTGGTGGTACGAAACCAGAGGCCGAGGGTCCCATTATACCCGGACCCAGGTGCGACCGCGTGGGCGTCTGATCCGTCCACCAACCATTCCATTCTTATCGACTATTTTTTTTTTCATTTTCACCTCCCCTGTTTGTGTTGTCTTCCCCAGGCCTATGAATTTTTGTTAATACGTAAAGGACAGGGGCAACGAGCGGCGAAAACCCCGCCCACATCTCCCGAACTGAGCTACAGCAAGCGTAGGTCGCTGCTTAGCTCGTTGAGGGGCCTTTTTCTTCGCCAGATGGCAGGGCCCGACTTTCACGGTCAATTATGCTACCTTAGGCTCCGTCCCCACGGGTATCTTCGGATGCCCACCAAACCGTCCGTTACACCAGACTGAACGCAGAATGCACGAAATTTAAAGTTACGACCATATATTGTATATTGCATCGGTATCCAGCCGACCATGTACCTTATAAATGCAGGTCAATTAGAGCTGGTCCCAACACCATCTTCGGAAGTTGCTGAAAGGAAAGGATCACAAAGGAACAGCGCTTCAACCACATAAATAAAATGCTACTTATCTAAAAGCTTCTAGACGGCTGATTGATTTGCGGATCCTTTCATGTAGGCCTTCTTTGCCGTTTGTCCGGTACGTTCGGTGAAACGACGGCTATTACTTCTTTTTAAAATCACTGAAACTGAAATCCTATCGTCCCACAACGTAGCGTATCACCCGCACGGCTTCCGGAGAATGCACAGCACGACTACGGCTGGGCATCGTAGTCCGTGCAAAGATTAAACCAGTTTCTTTTCCTAATCGAGAGTAACGATAACACAAAATTGACGTACTGACCACTTTGACACTTGACACTTGTTACAATTTGTCCGTATTTCCGGGAGCGAAAGAGATAGCCGAAACTGAATCGTTAAGTTTTTTCGTTCAGTTTTATATTGGCATCTCTTTTTGATATATGGACGATATTTGATGTAGATATTGCTATCCACTTTTAGTAAATTGTACGTGTACGGACTATCGAATTTACTACATACAAACCTCCTAGTCACCAACAACCCATGGCTTAATTTATTTGAAGTAGGGTATCTTCTTATGGTTAATCTTTGGTATATCCTCCGTCCCAGAAGATAGAACAGTGCCACAAGCGCTACTTTCACAATTGAAAAGTGCTGTGCTGGCATCACTAGGTTCAGTCTCAACATCATATTTGCCCATAGCTGCTTCATATAATATATTATTTATTTTGTGCTTAACAATTGTTCGTGCTCTAGAGCTTTCATTTCGTAACTCATTAGCCACATGCTCCCCATATGAGAAACAGTCATCTCTTTGACACGCATTTTTTTAAATACGATATGCTTCCCCTTCACAATCCGAAGAAAGTGAATCCGTTCGTGCCTCTTTAAGGGCTGTACATTTTTTACAGTACTCTTCATAGCTATTTCGGTCACGTTTATTGTTCACTGCAGGTAACTTTTGAGACCCAGCTTCGACACATTGAGAATCTGGGCTGCCTTCTTCTTCTTGTTCCTGTAATTACAAAAATGTTATTATTACATAAATATAATTACATATTAGTTTTATATTGTTTTTAGATGCCGTGCTCTGAAGACGAGTTTAGGTAAACAGCAAGAGATTTCGAAGTTTGCTGAAATTATCCGCATTGTATTGGAGCTTTTGACGGAAAACACGTCGTCATACAAAACCCAAAAAAAGTGGCAGTATGTTGTACAATTACGCTTGACATATTGACACATTTTTTCAAATTACTGTCTTCCCTCTCAACACCAAGTTTTTTTTTTAATTTAGTGTCGTTTATTCCACAAATTATTCTGTCTTTCAGCAAACTATCTGTCAAAAAAGATGTCAATGATTAACCTTCTTGTTGGCATCTTGAGAGGAATAAGTGCCTTTCGATGCTCTCATTTGTCTTCGGCGAACAAACTGCTTCGAAAGCGTCTAAAACGTTATCGTTATTTTCTTTTTTCGTCAAATCGAATGTATTGAACTTTTCAAGCGCTTCCTCGCCAATCACATGTAAAGGTACTGCTATCTTACGTTTGCAGGCTTAGTGTCTATTCCGGTTGCAATCAAGTATAAGTTAAATCGTTGTTTAAGTTTACGAATATTTTCTCTAACGTTTCCCTTACACGAAAGTGGCTGTAGCGGATTTAAAGCCGATTCCACTTTTCCTTGAATTTTAGGTTATGCCACCAACATGCAATTTGCACCTTGTTCTCCGTTGCCGCTGCCGCCGCCGATTCTTCCGTTTCACTTTGAATCGCCTCGCCGCTGCAATTCGATGATCTTTTCTTTACAACTTTACAATGTTTTAGATTATACATTTCATTGATTTCATGGCATTGCCAGCATTATAAAATATATGTTGACAGAAATATAATCAACAAGATTCACTCATATGTATGTATATCTATTAACCTTACTTTTAAAAATACAGGAAAAAATGATAGCATAGAAATTATAAACTCATTACACACCCTAATAAATAATTAAAATAATAATAATTAAAATAAATGATGGATTATGTTTTCTTTTGTCACCCTTTTCGCAATTGCAATTCTCAGAACTCAAATACTGAAGTGCTTTAAAAAGTTTCAGATTGTCCGGTAATCGTTTTATTAATTCTTTTAATAGCGCTTTTATGAATCTGAACGAACTTTCTTCAACTTCCTTTGTTTTAGTAACGTCAATTGCAGAACAAGATAAAAACTCGAAAAAAGCGAGTGAATTATCGATACATATTAGCAATATTATTTTCTTCTACGAAAGGTTTTTTCATGACTTTTTTCGCAATTAGCAATTAAATATCGTGTTGCAAAGTTCATCATAGGACTGACCTATATCAGCGTTATCTTTTTGAAAATAAATATTCAAGTAGTTAACAGCATATAAAATCGGTTTCAAAATAAGCAGTAACAAGTGATTAGATTCGTCATTCAACATTTCATACAGCAGTCGTCCAGAGTAACATTTTTCCGAGTTTACTATGATTGAAAAGTGTGATTTCAATCCAATGCTCAAGAATAACTTTTACTGCGTTATAAGAGAAGAAATGTGCGTTATAAGAGAAGAAATGTTTTAAGTAGACTTTATTCATAGAAACCTAGAGGCTGCTAAAATAATAAAATAACACACCGTGCTGATTCTACTAACAAAAATATCTTTATTCCTCGAACTTTTGACATGGATATGTTTTATAGCTGGGGGTCATCCTAAAAATCTGTCCGTCACACGAAATGTCTGTTTTTCTACTCGGGGGTCAGAAGAGGAAACAAACCCATTGAAAATTTTTCTTTTCTGGTTGTGCATGTCGTTTGAGTGAAGTGGTCATTGTGCATGGCTGTTGCTTGTAGATCCGCGCGGGCGGCGCGCTTGCGGGGATTCTGTGTGTACATGTTGGGATGTTGATTTGATAGTGATAAAGGTTGACGTTGTGGACGGCAAGAAATAACATAGTGTACGGGTGAAGAGGCGCTCTCTGTTCCACGCTCTCAGTCAACGCGACGCCATAATCAGAACTCCTACATACACACCATACCATACATTCAAAATCCTCAAAAATATAGAGTACGCTCCGTACTCCCTAACTTGACTAGGCCCCCAGAACACGTCGCAAGAAGTCGTCTGCTCTCTTCGCTCGACATGCTCACACGCAATTTATGGTCTCTGAATGTATGCGAAATTTCGCTCAGGGCAGCGGACCTTCTCCTCTCATTCATTCATATCATTCTCATTCTCACCATTTCATTAAACAAATTGTGCACTCCCGACATGCACATGCATAGACCCAATCTGAGGTCACAATGAATGAAATTTTTACTCATTATTTAGGTCAAGGACGTCCAAGAACTTTCAATGACCGTTAATTTCCGCCAATTCCCATTCATCATTTAATGAAATAGCCCGTGTTGTACTATCTGATTCACTAGGGTCCCAGAAAAAGTAGCAAGTAGTCAGTTCGACTAACATTTGGACACGCGCAGACGCAATTTGAGAGAGTGTACATAGTTCCCGCCCCCCAAAGATAGAGAGCGAGAGCCATCGCGGATGAAGTTCATTCTATCCAAATCGGGTGGTCCAGCAACGGTGGTTGTGCATTTGCAATGGCGGCGAATTGAGGTCTGACTGGCCCACAATGTGGGCCCCCACCACACGTGCAATAAACATATCATAAAACAAAATGGCGGATTCGTACTGCGTGAGTTAAAACTGGACTGTTGATTAAAGGGGCGGGATGAGGCGGATAGTGTGGGAGCGATTTTGCAACAGATACACAAACACAATACACGTCCGATTGGGAAAAGATGGTGGAAAGCGTAATTGCGATTAGCAGAAACTTACTCAGAGAAATGTCGATAGGCTGCAGTCTGCGAACTGTACCGAACGGGTAGATGGAACAGGGTGCACGAGAGGAGGTGAATATTGCACACACGCGATGCAAACGAAAACGAAACTATCCCGCGAGAGAAAGGAGCCCGAGCGGACAGGACAAAGCAAAGCAGAATTTATGACGAGTATCTACACTGCCACCAGATACATGGGTACATGGATATGTCTTATGCCTACCGAAAGCGTGGGACGTGTTTTTTCGAATGATTTCATCCAGTATAACTAAACTGGGATCTTTATAAAACTTACGTTGATATCTTCAACACAACAGGTTCCACGCAGTCGGTAGTCATAGACATATCCATGTTCCGATGTATCTGCATGCAGTGTAGATACTTTTATTTTCTTAAGACTCGTTACATTCTCATTCTTACGTTCTAACTTATACCTAAATACATATGTAAATTTCGCATCGTATGCACACAATGCGTACGAGCGGTCATTGTCGCGATTTCCCAATAGCTGGATTATTGGGAAATCGTGAAAAGCAATTATGCACTTTTCGTCGAGTGCAATATAGGTAATATCGTTTGCAGTCAGCATATTGGTAAGCAGTATAGGCCGATCGCGCAAAAGGTTATTCGACTTTAATCATATGTTATGCACCATCCGTATGTTTTGTATATCAGCGGCATCAACTTATGCTTTTGTTTTGTACTTTTAATTGTCACTTATGGCTCAATTTTCTTGAACTATTTATGTTCGCTTTTGTTTCTATTTCCTTGAACTGTTTATTTTCACTTTTGTTTTTATTTTTCTTGAACTTTTAATTGTCACTTATGGCTCAATTTTCTTGAACTATTTATGTTCGCTTTTGTTTCTATTTCCTTGAACTGTTTATTTTCACTTTTGTTTTTATTTTTCTTGAACTTTTTATTTTCACTTTTGTTTTTTTTTTTTTTTTTAACTTTATGTATTTTATTTCCAGTTCTAACTTTTACTTTCGTTTCTTATGGTAATTTAGGTTTGTCAAGTCGATGAGACTTCCTGAATTTACGGTTCAATGTAGGCTTTTCAAGTCGAACTTCCTAAATTTTATCCGGATACTGGCTGCGCCAAATGTCGGATACTAAAACACACCGTGCTGCTTTGCAAATTGCGTTGTTCAATCAATGACACACGCATCTCACTAACTGTAAGTTTTCCGATTTCTCCTTTAGAAGTGTGAATAAAGAATGTTTTTTTTTCACATAAACTATTGGCACCAACTGTACCAATGCCGACCATATTCATAATATTTATATTATATTTAAGAGCAAAATTTTACTACTGTCGAATATATCATATCCGAAGTACAATTCTCTAAATAAAGAAGGCGTAGATAGTTGGTCTTAATCGTCTTGTATTTCGCACTGTAAAATTTTATGCAAATGCATAAAAATTTTTGGGTCGATCTATCAGTTGACTCATATATTGTATAATGAAGGAAAATAGCATGGATCCTACATCTTTTATCAATTCCTCCAATAATGCAGGCGATAATACGTGTTTAATGAGGCCTGAACATTTCGACCGACGTAGACGTAATTCAATATTATGTATTTGGCTAATGACATCGGCCAAGTGGTCCACACTTCGGACGGCACTGTAATGTAAGCCGCATACTTCAAGTCCCGTAGTTTTTCTTCGTTCGAAACATTAACGCAGAAAAATTTGTCAACTTTCCCCTGACTGGTGCTAGGCACATTACTCTCGACATTATTTTTATGTTTTTTCGTTTCTTTATGTTTCATTAGATCCATATCATGAGCTCTTAGTGTAATTTTACACACTTTGCAAAATGCTTCGTTCTATGAAGAAGGGTCTTCGGACTCCAGTGCCCTTCGTAACCAACCACGAACCCAGTGCTCTTGCTCCCATTCTGTTCGATATTTCTTTTTATTTCGCAAATTTCCCCTTTCTCACGGATCACAAATGACGACGAATGAATGAAACACGTAACTGTAGCGATAAAAATTTAAAGAAAACAACGACACACGTCTGATCGGTTTGAAATGCAATTTGCGAATATATTTTTCTGAAGTTTTCATGGTTCTCACTCACACACAATGTTGACAATAGACTGCGCCAATGTGTGTTAAGTTAGTCATGCTTGACAAGATTTTCGTTCAATTCCGATGGGGGTGGCTTACAACATGAAGTATTGGTTTAAATAGTAACGTATCAATTACTGGATATGATAAAGAAAATTGCAATATTATAATAATTTTTGAAAATAGCAATAATCGCAATGCCGGCTTCGGAAGTAGCCCACTCAAGGCGCCCATTGCAAACTTAGATTTTTTGTCGCAGAATGGAAAAGAAAGTAGTCCAATTTTCGAAAAATCGCGGCATCTGGCAAGCCTGCTGTATATAGACATGTATGTATGTATACGAGACGAACTGTCTTACTCTTAACGATGCTTAACCAATCATGTTAAGATGACAGTGCAAATTGCAAACTTGCATAAAAAACATAAAAATTGTCTAAATAATTATAGTAAGTCGAGTCAGCGACTAGCCTACCCCCCCCCCCCCCCCCCCCCCTTCCCCTTCGCACCTCTCCTACTCCGCTCCCCTTCCAATCTTTACCCTTTCGGAAATGGTTAACTCCAATTCACTCTACGAAAAACAATATTCAAGTACGCAGCACTCGCAGTACTAGTATGTAGAGGCCTATTATTTTATGTCCATTTTTGGTATGGATGATATCAAAATGGTCAATTTTAAATGAATGTACTATCATTAAATATTAGGTGATTGTTACGAAACTTGAAAATATTATTGCTTATGGTGTAGATTATCGTTAACTATAAATTTTTGACCTCGGATGTGTTTGAGGGATGCAGGGGTGTGCTAACTGTAACTATAGAAATAGACTATTATTGACATATTTTGAGAAGATACCAAAATTCCTTTATTTTTAATTTTCTATGCTAGTCAGAAGCCACCTTCCTGTAAATCTTCATATTTCTAAGTGTAATGGTCTCGAAATGCAAGGGGGTGGGACAAGTTATGATCTTATACTTTCCCCTCTCTCTACCTCTTTTTCACTTTTTTCAATTTTGATGAAAATGCCAAAAATGGAATGTCTCGGTGTTACCAAAGAGGATTGATATTCTACAAAAGTGATCACTCCATAGAACTTTCCCCTATGCCAGTAGATTTGTATGTATTGACAAATAGTATACTAACTACATAGTATAGATACACAAGAGAATCAATACATACAAATCTACCGGCGGAGGCTAAAGTTGTATGGAGTGAGCTTTCTCTTCTACAGTATCAATCCTCGTTGGTGTTACCTTTCTCATGATAGGCAAGTGGAGCCTAAGCCATTTCGAATTCTCTTGCAAGCAGACCCTTAATAACATTGACCATCTTCAAATCGTCGCACAAAAATGGTAGCATTTGCTTATTATTTCCAGTTGCTATTTTTGCTGCATTTATCATACAAACACACAATACACCTTACAAATTAACTATTTTCATCATTCTGACCGCGGCGGCCGCAATGTTAGAAACGGAAATCTGGTTTGGTTTTTTGCACTGACACTTAGGGGAGTGTCCTGAAAAAAATGTTGTTCGGATCAAGATTGTACATTCGAAAAAGGTCGAGTTATATAGGATTTTCATGTCGTAATCCACCTTTTTATACAAAATTCAAAATTTCAAACACTGTACACACGATCAATAAATTTAAATAAACACTATCTATCTATGTAAATATTGGGAGTACAAATTAGTTCGGTCCGTTTTCAAAAGGCGGTTCTGGCTGTTACGAATATTTAGTAGTAACAGCTGATGTCGGTAGTTTGAGAGAGGTTAGACATCTGTCAATAATATTAAGTTCATATCGCTTCGAGTTTCATAAAAAAAAAACCTTGTTTTTCACTGTGTTAAATATGTCCAATTTTGTGTTAACTAAGCAGCATTTGCGGGAGCTTTTAGTTTTTTATTTTAATTGGAAGAAAAGTGCAGCTGAAGCGTATCGAATGCTTGTGGAAGTTTATGCTGACAATGCTCCAACTGATAAATCATGTCGGGAATGATTTCGACGTTTCTAGAATGGAGATTTCAGCGTTGAAGACAAGCCTCGCTTTGGACAGCCAAAAAAATTCGAAGACAGAGACTTGGAGGCATAACTCGATGAAGATCCGAGTCAAACGCAAGAGGAGGTCGCAGTATCATTGGGAGTGACTCAACAAGCAGTTTCTGTACGATTAAAATCCATGGGAATGATTCAAAAGCAAGGCAATTGGGTGCCTTATGAACTGAAACCGAGAGACATTGTAAGGCGATTTTTCACTTGAGAGTAGCTGATTCAAAGGCAACAAAGAAAGGGTTTTTTGCATAGAATTTTTACTGGGGGTGAAAAATGGATATTCTATGACAACCCCAAGAAGAAAAAATACTACGCTATGCCCGGTCGATCGTTGCCATCGACCTCAACATCAACACCAAAGCCGAATATTCATGGTTCGAAGGTCATGTTGTGTATCTGGTGGGACCATAAGGGTGTTGTGTACTATGAGCTGCTACAACCTGCCGATACCATAACGAGCGATCGGTATAGACTGCAATTGATTCGTTTGAGTCGTGCATTACGAGAAGAACGACCGGAATACAAGCAAAGATATGACAAAGTTATTTTTCTGCATGAGAACGCTCGGCCTCATATGGCAAAAGTCGTGAAAAATATCTGGAAACGCTCAAGTGGGATATTTTGCCGCACCCACCGTATTCTCCGGACATTGCTCCTTCTGATTTCAGGTTGTTCCGACAGATGCAACATGATCTGGCAGGTCATCGGTTCACTTCTTTCGCAGAAATCGAAAATTGGCTCCTAACTTGGATCACCTCAACAGACGAAATATTTTTTCGAGATGGAACTCGAAAACTGCCTGAGAGGTGGGAAGAAGTGGTAGCTAGCGATGGACGATACTATGATTAATCTTTTGATTCTTTTTATTTTGAAATAAATGTATTTTTGACTATTTTTTTAGGTTAACACTTTTTTAGAAAAATAAACGAAGTTTTAGTTTAAGTTTATTTAACTGAGTTTGTATTTTCTGTCTGTATTGATTGAGATTCACTTAAGAACTATACTGACTTTACAAACTATTCTACAAAAACCTCTTTCTTCAGAATAATTCGCAGAATACAGAGTAATCAGAAATTTTATGCATCTGGTTACGGCATCGTAACAGTTTTACATTGTATCGCATTACTTTTTGTATACGACCAATAATTTATCCTTTTCGTTATCTGTCCACTTGAAATCGTTTCGCACATCGGACCGCAACACTTCGTGCAGACGATCAATATTCTTTATTACTTCTCGTTAAAATCAAATCAACAAAATAAAAATATCATTGAGGCACTAAAAGTGGAAGACTATGATGCTAATTGATGTTTTGATGTTGTCTTAACTTATAGTCGAAATTGAGACACTTCAAGAACTACGGAGCGCGCAATAAATAGGTGCTTACTTACACTTTTAAGCAACCTAAAATCAGCGATTTCATTCAAACATGAGTTGAATTAGATTTTATAAACAAGTATATTTAATGTACACCTTATTTGAGCTCTGTTTTAATTATTAATTTATAAGTGTCTCGATAATTTCACCATCCCGATAATTTCAACCAAGCTGGTTTTTATTAGATGAAATTATCGCGATTGTACTGTAATCAGAAATTTTATGCATCTGTCGTACAGAATAGAAAGCAATAAAATTCTTTGAATGTCAATAGTCACCAACCACACACTTCAAGTAGTCGGATAAGTAACGAAAGTAAATTTTAGAATGTGAACTATAAACAATTGATGGCCCAAAAATATGAACCTCTTATCCATAACGATAGTTATCGTTCTTTGTATACTTCAAAATGCTACGATCTTGCGTTCTCTACATTCTTTCAAGTGCCATGATGTTGCTGTTACTTGCATGCGTGACCCAACATGGATGATATTCAATTATCGAAGCATCTACTACTGGACCAAATAATCATAAGCAAAAGCTTAAATTTTCCAGCATTTGCTAGTAAGCAAAAGCAAAAGGTTATTTACACAAATTCAAGCTTTGGCTATTAGCAAATGCTTTAACTTAAAGCAAATGCTAAAGCAAAGACTTAACACTTGTAGCATTTGCTTATTTTTTATTCGTCGCACACAATGAGTAAATCATCGATGTATAGCAAAACGTAAGACCGAATATCATTTTCGAATGTGGTGTACAAACAGCAGTCTGATGCACAACGTTTGAAACCGATGCTTGTAATAAATTCAAGAAATTTTTCGTTCCACATCCTCGATGCCTGTTTCAACCAATAAATAGCTTTATTTAGTTTATATACCTGTTTGCCCTTTGCAAATCCTTCTGGTTGAATCATATATATTTCCTCATTCAAGTCGCCGTTGAGGAATGCGCCCTTGACATCCATCTGATGCACATACATATCATATCGGTTTGCAGTTACAAGCAAATTTCGAAATGTTATAAGTTTGGCTACATGTGCGTATGTTTCGTTGAAATCGAAGCCTTGTTTCTGGGCAAAGCCTTTTGCCACAAAACGGGCCTTGTACTTATCAACAACGCCTCTGAACCATATGCTTCTTTTTCCTTCGATTGTATCAAAACTGATTTCTCATTAAATGTGACAATTATTAATTTGTTTTTTTGTTCAAATCCCATAAACGATACGTGCAATCCGATGTATAGCCCATGAAAATGGACTTTGACGCCTTTGGCTGAAACTTTGTTCGTTTTTCCCGTGGAATATGATTGTAACAAATTGAACCAAAAATACGCATATTGGCCAGATTTGGTTTTCGCCGAGTCCAAACTTCCGCTGGTGTCATATTTTTAAATCGCTTTTCGTTGAGCAACGATTCCTAATATAATTCGCTGCGAGGACTGCCTCGTTCCAAAATTGTCGATCGAGCCCACTAGCTGTTAACATTGCCAGTGCTTTTTCCTGCAACGTTCTAGTCAAACGTTCAGCAACACCATTCATTTCCGGATTGTTTGCTGCCGTGTATGAAAGATTTATGCCTTTAGATTTGCAACAATCTTTCATTTCAGTTGAGATGTACTCACCGCCGTTATCAGCTTGAAGTTTGGAAACTTTGCAACCATGTTGCGCCTCATTGCCACATATTCTCTAAATTTGTCGAAGACTTCCGTTCGATTCTTCATTGTGTATGTCATCGATACTCTTGAAAAATCATCCGTGAACGTAACAAAGTACAGTGACCCATCATATGCTGGTTTCGAAATCGGTCCGCACACATCTGTGTGTATTACCTCCAAAACTCGTTTCGATCGAATGTGCCGTTGCTTTCGAAATGGTAGTCGTGCATTTTTACTCAAAACACAAGATTCGCAAAATTTTTCATCTGTGCTGTCTCATTAACATCATTAACCATCTTCCTCAAGTCAAACACGTTCAGATAACCTAATCGAAAATGCCATAGACTTTTTGCAATCGATTTCAATTTCTCTTCACCTGTTATTCCAGCAAACACATCACGCTCGAAATGAAATTCAACTTCGTATAAATTTCCAGCCGCATGTGCCACGAATTGCGTTTTTCCGTCGAATGCAACATGAGCATTGTCACCTTCGAACAGCACTGTATATCCTCTTTTGGTAAAATTTCGAATTGACATGAGGTTGCACTTCAATTCTTCCGAAAACAAAACGTTCTGAATTGTTTTTACCAATGAATCACCATTATAAAAGGCTTTAATTGATATGTGGCCGCGTTCTTTCGCACAAATTTTCTCGTTTGCCTTCGCCGTCGAAATGTTAACCGTATCGATGTTAACCAAACTATCGAAGTATGCTCTGCTATTGACCATATGATCTGTCGCTCCGGAGCCCAATACAAAAGTAATCTTCGTTGTGTCGTCGTCTCTTGCCATATTCAATGGGTGCACCCTATTGACTATACATTTGCATGCTGTACCGGTACTAAATACACCACCATCGCTGATGCCGCTACTACCGTTTCTACCGTTGCAGCCGTTGTTTCTTTTGCTTGAGTAGGCGATATCACCATCGCGAATTGCACGCAACAATTTACCGCCATTTCCGTTGTTCGATGCATTGTTTGCTCTAAATTCATTTTTAGATGAATTTCCAATTGGTCTATTGTGCTTTTTAGCTTTACAGCGGGATTTAATGTGATCCTTTTTTCCACATTTGAAGCATACGATATTTGGATTTTTCGCTGTGCATTTCATGTGCCTCGTTGGCATTCGATTGAATTGTTCCGTTGTTCTTCCTTGCGTATTCATCCAGTAGCCGCCCCTTCACATAATCCAAGCTCAACTTTGTTTCATCCATACTCAAAAGTGAAGTCGTCAACGCTTCAAACGTATTCGGTAGCGTTGAAATTAAAATTATCGCTGTATCCAATGCCTCTAATGTAGCTCCAGCCAAACGTAATTCCCTAATTGTCTTGTCGAATTGAAGCAAGTACTCGGTAAATTTCACCACGTTTGTATTTCATTGTAAATAGCCGATGTCGCAAAATGACTTGGTTCGGTAAACTCTTCCGCTCGAACATTGCCACCAACGCGTCGTACATTTCTTTTGCACTCAATTTGTCCATAATATATTTGGTCTACAACTTAATAATGAGACTTTTTTTGGAATTTTGGGCATTTATTCATAGATTTATTCATATAACTAAATTATTCAAAATATTGGCCATCAGCAGCGATAACTTTCTCCCATCTTTCGGGAAGTCTACGAATTCCGTCGCGAAAAAAATCTTGGGGTTTCGAGGCTATCCATGAATCGAGCCAGTTCTTAGTATCCTCATATGAAGTGAAGTGCTGATCAGCCAACGCATGAGTCATCGAAGCGAACAAATAGTAATCGGATGGAGCAATGTCAGGGCTATACGGCGGGTGGGGTAGCACTTCCCATTTGGTTGTTTCCAGGTACGTTTTCACGACTTGCGCAACATGAGGGCGAGCATTGTCATGCTGAAGAATTATTTTGTCGTGCCTTTCAGCAAATTGTTGCCGTTTTTTACGCAATGCTCGACTCAAACGCATCAATTGCAGTCGATAGCGCTGCCCGTCAATGGTTTCATTCGGTTTTAGCAGCTCATAATAAAGAACACCGATCTGGTCCCACCAAATGCAGAGCATAAGCTTGGAACCATGAATATTTGGCTTCGCGGTCGATGTTGATTGGTGCCCGGGCGGTCCCCATGATTTCTTTCGCTTTGGGTTATCATAATGAATCCACTTTTCATCGCCGGTCACAATATGATGCAAAAAACCCTTCCGTCTTTACCTTTGAAGCAGTTGTTCGCACATGCAAAAGCGCCTCTCAACATCTCTTGGCTTCAACTCGTACGGAACCCAGTGGCCTTGCTTTTGGATCATTCCCAGTGATTTTAACAGCTTCGATATGGCTTGCTGAGTCACTTCCAACGAAATTGCCAACTCTTTTTGAGTTTGGCACGAATCTTCTTCGAGTAATTTCGTCAATTCTTCGTCTTCAAACTTTTTTGGCTGGCCAGGTCGCTCTTCGTCGGTAATGTCGAAATTATCATTTTTGAACCGATGAAACCACCGAAAACACTGTGCACGCGAAAAAGCATCGTCACCGTAAACTTCCACGAGCAATTTATGACTCTGAGCTGCAGTCTTCTTAGCAAAATAATGTCCAAGTAAAACTTCCCGCAAATGTTGTTTTTTTCGTGAATTTTCGAAACTTTCCATGGTCCGGTAAAATACGTTGTCAACAATCAACACAAAATGTTTATACTGACATTGACAGCTTATGAATACAAACTTCAAATGGTATGTATGTCAAAGATGGACTACCATTGGTTTATCGGTGTTGCCATCTCTAAAAAAAGTCTCATTATTAAGTTGTAGACCAAATATGTTAACTGTTCATCGTCGATTGTCGATGCTAGCAAACTTTGGCACTTTGCTTGTTTGATTCTTAGCTCTTCTTCGCTGCCATATATTTTATCCGCAATGAAAAAATGAAATCTAATTCATTGAGAATTTGGTTGATGAACCCAATAGGAAAAAGAGCGCTTCTGAAGTTTCAGCCCTTCAGAGCGCACCGAGAGAAGCACAGAAGTGATTCCATCTACATTCCTGCCCATGTACTTTTTAACACTGCATGTCCGCGGCGGCAAGCACTTCTAGAGATGCGCGTGGAATTCTTTATAAAATTATTTAATTCATTACATAAAACAAAAATATAACAAAACATTACATAATTATTAAAAACAAAAATAGTGCTTACAGACTAGCTAACTTATTTTTTAATTTTTCAAATAATGACATAATAGGTGTGTTTTTTTTCAACAGTCCACATCAAGAGCAGAACAACAATCGCACGCATTACACTAGTAGAGCAGGTTCTGTACAGAACAATTTTGTTAGCGTAACGCCTGCAATTTTTGTTCTGCTCTGATCTGAACACGCCTAATATACCTTACATAATTTCCATTGTTTAAAAAATAAAGTATGTTGTGGTATGAAACTCAATCATAATATTATTATTTTATAAGCTCAATGGCTTTAGAACAAATTTTTTTTTGTAAATTTTGTTTTTAGCCATTCTAAAGCCCGACCGCATTGCTGCCTCGAACTACGAATATCCGAAAAATTCGGATTTAACCGCATCTGTAAAATAAAAAGTCATGAAAAATGTCGTAAAAAAATGTATAGTATATGAACTTTACCAAAGAGGAACTCATTAAAAAGACGATTTTATTTTATAGCAATTTTCGATTGCAATCCGTCCCAATTCAATTTCAGCAAAAGTTTCTCAGAGAAGAACAATCCTACACATTTGTCGACACTTTGATGACCGACTAACTGCTTAATGTACAGGGTGGCGCAAAAGAAACGAAGGGGTTTGAATAGTCTATAGTTCCTTTATTTTTGAATCAATCGAATTTCTTTTTTTTCTTAGTGTACTTCATAAATGGGGAATTTTGTTAATTTAAACGTGAAAAAAAATTGTGTAGGTGGTGCCCATCCTCAGCTTTGCATAGTCGCGCTCTTTCTAAAATATTTTCCATGAATTTTTTCAAGATTTCAGGAGGTATCGCTAAAATTTCTTCTCGAATATTATTTTTTAGTTGGAGTATGGTCTGGAGTATGTGTATAGCATATGAATAAGGCACAGACCATACCCCAACTAAACAATAATATTCGAGAAAAAATTCGAGCAATACCTCCAGAAATCTTGAAAAAATAATGAAAACGTTTAGAAAGAGCGCAATTTGCGAAGCTGGGAATGAGCACCAATTACGCGATGTTATTTTTCACGTTTAAATTAAAAAAATTCCCCATTTATGAAGTGTACCACAAAAAGAAAAGATATTCGATTCATTCATAAATAAAGAAATTATGGACTATTCAAACCCCTTCGTTTCTTTTGCGCCACCCTGTATAAAATCTAGAAAATAAGTACGCTTTTCTGTAATCTAAGTTATTCAGTGCTGACTTGTATACGTACCAAATCTTCTTTAGGTATTGTGGCGATCCTTTCTTCTGCATTATTAAATTCTTCTATCGATTTGATTGGGAATAAGTTAAATTCAACCTTATTGGGAAACACTTTTTTCGATATTCGGTCCTACAAAACAGAACATTTGGCAATTGTTTCCTTTTGTTCAATTAGCATCTTTTTAAATTCGCCGAAACTATTATTTTGTTGTTGTAGCAAGGTTTTTATATAGCGATTGTCTGGGGGGAGTATTCAAATTAAATAAAGGATACAAATTCCCATGGTATTTATCATACCGAATGTGCCGCATGTTGGCCATTTATTTTCCTGATTTTCACGATCAGTTACCAAAGTCATTGGTAGGCTCAGCTTGGCTGGTTGAAGGAGTATCAAACTTCCGCTTCATTGGCAGCATTATTCCTATATAAGTTAAATTATAAAACAAATTCGATAAGCGATCGTCAAAAATACAAAAACAAAGAATATACTTGTTAACATGGTGCAAAATGGGGATGAGCACAAATCCAGAGTCAACAGGTAGGCATACTGCTTTGCATAAAATTTCATCAACAGGATACACAACTTCTTCTGTGCATACGTTTTGCACAAAGCATATTCCCAATGCTTCCATAGATGAAACAGACTCACAGAAAAAGTTGTCTATAGAGGCAAATTTAAGCCCTATTATGGAATGTTCTGCATTAATATTCCTAGTGAAACCGACAATTTTCAAAGGAATGAGTGGCTTAACGTAACAATAATTGTCAGGCGAGCGGGAACTCAAAAAGAACATGTTGAAATAGTAGCCACTGTAAAGCGTAGAACACGATATCCCTTTGTGATGTTTCGATATTTTTCCAAAGCGCGGCGTTTTCGCTTTCTTTATTTTTGAACTCATTCGTTCTGATGCTCGATTAGATAATTGCTGCAAAATCTTATTTGGTTTCCGGCAATCTCTTTTAAGGATTTGCATATGATTCTCAAACGCATATGCTGAAAAGGTATAACTATCATTCATCACTTCCCTCATAATCAAATATTTTTTTCTTTCTACGGGATCGTAATGTGGATGGGGGTGGAAAATGTGCCAGATTTAATGTAAAAACCAAATTTTTCTTCATTTCGATAGATTTTTTTGTTGTTTTCAACATAGCGACACCAGCAGCAATGCTTATTTTAGGATTTTGTAAATATTTACTTGTGATATTTATTTGTTCTAATATGTCATACCATATAAGCAAGGAACATATGACTTTGAAATCCATTATTTTATTACCTAGGGATTCAGCAATGCATTTACTCTCCATATCAGCCTTTTCCGTTAACTCAATCAAGGCCTCATAAATATCTCTTATGGTCTTACGGCGTCTATTCGACTAGACCATCTTGTAGAACTAAGAGGTTTCACAGATAAGTTTTGCACATTTGCCTTTAAAATGTCCCATCTCTTAGTGGAACCCGCAAACAAAACGTATATGTATATTTTAAATAGTGTCAAAAAAAGAAGTCGCTTCAATTGTAGAAGAAGCTGCATCGTTGACAACTACATTGGTTGAATGCGATGCACATGGAACAAAAAATGCTCTCGGTTCCAATTCCCTAGTGCGGATTTGCATTCCAGAATGCTTTCCCTTCATATTTGCACCGTTGTCATAACCTTGCCCTCTACAATTATTAATAGAAAGACCCAAATCATCTAACTCCCGTAAAACTAAATCTTTTAGCCCCAAGCCAGTAGTGCAGGCATGTCAAACTCGCGGGCTCCTTTTTGTGCGGCCCGGGCCAGGTCAAGCCAATGTGTTGGAATGCAAATATTATGTCATCTTACGCGCCGTTCACTTGCCACATTTCAATGTACGGCATATTTTGCAAGTATCCGACTTAATTAATATCAAATATTAACTCATCTACAAATGTTGGTGATTCTGTATATACGGATACGACGCGATACATTTGCACAAAAATGTATACTCAAGCATCGCGATTAGCCGGCATTAGCGGAAGGCACACCATTCACCGTTACTAGCCGTCAATATTTTAGTAATCGAAAATCCAGCCGCACTGAAGTTGGTATGTACTCTCATTCGAAGTGATTTATTGTACACTCAATACCAGAATCGTACAGTCAAAAATCTTCAATATCATACAAATATGATTTTTTTTTTCAAGTGCAATCAGCCTTTTGTAACCATAACCAACTCGGGGAACTATTCTTGACGGGGAACATCTCCAGTTGTGACTGTGACCAATAGTGACGGTGACTAGAAGTGACTGTGACTAGTAGTAACTGAGACTAGTAGTGACTCTGACTGTGACCCAATATCGGCCCTTCCCTAATTAGGATATATTAATTTTTCGGAAAAAGTTTATTTATTCGTGGAATTATTCAGTGTCTAGTAAGTTAATGTTCAAAAAAATATCGATATTTTTGAAAATACTATTTGAAAGAACTTCAAGGACTTCTCACTTATTTCAGCCCTTTATATTCAGAATGACTCTATCGAAAGCAAGTGGTAGTACAAATAAGCGAAAAATTATTGATGAATATCGAAATTTCCAAGAAAAGTGGGAATTGGATTTCTTTTGTTGTGAAGTGAATAATAAAATAGTGTGCATGATATGTAATAATGCTATTAGTGTACCAAAATTATACAACATCAGTCGTCATTATGAAAAACATAAATCAATATATGATAATTACCAGGGATTAATAAGACAGGAAGGTTAGGTTAATAAAACTAAAAAAGCAACAGTTAATGTTTACTAAACCCACACAAGAAAGTGAAATGGGGGTACATGCAAGCTACGTCTTGTCGGATTTGATTGCTGAACACTCGAAACCATTTACTGACGGTGATTTCATCAAGGAATGCCTGGTTAAAGCTGCTGAAATTTGTTGTCCTGGAAATGTAAAAACTTTTCAAGGAATTCCATTGTCTCGAAATACAGTTGCGGAAAGAATTACTGATTTGGCTGAAAATGTAAGTATTCAGATCAAAGCTAAGTCATCAAGTTTTGAAGCTTTTTCAATAGCCTGTGACGAGAGTACGAACATCGGGGGCGTAGCTCAATTAGCTGTATTTGTTCGTGCTTGTGATGCTGATTTCAACATTTTCGAGGAATTTCTAGAACTGGTACCGCTGCATAACACTTGTACGGGTCAAGATATATTTGATTCTATAATCAATCTGCTAGAAAAATATAGTCTACCTCTGTCAAAATTGACTTCTGTAGCTACAGATGGAGCTCCTTCTATGACCGGAAAAAATAATGGTTTTGTTGCATTACGTAAAAAAAAAGAAATGAAATTTATAATGGGCCCGAGATTCATCATACGCATTGCATCATACATCAAGAAGTATTATGCGCCAAGGTGATGAATATGGACCATGTCTTAACGCCTATCAAAAAAACAATTAATTTCATAAAATCTGGAGGTTTGAATCAGCGACAGTTCTCTGCTTTATTAAGTGAATCAGACAGCTGTTATTCCGGTTTGTCATACTATACCGAGGTACGTTGGCTCTCCTGCTCAAAAATTCTTAAACAATTCTGGGACTTGAAAGAAGAAATATGTCAGTTCTTAGTAAGCAAAAATAAAGATACCAGTTTGTTTTTTGATAAAATGTGGTTGCAAGAAATATCCTTCATGGTTGATATTACTAAACACTTATATGATTTGAATTTAAAGCTGCAAGGAAAAGGCCAACTTATTACGAATGTGTGTGACCAAATTAGAGCATTCAAATGTAAGTTATTTCTACGGGAAAACAGCTAACAAATGAAGATTTAACGCACTTTCCGACATGCAACATAAACAAATCAAATTTAAGTGAAACGGCAACATTTAAAAAATACGCAGAAAAAATTTTAGGTCTTATAAATGAATTTGAAACTAGATTTGCGGATTTCAAATTATTGGAAAATAAGTTCTCTCCATTCACTTCATTATTTTCAATAAATATAGAATCAGTACCTAATGAAATGCAAATGGAAGCAATTGAGATACAATGTGATTCAGGTTTGAAGGCCAAATACATTGAAGTTGGCATTCCTAAGTTTTACAGATATTTGCCTGTCAGGTTTGAAAATATCTGAAAATTGGCATATGAAATAATTTCCATGTTCGGAACTACCTACCGTTGCGAGCAATTATTTTCAATAATGAAAGGAAATAAATCTCCAGCCAGCCAGATCGAGAATTACTGACATTCACCTTGGGTCAGTTCTAAAAGTCATCAGTGCGAATAACATTTCCCCCCAAGTAGCAGAGAAGAGATGCCAAGTGTCAGGAAGTAAAAAATAATATTAACGTCGCGTTTAATTTATACATAATATCATTATCATTGTTCAGTTTGTTTCATTTTGCTCATTCATGTTGAATTTATAAAATACTACCAAATAAAATTTAAGTTTCTATGGAAATTTTTGCTATTTTTTTTCTGCGGCCCACCTCTTACTTAGCTTGTGTTATTTGGCCCATGCCAGCCTTTGAGTTTGACACCCTTGAGTAGTGTCTTTGTCTATAAGGAATCCTAAAAAGTGTTCGCGAATTTCAAAAGACTTCTCATTTTGATGGACAAATCTGATAACAAGTGTAACTTGTTCCGTGCGACTTCTATCCGGAGTGGTGTCAACTATAATAGAATAGTACTTTGCAATCTTTACCATATTTTTAATTTTGTCCTTAACTGACTCTGAAATTATCATTATAAGTTCATTTTGAATATTTTTGCTTAAGTACCTATTATGAGTTTCATGGCATGTTATTCGACGTAGGTGTTCTGCCAATACCAAATCAAACTTGCTTACACACTCCACAAGTTTTAAAAAATTTCCATTATTGTGATCATATAAAACTTCAGATGTACCACGAAAAACCAGAGATTGAGTTCTTAAAAATTGTACAAAAATTAGAAGCCTTCGTAAAACTTCCCTCCAATGTTGAACCTCTTTGCTATAATTTTTATTTAAAACTGAATCTATTGTAATGTTTTTATTCATGCTATGCTCCAACGATTTCCATGATTGAAAAGCTTCGATGTGACTCGGGCTAATTTCATGCGCTTTGAGCAACCTGGTTAAATAACTCCAATCACCAAAGCCATTTTGTGACAAATAGTCGTACTTATTCTTTGAGAAAATTTTACGACAAAAACAAAAAACTGCATCATTTGTAATTGAATATACCAACTAAATCCTAGGCACTACATCGCCATTTGGCATAATTCTGTCATCATCATCATCATCGTGGCGCGACAGCCCGACGTCGGGCCTTGGCCGCCTGGATCATTGTCCTCCAATTATCTCGGTCACGTGGCCGCGTCCTCCAATTTTGGGAGCCCAGCAGCTGCGCGGCGTCCACACCTACTGAGCTCTCCCAACGAGATCTCGGTCGTCCTCGCAGTCTCGCTCCGTCGACTCGTTCTGCATTCATTACTCTCTTAGGCATGCGATCATCGTCCATTCTTTGTACATGCCCTGCCCATTGAAGTCGTTGTAGTTTGACGATTTTCGAGACTTGCAGCTCATCGTACATTTCATACAACTCATGGTTGTACCGGATGCGCCATCCATCTCGATCGCAAACAGCCCCGAAAATTCGCCGTAGAACCTTACGTTCAAAAGTGTCTAGCATGTTTTCGGAGGCTTGAGTTAGGGTCCATGCTTCGCAGCCATAGCATAGCACTGGTCGTATAATGGTTTTGTACACGCGGAGCTTCGTGTTTCTGTGCACATGCTTCGATTTCATTATGGGGAGAGCCGAGAAAAAAGTCTTATTAGCTAACTGTATCCGTCGCTTGATTTCGTCAGTTTCGTTGGCGTCCCTTGACAAGTTGCAACCCAGGTAAATGATTGATGCTTGGTTGTGCAGGTGTCCTTGTCACCGACTGCATCATTATTTTAGTTTTACCCTCGTTAATACGTAATCCAACTTCCTTTGCAGCGGTATCGAGCGTATGCAGAAGTTCTTCTGCGTCAGCCAATCTTCGGGACAAGATGTTGATGTCGTCGGCGTACGCTGCTAATTGTGTCGACTTGATGAGTAGCGTCTTGCTGTTGTCGATATTCATGGCCCGAATAACGTATTCCAGTGCTAGGTTGAAGAGCGTCGGTGCCAGTCCATCGCCCTGTTTCAAACCAGTGCGTGTTTCAAATAGATCAGTAAGTCTATTCTGGATCCTGACTTGTGAGACGGAGTTGGTCATCGTCATCTTTGTCAGTCGCACTAATTTTGCCGGTATACCAAATTGCAGCATGATGTTGTACAGTATTCCACGATCGATACTGTCGTATGCCTGCTTGAAGTCGACAAAGATTTGGTATACGTTTACGTTGTATTCCCAGCACCTCTGGAGTATCAGTTTGACTGAGAAGAGCTGATCGGTTGTGGAGCGACCAGGTCTGAAACCGCTTTGATATTCGCCAATGACTCGTTCTGCGTACGGTTTTATTCTATTTTCCAGAATTTTCGTCAAAATTTTATAGGACGTACAAACAAGTGAGATGCCCCTGTAATTCTCACACCGCAGTTTATCTCCCTTTTTATGAATTGGACAGATGATGCTTCTGCGCCAATCGTCTGGGATCTCCTCGTTCTCCCATACTCGCAGGAGTAATTGTGTATAATTCTGTCATAATGGATAGTTTTCAATTTTCTGTTATTGCGCGTTGTAAAAATATGTGAACTTATCTGTATCGGTCCTTTTTTGACAATTTTCTTAATTATTGATTGACTTAAGGATGGCCACTTACCGGGGTCATCGAAACATTCGATAATGATATTATCTGACCTTACTCCAGGATCATCTGAAACACTTGGTGTCGGTCTGTCGATCAGGTCAGCATTTATTTCAATTCTTTGCGTATCAGAAATTTGTGATTCGATTGCAGAAACTGGCACAGAATGGACTTCTCTTGGAAAATTGAATAAATTACTGGTACTTGGACTTACCGATATTGAGCTGATTACTTTATCATCCAGAAACATTCGTAAAGTACCTACTTGATTTCGTGTTGCCTGTTCTTTTACTTTCCTCAACTTGCGATACTGGCTTCCCGATAACTTTTTTCTTTTTAAATTTTCGGACATTATAAAATATGCTTACACTATAATCACTACAGTATTTATTTATATGTATTAATGTTCTTGCAAATGTACAAGTGCGAATCATTTTCAATTTAAATTGGAATTGTTTGTGACACTTGGTTTCATTCTGCACACCAACTTAGTGTGCGTCTGTAGCTTAGCTCGGTAACGCACCAAGTAAAATCACGCCTTCACGGCTTATACAAACAGAATTCTCACACTTTCGTGGTCGTCTTGCACATGGATAGCTGCAAAGATGCAAGACCTGATGAGTGCTACTATCCATACGAAACCACTAAGCTCGGAGAAATTAATTCAGAGGGAATTTGAGAATAAAAAATAGTTGGTCCCGTTGCGGGGCGCGAACCGCAGAGACCGTGTTTCGAGTAGCAAAAAATGCCCGGTGCGTTACCGAGCTAAGCTACAGACGCACACTAAGTTGGTGTGCAGAATGAAACCAAGTGTCACAAACAATTCCAATTTAAATTGAAAATGATTCGCACTTGTACATTTGCAAGAACATTAATACATATAGTAAAATTGCCAGGGAACAAATATCTCCACTTCTCACCCTCTCTCCACCCCTCTAGTGAGTTAATATAAGTGCTTCACACCATCTAGACCTCCACGGTCGAGTTTTCAAGTAAAATCACGCCTTCACGGCTTATACAAACAGAATTCTCACACTTTCGTGGTCGTCTTGCACATGGATAGCTGCGAAGATGCAAGACCTGATGAGTGCTACTATCCATACGAAACCACTAAGCTCGGAGAAATTAATTCAGAGGGAATTTGAGAATAAAAAATAGTTGGTCCCGTTGCGGGGCGCGAACCGCAGAGACCGTGTTTCGAGTAGCAAAAAATGCCCGGTGCGTTACCGAGCTAAGCTACAGACGCACACTAAGTTGGTGTGCAGAATGAAACCAAGTGTCACAAACAATTCCAATTTAAATTGAAAATGATTCGCACTTGTACATTTGCAAGAACATTAATATATAAAGTAAAATTGCCAGGGAACAAATATCTCCACTTCTCACCCTCTCTCCACCCCTCTAGTGAGTTAATATAAGTGCTTCACACCATCTAGACCTCCACGGTCGAGTTTTCAAGTAAAATCACGCCTTCACGGCTTATACAAACAGAATTCTCACACTTTCGTGGTCGTCTTGCACATGGATAGCTGCGAAGATGCAAGACCTGATGAGTGCTACTATCCATACGAAACCACTAAGCTCGGAGAAATTAATTCAGAGGGAATTTGAGAATAAAAAATAGTTGGTCCCGTTGCGGGGCGCGAACCGCAGAGACCGTGTTTCGAGTAGCAAAAAATGCCCGGTGCGTTACCGAGCTAAGCTACAGACGCACACTAAGTTGGTGTGCAGAATGAAACCAAGTGTCACAAACAATTCCAATTTAAATTGAAAATGATTCGCACTTGTACATTTGCAAGAACATTAATACATATAGTAAAATTGCCAGGGAACAAATATCTCCACTTCTCACCCTCTCTCCACCCCTCTAGTGAGTTAATATAAGTGCTTCACACCATCTAGACCTCCACGGTCGAGTTTTCAAGTAAAATCACGCCTTCACGGCTTATACAAACAGAATTCTCACACTTTCGTGGTCGTCTTGCACATGGATAGCTGCAAAGATGCAAGACCTGATGAGTGCTACTATCCATACGAAACCACTAAGCTCGGAGAAATTAATTCAGAGGGAATTTGAGAATAAAAAATAGTTGGTCCCGTTGCGGGGCGCGAACCGCAGAGACCGTGTTTCGAGTAGCAAAAAATGCCCGGTGCGTTACCGAGCTAAGCTACAGACGCACACTAAGTTGGTGTGCAGAATGAAACCAAGTGTCACAAACAATTCCAATTTAAATTGAAAATGATTCGCACTTGTACATTTGCAAGAACATTAATACATATAGTAAAATTGCCAGGGAACAAATATCTCCACTTCTCACCCTCTCTCCACCCCTCTAGTGAGTTAATATAAGTGCTTCACACCATCTAGACCTCCACGGTCGAGTTTTCAAGTAAAATCACGCCTTCACGGCTTATACAAACAGAATTCTCACACTTTCGTGGTCGTCTTGCACATGGATAGCTGCAAAGATGCAAGACCTGATGAGTGCTACTATCCATACGAAACCACTAAGCTCGGAGAAATTAATTCAGAGGGAATTTGAGAATAAAAAATAGTTGGTCCCGTTGCGGGGCGCGAACCGCAGAGACCGTGTTTCGAGTAGCAAAAAATGCCCGGTGCGTTACCGAGCTAAGCTACAGACGCACACTAAGTTGGTGTGCAGAATGAAACCAAGTGTCACAAACAATTCCAATTTAAATTGAAAATGATTCGCACTTGTACATTTGCAAGAACATTAATACATATAGTAAAATTGCCAGGGAACAAATATCTCCACTTCTCACCCTCTCTCCACCCCTCTAGTGAGTTAATATAAGTGCTTCACACCATCTAGACCTCCACGGTCGAGTTTTCAAGTAAAATCACGCCTTCACGGCTTATACAAACAGAATTCTCACACTTTCGTGGTCGTCTTGCACATGGATAGCTGCAAAGATGCAAGACCTGATGAGTGCTACTATCCATACGAAACCACTAAGCTCGGAGAAATTAATTCAGAGGGAATTTGAGAATAAAAAATAGTTGGTCCCGTTGCGGGGCGCGAACCGCAGAGACCGTGTTTCGAGTAGCAAAAAATGCCCGGTGCGTTACCGAGCTAAGCTACAGACGCACACTAAGTTGGTGTGCAGAATGAAACCAAGTGTCACAAACAATTCCAGTATTTATTTATTATATAAATATTTAGCATAAAATAAATGAAATTACATTTTTTTTTTATTTTTCGCTCCGCACTTAAACTCAACTTTAGAATGTATAAGAAACACATCTACCTTAAAAAAAATCGTCACACTGAAACTACATCATATTTATTGCAAATATGCACGATCGTTTAATTGTGGGAGTTTTCGCGCCATACACATTTGTGTTGGTTAATTTTCCCTTGTTCTTCGTAGCTGACCTAACCCAACGCGGTCTTCATGCGCTCGCATCGCCTCATCGCCTGCCGGAGCAGAGCGCCCTTGCCTATGTATTAGGAGGGCGGCTTTTTTTCTAGATACAAAAAACTCTAGCCATATTATGCTTTTGTATAAGTTTATACTTCACCTACGTTCATGCCATAAATATGGCTATACAAAGCATGGTGCAGATAGCCCTAGTTTATGTATTGGATGGGGCGGCGATTTTTTTCGACTTTTACGCCTAGGAACGACCGTGGGAAACAAAATAGGAACATAAACGACGAACTTAGAGAGCATGGATGGGTTTGCACATTGCAGTTTATCTTCTTTCATATTCTTTCACAATAAATTTTTTTATTGATGGTATTGTTTGTTTTAGAAAAAAAAACTCATAGAAACATAAACGACGAACTTAGAGAGCGTGGATGGGTTTGCACATTGCAGTTAATCTTCTTTCATATTCTTTCATAATAATTTTTTTTTATTGATGATATTGTTTGTTTTAGAAAAAACTCTTAAATCTTTTGATAACGCCGCCCTTCGAAAGTGCCGCCCGTCGCAATTGCTCCACTTGCACCTTAGTAGGACCTGCCCTGATTAATTGTCTCTTTCCGGTAAATGACTTGCACTTCACTCTCCTTTCACAAAACGAGTGACGGACACCCTTTTACAACTTAAATTGTGAAATTCCGCCTGCAAGTGCTTTTCTAGTCCGGATGGCGCAACGGTTAGCACGTTCGCCTTCAACGCACTGGGCCCCGGTTCGATTCCGGGGATTTACGTGTCGGACTATGAGCCCACTCAGCTGTTAAATGAGTACCCATTATGGGGTAAATAACTCGGTTGAGCGTGTTGCTGATCACATACCTCTGCACAAAAACCGTCACGATCTAGAAAATGAGATGAGGGTAACTCATCTCGAGGCCGTGGTTCGAATTGGACTGTTGCGCCAGTTATTTAGTTAAGTGCTTTTCTAGAAACTGCATTTGCGTTGCTTTATTTAAGCTCGTTTCAAAATTCTTGAAAGATCATGAAGCGCAATTGCGAATAGGGAGTAAGCGGTTCAAAATTTTCCAAACTCGCGTGCGCATTAGAAGGGGCGCTTCTACAAAGATCTGATTTTCGCTCTTCAGAAGCGCTTCCCAAGAAGCACATTTGGGAATGGTGAGTAAGCGCTTCAATATTGCTTCTAGCAGAAGTGCTTCCAATGTTCCTATTGGGAAGTGCTTCCCCACGATACGTAAATGTGCTTCTGTGGAAGCGCTTCCCCCGAAGCACTTTTGAAAATGGTGAGGAAGCGCTTCTATGCCGCTTCTATGGGAAGCGCTTCGATTTTTCCTATTGGGAAGCGTTGAAATGTTTGTGCTTCATTCATAACACCGAAAGGCATTCGTATAAACTCGTAAAGGCCAAAGGGGGTTGTAACCGCTGTCATATAAACATCTTCAGGGGCTACAGGTATTTGATTATAGGCTTTGCGATCTCTCAAATCAACTAGTAAATTATTTGCGTATAGAAAATCAGCGCCAATTATGTGATGGTCGACTGCTGGTATTATAAAATTATGCTTATAAATCTTTCCAAACTCAAAATCTAAAGACAAACATTTGCTCAATTGCCCTAACCCCTTGTGGGGCATAGCGCGTCAACTATTCCATGTGGCCCAGTTGACGTTTCGTTGGCATAAATTGGTTTCTGAGAATGCAGTTACCAGCATGCACCTCCTTCACATCCATGGCCACGAACGTCGCCGTGGACGGGATTCGAACCCGAAACGCCGGTAGTCAAACATGAGACTGATGCCTCAACACACTGCGCTACCGGTCGCCCCAAATGATGATATCACCGAACCATTTGCCGAAACTAATTTAAAAGTGTGAAGTGTGTGAAGTGATACATAGGCTTAATTGAAACTTCGGCGCCCGTATCTATTAAAAATTGAGTACCGGTTAACTTGTCAATAATAAATAAACGGCGTGAAACTTCACGAAACTTCGATGCCGCGGACGAGGTTCCTAATTTTCGTTTTTTTTTTATTCTTTTGATTGAAATTTGCAAGGACTAATGCATTTATTGGCTTTATTGCCAAATCTGTAATGGTACCAACAAAAGTTATAAGTTTTGTTTTTATTTCTGGATTTAGATCTGTAGTTATTTTGACGGTTTTGCGAATTTTGCTTCGATTTACTACGAGAGTCCCTAGTTTCTAGACGTTTTATACGTTTCGATATATCAGTAACCATTTCTATGAGTTTCGACGATCCACTGGCTGTTCTATCTTGACAATCGACAAAAGATAGTTTTGCTGATTGTGTGGAATCGTAAATTTTATCAGCAATGTTAAAAAGTTGTTCTTGAATGTGAGTGTCTTCTATTGCTATTAAACAAGTTTGCACCGATGTAGGGAGTTTTTTAATCCACAACTTCTTAAGTAAGGATATATTAATTAGACTATTGCCTCCTGCTAAAGATTACATATGCCTGCAAAGCTCAGAGGCTTATAATCGCCCAATTGAATTTGATGCAAAAGTGTATCAAGTTTTCTCTCTTCAGAGACTTTACTCCTTTCGAGAAGAACCACAAATCGGGTCTATTACCCCAAAATGGAGGTATTTTAAGAGTTGACGCATAAGACACGAAAGTACTGACTTCCCTGTTCGGCAAATCACCCTGAGAAATTGAATTATCATCACTTTCACTGTTCACAGGTTTAGAACTTTTTGTATCAGAATCGCAATCTTTTTAACTAACTAGTAACAAATTTTATCTGCACGTAACTTATTATTGCCTGATTATCGAATTCTGCTGATCCGCACTGAAAACATCTAGGAATATCCACCAATTTTTATTTACGGCCACCACGCGTCCAACGAAGATCCATGAATATCAATAATTTCTGGTCGCAATCGGAATTCCAAATCTCCCAAAAATCGCCAATAATATGTTGCTTGTCGCAGCCGCCAATATATACTATATTTGCATATATTCGATACACGTCGGGGTCACCAATTATTCTGTATATTATTCAATGTTTTAATTTAAACACGGCGTTTAATGAAAAGAATAACAATTTATGATTTTATTATTTTATGTGGTTTAATACACTTAATTACTATACAACTAGATTTCAATATTAAATTATTCTTGGCGAGTTGTATAATATATGACTGCCTCTAAGGAACGGAACAATGAGAATCATTCTGCTAGTTTCCTAATCAAAATGTATGGGTGCAGATTTACAATTGGCGGAAGTAGTACTGAACTAAATTCAAACTTGGTGATGTAAATTGATTGTGTAAACGTACGTTACTTTGTAATTTATAAAATATAATAATAATAATATATATAAATAATATTATAAAATAAAAATACATTATCTTAGATATAGCCGCCACACTCCGCGCCCTTCTCGTAGCATCATTGACGTTGATGAAGGTGATGATACCCACAATATTGAGGTATAGTAATCCTTTTGCTATTTTAGAACTTATGGTAGCAGAAGAAATGTCAATTTGGTTCTAAATGTCGAGACACGCGCAGGGAGTTAAGTTCGCGGTCGCGGTGGTGGAGTTCAACAGTGGGGTTCAAATTGATGATTCAGCAATCTAAAAATACGTCAGCTGGAGCTGCCATTTCGCGAAAAGCGAAAAAAAAAGCCACGACACTTGTGCGCGCCTTTCGAATTAAACGAAGACGTATTTAGCCTGCCAATTCACGGTGACAGAACAGGGGCATGCATTACGATAATTCGTCTCCATCATGTGCGACCACGAGATTTGAATCTGGATCACTTCGATATACATCCAAATGGACCCGTGTGTATCGACCTTAATGGGGGGAAAAAAGACGAAAATTAATTTGAAAGTTTTTTTTTTTAATTCAACTATAATAGAATTTTAGAACGATTAGAAATACATTTTTTAACGGAGTAGAAGCTTCAAATGAAATTAAGTTGCCATGGAACTGCACCTTCATGTATAAAATAATCCATAAAGTTTTCCCTGATTTGTTCAACTCATACATTTGAGAATCGTTTGTATCTAATCCTAAATGGGATATGCCATCGATTGTATTTTCTCGATCAAAACATTCGGGAGATGAATAATAACTCTCTGCTGTTGATGACTATGGACTCAATGTTCTTTGGCTGTAAGTTAATTGCGGTCTGAAATATGCCAAATCGTACGGCCATAATACCAAATTCATTCTCTTCAATCCTTCTTGCTCTTGAAATACGGTAATTGAATATTTTTCTATCTTGAGTTGTTAAATCTGCTTGCCTAAATGGTTTCATTGTGACTTCACTCAAAGAAAAAGCATCATCCGCTACGAACACATACGGCAAGACTTTAGAAGAATTCGTAACTTGACTTGCCGTGGGAATGTCCAAAGAATTGTTTTGATGTTTTTCAAAAAATGTTGTATTTTTGAGAACGCCGCCGTCAGAAACTCTTCCGTTTGTTCCGAAATCGCACATGATAAACTCATAGTTAGCGTTAACTTTAGTTAGCAACACCATACAATGTCTCCCTTTGTAATTGTAAAATTCCGCTTCCATTTGGAGCAACAATGGTAACATGTTTTCGGTCCATGGCTCCCAAACAGTGAGGAAAATTCTATTTTCTTTCAAAAGCATCCGCAACACTCTTCCATGCAAAAAACAAAAATTTTATTAAAAAAATTTTATTAAAGAAAATCCTTATGAACTATGTTTTTCTCTAAAACTGTAATTATTATATTTTTTAGGATAAGCCTGTCCGGCCGCCTCTCTGGACGCCTCAAGGCGAACTGTCCGGCCGCGTGACCAGAATGAATTTTCACTGGAGTTTATTTTAATAGACCAATATATCAATAGACTAATGTATCTGAAGGTCTGTCCGGTCGCCTCAAGGCGGCCTGAAACGGCCATACACGATGCGGTATTCCTCAAGGCCGGGCCTAATCAGTTTTTCCGGATGGTGTATGTTCGGCTTAAGCAAAACAAAATTCTAAATTCTAGAATTTCCCATATCACTACTAACTTTTGCTTGTCCTGCGCTAATTCGACCAAATTTTCCACTTACCTCACTTTACAAAAATCACCTTAGTTCCTGTTGTGCTTGAAATTTTACACTACTTTAATTTTCCTGATGTCGTTTTCGAACAAATTAGTCCTTTTTGATACGTTAAATACAAAATTTTTAATTTATTAACAGGCGAGCGATACGCGGCGATGTAAAGGGCCTTAAGATACATGGATCTTATATCCACACAAATTGAGTTACCACTTGTGTGGATATAAAACTCCATGTGGGTGTGTATTGCATTTCTGTCATATGATTTGCATGTGTGTGTGCATGGTTATCATTCCAGCACTCGTTAATCCTGCGGTAGCATATGTGTGAGTGAGAAGTGACAAACCATGCAACACTTTCCACACAATTACCAGCGCTCGAGTTATGTTGCTGATTGTACTCAACAACAAAAAAAATATTTATACTCTTACGAGTTCCTCACTTGAAATAAGAACACTGGTTTTTTATTATTTAAAAGAAACACTTTATTCAATAATAACTTTGTTTGACTGCAACTAACTATTACTGAACACCAACTGGACTGACTGGAACTGAATACTGTATTAGAACTAACTTGGACCAGAGTGGTCTCCTGCTTAAATAGTATTATTTTGATTAGGTCTGCAGTTTGCATTCTGTTCGGTGATCGTATCATTGCTTACATTTGGACATCTGCATGATACGATGTCTTTGTTTGTCGCATGGACCGACACCTGCATTTATGCTGATCTAAGCAAATATGCTTTTATTCTTGAAATGAAATCTTTATTATAAAAGTGCTGAATATGCATAATATTTATATTGATAAACAATTATTGTTGGATGATCGTATGACTCATGGGTAACTTAATATGTTATATGTTTATAAGAAATATTTGATATTGTATAGTGAGTCATACTTATAATGATTTGAACTTAGTAACTATAATGTAAGTATTACAATATAAGTTTTAATTAAACTTAGTAGTTATATCCTTATTATTAGGATTAGTATTGAGGTCTTGAGGGTTATGTGTAACTCCACCCTCCTTAAGATTGCTGTTGTCCTCAACAGTGTTTTTTATCGGTTGTAATTCTATATCCTTTTTGTTAATTATTTTAATCTTGATTGATTTATGGCATTTAAAGTAAATATATATTATGAAGGATACAGTGAGTATGATAATTATGAACAATAATGTTGTTCCGATTGCAATGGAATTTCTTTTATGTTCAAATTTTATTTCTTCGATTTTTTCTAGATTTTTAATATCTTCAAGTTTTAAATCTTCGACATTAATTGCGTAATTGAATTTTGAAATATTTTTAATTGGTTCCAATGTTAAAATTTGTTGAAATTCTTTTATTTGGTTTGTAAATAATTTGCCTGCAATCTCAAGTTTACAATTATTAAATCTTATTATGTATGTTCCATTTAAGTAATATGTTTTTTCATTACAATCTTGTTTTATCTTAATATCTATGTTAACAGTAAGTATTAATCCTTTTTCAATTTCTATTACATTATTATCATCCTCATATGCTCTTATACAGTTAATATTTTTACATTTTAAAAGATTATTTAAAGATTTAGTCCTTTTTTCTGGTTCATAATATTCTCCATGGTAAAGTACAACTTCTTTAATGTCTATATCCAAAGTTTCTGATTTTGAGTTAGGTATTTTTCTTACGTAATAGGATAATAGGGGCTGAGTCAAAATAGGGATGCTAATGACAAATATTATTTTTCTTTCTTGTGTTAATACATTTATTGTTATTTCCTTTAATTCCTCTACTGATAAATTATGAAAGTCTATTTCGTCGTATGTCAATATGGATCTAGTCATGATTCCTGTTTTTGCTGAGTTTACATTGTCAATTATTTTTTCTAATTCGTCCTTTATAAGATCAAGATTATAATTTAGTTGAATGGTTGTTAGAATTTTATTTATTGTTTGTGTCTGATTATTAATGTTAGCTAGAGACTGATTATAGGCTTTGTTAGTTTTGTTAATGTTGTCAACAATTTTGTTAAGGTTAGATTGAAAAACGTTGTTAACTTGAATTTGATTATTCATTGACTCTATGATAGCGTGATTATTTGTATCTATTATTCTCAAATGTTCTGTGATCTCTTCGTAATCGTCATTGTCCATTAATCCAAATAATAAGTTATAAATTTTTCCGATGGGATTAATTAATCCGCGTTCCTTTCTACTAACAATTACAGAATTTTGTTTGTCAGGTAAATATGTCATTGTAGTTTGTCTAGTACTTTGTCTGTTATCGTATTGTCGTTTTGGTTTAGGTGTATTAATTTGCATTGAAACTTGTTTAGCTTTCTCTCTATCGAAATGTAATAATTTTAGTTCTCCTTTTATAGATTTAATTGTTTCTGTCATATGGGGGTCGGGATAGATTTCGTTAGTTATTTCGTCTAGTGCTTTTTCGTATTGAACTAAGTCTATTTTGTGATAAATTCTTTTATAGTCTTTGATTAATCTAATTGGATCTTTTTTTATTAATATTATTCCGGATTCGGTTTGTAGTTTTTCAATTGTAATTTCTGCTTGTATAATTGTAAACGTTAGGATCAATAAAAATGGTATGAGTTTTGGTGTCCAATGATTGTTGGGTGTAGGTTTCTGTAAAGGCAAAGGGTTTTTATTGTAATAATTTTCCCTGTATTATTTCTAGGATAATTTTCTGTCTAAAGTATGGGATATGACATTGAGAGTAGTCTAATTTATGATTTCTGGCAATGAATTCTGCTGCTATGCAAGTAAATATACCGCAATCATTTGCGTTTTCCTGTTTTGGGGCGTTTCGCACATTTTCTTTTGTGAATGTATTTATATCGAGGACTTTACACAACTTATCTTCTGATTCGTCTGCTAAATATTCACCTAATGTATCTAATATTCCATTATCGCTGCTTCCTGATGAATCATAATATTTTATTTCCTTATTTCGTAGATCAATCGTAGCTAAACACCAATGTCTTCCATTTACGTGAACCGGGATTAGAATTATATCATATGAGAAAATATCTACCTTTCGCGTCCATTTCTTGACTGCACTAAATCCTTTCTCTTTGAGTGTCGGGACAAAGAATGTGTTCATGATATATACTTTGGGTAGGTTTATAGAGTCCTTGTTTCGTTTACTGATAAGGTTCAAATAGAAATTAATTATTTGATCATTTACCCATTTTTGATCAATTAAAGTAGAGATGTCGGCTCGAGTAATATTTAGATTGAAATTTGACACAAGAGTCTCGTTTAAGGGGCCATTATATAATGCATTATTGATGATTGTTTTCTGTTCTAATGTAAGCGTATTCGGAATGCTTACTGTATTTGATATTTCTGATATTGGTTTTGATTCTGTTCTCGTATGCTTCTTAATTCTTTTTATTCGAACTGGGTGTATCTTATTTTGATGTCTACCTTTTCTTGTTGAAATTATATTTCCTAAATTATCTTTTATTATCTCAATTTTTCTGTACTTAGGTTTTTCCTTATGACGTTCATTTTTGTAGTTTTTGATAAATACTTCTTTTTGATCGATTTCTGGTAATTTCTCTCTATTTTTATTGTGGTAATCAATCCATTTAGTCTTTTTATTAATCAACAATTTATTTAGTTTAGGTTTATCTATTCTACCATATTGTATGTCGATTGGTTTTGCTTGGGTTACTGAATGTATATTGGTATTATAATGCTCTGTTGCTTTTAGAACTCGTTGCACAATATTTAGTTCGGGTTCGGTTATCGCTAATGTTCTAATTTGCTCTAATAATGTGCTATGACATCGACTCATGTCTGAATTACCTGTATGTGATTTTGGTGAGTTAAAATGAATTTCAATATTTTCTTTTCTGAAGAAGTCTTTTACGTTTATCATATTGAATTCATTATCGGCAACTATCTTTCTGGGTTTTCCTAGTATAGCATTTCTTTCTCTAATAAGTTCTATGAAAGTTACTGCATTTTTATCTGTAGTTTCTTTAACGTATAAATGTTTCGAAAACTTATCTATTGTAGTAAAGAATTGTCGTTTACATATAAAGAATATGTCAATATGTACTATTTCATTTATATCCTCGGGGGTTTCTGTTAGTTTGAATTCTGGTTTTAAAGGTTTTCTGTCATATTTTACCAAATTACATACTTCGCAATTATTTATATATTTTGTGATTACTTTTAATATTTTATCAAAGTGATATTCATTTTTAATTTCTGCGTAATTTTCTAAGATCCCACGATGATTACTTTTTTCGTGTATTTCCTTGATTTTCTCCAAACATTGTTCTTCACTAGTTAAATCTATTGCTTTATTTGTGCATTTAATGAATTTGAGGTATTTATTATTTGAATATAATTTTATTATTGTTACTTGCACCTTGTTCCATGCATGGTCGTCTAGTTCGCAAAATATTCCTACATATCCTTTCTCTGGTATGTATCTCCTAAGTATATCTATTATTTTGTTTTCGTTACTTATGTCTTTCTTTTCTATGAATATCTTTCGCTTTTTGTTTATTGATTCAAGTTCCTTACGCTTTCTTTCCACTATTATTATTTGAGTTTTATATATATTTACTATTCCTTCTCTAATTGCTATATGGTCATTTTCATTCTCTAGACAACTGTGTATAGTTACATGTTCACTATCGTCTATTTCCATTGCGTTTTCTCGATTATTGTTGTTGGTTAAAACGTTAATTTCGCCTTTTTCTGCGTCAATTCTGCTCAAGAAGTCTGCTACTTTATTATCCTTTCCTTTTATGTATTCAATATTGAAATTGAACTCGTTCAATTTTATTTTCCATCTCTGTAATTTAGAATTTGGTTCCTTAAAGTTGCTAAGCCATACAAGGGGTCTGTGGTCTGTTTGAATGTCGAATTTTATACCGTATAGGTAGGGTCTAAAATATTTAGTTCCCCAAACAATAGCTAATAATTCTTTTTCTACTGTCGGATAATTTCTTTCATGCTCGTTTAGAGTTCTGCTAGCATAGGATATTGGATGTCCTTGCTGAGATAGTACTGCACCTAAAGCTTTATCTGAGGCGTCAGTAGTAAGCGTGAATTTTTGTTTAAAATCGGGGTAATGTAATATGGGATAATTAGTAATTAGATCCTTCAACTTCTCAAAAGCCGCGATGTAACTGGGATCTTCTGTATTAATTTTTCGATTTTTCTTTAGAGCATCTGTTAAAGGTAAAGCTACTTTTGCATAGTTATTAATAAACTTTCTATAATAACCGGTGATACCTAAGAAAGATTTTATTTGTTTTGTGGTACTAGGGATTTTTAAATTTCGAATAGCATCAATTTTTCCAGGATTTGGCTTGATTCCTTCGGTTGTCAATATATGACCCAAATACTCAGTTGATTTGGCAAAGAACTTACATTTGTCTGGTTGAATTTTAAGTTTGTTTTTTCTCAAAGCGTCAAATATTTTTTTTATGTTAATCTCCATTTCTTGGAGTGATGTGGCAAATATCAAAATGTCATCCAAGTATACTACGCAAATTTTGTTGATAAATTCTCTAAGAACTTCGTTAATCATGCGTTGGAAAGTTGCTGGTGCATTTTTGAGACCAAAGGGCATTCTAATGAACTCATAATGACCTTGTGGGGTTGAAAAAGCTGTTTTACGACGGTCATGTTCGCTGACTTCAATCTGGTGAAAGCCTTTCGCTAAATCCAGAGTTGTAAAATACTGTGCTTTTCCAAGTTTGTCATCTATTGTTTCCTCATTTAGTTTTCTATAATCGATAACTATTCTCCACTTTTGCTTTTGTGAGTTATCCATTTTTTTTGGAACTACCCATATTGGAGCATTATAAGGGGAATTTGAGGGTTGGATGATTTTTTGTTTTAGCATTTCGCTAATTTGAACTTCTACTTCCTTTTCATGGACAGGCTGAAAACGATAGATTCTGGAATAAAGGGGTTTATTGTTTTTGGTGATTATTTCGTGTTTTGTCTGAGTGGTGCAGGAAAGATTTTCTCCTTCCTTATAGAGTAGATCCTCATATTCATTGAGTATCTTTTTTAGCGAATTTACTTCCTCTCTATTTAACTCATTAAACAACTTATCAAGGTTATCCGTCGAACTGAGCTCACTCTGAAAATTTATCTCTTCAGGGATAGCATAATTAAATTTTAATTTTTGATTATTAGCTTCCATGGTTCCTTCTCCCAAATTTAATTTAACGTTTAATGGATACAGTAGATTTTGACCAATCACTGCTTTAAAGGTTTTATCATGGAAATCCATGACGTTCCACAGAATTTTGTGAGATTCAGGAAGTTTAAACTCTACTGGCATGTTGGTTTTTATTTTTTCCGTGACATGGCATGTGCCACCTAAGCCGTTAACTATTATATGATTATTTAATTTTAATTTTTCTATAAAGGGAAAACATTTTTTGTCTATACTAGAAATTGAAGCGCCAGTATCTATAAGTGTTGGAATTACTTCATTCTCTATTTGTAAGTTGATTACTGGTAAAGGGTTTCCGAGGCACATTGCTGAAAATTTACATCCATAGGTTCTGGATTATTGTCCCTGTTCCTGTACATGTTCGAATTGTCAACTTGCATCAGTTCTTGTCTGTTATTTTGATTATTTTGTGGGCGATTGTAATGATTAAAACGATTATTGTAATTGTTTCTAGAAGGATGATAGTTATTTTGTTGGCGGTGCACAAATGAATTTTGATTGTGACGGTTATTTTGATTTGAATTTGGATTATACCGATTATTTGGATTTGAATTTTGATTATAATTTCTATGATTTGGACGAGTACGAGGGTTAATGTTTTGTACTGGATTGTAATTGTCAGTGTTGTATTGAATTTCTCTAAGGATATTGTATGCCTGGTTAAGTGTTTGACAATTTCTCATTTCAATTAGAAATGATTTGTATTCTGGCAGAAGGGATTTAAATTTGTTTAAGACCAACCCTTCGTTTCGGACTGGGTTAAACTCTAAATGTACAATTTGTTGAGGATCTTGTAGGTACTTAGTATTTATTCTATTTAATAGTTTATTTAAAGTATGATATGCGTCGTCGACGTTTTTGAAGCTTACCTTATGTATCCTGTTGATTATGCTGCTGTATGATTCGTTAACTCCGAATGTTGAGATTAGGATTGCTTTAATTGATGACCACGTTGGATCTAGTATTTTTTGAATTGTGTTTCTGGCTGCTCCTTGAATTTTGTGCAGGACGAGTCTGAATAGATACGCTTGATGGTTTCCCTGAGCCAAATTGAGAATGGTTTGTGCTTCCTCTAGCCACGAAGATAAAGCGTACTCTCTGTTGTCTCCATTATATACCGGTAGTCTGCGTACTTCCTTTAGTAATTCATCGAACGAAAGGTCCAATGGCAATGGTATTTCCTGTTCTGCCATTGTTTATATATTTTGTAGATGCGTTTAATTTATTTTATGAGACTTTTTGTCTCCACTGTACAGTTTATGGTACTGGAGGACCTTGTTACACTTTTATATTAGAATTCCTCAGTGTTTACCACAGGGAATCGAGCGCTTTTTCTTAAAATGCAGCTCACTGCTTTGCAATACAGTATATTAATTGGTGTAATTTTTTTTTTATTTTATTATTTTATTGATTTTTGTTAAAATTAGATTTTCTCTAATTTGGGTTTTGTTTTATTAAAAAGTTTTGTTTTTTGTTCCTACCCTAATAGTCTAAGTTTTCCTTAGCTACTTTTGTGGGCGTACTTTTCAAAACTTTTGTTTATTTTACTTCGACCAGATTTTCTCTAATCGAAGGAGTTTTTAAGTTCACTTTCACTTTACTTACGATTGTGAATGCAGGTAGGTTTTTTAAGTCAAAGGCGGATCCTCCCTCCTTAGACGAACGACTGCGCCAGTTATGTTGCTGATTGTACTCAACAACAAAAAAAATATTTATACTCTTACGAGTTCCTCACTTGAAATAAGAACACTGGTTTTTTATTATTTAAAAGAAACACTTTATTCAATAATAACTTTGTTTGACTGCAACTAACTATTACTGAACACCAACTGGACTGACTGGAACTGAATACTGTATTAGAACTAACTTGGACCAGAGTGGTCTCCTGCTTAAATAGTATTATTTTGATTAGGTCTGCAGTTTGCATTCTGTTCGGTGATCGTATCATTGCTTACATTTGGACATCTGCATGATACGATGTCTTTGTTTGTCGCATGGACCGACACCTGCATTTATGCTGATCTAAGCAAATATGCTTTTATTCTTGAAATGAAATCTTTATTATAAAAGTGCTGAATATGCATAATATTTATATTGATAAACAATTATTGTTGGATGATCGTATGACTCATGGGTAACTTAATATGTTATATGTTTATAAGAAATATTTGATATTGTATAGTGAGTCATACTTATAATGATTTGAACTTAGTAACTATAATGTAAGTATTACAATATAAGTTTTAATTAAACTTAGTAGTTATATCCTTATTATTAGGATTAGTATTGAGGTCTTGAGGGTTATGTGTAACTCTCGTACGGCAGCCGGTTCTACGCACCGGAGCGGCCTGTTTATCAACAACAGCCAAGAGCTTCCGAAAACCTTCAACGCGACAAGACGTTGTTACAACAACAGCACAATTATCAAAATAAATACAATCACTTTCTTCACAGAAATTAAACTACCTATACTATCAACGATTTCGCATACAATTGAAACAGAATTTTATTATTTTCTGTAGTAAAATGTATGCCTGTTGCTAGTGTTGCAACGGAAATTTTATTAACAACTGCAACTGGTTTTTCCCCTTTCTACGTAACTGTCATACCTACGGGCATTTGACTTATCCCAAATTAAAGTTTATTTAAAACCCTTCGCACTGAGGCACGAGATCAAGTAAATCTCAGCTCATCTCACCGCGAGGTGTTCGCACTGGCACCACAATACTTAATCTCGTTTGACATATGAAAAGACATTGACATACTAGTGACAGTTCGCGAGTCATACAATTTGTATGAATCTTGAGTGCAATTTTTTATAGAAATTTAGCTAAAATATATTTTATAAATATGCCACAATTTGAATTAGCATTGAATATACTTATTCATAAGTATTCTGAACTGCCAAAAAAGAATTACAAATGACAATGAAATTGATAGAATCGAAATCAGGAAATACTGGGCGAGACGTCGTCACTTACAGCAAAGGATTGCATGGTTGAAACAACAGCAGCACCAACTAACCCGGCTATTATTGAATCCTTCTAAAGAGTGGCATAAGGTAAGTCGCTAGTAGAAACTTCTTCGCAATTCAGTGGCTATGCGCCCGCTGCTAGTGATTGTTGATGATGATTCGACTACTTAGCACAATCTTCTGGGCTCGTTTTGTTTTGCCTAGCAGTTTTTTTCTCAATGCTTACTAAATTGCCTTAATCGATTGTGTTGTACAGCGCATCAACTACTCTTACGCGCTATCGCGTTCGAATTCTGGCCATATCACGTATCTCGCCCCATGTTTTATTCAGCGACGCATACTCATCATCCGATCTGTGCCACGAATTTCTGGAACGGTTCCATCTCATAGTGCGTCCAGTAATGCAGTTATCATCCTTACGTAATGTGTAACCTATCCACTGCCACTTTCGCCTACGAATCAATTCGTAGGTATCTGACCCGTGCGCCGACCCAGCTCTTCATTTGGTATAGTTTTAGACCAGGAAATTCTTAGGATTCGATGAAGACAGGGATTGACGAAAGCCTGCAGTTTGTTTGTAACGAATGCGGTTACTTTCCATGGGCTGCTCCCATTCAACAGCACAGATAGTACAGTACTAAAGAAGGAACAAATTCGACTACAAAATACATGAATACATACACATACACAAAACCATATATAGCATTAGCATATATTAACTACTTCATTGTTTTTTTATATAATCAATGGATGGGTTCAGAAGTTACCGAAGAGCACGAACTGCTCGCGAGCAGTTCCGGAACTTGTCGGTTATGCAGTCTGTGCCTGCTGAACGCGACTCTCGTTGTCACACACACCTCATACGAAAGTCAAGGAGAAAGAAGAAGAAGAAAAGTGCGAGCGGTGAGCAGAAATATTTCGTGCTCGGTGATCAATTGATCATGATCAGTTGAGCGGAAGTTGCTCAGTATCTTCTGAACCCACACTATGAATGCATCTTTTAATGATTTAATATCCGCAATCGATTCTGACATCATCCTATTGTTGTCTTCTGATATTCAATTTCTCTCCTTCATAACATTAAGAAAGTTTTCAATTTAAATTGGAATTGTTTGTGACACTTGGTTTCATTCTGCACACCAACTTAGTATGCGTCTGTAGCTTAGCTCGGTAACGCACCGGGCATTTTTTGCTACTCGAAACACGGTCTCTGCGGTTCGCGCCCCGCAACGGGACCAACTATTTTTTATTCTCAAATTCCCTCTGAATTAATTTCTCCGAGCTTAGTGGTTTCGTATGGATAGTAGCACTCATCAGGTCTTGCATCTTTGCAGCTATCCATGTGCAAGACGACCACGAAAGTGTGAGAATTCTGTTTGTATAAGCCGTGAAGGCGTGATTTTACTTGAACTACGAAACCACTAAGCTCGGAGAAATTAATTCAGAGGGAATTTGAGAATAAAAAATAGTTGGTCCCGTTGCGGGGCGCGAACCGCAGAGACCGTGTTTCGAGTAGCAAAAAATGCCCGGTGCGTTACCGAGCTAAGCTACAGACGCATACTAAGTTGGTGTGCAGAATGAAACCAAGTGTCACAAACAATTCCAATTTAAATTGAAAATGATTCGCACTTGTACATTTGCAAGAACATTAATACATAAATTAAGAAAGTTTTCATCAGCTTTGTTTACATCTCTTCTCGTTGTGTCCAGGGTGTCGTTTGATTTCTTAAGTTGTAATAATTCATTTTGAAAAAATTTTGCAAGCGGTTCCTCATTGACTCGGGATTCGACCATGATGACGATCCCTTGTTGTAACGACCAGACGATGGACCTTCATGATTTGGACGACTTGACGATGGACCTAGATCAATTGAACGACGGGACGTGGATGGACCTGGGTCAATTAACCGGCTTAACGATCGAGCTTCCTTCTCCCGTTTTATAAGAACAAGGGTGACTCACGCAAGCTCAACAACTATAGGGCAATCAAGTTAACATCTCACACATTGAAGTCTTACGAGCGGGTTGTCTGCAATCGATTGAAAGAGATTGTACGGTTGGATGACAATCAATGCGGCTTTGTGGAGAGTCGGTCCACAGTCGATGCTATTCAGTGCATACGTGTTACGATGGAAAAGCATCGTGATGCACGTACGGACTTGCACTTTGTGTTCATCGATTTGGAAAAAGCCTTCGATAGAGTACCTCGTGATCTGATATGGGTGGCCCTAAGAGCACTTAAGGTCTCCGAGGCATATGTCAAGATGATACAAGACATGTATGATGGGGCAACTACTAAAGTTAGATGCACAGCTGGTGAGTCTGAAGAATTTCCGGTTAGAGTAGGAGTTCACCAAGGCAGTGTATTGAGTCCTTTGCTCTTTAACATCATCATGTTCTATTTACTAACACTCATCTCTGACGGCCTGGAAATATCCCGTCTCTTCGCCGATGACATTGTCCTGGGTAGCAAAGACATCGTTGCTTTTGCAGGCTGCACTGAATAAGTGGTGTAAGATACTGGAGGATCATAGACTGAGGATTAGCATATCAAAGACTGAGTATCTTTGCTGTCCTTTTTCAGATCCAGAGAGACCGATACCAGATTTCTACATTAAAGGAGAGCAGTTGAAGTCCTGTACAAGGTTCAAATACTTGGGCTCGATGGGCAACAAAGAAGCTACCCGCGATGACGACATCGCATCAGCGTCGGTTGGATGAAGTGACGAGAAAACTCTGGAGTTTTCTGCAACAAGAAAATGCCACGAAAGCTTAAAGGCAAGTTGTACAAAACGGTCGTACGTCCCGCACTCATGTATGCGTCTGAATGCTGGACTATGTACAAGACATATGAAAGCAAAATGACTGCGACCGAGATGAAAATGCTACGGATGTCAGCCGATGTGACCAAAAAGGATCATATCAAAAGTACCTATATCCGAGGCAGCTTGTTCGTTGAGCAACCGATCACTGAAAAGCTCGAATATCGTCGTATGGATTGGAATTGCCACGTTCTAAGGCGTCCGTTTGAGAACCCTGTCATGAAGGCACTATCAACGAATGTTCCATTTGCTGGAACCAAACGCCGAGGCAGACGGAAACACACATGGATCGATCAGATGAAAAAGCAACAACAACGTGTTAATCTTGGCGATGATACGATCCAAGACCGTGCTGCCTGCAGAAGGAAGCTGAGATTATACCGCCAGAATGGGCGAAGTGCCAACACCACAGGCAGAGCAACGCGAAGCCGCAGAGTGGTATGAAAGGGCAAGGAAGAAGAACGATGGAGCTGAATGAATTGAACGACGGGACGTGGATGGAATTGGGTCAATTAACCGGCTTAACGATGGACCTGGATCGATTGAACGACGGCACGTGGATGGACCTGGGTCAATTAACCGGCTGGATGATCGCACCTTATTGATTTCTTCGGTGAAAGCTTCGAAGGATCCACCAATGCTTTTGTTGGTTTTGCGGGACCCACTTACTTACTTGTATTTTCGCGTCATATTGTGTATTTTAACCTGTATTTCGTCTTTGGTAAATATAAAGCCGAGGTCTTCCATTTTTTTTGTAATGGTTAAAAAAATATGGCCGTTCTTCTTCGAGCCTCGAAGTTGGCCAATGTTGTCCTCCCAACACTGAATTAGAGCTAATTCTTGCGATTTGGACCAAATAATTTTTTTTCCTGTCATCCATCATGTGACCAGACTGACTTGTGAAACAGTTATTCTAATGACCGAAATATCGGGATTTACTAATTAAAATTAGTGAATGAAACTCATAAACATTGATCTCATTCGCACTTGATTCATTGGGACACAAATAACACAAACAAACAAATAATGATATTTGAAAATTGTCAACTTCTACAGAAGCTTAGTTTACCTGCTTACATTTGGTTTCAGAACTTCAGAAGCTGTCCGAAGGCGGCCCATGTACTTCGCTTGCGGTAATTGATTCGCGGCATTGGATCTGTGTGCCCGGCAATGCAACAAATATGTTAATTTTCTTCGAGAAGAAAATGGCAAAGAAAACAAAAGAAATGTGTGTTTCGAAACAACGTCCGCGATTAAGAATATGCCTGTATCTATTTGCGATCGTGATCTTCCCGCCCGACACAAAACGCTTTTCAACTTATAGATAAAAATAAAATTTTACGTACTATACACAAATCGCGACCAAAATATAAACAAAACATAAACAAATAATGACACTAATTTGACATTTGACAATTGCCAAATGAATTCACAATTATAAAATGAAGTTCACAATGCACTGAAAATGCAGATGCTTGATCTCGTCATCAAGTATTTATATGGAAGATCAAGTAAAATTTTACTTGATCTCGCTCGAGATTAAATGATTATGTTTCCACTTCGTGGGAACAAAGAAGCAATTGACAAGAAGGGTTTTTCAAATTAGATTAGCTCCGTCGCTATTGGTCGTAGAAAAAACCTTGTTGGATGAAATTTGTAGTAAATTTTGTGCTCTACAAAACTGGGATACATGTATTTTGCGTTAAAATAGAGTGGAACGGAGTTATAGTCGAAAAACTGATAAAAGTGTTAGTTTTTCCAATGTAGCGGGGGAACACAGGGGGGAGAGTGACGCAAACTTCGATTTTTTACTACCACACTGACCTCTACAATATATGAAAAATTCAGAACTACCGAACCTTTTGCATGCTAACCCCTCTTATTTGGTCTCTATTTATTGGATTATAACTGGGTTAACAGAATTGGGGTTATGGGGACGATTCCATGATAACAAAGAAAATACGAGGTTACTTGGGAAGCGAAGCAACCAACTAAAAGAAAATTAATTAAGAACGACTCGAGGAAGTACGCACTGTCAAGCGCACGAATAAAGTTGAGATACAGTAAAACCTTTCAAATTGGACCACCCTCGGGACCGAAGCAAAGTGGTCCAATTGGCAGGTGGTTCTCTTATGCAGGTTCCTTTTTAATCGGACCGGTCCATTTATGCAGGTTCCTTTTTAATCGGACCAGTCCATCTAAAAGGGTATCTTTCCAATATGGTTGCAGTTTTAGAAGTAAGAAACATTAGGGATATACATATAAATATAATAAAAACTAGGAAAATTCCCATTTCGCATAAATTAGCAGAATTCTTTTCATTTAAATAGACAGAATTTTAACAAAACTAAAGAAATAAATAGCAGAATTTGAGAAATAACAGACTTTAAGACGAGCTTCGTTCGCTACGCTCGCTCCGCACTTAAGGGATAACAACCCTCAGAAAATAGACCTAATTCTCTCTAGTTAAATAGAGAGAATTTTCCTAATGTTTGCGAAATGGGAATGCTCCAAAAATTAGCATTAAGGAATTTCTTTATTCGAAAATATGTATGTATTTTATACAAACAAAATCAGATGCATATTCAATATTAAATATATTTATATAAATTTTATTTGCACAATGCTAAAGTGATGATACATTGGCAATAAACAGATGGTTATTTTACAGCAGTTCTTATTGTTGCAAGAAAAAGTCAGTGATCTTCTTTTGAATTAGTGATTTATCTTTAACGGCGCATAATAATTTTTGAGAACAATTGTTCAACGATGACCAAACTTCATCTAGTCCATTTTCGATAGAGAATTCCTTTAAAATGACCAAATGTTTGAGAGCCTCTTTAAATGTTAGAGACGTGGGTTCGACGAGTATGGAGTCTACTTCTTCTTCCGATGACGAACCGATTTCAGCTTATCCAGCTGAGGAAATTTCTGCCTGAACGGACTCGAACAAATCAGATTCCCAATTTTCGGACAAGTCATTGTAAGCCACAACATTATTATCGATGTTAATAAACTCCTCAGGCAAATCCAATTCAGTGTCGAATACCTCGTCACAAATTCTGCTTTCTTCTGGTTCCGAAAATCCACATTTCTTTAAACAATTGGAAATGGCAGTTGAAGGCACATCTTCCCATTTATATACAATACATTTATTTACTGAGTTAGTAAACAGAGCCGTTTCATCCAAATTAAAAATATTATTGGGTTCGTAGCCGGCACAAATAGTTTTTTTGAAGTCCTCGCAGCTGCTACTATTGACATCCGCCCCTTCGCCACTCAGAATTTTAAAAACAATATTATGCCTTGGTTTGAAGGCTTCGAGCCATCTATTAGATGCATGAAAATTTTCAATTTTTAAATTTTTCGCAATGGTAAGTGCTTTAGCCTGAAGAATCGTTCCTGAGATCGGTATGTTTAATTCTCTAGCTATTGAAAACCACTTAAATGTCATCATGTCTATTTCGGCGAAAGACAAACATGGTTTTATCCGTTTCCTTTGCAAAAAAGAAAATTTCTCGAACGAATTTAAAATATCCTCCTTGGAGCTTAAAATTCTTTGGATTTGAGACTCATTTTGAAAAAGTCAAAATTCAAAAGAATTTCACAACTTTTAATCGTCCACTTTAAACACCGAAACACTTGCAGGCAAATAAACAGTAAACACACGCGTTGCCGAAAAACTGGACAACTGTACTTTTTCACATGAAAGAATGGGTATTTAGCTGTCCATTAGAATCAATAACTCATTTTTTACCAAAATGTCACTTGGACCACTCTTGCTCTAAGTCCTTCATATGGCAATGGCACATGGGTCCAGATCCAAATATGCAGCGACAGCAATTTGGTATACATACACATCGCAAGTCTATAGATGGTCCAATTAAAAAGGTAAGTTTATTAGCGAACGCTTGACATGAGTGTGGTCCATGGCCCGATTGTTAGGTGTCCCGATTATAAAGGGAAGTTTGTATGGAGATTAGCAAGGAAAGAATGAAATAGGGTCCGATTGAGAGGTGGTCCAATTATGTAGTGTCCCGATTCGCAGGTTTTACTGTAGTTAGACAAAGTGCAGCTTTGTGTTTATTAATTTAAAGTGAACACCTCAACAACAACAGCAGTCGAAGTTCGCATCTACTCGCACTTGTCATTGTTAAGTGAAATATGTGGAGAGAATCGACAGATTTTCTTTCAGCATTCCTAATTTTACCTTCATGGTATGGTATGTCATAGTATGTAATAATAAAAAACAGTTGCATTTTTCGAAATTCTTGCTCTGATATGACGGTAAAAGAAATTGCAATAACTGAAATTCTGTCATCTTCAAATCTCAAAATCGATCTTCTTAGCCAGCATTATTAACATTATCCGGCAACTCTTTGCAGACAAGCCAGACAAGTCAATACGCTGGCACCTTCTAACCTAAATCCTGCAGGACATGTAATTTGAGCTTGAGATCCAAATAGTATACCATTTGGAGCACTGATAATTGTATTATAATAATTTCCGGGTAACGTGTCACACTCAATGACTGCAATGAAAACCAATGGTCGCGGTCCTGGAATCCTTCTGATATGGATCTGACTTTTCTGTTTTCTCCTCTATATGCTTCCCCCTCCGGTAAATTTAGTACAGATAACTGTCAATTTTTGGATCTGAGAAATATTCCCACAGACGCCATACCCCGCCGTCTTGTCAAAAAAAAAAATGTCAAGTTGTTGTCAAACCATCATGTTATGCCACCCGTCCGTGAAATTGTATGTGCTGAAAAAAGTGAAATTGTGAAGAGTACGGAATGAAACTCTGGGCTTTCGCGACATTTTTCGGTTAATTAGGCAAAACGAAGTGTATGATCGGGAAATTTGTCAAAATAACCGGAAATGTCCTATTTACTAGACTAGAGCACTAAAATGTCGCCATGTTTCATATGTTGCTTATGGAATACAGAAAAAAAGTAGTTGAGTTTTGGGTTTATAATTTTGTTTTAGGGATCTTAAGTGTTCATAAAGGAATTACAATCAATAACTTCCGACTGTACCATAATTCAAATGGAACTTGCTTGAATGACAACAATCTGGTTTGACCAATTAAAGTGAACCAGTGGTGCTCATTCCACAAATGGAAATTTCGCAAATGTAATGTTTTCTCGAATTTGCAGGATTTAAGGTGAACAAAAATTTAAGATTAGGTTTTCAATTGTTGTATCAACCATGATATTTCAATAGATTTCGCTTACAAATTGATTGCCTAAGGAAGTCGTTCCTCTCTTTCAGTAAATTCGCTTGTAATTGAAGCAGCTTGTTCGCTTCCGCCAACTTCACCACCATATTTTCGGATGATTTGGCTTTGTGCTCTTCTATTGAAAGCTGTCTCCTAGGCATAAGATATAAAGAAGTGGGTCTAGTCTGGTTGTTCGGTGTCGTGACTTCTTCCATGTCGCACTGCTCTTCTCCCTTCTCTTCTCCATCCTCTCCCTCCACGACTCCCTCAATCTCTACCTCGCTTGTTCGTTCAGTCGCAGTGAAGCACCGCTTTCGAGTGACGATATCAATGGACCCCAATTAACTGTTCGGTCATTTACGAAGATTTCATCAAATTTATCCATATATTGCAATGGTATACGACCTCGACCTTCAATACAAAAAAAATATAAGTACAAATATTTTTTATATTAGCCGCTTTCGATGAATTGCGGAGTCAGTTTACATTTAGATAGAAGCAAAATTAGTTGACGTTCAATCAATTGACTTTCAGCTTTGATCAGATGAAATCCCATACGAGACCTGGATTTAAACCGGTCTGTCGTTTTATATGAAAATGCTCTGAAATCCGGTGAATCGAAAGCGGCTATTGATACAATAATTTCTCACTTACCAGAACTTTTATTGTTGTCTTTTATTAATTTGTACTTTTTTTTATGTTTTGCATTTTACTGTCCAGGAAATCTTCGTTGGGCACCTTAAATCCGGCTGAAATAATCTTTTGCAGTATTCTGGTCCACAATGCTTTTTCTCCGTTTTGGGATCTCTAAAACGGTGATTTTTTTTTGTGATAAGCATCCAATAAAAACTTCATGGCTGCGTCGGTCTATTTGAAAGTTTCTTCGGCTTCATAATACATACATTTGAAATTAATTTCTTAACCCGGGAGAGGTAACCCTTTTTTGTATGCTGGGGTTGGTAACCGTGAGTCATTTCGACTCATAGGCAATTATATGACAAAATCAGTCTTTAATTTTTAAACAATTTGTCCAAATTTACAACATTTTTTTGTTTGTTTTTATTTCTTTATTTTCAGTCTTTTAGTAACTTAATAGCCTTCTTGTAACATAAAATTAGAACTAGAATCAAGAACGAAATAAAGGTAACATGATAAATTATGACGTTTTACTTCAAAAATTCAAGAGAATTCAACAACCACTGAACGAAACATTATAGAACTAAAAATACTTCAATGACTCAATAAGATATACTGAAAACAAAAATAGTCTTATAAGGATATAATCTTAGGATTATTGCAATTGGTTTGATTTGCATTTCATACACACTCTGATCATGTGTTCACCACATATCGGTTTATGACAATCACTGCAGCTCGTTTGTGTCTTCCTTCGCTTCAAATAATGGCAAAAGTTGCAATACGTTCGGTTAATAAGGCGTTGCTGTGATACGTCCATGCTTCCTGGAACATCTGGTACTCCACATCTCAAGATTGACTCTCGAAGGTCTCTTGAAATTGGGAGAGTAAGCCGATATGCCATCCAAGGTTCACTTAGATTGCGCACCAACTCCATCATAAATTCAAATCTGGAAAATGGTTTTCCTTCTCGTCGATCTTTGTAAAAATTATGTAGATAAACTACATAAGAGTTCACAGCCGCAATATTCAAAATGTTGTAGAAAAATGCTAGAGGCCACCTCTTAGTTTTCCTTCCCGTATTAGTGTCTTGGCAGAGTCTATCTAGAACGTCTACACCTCCTTTGGTAGTATTATAATTGAGAATAATCTCCGGTTTTCGACTTCCTGGACATACTGAAGCATCGTCATGAACCGTAGATATGAGTGTTACGAGCTTCTGCGCTGTTGGCTTATATGAAACTGCTGTAATAGTATTAGAGAACAAAAAGGCTGATGAGCCAGGCTTTCTGCCATTAAATTTTATGTCGACGAACTCAGAAGGTAATTCTTTTTTATTTTTTCGAACAGTTCCAATCATAGTTATTTTGTGGTCTATGAGTAATGTTTCGGCCAAAGGAATACTTGTAAACCAATTGTCCATGGTGAGGTTTCTGTTAGACCCAGAAAAAGGTTCAATAAGCTTGAGCGTGTAGTAAGTGCCAGCAGCTTCGTCACTTGGGTTGGATCCTTTCCCAGATAAACAATAGCATTGCACATATATTTCGTTGCATTATCGCAAATCATTATTACTTTTATACCATATCTATTGGGTTTGTTCGGGATGTACATACGAAACGGGCATCTTCCACGGAACCCAACAAGCTGCTCATCTATTGTGAGGTATGGTCCTGGTCGGTAGTTTGTTTTGCAGTTATTAACAAATATTTCCCAAAGCTGTGATATAGGAGCTAATTTAGTATTTCTTTGATCTCTTGTAGTCCGATCATCAAAGCGTAGGGCTCGCAGCAAAAACTTGAATCTAGCCTCTGACATAATGGCACGATGCTTATCACCGCAGTACACTGGGTTATGCAGAATTTGTGAATTCAGGTGGTTGTTCTTCATCGCAGCTGCATAGTATAGGGAACCAAAGAGTCCCATCAGTTCATCTTTCGTCAGGTCACCAGTTGTACTTTTACATTGCACCTTATACGTCGATCTCAATGTCTCAATTTCTTTATTCGTATTTCGTAGAACTATATCAATGATGTCTTGAGAGAAAAAACTACTAAAGCACTCTAAAGGTGTTTTTGCAGAGCGTGCATTGCATAAAGTACCTGCCATTGTGTGGATGATATTTTTGGCCATCGTTTGAGTGTTGGGGATTTTTTCGGGTTGGGTTTTCCATTCGTAGCCGTTTTTCCCAACTTTACTACTTTCGTTCCAACTTAGGATGGGTGATGTGTCGTCACTGCCATCTTCAATTTGATTATCTGATGACTCACCTTTTCTTTTTTTGCCGGAGCCTTGTTTTTTCTTGATTTCTGGATGCTTTCTTTTTTTCGCCATTGAGTCTTCTTCTAAATTTTGGATCGTATTCATCAATTCATCGTCGTCAATGATATAGTCTTCTGGCAGGGGCTCATATTCTGAGCCAGAATCAGTATCAGATTGCAACTCTAAATTGTCTGCCTCTTCATCATCAGAATCCATGCTCTCTAAAATTTCGAGTATCTCCTTCTCCGTTACAATTTTGTTTCCTGCCATCTTATCTGTAGAAAAAATATTGCGTACTTATAAGTGCTATTGTTGGTACCCATAAGTCAAAATGACTCATAAAATATCATGTCATGGCTGGTAACCATAAGTCAGAATGACCTGCAAAATTTGTAGTTAAAGGGTAACCGTAAGTCATATTGACTCACTTGGTTTAGATAAACAGGTTCTTACCTAAGGAGAGAGTCGACTTTTCGTTCCACTTCCACCGGACTCACATGCACAACTAAACTGGCTAAGATGTTCTGAGCGCTCATGCATATCGCGGTACTTATTCAGAGAGAGGTATGGTTGCAAATTTTATAGTGAGTCAAGATGACTAACGTTACCTTTCCCGGGTTAAAAAAAATTATTCAATAAAAAATATACTGTAATATTTCCTCTGTTGAGCGAAACCAAAACGAAACCAGGTTCGTTAGATATTCTTGTGCTGAATAATGAAACACTTCGATTGAAAAACACACACACTTTATTTACAAAACGAATTACACACGCGTACTAACAACAAACGTTAAAACTAGCAATAACAACAACGACGGCACTACCTCCCGCTTTATAGCGATCCAACCGCCACTGAGTGTCGATTATTATTACTTCTCATCGATCATTCGAGATTATGATGAAGCTTAGTACAGTGCGTGTTGTAAGAGATACCCACTGCGTACACACAACACTGCCTCCTCATTAAGCCTGTTCGTCCTGAACAGAAGATGCTACGGCCCGCCCACATCTCCTTGATGTGGTGCCAGTCGGTCCACATGAACGATTTTCATTTTCGCTTTCGGTTTCTGATGCTCCTGAATGCGATACACCACATCATTCAATCGGGTAATAATCTCGTATGGTCCTTCCCAATTCTGTCCTGGTTTTCCGTATTCCCAACAGTCGGCACATATCGCTGAATACTCCAGACTCGAAATTTCTCCCTTGATCAGAATGCAGCTCACACGGTACTCCGTATCGACACACCCAATTTTCTACAATCTGTTCTGCCACCGTTATCGCTTCTTGATTCGGAATAGGGTACACCTCCGTCCATTTACTGAAGTAGTCAGCCACCATCAAGGTATACCGGTTTCCTCGATCGTTGGCTGGGAACGGTCCAGCAACATCCACTGCGATTCTCTTGAATGGCGCTCAAACTACATAGGTCCTAAGGGCTCCTCTTGGCTTTTTAGCTGGTCCTTTCACAGCAGCGCAACTTGCACATCTGCGGCACCACTCCTCAATATCGTGTCGAGCGTGCAGCCAGTAAAACCTTTCTCGCACCTTTGACAGGGTTTTATTGACGCCAAGATGTCCACCGGACGTTCCTTCGTGTAATTCGTGCAACACTTCAGCGACTTTATTCCGTGGAAGTACCAACTGCATTATACTTGATGATCCATCTGTTGACTCCCACTTTCGTTTCAGCAGACCATCCTCAACATGAAGAGAGTTCCACTGCGCCCAATAGCCCTTCGTGGTTGGCCCATATGCTGACACCTTGCTCCGGCTGAGCCTCCTTCCAGACAAGAATCGAACCGATGTCTTCATCGTTTAGCTGGGCTTTCCAGATTTCCGCTGAACTCCATCCTTCCATGGGCAGCATAGTCAGAATTCGCGCATTCGCAGCTTCCGTCTTCTCTAAGCGGTTACAGTACTTGCACATCACTGGGCATGGACGGCGCGACAAAGCGTCGGCATTGCTATGGACTTTACCTCTTCGATGGACCGTCTCGAATTCATATGACTGCAGTCGTTCGACCCATCGTGCTACCTGCCCTTCTTGAAGTTCAGTAACCATCTTGATGCCGAATGATCTGTTCGCAGAATAAACTTCTGGCCATATAGGTACTTGTGGAAATGTTTCGTCGCTTCGATCACAGCCAGTAGCTCCCTTCTTGTCACGCAGTAGTTCCGCTCGCTCTTGGATAACACGCGACTGAAGTAAGATAGGACTTTTTCCTCGCCGTCAATCTGTTCAGAAAGTACTGCGCCGATTCTGGTATTGCTCGCGTCAGTATCGAGGATGAATGTTTCCTTAGGCCTGGAATACGTTAACACGGGTGCTTCACATAATTCTTTCTTTAGCATTTCAAATGCAAGCTGGCATTCCCTGTCCCATAAAAATGGCTGATTCTTTTCGGTTAAACGGTGAAGACATTTGGCGATTTCGGCGAAATCCTTCACGAATCGTCGGTAGTAGGTTGCCAAACCCAGAAAACTTCGGAGCTGGTGTTTATCCTAAGGCACCGGCTAGTTCTTTACAGCTTCAGTTTTCTCGGGATCCGTCCGTATACCTTCCGCTGATACTATATGTCCTAAGTACCTGACCTCTTTGCTGAAGAAAGTGCACTTCTCCGGACTCAACTTCAAATTGGATGCACGAAGCCTCGCTAAAACCACTTTGAGATTTGTTACATGTTCGTCGAAGCTTTTGCCAATTACGATTATGTCGTCCAAGTACACGAGGCATGTCTTCCAGCATAAGCCACGTAGCACACACTCCATCAGACGCTCAAATGTAGCCGGTGCGTTACACAGCCCAAAAGGCATTACAACAAATTGCTACAGTCCGGATCCAACCGAAAATGCTGTTTTTTCGCGGTCACTCTTCTCTATTTCCACTTGCCAATATCCGCTTTTTAGATCCAACGTCCAACCATTTCGCATCACCCAAGGTGTCCATAATGTCGTCGATTTGAGGCAGCGGATAACTATCCTTCTTCGTCACATTATTCAGCTGCCTATAGTCCACACAAAACCGAGTGCTTCCGTCCTTTTTCTTCACAAGCACTACTGGCGATGTCCACGGACTATTCGAAGGCTCGATGACGCCTTGTTTCTCCATATCCTGGATCATTTTATTCCTTTCTTCGCGCTTGGCAATCGGTAATCGTCTGGGGGTTTGTCTGATCGGTTTGGCACCCTGAGTATCGATTCGGTGTGTGAACTTATTCGTCCTGCCTTGGTCACTGTGTGGAAAAGAGATCTGCGAACTCAGTGATTAATTGCACAGCACATGATCATTGTTCTGACGACAAATTGTTTGTCATTATCATCGCATCGGCTAAATCATTCCTAGCTGTAGTCTTGCCAGCTGCATGGATGAGAGATTCGTCTGGAACGTTCATCGATGTCACAGAAACAATAGGCTGACAGTTTCCCAGTAGATCACCTTCCTTCACTCTCACGTCTCTATCTGAAACATTCATTACTCTTATCGGCACATAGTTGTCTTTGCCGACCTTCGCCAGACTTCGTGCTACTATCGTTGGCTCTACCACGTAGAAAGGATGACCTCCAGGACCCCCATCAAGCTTGGCTCGCAGTATTGTCTCCGATGTTTTCGGTACGTGTGCATCCTCGGTAACCAAGACTCGCAGCTTCGGTGTTTCCTTATCGGGAATTTCTGCGACGATCTCCACGTTGCGCCATTTGAGTATCCTTTGACCCAAGTCCAGGGTAAATCCATGCGATTTCAGGAAATCCATTCCAAGGATACATTCGTCGGTTATGTCTGCAACCAGGAACTTATGGGTGAAAATCACATCTCCCAGCTGAACTCGTCTGGCGATCTCACCATGTACTGATATCGTTGCTCCAGTCGCTATTCGTAGCACAAATTTCCCGTCGTTCGTGAATTGTACCCCTTTTGCGATGTCTGGTCTCAGGATTTATTTTGTTGCTCCCGTATCAATTGTGATGATGCACGGTTGGTTACCAATCAAACTGGATCAGCACAGATCGTTTTCACCCCGATGCACTCGTGAGACGGTGATGGTAGTTCTGGGGGCATCGTTTCCACAAGCCAACCTCTGCCCCGCGAACTTGGCTTTTAGATGTTTCCCGACTCCCTAACAGTGGGAGCGGGTTGGTCCCCACTTAGTCCACTTGGTGCTCCATCCCTTTCAGCGCATTTGCAGCAGAGCGTCCACGGTTTTCTTGGTTTCTTACAATTTCTTTGAATATGACCCTGTTTGCCGCAATTGTAGCATTTGACAGAACCTGCGCTGGTTGAATTATTCGATGTGTTAACTCGCTGGCAGTCACATTCATCGACAACTTCGCGAACACGAGCACAATTACGGGCAGCTTGTTTGGCAGCTTCGAAAGTCAAGCTGTAGGCGAGCGCATCTCTAAGCGTCCTCTTATCAGCAAGTCGCAATGTCTGTTGATCTTGTAGCGCAGTTGTGAACACTTCGACTGCTGTCTCGTTTCGATGTTCCGGATCAGAAGTCGGATATGACAGGAGAGCCAGCCGTTCGATATCTTGAGCCAGTTGCTGTAGAGTCTCTCCTGGCTTCTGAATACGGTTTCGGAGTTGTGACCGGTAGATTTGTTTCATGTGGTCATCTCCATACCGAACATCTAATGCTTTCACCAACTCTGAATACGAACTATGCTGCGAAGCCGGAACGGACTGCAATATTTCCGCCGCAGGTCCTCGCAATGCCAAAATGAGAGCAGTGGCACGCTCGCTATCGGTCCAGTTGTTCACTACTGCAGCGGCCTCGAACTGTGTCCTGTATATGCTCCAAGACGTTTGTCCATCAAAGACTGGCGCCTTCAGATTTTTCACGGCCGATTCAGTCTTGATGACTCCCGATGTTTTAACGCGTTCCAACTCGCTTTTTAATTTTTCGACTTCCACGGCAACCGTCTCAAATTTGCCATCCATTTTCATGAGTTCGTGTTCGAATTTCTTGGAGGCTTCTCGTAGTGTCTACTTAATTCGTAGACACTGCGTTGAATTGACGATTAGAATAATAAAGTACGAACGATATTCGGATAGTATTCACATATATTTATAATTCGACTATTCGCGACGACGGCTCCAACCAGACAGACAGGTCCCGCCAATTTTTCCTTCAATTATTCATTAATTTACAGAATTCAGGTTTTTAGAACAATTTACAGAATACTAATACAATCATAGAATGTGTAGACTTTAATTCAGCTGATAGTTCAGTGGCTTTGGGACAGCGTCAACGTCAAAGCCTGTTGACACTTAATCGAAAACAAAAACAAACATCGGATTCGCATGGACGTCCACAATTCTTCGAGGGAGGACAATATTAGATAAGTAGATCCGTTTGATGTTATCTGTGGAATTTGATTCTTTGTGTTTCTTTTTCTTTCAGCCGGAGATCCAGATCCAAACAGGAGGAGGGCCAGATAACGACGTGGATCGAGAGACGGTCAACGAATACTCTGTGGAATACAACTAAGTAAGCGTTTTGATTGATATGTTTATTAACTGATTATTTATTATGCTTTCCCATTTCAGGTCGATGATCCGCAAACATTCTCCCGGGCGTTGAAACATTGGGTTTGTTTCAAGATGAATGAATGTTGAGGGGTTAAGTAGATTCGAAGGAATAATGTCGCGATATATACGCGGGATTTCCCCCATGCGCATAGACGACATCCCGGAACTAGGGGTTTTACGGCGCCCCGACTCGCCGATCTCGAACGGAGGAAAGATAGTTTGAAGGAAAATAACAAAGGATAGGATTTTGAGAGAGCTTGGCTTACTTTTGGTCTATGGCTGGCACAGATATCGAAGACTGGTTCAAGGTTGGGACTGCATCGGAGTTCCCAATAGCGACTGGTAAGAGTTTATATGATCAGTGGGTTGAGCGTAGTCTATCATTCTCAAACCATGTATTAGCATTGGGAAGAAATTGATTCAGCTGTGGACTAGCATTAGTAAATGGGGATAGTTTCATTGGTAGCCTAGATCTCGAGTTGTTCGCCGTTGATGTAACTGGTGACGTATATGCCATAGATCCAACTGGAAGACACTGTAACATTTTCGATCCTTGACTGGCTAATGGCTGGGGTCCATAGTTACTCATCGATGGCGTGTTATACGCACATAGTCGGGGCAGGGCATTGTTCGAATTGAACCCAATCGCCGGAGTCGGACCCTTGACATTGGCCCATATTGAAATATTTTGCATGCTAAATCTTAGATTGGTTAAATGCTGATTACTTCGATTAAGACCATCGGCAGTTGTCGGCAAATTGGGAGACTTTCCCAGTGGATACGATCTGTATGAAGCATTCACGGGTGGGGAAATATTTTGACTTTGACTCAACGACGGCGATGTCGTTCGCAACGAATGGGTGACGGGGATAATGTTAGTCAGGGCATTCATTTGAAGTTGCAATGGGGTTTTGGAGATGTAGGGTGCATTCTGTCCAGCGGGTGGGGTAGGATGAAAAGATGTTTGTTGTTGAGGCTGTTGGTTTTGTTGTTGCTCTTGCGTATTGTTCATGCATTGCGGATTTTTACTATCCTGTGGCCATGGTACACCGAAACCAAAGAAATTCATATGATTAAAACCTCGTGGTGGCATATGTATACGTTGAGAGCTCTCTAAGAGATGCTTATTGCGATTACTTTGGGATTGTTCGTTTCCTATTATAATATTACGTGAAGGCAAAGGATATTTGTCGGGATTGTGAATAAATCTATTGTTGGCTGAATTTGCTGTGTTGGAAATATTTAAATCTGTTGAATTGTTGGATATCGGCTGTTGCTGTGGATGATTCTTCATGCTTGTTTGGACTGGCCCCAACAATGTCCATCCTAACGCTGTTGATTGTGCAACTGGAGTATACTCAGGACCAGTACGGATCCCTTCACGAATAAGAATTGGATAGACGTCGGATCCCAATAGGATGTCAATAGCTCCCGGCTCTGAGTAGTTTGGATCTGCCAGTCGTAAATTCTCTAGATGTGGATAGTTTGGGAGCAGAAGCGGTATCGATGGAAGGTGCGTGGTCAGTGAAGGCATTATGAAGGCCTTGACGCTTGTTAGGATTATATCGTCGAATCGAGAGCTTATATTGAATTCGACTGATTTATACGATGTGCCGGTATGTACACCGCCAAGACCAGAGACACTGGCAACGGTAGGTGTCGTCTTGATCCCAAGTCGTTCGAAAGCAGCGGTGGTAATGAAGGAAGATTGTGATCCTGTGTCGATCAGAGCTCGCAAGATACAATGTTTGCTTTTAGTTTGAACTTTTAAAAGCGCAGTGGATAAAAGTACATGTCCATGGAGATTATATGTGTGAAGTGTTGTGACTTCGGTTCCAGCATTCGACGGTTGAGCGATGCTCGGTTTTTCAGTGAGGTGCAAAAGCGTATGGTGCCTTCTGCTGCAGTGAAAGCATCCTCTTTCACTCGGACAGTTTTGCGCTGTATGTCCCGAACCAAGACAGTTGAAGCACAATGGTTTTTCATTAACTATTTGGATTCGTGTTGGTACGGGTTGTTGCATGAATTGAGGGCATCGACGGATGTGATGATCCTGTCCACATAAACTGCAGGTGACAGATTTGGTAGCTGTATACGATTGTATATTATACGTTCGAGAGGATTTGCTGGGCGCGTCATCGGGCAGAGCTTCAAGAACACGAAACCGACCTTCTAGAAAGCTCAAGTACTGCCTTAAAGTAGGAGGTTCGGTATTAATACAGATATGTTGCTCCCACAACCGTTTCGTTTCTTGAGGGAGATGACGCGTTTGATTGAACACGATTGCCAGATCCCACTTTTCCACTGGAACATCTAAAGCTTTAAGAGCGGCGATACTCTCGTTCGTGTTGTCGTATAAGGACTTGAGACTTGTAGCTGTCTCCTTGGTGACCGTTTTTTCTAAAAACAGCATAGCCAGCTGGCTATTCATAAGCAATCGCTTATTTTCGTAGCGTTGGTTGAGTGCCTTCCACGCGTCTTCAAAGCTGTCATCGGCCATGTTATATGATCGAAGCAGCTGGGCGGGTTCTCCAGAGACTGAGGATTTTAAATAATGAAGTCTCTGAACACTAGTCAGCGAATCATTATTACCGACCAACGACTGGAACATGTCGCGAAAATATCTCCAGTCGGAATAGTCCCCGGAAAAATTGGGAAGGTTGATTGGTGGAAGCGTGATCGATGTGCGATGGTTACAGGTCTGGGGTACCACCGGCAGAGGAGGCTGAGATGTGGAGGGGGCTGATGGCATTTTCTCATCGAGGGTATCAGTGATCTGTCCGACCCATTCGTAGCAAAGGTCTTCGAAAAACTCGTAAGTCTCTTTAACGAAGTACGGTAGATCCCGATCGGTAACGGTTGTGCAAATTTGGGCATGTGTATTGCTAAACTTCTCCCAAAGAACTCGTAGACCATCCAACCGTCCCTTCAAATAACCTACAGTGATGCGATCTTTAGCGCACTTTTTGTAGTTTTTTACGAAACTTTGAATGGCTTCCCCAGTGGCTTTCTGTTGCGCAACCAACCCTTCGACCAGTTTCGCTTCAGCCATTTCAACCCGTCAAAGTAGACACTCTCAAGGGTAATGCAGTGTAGGAAAAAAGGGATACAGGGAGAAATTAGAGACTCACCAGTATCCGGCTCGACGGACCAATAAATGTCTACTTAATTCGTAGACACTGCGTTGAATTGACGATTAGAATAATAAAGTACGAACTTAATTCGTAGACACTGCGTTGAATTGACGATTAGAATAATAAAGTACGAACGATATTCGGTTAGTATTCACATATATTTATAATTCGACTATTCGCGACGACGGCTCCAACCAGACAGACAGGTCCCGCCAATTTTTCCTTCAATTATTCATTAATTTACAGAATTCAGGTTTTTAGAACAATTTACAGAATACTAATACAATCATAGAATGTGTAGACTTTAATTCAGCTGATAGTTCAGTGGCTTTGGGACAGCGTCAACGTCAAAGCCTGTTGACACTTAATCGAAAACAAAAACAAACATCGGATTCGCATGGACGTCAACAATTCTTCGAGGGAGGACAATATTAGATAAGTAGATCCGTTTGATGTTATCTGTGGAATTTGATTCTTTGTGTTTCTTTTTCTTTCAGCCGGAGATCCAGATCCAAACAGGAGGAGGGCCAGATAACGACGTGGATCGAGAGACGGTCAACGAATACTCTGTGGAATACAACTAAGTAAGCGTTTTGATTGATATGTTTATTAACTGATTATTTATTATACTTTCCCATTTCAGGTCGATGATCCGCAAACACGTAGCTTTTCGTCGATTAAGTTCGATATTTCCGACGACTGTTTCTGCAATTGCTCGTCTAGCCGCTCGGATTGCTCATCAAATCGCTTCTCAAACCGGTCAAACCGCTCAGATTGTTGCTCTGCTTGTTGCTTGGATTGCTCGCTAAATTGCTTGAACATCGACAGTAGCTGCTGGATGCCAGGGTCCCCAGTTGAAACCTGTTCCACTCCCGATTCGTCGAGATTTCTCGTCGATTCGTCCTTGTCTGGAAATTCGACCGACCTGTCCACTGGCTCTTATCACTTCAGCTAACCGAGCACACAGCGCGGACTTATTTCCCGTCGTAGACGAATCCCGTTTTGCCAGTTCGTTTTTTTAACTCCGCGGCTGTTAATTCCCAAATAATACGCGACATTTTAGTTCGTTATTCACTTTACAAGTTCACAACAGTCAATCGTGCAAATTCTACCCACGTAGAATATTACCGCACTTCACTACAAAGTTTCTCAAAACTTCCCGTGATTATTTACACTACCGGAAATATCCCGCACGCCTTACACAAAATACACGATCGCGCAAGTTCTATCCACTCAGAACTTACCGGCGCTTCACTCTAAAGTTTCTCGAAACTTTCCGTTTATTTACACTTCCGTAAATATCACGCACGACTTTCACTTTTCAAACGAACGTCTACTACACGCACACGAATATCCCACTTCTGACACCAATTGTAATGTTTCCTCTGTTGAGCGAAACCAAAACGAAACCAGGTTCGTTAGATATTCTTGTGCTGAATAATGAAACACTTCGATTGAAAAACACACACACTTTATTTACAAAACGAACTACACACGCGTACTAACAACAAACGTTAAAACTAGCAATAACAACAACGACGGGACTACCTGTCGCTTTATAGCGATCCAACCGCCACTGAGTGTCGATTATTATTACTTCTCATCGATCATTCGAGATTATGATGAAGTTTAGTACAGTGCGTGTCGTAAGAGATACCCACTCCGTACACACAACAATACATACCATTTTGCTGGCTCTCACCCGCAATTGGGACCTCATCAGCAACAGCTTAGCATTCGATTGTATTGGAACGCACATATTCCTTAAAGAATTGAACGTCTGTAATAGAATTAGTTTTCAATATTACAATTTACTAAATACGTCATACGTTTTTGAGCAAGCTATTAAATTACCATTTTGAAGCCTCGCGTGTATTTCCACGGTAGCCGTAATGCTATAATGCGTGTTGCTGTCATCGATATGAGTCATGTTTTTAGCTTCCTCCATGATGATTGATGTCTTACGTTGTGTATGGATGCAAGATCCCATCACATTTTATTTTCATATAATGTCGATCGTATCTATGTGCCCCGTGTATCAATGTACGAAACAGCGGGCAAATTTGCAATTCTTGAAGATCTTCTAATCTCATCAAATGGTTAGACGTTTTCGTCTGGTACATAGTCGGAGTCGTTAATACCAGTATTAACTACTGTAATGTCTTGTTCATCAGAAAATGAGGGTTCAATACTTGTCTCAGATTTTGTATCATCCATGTCAGTCCGCAATGAATCCGCACTTAAACCATCTAAGGAAATAAGTTTATTGTCTATTGGACTGCTTTCTAAGAAAACCACATCTCGGCTTTTAACTACATTCTTGGTGATCGGACCTAACAATCTATAGCCTTTTGTGTTCTCGCAATATCCGACAAATAGATACTTCTTGGACTTCGTATCTAATTTCCTGCGTTTTTCTTTTGGTACAAGCACCATAGCCTCACAACCAAATACTTTTAAATGACTTAAGTTTGGCTTCCTACCTGACCAAATTTTCTCTAGAGAGCGGCTATTCAGAACATCTGTTATTGACCTGTTTTTTATATAAACAGCTGCGTTCATCGCCTCAGCCCAATCACTTTTCTCCAGATTCGCTTGGAAAAGCAAACATTTCGCCTTTTCCACAATCGTGCGATTGGTTCGCTCAGCTAACCCGTCTTGCTCGGGAGTGTACGGATTCGACGTTTGATGTGCAATCCCATGTGCGTCAAAATACTTTGTAAACTTATGGTTGCAAAACTAACTTCCGCTATCAGATCGCATAATTTTTATTTTCTTGCCGATTTGATTTTGTGCCGTATTCGCAAACTTTACAAATGAATTGAACACTTCTTCTTTTGAGGCCAAAAAGTAAATTAATGTTTTGCGGCTGAAATCATCAGTAAACAATAAGGCGTATCTTGAGCCTCCGATCGACATTGTTTCCATAGGCCCACAAAGATCTGCGTGTACTACTTCTAACAAAGATTTCGCCCTGGTGCCAGTATTAGAAAACGATTTTCCGCACTGTTTCGCTTTCACACATGTGACACACACTTCATCTTTGAACGCTTCGTTTGCAAATTCAACTCCATCTACTGCACCGTCCCTCATTTTCAACAAGTCCCGGGAATTTATATGCGCCAGACGTTGATGCCACATTTCCATGCTATTTGTTTTGGCTACAGATAGCATACTTGGGCAATGCACGTAATCTAGTTTGTAAAGCTCGTCAACTAGTCTCGCCGTCGCACACAATGTTTTTTTTACTGTCGTAGATGTTACACCCGCATGAAGTAAATTGAACAGAATTCCCTTTGTTTACCATTTCACTCACTGACAGCAAATTAGTAGTCAGGTTAGGTACGCACAGAACATTTTTAATCCGCACAATTTTAGATTCATTGTTTTCGGAGATGATGTGCAGATCGATATGTCCAGTCGAAGAAACCGCCATTTTCGTATTATTGGCGACTGTGACTTCGCGTATATTCGTTGAAACTATCTCAGCAAACCAATCGTCGCGCACTGTCATATGGCAAGTAGCACCGAAATCAATGTACCAATCACTGCTTTTGAATTTTCCAGACAGGAATGTAGCGCTAAAGGCTGGTACAGACTTCGATGAATTTTCGACATCTTTTTTAGATTTGTTAGGACACTTGTTCAATTTATGTCCCTTTTGTTTGCAACCATAACACCGTATTTGCTGATTATTTCCACTACGTTTTGGCTTATACTTCGACGAACCTTTTCCAATAAATGCATTTTCAGATTTTTTTGGAGGCACTTCCTGGAGAAGTTTTGTTTTGATCGAGTCACCGGTGATGTCTAGTCCAGAATTTTCGATGGCCATTATCATGGGCCTATACTAGTCGGACAAACCTGCCAGTAGAAATGCTCCTACCCATTGCTCGGTAATATCCATTCCAATACTGTTCAGCTTGTACGCAGTCGTGATAATTTGATTTACGAAGTCCTCCATCGATTGACAATCTTCCAGCTTTGTGTTTATTAAAGTACGCAGAAGGCCGACTTTCCTCGTAAGTCCAGAATCATCAAAAGTTGTCTTCAGGGTATCCCAAATAGCTTTTGCAGTCCTAGCCTCGTACGCCTCGTAGCCTCGAACGTAACTCGTTTTATCGATCGAAATGATCAGTGACGTCCTAGCTCTAGAGCACTTTGATTCGTCCGTTTCAGATCCATCTAGGCACTTAAGCAGTCCTTCGTGCTCCAAGAAAACCTTCATCGAAAATGCCCACGTGTTGTAGTTTTCGCGACCTTGTAATTTTTCGATAGACGAGAGCAAATTGTGTGACATCTTTGCATCGAGCAATCACCAACTCTCCGACTGAAAAATTCCGGGAAACAAATTCCGTCGCCGAAAAATAAATACGATTTCGCGAAGTGTATTGAATTTTTTAAAAACACAACACATTTAGAAATATCAACGCTAACTGATTTGCGGTTTGTTTTTCGATTTTGCACAGGACTTACTGTGCCCATAAGCTGTTGAGCAGAATGGAAACGCGGGTTCTCTAGATGATGACTATATAGGAATTGAAACTTTATTCAAGAGTGGAGATAGTTGAGTTTAACAACGTACTATGCAAATACTTTACTCAATGTTGCACTAGAATTGTTAATTACATATATTCCAACACGGATGCCCAGCAGACCGTCCGTTACATATTTGAGTTGAGTACAAGTAGTTCGAGTGCAAGTTTCTTCTTTCTGTTCCCTAACCATTTTTTATTTTAATGTAGTTTTAGTGTTTTTTTTTTGAGGACTGAAGTGGAGAAGGGTTTCGTGCGAACAGTGGTTAATCACAAGTTAGTCGGTCCTAAGTTCAAGCCTAGAGCTGAATTTTAGAAGAATTCGCTCCTACCCCTTTAGTGAAAATAAAGGAAGTAGGTAAATATATTTTACAATAATATAAATAAAAGTGGCAAATTCTAACTAGCTAGCATTGCCTAAGAGCAGAATTTTAATAGGATTAGGTAAGGTTAGGTTATAGAGGCTGCTGTACATGAGCACAGCACACATAGACCACAAGGGTCCTTTGTAATACCTCACCATCTCAAAACTAGATTCTAGTCGTCGAACCAACCGGAGCTAATCGATATAGATGACCAGCACTTACGCCCTTCAGGTCATCCAGGTCTATGAAATAGAAGGACCCCAAAGTGTCCTTTGTTCTACCGGCCAACGCAGGGCAGGTACATAGGAAATGATGGATAGTCTCCTCCTCTTCCTCGTCTTCACAGCTTCTACAATAATCATTGTACGGAAGCCCCAGACGCCTCGCATACTCACCCATCGGGCAATGCCCCGTAATGATCCCCACGACTTTCCTAAGATGCTTCCTCTCCAGCATCAGCAGCCCTGAGGAGCGGCTAGGATTGAAGTTCGGCCAGACCTGTCTTGTAATGTTGCAGGTACTTCCATTTAGTCATCTGATGTTAGCGCGACTTAGAGCTCCTGTCTTGACTAGCATCTTGCAAGATTCTATGGGTGTATCGACAGTTCGAAAACATCCCATATCCATATTAATCGTACCAGCCCGAGCCAGTTCGTCTGCCTTGCAGTTACCGCCGAAGCCGCTATGCCATGGAATCCAGCACAAAGTGAAGTTGAAAAAGTCGCCAAGCTCTTTGATAGTTGTGCGACATCTCACTACGGTTTTTGAATTGGCAAGCACCACGTCCAAAGATTTGATCGCCGCCTGACTGTCAGTATAGATAGTAATATTCCTTACCGACACGACGTTACCTCGTAACCATGCTAGAACTTCGGCAATTGCAGTAATTTCCGCCTGAAAGACGCTGCAGAGAGCTGGGAGACGGAGTGACAAGCAAACATTTAATCCCTCCGAGTAAATCCCAGCGCCCACACCCTCTTCCGACTTTGATCCATCAGTAAAAAAGCTAATGGTTTCCGACTCTGGAGTTCCGCCTACACCCCAATCTTTCCGTGAAGGTATTAGGCTACTGTAGCCCTTGTCGAGAGAGTACACCGACGTGGTATAATCCGTTTCTTCTGGAATGGCCAGGCTGTTCAGTATAGCCGCGTGACCATAAGTAGACTCCACCCACAGTCCAGTCTCTCTAAGACGAATTGGCGATAACGCAGCCACCTGCTCAGCGTCAGCCCAAATGTCTAAGGGAACCAAATTAAGCAGAATACCATGAGTAGCCGTCGGTGTCGTCGTCGTCTTAATAGGATTCCCTTCTACCCTTTCCAAAGAAGGAGGTAGTACACAAAAAACCAAGAGATTAATGGTTAAATCTCTTGGTTAGGACTCAGTTTCATTGCTCTATCGTTTCCTTCTCTTATAAATCCCTTATCTATTTCTTCATTTTTTCGGCCTTCATTTAGTTTTTCCAATTTTATTTTTTTCTCTACTAAATTTTCTTCAGAGTTTTTTCTACCTATTAAAATTTCTGTGGGCTTAGCTTTAGTTATTGAGTGTATTGTGTTGTTGTAATGTCGTAAGGATTCAATTATTTCATTCCTTGATATTTTTTTCTGGTTTAATTCTTATTATTCTTAGATGTTCATTTAGTGTTCCTTGAAATTTATTAATGTCTGCTTCTCCGGTTTTGGTGGATATAAAATGATAATCGATTTCTTCTTTTTCTAAAAAATCTTCGATAGCTTTTGATGTCATGCATTGATCTTTATCCATTATTAGATGTTTCGGTTTTCCTATCGTGGCAATGAAGTGATGTAGTCCATCTCTGAATGCTTCCCATGTCCTGTTGGCTAAATGGTGTATTACTGCGTATTTGCTGTGTCGATCTATGCTCGTCATGTAGTATTCTTTCCCGTTGGATGTCCATAAATCTGTGATGACTATTTCACATGGTTTTTCCGCAGGTGGTTGTTCGTACGGGATTTTTACTGGTTTTCTTTCATACTTAGCTAATTTACATGTTTCGTAATTATTTACAATGTTTGCTTTCTTCTTTTCCAGGGCTGGGTAATAACATTTTTTTTTATTGTTTCGTACATTGTTTATACCTCTATGATTATTTTTACGGTGTTCTTTTAATATTTCTTCCCCCACTTCACCTTTTATGTCTAAATCTTTTAATTTTGTATTGCATTTTAGAATTTTAGTCTTACAATGTTTTGATATGAATTTTAGATATGTATTTTGAAACAACGACCAATCTTCCATTCTGTGACATTTGATGTGAGGTCGATGAATTCGTTAATTTCGTCACCTTCCTCTATCTCTTCAGAGTTATTAATTTGTATTCTCGAAAGTGCATCTGCAACATGGTTTTCCTTCCCTTCTAATACTCTATGTCGTAGGTATATTCTGAAAGGCGTATTTTCCATCGTGTATATTTTGTATTTTGTTCGTCTAAATTGTGTATCCACTTGAGGGCTCGATGATCGCTGCGAATGGTAAATCTCTGTCCATATAAGCAGGGTCTGAAGTATTTTACTGCCCATACTATAGCTAGGAATTCCTTTTCAGTGACACTATAGTTTATTTCATGCTCATTTAGTATGCGACTGGCGTAACATATTGCCTTTCCATCTTGAGATAGTACTGCTCCTACGCGCCTGTATACCCGACCTCCAGTCACTGCCATGTAGACACACTCTGGTCTCGTCGGTGAACAATACGGACCGCCATTGCTCGAGGGTCCAATTTAAGTGATTCCTGGCAAACGTGAGTCGTGCTTGTCGGTGATGTGGGGTCAATTTTGGGTCTGTGGCGGGCCGTCTTGGAGTCAAATTCGCTTCCTTTAGTTGTCTCCTCACTGTCCACTCGCTTACAGCTACTCCACGAACGTCCCTCAGATTCTGCTGCACGTCAACTCCCGTGAGGTGCCGATTTCGTAGCATACTTGTCACAATAAAACGATCGTCTCTATCGGAAGTGCACCTAGAGCGGCCGGGTCGGGGTCTCTGATTGTAGCTACCTTCCCCCGAAACACTCTTGACACAGTAGACTGACTCATTCCTAGCTGACGAGCGACTGTTCTCTGAGTAAGCCCTTCCGAAAATAGGGCGACAACTTGAGCCGCCAGCTGAGGCGTGGTACTCATGAATGACAAAATTGTGACTTTTATTGCTTTAAAATTATTCAATCGACCTTCCAGATTCAACTGACCATTGAAAACCCTTTGCGGATGCATTTATAGGGCAGTTTGCCTTGTAATAACCCATTCATAAATGGTCAATTTCTTGACTTCTTTAGCTCCAGGTAGCGTTCATTCATAAAACACTCATTAAATGGTGATAAAAAAGGTATCATTGTAAAGGCAAGATCTCAAACTTTCAAATAACATACGATTTGTAGGGATGCATAACGTACTTTTAAAAATATACATACAAATTGTTACAAGTAGTTTAAAAAAACACGTCCAGCTCGGTTGAGAAGTAAAACGGAAGAGACTATATTCTGTATAAGTAATCAGTTATTACAATAAGTAGTACAATAGTGTAGTAGAAGCAGATGAGTTAGTTCAATGTTAGAATAGGTTGCGTTCTTTACTTTAACACTCCCACTAGAACGAAACTAATCTAAAAATTTAAAAATAGCAAATTTATATTAACAATTTCAAAACATGGCTGAAGTTCATTAAGTAATTCATTTAGATTAAATTCAAGAAACTAATCTTTTCAATGACTTATCATATAATTTAAATCTTCAACAATTTCATATTCAAAAGCGTATGTCTGTGTGGAACAAGTGGTTTAGTTAATATATCAGCAATTTGATTTTTAGAATCTATATGTTTTAAATCAATCGAACAATTATTAATATGATCGCGTACAAAATGGTATCTAACATCAATATGCTTTGTACGATGGTGATACATGGTCGTCTTTGCTAAGTCTGAAGCACTTCTGTTGTCACAATAAAGCGTAGTGGCCTTCATTTGATGTTCGCCGAGTAACTCAGATTTCATACCTCTAAGCCATTCTGCTTCTTGTACAGCACCAGAGAGCGCCATGTACTCAGCTTCGGTAGTCGATAACGCTGTCGTTTGTTGCTTTCTGGCATTCCAAGAAATTGGTCCACCATTCAAGAAAAATACATAGCCTGTTATCGATTTTCGTCCATCTGGATCACCTGCCCAATCTGCATCGCAATATCCAGTCAGTTCTTGTCCAACTTCTTCACCATAAACAATTTTCGCGTCTATAGTTCCCTTCAGATAACGCAGTATTCGCTTCACAGATTTCCAATGTTCAATCCCTGGATTGTGAATAAATTGACTCACTATGCTTGCAGCATAACATATATCAGGTCTAGTGACCTGCGCTGCATATAGGATACTCCCCACAGCTTCTTGGTAAGGAATGTTACGCATTTTATCCCTTTCGAAGTCATTTTTAGGCGACATTGACTTTGACAACTTCGTACCTGGTTCTAATGGGGTTGCTACTACATTACAGTCCATCATATCAAATCTTTTGAGTACATCTGCTATATAATTTGATTGATCCAGGGAAATAATTCCCTTCTTGTGATCACGAATGATATTTATACCGAGAATAGAAGAGACCGCGCCTAAGTCTTTCATCTTAAATTTTGAACATAAGTCCATTTTAAGTTTGCATTGTAATTGTTCATCATTGCTCAACAATAAAATGTCGTCGACATAAATGGCGACAAATAACAATTTCATATATTCATTAGAAAAGTATATACAGGGGTCGTATTTCGATCGTTTCAACCCAAAACTAATTAGACAGTCGTTTAACTTATCGTTCCAAACGCGGCTGGCCTGCTTTAGACCATAAATCGATTTTTTTAATCTACAAACTTGATTTGTACCATTTGAATAACCCTCAGGCTGTAGCATATATATGTCTTCTAGGAGTTCGCCGTGAAGGAAGGCGGTTACTGCATCCATTTGATTTACTTCTAAGTTGTACTTGGCTGCGATAGATAGCAAGAAACGAATAGATGTATACCTAACCACAGGAGCGAATGTTTCTCCGTAGTCGAGTCCTTTCTTCTGAGCATAGCCTTTCGCCACAAGACGAGCTTTATATCGGAGAATACTGCCACTAGCGTCACGCTTGAGTTTAAAAACCCATTTGCTGTCAATGGGACGCCTATTCGCTGGCAATTCAACTAATTCCCACGTTTCGTTTGCAATAAGAGAATCGTACTCACTTTGCATTGCTGCTTTCCACTTAATTGCATCCGCTCGAGATAGCGCTGATTCCATATCGACAGGTTCTCCCACTTCAAATGATTTTGCGGCCAGTCCCTTTTGCTTCTGAGCCAAACGCTCCGAACGCCTTAGGAAAGCTTCGTTGTCCTCGTCAGAATGGTTGATTTCCTCTGAAATTATCGGTTCCTTCGATTCGTCTGTCGAAGTATCATCTACAGCTGCATGGCTCGTCAAAATATCATCTCCAGCTGGAACATTCTCGTCATGGGTCCTCGATTCAGTTTTCACCTCATCTTGATCATTTGCATGTGGATCTTCAAAATCTGAATCGAAACAGAAATTAGGTGTAGAACCAAGATGTTCAATTACCTGATTTGTTTCATTTTCAAAAAATGCGACATCGCGACTTATGATAACTTTTCGTTTATCCGGGTCATACAAACGGTAGCCTTTGGAAGTTTCACTATATCCAACCATTATACATTTTCTGGATTTTGCATCGAACTTCTTTCGTCGCTCCTTAGGAACATGTACCATTGCCTTGGAACCAAACACCCTGAGCTCGTTGAACGATATGCTGCGCCCGGTCCATATTTCTTCTGGAGGCTTCCCAGTTCCACTAGATGGAAGTCGATTTACAAGGTATGCTGCCGTGCTCATCGCCTCAGCCCAAAATCGAATGCCTAATTTACTGTCGAACAAAAGACATCGTGCCTTTTCCACCAGAGTTCTATTCATCCTTTCCGCCATTCCGTTTTGCTGCGGACTATATGGAGCGGTCAGTTGGTGTTTAATACCACTTTTGTTAAGAATTTCACGAAACTTCTCATTTATATACTCAGTTCCATTGTCTGTACGTAAGATTTTAATTCTTTTACCCGTTTCGTTTTCGACAAGATTTTTAAAATTAATAAACATTTCACTAACTTCGGATTTAGTTTTTAAAATGTATACGAACACTTTCCGACTAAAGTCATCCAAAAAAACTAAACAATATCTTCCACCACCTAATGATGGTTCATTCATCGGGCCACACAAATCCGAATGCACCAAACCTAAAATTTCGGTCGCTCTAGTTCCGATTTTGTTAAAGGGGTTTCGCGATTGTTTACCTTTAAGACAAATCTCACAGGGAATTAAATCTGTTGAAAAATTTACACCAATGTTATTGTCACGATTTAATTTTTGCAGTTTGTCAATACTTGCGTGTCCGAAACGCCTGTGCCACAAAACTTGTTTTTCAACTGATTGGATTGCATTAAAACAAATGTTTGCGTCTCTATCAAGTCGGTACATGCCGTTAATCAAACTAGCTTGGGCGATAACTTCGCGTTTCGAATTAAAAATTCGACATTTATTTGAATCGAAAACTACTTTATTCCCGATTTTAGTAATTTGATTAACTGATAGAAGATTAGCGCAAATCCCTGGCACATATTGAACATTTCTCACTAATACTGTGTCATTAGTGCAATTTATTAGGCCACACAATGAAACGTTCCCAATACTTTTCACAAGTAAAGTAGTATTGTCAGCCACTATTACTTTTGTCTCTATCGGTTTCATTGATCTGACAACCAATCTTCACGCATTGTCATATGCGCCGAAGCACCAGAATCGATGTACCAATCACACGAATTCAATTGTTCTTTAGCGACAAAAGAGGTTAGCAATGCATTATCCGATTTATTGTTATTATCCGATTTACGATTATTATTCGATTTATTTTTGCGTTGCTTACAACACCTTGCAAAATGACCGAATTTGTTACAGTTGTAACACTTTATTTTAGTCATGTCTCGTTTTTGTTTAGTAATTAAAGCCGACTCGGAAATTTTATCAGTTTTCACGTCTTGTAGTAATTTAGTTTTAATTGCGTCCGAAGATACTTTCATACCCGAACTTTCAATACCCATGATCATTGGCGCGTACTCCTCTGGTAATCCAGCCAGCAAAAGCGCTCCAACCCACTCGTCAGAAACATCCATCCCAATGTTACGCAACTTCAACGCTGAGGAAACAATTTTTTCCACGTATTTATCGACACTTTCGCAGTCCGATAACCTTGTTGAGACCATGGTTCGTAGCAAACCTATCCTGCGCGTAAGCCCATTATCCTCGAATGCGTCCGACAATGACTTCCAAACTGCAGCAGCAGTTTTCGCTGTGCGTATATGCACATAATTCACGGGTTCAATTAAAAGTATCAATTTCGATCTCGCGCGCTGATCATTAAGTTTCTCCTTTTCATCCGTCGGTGGTTCTTTCGCAATGCAATACTTGAATAGATTTTCGTGATGAAAATATGCCTCCACTGCAAACTTCCACGTGTCGAAATTTTCTCGGCCTTTCAGCCTATCAATTGGCGGCAAGATATTCGACATTTTATAAACACGAAAAATATGAAACGATCTCCCGATTCTCGTATAGAAACACAATACTTTCGTTTCGATTTACACCGACTATGAAATATGCTCTACCGTCTTTTTTTTTACTACTCGGGCATACCTGGGCCCATAACCTGTTACAAGTAGTTTAAAAAAACACGTCCAGCTCGGTTGAGAAGTAAAACGGAAGAGACTATATTCTGTATAAGTAATCAGTTATTACAATAAGTAGTACAATAGTGTAGTAGAAGCAGATGAGTTAGTTCAATGTTAGAATAGGTTGCGTTCTTTACTTTAACACAAATACACGTGCTTTCGGTTTGATGCAGTATTTTTGCCCGCAATTGTAGTTTCACTTCATTCTGTAATTAGTTCCAGGTCCTGGTATTACTATCGATATCAACGTGAATCTTACTCTTCAGTATGGCAAATGTGACTTGGTGATAAGCTGCATCAGTATGTTGAACCGAAGCTAATATATCGGTTGCTTCATCAACAAATCGGCTATAATCTTTACCCTGTGACAATGGTTGCAAGTGATGTAACCTTTCCTTCAGCAATTTCCATGTGCTCTCGGGGTTAACTGCGCCATTGGGTTCGTTGACCATATCTTCCAAAATGTGGTCATACCGGTCCAGAAGTCTTCGGATCCTTCGCGCCACTTTAATGTTGTAATAACTGACTTAGTATAACTCTAAGCACTCAGATTTGCAGTAAATTTCACAATTAAAATATTCTAAGTTCTAAGAGTAAAGAACTCGCGTTGTTATTGTAACGTTGGTATATTTTAATTATCCACTTCGCGAGATCCTACCGACTGCGCCATTAATGATATCCTTTAATTAAAACACCATTCTAATCGTTACACGGAGGACCTTTATTGATTCGAACGTTAAAAAAGCACTGAACACTTGGACTTAAAATCTATCGGTACTTATACTATTTGTGTGGAAGGCATTTCTTATGTAGATGTTATGCAGCTCTTGCACTATTGATAACAAATTCTAAGTATGTCTATAGTGCGAATCTATTTTATGACCTTGTTATGTTTATGTTTTGGAAAAGATGCCTGATAAAGGACTACGGACTTAATTGCTATTTGTATCTATACAAGTAGGTTTACTATCGGTAATGAGGGTTTTCCTGTGTAGTTATTATCTATATTTGTCGTTTTGTGTGGTGTTATATGTATATGTATTTTCGGAGAAGATGGGTAAGGAACTACACTTAGCGGCACAAAATGTGGCCACATCACGTTTTGTCATTTATTATCAAAATAAAAGGTTAAAACCTGTTCTTTTCTTTTGGAATTAAAAGTGGCTAGTAGGATTCGAAATAAAACTAACCAATTAACAAAAAATTATGAAAATTTATTACAAAATTAAACGTTCCATCTTAAAGCTACAAAAAAATAAAAAATGAATTCAAATTTGGATGAAAATCTTAAAAATTAAGATTATTTAACTTTAAACTAATAACGGGTGTTTCCGACTCTGGCCCTGATAACCGCCTGCATCCGATTAGGAATGCTACAAATTATGTTTCTTATGTCCTCTTGAGGTATTTCTTCCCAGACGGCCACGAGAGAAGTTTTTAATTCCAGAAGGGTCTGTAGGGAGTTGGGGCCGGACTTTATTTTTCTTTTTAACATGTCCCAGATATACTCTTTAGGGTTCATGTCCGGTCTTCTCGCTGGCCACTCCAGTTTAGAAATGCCAGCCTCCGAAAGGTAAGCATCGCGCAGTGTGAGGTCGTGCGTTATCTTGCATTAGAAGGACTTCCTCGCTACCGGTGGTCTCCACGTAAGGTATGCCATGTTGCTGAAGTATCTCTTCAATATATCGCGTTGAAATCAGATTCCCTTCAACAATTGCCAAGTCTGTACGAGCGTCCGAACTTATACCTCCCCAAACCATAACAGACCCCCCATGGAAACTTGTGGTTTGCCTAGTTGTGTTAGGTAGGAAGCGCTCTCCGCGCCTTCTCCATACCCGTTCACGGCCGTCTGGAGCTCTTAAGTCTACCCTACACTCATCGGTCCAAAGAACTCTACTCCGTTGTTCGTGAGTCCACCTTGCATGTTCACGAGCGAACCGAAGTCGAGCTACGCGATGATGGCGGAGCAGTTCTGGACCTCGTGCTGGTCTTCGAGCACGCATGCCTCGCTCCTCTATTCGTCTTCTAACGGTGCGCTCACTTACAGAGACTTCCCTTGTCGTTTCCAGTCTCTGCCGTACTTCAATTGCTCTGAGTAATCGATTACTTGAGATTTCCAATGCAATAAATCGGTCATCTCGGGCTGATGTACTCCTGATCCTGCCACTTCCAGGCCTCCGCGTATAGAGTCCGGTCTGATCGTACCTTTTTAAGGCATATCTTAAAGTTGTACGCGGTACGTTCAAATATGCAGCAAATCCTTCTTGATTTCTCCCTTGATCACGAAGTAAGACAGCTTGTGCCACTTGAGCTGGAGTAAGGGGCATTGCGTTACATTTCTGGAAGGCAGAATTGCCCCAAATTTAAAAAAAAAAAAAGACAAAAAAGAATAAATTCATCACAGTTCAAATACCTTAATAGTGTTTTTTGCGCCCCAGGAACAGAATGTGGTCTAAGTGTCACAAAACTTGAATCAGCTAACTGTTTTCCCTTAATATGCTCTTCAATTAACAAAAGCACATGTTTTCAATAACAGCCATCGGAAATTCTCATTTGCGATGACAACTAATCCCGTTACGGCATTATTTCTGTTTTGGCCAGAGATTGTGCCGGTAAGTGTATATGACTCACATTTTTCCTAAATTTCAAAGGATTTCGAACAATAAAACATGCGCTCGTCGCAGCAGGATATGGTGCCGAGTGCGAAATTTTTCGCACTACCCACAAATTTATGCAGAATATATGGCGACACCGCTCAATACGGTCCACATATATTTTCCGTTTCCTTAATTCATTCATTCTAAAAATTCTGACAAGAACAAAGTCAAAGGATACGATCGTGTAAGTGAATGTAAATGTATAGAATAACTACGATGCGATTGCAATGCGTCTTTACTCACCCCTTCATGTGGCATCCCAATTACCTTTCACCTTGATCCACTAAATTCTGAATGTCCTCTATTGAGAATGAGGTCGCGTTGCAATAATCGATGCCGATCCACTTCCCGGGCAGCCCACTTCGTAGTATCCTTGTTGTCAAAAGGCCTAATTAGTCGACGCCGACGGCAAGTGACCAACTAATCGTGGACTTTCAGCATAGAATGTGCTTTGCACTTAGCATTGAAAAGATGGTCGTGCACCGACATTCGCTCTACAAAATTTGGTCACGTTAAGTATATCCTTGCCTATTAAAAAATAAACATTCCAGAAGTGTTTTCAACGTGGTCTGGTCGCTGACTATAATGCCTAAAAAAATGTATTACACTCGGTTCTTTGAAATCAAATGTTATAAAATTTTATCACCTTCAATTTTATGGTTCGAATGGCGTAATATGTTTGATTGATTTGATTGAGAAACTAAACACAACACAAATCTCCAATAGCAAATTAGTCACAGATTTTGACTACTACATAAATGGGATCACTTTTCACAATTGTTTACACAGGATTTTCAAACTGCGTTGAATTGTCACTGTCACCAGTAGAATATGGAACTAAAAAAGAATACAGTACTGAAAGGTTTACAGAAAAGTACGGAATACATTTCACTGATAAAACAATTAATGAAATGAACTGGATATTATATAACAATGTTAAGTTTCGAAAGGGTACTGTAATCAAAACAGGTTTTACTTATGATGAATTACCTGTGTTCTGTTTAATAATCGAAATTTTTATGATTAATGAAAAAATATATTTTGGATGTAATTGTCTTGACAACATAGGCTTTGGTAATCGCTTTTATGGATTTAGAGTGGAAGAAACAAATGAATGGCATCTTGTACCATATATTAAAAACTTCTACGAAGTGTATCGGGTGTTTCGCGGTGTTAATAATGGAAATGTCATTACTGAATAAGCCCAGTCTTCTTTAATTTCCGTTCTGCACCTTATTTTTTGCTTATCTATTAAGGTTCCCTTTAACTAGGTCGTATATCATAATAATGATGCATTTATAATATATCCACAATAGACACATCCCTACACGGTGAAAAATTTTGATGTATTTTCGATAAATGAAAGTATACATATAAATCCAAACAACTTTTCTATCAAAAGAATACAGTTGAATCTTATAAATTACTTGTATAACTGAAGGTGATAAAGTGTATATTAACTTCTATCCAGATTTCTTATACGATCTTCGAATAGAATGTATTTCTGGACAGATAAGTGCCGTTAATACAATTCATAGATAGATATGATAACACCCAGGATACAAATTATACTGACGTAATTTTTATAATGAGTGTTATATCTATCTATTGTAGCAATTCAAGGCAAAGGGTTACCTGTGTCGATTCTGGTAATTAACAACGCGACAGAATAAGAACTGAATAACAAACTTTATTGAATTCTCCACAAAATTACTAAAACAAAAATGAAACACGTCTCAACGTGACGGATGACGAAATTCGAGTGAGTAGAATCTGCTGTGTGTGACTGTTGGTTTCTCTCAAGCGATGATTGCGCCACTAGTGGTGATCTTGCGGTGTCGCCATAGCACTCCCCCCGAGTGTTCCAGCGATGGTTTCGCGAACACGGAACATCGAGCATGTCGTGCTGCTTTACCATATGTGCGAAGTTGTTGACTGGCTTCGTCGTGCGGTCGCTCAAGAAACGCTGGTTTAAGTCGTTCAACCGAAACAGTTATTTCGCGTCCTTCCACGAAAACGCTGGGGCTGATTCGCTTGAGCACCGGATGTGGACCCGTGTAAGGTGGTTCCAGCGGCTTTCTGGTTGCATCTACGCGTAGAAATACATGGGAACATGTATGGAGATCCTTGTAATAAAATATATTCGGCTTGGTGTGATGAACGGTGGGTGACGGTTGCAGCAACCGCATCTGCTCTCGAAATTTTTCAACGAACATGTGATGTTCTGGTACATCGTGGTTGGTGATGATAAATTCGCCCGGAATTCGGAGAGATGTCCTATAAACAAGTTCCGCTGCAGAACATTCCAAGTCTTCTTTTACCGCAGTGCGTAGGCCTAACAGCGTGGTATCCAAAATTTCAGTCCATTTCTGCACACCTTTGCATGTTAGGGCTGCTTTTAAGGACCGTTGCCAACGTTCAACGATGCCATTAGATTGGGGGTGATACGCCGCGGAGCGAGTGCGACCACTTCCAACCAGTTGCGTGAGGGCTTTAAATAGGCGGGCTTCAAATTGGGAACCCTAGTCGGTCGTGATCGTTTCTGGTGCACCGAATCGACAAACCCAGGTCCGAAAAAATGCCGCAGCTACGGAGTCCGCGTCGCAAGTTTGAAGCGGTACTGCCTCTGGCCAGCAAGAATACCGGTCAATCATCGTCAGCAAATATCGGTAACCGTCCGATGGTGGCAGCGGTCCAACTAGATCCAGATGAATGTGTTGGAATCGATGTGATGGCGACGAAAACTGCTGAGTCTGAGTTCTGACGTGACGAGAGACTTTGCTGGCCTGACAGGAGATGCAAGTCCTTGCGCGTTCCTTGATGTTTTTCTTCATATTCGGCCACACGAACTTGCGCCGAATAAGCTGGCTAGTAATACGGCCAATTGGATGAGACACGTTGTGCATCATGTCGAAGATACGATTGCGAAATTTCACAAAGGAATGTATGGACGAAGAACGCCGGTTGAAAAATCGCAAAATACCAGTGCCGCTGAGTCGTCAGTGCGTACTTGCCTTAGTTGCAATGATGTTTCGGACTTCAGTAGAGACTGTAGTTCATCATCCCGTGATTGAGCTGTTGCTAGCTCCTGCGCACTAAGGAATGTCGGAAACTCCACTGCTTCAATGCGAGACAACATGTATGCTAATGAATTTTCGGAACCTGCTATGTGCCGCAAATCTGTCGTGAATTCCAATTGACGTGACTGCCTGGGGTTTGCGCGGTTTGAACGTTGTTGAAAACTGAAAATTAGCGGTTTATGATCCGTGCGTACGTCAAACACTTGACCCTCCAGCAGATGTTGAAAATGTTTAATGGACAGGAATATCGCAAGCAGCTCGCGGTCATAAGTGCTGTATCGAACTTCCGCCCTTTGCAGCTTTTTTGAAAAAACAAACCTAGTGGTTGCCAGGATCCTCGAACCGACTGCTCTACTACGCCACCAATGCCAGTGCTGGATGCGTCTGTTGTGAGGCGCAGTGGAACGCCTATCCTTGGGTGAGCCAGTGAGGCCGCGCTGGCTATAGCCTCCTTGCATTTTTTAAATGCTGCTGTGGCTTCATTGGTCCAGCGTACTGGGCGTTTGTCTTTTTTTTTGCTGCTTCCAAATAGCGCACAGAGTGGTGCTTGGAGGTCCGCTGCCATAGGCACAAACCGACGATAAAAATTTATTGCCCCCAGAAATTTCCGCAGGTCACATATTTTCTCAGGCCGTGGAATTTTTGTAATTGCTTCAATTCTTCCAGGTAGTGGTGCCACACCATCCGGTCTGATTTGATGGCCTAAATATTCAACCGATTCTTTTCCAAATTGGCATTTGGATACGTTGATTGATAGGCCGTGTGCTTTGAGGCGTTTGAAAATGATGCGCAAGTGTTGAAGGTGTTGATCTTTGCTTTCTGATAGATCGAGAATGTCGTCTATGTAAACCCTTACAAAATCGATCCCGTGAAACACCTGATTCATAAACCTTTGGAACGTTTGGCTCGCATTCCGCAATCCAAAGGTCATTACAGGAAATTCGTATAATCCAAATGGTGTTATTATAGCAGTTTTCTGCACGTCTTCCTCTGCGACCGGGATTTGGTTGTAGGCACGTGTTAAATCGATTACCGAGAAAATCTTTGCACCGCCAATTGCCATCACATCGTGCATATGTGGCAGTGGTGAGCGATCTGGAGTTGTAGACGCGTTGAGTCGTCGGTAATCGCCGCACACTCTCCATTGGCCGGACTTCTTGGGCACTAGGTGCATTGGGCTTGCGTAAGCGCTGTTCGAGGGACGGCAGATACCAAGCTTAAGCATGCGGTCGAACTCGGTCTTCGCAATACGGAGTTTATCCGGTGCGAGTCTTCGCGCTGGCTCTGCTACGGGTGGACCACGGGTGATGATGTGATGCTGTACGTTATGCCGACTTACACTCTTGTCGGGAGCTGTCACAGGCTTTGTGATCGTTGGGAAATCTGCTAGCAGTGCATGATAATCATTCGGCCATCTGACTTCAAGCACGTCTGGGGGCACCGGGCGCACTGTGCCGGGTGCCACCACTTGAGAGTTGCCGTCGATTAAGCGTTTGTGCCGTAGGTCGACGAGTATATTGAACGCATGCAGAATATCTGCGCCAATTGTAGGTCTTCGCACGTCTGCAATTTGGAACTTCCAACGAATGGGTCATTGGAGGCCTAAGTTCACGATAAAAACTTGCGTGCCGTAAGTTTTAATTTGAGTCGCGTTGGCCGCGTAAAGATGCTGCATTGCCACTTTTAGTGGGCCACGGCAATGATTCCGTGGCATCACGGACACTTCGGCGCCCGTGTCGATTAAATATGTTTTGTTGTTGGACTTGTCACGAATGTGGAGGCGTTTTGTACTTTGACGGTCGTCTGCCTCCTCTAACAACCATCTTGTACGTTTTTTTTAAACGAGCAGTTTCCCACACATTTGCGCGCTGCACTACCAAAACGCCGGTGATAAAAACAGACTTGCTGCGATGCAGCTTTGGTTTTAGTTTCTTCCCTACGGGATCTGGACAAATCGTCTATAGCGGCTTCAGCTGCAGCCAATCGCTCCTCCGTGCTGGAAACATTAGCGTCCGTTTGTTTCGGTGGGTCTGTTTGGCCGGACATACTTGCCACAGTCCTGATGTTTGTTATATTGTGTAAACGTTCGGCCTGTTCCGCAAGAACATCCAAATCAGACACGCCACTAGCGGCCAAGAGCCCCTGTGTTCGGACGGGTAGCTTTTGCACAAATAGGTGCCTCAATAATTCGGGCGGACATGTGCTTCCGGCCAAGTGCCTCATGCGGGCTAACATGAGAAGGGGACGATCGTCGACCGGGTCTCCTAAGAGTTGCTGGAATTTGGCGTCAACTCCTTGCGCGAATAGCTTGACGATTCTATTCTTGAACAGCTCGTATCTGTCCACCTCTGGAGGAGATGAGATTATGTCCGCAATGTAGGGCAAAATCTGCGGTTCGATGCTAGCAACGATGTGTTTGAATTTGGTCGCATATTTGGTTATGCGCGCGGTGTCAAAAATTGCATCGGCTTGTAACAACCACAGCTCGGGCTGCTCACGCCAAAATGGCGGAAGTTTCACCGTGCTCACTGCCATGATCAAGTCCGATTTGGACTCGAAAAATTGTTCGTCCTCCGATGTCATCACGTCGGGGTCACCAATGTGGGAATTCAAGGCAAAGGGTTACCTGTGTCGATTCTGGTAATTAACAACGCGACAGAATAACAACTGAATAACAAACTTTATTGAATTCTCCGCAAAATTACTAAAACAAAAATGAAATACGTCTCAACGTGACGGATGACGAAATTCGAGTGAGTAGAATCAGCTGTGTGTGACTGTTGGTTTCTCTCAAGCGATGATTGCGCCACTAGTGGTGATCTTGCGGTGTCGCCACACTCTGTAAGTCCAATTTTTTTTCCATATGCGATTTAGTTGGGCATCTCAAAGAAGAACATAAAACACCGAATTTTTCTACTTACGAATGTATTCAATATAAATGTTTTCAAATATTCTCAAACTGAAAAACATAACTTTCCGCATTCGTCAGACTGTACATTTGGAATTGTTTCAGTATCAGTCTGTATAAGGATATCGTTGCATGCAATAAGAAGTGCGTTCGACAACCGTAGAACGTTGAAACTAGTAGTCTACGGCGAAGGAGATGATGCTAAATTGAAGAGAATTAATCTGTTCATGAAAGGGAAGGATTATACCGCTCTTCGAGAGTATGTCGAAATGGAACTCGCAATCAAACGTATGTAGATGTGTGTATGTATGTAGACGAGGAAGCCCACGACGCCAAACAATGCGTACATATACACTACTGTCATTTTAAGCAGTGAAATTTACACAAATGCGGTGTTTGACAAGTCTTAGGGTGTAAGCGTGTGTAGGTTAAGATAACATAGTACACAGTGTATAGAATCCGTCCGTGCATTTTCTTGAATTGTGTTGTGTAATTTTCTTGCGTTTGTGTAATTTTTTGCTTGTTTGTAAATTTTGGGGTTTTTATATACCTATACAGCGACTGAATGGCTGACCAATGCTTCAACCATCATAGATGGATTCGTGACCAATTCTGGTTCCCGCTTAATCTTTCGATGCTGCTAAACTGTACTCATCACGATAAACATGTTTAGTAGTAGTAGAAAAATATGGTGCTCCTCAGACTGTACATTTGGAATTGTTTCAGTATCAGTCTTTCAGTCTGATAAATGTGGCTTAAAGTATGTAGATAGGACAAGAGTACGTCACGGCAAATAATAATTAGTACACGTCAGGTACATTCCTCTCGAAATGAGACAAACAAACAAAACCAAGGGTAAACGTTAGCAAACGAGGATTTACTATTTAATTTCAGTAGACTTCTCGCTTTATTCAGTCCTTCGGCAACATCGCAACCACTATTGCCTAATAGCCGCCATACATTATCCGATCCGTCGCCCGATCGATCGGATTGTATGTCAACTGTCAAATAAATCGTCAACGATAAGCGCATACACAGGCCGATCCATCGGCCGATATCGGGCGACGGATCGGCCGATCGATCGGTGTGTGTATGGCACGTTTAAGACCACCAATTCAAATGAAGCGAATACGCCAAAATCTTCCGCAGCATCGGTGGCATCGCCCCGTATGTGCACATGTACGAAGTGCTCAGCTTACAATCCCAGTAGTTCCGGATTCTGTAACGAACTGTGTTGCTTGAGGTGACCCTCAACCGAGGCTAGTCGTTCAGACCCGCCGTGACACCTAAGTGCCAATATCTTCTCAGACTTCACTCAGTTTGACGCGTGCTCGACGTTAGCTCAGCTGTCGGCAGTGTGGACGGGGTTGTGTGAGTGAGTCTGCCTCTTTTCGCTACAAAAAAAAAATCATCACACGTCTACCCGATTGCCTAACCAATACGGATTCCCTCAAAGGATATTAGATAAAGAAAAAAAAAGTTGGCCGCGAAAAATCCTAAAGTCTCTGCCTCCAGCACGGGAGCCCCCTGATGGCGATGGGGCTCCGCGCTCCCTCCCCTTTACCTTGGGTTGGGCTGCGCTATTTTGCCCAACCCCCTTAGCGAATCGATGAGACTAACACGCGATAAGAGTGGAAAATAAAGGGGTGCCGTCAGGACTTCAGGAAGCAAACACGCGTTTTAGCCGAAGATATCCATATTATATTTTTTTTCGTGTTTAATTCTTATCTTTTTTCTCTTTTATCCTTATTTTTTTTTCTACGAATCTTATAAATTATGTTTCGCTTGATCATCTAAATACTCAACATACTTCACATTTTTTTTTCTTCTACACTCTAAAATCTATATTAATGTTTGAATAACAAAATTCAAATGCAAAAAAAACGTACATGTCGCCTTATAAATGATTCACAATAAAAAAAAATATGCACGAAATTACAATAAGTTTCCATTCGAAAAATACGATCGTTTTTAATTAATTAATTAGGCTGCAGTTAAGGAACAATTTTTTTTTTTTAGGATCTGATGAATGAAAATAATTCAAACTTCAATCTGATCTTCTATTATTTCCCTGCTGATGCTAATGTAAGGACCATTGTAAATACAAAAAAAAAAAAACGCCTTACAGTTGTCGAATATTAATTCGAACGGAAAATATTACAAATTGGAAAGGGAATGTAAAAAAATATTCGATAGCAAACATAAAATTGTTATCATACAGATAGCTACTCCTAATTCCGGAAAATACAGTCGCCCTAAATAAAGAGATCAGATAGACAACCTCACCTTCGACACGATCACTTTTGCCAGTGTCAAATTTCAATACATGACGTCTGGTATAATCATATCTGATTCGCTCAAATATCCAACGAACATAACCAAATTCAACAATATACTCTTTTAAAGGATAAATCTATGCTAGTCATATAATATGTATATCATGAATCGCGGCAAATAAATGTTGCAAAAAAAATTAGAAAAAAAAAATGTATCTACTACAATTCTATACGAATTTAAACTTAATATCGCGCTAATTGTCTTTTGCCACTTCGTAAAAATCATTCACACAGACCGGACATTGCAAGTCGGTAGTATTAGCTGAGTAGCATTGGGGTGTCTTGAGGCGGACAACCCGGCGTGTATCGTACCACCTACTAATGACTGTGTGTGTGTGGACATGACAATTTGAAAAGTCCATAAGTATCTAACATCCGCACCAATTCATGTAACGATTTGGTCTGGTAGAAAGGCACGTCTGCGGCTCAAGCTCTGTGCTCCACGAAAAAGGCCCGCAAATATGCCGGGAATGCTTGTAGTGTAGCACCTACCTGTGGAGCAGGGAATTTGGGGTGGAATCCCTGCTGTGGCGGTGGCCGAATTTTGCCGCTGTTGAGTCTGTGCTGTGGTGGTGGTCGAATCTCGCTGCTGTTGGGCCTGTGCAGTGACGGCGGCCGAATCTCGCTGCGCTTGGACCTGTGAAGTGACGGTGGCCGAGTCTCGCTGCTGTTGGGCCTGTGTGTACTCCGCGCGGCTTTTGCCCGATAATCGGGGCCACGGGTGTTGATGGCGCTGCTGTCTGCAATGCGGGGCGAGGGGGCAGCTGGCGACAAGTACCCGCTCACTGCCCGAATTTTGTGGCCGCTTGTGGTGGCACGCTGGTTGGAGCGCTAAGTGGCCGAACTTGGTGGCGGACAAGTGGCCGAATTTGGTGGTTGCAACCGACCTCGCTGCCAATTCGGTAGCGGACAAGGGGCTAAATTTGGTTCGAATTCCCGGCCGGCAGAAACGTCGTCCGTCTTGGGGGTTATGTTTTGTTTCTCACGTTGTAGCGGACGGCGTTCCTGCCGGCCGAAGTTCTGCTTTTTTGACCTGAAACGGTGGCATGATTACAATCACGCGAATCTCGTTAAAAAAAAAGCACCTACCTGTGGTGTCCTCCGCCCGGATCGTTTCTGCTGCCACTTGCTCCAGGGTGACTCGCTCCACCAACTGGAATTGACACCTCTTAATTACAATTCGTTGGATTTAGGAAGCACAGGTTTCCGTTCGGAAGCAAAGCGAAAACAATTGTGAGTGCCACTGATTGAGAAGGCTGTTGCCAAAATTCACGGTTGCTACGAAGTGTTAGTTTCGGGTCGACCGATAGAAGGTCTGCCAACTTTGACGGGAGCACCGTGCGAGAGTATTTCATTGCACCCGAGCTCTCTTCCTATGCCCAGTGAGGATGAGTTGGGCAAAGATTTGATTTAGGCTGCGCGCATGTTGGCTCACGTTCGCGTGTCGCGTTCACGTGTTTTCTGTCAAACGGTTTGGGTCTATGGTTTGCAACCAAAGACGCGAATCTGTCAATCTGACAAATGCTCGGCTTTTGTCGTATCAACAAATTCGGTTCATTATTGTGCTTTAGAACGGATAACTAGGTAAAAATTGAGTGGCAAAACAAATGCCAGGACAGTAGTAGAATGTATATCAGCACACATTTCATACCAAATTATCTGCGTTATCTCATAATATTGAACACAAATTGTCGGCACGATAACAGCCGAGTGCTTGTCAAGCTGATGTAGCAAAGACACAGTTCTGTGTGTTTGACAATTAATTGGCAGCTGTAGTGTTAATTGTCAATTGATCTGTCAAGCACTGTGTCATTGAGAGAGAGAGATATGTGCCGATTTACTAAGTGCCTTGCGGGATGTCTTGTTCACGCTATGTGGACATATCTTTCATCACACTTGTCTACTTCAATGGCTGGAAGGTAAAGTATCCGACGAAAAACATTATGCCAAAAACAATTGAGATTCCATCACTTTCGAATTTTGATTTTTAGGTGGAAATAGTTTCGTGATGGGCGAAAAAACGTCGAATCTTCGAGTGAAGCGTTTGAACGACCTAATCCAAGGCGCCTCGGTGGGAAAGCCTGTGGCACGTTCGTGTTATGTTACGGAAAAGTTTTTGGTGGGTGAAAACAATGCCAGGAAATATTTTTTTCCTGCCGTAGTTTCCGGCTCATCTGAATACCGGATCAACGGAGAGGTGGGTCAGTGACGTAGCCAGGATTTTGTGTCGGGGAGGGGGTCCACTCATTGGATACCGAAAATATTTTCCTAATAAAAAAACTAAAAAAAAAATCTGCTGAAATACGCCTATTAAAATTGCCTAGATTCATAATATTAAATCAAATATATTTCTAATGAAAAAAATGTTTCGCGAAATTGTGTGCTAGCAAAATCTACTTAGTCTTCGCGATCTAATAAAAATATTGATAAATTCAAGGAGGACACATAGCCAAAGAAATATATTGTTATGTATCAACTGGATTATCAAATTTTGAACTGATGCAAGCTCAATTATCTTTGTGCAAGCTTAATGGCACAGTTCGGAGAAACAGGGCGTATAGGAATGTACAAGACTCTATGAAAAATCATGACAAGGTATTTCAGATATAGATTTGACATTGGTGGTCAAGTATTATAAACGCATGGATCTTGGAATATTTCATATAGCTTCGGCGAGGGTCAGATTTCCTGATTCCGGCGAGAACAGGCAAATAACAAGATCAGTCGTATTGGGAATTTGACGGCTAACGGGGTATGTTGCTAATCTGATGTTATGTAGAGTTTTAATGTGAAGAAGTAATAAAGGATCTAAATATCGGCGACTGTTTATAGAAATTAGTGGCGTATTAACACTATGTATATGAAGGGCTTGGAGCAAGAGTGATCCAAGTCACATTTAGTCAAAAATTTATAATTGCTTATAATGAACACATGCTTCCATATGAAAAAGTTGTTACTTTTGCATTTCGACGCTTCATGTGGTCAAGCTTCGAAATGCACATGTAACAACTTCTTCATATGGAAGAATGGGTCCATTATAATCAATTTCAAATCGATTCAAAATTATATATTAGCAAAAGTTGAAACAGAAGCATAAACAAGTTGAGTAAATATTACCATATAAGAATTATAAAAAAATCCTCCGACCTTTTTTCTTTGCCATGATATTTAAAACATGGTCTGGGTCAACCGCGATATCTCAGTGACACGACAAGAGCGCAAGAGCACTGAACCTACCATTACTGGTCTTATTCCTGAGCATCGTCTTCACTCGCTTCATTGTGGAAAATGTGCGCTCAACACTAATTACGCCTGTCTTTGTCCCTAATTCAGTAGGAGCTGAAAGCGAATATGGCACTTGCAGTTCTTTTCCAACACATATCACATCACCGCCTTGAGAAATATTGGTTACTTCCGTAGACTTTTGTAGTGACGATGATAGAGCCGAAATGACATGAAATAAAAATGGAAGTAGGGCATACTGCCAATTTATAGATCTAACAATAATAGTAAGCACAATACTATTTGGGTAAATTTTATGTTGAATTTCAGAATGAAGCAATGAAAGTGCAGTCGGGATAACATCAACATCAAAATTTGATGATAGTTAGAATTATTGGATCCAATAAACTCATTTAACTAAATACTGCTTCGCTTTACCAGAAGTACATATTATGTATTTGCATCGAAAGAGTTTACTCTCACTGAAAACTGGACCAAAACCAACACTTCTTTGGTTGAAAGGGGAATCTGCAGATTGATAAATTTTAAAAAGTTGACTTTTTTTTATTGAAAGTAAAATTAAACATTCTATAGTTAGAATTCAAACTAACTATAAAATGTTTAATTTTACGAAATTTGAGAGATTATATTATCGCGGGTTGATATTATCACGACTAAACTGTACTTATTTTTAAACATCAGATACACATGTATACAAATTCCGGTGCATTTACCAGTTTTGGTTTACGTAGAAATATTTATTGTTGGTCCGGACCCCATGGACCCCCCCCCCCCCCCCCCCCCCCCTGGCTTCGTGCCTAAGGTGGGTGTAGTATATCCATTTTAATCGTTTTGTTATCGAGGAATTGTCCATTTTTTCGTCAGACTGTTTCGAGTAACACATACCTCTCGGAATTTGAGAAGTTGGGCATAAATGTGAAGGCGAAACATTTCTTGGTGTTCTAGGGTGCCGTCGAGAAAATTGCTATGAAGAGTGCCAAAGAGCGAACCGCCCTGTTTGCAGAAAACAGCGGATAAAATTTCTGTAGAAAATATTAAATTTGCTTCAGTAACATTTCTAACGACTACACTTCCAGTTCGGGCTTGTTGAAGGACGAATACAATCGGCTGAAACAGGAGATGCATTTGGCCGAAGAAGAAACCAAGTTTACGTATCAAAAGAAGAAATGTATCGCAGCCGAACGCAAGGAAGCCAAATTGGAGAAGATGGAAGTTGAGCGCTATGCACGGCTTAAGAAAGAATACGTGCGTTAACATTGAACTTAACATTGAATATGTATTTGTTATGGAATCGGGCATTTTAGGACGAGAAACAAGTGCAGTTCCAACTGTTCCGGTTGTACTATTCTTTTTTCAGAATATCAACTTAATTTACAATCAATACGGGCTTCTTGTCGTCCGGCATACTGCCTGTGGGATTAGCAGTAGTAAATTTTTTCGAGTGTGACCGTGCATCCGCTGTAAGAAGGAGCTCGATTAGTTGACTATGTTGCTAGTTAAGTACATAGTTAGAGTATAATATTCTTATCTATATTTATAATCTGTTAAGAAATAAATGTAAAAATAGTATGGGGAAATTTGACTTTTAAATTAGTTAATTGTTCATGGTATTTCGCAGGTGGTAACATAAGTAAAAAATTTGCATAAGGCCCTAACCAGATTGAACGCAGCAGCAGCGGCATCGGCAGCGGTGGCAGCAACAACAACAACGGGTAGATCTGTCGCGATGACACAGCAACCTGTCATCGCCGCTGTGTCATCGCGACAGATCTACTGTCTGTTGTTGTTGTTGCTGCCACCGCTGCTGCTGCCGCTGCTGCTGCGTTCAATCTGGTTAGGGCCTTAAACTCATAAGCTATGGCACAATAGACCTTCCTCTTAGTTGCACCCCCTGTCCGTATCTTAAGTGGAGGAGGCAAAAATGTTTAAAAGGTAAAGTTATAATGACATAGCTGGGATTTTATCAGAAAGTGTGTCCTAGGACTAGGTTCTAACCTGATTGAAATGTCTTTTGGTGTCCCTTTCGGAGGAATCACAATGCGAGCGTAATTCGTGTGTCTGGACCATAGATATATATTGAACAGATCGGTAATAGTACTATTCCCACTCTGTGCTTCAGGTTATTTTCGGACCAACTCGCGCATGCGCACTGCTACCTATTTGCACGCCGTCGCTATACGTTCGGTAAATGTCGTTACGCCATCAGCCACAATTTAGACATTTACGAAGCAGTTGGCCCCTCGCTCCTCAGGCCCCTGGGCCAAATGTTAATACGTGTTGTGCGTGTTCCACTGCGCAGACGCGAATATCTCAACCATAACTCGATATTCAAATTTTTACCCCCACTCTGTGCCTATTTCCTATCTGTTCAATATAATATTGTATATCTATGGTCTGGACTAACGAAAATCGAGGAAGTTGAGTTAAACAAGCCCCGCGAATGAGGAACCGGCTACTGTTTCTTGCTTGAATATCAGATTAAAAATATTGGACATACACTATGTGTATATCGCGGGACTATCTACGTGGTTTAACTAAATCGATCAAAATCACGACGATGCAAACGTGTCGGTTTAGTTAGCTTTGGTACTAACTTTTAGCTGCACTTGCGATACAGAACTGGACTGAAAAATTGGGACTAGGCGGTGTTGCTGTCTTTGCTTAGTGTTGTTGGTGATAATCCTATTTCATACGTTGTACCTAATTTTTCCTGAAATTCTGCAGTCGTTTCATCCTTTTTCCTCTTGACGTTTTCCAATCCAGTCACAAACCTACAACTGCCATTTTTCATATTTAGTACCTCTCCGTATAATAGTACTCATTTGCCCTAACCCAATGCGACTCAACTTGGCCATTGAAGTCTATTCAATAGATATGGGCAATGAATAGATTTTTTCTTCTCTCTCTTACCTTAACGGCAATTAGCGTAATGATCCTACTAGTTAATCGGATTACCAAACACATTGTCCTAATTTAAAAAATGATGAGTGAAACTGAAAAAGCTCAAATGCAGAGTCGACTTTACGATATTTTCTCATGGGATGCTACAAAGTTTGAATGAATAAAAAGTTGAAACTCTTAAATTTTCCTAGGTTTTGCATTTTATTCATCTAAATATAAAATACAGAAGGACAGTCGATCAGATCAAATAATAAGAAAAGCAATAAACTTATCTAAATTTAATCGACACGTAGAGAATGTGTAATTTCTTGTTCTCTTAAATTCTAACAAGAGCATCAACATTAATATTTTAGAGTATTTGTGAAATCCACATAGGCATTGTTTTGCATCAACACTTCCTGGTCCGTTCCACCTCTGGCGCTGGTATTAAGTTTAACGGATTTCGGTACTTTCTGCAGGCCGACCACGACGATACGTTTGATCCACGAGCGTGGGTGATATTTGGATTTGAAATCGATGAAGCTGAGAGGAAAACACAAAAACAAGTTGATTGGCTGAATGGTATAAAGGATATGTTTTCATCACTTACCTATTTTTCAAGGCACCGTTCTTGTATTCGTACTCAATGTACAGATATTGTCCCTTTTGATATTCGTAGCTCTTCTCGTCATCCACGAACAGCGTGCCCTTCGCCTTGGGTTTTCATCTAATCACACGATCAGGGTGTAGGGATCGTTACGCATTAGAGTTGTACGATAAATGCGTTCCTTTTTTCGGGACGTGGCGGCACTACGTTGATAAACGCGAGTCTGTGTAAAAATGAATATTAAAACTGAAGCCAATATACTTTTAAGTGAGCAATTAACCTTGTTAATATCAGCAGCAACTGTTTCAAAGCTAACGGTAGTGATACGGCGATAATCGTCAATATTGTACCAAATATCGCCCTTATTATCCTCCTTTGCCGGAAAGTAGACATCCAAATTAATAGCACCTTGTTGCATAACAGGACGAGCCAAAAGTCCGTATTGCAACAAATGTTCATTGTTAATGGAAAAACTGTCCTTATCCTGGGGATAGTGAGCGAATAGTGGTCGCATCACCGGATAACCATCGCGCTGATGCTCGTAAGACATCGTCTACCACACCGGCAAGAAACTAGCGTTTGCACAAAGCGGGGTTTTTTTTTCCTTCTCCTTTGAACACACGTGCATACTACTACTACTACTTTGCCTTAACCCCTAGCGGGGCATAGCGCGTCAACTACTCCTGCACGCCATCGTACTCTGTTCTGGGCAATAGGACGCAACTCCCCAAAAGACTTACCCAGTGCCTGACACTCCTTTGCCACAGATCGACGCCATGTGATTCGAGGACCCCCTCTTGGTCGGCCTTGGTTGGAAATGGGGTTCCACTTCATGGCATGCAAAGCAATGCAGTTATCACTCTTCCGCAATATGTGACCTATCCACTGCCATTTTCGCCTGCGTATCAATTTGTCGATTGGCATCTGACCCGTACGCCGACGCCCTTCATTTGATATTAGCACCGACGCTCTTCAACCTAGCACTGGAATACGTTATTCGGGCCATGAATATGGACAACAGCAAGACGCTACTCATCAAGTCGACACAATTAGCAGCGTACGCCGACGACATCAACATCATGTCCCGAAGATTGGCTGACGCAGAAGAACTTCTGCATACGCTCGATACCGCTGCAAAGGAAGTTGGATTACGTATTAACGAGGGTAAAACTAAAATAATGATGCAATCGGTGACAAGGACACCTGCACAACCGAGCATCAATGTGGGGGACCTCAACATCGAGTTCGTGAACAAATTCATTTACCTGGGTTGCAACCTGTCAAGGGACGCCAACGAAACTGACGAAATCAAGCGACGGATACAGTTAGCTAATAAGACTTTTTTCTCGGTTCTCCCCATAATGAAATCGAAGCATGTGCACAGAAACACGAAGCTCCGCGTGTACAAAACCATTAAACGACCAGTGCTATGCTATGGCTGCTAAGCATGGACCCTAACTCAAGCATCCGAAAACATGCTAGACACTTTTGAACGTAAGGTTCTACGACGAATTTTCGGGGCTGTTTGCGATCGAGATGGATGGCGCATCCGGTACAACCATGTGTACGACGAGCTGCAAGTCTCGAAAATCGTCAAACTACAACGACTTCAATGGGTAGGGCATGTACAAAAAATGGACGATGATCGCATGCCTAAGAGAGTAATGAATGCAGAACGAGTCGACGGAGCGAGACTGCGAGGACGACCGAGATCTCGTTGGGTGAGCTCAGTAGGTGTGGACGCCGCGCAGCTGCTGGGCTTCCAAAATTGGAGGACGCGGTCACGTGACCGAGATAATTGGAGGACAATGATCCAGGCCTCCGACTTTCGAAGTTTCGAGGACCGTCCGTTTGAATTCGACTGGAAACAAAACTTCCGACGTTTTTTGACGTAACTCAACCAAAGCCTCGTTCTCCAAGCTGCAGAGGATACTGTCTCAAAACCCTTGTTTTCTTATTTTCGAAGCTGCGAGATACCACTGCGTGTTGCGGAACGCAACGGAACTCCGCAGCTTGGAGAATGGGGCCTAATTAAATATGAAAAGCGGACGTTCACCCACGGAAAATCTAATAGAAACATGCTAGCGAATTGTTGTCATGCTTCGAAAACAAACGTTTAGCTGGTTAGCGATAAAGCTTGGAGGACGAGAGTTGGAATGGCCGTTAAGGTCAGGGGATATAAAAGTATCCAATAGAAACACTGTCCGATCACCTTCCGTGACGTGCCCTGGCAGACCCACTCAGCTGTCGGGAGTGGCAGAGTGGCTCAACACGGCAGTCATCGGTCTCCTCCATTAGCGTACGAAGAGATATTGCTCGTTATCAAAACCGAAAAAAAAAACAATTATTTGCAAACAAAAGAGAAAACCGAATGATGGTTCCTATACACCCAAGTCTGAAATACTCATAACGTCATAACCAACAAAGTCCCTAAAGAGACAGGGAGCTACATTAGCCAAACTAAAAAAAAATAAAAAAAAAAAAAAACCTCTAATCAGGATTGATCCTTTTCTCTCCAGTTCATTAAGCTTGTGAATGGTGAACGGCTCGATATGGGCCCTAGTCGCAATAGGTCCGCACCGTTTTGTTGTAAATTGATTTGCATACAATACTTAGTTTTTTAAGCGAAAAATGAACACGCGCTTCATTTCACTTTAGCAAAGTGTGTTTTTATTTCGACATCTTTTTTAGAAATGTTTCGACAGCTAAAAGGACATTTGTTCACCATAGGATGACAGTTTACAACAGTAAAGAAATCTATTTAAATATTACATTACCTTTCAGCGATTTAAATACTCGTACTGAGAATATGAAGACTATATAAAGAACGGAAATCAGCTTAAATTTTTGATACCCGTTTACACACTGACATATTACACACACTACAAAAATGTTCCCCCGGCTGTCAAATAATTTGTTGTGATTTTCAATCATACCGCGACCGAGGGAGGAACAGCTGATAGGAGAAAGTAGGCAATGAAACAAAAATATTGTAAAAAGGCGACACAAATTGCAACCTTCAGTCAGTTAATTTGACAAACGAGGGAAGAAAGAAGGCAGGCTCTGAAAAAATGTGTACGAAACACTTATGGGTTATATGCTTAGAACATAGAGCCATGGAATGAGCTTGTATTGTATGTTTCTGGCTCCAACATTTGGCGAATAAGTCGACAGTCAGCCTACTCGGTTGTTGTTTGATATTGACATATGTTGACTGTTCTGTCGAATTGTGCATGAATAAAAATCAGTTCTTGTCAGATTATCGACAGTCAGCCTACTCAGTTGGCATTTCGGTATTGACATAATGTTGACCGCGCTGTCGAATTGTGCATAAACAAACGTCAATTTTTGTCAATATTTAAATTTCATAATTTCTAAACGGTCTACTGAGTTAGCTGACTGTCGACCACATGTCGACTTAGTACCCAGATTTTGGAGCCACTGTTTCTATGGAGACATATAGGACAAGCTCATTCCATGGCTATATATTCAAAGGTTATATGTGATGATTGCCGCTCTTCAATACATGTTCCATACTCTCAGTTTAAATATTACCCGATCTTTAAGCAAAATCTCGGAAGGATTTTTGTTAGATACTTTAAAAACCGAATACTTTCTATGAAAAAAAAAAACACAATGAATTTTTCTTTTTTTTTTATTACAATATTTTCTTTTTTTTTTTTTAATCTTGTCTTTAGAATGTCTTTCACTAGTAATAACGGTTTGCAAAATATTTTGTCTTTTTTTTTGAACCGTTCCCATATCATATTTCACCACCATAAGCTCCTCTACCATGAATGATTGATTCATGGTGAATTATTTATCGCATTGTTTATGCTGAAAAAAATCTTAGGAATTTGGTTCTGTCAACGAGCGTATTGGCAACTGTTAGTAAAAGGAAATCAGTGTATTGTTTCAAATATAAATTATGTTCAGCTATAGTTCGCTCTGCTTTTCAACGACTCATTTACATTAAATTTAAGTAAAATATATAATATAAAATATAATATAAAATAGTAATGGGTATTATACTATTTTCCCAAAATAACTCACTTCTTATTTATTTATTTATCTTTAAATTAAATATCAAATATGAAATAAAAAACTTTCTACTAAATATTTATACTTCATAAAAATTGATAGTGTTTTCAAAATGAAAATAAAATCAAAATAAGGTAACAAATTATATTTCTACTAATTTTAAGCCCTTTTCTTTAATTTTTTTCTTGATAAGACTGTTAAACAATTAACAATTAAATTAACAAATAGAAGACTATCTCTTTATATGTCAATTTAAATCATAACTTTAAGGTTTACAAAAAAAGGGATTTTTGTGAAAGAGCCAAAAAATATATAATGCGAAGGTAAATGCCAGTACATATATTACAGTACACTGCCCGTTATAATTATAACCGCACAATAAGACAAGTCACATGTAAAGTTAAAAAACTAAACTTATTACAAATTGATCATACATACATCCATTAGAAAAGTCTAGAAAACATCAAATTTAATAAACATAATTCATTTGTTTCATATTATTCTAATTTTATAACGGAGGATTGAATTAAAATTAACTATAACCAAACTTAACAAAAATATATCAAAATTTACATAAAAAAGTGAAATAAAATAAATTAATGATGTAGCGAGGTTTCTTCTGCAGATCCTTCCAGTCGCTGTTAAAGCCGTCTGGAGCGTCAAAATTGAACTTTTTTTCATCTGAAAAAATCACCTAAAAAGGAAAATTATGAAAATAACAAAAGTACCCAAGTACTAAATTAGCATTTTCCAGTTTACCTGCAAATTTTTGTTTGCTCTCCAGACGGACATGGTTATGGCGAGGGAATAATTTTTGGCACTGGCTTTTGTCATTTACCTGTTTAGATACTCCTAAAACCCTACTTATTCTAGATTTGGGAACTTCTATTTCACACTCATTACCTAAGGATAGCTGCGAAACTTTGGTTTTGAGCGTAATTTTGAATGACTCTGTCCAATCGCTTTATTTTTCGTTCAATTTTCTGGTAACTACAATTCGGTTCCAAAAAGGATAAAATTTTCAACTTTAATGAGATATATGTCACGTGGCATTTTCTTTATACAATGAATGTCAACAAAAAGAAAAAAAATATAACGGTACTGCAAATGAATGGTAATGCGGTTATAATTATCAGACAGTAACGAAATGAGATGTAGGTCATAATTAAACTAATGGAAAAATTATAGGGTTCCTATTCGGCAAAATAGAAGTTAAATTATATCGCTTTAGTAAACTATAATTGGTTTCATCAAAATATATCATGAAATTTGTAAATGCCGAAAAATTATGATACGGCTAAGTGTTCTTCTATATTATTGTCACAAAACACCTGTCTAATAATTAAAATACTAAATTGTTTAATTTATTAGTATATCTTTAAGCTTCATACAATATATTTTTAATAAAAAAACATGTTAACAAATTGAAAAAAAGGTTCTTTTTAGTTTGTTTTTCTTTTTTTTTAGCTTTTTTCTAATAAGAGGATTACGGAAATTTTTACTGTTTTCATGGACGGAATCCGCCGCTAACTTGGATTTGGCAGGTGAATTTTGAGCTTTATTTTTTTTTATTATTCAGTGTTCAGCAATTTCTTGTTTCGCCAACAACAAATTTTAAAGAATCTTATTGAATTTTTGAATTTCAATTCGTTGTATATTTTTTCAAATCATAGTAACTTTGCGTTCCTCTCCCGATTCCCGTGATGTGGCTGTGCGTGTCAGTATTTCGGCAGAAATCTTCTCGATTACCTGACGCAACGTTGACGCACCGTTTATGCAACGCTGACACAACACTGATGTTACGTTGATGCAACGTTGGTGCAACGTTGACACTAGCTTTGCTCAACGTAGACGCAACGTTGTCGCACTGCTGAAGCAATGTTGACGCAAAGTTGACTAAATGCAAACGCAACGTCGACGCAGCACTGAGGCAATGTTGACGTAACGCTAACGCATCGTTAAAGCAACAATAACGCAACGCTGTCGCAAGGTTGACACAACATTGATGCAAAGTTAACACAACGTTGTCGCAACGCCATCGAAACCTGGACGCAACAATGACGCAAGTTTGACCCAACGCTGACGCAACGTTGGCGTAAGGATATCGCATACCCCAACGCAACGTTGACGCAACATAGGCGTAAAGTTGATGCAACGCCAACGTAAAATTGCAGCAACACTAATGCAACGCTAACGCAGCATTGAGGCTAAATTGACGCAAGGTTAACACAAAGCTGACGCAACGTTGACGCAACGCTGTCACAATGTTAATGCGACGTTGGGGGAAATCAGGCTTTGTCCGAAAACGACGACCCTAAATAGTGGAAATACTCAATTTTCCTAATTCCTTGTGGAACATAGCGCGTCAACTGTTCCATGTGGCCTAGTTAACGTAACATTGATGCAAGGTTGGCGCAACTCTGACGCAATGTTGATCCAACGTTGGTGGAACGCTGGCACAACGTTATTGCAACGTGGAGGGAAATCATACTGTAATGACCGAAGCCGGGTACGTTAGATACTCTTGTGCTGAAGAATGAAATCACTTCGATTGAAAAACACACACACTATATTTACTAAACGAACTACACACGCGTAATTAACAACCAACGTCAAACTAGCTCGAACTACTTGTTAATGGTGGATAACGATTATCCTTCTTTCCGTTTCCGAGCGGATACTTTGTAACGATCCGACTGCGACTGAGTGTCAAGTGTTACTTCTTGTCATTCTCGGTGACATCTGCCTTTTATAGTTAGAACTTGTCTAATGCCTACTATAGACAATGGCCCAGCCCCGGCCATTCGGAGCCATCGCCACTGTGTGGACGGGCGGATGACGTTCAGTGGCCAATGCCGCGTAACCGTCATTTCTGTCAACAGCGATGGGCCATCGGATGGCCACAAATGGCTTCGAGAGCCATTTTCCTCCACGCGATGGCCCATCGTGTCCACAACTTTGAACAGCTGATTTAAGTTGACAGGCCACTACACAATTATCACAGTGCTACTATCACCGACCTTTTGTCATACGCAATCCGTTTGATTATACCTGCCGTGATGCACAGAGTGACAGCTTTCAATTTCAATAGTGGGCCATGGATACGCAATTTCCTGATGGCCCATCGCAGACTATTGTGTGGACGGACGGTATTTGAAAATATTTGAATTGACATTTGGTGTGCGATGGCGGCCATCAAAGTCACCATCGCGATGGGCCATTATCTGTAGCAGGCATCATGGCTGGTTCTAGACTATGATGGAGCTTAGTACAGTGTGTGTCGTAAGAGAGACGTACTCCGTACACACAACAATACTTTGCCTGATAACGACGACTCTAAATAGTGGAAATACTCAATTGTCCTAACACCTTGTGAGGCATAGCGCGTCGACTGTTCCATGTGGTGCAGTTGATGTTCCGTTGGCATAAACTAGTTTCGGAGAATGCAGTTGCCAGTGTGCACGTCGTGCTCCCCCATTTAGGTGCTTATATGCCACAAGTTGGAAGATGCTGTGGCTTATTATTCCGCCCGCACCACAGGTGGAATACGACACAAACATGTATGGCTACGAACGTTCGTCGTCATGGACGGGACTAAAACCCGGCGGTTCCGCGTTATCATTTCACTCGGCAACTTCACCGTCCTCGGTGACTGTTCGCTATCGGTCCGGCTGTTGACTACCGCAGCGGCCTCGAGCTGTGTCCTGCATATGCCCCAGGACGTTTGTCCGTCGAAAGCTGGCGCCATCAAATTTTCCAAGGCTGACTCGCACTTTACGACTCCTGATGTTTCGACGCGCTCTGGTTCGCTCCTCAATCCTTCGAACCCTTCGGCAACCGTATCGAACCCGCCATCCATTTTGGCGTCTTCCTGCATGAGGTCGTTTTCGAACTTTTTGCAGGTTTCTCCTTGCCTCTCGTCGAGCAATCTTGATATTTCTGCCGACTGATTCTGCAACTGCTCGTCTAACCGCTTGTCAAACCGTTCGAATTGCTCATCAAACTGCTTATAAAGCTCGTTAAATCGCTTGAGTAGCTCGTCAAACTGCTTTTTAACTCGCTTGCCAAACTCGTCAAGTTGCTTGGATTGCTAGTCAAGTTTCGACAGTATCAGCTGCAAGAAAGGACCCCTGGCGGAAACCTGTTTCGCTCCCGATCCGTTGAGGTTTTTCGTCGACTCGTCCTTATCCGGAAATTCGACCGTGTCCGGATCCTGTCCGCCGGCTCTTATAACTTGTGCTAAACGAGCACACAGCGCGGACGTATTTCCCGTCGTTAACGATTTCCGTTTTGTTAGTTCGTTTTTTAACTGCGCGGTTGTCAATTTCCAAATAGTACGCGACATTTTAGTCCGTTATTCACTTCACAAGTTCACAACAGTCAATTGTGCAAATTATGCCCGCGTTTAATATTCTCGCACTTCACTACAAAGTTTCTCAAACACACACAATCGCGCAACTTCCCGGCGCTTCACTTTAAAGTTTCTTGAAACTTCCCGTGCTTATTTACACCACCGTAAATATCCCGCACGACTTTCACGAAATACACAATCGTGCAAGTTCTGAGAACTTCCCAGCGCTTCACTTTAAAGTTTCACGAAACTTTCCGTTTATTTACACTACCGTAAATATCCAGCACGACTTTCACTTTTCAAACGAACGTTCACTACACGCACGCGAATATCCCACTTCTGACACCAATTGTAATGTTTCCTCTGATAATGGAAACACTTCGAATGAAAAACACACACACTTTATTTACTAAACGAACTACACAAGCGTAATTAACAACCAACGTTAAACTAGCTCGAACTACTTGTTAACGGTGGATAACGATTATCCTCCTTTCCGCTTCAGAGCGGATACTTTATACCGATGCGACTTCCACTGAGTGTCGAGTATTACTACTTGTCGCTCCCGGTGACATCTGCCTTTTATAGTTGGAACTGTTTCGAGAAGGTTCCAGACTCCAGATGGCTCGAGAACAGTGGCGGCCCGTCACAGTGGGCAAGGTGGGCACTGCCCACCCTATCAATTACTAAACATCATCCTATCAGTTACTAAACATCACCCTATAAATTACTAAACGTATTGTGTCAACACATATTGAAAATTTGCACAACATTATTGCTTTATTAAACTCCCATTGATAAGTACATACATATTAATCACCTGAAAATAGCTCATCACTGTATCGTGCGTACGTACAACGTAAAAAGCTCTGAAACACTACCATACAGTGCATTGCACACAACAACCCTTTGCGTGCTGAACTATCATCCAACCAACAGATATTGTTTCGTCTTTTCCCCACCATCGTATTGCGTTCCATGTTCCAACAATCCTCCAAATCCCACGAAATTTGTATATACTCGTATACAAAACGCATGGTGAGTTCAACCTGGGCAGAAGTGCTCTTTGCCCGGTTGAGATATGCAATTATGTCAATAATCGCTAACATGCGATCGTTCGTTTGTATGGGATTCACGCGTGCAATAGCATTGGAATAGAATCCTCATATTGGGCTAGTCCGACCCGTATCACGATATAATGGATAAAAGACTTAGTCTATGACATGATACAATCAATAGCATGCGTTTTGTTGTATCATGACCTGTACACTACTGTTTGCAGTGCAAGTGCATGCTTTCATGACACCATGTATGTGTTAATGATTTTCGCTTAATTCTAGTTAATGGTGGTGTAGTGCTGTAGATGCATGTTTGCTTTTAACGGGTTTCTAGTTCAAATTTGGGTGTATCTTACGTACCAGTTGGTTTTGCATGCGTTTTTAAATTTTTTAGTAGTGTATTAATTCTCTTTTTTCCTCGTGAAGTGATCAATTGGGAAACGCATTTATTTAATTTGGTAAATACTTTTTTTTATATTATAATGGCCGAAACTCGGACGGATGATATTCGGCAAGCGGTAAGAAGTAATCAAGATATCGTCGCCTTTTTATTAAAAAATAATTTTTCGTCATTATCGTATGATGATAAAATGTTTGTTCGGGAATTGAAGCCCTGCCCGACAATGAAAAATCTTTCAGTTAGAAATCGTGATAATAATAGAAATTTTAAAATCATTTGGTATGAAAAGTGTGAATGGCTTTGCGGTAGTGAACAAATTAATAAATTGTAATGTTGGAATTGTCTCCTTTTTAATGACAAATCCAATACGCCAAGGAATTCAAGCGGTTACAGTGATTTAAAACATATTGGCGAATCTATTAAAAAACACCGAAATTCTGAGCATCATATATATTCCTCGCTAAAAGCCAAACTTTTTGGAAAACAAGACATCAAAGCTTCCATCAGTTCAGGTTACCGTGAGAGTATTATGAGGCATAATAAACTTGTTGCAGACAACCGATCTATGATAACCCGGTTAATAGATATGGTTATTTATTTAGCGACTCAGGAGCAAGCTTTCAGGGGTCACGATGAATCACAAAATTCTTCTAACCAAGGCAATTTTCGAGAATTAACGAATCTTCTTTCCAAATATGATAGTAACTTCAAGGAATTTTTAGATGAGTCTTCAGTGTTCAGCGGGGTTTCAAAAACTATTCAAAACGATCTAATTCAAAGCATAACTACAATTTTAAGGAACTTTATATTTTCCGAAATTAAAAATGCCTCTTACTATTCATGGCAAATTGATGAGACTACTGATGCAAAATGTTTGTCCCAGTTATCAGTTATTTTTCGTTACGTTACTGAAAAAGGTTATGCGGTTGAAAGGTTTATGGGTTTTTTCAATGTATCGGAGGGGAAGAAAGCTGAAGACCTTTATCAGTTATTGACTGAAACATTTAAGGATTTTGATATCGCTGCCAAACTAGTGGGACAGACTTATGATGGGGCTTCAGTGATGTCGGGAGACCTGAATGGCTTGCAAAAAAAAGTTAAAGACGTTGCCCCTCAGGCATTATTTATTCATTGCTATGCACATAGACTAAATTTAATTTTACAGGATGCTGCTTGTAAAATAAAAGAATGCCGAATTTTTTTCGCGAACGTATCTGGTTTAGCGGCATTTTTCTCCAATTCAACAAAACGGACTAGTATATTAGATAAAGTTTGTGGAAGACGGCTTCCCCGTTGTAGTAACACTAGATGGAATTTTAAGTCGCGGTCAATAGAAATAATTCTGAGACATAAAAATGAACTGCTGGAAGCTTTCGACTTGTTTTTAGAAGATGAGGACTTCGCCCGTGATAAGGAGACAATTAGAGATTCAGAAGGGTTTAAAAATATTTTAACAGATTTCTCGTTTTTGTTTTTATTAAAGACTTTTAATATAAAGTGAGACCAAAAGAATTTCTCTATTGTCTCGGGTCTTTAGGACGGCGGAAGCCGCCGAACTATGTTGCAGAGGCGGCAACCTATAGTGCTCGAAGTTATAATTGTCTTTAAGAAGGAGTGCTGAGCCACTGTTAGTGTCATCTCTAACAATATTATAGCCAGAAAAGCGCACTACATGTTGGCTTTTCAATTTGGTTTCTGTAAAGAAGAAAAAATCGGCTTTAAGTGAATCAATAAGATTCTGGGCAGTCGCTCTTTGCGCGTGTGAGATCAAGGATCTCGCATTTATCGCAATCAATTTAAGCTCCATTTACGGAACTCAAAATGGTCGCAATTGTTGCAACTTTCGTTTCTGCGTTTGCTGATGAAGCCAAAACTGCAAGAAGCAATTTGTCCAGAGTGTTTTGTTGTGGGCGTATTGGCTGATTAGTGTCTTCGCCGCTTCTAGTGATATGGGAGAATGAAACGCCGGATCGGACGTATTTTGTGGTTGGTTTGGTACTGTTAGGTAGGTTTCTGTTGACTGAAGGATTCTGGGATATAGAGGCTTTTGTCTTCGATAACCTGGAGTTTCTGGCCTGCCAGGCTTTGAAGACTGTGCAGCCCCTCCAACTGGCTGTATGCCCAACATTACCGCAATTGCAGCAGACAGGTGGCTGCTCGACTGGTTTAGGGCAGGCTCTTGGCTGGTGGAGATCTGCGCATTTCACGCATCTATGAACAATGGTGCAATTAGTGGCAACGTGGCCGAAATTTTGACAATTAAAGCACTGCACAGCCTCTTTGTTTTTGATTTTTTCCCAAGTAATGGGCTGCCACAAAATATATTTAATTTTTTTTACCTCACTCATATCTTGATTGGGAAGAAATTTGGCCAAGTACAGACCAGAAGTTGAAATAGTTCCTTGATCTGCGTTTGTTTTGTTATGGATTTTGTCCATTTTCGTAACAAAGTTAGTTACTCCTGATAACAAAAGATTTGGGTAACTTTCCATCAGGTCTTCAAAAATCTCTTGTGGTTCTGTGTTATAGTGCAAACCTCTAATAATTAATGATTTTTGCATCATACTTACGGGGGTGCGTGTAGTTGCATGTAGGCCTCGGTCCTTGATAAATGCAAAAACTTTCCCATGATCCTCAACAGAACTACATAGAATGTAAGATCTCACTCTCGATAAGTTCTTGACTTTGACAGTCAGCCCAGCAGAACGGAGCTGTTTTAGGAGCGAAGGTATATCAACTTCGTGACATACAATTGGTGGAATCCTTTCGCGTCGCTCTTCAGAGGGTTTGGCTTGCAAAGGGGATTGGGTTGGGGGAGACTTTGACTCACCTACTTTGACGCTAACTTGAGGTTTCATCTTTTTCTTTTTTCTAGCTACAAGATTAAATGTAGACACAGCTGCGCCCACAGATAACTCCGAGTCCATTTCGCCCGAAAAGCCCGGGGTCATTTTCAGCCTGTTGCATGTAGTCAATGTGTCCGTTGTCGCATTGTCCGTAGTCACATTGCTTGTAGTCGTAGTCATTGATGACAGCGATGGCGTTACACAATATACATTTGGTGATGTAATGTTAGTCGCAGACGGGCGGAAGGGTGCTTCTTGCACTATTGATTGACGGAAAGGAGCTTGCAACATTCCAGTTGCACTTGTTGGTATTGCTTGTGTCGTTGTTACTTGCGATTCCCCTCGATTTTGTGGGGCGTTTTGCTTCGCTGCTGTACGGGATGGTAGTGCGAAAGTTGCATCTTGAACCGATGCTGTGTGCGGCGACAATTGTTGTGCCGCTGCCTTACGGGGCGTCGCTGGTTGTGCGACTGCTGTCAGTGATGGCGATTGTTGTACCACTGCTTTACGGGGTGTTGGTGGTTGTACCACAGTTGTAAGTGGGTCCGATTGTTGGACCGCTGCTTGATTCGGCGTCTTTGGCAATGTTTTCAGAAGTTGCTCAATCTTCCTCTCAAGATCAAGCACCCGGGCCTTCAGTTTTTCGTTTTCAGATCTTAGCTGTGTATCAGTTGAGTCCTCTGATAGCAGCAAAAATCTATTCGACCGCGACCCAGTTAAGGCATGACCTCGATGTTCTTAACAACCTCCACGACCGCTTCAAATATATAGTTATAGGCGGAGACCTAAACTCCCGACATACTGCATGGGGCGACACAACCGAAAACTTCCACGGTTCAATTCTATTCAAATGGTTGAACGACTCCGCACCACCAGTAGAGTACTCTCTAATCTCCCCTAAATCGCCGACAAGACCTGAGAGTTCGTCAATATTAGACTATTTCATGATTTCGCACGAACTGGAGCAGTTCACAATAAATCCGAACTGTGTTACAACTCAAGGAATGTCCGACCATTTCGCAGTCATAATGAAACTGCACATAGGCACCTTTGCGGAATTAAGTCAGTGCTCTCCAACCTCTTTTATATCGTATAGAGATACGGACTGGGTTAACTTTGGAGAGAGTGTTTCGAGTGAGTTGAGACCACATATTTTCCCAAAAGACCGTAATTTACGTAACGATGAAATTGATTCCTTAATATCGATTGCCACCAACGCCATTAACTCGGCAATAGAGGAAAACACAACTCGTGTCACTCCTTCTAAGTTTAAGCAAAATGCTCTCCCTCCAGATATCGTCTTGCTCATGAAGGTGCGGCAAGTTAAGAGGCGTAAACTTAAAAGAGCCTACCACAGACACGAAAACAGGGTCAGCGATGAATATAAACGCATACTAGAAGAAGTCAACCTCTTAACTAAAATTATTGCGGTCAATATAGCCAAATTTCGCAGTCGTCGACTTTCTGAAAGACTTTCGGCAATCAAACCTGGCCCCCAAATGTTCAAGGAAATAAATTGTCTCTCCGGCAAGTTCAATAATCCCAAGGAACTCAAACTAATGAATGGTATGCCGCAGGTCTACAATATTCAAGAGCAGCTACAACTTTTCGTAGATATTTTCCAAAGACAACTCAATATGACCCCCCCGGACAGTCGTTCAGAAACAGCAGTGCGTGCAGGATTGGAGGTGTCGCGCTTCTTAGCTGCCAATACAGAGCAAATCTGCGAGTTCACTCAGCAAAACCCATCAACCAGTCCATCGGATACGGATACCTTTATCGGCCGAGATAGTCTTCAGTCACATATTAAAGCTCTAAATAATAAAAAGTCCTTCGGGGTGGATGGTATTCCAAACATAGTGCTTAAGAGGCTTCCAGGTGCAGCTATCACGCTATTACAAGTGATTTTTAATAACTGCATCAACAACGGATACTTTCCGGATGCATGGAAAATAGCGAAAATAGTTCCAGTCCACAAAAAAGGGAAAAGCCATGAGGCAAAAAACTTCCGTCCAATCTCCATGCTATCCAATGTGGGCAAGTTATTTGAAAAAGTGTGGCTAAATCTCATACTTAGACACTGCGAAGAAGCTGAAATTATCCCCAGCCACCAATTCGGGTTTCGTTCTAAGCATGGAACCCAACACGCTTTAGCCTATTTGCACGAGACCGTGCTGGGAAATATAGATAATGGGAATCAACCTACACTCGTCTGTGCCCTAGACTTGGAGAAAGCCTTTGATTGCGTGTGGACCGAAGGCTTGGTCTTCAAACTTATTAATTTCGGTTTCCCATCTTCGGTAATTAGAATTGCTATCAGCTTCTTCTTAAATAGAAAGTTCAGGGTTACCCTTGGTGACAACAGTTCTGAATTATTCCCAGTGACCTCAGGGGTACCACAAGGTTCAATTACCGGACCTGTGATGTACAATATTTTCACGGCGGACATCCCAACTCCTGCAGATCCTCAAGCGGGAATAATTCAATACGCAGATGATACTCTAATTTTCGCTGCTGACACCGACCCACTAACGGCCGCCTTAAGGGTCAACAGCTACTTAATCCAACTGGAGTCGTATCTCCAAAGTTGGGGTATCCGTATTAACGCAGAAAAAACGCAAGTTTGTCTTTTCAGGAACCCATCCAGATTTTCCGGTTCAAGAACTTTAGTCAACAATGCAAAAAAAGTTGTCATTACGGTAGGCAACACGCCAGTCCACCCTAAAGCCTCTTTGAAATATCTAGGGGTCTTGTTTAACAAGTTCCTCCGATTCAACCCCCATGTCCACGAAACAGTTAAGAGAGCTTATATTAACTTCAATAAAATCCGATACCTCTTTTCAAGATCGGTGGGATTGTCGAGGAGGGTAAAGGTAATCACTTACAAATCCCTCATTCGCCCTATTCTCACATATGCCTCACCAATTTGGCTCACTTGCTCCAAAACAGCAATTAAGCGAGCAGAAATTTTTGAAAGAAAAGTTCTACGCCTTTGTACCGGAAAGCGCCGGCGCTTCTCGACTCCCCAAAAAAAATATTTCAAAAACAGTGAAATATACAGCTGCGCCCAAATCGAAAATATTGCAGACAAAGTTGTGAACCTTACTCGGCGATTCTACCAAAAGGCAGAGCAACACCCAAATATTAATATCAGCTCTCTATTCAGGGCGGCCATGAACCGAGAAAGCGTCACAGTTACTTCGGATCCATCTTCTTCCATTAGCTTGAGGCCCAGCGCCATAGTGCAATCCACTAATGATGCGATCTTCCGCAACCTATATAATTATAGTGGCAGGCAACTTCGCAGACATTAATGGACTGCACGCCCAACGTGACCGACGCTTCTAGACTGACGACATGACCAATGACACGACTGTCGACCTTCAGGTGCTCCAAAGAAGCGGCAAAAGAAGAGCTTCCTTTTATATCTACTTAATTTTAATAATTAATTTTTAATATTTAGAATTGCTTTTTTTTTCGTTTAGTTTGTTAATTTTTCTTTTGCTATTTCTTTTTGAATTCCGTCTTTAATTTTAATTTTGAGAATAGTTATAAAGTAGTATGTAAGTTCTAGGTAATAAGTTTTATCATAAATTAAAATAAAAAAAGAATAAAAATCAAAATTCAAGAAAACGGTCTAAGCGCACCAATAAATAGTTAACTATCAAGATTGCAAATAAAAATATATGAGTACTTCTGTATAGTCAAGATTATGGCAATAACTATGCCAAATTTATTTTAGTATAAAATTTAAGAATTAGGCAGGCCAAATAGAATCAGCCGCCCGAAAATAACTAAGACTTATTGTTAAGTTAGGATGTAAGCTCAGTTAACGTTGTGTTGAAAGGCTTTGAATATGCAAAATAAAACCTTCAAAATGAAAATGTAAAGACTTTTAATCTTCTCTATCCACAAACAGATTTAATATTTACTATTATACAATCTCGTAGTTCAGATATCATTTATTGCAAAGACCGAATCAGCAACTTATTATCTACATTAAGAAAGTATAGGGAAGATAGCGCGTTTTTTGATGAAATTTTCAACGAAACGTGTAATAATATTGGACAACCATCGAAAAAACGTAAAACAGACCATGATGGCATGTCGAATTCCGCGACATATTTTAAAAGGGTGTACTTTGAAATATTGGATTTAGTTATTTCTCAGATAAACAATAGATTTGCCGATTTTGAAAAATTAAACTTCGTCGAATTAATTAATTTGGACAACACCAAAAGTTTCCAAAGTACTTTTCCCCAAGAACTACTGGAATCTTTAATACAGTCTTATCCAAACATGTTTGACAAAGGCAAATTAAAAAGCGAATTATCTGCATGGTACTCTGATCTTGACATATTTGGAAATGATAGAAAATGTTCGGACATTTTAAAATTTATTAAAAATAATAATTTAGAAAAGGATGTATCAGAAATATATAAATTGCTGTGTTTAATTGTTTCACTACCTGCTACTTCCACTTCGGTTGAACGGAGTTTCTCAACATTAAAGCGTATAAAAACTTACGTGAGAAATTCCATGAGTCAAACACGTTTAACGGATTTAAGTTCAATTTCAATTGAAAATGAAACCGGAAAATAGAGGGCTACGCCCGCAATCCGAGGGTTTTGTAGTGTCCCATGCCAATAGGAGATGAACTGTCCTACTTTTGGAGATGCTTTACCATTCATGTTAAGACAATATTGCAAATTGTAAGTTTGCATAAAAAATATTGAAAATAAATTGTTTGAATAATTATAGAGAATAGAGTCTGCGACGAGCATACCCCCCCTTCCTCCTTCCCCCCTTCCCCTCCTCCCACCTCTCCTACCAATCATAACCCTTTTGAAAATGGTTAACTCCAATTCGCTCTACGGAAAACAATATGCAAGTATGTTGTACTCGTAGTACTAGTATGTAGTACAAGAGACCTGTTATGTACATTTTTTGTATGGATGATATCAAAATGGCCAAATCTAAATGAATGTACTACTATTAAATATTACGTGATTATTACGAAACTTGGAGACATTATTGCACATGGTGTTGATTATCGTTGGCCATCAATATTTTCAGCCTCGGATGAGTTTGAGAAATGCAGGGGTGTGCTAACTGTAACTATAGAAATATACTATTATTAACCTATTTTGAGAAGATATCAAAATTCCATATTTTTTTTTGTTTTCTGTGCTAGTTGAAAGCCATCCTCCTGTATGTTTTCATATTTCTAAGTGTAACGGTCTCGAAATGGTAAGGGGGTGGGACAAATTACAATATGATCTCATATTTTCCCCTCTGCCTCTTTTCCCCTTTCTTTGAATTTGACGAAGTCGCCAAAAATGGAATGTACTCTGTAGTACCTTTCTCATGATACCCCACTTGCCTATATCAGATGAAAAAAAGAGTTGACCTTAATTTCCCCTCTATGGGAACCTCCCTTAAAGCAGCAACCCACCTACCTCCCCCCTTAAACTTCTCTCCCCTACCACTCCTATACCACCAATCTCCACCCTTTCAGAAATGGTTAACTCCAATTCACTTTACGAAAAACAATAAACAATATTCAAGTATGCAGTACTAGTACTCGTATGTAACCGGTTATGTGCATTTTTTGTATGAATGGCATCAAAATCTCGAAATTTAAATGAATGTACTATTACTAAATATTATGTGATTGTTATAAAACTTGGAGGTATTATTGCCTATGATGTTGGTTATCATTGGCCATCAATATTTTTGACCTCGGGTGCGCGTAAGGGGTGCAGGGGTGTGCTAACTGCAACTATAGAAATGTACTATTATTAACCTTTTCTGATAAAATTTCAAAATTCTAGAAATCTAGGTTTTCTACGCTAGTGAAATGGCGCTTTTCTGCAAATTTTCATATTTCTAAGTATAACGGTCTCGAAATGCAAGGGGGGGGGGGGGACAAACTCGGATGACATATTTTCCCCTCTCCCTCTTTTCCCGTTTCTTCAAATTTGAAAAAAAATCCAAAAATGGAATGTACTCGACGGTACCTTTCTTATGATACCCCACTTGCCTGTACCAAACGAAAAAAAAATTTCGACCTTCATTTCCCCTCTATGAGGACCTCCCCTTGAAGTTGACCTATTACAACGATTCGCTTTCTCCGGTGAATTATAGTAATTCTACACATTCCTACAAAATTTCATGTATGTAGCTTCAGCCGTTCGTGAGCTATTCCATGGACAGACGGACAGACAGACATTTGACCGATTTCATAAGGGTTTTGTATTTACTACAAAACCCTAAAAAGATTTAATAAAAGCTCTACAAAGTGATAAAGATTTTTAAATTTTATGATAAAGTCATTGATCACTTCGCAGTAATGAAGAGTAGGCGAATAGAGCTACTTTACAAGCATGTGGAATAATTTTTTTTTTTGCTTATATTCATTTTTGTGCAATTTAGTATTTAAATAACTCAAAATTTTATATTTATTAGCTAGTTTGTATTTATAAATATGAATTTATTTATTTTATTTGTTTTTAATTCCCGTGGTAGCCTGTATTCCTTCAACCTTTACTCCGTGCTCCCTAGTTCCCTTTCCCATGGCAAGAGAGCTCTAGACCTCCTCGTTGGTTCTTGCTGGACAGTGCATAAATAATATAAAAAATTTGGATTTACTTATTGTTTATTGCTTGACAAGAAGACAATTATTTTATTCATGATTTTTATTTTAATGTTCAAATAACTTGAACTGCACAGACTGACATAGAGCACAATTAAAATTAACTTCTTTTGTGCATTAATAAAACTGGGGCCCTATCAAGTAATTCGACTCGAATCAAATTTATTTCGAAAGGATGAAAATGGTAAAATACCATGTACATAACTCGAAAACGAATTTCCTCATTTCAATAATCATCTAGTATTCGATATAAAATGTGCAATTCGAAGCGAATTCTCGCTGTCGCCACGAATTCGTGTCGCCTTGGTGTGAACAACTCCATAAGACGCCATATAAACAAATTTGCGAATCCGCCGGCTGTGAATAAATCGCGTTGGTTTGAGGGATGCATTAATTGGGAAATTCGTTCAGAGTACCATTTTCATCCATTCGAAAGCAATTCGACTCAAATCGAATTACATGATACGACCACGAATTTCTGCCCACCCGGCCTCACAAGGCACAAGCCGCAACTGCTCGAGAATAAGCTAGTACTTGTCATGGATGGTTCTAGACTATGATGGAGCTTAGTAGAGTGTGTGTCGTAAAGCTCACCACACATGAACGCGCAGAACCACGACCGAACTTCCATCGAACCATCAATTTTATAGAACGTGCGGAAAAAAATTTCCCCCATTTCCACCGTTCTATGATATTTGATGGTTCGATAGAAGTTCGGTCGTGGTTCTGCGCGCTTATGTATGGAGACCTTAAAAGAGACGTACTCCATACACACAACAATACTTTGCCTGAAAACGACGACTCTAAATAGTGGAAATACTCAATTGTCCTAACCCCTTGTGAGGCATAGCGCGTCGACTGTTCCATGTGGTGCAGTTGACGTTCCGTTGGCATAAACTAGTTTCGGAGAATGCAGTTGCCAGTATGCACGTCGTGCTCCCCCATTTAGCCGCTTAACTGCGACAAGTCGGAAGATGCTGTGGCTTATTATTCCGCCCCGCACCACAGGTGGAAGACGACACAAACATCTATGGCTACGAACGTCCGTCGTCGTGGACGGGACTGAAACCCGAAACTGATGCCTCTATGCACTGAGCTAACGGTCTCCCAAATAGTGGAAATGAGCCACTAAGTTCCTTGATTAATTTCCTCTATTCATTTCCATAGTCCTCCACGTGGGAGCCCCCTGGCAACGGCAGTGTAACAAACCGCTGACGGCCAAGTTTTAACGATAAGACAGTTTGGAAAAAGGCCGATAGCTGTAGCCAGAATGGCTGACCAACATCTAACCGTCTCATGTTTAGTAGAATGGAATGATTTGTGTAGTTGGGCCTGCAAAATAGTTGTGTGAACTCCAGCACGTTTATAGGTATTAAACTATCTGAAGCAGCTATCTGCGAGGCCATCCCCTAAATGGGGTTAAGCGATGTGCTGACAACTCGTCATTGCCTGCGTTCACATTTTTGAGCTTTTCGGTTATTCAGCAATTGAAATGCATGTAGACGGAAAAAATCACTGATTTTTCTGTTTACATGCACTCGAATTGCTGAATAACCGCAACGCTCAAAAACGTGAACGCACACATTGTAAAAACCACTCCACGCCAAGAAACCTGGAACAAAAGTCTCGGATTGGACGGATCAACAACGACGACTATCGAGGTTAGAATTGAAGTTTGACAATTGTCGCAAATGTCAAATATTGCGCTGAGCCTGAAAAGCAAGAAAAGTGCATGCTGACTAAAAGTGCAAGCACTTATGTAGCTCAGCTCAAGCGTTTCTACCTAGGACAAATTACCATGCAACACTAATCGCTTCACAGTGCTGACTCAGCGATGGCGTTATACGAAGCCAATGCCTGCATTCAGGAATCATCATCGCTCCCTGAGCGCTCCTTCCCCTCTTGAGCGCTGTGGAGCACTACTGTTTCAATGTCTGGTGAATGCAATCGCTGCATGGAGCCGTTGCTGAGCGGCTACTTCTCCTTCTGAGCGAACATTTTCCACGCTCCCTTAGCTTGGAGCGTGATACATTTTTGTTTTCACAATTCGCATCACAGATGGTGCGCGCGTCATTTTAATTTGAATTTACATGGACGACGATCTAAAATTTAACGTTAATTGCATTTTCGTTGTGTATGCGCGGTTATGCTCCTAGTGGGGCCTGGGGCATAGCGCGGCAACTAATGATACGCGTCATCGTATTCAGTTATAAGCAATGGGACCGGCACGACTTCTATTATGAGTTCCCGTTGCTGTGCATGTTTGGCTAATTGGACATTTAACCGTGTATTGCTGTTGTAGCGAATGGTCAGAGTTGCAGTGTGTATGTGTGTTACATGTTATTTCCGTTTCAAGCTCCTCGGTGTCAAATAAGTTCTGAGACCACACAGTAGCAGCATAGTTGACCACAGGTCTTCCGACTGCTTTGTATGTGACCAGTAGCGTTTTTTTTTTTTGTTTTCTCCTTTGACTATGCGGGCTTTGTTCTCGATGTCACCGCTGATGAAATCAGAAGTCCACGAGTGAGGCTCCAAACATAGTCGGTTGGCTAATCCAAGTATAGGATTGTACTGCCAGGTTTTGTTGTATTCGTTTTTAAATGTGTTTTTGATCGTCTACTCCTGTCCTTCTAGACGATTCTGAACCATGTGGTGAGTCATCCACCAGAACGCCCAGGTTGAGAACGTCGCTAATGTGCGCTGATTCGCAGCACAATCACTCCACTAAAGACAATTCACTAACAATTTCTCCGGGAATTGTTAACTAGTTTGCACAAATAGGTTACTAGGCTATTGCGCAGCAAATTAATGGCAGCCACTTCACGACACGTCCTCTCCTGACGCTGGCTAACGGATGACTGGACCAGTAGCGTTTATTACCAAGTCCTTATTGCGAGTGATTTAAAGCCCTGCCAAACCAAACAGTTTAGACCGACAGCCGTTTGTCAGACAGTTGGCGTGTCAGCTGATGTCACATCGTGCGCGCACAGCGTTCGTGCGCGCACAGATGCTCATATGTATACGAGGCTTAATATATTGCACTCAGCCAGAAAAACAAGAAAAATGCATGTTGACTAAAAGTGCAAGCGCTCAGCTCAAGCGTTTCTAGGACAAATTACCCTGCAACACTAATCGTTTCTCAGTGCCGACTCAGCGACGGCGTTACACGAACGCAGCCCATGTTTTGTACTGTTGCCTCTTTTGATGGCATACACACTACAAACCGCTACTAAAACTATAATTAAAATTTTTATGTTATTCGAAAAAGATACAAAACACTGAATGAGTCAACGTTACCATTGGGTGAGTTTCTAGTTTGGACCGTGTCGACAGATTTTCATAGATACTTTGCGAAAACGCTACGATTTCATACACCGATACCCGAATCTTTGAGAAGGTGAAAAGTATCACAAATTTTATCCGATCCGATTACCCCTCCAACGATTCCAAGAGTTTTGACAGTTCGCTCTTGACAAGTTCTGTCATTCCATTCGTAAATAACTCTTTGTTGGCGTCAAAGTGCGTATAGTGACCGGAAAGTCTGTCCTCGCTCGTCACTTTGTTTGAAAATTGTATTTAAAAGTATAAATATTCCCTATTAGGCTGCGCGCATGTTGGCTCACGTTCGCGTGTCGCGTTCACGTGTTTGCTGTCAAACGGTTTGGGTCTATGGTTTGCAACCAAAGATGCGAATCTGTCAAATTGACAAATGCTCGGCTGTTGTCGTATCACCAAACTGAGTTCAGTATTGTGCTTTAAACCGGATAATTAGGTAAGAATTGAGTCGCGAAACAAACGACTGGAGAGTAGTAGGATGTGCATAAGCACATATTTCATACTAAATTATTGGCGTTAACGCACAATAATGAATCCAATTTGGTGATACGACAACAGCCGAGCATTTGCCAAATTGACAGATTCGTGTCTTTGGTTGAAAACCATAGACTCACACCGTTTGACATAAAACACGTGAACGCGACACACGAACGTGTGCCATCTTGCGCGCAGCCTTAACGTGTTTGTTTGTGTGAAATATTTTATATTCATGGCGGCACAGTAATCATATAATCACGAATCGGAGAAGGAGCAATGGATTAATAAAGGAATCACGATATTTTTAGGAACGCACCCATTGTGCCAATCGTCTATTCATTCTGACGTCATTTGCTTTCCGGTCACGCGGAAGTCTGGTGATGAAGATTTCAAGATGGCAGTACCTGTTGAATGCCATTTGATGAAATTGGAGACAGAATTGCCTGACGAGAGTAGTTTGGAGAGATTCAACAGATGGTTGTAAACATTGGACAAACAATTTTGAAATGTTGAATATTTGTATATTTCTTTTGCATAGTGTAGGGATAGAAGGCTTAAAAATTTGGAAACATCTATTCTCCTGTTTATCATTTTAGAGCAATATACATACATATACGAAAATTAAATACCGGCTTTTGAGGTTACATCGAAACAGTCAACTGGCAAGGAAGTTGACGTTCCCGGCATTGCTTGATATTAAAACGACACTTAAGAATGGAAATGGATGGTTATACACGGGTTCTAGGACGGTTTCCGCGAAATAGTATTATATAGTGTTAAGTGCCGGTGTGAGAGAGCTAATTGGCTAGAAAAACAAGAATGGCGAACTTCTGCCACAAGACTATTACCGCTACCGTTTGTCGACGAATCCGTGCTTGCTCGGGATATTGCGCAAACCTGTGTTCTGGCAATCAACACATTAATGGCAACTGGCAAATAAGCCCTGGAGTTGAACATAGTAGAGTGCGGTTGCGCACTCCGCGTCCGTCCGGATAAAATTGCGAAATTCGAGCTGATTCAGGCGATACCCATATGAAAGATTCAAAGTAGACTTCTGTGTGTTCATCGAGAACTAGGTGAGTAACATTGAGGAATTTCAAGTGGACAGTTTCTGAGATTTGTATTTTTGCACTTGCAGCTATTTATTCCGTCAACGTTTTCCAAAAGAATGATAAAGCGTGAGGTGTCCTCGTGAAGTTCTTCAAACCTCAGTCATCTAGGAGCGAAGATCGTGAGGAATCCTCGTTGAAATAAGCAACCCTGCAGAAATCGTATTAAGCAGGCAGGATACTATGGACATTTTTTTAATGCAATCGATTAGTCCGATACAATGCTGCCAAGACGTTCTTTTCAAAGAGATTGCAGCCAATTATATGAGTCGTTTGGCCCTGTACGTGAAAAAATCCGAAGTAGAGACAATTTCGATGAAACCTAGCCAATATTCCGTTATGAAACACGTAATTCAACTGATTGCTAACAATCAAAGAAATCTGATCGCCAAACTGTACTGTAGTACGTTAATTCCCATGCTTGAGGAGGGAGTCATGTCAAATCGGTCGTTTTACAGAACGGTTCGTTATCCGACTTGTGCGCGGCTGTGATACCATCTTTCGCCCGACCGGTCAACCACGCTCTGGACTGGTGGAACAATTTTCACAAGCTCGGGTCTATCAGCCCTGGAATCGGGACTCAGTGTTTTACAGTGTTGCTCGTCATTTCGATAAACAATCACAAAACTCGAACTATGTCAAGCGATATCCAATGTACGACTTTCGAGTGGTGTTCGGCGTGAAGGTGAGGAAAATTGTCAAATCAGAAGAGGAAAATTTCAGTGATTTGTCTTTCTCTTTGCAGACAACAGAAGAACCACGTATGGATTTTTCCAGCAAGTATAGTCATTTATACCATCAGTAAATCATCATCCGACCGTTGAGAAGCACCTTCTCCAGCTGCACAGTTATCAGAGCGAAGATGGCGAGAGATTCCCGGCACAAAGGTAACCCTGCAGTTATCATCCATCAGTTTTTCACCAGGGATGACTGCAGAGGTATTCTGATGCAATAGTATTTAAGAGTAAAATAAAGCAGTCAATTGATTCCCATGGCTGAACTGTGGAAGCGTATTTCCTACAGTTGCAAGAAGGTTGCCAAACATTTTGTTAAGCTAAAATATTGTAAAGAAATGTATAGTATTTGAGTCGTTGAAATTCAGAGTGGGTTTGGATGTAGATACTAGTTGGGAAAGGAACTACAAAGATGTGCAGTTCCTAAAGTTTATTGCAGAGCGAAATATTTTCAAAATGACATAAAAAAAAGAAATACACGAAAGTGACGAGGAAACGTACGATTTAACATAATATTCTTCCAGTGTTTATAACACTCGATTCTAGCGACGGACGATTTAACGTAATTTTATTTTAGTGTTCGTAACAGACTCGGGCGCAAACATATTGTTTCTAGTTATATTTCAGTAAATAATAGCGTCAACTTTGTACATAAAATGAAACGCACAATGCAAAACAAATTTTCAATGCATAAAGCGGCCACAACTCACACATGGGTCAATAATTAAACGAGAATCTTCCAATTATATAAAATATATACATGTTACGGGATCGACTGGGTCCTTGCGGTTAACTGGTACGATCTCGAACAGAAATTATACGGAAATACTTCAGTAACCCAGATTTTAATTGGGAAGTTATGTGACAAATTATACGAATTTGAAGAACCAACACAGTGGTCAAGACTCATTTTTTTAAGGATTGGAAAATGTATGGAAAATCATTCGGGAATCATTCTAGAAACTCATTCGATGACCAGGAGGAATCGATGTCCAAAAGAACATTTCTCTAACATTAATACATTGCTAAGAATATCAGCTCCGTTTGCGGTATTAGAACATACATTGTGACAAAAAAATATCCGGAATAAATTTTTAAAAAAGCCTGCCCGACAGGATTGTCAATATTCTTTTTGTTGCTAAGTTGGCACAACAGTCCTCTATACAGTCGCGGAGTTTGACAGTCACCTGTCATTTAGTTTGTTTACAGTACTCGATATTGTCAGTTCATCTCAAGTGCGTTCTGCGAATTCTGTTTTATGTCTTCTATCGACTGAAAGCGCGGGCCTCGAAGTTGTAATTTCAGTTTCGGGAAGAGAAAAAAGTCGGACGGAGCCATGTCAGGTGAATACGGTGGTTGTTCAATGGTATTTGTTGAGTTTTTGGTCAGAAATTCCTTCACAATGATAGCCTTATGTGATGTCGTGATGCAAAATCCAAGAGTTTTCTTTCCACAAATCTGGCCTTTTTCGACAAATTTGCTCTCTCAATCGCCAAATAATATTCTTTATTTACCGTCTAACCTTCGGGCAAGAATTCTGAGTGCACGACACCAAGGTAATCAAAGAAAACTGTCAACATTAGACTTTTGATCGACTTTGACGTGGTTTTTCCGGTTTCGGCTCAGTTGGAAGGCGCGATTCCGTTTGGTTTGCATGTCAAACTCGTAAACCCATGTCTTATCCCCAGTCACAATGCGTTTTATGAATGTTAGTTCGGAATTGCAACGCAAAATTTAAGACAATTTTTTTATTCGATAATGTCATCCATTTCAAAAATCGCATAACACACTTGAGATGAACTGAGAGTACTGTAAACTGTAAACAAACTAAATGACAGATAACTGTCAAACTCCGTGACAGTATAGAGGACAGTTGTGCCAACTTAGCGACAAAAAGAGTATTGACAATTCTGTAGGGCAGGTTTTTTTTAAATTTATTCCGGATACTTTTTTGTCACAATGTACAATATTACTCTCTTTTTATTCCGATTGACAACGTGGCCATTGCTTTCCTTACCAATATATACCAATCATTGTACAATGTACATTGTACAAATCAATGTATTGTACATTTATTAAGACAGAAACAAAAAATTAAATTGTAACGCATATTATAGAAAACGGAAATTTAATGAAAAAAACAACGACAAAGCTTAATTTAAAGTAAGAAGTCTAGCCTTCGAGGCTTTTTCGTTAGTTCGTTGATGACTTCGTCGGTTGTGATGCCAATGTCTCGATGCATTGCCAGAGCTGCCAAGCCATTTAAGCGATCCTAGTAAGATAAAAATACTACTTTGCCTTAACCCCTAGCGGGGCATAGCGCGTCAACTACTCCTGCGCGCCATCGTACTCTGTTCTGGGCAATGGGACGCAACTCCCCAAAAGACTTACACAGTGCCTGACACTCCTTTGCCACAGATCGACGCCATGTGATTCGAGGACCCCCTCTTGGTCGACCTTGGTTGGAAATGGGGTTCCACTTCATGGCATGCAAAGCAATGCAGTTATCACTCTTCCGCAATGTGTGCCCTATCCACTGCCATTTTCGCCTGCGTATCAATTCGTCGATTGGCATCTGACCCGTACGCCGACTTAGCTCTTCATTTGATATTGTTTCGGGCCAGAAAATTCCTAAAATTCGACGAAGACATGAGTTGACGAAAACTTGCAGCTTTCTGGTAACTCCTACGGAAACTTTCCATGTACTGCTCCCATACAAAAGCACTGATAGTACCAGGGAGTGAAACAGGCCCAGCTTGGTCTTGATGCTGAGATAACTGCTCTGCCAGATTTTGGACAGCATGCCGTATGCGCGTTTAGCCTGGTTGATACGACGAGCGATGTCCTGCTCCGTACCACCATTTTCGGCAACAATGCTACCTAGGTAGACGAAGTTGTCCACCTTCTCCACAGGCTGCCCATTAATATTGATGGCAATAGGTGTCGGATTTCTTTTTCGCAACGGCGGGCTAAGAACCTTGGTCTTGTTGGTATTCATCTTTAGCCTAACCTTGCTTGCCTGCCTCTCGAGATCTAACGCCATTGCGGACGGATCCATGATTTTGTGGGAGAGTAGGCATATGTCGTCAGCGTAGTCAAGATGTTGTAGATAAGATGTCAAAGTCCATTGAATTCCTCTGTCGAGTCCGAATAGGGCTGCATGCCACACGTCGCCGATCACTATGAGGAATAGGATCGGTGAGAGGATGCACCCCTGCCGAACTCCACTGCGAATCTCAAAGTCCCCCGACACCTTACCTTTATGCAACGGCGACATTTCGCGCCGTCATAGCTTGCCTTAATAATTGCCACAAGCTCCTCAGAGATGCCTCTCCTGCGCAAGGCCGCCCATATAGAATCCCGGTTCACACTATCTAAAGTCTTTTCGAAATCGATGAAAAGCAAGTGAAGCGGAGAATCGTATTCAGCGCATTGCTCGATGATGATTCGCAAGGTGTTAATGTGATTGACACAGGAGAATCCGGATCGAAAACCAGCCTGCTCTTCATCAATTGTGTTTTCTAAGTGGGCCTTTAGTCTTTCCAGGACGATTTTAGCTATTATCTTGGCAACGGCAGGAAGCACACAAATGCCTCTCCAATTATTACAGTCTGTGAGGCTACCCTTCTTTGGAAGTTTGATGATCAAACCTTCCTTTCACTCAGTGGGAAAGGTCTCTGTATTCCACGCTTTATCAACAAGTGGGTGCAGCAAATCGGCAGTTATGCTTGGCGCTGCTTGATAAAGTTCGGCAGGGATACCGTCGAGTCCGGCGGCCTTTCCTCGTTTTAGTGCAATAATTGCAGTGACTATTTCCTCTTTAGTCGGGGCAGTGGACCGTATACGCACATTTTGATGGTTAGCTAAATTATCTACATGAGGGGGAACTTCACCAGAGGTTACACGGTTCAAGACCGCGGCGAAGTGTTCTTTCCACCGCCTCATTTGATCTTCTTCCAAGATAAGTAGCTTTCCATCACTATCCTTCACCGGATGTTGGCAGGAGTTACGACCACCTGTGAACTCCTTGATGACACTGTATACGGCGTTTAAGTTGTCACTTCTTGCGGCTTCTTCTGCTGAGGCTAAAAGAGAATTCGTATAAACTCGTTTATCGCGTCGCACACTACGCTGAACTTCTCGAGCCCTCCGACGGTAAAGGAGTTCGATGCTGCTTCGATTGTCGTCTGATGCTGCAGCCAAACGAACTTTCACCTCCTTTCTTTCAACAATCCGCTGCCATGAAGCGTCGGACATCCAGAGCTTATTCCGGCAATCCGGGTTTGGGCCAAGGATGGTATTTGCGCTATCAATGTACGCATTTTTTATGGCATCCCAGTTTTCGTTTATGTCACTATCTGAGTGACTAGGTATCTCAGCTGCTTTTTGCGCAAGATGGTCATTATATTGTTGTAAGACAGCTGGATTTTTTAATCGAGCGGTGTTGAATTTGCGGCGCCTGGATCTTTCGTCGCTGGGGCAGCGCACGGCTGCAATACGCAATCGATAAGATAAAAATGCACGACACACATTATTATATTTATATTTCTACAATTATATTCAGGTAATAAAATAAAAAAAAAGACTTTAATTATAGTTACCTTATTAATCATGTTCCTCTGGATCGTTTTAATGCGTTTCAGGCCCGAAAATGTGCGCTCTGCAGTGGCTGTTGATACTGGCAACGTAGCTAATATCCTTAATAATATATTAATATTTGGAAAATTATCTTCTGGGCAATTGTCCAGAGCATCGAATGAATTTTGGGGGTGTATACCACCCTTTCGAATCAAATATTTTTTCCACATTCTTAGCTCGACGAGAACGGCAGATGGTCCAGCAACAAGAAATGGTTCATAAAACTCGACAGTTTTTTAAATCATCAGCTGATTTGTCAATTTGCGTTGAATCATGCATAAAGATGACTGCGAATCCGTTGAGAACATTTTCGTGGCTGGTAAACTTTTCCTGAACAGCCATGATGTAGTAGTCTAGGAATGAATTGAAAACCGTGGCACGAAAATATTCTTCTGTTGTTAGAACATTGGGATTTGCACGATGTTGCTGTTGCCCAGTTATTCTCTTGTGCTTCGCTTCTATGTCAACAATTTCAGCCATTTTTTTTTATGTTTCGAAATTTTTTTTAAAGGAATCATCTTCTAGACGAATTTTCTTCAGTTCTTCGCATATGTCTTTGGCAAGATCCACGAGTTGTTTTAAGTCTAAATTAAAATAACTTTTTGAAATTCGCGACTCAACGGTAGTGACAGTTGATAGATTTAATCTACAATATTTAAACTTATCACAAATTGAAAATCCATGGCGTTTCTCAACGATTTAACGTCTTTTTCCGATGTTTTCATACTATCGAAAGTCAAACAAACAAACTGGAATAACTCAGAGAAATCGTTGACAGCTTCGTACTTTGCAACCCATCGGGTAAGATTTAGCCTCTTCAAAGTTTTTGCACTTGGAGTTTCATTTGAATCGTCGATAGTTTTTTGTAATATTGCTGATCTTTTAGGTGTATGAAAAAAATGTATATAATTTCTATGGTGGTAAGGCAATCTCTTACGGCAGGAACCTCGCTGGTGACAGATATGGCCAAATTTAACGAATGCGCCGCGCAATGAACGTAGAGAGCGTGGGGTGCATAATTGTTACGTATAGTTGCCTGTACACCATTGAATTTCCCAGACATGTTGCTTGCCCCATCATACTCCTGACCTACTAAGAAGGAAATATACAGGCCACAATGAGCTTAACAAGAATGTCACCTATTAAATTATGAATAATATAATTTGTTATATCAGTGTTTCTAATAAGTTGGCTATAATCAAATCTTCACCTGTGGTGGAAGCTGTTGGGACAAAATTCAAAAAATCTTCGCGTACTATATATTTCCCAGCTTTATTCTTGCATTTCATTTCATTTTGAACTGTTGGACTTATATATTTATCTCGCTTGCCGGGGCCTTCTAAGTGGCTACGCAGAACTGGATCACCATTCGCCCTGAACTTCAACAAAGCCCGGAAGTTCCCTTCATTTGGTCCCGTGAAGTCCTTTTGAATCATTATCCTACCACTATCGCGATGGCCCCTTAAAGCCAGCTCTTGCCGCACAAGAACAATAATTGTTTCTATGACCGGAGCAATATCTACGCCAGTGATTCAACTTGATTTTGATCATATAACATCTCTCCTTTGTTAAAAAAGAGGTTGGTCCTCTAATTTTAAGTTTCGGCTATTGACTTGTCAGCTTTAAATTTTAAAAAAAATTCAATTTGTCCTTTTTGCTTAATCTCTAACATCGATCTTTACAATTAATTTTTGCAAGCTTATTATTTAACATCAATCTTTTCAACATTTTTTTTTCAGGCTTACTTTCTAACATCAAACTTTACAATTTTATGTTTTTTTTTTATAAGCTTATTCTCAATCGTGACTGATTTTCATTTTGGGTATTTCGTGGTGTTTCCCTCTCATTTTGATATTCTACCGATGGAATATAATGTTGTCACACACTCACCCGAAAATCCTTTTGAGATAGTGGCTTTTGGTGTTCATATTTTGCTAAGAAGCAATGCAACTTCCACGCATTCGCTACACGGTTGCAAATTTAGGTATAAAATTAATAAAAATTGTTATTTATATAAATCCATAAAGAAAACGTATAAACTATATAATCATGCCAGGTATAAAGATCTATAAGCTTCTGTATATTGCTTTTATATGTACTGGTATGAAGCTTTAATATTAATTTCGCATAAATTCAAAACCATTTGTTTATTGGTTCTACCAATAAATTGCTTTTATCAACTTTATACGATTTAAAATAGTATAAATGTAACATTATTCAATTTAGTATAAATTCAAAACCTTTCATTTATAGATTTCATCAATAACCGCATTTTATAAATTTTATCTTCGTAAATATATTGTACATAGTATTTATAGAAATATGTTATAGACTTTTCGGTTTAAATTAAATTTCAATTTATTCATGTTTTCTTTATTATGTACATAAATTTTGTTGGTTTTTCGTGATGATCGTTACAATATGTTTCATATCTTTTTATGTTTGACAGGCTTATTATATATATTTGGTCATTAAATTACTTTTCCATTTGGTATGAATTATGGAAGTATGCAAATGTAGTAAATATTTTTTCACATAAAATCATTGAATTTGAAAATTTCAATGATTGCGTAGAAAATTGTCTTGGTGGAATCATTTAAGTTATCAGATAATGTAAAAAACAGGCCTGGCCTGTAATGAGCGAAATTCTGCAACCAAGCCACTGTAACCAATAATTGGTCATCTGAACCTCCATGGCTCAAACTAAAGTCAAACAGTGCCTGAAATTAAATGCTAGAAGCACACACTAGCCCAATGCAATCATAACTTACTAATTCGGGGCAAAAAAAGAAATAACTGCAATTTTGAAATGGACTGAATTCCACTTTTGAAGACTGACGTCGTTGGTATTCTAATATAGACTTGAGCTTAATTTTAGCGGTTTCTAGCTGCTCCGGATATGTAAGATCCTGAACGTTTTTAACATTTTGTTCTATTCTAGGTAGATCATAATTTTCCTCGATTTTGTCCCTTTGACTAAGATTGGCCTCTTCAAAAAGATGTTCAATTTTTCGACGATTCGCCCGATTGTTTTTTGTTTCGTTTATAGAAACTCGTTGTTTGTTTGTTTTGTTTATAAGAAAACTTAGAGTCCTCTTCTGTAAATGAAATTGTTAGTATTAGTGATTAAACCAAGTGTATTTGTAAATTACCAGCTCTGTCATCATCTGATTTGAGACTTGGAAAGATTGTGATACAAACTTTGGCGGCTGCGGCACAAGCATCAGCTGGAGGAGTTTCTCCAATTGCCTCCTGGAGATAAGCTGCTACGAATGAAACCGCCTTCCTTCTTGCATATTTCTGGAGATTTCCATTTTCAAACTCTTGTAACATATTTGGGCCGGCTTCTTGTTTATGGATATATGCTTTCAATGACTAAAATGTTTCACATTAAAAAAAAACCCTCTTCATATTCTCAATTTTCAATTCACCTCCGAGTTAACAAGTAACGAAGGCCCTATGCAAGCATATGTTCTATGTACAGGAACTGCCAATGACTGTGGAGCAGGCATAAGATGATCTCCCAAAATTTTAGCCATGGGCTTGGTATAATCTTCACATGTATTCTCTTTTTCACGCGTTTTCTCGGTTGTATCTTAACTTTTCATCTTTATTAAAAAAATTTAAAGCAAGAATGTTTAATGAGCTGCTTACCGTCCAAATCAAGAATATTTTCCATTTTGATCTTCAGATGAAAGTCTGGGTGGCAGTAGTACTGGGCCACATATCTTAGAAAAATATTCTCCGGAATCAGTGCATCCTTGGAGTTAGTAAAACATTCGAAATGATCAAATAGAATGTCGGTGTTAGCAATGTCAACCAATCCCAATTTCGATTCAGAAAAAACTCAGCGCAACTCAATACTTCAAAAAATTAAGGTTGTCACAATAACTTAGCCACGAACTAGATATTTAGAATAAAAACTTATATACCTGAGTACACGAAATCACCGTAATTTAAATACTCAGCGTCACTAACCGAACACTTAATAACTTCTCCGATCCGTGCTGACGATCCCTGAACAAAGGTAACGAATACTTAACTTTGCATTTTGCATGAAGTCTGTTCACTTTCCTCCGCAAAACAACGTGAAATGAAAGATGTACAACAGCATCTAACAGTAATTTTCGGGTTCCATTCTACCCAGGAATAAAATTTATATATTTTGGTATAAACTATGCTCTTCTTGCTTGGCATTTAAACATGGAAAAAGTAAATTTCATACCACTACAGATTCAGAGCATCAATGCTTGGTATAGAAATTTGTCACTGAAAATCAGTGTAACATGAAAATGCACCATTATTCGCAAGACAGGTTCAGGACCTCTTAGGTCCATTCTGTTCGTGCATAAACTTTATTTCTTGTAGTATAAAGGATGTTTTCCTATCTAACATTTAAGCTACAAAAGACTAGTTTTATACCACCACAAAATAAAAATCTCAGTATCAATGTTTTTTATTCCGTTTTTACTATAGAATTAAGCCTCTGATAGTATATACAGGATGAATATTATTGTAATATATACATGTTATACTTATTTTCATATTCAAAGGTTTAATATGTTAAGAATTATTAAAAAAGCATAATTATTATACCAAAATTTTCAACCGTGTACCGATGAGCTGAGAACGGAAATAAATAATGGCCAATACCACTTTTTGGACCTAATATTTATCCTGTAGTTGGAAACGGCGTTATCGTGAAGGTCTACTCCCCCCATACCATTGATGTAAGCAGGGGCGGACGTAGAAAAAATGGGGGGGGGGGGGGGGGGGGGGGGGGTACCAAACAAAATTAATAAATTTTTCCATTAATTGCTATTACAATAACATATCCAACCTCCTGGGCTGTTTCGCTATAATATTCAAAATGTCGTCACTTGTCACTGCTATATCTCTGTGAATATTAAGCATCCCCAGTTTTGTTCCTCAAATATGTTTTCAGTCGACGAAGCGTAGAAAACGAGTGTTCGCTTGAAGCAACCGATACGGGAAGTGTTGAGCCAATTATTAGAAATCGGTGTAACGATGGGTATAATGCTTTATCGCAACCGTCCAAGGAATTGATGAATGTTTTTGCTCGCTTCTCCGTGGGTACATTAAAACAGTGCCTATAGTATAAAAAAAATGGGTAAAAATTAGCACAGCGATGTACTAATATGAGTAAACTTACCTTTGCCACATTCTCATCTCGGCTTCGAATTTTTCAATCGATCCAACGACATCATTCGACCATTCAGCTTCCAAAGTTTGCACCGTTTGAAATATCTCTTGTTTACTGAGTTGAGCAGTTGATAGTAATATATTTTGTATTTTGGAAAGAAGTTCCCGATGGTCAAGAAATCTGGATTGCAATTCGGCCAAAAATTTATCCAAAAATGGAATGAAAATTGATCGGCGGTAGTACGGTTCCGGTTCTCCTTTATAATTATCACGATGTTGCTGCCTTCCAATTCGCCGGGGAATACTTAGCTCGACACCAATTATTTCTGCCGTTTCTGTTGCTGAGACGAAAATATCATGGAATTTTTTGTCCGCTTTTGAACGCATCTCTATTATTTCTTCGTGCAGATCATTTGCGTATTCCACGCATCGGCTCAGGTCACATGTCTCTTGTTGCAGATGTAGGCAGAGATATTTGGTCAAGATGAAGATCGGTTTTATTACTTTTTAAGAATGAATGGAATGGAGTGTATCACTACCAACTCAACACAACAATATTAAGTTGGCAATGCACTCCACACAAAAATTTCTCAGCATTAAAGCCGATCGCACTAGCCGACTGGTTTCGTCCACCGATAGACCATACTCGTCAGGAGCTACCTTTAGTCTATCGGGGAGGTAGCTCGACCAGTCCAACTTGTGTGCTGTATTCCAACTTTCGTCAGAATACATCAGTTGGTAAACCGCTCACTTTATATATAGTGGACACTTTACGACACTTTATCGGTGGACGAAACCAGTCGGCTAGTGCGATTGGCCTTAATGCTGAGAAATTTTTGTGTGGAGTGCATTGCCAACTTAATATTGTTGTATTGAGTTGGTAGTGATACACTCCATTCATTCTTAAAAACCTATAGGAAAAAAAGCGCTATGCGTGAATATAATGATATTGATTTCATTCAATGTGGTTTTATTACTGTTAACGCGACAATAAAATTAGCCGTACGTATAGAGGCGAGTAATGAATGGGTTGTACACCATGAGATTTCTTGGTATTGTCGTCTATTTCTACCAGAGCTAAACAAATGTAAATGATGGCTAGATTCAAATTGTGATTAGCGCGATGCACGTAGACAGCGTCTGGGCAAGTTTTTCTTACTACAGCGGCGCAACCATTGAACTGTCCACTCATTGCTCTGGCTCCATCATAACCTTCGGAATGAAAACAGACAAACATCAAAAATGAAATTCTCTATACGCCGGGAAAAATTCAATAGAATAAAAAATATACCTTGTCCTCTCATGTGAAGCAAATTCACTCCCAAGTTTCTCTAGAGTGGTAAGCAGCGTATTAGCCAGTCCTTTTCCAGTCGTATCGACGACAGGCGCAAAACATAAAAAAACTTCTCGGACTCTGAATATATTGTCAATTGCTTCGACGTACCTAATACCGACTGAAAATTGTTCGATACCGCTCACATCAGTGGTTTCATCAGCCATTACTGTGAAACACTTTGATTGATTGATGCGTTCAACAATGGCCTTCGTGATCACGTCGCCCGCAGCTTTAATTATTTCATTTTGACTGCGTCGCGTTAGCTCCAGCAGTTTTCAAGTGATGACTTAGAACAAGATCGCCACTTTCTACAGCGAATCGAAGAAGCGCTCTGAAGTTCCCGTCGTTATTTTGTGGCATCGTCATTGATAATCAGCAGTCATCTCAATGTCCTCGAAGAGAAAGTCCCTGTCTGCCACACAAAATAACAGCACGAATGATGGGAACTAGTTTCTGTCTGTTTACAAGTTGCACTTGTTTCCGGCCTTGGTCGATTTCGCTTATGATATCGTTTTTCTGGTTTTCAAAAATGAGCTTAAAATTTTGCGCATCTTCCGAAGCATCGTTATGATACTTTTTAGTCTGGTGCTCCCTAAATTTTTCCAAAGCTTTTTTCCAATCTTTGTATGGGTGCTGAACCAACATGTTTGGGTTTTCATGGCATCCGTTTCCGATGTTTGTCTGGCAAAATGCTGCGCAAAACCGGCAATAAGCTCCATCTTCACCAGCTGAATATGTTAACCAGGGAAATGCGCGTAACCATGATAGTTGGAACTTTAAATTACGTTTATCCTAGGCTGGAAATTTGAAGGTATCGTCTGGTGCCCACGCTTTTACAAGTAGCTCATACTTTACATTGTCCTTTAATTTTCGTCGACGAAATTTCATAATGTCATTAGCCAAAGTCTGTAAAATACCACAATCAACAAAGTGTTTTCCGAAATCTACATCAAAACCGGGCAAATGAGGATATAATCTAAAATCACTTACTTTTCGTCCGGGGGAATACTCGTAATAATCACTTTTCAGCCTTTTCGCCGGCGGAAATTCGTCAAATGCATTTTCAGATGCACATGTTGCAGCCAGTGAACTTTATGGTTTGGAAAAACCGGTAATTTTTGATGAACTCATTTCAGCAACACAAACACTCCGTTCTAATTATTTAAGTAAAACAGTCTTGTCTTTACGACTGACTTTATTCAACTGACTCAAATTCTTACAATCTACACAAATGCCCTTAACGACTATATCCTATTTCTAAGTGCATGCGAACGCACGTGTTGATCACATGCATGTTCGGCAAAACACACATGTGTTAACAAAAATATCTCTTTTTTCCATTTCCAAAAAAATAGGAATTATCTTTTATTATTGTATCTGTGTTGGGTCCAATATGCAGCGAGTTTAATGTACACGTACTGATCTTGGTTCTGGTTTTGCATTGTTATATTTCGCGCATTAGCACCCCGTACGAAAACAAGTTGTACAAATCGGAAATACAGTTTTAGGTACTGTTATCTCCTCCCCCCCCCCCCCCCCCCCTGCGTCCGCCCCTGGGTGCCTGGTTGTAAGAGTTAAAGAGCAATGGCTGAGGAACGAGCTCATACTTTTTTAAGTCCTTTTTAACGTTGCGCTCTGGCTCGATTTGTTCGAAGTTGGTTATAACGGTCACCTCTGTATTGTCTGCCCAGCGACAAACCAACAAAGATTTGGTTCTATCAAATTGATAATTGCTTTTCCCTTGCTTCAGCTCCTTCCCTGTTCGTAATGGGGCCTTCGCAATACGGTTAGGTCGAACAGTTCCCGTGGCACAAAAACGTTTCTCATTTTAAAGGCACATCAAGTAATAAGACGAAAAGAAATTGTCAAAGTAGATTCGTGTAGATTCGATAGTGTGGGATCTTGTATGTTTTCCAACAGTCTTAAGACCACATCTGCACCCAAACCAATTTGACGATTATAGTCGTCACTCGCACTAGAGTACGGTATGCAGTTGAACACACACAATAATCGCCAGAAGAGCACAAGCAAAAATCGTATGCCGGTACCACATTATGCGGGATTCGCCGAATCACGAGCAATTGACGAGCATTTACACCACTAGGGCCTGGCGTAGCCAAAGTCGAGGCAGCGTGTGGTTTTCCCAGAGAGGATCCTCGCAGTGAGACATCTCTTACGATGCCACTCGGTCCAGGCTTTGCCAGATTTAGAGAGGCACATGAAGTGCCGAGGTTGGATCCTTTTACCAAGGCATCCCGACGCCGCGTAACTAGGGGGACAGCATGATCGCGACCGGCCTTCATCGCTCCACTCGGACCAGGCCCTACCAGAGTCGAAGCATCCTGCGCCTTCCGCGGAGAGGATCCTCGTAGCGAGGCATCCTTCGCAGCACCACTCGGACCAGGTCTCACCATATCCGCAGTTGAGCGTGAAGCGCCGGGATTGGATCCTTGTATCAAGGCATCCTGACGACCACTCCCAGCCACACTCACTGAGGAGGCATCCTTGTAACGGCTAGTATTCGGCATAGCCACGATGCACTAGTGTCCAAGCTGTTACAGCGCCCGTTTTGCGTCCTTGGGAAATTTGCACAAGGAAATAATTTGCGGGTTTTTCTTTTTATTATTATAATCACAGACAATTAAAGCACTTTTCTCGGTAGGAGGTTCCTCCTTCCATCCTCCGCCAACACGCACCAGCAGCCGAAACGATAACCTTTTGCTTTTATTATAAACTAAGTAGCTGCGAAATCTCTCATCTAGTGCTCGCTGCGCTCGCGTTTTTCGCTTCGCTCACAACTTGACCCTAACAGTTACAGAACACCCTGTATTTGCATACTAAAAAAAATTGAAAGCTCAGAGAACCTGAAATTTCTTCTCAAAAAGATTATACCTTGAGAAGAAATCTCAAAAACCTGTTCAGATGCTGCCTTTTTATCATTTTAACCATCGACGAGCTAACACGCTCCGCTATTAGCTCCGCCGAGTAGCCAAATAAGTATTTGAGGGCTGTATATTGATATTATTTATAAGTTACCAAGAAATATACCTTTTTTATTTGTTAATATTACTCGTGTATTTCTGAGTTTGGTACATATTTATTTTTCGGCAACTAAAAGTCCTAACCTCGATCATCCCGGGTCAGCGATATTTTGCCCAAACATATTATTTGTATTTAAATGTGGTGAAACAGATGCTGTTAACGGTTCTGAAATTGACCTCAAAAATAATTTTGAAATAAAAAGATTTAAATTTATAGCTGAACAAAGTAAAAATAGTATTCTAATGCTAAAGTGTGCACAATATTTTTTGTTTCACCATTTTCGGCAAATACAAAAATCGCAGGGTTTTCCTATTCTGGAGCAAGCTACATATAATTGGCCATGAGAGAAGCATGGATTCTCCAAGTCCAAACCGCAAATTTGCGTAGATTGCCCTTGTGACTTGTTGATCGTCATTGCACTACACATACATACACATTGCACTGCAAACGTCTAAATTGAATGAAAAATCTGTTGGTATCATTGGAATTCGGGGTAACAATACATGTTCTCCTCGAAACGTGGCAGTAATTATGGTTGCCTCAATTATATTTCCCAAAATTTTTTTCACAATTAATCTAGTGCCATTACATAATTTTGGCGCATTAAGGCTTCGCAATAAAATGATTGGTGAACCAATTTTGATTTCTAAATTATGAGGAGGTAGGCCTGGAACGTGAAGTGAATTTAGAAACTCAGTTGGGAAATTAACTCCTTCATCTGCATTTACAACAGTGTCAATTGATTTAAATGAAAACGACTGAGACTGCAACATATTTTGAATTTGTATATTTATGGCATCAACATCAATATTTTTTGCAGCCAATATTCCTGGTTGACTCAACCATTGATGATTGTTGATATTAGCACGAATGTTGGGAAACACATTTTCTATTAATGCATCTCTAGTAGGCACAATAGTACAAAAATCATCTGGCAATTGGATGGTTTGGGTCATTGTATTTATATTAATTTTGCCTTCACCAATATCAAGCAATTGTTTGGAAAATCGAGCGGCAGATGGATCATTTTGTATCTGGACACGCATCTTTGTTATTAATTTCAATTTGTGGACACTGGGCCTTATTGCATACTGCATTTTCATTTGTCGGGATATTTAAAGGCAATTTAAGTGCGGAGTGATCAGTTCTTCCGCCATCTAATAAAGTAGCCGCAATACCTGATGAAGCAATGGCTAAAGCAATATCACCTTGCGCACGTACTTTAGATAAAATTAGTGAAATTAAAAATGTTTTGCCAGTGCCACCAGGAGCATCTAAAAAGAAGAATCCACCTTCTTGTGCAGCTACTGCAAGCATAGCCGAATCAAAAACTAATATTTGTTCTGGCAGTAATTGTGGTTCTTGTGTTTCAATATATGCATTCAAAGCATCAATATTGTATGATTCTTCTCGTTGCAAAAAAAGTGACACACAACAAATTTAACACAATTGAATTTAAAAAGTGGTTAAATGTATGCGCAACATTTTGTATTTGCTAAACTTAAATGTCCGAATAATTTTCACTAATATTGTAGAAACTCACTGTAGATATTAATACATCTGTCTTTGAATTTCTAACAAATAACTTTATTTTAACATATGAAAGTTTGTACACAATAAATAATTAAACAGTTGTCGCTCCCAGGACGCTATGATATCGAGTGTGTGATCGTGTACACGGTATCGACTTTTATATCCTTGCCAGTCCATATAGCAATCTTATTCGCTGGTCCGAGCAGCTGTCGTGTGTCATGTCGCTACACTACTCCCTCCTGAGTAGTTTGGTCGGTTGACGATTTTGAAAACTACGTACATATCCGTCTAAACAGAAAATTGTACTTTTTTTCGCGTTGGCAGCTTTCGATTTCGGTCCTAGATATGTCCTCGGAGTAACGCTTGCTTGTGGTTGTTTAACTGATTCCGAATTATCAGTTGGTTCAGCTATAAATTCGAAGTATGCTGGTTTTAGTCTATCGACACTGATGTTCGTTGATTTGCCTTGTATTTCCAGGTTGAAAACGTTATCAGAAAGTCGTTGTAAAACCTTGTACGGTCCTTCGTATGGATGTTCCAGTGGCTTCTTAACTCGATCGACGCGGACGAATACATGCGAACAAGTAGAAATATCCTTGTGAACGAATATCTTCCTCTTGTCGTGACGTGTTATTGGAGTTGCACGAACTTCCTTCATATGTTCACGAAATTTTTGAACATATAATTTCGGATCTGGTGGCATATCTTCATTGAAGAAGAATTCTCCGGGGATTCGAAGTGATGTTCCATATACCAGCTCAGCGGAAGTTGCACCAATATCTTCCTTCACGCTTGTGCGAAGGCCGAGTAAAACGGTCGGGAGGATTTCGACCCATTCTCGGTTGTTATGGCACATGATGGCAGCTTTCAACGATCGATGCCATCGCTCGATCATTCCATTGGCGGCAGGATGGTAGGCTGTCGTTCGAATCTTCTTGCAACCCACTAAATGCGTCAGTGACTGAAAAATCAAGGACTCAAACTGGGATCCTCGATCTGATGTCAGAATTGTAGGTGCTCCGAATCGGGCTATCCAGTTCGTGTAAAACGCATCCGCTATGACATCCGCTGTTATCGTCCGTATTGGAACCGCCTCGGGCCATCTCGTAAATCTATCGATCATCGTCAGGATATACGAGAAACCCTTAGATTGCGTCAGCGGTCCAACGATATCAATATGAACATGGCTAAATCTTGAATCTGGCATCTCAATGTGTCCGTGTGGCGGTTTCGCATGTCTTCCAACCTTGCTACGTTGGCACGAAAGACATGTACGAGCCCACTCAAGAATGTCTTTGGACATGCTAGGCCAAACATATTTGCGGGATATCAATTTCTTCGTAGCGCGTCCACTGGGATGAGATAGTCGGTGAGTGATCTCAAAGATTTTCTTCCTCAGGACTCTTGGGATGTATGGTCGAATCTCGGATGTTGATACGTCGCAGTATAATATGGTATCGCTGTCGTCAACTCGAAATTTCCTCAGAACTAGTGTCGTCTCAGAACGAAGTAGCTGTTGAAGTTCTTCATCGTTCGTCTGCGCTAAACCTAGTTCCTCAGAAGTCACAGCAACAGGCAATGCAATGGCATTAATTCGGGACAAAGCGTCTGCTGTTACATTTTCATCGCCAGCGATATGAACAATATTTGTTGAAAATTGTCCAATGTAATCTAGCTGTCGCAACTGTCTCGGATTCGCTTTAACCGCCTTTTGATTAAAGGCAAACGTTATCGGTTTGTGATCCGTTTTAATCACTAGCGGACGTCCTTCAATCATGTGGCGGAAGAATTTGACGGCGCTGTAGATTGCTTGCAGTTCCCGATCGTATGTGCTGTATTTCCGTTGAGTTTCGCTGAATTTTTTTGAAAAGAATCCAAGCGGTTCCCAAACATTGTTGTTGAACTGCTCGAGTACTGCTCCCATCGCCATATCAGATGCATCCGATTTAATAACCAGCGGTGCATTTTCAATGGGATGTCGTAATAACGCTGCATTGGCAATTTGATCTTTGCATTTCTGGAAAGCTGCATCCGCTCGAGGATTCCAAATGATCTTTCGTTTGTCTTTCTTCTTGGCACCAACAAGATATTCGTGGAGAGGTGCTTGAATTTCAGCAGCATTCTGTAACGATTTTCGATAGAAATTAACAGCTCCTAGAAATCGTCGCAAATCTGCTATCGTGGATGGCTTTTCAAAATCCAAAATCGTTTGAACTCGCCCAGGAAGAGGTCTGATGCCTTGCTCGTCCACCAAATACCCTAGGTATTCGGCTGATGATGTACCAAAGATACATTTCGCAACGTTAATCGACAATCCATACTCGCGGAGTCGTTCGAAAATTATTTCCAGATGTTTGCGATGCTCGTCGTGCGATTTTGATGCTATCAAAATATCGTCAATGTACGCGTAGCAGAAATCCAATCCTCGAAGAGCGTGGTCGATATACCGCTGAAATGTCTGTGCGGCATTGCATAGGCCGAACGTCATCACTTTAAACTCAAAGAGTCCAAACGGAGTAATGACTGCTGTCTTCGGGATGTCCTCAGGCGCGACTGGGATCTGGTGATACGCTTTCGTCAAATCCATCGTTGAAAATACTTTGCATCCACTCAGTTTGTGAGCAAAGTCACTTAAATGAGCGATGGGGTATTTGTCAGGAATGGTGACAGCATTCAATCGACGATAATCACCGCATGGTCTCCATTGGCCGGTCTTCTTTTGTACCAAGTGTAATGGGCTTGCCCATGGGCTGCTTGATGGCTGACATATGCCCTGCTGAAGCATGTACTCAAATTCGGCTTTCGCTACACGAAGTTTTTCGGGTGTCAGTCGTCTCGCTCTTTCAGCAACCGGTGGTCCTTTCGTGAGAATGTGGTGGTAGACACCGTGAGCCATGACTTTCTTCGCATCTGTCGGAATCGTGATGTCGACGAATTCCCGAAGTAGATCATGGTACTGTTGACTTGATTTCAAAGTCGTCACGCCAGAAATCGTAGTGTGGGTGAGTTCCGCAATACAGGATAAATTAGTCTCTCCATCGACTATCTTCCTCCTGCGTAAGTCTACTACGAGACCGAAATGCTGCAATAGATCCACTCCGATTATTGGCTGCCTAACATCCGCGATGACGAACTTCCACACAAACGGTCGTCGTAAGCCGAGGTCGAGCGTCATAATTCTTTGTCCGTATGTGTTGATGGGTGTGTTGTTGGCGGCGTACAAGTTAAATTGCGTTGGTGTGCGCTGATGTTTGTCCTTTGGAAGAACTGAAATATCAGCACCAGTATCCACCAAAAAACGCATTCCACTCCTTCGGTCGGAAACTATAAGTCGGCTAGTTTTTTGTTGTAGGAGTTGGTCGTCCTCGGCCGCCGAAATTCGGGACGACGAACTTAGTTTTCCGAATTCGATTTTGCTTCGTTTTTCCACTTGCATGGCGGTCGACAATTACGGGCACGATTCCCAAAACGCTTATGGAAAAAGCATAAATCTCGATTCCTCGAATTAGAGCGTTGTCTTTTGTTGCGTGATTTCGATCGTGATCGATCACGCATACCAACTTCCAGGCGATCGATACGATTGAGGATCTGCGTAAGAACGTTGTCTTCAGAGGCTTTCTGAACTGATGCGATGCCGGGCGGTTGTTGCAACTCCATCATTAAATCCGCCATTTTGGCCAACTTGTCAATATCGGGCTCGGTCGAAATGGCCAACACTACTCGGATGTTTTCGGGTAATTGTTCGAGCAACAGCGATCGTAACATAGCGTCGGTCACTTGTTCTCCGCCTGTGTTGCGAATATCTTGTAGATAATGAGACGGCTTCTTTCCTTCCAAGTTTTTTCCTTGAAATAGACGCCGTAGCTTCGACTCAGCGGATTCTGCAAACGCTGTCAGTATTCTTCCTTTTACGGCTTCATACTTGTTGCTGGGAGGAGGATTTCGAGCGATCGAAATAACGTGGGGTAGAATCTCCGGTTCGGCGTACTGAATGACGTATTTGAACTTCGTTTCGTCCTGCGTAATTTGATTTGTGTGGAATGCGGCTTCCACCTGTTCAAACCAAAAAGTAGGGTCGGGCCTATAAAACGCAGGAAACTTTGTGATTCGCGACGCTTCCACATAAACATTTGACGAAGCTGAAGGTCTCAGCGGGATCGGTGGTAACGCATCACTATTTCTGGACGTTTTCGGCGTTTCCATTTGGCTTGAATCGGTCGCCATTTTGGAAAATTGTCTTTGGCGTCACTTCACAAAATGTTCGATTGGCTGAACGTTCACTAAACGTGCACACGTCGGATTCACCACTGTAGAAACTCACTGTAGATATTAATACATCTGTCTTTGAATTTCTAACAAATAACTTTATTTTAACATATGAACGTTTGTACACAATAAATAATTAAACAGTTGTCGCTCCCAGGACGCTATGATATCGAGTGTGTGATCGTGTACACGGTATCGACTTTTATATCCTTGCCAGTCCATATAGCAATCTTATTCGCTGGTCCGAGCAGCTGTCGTGTGTCATGTCGCTACAATATCTCGACTCCAGCTCCACCTACTGGGTCCAAATTTTGTCAACAGCTTTATTTTTATTCAAGTAATATACGTTGTGAATTTGAGCCAAATTGGACCATAAATCAAAATTTTCTAAATAACTCCACTCCAGCGCCACCTACCGGATACAAAAAAAAGTTATGCAAATCGGAGAACTAAACGAACATATGGTGCGAATATGAGCTGGATAGCTTTAGTGGTTCAAGAGTTATAGAGGCAACAACATATGGGATTCTTACCAGAGAATGTGGGGAATCACCAATAACCCTATTATGATGCGACTCGAATGAAAGGCAATGTGTTTTATGCCACTTAACTAATTTATTCGTTATCAAATTATAAGTACAACTTGTAATGTCGTGCTAGCGAGTGACAAGTCGTCGCCTGTCACTTCTCGTTGTTGACGTCCGCGCCGTCTTTTCTCCTTGCGGCATTAATCGGCAACTGAATCGCTGTCATCGTTGTGTTGATTCCCACACTACTCCCCCCTGGATGAGGAAGTCTGTGATGGCTTTTTTTAATTGTACCGGCGGCTGGTGGATATACTCGGGTTATGTTTTTTGGAGGAGTGTTAATCGGTGTCCAAGGAATTGTGTTGGCAATCGGAGTCCTCCGGGCTATATTACTGTCTGTTGACGTCGACTGGTTGCTTCCTTCGAACGCTGTGGCCTCAAGGAACGCTGGCTTCAAACGTTCCGTTGACACGTTAAGTTCCTTCCCATTGAAGTCAATTTTAAAGACGGCTTCAGATAATCGGCTCAGAATCCTATGTGGACCAGTGTATGGCTGGGTGAGAGCCCTTCGGATTGCGTCGACTCGAAGAAAAACGTGAGAGCATGTTTTCAGACTTTTGCTCTGAAACACTTTCCGTTGGCAGTGATGTGATGCTTCTACGGGTCGGAAAGTTTGCATCGTTTCTCGAAGCTGCTGAATGAAAAGATGTGATTCGGTGCGTTTTCTTTCGGGTAAAAAGAATTCTCCCGGGAGTGTGAGAGTCGTTCCGTATAGCATCTCCGCGCTAGATCCTCCGATGTCGTCCTTATAGCTGTTTCGGAGCCCCAGTAAGGCAGTTGGAAGTACGTCAATCCACGCTGGATTCTGCTCGTGGCACATTATAGCAGCTTTCAGTGAGCGATGCCAGCGTTCTATCATCCCATTCGCCGCGGGGTGATAAGGGGTCGTTCGACTTCGTTCACAACCCATCACATTTGTAAGAGCTCCGAAGAATGCTGACTCGAATTGAGTTCCGCGATCTGTGGTTACAGTACGTGGAGCTCCGAACCGGGAAACCCATCTTGAATAAAAAGCTGCTGCGACGGATGTGGCTGTTTGATCGGTGAGTGGAACTGCTTCCGGCCATCTGGAGTATCGATCTATCATTGTCAGGCAATATCTATATTCTTTCGATGAAACCATTGGACCGATAATGTCGATGTGTACGTGTTGGAATCTGCCATCTGGAACCGTGAACGACTGAATCGGGTTGATCGTATGCTTTCCAATTTTGGAGCGCTGGCAAGGTACGCAACAACGAGCCCAACTGTGGATGTCCTTGCGTGTTCAATAGGCCAGCTGGTTCGCAGAATGGACTGTATCTTACCTACCTTACGCCACAGGTTCTGATAGCCGGGAGAAAATAAACAACTTTCGATTTTAGGTTTGTGTTTTATTTCTAACAATACTTTTTAACAGAGATCCGTCTTGCTTGACTGCCAGAGCAGAAGTGAGGTGCAGCATATCGCTCATCATCCGCTGCACCGGTCCGCGCCTGCGCGCCGCAGCCACAGACCACTTTCTCTTCTTCCACAGCGCTCTCACTCGTCAGCTGACGCGCCGGCCCGCGCCTGCGCACCGCAGCGAGCAATTACTGTGCCTTCTTCAACACACTGCGCCCTTGAATGCTGTGCTTCAACATCTACAGGAAGAAGGCACAGTTTTTGCACCGGTCTTTCCAAAATCAATGGCTTCTTTTTCTTCATCCAATTTACTGACGGCATTTGAATTCGCACGTTCCGCACTAATCCATCCCGTCCTGGCAACACCTCCACCACTCTTGCCATCTTCCACATTGTCGGCGGAATATTCTCGTCTCGCACGATGACCAGATCTCCTACTCGCAAATTCTGGCATTGGTGCCTCCATCTTGGGCGTTGCTGCATTTCATTCAAGTAATCATTTCGCCATGCCTTCCAAAAAACCTGACTCATTTTCTGTATGTGCTCTAGGTGTCTCAAGGCATTATCCGGGATTTCACTAACATTTGCCCCGAATGGTTGTACCATCGACCCACCAATGAGAAAATGCGCTGGAGTCAAGAATTCCAAATCGTCTGGATCATTTGAAAATGCGGATAGTGGACGCGAATTCATAATTGCGCTTGCTTGTGACAACACCGTTCGAAAATCACTAACCGCAAGATGGTTTGCTCCAATGACGCGGCGCAAATGGTATTTCATTGCTTTAACACCTGCTTCCCATAGCCCGCCTTGATGCGGTGCATACGGTGTTGTGAATCGCCATTCTGTTCCAAGCGCCTGCAGCGCCTTTCCCATATCAGCATTTCTCCAGCTTCGGAGCATGGCTGCTAATTCCTTTTCCGCTGCAGTAAAATTTGTCCCATTATCACTCCATAATCGTGCACATGGCCCTCGTGTACTGGTGAACCGCATGAATCCTTGGACAAAGTCGTCGGCTGATAATCCATCAACCAATTCCAAGTGGACTGCCTTTGTTGCCATGCAGATAAATACCGCCACGTACTTCTTTTCCATGACTTTTCATCGACCTCTGCGCATTTTTAATAAAAATGGTCCTGCATAATCCACCCCAGAATGCTCAAATGGACGGCATGGTCTGACTCGGTCGGATGGAAGTTCACCCATCAATTGTTGAACGTTGGATCGACGCTGGCGTGTGCACTCGATGCAGTTTGAAGCATTTGCTTTGATTGCTCGTGCTAGCTTCGTAATCCAAAACTTTTGCCGCAGATAGGACATCATTTGGCGTGCTCCTCCATGCAATGTGCGTTCATGTGCTTGTTGAATTAAAAGTTTCGCGAGTTGACTCACATCCGGAAGCAGCACCGGATGACGTTGCTCATACGGCAGCAAGGCCCTGTCCAATCGCCCACCCAATCGCATGATGCCAGTTTTATCAATGTATGGATTGAAACCGGATATTGCGCTTGTTCTATCGATGCCACTACCGCCATCATTTCTCAATGCCTTGAACTCCTTTGCGTAGTAGATCTCTTGCTCATGCCGTATCCAGTATTCCTGCGCCAGGTTGATTTCTTCATTGCTGAGCCCACCATGTCGGCGCTCATGTGGTGGCATATTAGGGCCATTCTTAAAGCGCGAATAAGTGTTGAATTTGAACCGGAATATCCATGCTGTGATGGTCATCAATCGGTTTGCGTTAGATGCACGCATTAGTAGATTTGTTCCATCCATCGTAATACTCATTGCAAATAGTTCCTTTAGCTTTGACCGTTGCTTGACCTCTTCGCTATCGGTGCTATCCTTTGATTCGTGTCGAATTATACGTACAGTGTCATCTGATAATTGTGCTTGGTTTTGTGGCCAGTGTTCCGGGAATTTACTTAACCATGTTGGGCCATGCCACCATAAATTTGATTCGCGCAGTTCTGTGGCTGTTGTACCTCGGCTCAACATGTCTGCTGGATTATCTTCTGACGGCACATACCGCCAATCGGCATCGTGCGTCAAACGGTTGATTTGCTGCACTCGATTATTGACGAATACCTTCAGTGTTGCAGCATCCTTTACCAGCCAAGCCAGTGTAATTTGAGAATCTGTCCACAGCGTTGTTTTGAAACAAGTCACCCCAGCTCGTTTGAATGTGGAAACCAATTCGCTCAGTAGTTGCGCTGCGCATAGTTCCAACCGTGGTATTGTTATGGTCTTTATCGGAGCCACTCGGGATTTGGCTGCCACCAATGTGCATTCGATGCTGCTTGCTGTTTCTACTCGCACATATAATACAGCGCCATAAGCCAGCATTGACGCATCAGCAAATCCATGCAATGAAACGTTCCGCTGTTCGCTTAGTCCCAGCCAACGTGGTAGTTTGATGTCCATCACTTGCGGTAGCTGCTGTTGAATTTTCTGCCATTCGTCGTATATCTCTGACGGCACTGGCGCATCCCACTTAATTTTTGCCGTCCATAATTTCTGCATTAACATCTTAGCTACAATTATGACTGGGCCAATGTAACCATTTGGATCAAATAGCTGCGCTATTTGGCTCAGTAATTTGCGTTTAGACATTGCCTGTCTATCGAGCTGTGGTGGTGGCTTGAATTTAAACATCAGCTCGTCAGTTTCGGGCATCCAACGCAAGCCTAATACGGTTGTGTCACCGAATTCACTTAATTCCAGCTCATCCTTTATTCGGCCTCCAGCCTGTTCTGGAACGACATTTTGCTTATTCGATCGCCATTTGTCGAGCTCAAAGCCGCAGGCTCTCAATAGTTCATCCATTTCCTGACACAACTGCTGCGCCCTTGCCGTATCTTGAGCCCCTGTCAAGCAGTCATCCATGTAGAAATCCTTTATAACTGCTGCTGCGCCATAAGGATATTGTTCTTGCTGATCCTTTGCTGCCTGTATCATGGCTCGAACAGCGCAATGGGGTGCCGATGCCATTCCAAAGGTGACTCCTGTCAGCCAATATTCCTTGACCTCACTGGACTCTGTTGGCCTCCAGAAGATGCGCTGCAAATCCCATTGACTTGGATGAATTTTTACTTGCAGATACATCTTCCTTATGTCCGCTGTAATTGCGACTGGATTGCATCGAAAACGCATAATAAGCGGTGCAAGATCTTCTTGTAGCTTTTCGCCGACCAATTGTGCCTCATTCAATGAAATCCCGCGATCGGTCCGACATGATGCGTCAAACACAATGCGAAATTTTTTCAATACTGCATGATGTGGGATATGGTAACACCAGCCTTGTGATGGCCGATCTGCCAAACGCATTTGGTCGTTCTGCAGCAATTCTTCGATGGCACCAAAATATTTACTTCGCAATTCTGGATCCCGGGCGAATCGCTTCTCCAACTAGTGAAATCTATGCCACGCTTCAGCTCGGGATGATCCTATTTCTTCAGTGTCTTCGCGCAATGGAATTGTCACTTGATATCGACCATCTGCCATTCGATGGTGCGTGCTCATAAATATTTCCTCACATCTCTCCTGCTCCATTGTGCGCATCCGTTCTGATGACATTTCTTGCAATTCCCAAAATGCCCGCAATTGATCGTCCAGTAGTCGTTCCTCTCGTGTATTGCTGACGAAACCGCAGACCGGTTCCCGACATATTTGCACACCACCGCCAAACATCAGCCATCCAATTCGAGACGGTTGCAGTGATATCCCCAATTGATCCGTGCGAATTCCATCTAAAATGATAACGGCCCATACGCCAGCGCCCAATAATAAATTACATGGAGCTGGTGTGCACGAATTTGGATCAGCAAGCTCATCCCTTATGTCGTCCGGAATGAAGTGCGGCGGCACTGTTGATCCAGGTAACCACTTTTCCTCAAGGCCAGGCACGACCACCAACTCAATGGTAGCCAATGAGTGCTCGTCAGAACGGGAGAGCAATTCGCAGCATACCTTTCGTGTGTGTGACCGTCCATTGGCACCATTAATCTCATTGAATCGTATACAACATTGTTGAGTTGGCCATTTGAGGATCCTTAGTGCCTCGGGGGAAATCATGTTTGCCTGTGAGCCACTATCGCATAATGCACGCAATGGTTGTGATATCCTTCCATGTGCTCGCAATCGCACTTCTGCCGTGGCCAGTAATGCTGCACAAAAATTCTCTGACTCGTTCATTCTTCTTCTTCCTTCCACTGACATTTCTACCAAGTCATCTGTGGTGAGCGCCCCGAGGCCATTGCGCTCAGCAATAATGGCTGATTGCCATTGCGTGGTAGCCGGAGCGCTAACTGCCTTGCTAGTGCTCGGCATGTCGATCGCACGGCGTGTCGTGATAGACTGGCTCCTGATCTGATCGTTATTTGCACAAGCAGCTGTTATGAGGCAATCGGCATCGGGGACATTTTCTATCCTTGCATTCGGTTGCCTTGTGCCGGAGTGAAAAACAATTTCCACACATCTTCTGCTTGTTAACATATGCCCATCGCTCTGACAGAGTTAATGCTCTAAATTTTGAGCATCTGAATGGCCAATGCTGTTCACCACTGCATAGACTGCATCTCGGTTTTTGTTCATCGCCTCTACCTAAACCGATGGCGGGAACCGCTGGAGTTGCTGAATTTCGTTGACCTTGATCTGTTGGACGACCAATTTCTCCCAGCGGCCCCATTAATGCGCTGGAACGTAACTCCAAGAATTCGTACATTTGATTTAATGTAGGTAATGCAGCTGGAAGCCGACGCAATGACCACTGTGACAAACTCTCGGTGTCCAGCAATGCTTCAATGCGATGCATTAGCATATGTTCGGCGACTCGATCTGGCGTTAGCAACAATTGAAGCTGGCGTTGAGCACTTCGGAAAGTATCTAATACCTCCCGTACTGCTGCGCACGTTGGTCGCTGTATCTGGCGCAAAGAGTCCATTTTTCGTAAATGCGCCTGTATGGTATTGTATTCATTGTCATACGAATGACACAATCCTTTCCATGCCTGTGGATAGCTTTCACCGCAATCCAGCGTCCAATTGCCCAAAATGTCGCGAGCACGCCCTTCGACTGCGCCCAACAGGTATCTTAGTTTTTGCGAATTGTTGAAACGTGCATTATTGTGCACTTCTGCGATGAATGTGCTTCGAAAATATGCCCAGTCTTCATCTCGCCCCGAGAAACGGGGAACATTGGCTGGCTCGGCTAACTGAATTTGAATTGTCTGACCGGATGTACCAACCGAAAGTGTCGTTGAACCGGTTGCGTGAGCTTGATCTGGCCAACCCATCGCTTGCGCAGCAATCAGGCGTGCTCGCAGAGTTGTCTTGAACATCATATACATATTCGAATGGCATGTATATTCCTTCCCAATGCGTTCCAATGCGTTTTCCGAATGTACCATCGTACGTAACGAACGCCATTCCTGCTCAATCTCGGACCATAACATTTCTAGTCGCTCAAGCTGCACTCCTACCTCGGGAATGGACATAGCCCTCACCTCGTCGTCCGTCCGGTCTCGTGCATGTATTGCCAGCGCGAAAAAAGCTTGCTGCATGGTCGGTGGCACGACGATTCGATTATCCGAATGTTGCCGGATACTGCGGTGTGTTCGACGACTGCGCCGTAAAGTCACATCTACCATTTCGGCATCCATTTCACGTTGATGCTCTTGAGTTATGCGCACGAATTTGCCTGGCTCGTCGTACGCTGCAAACAGAAAATAAAAGAATATGTTCCGTTAGCTATAATGCGCTTAGCTATAGTGCTCTTACGACTGGCCTGATAGGAGCAATATCTTCGATTCCGTTTACTTGCGTGCCATTCCATGACCATCAGACCGTCCACAATCAGCGCGATTGCTTACAATTTTATGCCGTTGGTATGCAGAGCGCCTTTCTGTATTACCATTGCGCGAGATCATATCCGAATAAGCATTGGCAGCGCGCCAATACCACAGAATCGCGCGATGGCCTACAATATTATGCCGTTGGTATGCAGAGCGCCTTTCTGTATTACCATTGCGCGAGATCATATCCAAACAAGCATTGGCAGCGCACCAATACCACAGAATCGCGCGATGGCCTACAATATTATGCCGTTGGTATGCAGAGCGCATTTCTGTATTACCATTGCGCGAGATCATATCCAAACAAGCATTGGCAGCTCACCAATACCACAGAGTCGGAGATGTGCCACCTTTCAAGCAAATATCTACCTACCACTAGCGGACATGCGCTCGTCTTCCGAACTGCGCTCGCACTCTTGGTCGCTCATGACTACCGATTGCGTTTCCTACTAGATGAGAAATAAACAGGATTAAATTGCGCACTGTAACTTCTATCAGATCAAAACAAATCCACTGACAAACATCATCAATGCGTTGCCCGTACTTTCTCGAAAATCACACTAACACAAAAGCAATCCGATCCTAACAATTGAATGCGCCCCTGATTCAACACTTGTTCCCTGTGCGCGAAACGAACACACAAAAAAGAAACTCGCCCGTGCACCAAACTCACTGATTCATATTTGAAATTCTATCCGGCTCGACGGACCATGTTCAATAGGCCAGCTGGTTCGCAGAATGGACTGTATCTTACCTACCTTACGCCACAGGTTCTGATAGCCGGGAGAAAATAAACAACTTTCGATTTTAGGTTTGTGTTTTATTTCTAACAATACTTTTTAACAGAGATCCGTCTTGCTTGACTGCCAGAGCAGCAGTGAGGTGCAGCATATCGCTCATCATCCGCTGCACCGGTCCGCGCCTGCGCGCCGCAGCCACAGACCACTTTCTCTTCTTCCACAGCGCTCTCACTCGTCAGCTGCAGCGCCGGCCCGCGCCTGCGCACCGCAGCGAGCAATTACTGTGCCTTCTTCAACATTGCGCATTCGAACCCATACGAATTTTCTCGATATTGATTTACACATTGCACGCCCGCTGGGGTGTGATGGTTCGTGGAAGATGTCGTACACTTGTCTTCGCAAAACGATTGGAACAAATGGTCGTACAAGTCCCGATGAGGTATCGCAGATTATTTCACCTTAATCGCCGACTTGGACGTGTTCGAGTTTCAGTGACGTTGTATTCGACGCTAATAGCGCCTGAAGCTCGGGGTCCTTTTGTTGCTCTTTAATAAGGTCGTCTGTCTTTATCATTGTGGGTAAGCTGATTGTTTCTATTCTTGACAAGGCATCGGCTATTTTGTTTTTGTCACCACGAATGTGAACGATGTTTGTGGTGAACTCTGAAATGAAGCTCAGCTGTCGGGTTTGACGCGATGTTGCCTTTTCAGACTTCTGCTGGAACGCATACGTAAGCGGTTTGTGATCCGTCTGGACCGTAAAATCGTTGCCTTCCAAATAATGCCTGAAGTGTTTGAGGCTGTCATGTATTGCGAGCAGCTCTCTATCATAAACACTATAGCGTTTTTCTGTGCCAGAAATTTTTCGTTGGAAAAATGCCAGTGGTAGCCAACGGTTGTCCTGGAGTTGTTGCAGCACTGCACCGATGGCAACGTCGGACGCGTCCGTAACTAACGAGAGAGGATGATCCTTCTTGTAGTGGACGAGAAGAGTTGCCTTGGCAAGGGATTCCTTGCATTCTAAAAAGGCCTTCTCTGTCTTGGCGGTCCAATTAATGGGCGTCTTGTCGCCTTTCTTCCCGTTCACTAAATATTCATTTAGTGGTGCTTGAAGATTTGCTGCGTTTTGCAGAAAACGTCTGTAAAAATTCAGTGTTCCGAGGAACCTTCGAAGATCCTTAACGTTCTCCGGCTTCTTGAATTTGCGTATAGCCTCAACTCGCGATTCGGGTGGTCGTATGCCGTCCTTGGTTAGTGTGTGTCCTAGGTATTCTACTTGTTCAACACCGAAAGCACATTTTGCTGCGTTTATAACCATGCCGAATTCGTTGAGCCGTTCCAAGACGATACGGACATGCTCTAAATGTTCTTCATAGCTCCCTGAAGCGATCAAAATATCGTCCACGTAACACCAGCAGAAATCGAGCCCCCTCAGCACCTCGTTCATGAAGCGCTGAAAGGACTGCGCAGCGTTTCGGATGCCGAAGGTCATAACTGTAAATTCATACAAGCCAAAAGGGTTTTTGGAATGTCCTTTTCGGCCACTGGTATGTGATGAAATGCACGTACCAAGTCCACCTTCGAAAAAATCTTCTTTCCGTCAAGGTTGGACATTATGTCTTCGATGTGTGGAAGTGGGTAGCGGTCCGGCCTTGTGACTGCATTTAGGCGACGAAAATCACCGCATGGGCGCCATCCTCCTTGTTTCGGCGCGAGATGTAAGGGACTCGCCCATGGACTCGATGACGGACGACAAAAACCCTTTTCGAGCATGTACTCGAATTCCTGGCGCGCAATCTTCAGCTTGTCCGGTGCCAAACGGCGTGGTCGTTCAAATACTGGAGGGCCTTTTGTAATTATGTGGTGTTGCACTGCATGGTTTGAATTGATCTTGATCGCCGAAGGGTTTGTGAGCGCTGGGTGTTCTCTAACCATCGCGTGAAATGGACTTGACCCCGAAACAGTGGAGATTGACGTTTCTTTAGTTGAACGAATTTGGCCGGGTGCGGAAAAAAGCGTCAGAGAGTCGACTACCTTCTTATTTTTTATATCGACCAACAAATTGTAGTGGCGCAAAAAATCAGCACCTATTATGGGGCGCGATACGTCTGCCACCCGAAATTTCCAGGAAAAGGTGCGCGGGAGTCCCAGTTTTAACTTAAGCAACTTTTCTCCGTAAGTGCTTATTTCTGTGCCGTTTGCGGCATAAAGCTTAAAATCTGTTGGTCTTAACCTACGGTAACGTGTGCGGGGCAGTACGGATAGTTCCGCACCTGTGTCGACGAGAAGATGTATTTTTGTTTCCGAATCATATACATAAAGGCGGTTGTTACCGACGCCACTGACTTCCGCCTTATCCATCAGTGACGGTTGTTGTTTCCCGGTTGATGTTTGAATGAACAGGGAGATTTACATTTTCTTGCTGCGGCATTAATCGGCAACTGAATCGCTGTCATCGTTGTGTTGATTCCCACAAACATATGCACGAACGTTTTTATATACTCGTATAGATAGATAGTGTATTAATTTAAAATAAATGCATGACTATTGTATTTAAAGCGTTTGACAAACACATACTTTTATATTAAAGCATTTTACATTTGCATTAAGTACGACATTCTTTAGAAAAAAACGATGTGTATGTACAATAGATTGCAACGGCTTTTCTTTTCATTATCATTTTCATTCTACGGCCCTCGGATGATGACGATAGAACATTTTTTACCTCAAACTAGAAGAAATACAAAACAGAGTTGTTAGTCTCATCATTTTGAATATCTGCTAGAAAACTTACAATATCAGCATTTGCCGCAGTTTGGTTTATCGACACTACTGAGCCAGCGCCACACGGTGATTCCGACTGACAAACGTGCGATGCCAATTCCAGCTAATGAAAAAAATATTGAGAAACTCATATTTAAATATCATTAAATATCACAGTATGCTTATACCTTTTCCGGTCGCCATACATTTAGTTCATTACGAAAAATGACTTTCACTCCGATCAAATTGAACGTTGGAAAAAGGTTGTCGAGGTCCGACTCAGTTAGCACTTTCAGTGCTTCCGCAGTTATATTGGCTTCTAAAACACCGTTAACAATAACAATTAAAACTCTTAAATTCACTGATAAAACAACAAATTTACTTACTGCGTAAGTGGGGTTCCAATTCGGAAAGCCCCCACGACTTTAAAATTGCAGATAGTGGTGCGAAAGTATTGTAGAAAAGCAAAAAGTTATCTACGGCAATATCTTCAATGCTTTATAATTGTTCTTATACTTAGGTTTTTCTCACACAGTCCATTTAAGTCCAACTACGAATCGATACAATCGAAAGAACTCGCTATAAAAGAAAATATGTTCTCACTCGAAACAAAAGAAATGATGTTCAATTTAAGAGTTTTGTATTTAAATGTGAACTCTTTTAATTTAATATCTAAATAATTTTTAGATAACACCGAATCGCTTGGTTTTAGTGACAGGAACATGAAGTGTGCCCACTCTTTTGCTTTTTAAAAGAATTCGTTATTATTCGATATTATTTGAATGAAAATTTGCTTTTAAATTAATTGTGGTGTTTTTGATGACAATGCTCATTTATTTTTCTGAGTGGTAGAACTTCGGGATGTGTTGCCATTTGCGGGCTTTCGACACCTGTTTTATGAGTTCTGTCAGTAAGACAGCGCCGCATAACTCTAATCGTGGGATGGATTGCGTCTTGATTGGAGCCACCTTAGATTTCGCCATTATAAGATTAGTAGAGACGGTGTTGTCGATCCACACCTTGATGTAAGTGATGTCAAGTGGTGCGTTCCAGTCATAGTTTGAAGATCACAATTACTTTACTTTACTTTGCCATCCGAGAGGGTCAAATAATTTAGCAATGTCAGATAAAATATTGCGCTTTGTATGCAGCTCTTGAACGGAAAATGTAAATACAGTCGGACCTCGATGACTCGAATCTCATGGGAACAGCTTTTGAGTTCGACTTATAGAGGTTTCGACTTCCAGAGGTTTTCGAGTTAGCGAGGTTATAGTGAAAGAAATTCGAGTTATGGAGGAAAAAAATCTAGTTATGAAAGTTAATTTATTGTAGAGACAGAAAATATCTACACACATTATGAATACACTAATGAATACACTGTACATCCTTGGCTGGGTGCCATTGGATGCCTAGTGTTTTATATTTGCGGTGATTGAAATATCAAGTGGGGCGTCAGTTTCGTGATCTTGCTGTGGTATGGATTCCAGTAGCTGGCAATGATTCGCCGTCCATTTTCGCAGATGGAAACCTCCTTTACGCAATAATTGACGAAGATCAACTTGAATCTTCTCTAATTCAAGTAAGTCATCTGATCTAGTGAGGACGTCATCAACGAAAAAGTCATTAGGAGCTTTGGGTATAAATGTGCATCATTGGCTGGCTGATGAAGTGTTCGTATAGCCAAAAATGGTGCGCTTGCTGTTTCATTGGTGACCGTTTTTAGGGCATAGTGATGAGTAGGCCCAGAGACATTGCATCTCCATAAGATCCGTTTGAATTTTTGATCACTGACATTTGTCCCTATCTGGCAATACATTTTTTCGATGTCAGCTTCTATGACGTACCGATGTTGTCTCCACCCCATGATTATATGTAGTATGTTGGCCTGAATAGTTGGTCCAATCAGTGGTAGATCATTCAATGAGTTTCCTTTGGGTGCTTTCTGGGATGCATTGAAAACCAACCGCAGTTTGGTTGTGGAACTGGATTCCGTTATTACCGCATACTGCGGCATGTAGTATGCGTCTGAGGCTCTGGCAATATACGTGGGAATTTGGTACAGGTATTCCTTTATGAACTAGGTATTCCTTTATGAACTGGAAATAGGTATAGCTCATATAATTGGGGATCCTTTCGGAGCTTGTCCTCTAATTGTCGGAATCTGATGAACCCAATTTTCTCTGAACCATTCAGTTCTTGAGTTGTAGTGTTGCGTTAAGATCTCCGTAAGTTACATAGCTTTGGGTAATCGGAAGTTCTGCAGCTCGTTGAGAGGGTCTAAACAAAATCCAGCCAAATTTAGTGAATTGTACGCAAGGCGTTCCACGTTTGAATCCGTTTAGTATGCATTGCCCATATACGTCCCAATTAAGATGTCAATTTTCCGGGGATGTGGGTCTGCATGCTTGCAGTCACGCATGTTATCCGACAAGTTGGTGTTTAATGGACACGACGGTAATGGCGCAGTTATGGTCCCCAAGACATAAGGGCTGATGCTAATGGTTTCACGTTGGCCAGTCGTGTCCGTGATAGCGACTGAGATTGATACAATTCCTCGGGTGGTGAGGTTCTCATTACCGCCAATCCCAGCAACATACGATTTGGCAGAGCTTCGTTTGATTTTGAATGGCAGATTCACAAATGAATGATTTTTGTGAACCAGACTCGAATAAGCCTTTAAGTCGTACCAGATATCCGTTTTTGGACTGTACCTTCATGATTACGGTTCCGAGTATAACATAATGGTTCGGATTCCTGGTATTGACGTAAAGGTTGCGGATGTACACAGCATGTTGATGATCAAGATGCGCAGATCCTGATGTAGTAGTGTGTTTTGACGTTCTTCACACTTGTTACAATGCCTCTTTGATGGGCATTTGTTGACCATCTATTTATTGCTTAGGCAATTGAAACATAACCGATTTGTCTCAATGACTTTCCGTCTCCCCTGTACATCGAGCTGCTTGAAAAGTCAGAATTTAACAATCCGTGACCTGCCGTTTTGCACATGATGCAAATTGTTTGTCCAGCAATTTGGGCTGAATGCAGTGACACCGCTGGCTGCTTACTCGCTTTGCTGGTCGATTAAGACATGCTCATTGAATCCAACATATGGAATCGCTGCTTCACGAATTCCAAAAACGTGTCTAAGGACGGGACACCCATATCATTGCTAATGGATTTCTGCCAATCTCTCCTGCTGTCCTCATCGAGCTTCCAGTTGAGGATGTGTACTGCCAACAAATCGAATGGATCGAGTTCCAATGTCTTGATGCTCGCTAACAGTTCATTGGTGTTTGAGTCTCAGATGATGTTGGCTCCACTTTTTGTGACATCCCAAAATCGCTGCATGATCTGTTGCGCAATCGCACGATGGTTATTGAACCGTTCGGACAGTAAATCCCATGCTAGCTGGTAGTTACTGTCTGTAACGCTTAGATGCTTGATAAGCGCCTGGGCCTCACCCAGATACTGCATTTTTTATACTGGCGTTAATTGTCCATTTACGTGAGTGAACCATACTCCGATATAGATCACGAAACGAACACCAATCTGCGCAATTCCCATTAAATGTAAGGACTTTGATTCTTTTTAACTTAAGAGAATCGGTGGTTGCTGCACTATGTGTTGCGACGCTCGTACAAATTGTGCTTGAATATAGTTAAATATTCAAGAACAGTTGTCTCCAATTGTCGTATTCCTTCGTGTACGCCTTCAACTTCTCCTCGTTTGTACTGCAATTCTGATGGGTCTCCTGATGCTGGTCTTCGCACTTCCTCCACGCAGCTTGTAGCTTCTCAAGCCGAGTTTCAAAGTACGTTACGCTTTGACGACTCGAACTGTCCTTTTTGAAGTTGTTGATGATCCGTTGTACGGCACCGTTGTTCAATGCTTGGATAGCATCTGCTTGGTATGCCATCGTTGCTACCAATATCTCTGGACTTCCAAATGTAGATATCTTTGATAATGATTGCCTATCCGGCTCGGCGGACCAATGTTCTGGCCAGTAAAGGCGATGATCAAAGTTGGGAAGGATCTAGCAGCTTCACTAGTCCCGATTGAGTTAGTCTTATGTTTTCCAAACGAATGATAATTTATTGTTCAGTCTTATTGAATTTATACATAACTACACTGAGAAAAAAATTAGCTGTATTTTCTATATTTTATGTATCCCTGCTCCTATGCTATATAAGGTATATTTGGACAGTGCGAGAATATAGCTACTGTTGGACTTGGCCCAAAATAAAGAACGAATTTAACCTCGTGGAAACGCGTTTATTTCGTGGTTTGCACTCTTCAACATTTGGGGACCAAGTGAACGAGAGTTTTAATTGACACAGCCATTTGGCCGGCGATATGTCATTATGTTTCTTTATTTACCGGCAGATGGCGAAGGAGCGCAAACCATGGTGCGTGTACAAACCAAAGTTAGAATTCAGAATTCAGATTTACAAAGTTACAATTTAAGATTCAATATTTTACATCCCCTTCCCCGTAAATCGACCTCGATTCACTCTCGATATCTAACTTGGCAAGCCTCGATACTGGTCGGCAAAGCATCCCTGTGCTCGTCCTTACACTTGCCCGCCGAATTTGTCCATCTTTGCCTTGATAGACCTCTTCAACCCTGCCACGGCGCCACTGATAACGAGGTAACGATGGATCACATATGAACACTAAGTCGTTGATTTTTAGTGGCTCCGTTCGCTCGCACCACTTATCCCGACGAGTCAATGTAGGAAGATACTCCAGTGTCCATCTCTTCTAGAAATGCCTCCTCAGTTGATGGACTATGTGCCACTGTTTTTTCAAAGTAAACGGTTTTACACGTGGCTCATCGACCGTACTTATGTGCTCACAGTTTGCCGATCCAATAAGAAAATGGTTAGGTGTGAGCGGCTCTTCCTGATCTGCCTCAATCGGCACATGAGTTAGCGGGCGTGAATTGAAGATCTTTTCGGCCTCGATAAGATAACTCTGAAGCGTGTGTTCGCGTGGAGCTAATTCCATTAGTGTTTGTCTTAAGACTCTCTTGACGCTTTGCACCATACGCTCCCATGCACCTCCTTCCGATGGATTGTTGGGACAGTTGAACAGCCAGTCAATGCCCTTGGTCGAAGCTTCCTCCTTTAGACGAGCGCAGTCAAACACCTCATCGAATCGAATTGCTTCTTGATTGGCACCTACAAAATTTTTCCCATTGTCGCTCCTTATTCGAAGGGGAATTCCTCGTCGATTGATGAAGTTTCGCAATACTAAGATACAAGCATCGGTAGATAAATCGTGGGCGATTTCCAAATGAATGGCACGTATAGTCAAGCATGTGAACAGTGCGACCCAACGTTTTTCATGGCGTCGACCGATTGTTATTGTAATTGGCCCGAAGTAGTCTACACCTGTGTATGTGAACGGCCTGACGTAGGGTGTAAGTCTATCCACAGGAAGGTTTCCCATTACAGGAGGGGCTGGTAGCGACTTGGATAGCTTACACAGACAACATTTATTTATGATTTTGCGTAGAGTTTGCCGTAGCTTCGGGATCCAATAATCCTTTCGGATTCTGCAAATAGTTGCTTCCGAATTCTGGTGCTTCATTAGCACATGGAAGTGTCTGACAATCAACTCCGTGAAGAAATGGTCTGACGGCAGTATAATGGGATGTCTGGTATGGTAAGGCAACCAGCTGGCGGCATCGATTCGTCCTCCAACTCGAATTGTCCCATCACCGTCTATGATAGGCAACAATTTGTATAGCGGACTATCCTTTGATATGCCTTTGTTGGCTGTAAGCTGCGACAATTCCAAAAAAAAACTTTGGCGTTGAACTTGGCGGCATAAAATATTCGTCACGGCTGAAATTTCTTGCATATCCAAGGTGGGTGAATTCTTCGCTTCAGCAGGTTTACGGCAGTTCCCGATGAATCGTTGAACCCATGCGGTAGTTCTAATTAGTCTGTTAAAACTGGAGAATCTTTCAAATTTGAAGACTTCGCACTCTGCTGCAAGTAAGACAAATTTGGGTCGGAGCTCTTCGTCGTCCGGGTCAGGAGCTACCATATTGGTACTTGATGGCCTATCGTCCTCCTTCAGAAACGTTGGACCGTTGAACCATCGTGGCGAGTTTAAAACGTCCAAATTATGATGAAAGCGTGTAGCGTCATCCGCAGCGTTCTCTTCGGATGGCACCCACTTCCAATTCGAGTCTTCAGTAGTTGCAAGGATCTCGGCTATTCGGTGAGCTACGAAAGGCTTGTAGCGTCTGTGTTCAGAGTTAATCCATTTTAGGACAGTAGAAGAGTCACTCCATAGAAAGCGTTTAGTGACTGCAACTGAATGTTCTTCCGCAATGGTGACCATAAGTCGCGCTCCAAGGACGGCCGCTTGGAGCTCCAACCGCGGTATGGTCATTGATCTTAGAGGTGCACATCTGCTTTTCGCGCAAACAAATGTCACTCTAATTTTCCCGCTAGCGTCTTCGAATCTCCAATAGCCTACGGCGGCGAAGGCATCCTCACTGGCATCTACAAAGACATGGAGCTGAAAGGCAACCGGAAAATCGCATCCGAAATAGGAGCGCGCCTTGATGGTAAAGTGTGCGATGAGTCCTAATGGGTCGAAGACTGACATTATGACGCTGAGGAACTCTCTTTTAGTAGGTTTTCTGGTTCCGACTACAATTTCTTGGTTGACTTTGTTGAATTGTATTTGAAAGTTGAAAACGTCATCTTGTGGCTGCCAAAACATTCCAAGGACCTTCTGCGTGGCTGAACAGCAGTCGTTGAAAAGTTGACAGTTTCCTTCTAATTCGCTGACGTCTCCTTTGAGATTCTTGACTATTTCAGGTGAGTTAGAGATGAAGCGTCGTAATTCGAACCCGGCGTTCTTGTGAATGTCGCGAACTTGTGTCGATATTGCAAGGGCTTCCTCTGTTGATGAAAAGCTGTCGACAAAATCATCAACATAGTGGTGTTTATGAATAGACTCTACGGCTCGTGGATACTTGTGCTTGAAATCATCGGCATTGTGTGTTTTAACGAATTGCGCTGCGCAAGGTGAACACGCTGCTCCGAACGTCATAACTTGCATTTCGTATACGTCTGGCGATCTTGTATCATCCGCGTCTCGCCATAGAAATCTTTGCGCACACCTGTCTTCACGACGAATTAAGATCTGATGAAACATCTCCTTTATATCGCCACAGACGGCGATGTTACCAACACGGAAATTAAATAGGACAGATGGCATTGGTATGTACTCTTGGGGTCCCTTTAAGAGGCATGAATTCAGCGAACATCCATCCAAACTAGCAGCTGCATCGAAAACTAATCGAATTTTCCCCGGCTTATTCGGATTGACTACCCCGAAATGTGGCAAATACCACACCTTATTTCCAACGGCTTGTATTTCGGACTCAGTTATTCTCTTGGCGTATCCCTTGTCCACATATCCTCTAACAAGTTCCTTATATGCGGCGGCATATTCATAATTTCGTTTCATTTTCTTCTCGGTGCTTACCAGTCTGTCGAACGCCATGGCATAGTTATCAGGCAGTTCGATATTGTCCTTTTTCCATAAGAGTCCGACCTCGTATCTCCTATCGACTCTTTTTATCGTTCGACTTAATATTTCGCGTGCGCGTACATCGTCTTTCGATTCTACCACAGGCACCGGTTTAACTCCAAAATTTTCGGCTCTAAAGTACTCAGTTATCATTTCATTTAGCTCGGAATGATCTTCCTGGCGGACTAGCATGCAAACGTTTGATGAAGCGGCTTCGTGCGTACTACTATGCGTGGATCCAAAAATTACCCAGCCTAGTCGAGTTTTTACGGCGTATGGACCTCCCTCTTTGAGCATTAGCGTCTCTCTCGGTAGACCTAGACCGCAGTGATCCAATCCGATTAGGATACGTGGCGCGGCATTAACAAAGGGTTTTATCGGTAAATCTCGTAGGCATCTATCGAACCGTCTTATCTCAGCCTCGTCGAGACTTTGAGTGGGCAAACTCAGATCCGATATGGCGTAGACATTACGCAGAGGGTATTTCTCCATTCGATCTCTGCCACTTATGGAAATGTCGACTATCGTTGTGGCTTCCTGGGAAGTTTTCCCACCATACCATTGAATGTTTACACTATCCTTCTTGCCATTAACGCCTAGCTGAGATAACAAGTCACTATCGATCATGGTCATCGACGATCCCTCATCCAAAAGCGCATAAGTGTCAATAGATCCTCGAGGTCCGTATAATGTGACAGGAAGTACTCGGAACAATAGTCTTCCTTTCGTGAGCGTGCTACAATTTAAAACGGCTTCTGTTGTTTGCGGCGGCGGCGCTCTTTCATTATTGTTATTATGTTCATGTAGCAATTTATGATGATGGCGTTTACATCCATTTTCACGGCAGATTTGGCTTCTTTTACAGTTCCGCACAGAGTGCCCGACCTTCAAACAAGCGAAACATAGGCGATATTGTTTTACTTTTGACGTTATGTACTCCTTGGCAAATTACACATTTCCTGCTATTATTTTCGGAAGCGTGCAACACAGTTCGTTGTTTTTGATCAGAACTATGAACTGAACAGATCAGATTTGCAACGTACGTAAGCCAGTCGCTAAAGTTCGTAAGCGTCGCGTATGGCTTAATGTTCATTGCATATGCGGCCCAATCCAACTTCTTGCTAGTCGGTAGCTTGGCGATCAGTTCTTCCAGCAAAGTGGGGTTAGCTAAGTGCTGCTGACAACCATCCGAGTTCAGGAAAGCGATAAAATTTTTAACCTTGGTCGCGAACGTGACAATTTTGTCCAAACCGTTCTCACTTATGGATGGCAGATCCCTGACTTGCCTTAGCTGACTACGAACAAGTAGCTCCGGTCTCCCGAATCTAAATTTCAATTGTTGCATGGCAGTGCTTACGTTGTTGGGATGAATGAGTAGTGACTTGACTAATTCCCTGGCTTCTCCCTTTAAAGCTTTTTGTAGTCGTTGATTATTCTCAAAATCATTGTAGCCATAAGCAGCTGTCGTATGGTAGTACGCACATTCCAATAATGGCCAGTCTTCAGGGTTCCCACTGAATTCTGGCAAATCAACAACTCTCTGTGGCACTGCGTAACAGGAATTCACACTACGGTTACCATCGGCTATATTCGAAACAACAGGAACTGTACTAATTGATGGCATGGGACGACTATCGGTAAAGGCAACGGGGACTTGCCAACTAGATGCATGCGTCGGCATCTCTTGACTGGCAGTACACTGTGGCATGGCATGGCTAGCTGTAAATGGCGGCGGCATTTGCCAGCCAACTGTATTCGACCGAATTTCTGCCGCTATACTGAGCGGCGGCCGAGCAACAATCGGTGGCTGTTCGAAATTAGACGGGTTGGCAAAATTCGATGGCCTCCCAGAAAGGTCGGCGGCACTCGAGACAAGACGTGGCGGATTTAGCGAAGATGGTTGCGGCGGAGGTGGCATTTGTAGAAGGCGGCTATTTAACAATGCCTGGCTGTGCAGCAATTGCTGGGACATCTCGTCGATTTGCTGCCTCATTAAATTGATTTGACGTACCTGTTCGTTCATGGGCGGAACGTGGCTTGAAACGGGGGCGGGCGGTGCAGGGCATGTGACCGTGGCGGCTGTGTCGATTGCTTTGTCCGTGGCATGGACCTTTCTTTCGACTGTTGACGGCTGGTTGGCTGCTATGATGACGGCATCGGCATTTTCGCAACTTTCCAGGCGAGAGCTGTGAGACAACGGCGGTGATGATGTCGGCGGCGGCGACGGCTGTGGTGATGGCGGTGGCGATCGTGTCACGGGCATATTGGTGGACAATTATGGCGGGCGGCGGGCGATGGTGTGCACGAAATCAAAATAAATTCGCAATGCTAGCGGCGGCAATTATGTGCACGAAATAAAATTGTTGGACTTGGCCCAAAATAAAGAACGAATTTAACCTCGTGGAAACGCGTTTATTTCGTGGTTTGCACTCTTCAACATTTGGGGACCAAGTGAACGAGAGTTTTAATTGACACAGCCATTTGGCCGGCGATATGTCATTATGTTTCTTTATTTACCGGCAGATGGCGAAGGAGCGCAAACCATGGTGCGTGTACAAACCAAAGTTAGAATTCAGAATTCAGATTTACAAAGTTACAATTTAAGATTCAATATTTTACAGCTACTATTGCCGTAATTATATATTGGCGCTGTATAGTATTATTGGCTGTAAACATGTACCGAAATAAACACAGAGCTATAGGACGAACATCTAGTAACCATTGGCAATATTGCGATTTGAATTAGTAGCTCTTTCAAAGCAACATATTGCAGATTACAATATTCCATTTTGGTGACGGTAAGAAAATAATGTAAAATATACCATGTTTTAATAAACAAAATGCTAAAAAACGTTGCTACAATTACCAAGTGAAGAACAGCGGAGAATATAAAATATCAAATATACACAACTACTGTACGGGTAATTTTTCCAAAAAGTATCGAAAATACGTATTACAATAGTGGAATTGTCCCATTGTAACGATACATTAAATTAATTAAAATTTGGATCGTTGCTATACGACAGACATACATGCTTTATAGCCATTTCAGAAGTGGTTTAGGTAGGCTCCATTGCCATAGACATAGCAAATAAAAAACAATTGTTTTTATTTTAACATTTATTCAATTGTTTTATATATATAGAACAGGATGTAATAAATGTATTATATGATAGGCATCGAAATCAATTACATTTGGTTTACAAATGTGAAGTAATCACAAAATATATTAAAGGTAACAAAGTCATCTTGTTTATAAATGCAATAAAAATAGATTTCGGACATCAATGTCACATAAATTTTATTTTTTATACTCCATTTAAAATAATAAAAAAAAAACAATAAAACCATAATGCTTTATGTATTGTCACATAAATTTTATTTTTATACTCCATTTAAAATAATAAAAAAAAAACAATAAAAGCATAATGCTTTATGTATTCTTAACTATTTTACAAAAATAGTTTCCAGGGTAACGTTCACAAAACATAAATTAAAGATTTTAGAGAATAGACATCTTTCAAATAATTATGAGCGTTAACATCGATTTCATACAAACTATAATTTTCAGAAAAACTGTCATTATGACAAAACAGATGAAAATCAAAGTATTCTGTGTTTAGCACATTAATAGCCGCGAAAAATTTATCTTCAATTTTGCAAATAAATTCAATTTTCCCAAAATTAGGATATCCATCCTTTTCATCAATTTCTATAACTTTACCAATACAGTACCGAACATTACCAAAATTTGCCCATTTATAATATTTTACTCCGGACTTGCTATATGAGTTCTTAAAGAGTTCATAATTGAAGGTGTTCGGTATAAACTCTTTCCTTAATTCAAACGACTATTGAAATTTCGTTTGGATACAATTGAAACTGTCACGTAATAAGTACCTCTCGGCGATGGTATGACATGTATTTCTTCTTATTTATTTATTTTATTTACTAACTGAACAGGATAAGATCCCAATAACACAGTATTATACAATAAGAAAAAGTAATGAATATGAAAAAAATATTTAAAACAGAGAGAGAGAAAAAAAATAGAAAAAATCTTAATAGAAGTTTCAAAGGTATAAAAAAGGAAAACATAAATTTCAATAGTTAATTCAATGGTAATTCAGTCAGTTAATTAAAAAAAAATGGAAAATAAAAACTAGATAAAATATTAACAGAAGTATCAAAGAAAAATATAAATCACAAATAGTTAATTCAAAGCTAATTCAGTCATTTAATTCATGTGATGATACTTTAAGTAACAGTAAGCGTTAAAAAGTATAAAATGAATTGGGCAAAGGACCAAAACCTAGTCTATCATAATTTCGCATGGTCCTACGTAATGGAGAGTTCATATAAACAGAAAGTTGGGCATTGGGAGATTCGAAGATGGCTACCGATCGTGTGTCATAAGAAGGGAGACGGAAATTGATGTCTTCAGAAAGCGATGAAAGTAAAAGGCCCTGGCAAATCTTAAAGAGAAAGCATTCGTCGAGATAAATTCTTCTTTTACGCAAAGACAACATTTCGAGTAAGCTCAAGCGATCAGGACATGGAAGGTATGGTAACTTAAATTTAAACAATAAGGATCTGGTGAACTTACGTTGATCGGTTTCCAAGGCTTCAGTTGAAACTGAGGTAGAAGGGGACCAAACGACTGAGGCATATTCAAGTATGCTGCGGACAAGTGAAACAAATAGGCTTACACAAGTGCGTAAGGAACGAAAGTTATCCGAGCAACGCAAAACAAATCCAGAAAGCTTGGATGCCTTGTTGGGGCGACCAGTAGCGCAGTGTGTTGAGGCATCAGTCTCATGTTTGACTACCAGCGTTTCGGGTTCGAATCCCGTCCACGACGTGGCCATGGATGTGCAGGAGGTGCATGCTGCATTCTCCGAAACCAGTTTATGCCGAGAAACGTCAACTGGGCCACATGGAATGGTTGACGCGCTATGCCCCACAAGGGTTAGGGCAATTGAGAGAGAATGCTCAGTAAATCTTAATTTAGAATCGAAGACAACGCCGAGATCACTAAACGAGGAAGTGTATTGTAGAGGGAGGAAATTAATTTTATAAGGAATCGAAATTGGAGAAGATTTCAAGGAGTAAGTCATGACCGAGCATTTGGAGATGTTCAGATGTAGTTCATTTGAAATGCACGGTGGTAGTGTTGAAGTAATACAGTAGTCGAAGTATAAAATGAGACTAACACGACACGTCTTCTCTGTAGCGTTACTTTATTGGAACTGAACAATATGGAAATTACATTATAACAACAGTTAGTGACGGTGTTGCCAACACTCCTCCTTAATTTACATATGGTAGAAACTTGCCAATTAATTACTTTTTATTCGGTTATATTCACTAATAGAATAAACTTTCCGATTTAATTCATGACGACAATAGTAATTTTAAAAGAAATAAAATATTGGTAATTCAAATTAATGTATAGATTACTCTTGATTGTTTGGCAACTAATACATGTTCACGGTATCTCCTCCTTAATCAATACATTCGATTTCTTATATGTCTAGTGTTTAACAAAATATGTAATTATTTAATTCAATATAGAAAATTTTAATTTCTTGTTAATGCTTTAATCAAATTTAAATTAAATTAAGCTTCGATTTTAAGTCTAGGAACTTCAATTTTGACAATGGTTTTGTTAATTTATCTGCAATGTTTTTTTTCTGAGGGGCAATATTCAGTTTGTAATATTTTATTCTGAATATTATCTTTAATATGGTGCGCTTTTATATCGATATGTTTTGTTCGCATATTAAATTTTTCATCACGTGCTATTTGGATACAACTTTGATTATCTTCATATATCTTACTTGGACCATTAATCTTAATTGAAAAATCGTTCAAAATGTTTCGTAGCCACATACACTCCTTCGAAGCTTCCGCCAATGCAATAAATTCAGCTTCAGTTGAAGATTGGGCAACGCATGTTTGCTTTTTACATGCCCAACTTATTGGACCGCCGAAAAAGAAAATAAATCCCGAGTTCGACTTACGTGTAGTTCGATCTTCGCCCCAATCTGCATCGGAAAAACCAACTAGCTCTGCATCCCGGTTAAATCCAAGCCGCAATTTGTTCGCTGATGTACCCTTGAGATACCTGATGACCCTCTTTACTACATGCCAATCGCGTTGACGGGGGTTTTCGACACATTGCGCTAAGATCGTCACCGCTGCAGCAAAATCAGGTCGTGTGTTGATTGAAACATAAAGAAGACATCCAATTGCTTTCCGATACACTTCGTTGGTAGGAAGTAAATCGCCATCATCTGCCCTCATATATGCTGTGTCAATAGGAGTTTCACTTGTTTTTGCATTTTGTAAGTTAAACTCTGAAACGATATTGTTAATATATTTTTCTTGATCCATGTAAAATAAATTATCCAATTTTTGAATGCGTATTCCTAGGTAATTCGTAACTTCACCTAAGCTGTGTAATACAAAATGGTTTTTTAGCTCTTGTTTGACATGCTCAAGTAGTTTTGTATATCCATTTGCATCCTATAGGTTTTCTATCAGTTGGTAATTCAACTATATCCCAAGTGTCATTATTTTTTAATGACTGCATTTCATTATGCATTGCAACCATCCAATTTTCTTTATCGTCACACAAAATTGCTTCATTAAATGTTTTTGGCTCACCTTCAATGACGAGAAATCCATGTTTCGCTATTTCGTCAATGTACCTTTTCGGCGGAATGCCTTTTGTTGGTCGCTTGGAGGCTCTAGTCTCTGCTGTATCGGAACAGTCGTGATATGATTCTCCATCCGAATCTTCACCGGCGTCATCGCCAGAAAAATTATGTGCCGAAATCTTATTTTCTGTCTTTATCAAAGTGTCATTCACTAGAATGTCAACTTCTACACATTCACTTTGAGGACTGGGTTGCACATCGGTAATCTTCGATGGTGGGTGTGATGTTGGGTTCACTTTGATATCGCAGAATACTACGTCCCGTGAAATAACAATCTTCTGTTGGCTGGGCACGAAACATCTATATGCTTTTGATTCCATATCAAAACCTAGCAGGAAACCTTCTACCGCCTTCGGATCCAATTTACGTCGGTTCACATTCTGAATTCGTATTAAACACTTAGCTCCAAAACGTTGTAAATTCTTGTAAACAGGCTTTCCCCCATGCCACAGTTCAAATGGTGTCCGCTCTGCACTTTTACAGGGTAAATGATTTTGTAGGAAATTCGCTGTAGTTACCGCTTCGCCCCAAAATTTATTTGGAAGTTCTGCATCGAATAGCAGACATCGTGCCATTTCCATCAAATACCTATTTTTCCTTTCCGCAATCCCGTTTTGTTGCGGAGAGTAGGGCGCTGTACGTTGAACCTGAATGCCATGCGAATTTATGAAATCCATGAATGTTTTCGACATATATTCACCACCTCGATCGGTTCGCAAGATTTTAATTGTTTTATTAAACACATTACGAGTCATATTAAAAAAAATGTTTAAATGCCTCAAATGTTTCGGATTTATCGGCGAGCAAATAAATAGTAGTAAATCTACTAAAATCATCAATAAATGTGCAAATATATCTCTTTCCACCTGGAGTTTTCGTTTGCATAGGTCCGCACAAGTCACTATGGATAAGATCGAGCACTTGAGTTGCTTGGTTGGATGATTTCTTTGGAAAACTTAAGCGGCTCATTTTTCCTTTTGCACAAACTTCACAATGTCCAATAGTTTTACATTTTTCGGTGCACTTTTTAATTTTGAGTTCATCCACAAGATCACTGGATGACAAACTTGAAATAGTGTTTATGTCCCGGTGGCCAAGAATTCTATGCCAGTCGTGTATGCTCAGATTTGCACAGTTTTTCACAAAATGTTCTGTTTTATTAACGCGCAATTTATATAAACCTTCGTGAATGTCACCGACCGCGATTTGTTTACCATTTGCCGACCGAATGTCACACTTTGTATCTGAGAAACTTACCACAAATCCTCTCTGAGCCAGACGTTTTACAGAAATTAAATTACCGCCCATTGAAGGAACATACAGCACATCGCAAATTGAGATATTTTCCAAAACACCAGCATCGTTTACGACTTGAATTCTAATAGTCCCTCGACCAGATGATTCTATCTCACTTCCATCGGCGACAGAACTTTGTCGCGGTTGTTTGTGTCCAGCTTGGTAAACAATGACTTGTTGCAACTTATATGGCAAGTCGCTCCGGAATCGATTATCCAGCCATCAATTTTTTCTATAGCGAATAGAAGATCGTTGGTTGTTGTTTGTCCGACCATATTTGCATTGTTCGTTTTGTTCTTCAAAAACTTTGTAAATTTTCGGCAGTTTCGTTTCTCGTGACCGTCTTTTTTGCAGAATGTGCACATTTTTCTATTATCATTTTTGCTACTGGAAACTTTCAATGCTGTGTCGTTAGGAATGCTGTCTCGCTCTTTTCGTCTTTGGAATTCTTCGACAATTTTTGAACGTACAAATGTAGATGTCAATTCGTTCTCTTTTCGGGCTTTCAGTGCCGTTATCAAGCTATCGTAGCTGCTTGGCAGTGATGCCAGCAATGTGGCACTAATGAGAAATTCTAACTCAATCTTTTCGTTGAGGGTTGTGAATTTCTGGAACAGTTCCGTTATTTTATTAACATGCGCCTCGATGTGAGCAGATTCATCTGCTCGCTGATGCATTATGGTGCGCAAGATTCGAACTCGACTACCTGGGGAGTCACTTTCATGGAAAGTTTTTAAAGCATCCCAAGCGCCTCTTGCACTCTTGCATATTCGCACGTGTTGCAATTGATTGTCTTCGATAGTTAAGACGATACACGCGAAGGCTTTTTCATCCGATTTGCGCCACTCTTCTGTAATAGTAGCCGGTGCCGGGTCCCGAATTACGTTCCAAACTTCGCGATCTTTCAAAAACATTTCGACTCTGAACTTCCAATTGAAATAATTTTCACTATTCAATTTGGGAATACTGTATCTTTCGATTGAAGTAGCCATGGCTTATGCGGAATGCGTCGCACGAAAAAGAATTAGAAACTTAAGTTTTCCACGGATATTTCACTACGGTATGGTATCTGGGCCCATAACCTGTTGAAGTAATACAGTAGTCGAAGTATAAAATGAGACTAACACGACATGTCTTCTCTGTAGCGTTACTTTATTGGAACTGAACAATATGGAAATTACATTATAACAACAGTTAGTGACGGCATTGCCAACAGGTAGGTCATTGATGAAAAACAGAAAGAGAAGGGGTCTGAGAATAGAACCCTGAGGGACTCCAGACGACGGGCAAAAGGGAGAAGAAAATAGACGTTTGAAGACTACTTGAGAGGAACGGTTGAGAAGGTAGGAGGAGAGCCATGACACAAGGTGAGGGGGAAATCCAAGACCAAATAATTTATTCAATAAAAGTCTGTGATTCACTGTATCAAAGGCTTTGGAGAAATCGGTATAAATTACATGAACGTCGAGGTGTTTATTGAGAGATTTGGAAACATAGTCAACAAATTCAACTAAGTTAGTGACTGTAGATTTATTTCTGCAGAAACCATGTTGATTGGGACAAATGAGATGGTACATGAAATCGTTTTTTTTATAGACTATTTAAGTCCGAGGTTAATGAACTAAGTTTAGTATATGATTTGTCCCACTCAGTGGTGAACTGGTATACATACGTTTGGAGGAATAGCCAAATAGGTTTGCAATTTTCAGAATACTTCGCGTGGACTGCATTTATTAATTTAAAGCAAGCATCCACAGCATGTAGAGGGCTGTCGAAATTGAACAGATTATTATCGTTCACGAAAACGTACGAAGACTGGATATCATCTGTAAATTAAAAGAGAAAATATTGACTATTTGACGGTTACATTGAATTATGTATAATATTTTACAATAATTTGCTCCAACAAGAAAAACTGGGTTGAAATTTTTGTTTAGCCCTCCTCAGATCGTTTTTAAGGTGGGTTTTCCTTTCATATAAATCGGTTAATCTCTACAATGCGTACAAAATTCGATGAATTAAAAAAAACATATATAGGCATATTTCCATGAAACATGTATTTAGAAATTAAAATATTTTTTGGGGATAATTACCGGAACTGAACACAAAAAAGAGTTAAGCACTTCTGCCCAAGATAGCCTTGTCCTTTTTCCACTCGATTTTTTCTTAAATAGATTGATGACTTGAATATACGCGATAAAACCACCAGTCCTGCTAATTCGCTGTCGTTTTTAACAAAGTCGGAAGCATTAATTCGATGTTGCGCACCATATTTGATTAATTTTGTATTTACTTTCTCCCACGAAGTAAGGAATGGGTTTGCATTCGGATACATAACGTTAAAATCGGCCATTAGCAATTCGGCTAATTGGCTATTCAAACAAATGAACTTCGTAAAATATTTGTCAATTTCATATCCATCCGATTTTATCAATTGAAGAGGATAATTTCTTGTTTCATCCCAGTAATGTTTTATTCGCGTTTCATCATCCAAATTACTTTGAAAATAGTTTAATTTTTCTTGTAATTCTTTTTCCAGATTATGCGTACCACAATTTCCTTCAAATTTCCGCAAAGAATTACTTTTCATTCTCCGTTTCAGGTGATTGAATGTTTCCCATAATTTTCCGCTTGCTAATCTCTTATGCCCGGTTCACATTATTCCAGTAACCAATCCAGTCCAGTAATCCAGTCCAGCGCTGGACTGCTACTGGAATAATGTGAACCGGCACTGGACAGCAATTCAATCCAGCAATCCAGTCCAGCAATCCAGTCCAGTGACTGGATTGTCGGTCTACTTTTTGATTCCAGCTCGCCCAGAAATCATTGTTACTATAGTTACCGAATCAACAACACACTCGCCAGACTACTGGACTGGAATCATGTGGACGATATGATCCAGTCCAGCACTGGTCTGGATAGCTGGACTGGATTACTGGACTGGAATAATGTGAACCGGGCATTGACAATTCTACAAACCTGTCAGTGCTTATTTTGTGATTTTCAGAAACGTCTACTTCTCTGTGTATAAGGACTGATGCCAGCTTATTTCGATTAGACTCATTCAGGGATTTATTTTTGTTGTAATATTGTTTAATTATTGTCCCATTCGGACATTTTAAATATTCTTCGATCGTTTCTTTCGTCGATTTTGCATCTGGTGGGATGATATAAAAGCTTTGTTGCTGATAGAGAGGAGTGGATAGATTGCTATTTGAAACAAGGACACGTGAATCAAATGCGGACACTTTCAAAAAACTATTCAAAAAGGCATCGGTAAGTGTTCTGTTGGTAACAGTTTCATTAAGACACTCAGATAGAACCTAACAATTAAAAAAAATTTCAAAAATAAGAAAATTTCAACCTTTTCGGAATGCGAATCAAAGTTCATTGAACATAATTACCCTGTGGGCAATGACTTTGTTAAGTTCTGCTAGACGACTTACTACTTACATGCGGAAAGGTTTCCGAACTAAAACTTTCATTTAGATCATTCGAAGAGACTGTGAAGGCACTGCTGTTGCTAACCGTTGTTGCTGCTGATATCGCAGATTCCGTCTAACAGAAGTAACTTGAAATTATTGTGTTTCAATAACTTACAAAATTTCAAATACTTCACCTCATCTTGCTGAAATTCGGTTTTGACCTTCTTCCAAAATAACAAACGTGGCCCTGCCTTGGGATGTCCGGGATGAGCGCTGGTCGAGGATTAAAATATCTTTCTGAAGCTAGAAAAATTATGTTGAAGTAGCTGAGATGGTTCCAAACCACGGGATGCACAATCTCTGGGTTTGTCTTGCAATTAACGTGATGCCATCTCTCAGGTGGTATGGTGTTGATGATGTTGGAGGTCCGATTTGCCACAAATGTTTTCCAGCGTTTTGGGTTGTACGATATCCACGCGAGGGTGCCTTGCGAATCAGTAAACAGTGGCAGTTGTCGAGATTGATGTTGAGACTTGTAGTAACTTTCCGCATGAGTTTGGCAAGCAAATCCGCGGCAAACAGTTCAGGCCGTGGGATGGTAACTCGCTTGATGGGTGCCACCTTTGTTCGAGCTGCTAGCAGTGTCACTGCAAAGGCACCATGTGAGTCTCTGGTTTGTGTCCGCACATAAACAACTGCGGCATATGCCGCTTCCGATGCATCCGCAAATCCAATGAGTTCCAGTGAAAGTGATGATTCGATGTAACGTTTGATTTGTAAGCGAGACAGTTGTGGTAATTGGGTTGTATTTTATAATTCGCAAGTTGATGTGTGAGATCGTCTGGGAGTAGGACGTCCCAACCAATCCCCGACGTCCAAAGATTTTGAAGTTGTATTTTGGCAACGATTGCAATTGGAGCCAGGAAGCCGAGTGGATCGAAGATCCGCGCTTAAGTTGCCAAAAATGTCCGCTTCGTGAATGTGGTAGGTGTGGATATGTTGATGTTGAATCCGAAGGTGTCTGAGGTTGGATTCCAAAGTAATCCAAGCACCGTGCTTGATTCTCCGCTGTCGAATGAATGTGATTCGTCGGTTGTTTACCTACTGCATGAGTCCGATATTAAGGGGGAATTTGATACCCATCCGCGTAGCTCCATACCGATGCTGCTTAGGACGTTGATTATGTCTTGCTTTAGTTGCAAAGCCCCGAGTATGGTGTCAGCTCTGGCCAAGTAGTCGTCAACATAACCGCTTGAAATGGTGCTGATGTTGTGCCGTATGTCACGGTATTTAATTTGTAATCTCTGACCGGCTGGTCCGTGGAGAATCTCCAAACTATTCTCTGATAATTAGCGCTCTTGTTGTCTACTAGGACCTGTCGATACATTTTGGCAATATCGTCGATCATCGCAATAAAGAAAGATGTCGTCTTGGATGGTAGGGCCGACCATGAGTTTGTCATTAAGTGATACTCCAGATGTTGATTTGGCTGACGCATCAAAGACCACTCATAATTTGGTCTTCTTGCTCAATGGTTTGAGCACAGCATGATGTGGGATGTAGAATGAATGTTCTGAGTCGATTTTCATGTCCTGTTATGTGAGAAAGGACATGTGCCCAAGTTCCAGATATTCAGCCATGAATTTATTGTACTCCGACCGCAGTTGATGGTTGTACTTGAAGCGTCTTTCCAAGCCGTGTAGTCGTTGAACTGTTCGCTTACGTGAGTTTCCCAGAGGTTGACGCTGTTGTCGAAATGGAAGTTCAACCATGTATCTACCGGTCTGAGTACGTCGTCGGGCTGTCCTTGTGTAGTGAGCCTCGTTTTCCGCTTCTTCAGGAGTCATGAACGTGTGGTTGTCTATGGTATCGATTTCCCAGAACTTCCGGAGTAATGTTTCTATGTTGGAAATGTTGATGTCCGTTTCGTTAATGTCATCGGAGATGTATGTTGATGACGTATACCGCATGCTGGAGTCGACGATTTCAGTGATGACCCAACCAAATAGAGTGTTGCGAGCCGTGAAACGATTGGTTATTATAGCTTGCTGATCCCGGAATATTCGAAGCGTTGGCTCTGCGTTCAATAAGATGTCAACTGGCGCTGGTTTGTGAAAGTCCGGATCCGCAAGCTGTAAGCTAGTGCCAATTCCAGGAGTGGTTTTGTTGATTGGCTGTGTAGGTATGTTGTTCAATATCCGATGTAGCACAAGTGCCGATATAGTGATGCGCTCTTTGCCATATTTTGATGATACGCTTAGTGATGTTGTCCCAAGTGTGGTAAGCTTCGAATTGTCCGCGATTCCGGAAATTGGCACCCGAAGTGATGTCCCTGAAAGCCGTGATGTTTTGGTTAAGTCGTGTGTGATTAAAGATACTTCCGATGCCGAGTCCAGTAGTATTCGGCATGGAAGTGTGATTCCGTAGGTGGTAGTATCCACCCAGTAGCCGTGGGTAGTATGTAAGTGTGCGCCGCGCTAGGTAGTAAAAGTTTGAGTATGTACGAAGTCGGTATCCGAATATGAATGCTTTGCCGCCCGCTGGCATGAGTGTTGGATATCTACTTGTCTTTTGTCAGTCTCTTCAGCCGCCATCGTCTCCTCAACACCGCTCGCATTTTAAAGTTCGTCCTAGATTTTGCTCTGTAGCGCTAGGAACTCGGCATGGGTTTTCCGACTGCTCTAAACGCACTTGCAGCTCAATTGCACTCTTTTCGCTGACGTCGTAGTCCATTAATTTGGTCATGGGCCGTTTGGCAACGTTCCGTGCACGTTTTAGCTTTGTTAGCCCCGACATGAGTATGAAAATGTCCGCACAAAATACCGATTGTTTTGTCAAAGGATTCACACAAAATAAAAAATGTCCGCACAAGAAGTGAAGTAACCGCGTGAAAGTTTAAATATCCGCAAGAAATGTTAACACGTGTTGTCCGAGCTATTCAAATTCACCGATCACTTGCTGACATGTGCTTTGTTAGAAATGTCAAAAAATCCGCGTAAAATGTCGAAAATTGCCAAATATTGATATCTCACCGTGTTAAGGATTGGGATCCGGCTCGACGGACCATTAAATGAATGGGAATTTTCCGTGAAAAAAGGCCGATGGTTTTGGATTTTAAAAGATACGACTTGACTTGTAGGTTATTGCCTACAAATACTATACTGAGTTGACAATTTGTTAGTGGTTAGGTATAACGCAATAAATACGCGATTAATTTGATATTGATAGATACTTCTATTGAGGGATATCTCAATTTTCCTCCAAAATCATACCATTCGTTGTAAGGCGATGTAATTCTCTGTCAATTGAACTTTGGTGTCCGGAAGTTCTGGAGGCGGAGCTAGTAACGCATCTCCAATTAGGAAATGGCCTGGCGTAAGCACGGATAAATCTTCAGGATCCGATGTAAGCGGGCACAATGGCCTTGAGTTGAGGCAAGATTCAATCCTTACAAGTAGAGTCGAGAGTTCTTCATAAGTTAAACATTTGCCGTCGACGATTCGCTTCAAATGATACTTCGCAGATTTAATATTCGCCTCCCAGATTCCTCCAAAGTTTGGCGAATGAGGCGGATTAAAGTGCCATTGTATTCCGCGCTCTGCAAGTGTTGAATCGATTACATTGTTGGCACCAATAAAATTCGTGCCATTGTCGCTATACATGTCTCTGCAAGCACCTCTTCTTCCTATAAATCGATGCAAAGCCATTAAGAAGTGTTCTGTCTGATTCCTGTAACAGCTTCCAGGTGGATGGCTTTACTTGCAAGGCATATGAAGATGCCAATATACCCTTTGTATGTTGTGTTACCTCGATACTTTGATGATTTTAGCTCTATTGCGCCTGTGTAGTCCACTCCTGTTGCAATAAATGGTCGATGTGGAGGATTAACCCGATGGTAAGGTAGGTTTCCCATCATTTGATTGCTGATTTTCGGGTTGTTACGAAAACATTTGATGCATTTCTGAAGTTGAGTTTTGATTGTTTGGCGTGCACTTACAATCCAATACTGCTGACGTAAATTCGCTAGAGTAAGCTGTACTCCCCCGTGGAGTGTGTTCCGGTGGGTGTAATCAATCAACAGGCGTGTGAAATTATGGTTATTTGGCAAAATTAGTGGATGTTTCTGTCGATACGGCAACATAGAGCGCTGCAATCTACCTCGTACTCGCATGAGCTGATACTGGGAGTTTCCGATGAATGGAGCTAGACCGCGGATTTTCGATTTGTTTGATAACGGTTCATTTGATTTGATTAAATGCATCTCTTTCCCGAATGTTTCTGCCTGAACGATTCGGACTAATGTAAAAACACTCTCTTGCAATTCCTTTACGGAAAGCCAACCAGAGCGTCTTTTTTCTCTATTCTCTTTACGCGCGTTGAATTGGAAACGAAGAATCCATGCCGTAGTCCTATGCAAACGGGTAAACGAGGAGTAACGATCAATAATCGAATCGTTAGGAATGGTGATGTGAACGAGAAGCTGCGAGGATTTGAGCTGCAAGCTATCCTCGTCAAATTGTTGGTTAATAGGCTTAGACAAAGGCCAATTTGAATGTGTTTGTGACAACCATGGGGGACCCTTCCACCATAGCTCGAAGCTTGCTAGTTGGTTCGGTGTGAGTCCTCTTGTTGCACAATCCGCAGGATTTTCGAATGAATCGACGTGATGCCAATCATTGGGTGCTGATCGATCGAGAATTTTAGTAATTCGATTCGCGACGTAAGTTTTCCAACGATTGATATCGCCCTTTATCTAATATAAAACGATCATCGCATCGCACCAAAAATACGTTTGAATATTGTTGAACGGTGTTCGCAATTGCGCTCCTACCCACTTTGCTAGACGCGACGACAATTCTGCTCCACAGAGCTCGATGCAAGGAACAGTTAACGTTTTGTTTGGGGTTACCTTGCTTTTAGCACAAAGCAGATGCGTATGTACCTGGTTATTTGCATACTCCACTCGAATATAGACGCATGCTGCATATGCTGATAGCGAGCCGTCACAGAATACGTGCAACTCAATTGATCGTAAATCATCCGGAACAAAGTCGATCCATCTGGGAATGGAAATATCTTCAACAGCCGGTAACTGTTGCAAAAACAACTTCCATTGGGTGTGTATTGGATCAGGAATGTTATCATCCCAATCAAGTGTTTGTTTTGTTGGATTGGTTTTCGAGTCCTTGTAACGCCAAATAGATTTCAAGATGATCTTTGCTGCAATGACTACTGGAACAATTAATCCCAATGGGTCGAATAAACGAGCCGTCGTTGAAAGTACGGAACGTTTGGTGACCGTGGTGTGTATCTCGAAATTGATTTTGAATTTAAATACATCGGCACTTGGTTGCCAAATCATTCCTAATGTTTTAACAGTCTCGTTACTGTTCATTTCCAGCGAAGTACTGCTACATTGATGTTCGATGGGAATTGATTCTAATAACTTCGGATGGTTGCTTGCCCATTTCCTTAATTCCATACCAGCTGACTTCAGCGCGTCGATGACTTGATCTCGAATCTCGATTGTAGCTTCGATGCTTGACCCTCCAGTTTGCACGTCATCAACGTAGATTTCCCGTTTTAGAACGTTCTCCGCTAGTGGATAGCTCTGTTTTTCGTCATCAGCAAGCCTGTGCATGATGCTGATGGCAGTACATGGTGCTGAAGCCGTGCCAAATGTTACTGTCTTGAGACAAAACTCAACTATCTCGTTGGAGTCGTTTCGCCATAAAATTGTCTGATATGGAGTGTCGTTGGGATGCATGTCGATGCATCGAAACATGCCCTTGATGTCTGCTATTATCGCAAATTTGTGCATTCTCCAATTGAGAATAACAGATGGCAGCTCGTTTTGCAATGGTGGTCCGACACACAGGATATCATTGAGCGACCTCCCATTCGATGTTTTTGCCGAAGCGTCGAATACAATTCGTACTTTCGTGGTGAGACTATCATCCTTATAGACAGCGTGATGAGGCAAAACACAAGCAGTAACGGTGGGTTTGTTGGTCTCAGTGACGGCGCAATGCTGATTTTCTGTATTTAGAGCTGGTGAAAGTTGATTGGATTCAAAATAATCATTGATACCTGCAGTATATCGTTCCATTAATCCAGGGGTCCTATGCAACCTTCTTTCGAGTTGATGAAATCGGTTGAGACTTAACTGCTTCGATCATCCCAATGTTTGATCCGGGTCAAAAATGGACTTAAGGGGCAAACGGACCATATACATTCCATTTGGCTGACGAATTGTATTGTTGTGAAAGAACTCGAGGAACCATTTGTTCTCATCAGAAAGACACTGTTCTTCACTTATTTGGTCACTGTCGAAGAATGTTTTGACAAGTGCTTCGAGTCTCGCAGATACAGTGATGTGATGAGATTTGATTGATGTTGTGTTGACATACGTCACCGCTGTTGGCGCCGTCTTGCCAAACAGAATCCAGCCGAAATGTGAGTTTTGGGCTATCGGTTGATCGGGACGATCGATTTTGAGGCCCGGCAATAAAATTGATGCCGACATTTCGGAACCGATGAGTAGGTCAACTTTGCTGGGGTTGAAGTACAATGGGTCCGCAAGCTTAAGACCAAGAATATGTGGCCATTCGGAAGGCACTACTCTACTGCTCGGCAGTTCTGATGTTACGACGTTCATTACGAGAGCGTTTTCTATGAGTGCTTCGAACTTCGGGTTGAGCTTTGATCGTAGAGCAAAACAAACAATGCCGTTGCTGTTGGTCGTAGATCCTCCTACACCCTTTACCTCGGTTGGCAATTTGGTACGTTGCAATCCCAAAGCGTTCGCTGCCTCTTCTGTGATGAGTGTGCCTTCAGAACCCTGATCTAGAAAAGCACGTAAGACAATGGTTCGACCAGTCTTAACGTTAACGACTGGTATCAGAGCTGTTGCCAAGAGGACACTCGGAGGTCGGGTCGAAACGAGTTTTGCGGCATTTGTACGAACAGTCGGAAAACTATATGCCGCGTTGTGTGCACTGGATGCTGCTTGAGCGCCGTTGGATGCAGTTGTCTTCGATATCGATGGCTGAATTGACGATGCTATGTTCGAATTGATCGGGAAGTGGAGCAACGTGTGATGTCGTTGTCCGCATTGTAGACAATTTTTGGAGCTGGGACACTTTGCGCGGAGGTGTGTTTTGCTCAAGCAATTCAGACATAGTTTGTGTTGATCGACAATCGATTTGCGTTCATAGCAATCTTTGTCGAGAAAAGTTGGACATCGACGAATAATGTGGCTACCGTTGCACACTGGGCACTGCTCATTTTTCGTTTGGGGTTGAGTTGTGACGTGGAAAGATTTTCTTTCCGCACCTTGAGATTTAAAGTTTTTATTCGACTTTGAATCTTTATGGGGGTGATTCGACTTAAAAGATGATGGCTTTGTTGGCGTCAGATGTTCCGTTAAATTCCGATTTTCGATCGCGTCAATGGTAACAAGTCGATTATTTAGAAAGTTTTCCAAATCCGTGAATGAAGGAATGCTTGTCTTACTCCCCAAGTGATATTCCCATGCCTGGTGAGTTTCTTTGGGTAACTTGGTTGCTAAGAAATGTATCCTCTTCATCCCGACCGTAGCGCCAATTCATTACAGTTGTTGATTCGCAGAACTAGTCTCCGACAATAGCGCCGCCACAGACTTTGTACTGCTGCGGCCATCTTTCTTCAGGAAAAGAAAACGCTTTTCGGTAGAAGAAAGTTTGGTGTAATTGTGAAAATATTACCACGTTCACGGTGGTGGTGTTTTTCACAAATGCGACCGAAAAGAGAAGCGGAAAATCAGCGGAGCTGCTGATATCCAAATTAGCATTTTGGCTGTGCAATATTTGAAAAACAAAGAGTTTTTATCGGAAAGAGTCGTGGTGGATGAACGTACGGGCTTACGTTCCAGAGTAGAACTTGTGAGAACGAGCCAGAGAAGGGAAGAGAAGAAAATTGGAAATTGTTTCGTGAGCAGGTTCCATATTTTCCAGGTTAAAAATTCATAAACCAGGGTGATAATTGGATCAAGCCAGAAAGCATCCAAACGTTTGATCATGACCACTTCAAAGTGACATTGACTATTGATTGTGCTTTTATCGATCGAGCTGATATCAAATGGTTTATTGGCTTTTCCATGGTACAAGCAATTCACGATACATATGTATACGTATATATTTGGGTGGGAATCAGGAACTTATTCGGCGTCTTGACCGATGAAGTTGAATCTATTTGTTGAGTTTTATGTTTCCTTGTTGAAAAACGATGTTGAACTTTATATGTCTTTCTTTATTGAAAGATGGAAACCAACTGAACTCATTTACATTTCACGCATACGGCCGAGGCGAGCGTGTATGTGTGTGCGCACGTCATCGCAAGGCAGTACTAGCTTGAACTGAACTAAGTATTATAAAATAAAAGGCGCGTAATTCAAATAAATCCAACACTATTGCATAAGCTAGGAGTTCTGTGTCGGAAGACAAACCGCGTGATTCACTTCGTGTAGTCAACGCCGACACAATTGGATCAAATCAGAAAGCATTCAAACGTTTTGATCTTGATCACTTCAAAGTGATATTAACGTTTCGCGACGGATACTGGGCAATACGGGACGCCATTCTTCAAGCTGAACTACTTATAACCCGAATGTTGAAATTCGATTCAAATATTATTCATCCCCATAAGTATATGTTATTTTATATGAAATCTCTGCAAGACTGGTTTTGTCCAATCAAGTGGAACTCATTACCAATAGCAAGGACCGCAGCAGCATTCTTGCATTCTTGGATTTTCACCATAATCCGGCCATTCTCAATTATAAAGCATCTCATATTACGATTTGCTGTCTCTCTTTGGCCCTACAAACATGAACATGAAGTACAAGTTCCTTTAACAGATGAGAATGACGATTCTACAGTCTGGTACAATGTTTTTGTAAAAGATCTAAGGAAAAACTTTGGGAGACAATTGAAGCAGTAATGGAAGTGTACAGCTCCTAAGTTGATGGTCAGAATTCTTAAGGTAGTCTTAAGTTATAACTATCAAATATTGATCTTTGTAGTCTTTGGCTTACAAAGATTCCGTTGTTTTTTTTTTAAACCTAAATTTATTGAAATGAATATTTCTTCCCAATAAATTTATTTTTTTTTTATGTATTCTTATACTTCGCTATGCTCACGATTTTGACAATTTTGAATGCTAGTGTATTAACAGTATGTTAACAAAATGTTAAAAGTGCATTTACATTTGGATTAGATTAATCGGTACTTATAGTTGATGAAAGGCGTACAAATTATAATCGCTAATGATATACTCACGGTTTGATAACGAAAAATTTACCTGACCACAAAATAACTCAAAAAAAAAAAAAAGAAAAAAAACCATTGTCAACGTATATTCGAAGTTTGACTGTTGACTTAGTAAGCTTTGTGTCTGTTTCTTGCCGTGTGATTAAGTATTTTCTTTTTCACAACACAGTAACTAAGAATTTACAACTCGGACCAAGCCTGTAGCCTGCGCAGTGACATAATGAATCGTTGTACAAATTTTCATGTCATTCTGTGCAGCGGTTTAGGCGATATAAGCGATCATACATACACACATTTACTTTTATATATATAATTAGATGAGAAAACCATTTTTATGAACAATTGTCGCTTATCATACGATTAGTTTTGGTTTCTACACTGGACAGCAAATAAACCGGACCACCAGCCACCTTGGAACTTTAATCCAATTTTCTGAAAAAGTATAAAACTTACAATTGTCAAAGATATATCTACAGAAAGTGCGTTTCATGACGGTTAAAATGAATGGAAACGCATTGGGATTTATCAATGTCATAAGCGTTTATTAAGGATTTTACAAAGAAGAGTCGTTTTCCAGTGGTGTAATCACCAAGTGAAAAAAAATAATTAACTGCTACCATCCTCGTATTCATAGACCTCACGAGGCTGACGATGAAATCTTGGGGAATTGCATTCCACTCCTCTTCAATTGCGATTCGCAGCTCTGGAAGCCTTGTTGGAGCAGGTATCTGGGCTCGAAGCCGACATTTCAGCTCATCCCATAAGTGTTCTATCGGATTCAAGTCCGGGCTTCGAGCTGGCCAGTCCATCGTACGAATGCCGACGTCGTGTAGATACTGGGTCACCACTTGAGCAACATGAGGCCATGCATTATCATGCATCAACTGGATATCTTGCCTGATATAACTTGCGTAAGGAACCACATAGTCTGCGAGGATTTCAGTGATGTAGCGATGAGAAGTCAATCCACGTGTACGGCCCGTCGGTTCGATGAAAACTAACGCGGTACGTGCAGTTAGCGAGCTGCCGCCCCAGACCATTACTGATCCTCCTCCATAAGCAATAGATTCCTCGATGTAACACTGAGAATAACGTTCTCCAGGGCGACGATATACTCTTTGACGTCGATCACTTCCATGTAGACTCACCCTGGTCTCATCAGTGAAGAGTACATTACCCCACTGTTCTAACGTCCAATCCCTATGCTCTCGAGCAAATTCAAGTCGTGCTCGACGGTGGACTACAGTTAATGCTGGACCTGTTGCAGCTTTCTTTGGAGTCAGGTTCCGTTCGGCAAGTCTTCTTCTGACGGTATCTGAACTTATGACCACCTGGCGTTCGTTACGCAGACTTTGTTGGACTTGAACTGCGTTGAGGTGGCGATTTCGCAGAACAGTAAGTTGGATATAACGATCATCTGCTACTGATGTAGCCCTAGGCCTGCCCGTTCCTGGACGGCGATCGAATGCTCCAGTCTCTAAGTATCGTCTGTAAACTCGTTGCACCGAAGATCTGCTGATTCGAAGTCTTCGAGCGACCTCACGTTGCCCAAGGCCTGCTTGAGGTAGTGCTACAGCTTGAGCTGCTTCCTCAGGTGTCGTATCCATTATTGGTTGAAAAAAAGTAGCAAAAATACACGCGTCTAAGCAAACAATGGACAAAATCTAAAGAAAAAGAATGAACCGAAACATTTTTAACAAAAGCGGTTTTGTTTTTGTAGCGACACATCTTGGAAAAGTGATTCTTTTTCTTGCAAACTGAACATGTCACACCGAGTGCAGGACATCTTACGCAACGAATTTCACCACAACGATTGCAAACCTCTTTACTTGAATCTTTTCTCGGCTTATTTTGATGAAATTTTGAAGAGCTTGACTTTTGAAAATTATCTTTTGGGAACTTTACGAATTTTTCTGACTTTATTTATCACTTTAGCACAGTTTTCATTTTCTAATTGTTTAGAGTGAAGTTGACAACAGTAGTTTTGGCAATTTCGATAGCTTTCTCTAGCGGAATGTTTCCTTCATTTAAGAGCCTTTCTTTTATGTTGGTTAAATTTTCAGAAAGCCCGCAGACGAAAATATCTTGAGTAGAATCGTTTTTAAGTGCACTGAATTCACAATTTGAGCTTAAATTTTTTAAAGCAGTAATATATTTATCTATTGTTTCACCGACTTTTTGTTTTCTATTGAAGAATATATGCCTTTGCATAGCAATATTCTTTTTCGGGGTGAAGTGCTTCTCGAATTTTTTGACTAAGTCCACGAACTTTATCTTGTTAATGACAACATTAAATGATTGAAATATACTTATTGATTGTGATTCCATATGGTGCAGAAGTAGGGCGACTTTCCTGGCATCATTCTCATGGTCCAACGCTGTTGCGGCCAAAAATATGTTGAAGTTAAGTATCCAGGATTTCCACGTGGCTGCCAAATTTGATTATATTGTAATGTAAATTACTCAAATTTTCAGCATTCGTATATAAGTATAATTTATTAGGTGTCCGACGTTTCGCCTATTGAGGCATCTTCAGGGATTCTAATTAATATATTTTATTTTAACTTTAGTTTAAGTTGTAATGTTTAAAATGATAGTACAAATTTATACATATAAACTTATTGTGTAAAATCTTCTGTCAATTTGATGTCGAAAAATCCATTGGGGCGACGCTTGAAGAATATGTTCTCTTGACGATGATCGGTTGTTCCGTAGAAGTAGGTCGTCATTTTCCTCCCCCTCTTTCTCTCCTAGTAGCGTCTGAAATGTTTTGGGGGATTTCAAAATCATGCGCCCGAAATCCCACTGACGGGAGGGCTAGGTCGCGCCGGGCCAACATCATCTGGGGCCCATTAACAGCCGATTGTCACCTTTAGGCTCATATGACCTGAGAGGGAAAAGGATCTGTCCTGATTGGACGGTTTCCCTCCTTTAGTTATCTTCGTTGGCCTTGGTTGGAATAAGTGGTGGCTTAGGCAAAACCTTACCATAGCCCAATTAGCGCAAGAAGCGCCGTTTTGAAGCCACAAACCTCGTGAAAATTTGTTGTTAGCTGATAGTCGGAAAATACAGGGGATGCCTCCAATCGGAGGAGTTAAGGAAATAAAGCAACTCCCCAATCCTCACCCCCGACACATCCCCTAGGTTGTCAAGAAAGGCCTTGCCCAATGTACGATGTCTGGTCCTAGCAAGGCCTGGTCATTCGCATAGGAAGTGAGTGAGGGTTTCTTTCTCTTCATTACCGCAACTTCGGCAATGTGTGTTGTAGGGGATACCGAGCCTGACTGCGTGATCCCCTATAGGCCAATGCCCCGTGATGACTGCTGTGAGCCTGGCGACATCTCTGCGCGATTTGGTCATAAGCTCCGATGTTCTCTTAGTGCCATAGGAGGGCCATATCTTTCTTGATACGGCGCAGGTGTGCAGATTCCGCCATTTGGAATCCGCAACCTTGAGGTATTGCGCTTAACAGTCAACAGCGGAATGCAATCAGGCTCCGCTTGAGATCTGTCTAGGGCGGCGCCCCTTCTGGCCAGGTTGTCAGCCCTCTCATTACCCTCTATGTTCCTGTGACCAGGAAGCCAGAGCAATAGTAATATTGAGCCGTCTGATAAGGCAAGCTAACTCCGCGCCACATCGCTCGACAAGCTTGGAGAATGCACTTACCGTGCTCAGTGCATTGATAGCGGCCTGGCTGTCCGAGCAAATGGCGATGCTGTGGTTATCTGGTATGTCTCTGAGAGTGTGACAAGCTTTCATGATTGCGAGGATTTCCGCCTGAAAGATTCTGGCATGAACTGGGAGGCGGTAACACTCTGAAATATTTAGTGCACCAGAAAATATCCCTGCACCGACGCCACAGTGAACTTTGGACCCGTCTGTGAAAATCGTGATGTCAAAATCCTTCACCACCTCGCCTTAGTGCCACAATTTAGTACATTGGCTGATGCAGCGCCTGTCCCTGCACGGGACTTTGTTGCTTTGAGTTTTAGGGAGTTTGGTACGTAGGTACCCGTATTAGTTTTCCTGTTTTTGCTCTGTTAGTACTTTGTCGCGGGTTTGTTAGTATATTTTGGATTTTGTTTATCGGGCAGACGTGTAATTTTTTTTTTTGTACAATAATGGAGGAGACTAATGACTGCCGTGTTCTTTCTGGTCTGCCAGCACACGTCACGGGCAGTGCTTGGAGAGTGGTTTTTGATATTCTGGTGTCCTCGGGCCTTTACGGCCGGCTCAACCCTCGTCCTTCTTTTGATACTTGGGCATCTTAGCACCGATACTTTCACTATTATACCACTAGTGAAATTTTTATGTGGTTGATGTCTGCATTTTCAGCGTTCTAATTGGTCGACATTGTCGAAAGGGGAAATGGGCATTGATGATATGTCGAAAGAATATCAAACCTACTGAATGAACATAAATGTAATCAGTGACATGCAGTGACTTTTTCATCTGGTCAAGCGCTAGAAAAATTAAAAAAATACTGGACCCTAAAAGTCCTTAAGTGTTTACTTTTTAAGTTTTTAAATCGTTCGTGAAAGTATAACATTGGTTACTTCCCGGAAAATTTTCTTTTTTCCAAATCTCTTCGGCCCAAACTCAGTACATGACAATTTACCTTTATGGTACCTTTTTCTCAGGAACTAAAATACATATATAGTTTAGCAAAATGTATTTTTTATATTATTTAACAGTGGCGGCTCGTGGCTCCGGGAGTAGGGCAAGAGTTGTAGAATATACATTCTTAACGCATGTAAATACGAGTAATATCGGATCACTTGACACATGGCTATGCATGTGAAAAAAGTGAGTTAAACACGGGGATCTAGGGCCTACACTGAAACACACAATTTGCTTCTTTTACAATATATTTCGAACTAACTATTCACAATTTTCCTAAACCTAATGTAACCTATGTCATGTTTGACGATTTTCTTAGAAACTAAATATCAGATAAGATCCATTACAGATTTTATTACTGAAGTGAAATTTGATCTTTGTACTTGTTACTCCACAGTAATTCGTCGGAGAATTTATACATATATAAAAAATACACTTTTCTGATCTTCACACGTTTTTATTTCAGGAAACTTTATTGACAACTGACAGAAAGAAATGTGCGAGAAAGTTAAGTTGGTAGAGTTCTAAAAATTATTCTCCACAAAATCATGACGCTTAAATATTATTATTAATTGGGGCTAACACACCCGCGCAATTAATAATTATAAAAATATATTAAATGATTAATTATTAAATAAATATGTACAGTGTTTTTTGTGTCTTTACTGCTATTCAAAGGTTTAGTTAGTAAATCTGCAACATTTTCATTTGTATGTATTAATGTAATGTAAAATTAAAAATCCATTTTCTATTAATTCTCTAATATAATGATATTTGATATCTATATGCTTGCTTCTAGGTGAATATCCGTTATTATTTGACAAAGATATGGCTCCCTGGTTATCTACAAAAATATTTATACTTCTACCTATATTATCGTCCAAATTTAATTCATTTAATATGTTAATAAGAAATTTAGCTTCCTGACATATAGCCTTATATTCCGACTCTGTGCTGCTTAATGCTACTGTGGGCTGTTTTTTCGACTCCTAAGAAATTGGTCCATTTCCCATTACGAATACATAGCCATAGTATATGATTTTCTGCCTATTTCACTGCTTGCCCAATCGGCATCGCTAAAACCCATTATATTATTTCCATTTCTATAATAATATTTCTGTAATATTTTAATGTAAAATCAATAGTGCCTTATAAATATTTAATTACTCTGTTCGCTGCAATCCAATGTTCCAAATGAGGATTCTGGTTGAACTGCGATAATAAGCTAACTGCATGTGTCAGGTCCGGTCTCGTTGAAACATCTGAATAGTTCAGGCTTCCAATTAGTCGTCTGTATTCTGTTGCATCTATTAATTTGCAATTTTTGCAATCTTCCAATGTACATTTCGATAATTTTAATTCTGGCTCCATTGGATTTGCCACCGGATAGCACTGTTCCATATTATATTTGTGTATTATTTCGCGTATTAAGTGTTTTTGATCTAATTCCATTGTTCCATTTTCTATATCATTCTTTATATTAATGCCAATTACTCGTTTTACGGTTCCAATATTATCAATTTCAAATTTTTGGTTCAACTCACACTTGAATTTATTTATTTCACTTTTTGAACTTCCAATTATTGTAATATCGTCTGCATAAATTGTCAAAATTAAAATATTGTTATCTTCCTTTTTATACACACAACAATCAGATTTTAGTCTTTCAAATTTTAAACTTTTCAATACATCGTTCAGGCATTTATTCCACTCATTTCCACTTTGTTTCAGGCCATATAAACTTTTATGTAATTTACAGACACAATTCTCTTTGCCTTTAATTTCAAAACCATTTGGCTGTTGCATATACACTTCGTCTTTTAACTCACTATTTACGTATGTGTTTCGGATATCTATTTGTTCCACAATATATTTATTCATCACTGCACATGCCAATAGTAACCTGATCGTTGAACACTTGACAACTGGTGCATACGTTTCTCAATAATTCACTCCATATTCTTGAGTAAAACCTCTGGCCACTAAACGCGATTTTAATTTAATTTCATCCGGGTTTTGTTTAATTTTATATACCCACTTACAGTCAACAATTGTTACATGATCTGTTTTTTTTTCACTAGACTCCACGTTCCTCTTTTCATTAGTCCATCAATTTCCAGTTTCATTGATTGTCACCACTGACGCGACATTGCACTACTCATTGCGTCTTCAAAATTTTCTGGTTCCGATAGTTGCTCCTTCGCCTTAGCTTTCCTGTCGGGATTCCGACGAATCACTACCGCAGGTGTGTCTTGTTCATCAACATCAGAAGCACTATGTTTTTCCTCGGTCTCTCCGGTATTATTGTCTATGTCTTCAGCTTTGTAATCACAAACATTTACCCGTTCTTGCTATTTATTAGATTTCACTATTATCATTATTTATTTTGAATTCATCGATAAAACCCGGATTATTTTTGTTATTATTATCGGGTTCGAAGAATTTTACGTCTCTACGAATGTAAATAGAATTAGTCGCCATGTCCATTAATCTGTAGCCTTTTTGTTGTTCACTATAACCAACTAATTTCATTTCGGTACCCCTTGGTTGAAACTTTGATGAAGACCGATCCGCGTTTAAAACAATCGCTTTACAACCGAAAACTTTAAAATATCCAATCGGTGGTTTTCTATCAAAAATTTGTTCATAGGGCGTTTTCCGATCCAGTGATGGAGTTTCACATCTATGTATTTCGTATGAAGCAGGCTGTATTTATCGCTTCTGCCCAAATACCTTCTCCTAAATCGCTCTGGTTTATCATACATCTAGCCATTTCAACTAATGTTCTATTCATGCGTTCGCTCACTCCGTTTTGTTGCGGGCAATAAGCGACTGAAGTTTCGTGTTTTATACCACATTGCTTTATGATTTGTTGAAACTCGCCACCTTTGTATTCTGTTGCGTTATCCGATCTTATAATGCGAATTTTCGATTTTGTTGCACACTCCATGTCCTTTTTGTATTGGTCGAAAACTTTTCCTACTTCGTCGCGACGTTTAAGCATATACACCTTCGTGTAGTCGCATCATCTCTGAAAGTGACAAAATATTTTGCGCCTCCGTAGGAATTGACTTTGAATGGCCCACAAATATCTGTGTGGACTCTGCCCAAAATTTCGGTCGCTCTATTTTCTGTTTTCTTTGGATACGTTTGCGATGTGATTTTGCACAGGTTTCACATCCACTTATGTTCTTAAAATTTAGAGTATCGATTCCACTGACCATATTTTTCACAATCATCTTTTTCATTGATCCGTAATTTAAATGTTCCAGTCTTTTATGCCACAACTCAGCCGTCAGCTTATAATTTGTAATGGTCAACATTTTTGAACGATTTGAATTTAATATGTAAATATTATTAATTTTTCGAGCCTTCGCGATTAGTTTTTCATTTCTCAAGATCACTGCACCTTTTTCATGGAATATAACTTTGCAGCCTTCCGCTGTGGCTATCGCTACTGACAAGATATTGTACTTGAGGCCGGGAACGAACATTGTACATTTTAAGTCTAAAGTACACACTTTCCCAGGTATTGTCACAGTTCCGATGTATTTGGCTTGAAATTTGCTTCCGTCGCCAATGACAATTGACTCACAACATTCAACTTTATTCTGTACATTATACCCGCACCTAGTCATATGATTTGTAGCACTGGAGTCGAGAATCCATTCGTCATTGCTTTTGTTTGCCATTATTGCAGCGGCAACTAATGATTGGTGAGAGTTATAGTTACTGATTGAACTTTCATTATTAGATGCTCCGCTCTTATTAAAATTTTTCTGGCTAGTTTGTGATCTGCAATATTTTGCTATATGACCGACTTTTCCACACTTATAGCATTTGAATGTTTTGTTAGAATTGTATTCGTACTTGTTCGCTACCATTGCCTGTTCTTCTAAGTTAATCTTATCTCCCAAAACAACTCTGTTGTAAAAAATTCCCCGCCAAGAAAAACCTCTCAACCGCAAAAAGGATTGATATGAATACAATACCGCCAAAGTACTCGTAGCTTCGCGCCCCACTCTAGGGTTGGCATATTGAACGCTGATTGAATTAGAACGACATCGTTGTCATTGTCACTGTCATTTTGTCTATGGCTATGGAGTTGGCGATTATATTCTTCCTCTATTTTAAGCACTAATATGTCAAAAGTTGGTAGTCACATCTTTTGTTTCTATTGCGATCACGAACTGTGTATATGATTCGGGCAAACCACTTAATACGAGTAGCATAATACTCAAAATAAATGCTCCAAATTTAATATCGAGACGTTTCAGTTTTTCTACAAGTTCTTCGAATTTTTTCAAATATTCTTTTGTGAGTTCCACTCGCGTACATTCAAGCTTGCTTAATTGCTTGTACAAAGAAACCTTTTGGGATGGCGTGTTTCGCACGAATTTAGTCTCTAATGATGTTCATGCTTCTTTTGCCGTCTTACATTTCTTTACAGTTCCTAATTCACTATTTTCGATATGCAATAAGATATAAGCTAATGCCTTTTCGTTTTCGCGTTCGAATTTTTCTTTATTCTATCAGGTTCATGATAGTGTCTTTGTATATACATTGTGTTTATAAACTTTATTAATAAAGTCTTAAATCAAAAAATAAATATGTATGTACATTTATATATGTACATTTTATAAATGAAGAATCAAAATTCCTTCCAGGTCAAATAAAGTTTTAGACATGTTTGTTTGTTGTTGTTTTCCCGTACAATGTTTTAAATTTTAGAATTATGGCCGAACCAGATTGAACACAGAATGTAGCAGCAGCGGCGGTGAACCGTGAAATTAAAAGGCATGCATTTCCGTTACACGACCTAGACTGAACGCAGAGGCAGCGACACCGGCTGCATTTAGGTTTTGTTGCTGCTGCCGCTGCTGCTGCTGCTTTCTGTCTTCAATCTGGTTCCGGCATAACAAAAAAAAAAGTCAAATTTCCTTTTTATAAGTTGATAGTATTTGTAAATGTCTATACATTTTATATCTTAAAATTAAATATTCTTTAATTAAAAACAAAATACTTTAAACGAAAATACATTTGTATACAATACATTAATAAAAGAAAAAAGAAATGAAAATTTCTTCCAGATCGAATAAATTTAGATACTTTTGTTTGAATTCTAGCACTGCACAATATTTTGATTGAAAAATATTATTTATTTTATATGAATAAAATATTTATGAGAATTTCTTTTATGCCTGCTACAGAGAATGGGCCATGACTGGCAATTGAAATTTCATTATCATCGAAAATTTCTTTGGAAGGCATTATGAGCCAATTGTTGGCAGCCATCATCGCCACAAACTGCTACCTGTCCAGATTCCCGATAGCAGTTGACAGTAATGGGCCATGGTAGCATGCATCAGAATTACAACACAAATTAAATTTCTTCTGGATAATTTTAAGTTTATATATTTTACAATAATATTTATATACATTTTTTTTTATCTTAAATTAAGAATAAGTATAGAAATTTAAATATTTTTTTTAATAGCTTGTAGCATTATTGCTGACTTCGCTGTTCATCATTATGGGCGCTGAAATGATAAAAAGGGATGTATTTTACATGTAAACTTAATTTTAACGGAGTTATTCGTTACGTGCCTACCTTTTTGATTTTAGGCGGAATTTGGCCTGCTTGATATGACCTTGTAGGAATGTCTAATATTCGTGTTGGGGGTAATTTCTATAACTACGACACGTTGCTCCAAAAATGGTACTATTTATTTCACGAAGCATGTTAAACGCTTCTTTGTCCTTCGAAGCCGCTTTCCATGTGAACTTTTCATATACGTTGTCTGTGCATAAATTTTTTACTATGTTGCGGAGTTTCGCTTTCTGGTTACCGCCGGCCAAACATCCGAATTACTGAACCTATAAAAATTAAGAATGTGTAGACATAGCGTTTAAATATCTTTTTAAATTCCTTATATTTTTGTTGTTAATTTTTTGGTCTTTAAGTTCGTTTTCAAGTTCGAGCAAATTTTCAACAGACGTTATAGGAACTTTTGCCGACCAATCCACGAATTCCTCATGGTCAGTATTCGCCGCTACGTACGAACTCTTATTTGCTATTTCGTCGAGCAGTACTTTGACCTCGGCTTGTAGAGTGGTCAGCGCTGCCATTTTGGACCTCAGGTCAGACAACTCCGCAGTAGCTTGGTCTTAAAATATAACATGTATTATATTTAATACTTATTTATTTAAGATTTTATTATATTTTGTTTAGTATCTTCTGCTTCAGCTGTACTCAATGGAACTTCAAGGACAAATTATTCATATATTTTAAAACAAAGTTGAGCATTATAATTGTGGCGAACTTTTACTGGCTTAGTAATTTGACCTACCTATTATTCCACGGGCATTTTCTTCCATTAAACGGTTGAAATCAGTAATTTCCACTTTGGCGGAAACAGTCGCTTTGTTATTTATGTTGATTTTTTGGTCTCGGCTATATATTTTCGCACTCTCGTCTGCAGACTCCATCAAACGGTTGAAGTCAATAATTGCGAATTTGTGGAACCTATTGCCGTATAATTTATTTTTTTCTGTTCTCGGCGTTCTTGTTTTGCACTCTCGTCTGCAGACTCCAAAGTCGAATGCATGCTCATTTTTACCTCTGTTTCCAGAGCAAGTTGCAAACTAGGAATTGGTGATGTGAGGACTTTACAGTCCAATATTATCCAATCTTCCTTTGGGGTCGATTTTTTTTGTCCGGTCTGCAACTTCGACATTCGTGTTGGCCATACCAGCTTTTTGCCAATTATTCATTTTGTTGGAACAGCGGTGCATATTCTTTCGCCATCCTCTATTTTCCAATGTAACAATTGTTTTAAATGATTCTGAAAAACGGAAAAACGCAATTACGGTATCAGCTTGCAACACAAACACGAATGAAGATACGACCAACGCGACGGGATTGCGGAAAAAATGGAATACTGGACGAGATTGTCAGTACGGCACCGAAATCAAAAAACAAAGCAGAACACTTTACTGCGTCGAAATGCGCAACACGACACGAACAACGCATGGCAATAATAAGCGATATCAATATCACTTACACTTTTCACCATAACAAAATACTCCGATAATTTTTTACCAATATTTAAATAGAATTCGGAAAACGCAACTACGGCACCAGCCAACATCTTTTGCAACACAAACATGAATAATTATGATTCGGAAGACACGAACACGACCGGCACTACGTCGACGCGACGGGATTGCGAAAAACAAAATGTATTGGACCGAGTGTCACGCCGTAATTGTCAATACGTGAACAAGTGGCTGTGTGTTTACTGCGTTTTCCAATGCTCTGTTTTTTCTCCTTTAAGGTGCGTTCACAGGTCGCAAATTTTTGAAGAAACATTTGTCCATAGAGATTAATCTGGCAAGGCAGTTTTGTCGCTTGTTCACATGGCCTTAAATAGAAAGAAAATATTATTGGTTGACGCGTGCAACGCGTGCGAATATTTGCCTCTGCGAAGTATTTATTTGTTTGCCACATGACACATACAGATATGGAACGACTGATCTGTTATGAATAAAATAAAAGAGTTAAGCTTCCTTTATACTGCAGATAAATTTTATTTCTATTGCAAACACGTGTTTCGGATACCACTTGTATCCTTCTTCAGTGCTGAGATTACAATACAAACTTATACGACTAAGACAACTTTATAAATCTTATACATTACCTTCCTTGCATATGTTCCCGTAACTTTTAACAATATTTTTATGACTACAAATCCTAATTACAAATTTAATACATCAATGCCTTAGTACTATCTTATATCTAATTACTGCGTATTTTCCCTACATCTCTGGCTACCTGGAAAAGGTTCGATACGCAATTACCTTCGTCGGTGTTGAGTAGTATATTTCTGGGGTATTTCGAAATCTTCAGGCTTTCCGCTGCATCCAATTTATGCTGTTGCTTGACCGATCGAACAATGTCTAAATTCTCCCATGCTATGACGTGTTTGGTTTCTATCACATGCTTCGCGACCGCCGATTTCACATGCTTAATTGGATTTTTATTTCCTAGCACTGCGTCATCTAACCTCACCTTTGCTAGTCTTTTCGTTTGACCAACGTACACCTTATCACAGTCGGGGCTTTGTATTTTGTATACTCCAATCCTTTACGCTTGTTAATCTCGTCTTGTTACGCGCAGACTCGGCACTATTATAGTCCGCTTCCGCAACAGATATTTTTTTTTAGGCTGCATCATATGCTAATAAAAAACTAACGCGAAATTTGACCGGCAAGTCAGCAGATGGGTCGTGAGCGAGAGCATATGACACAGCCCGTGGTTATCGCGTGGGGAAAAAGAAAATAAATATGACAGGTTCTTCCTCTGCCTAAACCCTGTAGACAATTTACTTGGTTTTAACCTTCCATAATATAACCAAATTTTTTTCAATAAAAAAATATACAACCTTAAAATACACTGATCAGGAAAGGATTCCAACGGATGCCGCCTCCAACGATGTCAATTTACCAATGTCAATTTACCAATATCAATTCATCAATGACACGTAATCAAATTCCATTCATAGTTCAATTTGTATATTGCATAATAGTCATAACAAATACAATTAAATGTTTGTACAGTTTCACTTATTCAGTGTTTAATTTATAAAATACATTATTATTATTATTATTTTTTCCACTGTGCAGAATGCGAAACTAAAAAGTTGTGAAATCCGAGTAGCCGATAAAACTAAAAAGTTGCGAAATCCAAATCGCTAACTCTCCGCACAAACTAAAATAAAATTGCGATATTCGCAGATATTCCAAAACAAAATTAACTTGCGAAATCCAAATCGCCAATTCTCCGCACAAATTGCGAAATCCAAATCGCCAATTCTCCTCCAAATTGCGAAATCCAAATCGCGAACTCTCCGCACAAACTAAAATTGCGATATTCGCAGATATTCCCCAAAACAAAACTCAACACTTCCACCAGCCGCCTCCAACGAGCGCTCAAACTCCCCAAAAAACAAGCGCGATCCTCCCGACACCTTTTATTGCGCAAAAAAAAACCACTCTACTCAAAAACTCCAGCCGTCCGAATCAAAATCACCCGGAATAACCAACAAACATCCGACCAACTTCAAGGTCTCTCGTCAACTTCCACATGTTCATGCCTCGATCGTTTTTTTTTCTTTTTTTTTTTCCTTCTCTCCTTCATTCCAATCCGTTGCGGTGTTTTTCCAAGGTTTTGATTTGTTTATTTTTTTGGTCTTCTATGGAAATATGAATGTGAATCGACCATGGAATTTTGGACTTGTGTATGGATAATAATAATAATAATAATAAATAAGGACAGGCTAAGGTACCCAAAGGTGGGCACTGCGACCATGAGATCTATTGTGCCTTATAGCCTTAAACTAATCCAAAAGACTCTCAATCAGCCTGATGAAGGCCAGAAGGTCCTTTGTAGGAGCGCTCTTAACGACCGCGGAGCTCACGATGGAATCTCCAAGAAACAAAAACCTCGAACGAGCAACCGCCGGGCATTCGCAGAGAAGGTGTTTGGTTGACTCAGTGTCCTCCAGGCAAAGTCTGCATTCCGTTTCAGTAGCCAGACCCATTTTGTTGAGGTGATATCTTACCCAGTGGTGTCCCGTGAGGTAACCAACGATTAACCTCAGGTCCGCTCTGCCCAGGCGGCTAGTTTCTTTGATACCGTATGGGCTTATAAGATCTTTCGACTGACGAAGACCAGCGAGATCATTCCAGTGACGCAACCTTTCATTTGCGGACCATTGCTTAACCAGCTGTCTGGTTGTAGCCCAGCTCAGACCACAGTACGGATCAGGCCCGATAAATTTCACAGATGAGCTCTGCCTAGCGAGTTCATCCGTAGCTTCGTTACCTTGAATGCCCTGATGGCCTGGTACCCAACATAGAGTTACCCGATTGGTGTTTGTGAGACACTGAAGGGTATCAAAACACTCTTTCACTAATTTTGAAGAAAATTTGTATGAAGAAAGAGCCTTAATATTTTAGCTGCCAAGCAATGTTTGCGCCATTAAGTTTCTTGTGCAGAATTTCTCTGGCGCAGGTCTCAATGGCATGGATCTCTGCTTGAAATATGCATTCCATTTTCTGTCGAATATGCAGATCCAATAACCTCTCCATAGTTTTTAAAAGAAACGATGAAAGGCTTATCGGTCTGTAAGATTTAGGTAGCTCTTCCGGCTTGTTTCCGTTTTTTGGAATGAACACCACGTTGATCGCTCTCCATAAACGCGGTATGTAGCTGAAGGTGTAGCTAGCTCTGAACAGGGCAATCAATGGATTGATAATGAAACTAATGCTGCGTTGCAGAAGAGCAGGAAATATGCCATGGGCGCCAGGTGCTTTATAGGGTTCAAAGGACTCCACAGCCCATTTGACCTTTTCTTTGTCGAAAATGACCCCAGAGAGGCTTCTTAACAGGCTGACCGGAACCCGATGGTCAGCTGGTGGAGCAGGCACGCGGGGTCCAGCTTGTACTGAACCCGGAAAGTGGGTGTGCAAGAGCAGCTGTAATGTTTCCACTGGATCCACAGTGAAGGATCCGTCAGGTTTCTTAAGCTGACCAATACCATTGGAATGATCCTTTGATAAAGCTTTGTGGATGCGAACCGCTTCAGGTAGTGAGTTAATTTTGGCACAATGTTTCCTCCAGGTCTCCCGCTTGGAGCGTCTTATAAGGAGATTATATTCCGTGAGCGCACTTCTGTATGCACCCCATTCATCATTTCGCTTCGCTTTGTTGAACTTTCTCCTAACCTGGGCTCTCTTGCGCGCCAGTTCCTCGTTCCACCAGGGAACCCTACGTGTCGTACTAAAACCACGTGCCAGAGTGCTATCTTGGTAGGAGGTGATTAACACGTCGTTAAGCTGTTCCGCGGGTAATTCCAACTCACCAGTCGTGCTAATGGAACTTAGCAGTTGGTCAGTTTTGGAACACACTAATTCGTGAAAAAATTTCCAATTCGTCCTCTTAGGACAAAAGGACGCAGACCGGAGTTCAGAGCTTCCAGGAATGTCAAATCTGATATGCATGTGATCAGAGTTTGACACTTCATCTGAAACCCTCCAGTTCATAACTGTCTGCGATAAAACACTGCTAGCAAGAGTGAGATCAAGTACCTCTCTCCTAGCAACAGTGACAAAAGTGGGCTTGCACCCTTTGTTGAGAACGAATACTTGTTTACACATAAGAAAATCAAGTAAGGACTTACCTCTGTCGTTAACGTCGCTGCTCCCCCATACAGTATGGTGGGCGTTGGCGTCACAGCCAATGATGAATTGTCGGTTGGATTTCCTACAGAACTCGACTAATAACTGAACCTCGGCTGGGGGGATTACATCATCATCCGAGGGAAAATAAGCGGATGCTATCACCACTTTATGACTCCCATGTGGAGTGGAAATGTCCACTAGTACAGCAACTAAATCCTTGGAAATAAAGTTGGTTAGTGGTAAATGATTGACGTGATTGTCTATCAAAAGCGCCGCACGAGGGCGATCTGTTAATTTGTCGTATATCAACTTACCAAATGTACTGTTGATACCACAAACTCGACCATTTACCACCCAGGGCTCCTGGATGAGCGCAAGGGTGGTCTTCTTTTCTTCGAATAACCTGCACAGTGTGGCCGATGACGCTTTTGCGTGGTGCAAGTTAGCTTGGAGCACCCTAATGGTGCTCATAGTGACCATACGAGGTCGAGCGGTTGCCAGGGTTCCCTCGCTTACCCTGCTGAGACTTGCCGCTCACGTCAGATTTCCCGCCTCTAGTATGGCGCCGATCGCCTCGAGGGGTATTTCGTTGCCGGCCCGTCTGAGTGTTAGGAGAGCGTTTTAATGCCACATTTAACGCATGATCTTCGATATGGCCTGAAGTCCTTTGCAGAGTCGTGATGCCTCGGCTTGTAGACGGTATGTCCCGGAAATCCACAGCACCGATGGAATTCTGCACTGGTCTTCCAAACACATTCAGAGGACCACTGACAGACTGGGCTGTAGGAGCCAACACGAGAGTCGCTCCTGAGTTTCTGGATGCGCCGGATGTTACGGCTAGCGAGGTTGCGGAAACCGAGGTGTCCATGGTCGACGCAGTTTCCAGGTTGGATGTCGGCACTGATACAGCACCACTTGTGCTCGCACGAGGACCAACTTCGGGTTTTGTGGGCCTCAAAGGAGTGTCAGGGGGTTTCATCTCATTGGATTGAAGTTGATCGGATGATCCTACGTCAGGAGCATTCGGAGGCCGGCGACTTTTGCCCTTAAGATTGAGGGTTACCGTAGAAAAACGGTACCCAACTACTCCACCCCATTCTGTTAGTTTCGCCACAGACGTAGCATCCACGGCCAGGACTAGGTGGAGGTAGTGGTCCTTGATGTCACTATTTATAACTCTCCAACGCTCTGTTGGGAGACAATTGAAATCGCTCACGATCACCAGAACAGATTCTGGGGAGTAAGCGGCGCTTTGGGGAAAGTACCCGTGAACCACGTGTGTCCGAGGAAACTCAGATTCCTCGACTAGTGCAAAATCGAAAGAACACTTGGACCTAATGTGTCCTGAGTTCCTTCGAACCCACTCCGCAGTGGCGGAGTCAAGGCAGACTAGTAACAACCAGCCTGATCTAGGTACACAGGATTGAAAAAGAATCCTGTGCCCCTAAGGTCGATGCTCGGAAACGACCTCGGGAATGACTCTTTGTAACAGAGCCAATTGCTCTGCAGTTAGGGAGTCTTTTCCAATATCAGCGGAGCAGAAGCCCAATTTGATGGTACTCACCGCCTGACTGTAGGAGACTTTCCCTGGTTCCATGTGAGCCGGTTTGGGCTTCTTCGCCAACGACAGTGAAGGGGATTGCTCCTCCGAGCGTCCCCTTTTCACCGATGGGATTGGGCATTGTTCTGAGAGAGCAATCTCAAGAGCTTCTTCTCTCGAGTGGCCTTTTGCCTTCGCCCTCTTAAAACGCCGTGATTGAGCCGAGTTGAGTTTAACGAAAGCACTACTCTCGTTTACTCCCAATTTGCTCACAGCGTCTCTGACAGAGGAGAGCCCGGATTTCACCGAACAACCTGCATCCGATTCCGCATCCGTGTCCAAGACCAGAGTCTCAGCATCGGATGAACTGACACTAGATAAGGAGGACGGTTCGGGAGAGTTTTGCCTTGAGGCAACCCACTTCAGCTGCGAGCCCAGTGTCTAAACAGGAAGAAGGGGGAAAAGGTAGCCCGGTGGCTACATGTATCGATGCCAAAGAAGCCGCATCAAGCTTAGTGTTCTCACCTGTGTTGTGGTTGAGGTCATCCATTGTTGAAGGTCAACAAGCACATATCCAAGCAGGTATATCACACGCACACACGTATGCAACCGCACTTAAAAGACCGTAAAATGAAGGGAACCGAAAAACCACGAAGCGGCACGCACACACACGCACAAGCAGATCAAAGTATGTATCTGAAACCGCTAAACTTTTCGATCGTAAAGGATTTTAGAAAAACACTACCGTATACACGCATGGACATCCATGTGAAGAAAAATACCAAATCACGTTTGGAAAAAGGAAAATTCACCTCGCATTAATCACTCGATCAACGAAGCACCACGCCGGCGGTCTATGACAACAAACAAAAAGCGCCAGCCAGCCCCACACACACACACCCACAACGGGCTCCACAGCCGCTAACTGTCCCGTTCAAAAGAAAATTTGTCAACTTCACGAAACTCGGGCACTAGAAAATAAGAACTTACTCGCACCCAGCGGGGAAATTGAACAAATTTAACCAAATGAAAAGAACTACAGCGCTGACGGGCACAATCGCGATCAACTGTTGCACAAATTTCCACAAAAGAAAAGCTTGAAAATAGCACAAAATCGCAAAATCGCTCTGCCGGCGATAACCAAACACTCTGTCTCGGGTGACAGTAATTACAAAATTACACAGTTTCGGAATAAGTGGATCGATTCTCAGATGGCTTCAATCATACCTTCTTAAACGGACTCAGTTTGTTAAATTTCAGGGTTGTATATCCAAAAGCGTATGTGTTACTTCTGGGGTGTCACAAGGCAGTCATTTAGGTCCTCTTTCCTTTTCAATATTTTCATTTCCGATCTGTCACAGGTGCTGTGGGATATTCCTCATCTTCTCTATGCCGACGATTTGAAGATCTCGAAAACTGGTGCAATCAAAATAATCATCTTGATAACACCGAACTGAAACATACATGTATGGATAGGAAAGTTTATGTTTGGGATAAGGAAAATTGTAAGGGATTAGATTATTTTTGTAGGGAGGAAAAGAAAAGGAGAGGGCAACGAAAGATTACACCGCAACAGACGCGGGGACGACCCATCCCAGGAGAGAGGTCTCATTACAAGCCGGGCTAAAGATTTTAATTATATTAATTAAGTGCGATTAAACAAACTATTTCAACTACAATGTGAACATTCGCAAAAAAAATATTATTATTGAGAAAACAAAAAAAAATCTGATGTTGTCAAATATTTATGCATATATAATAATGGCATATGCATGATCCTAGAGAATTAAAATACACTGAATATTCTAAAGATTCCTAACTAATATATAAGACAACAAAGAATACAGTACTATTTACAAGAAAAAAAATCACCTGAATAATGTTTAGAACATCCACAGGGTCATTTTAGGTTGAGAACGCATATCAACCTTGTACTTCAATGATGTGTTCCAGGACAATCATTTAAAAAAAATCAACAAAGATGAAGGAATAGGTTGACCGTGTGAAGAGCACATTAACCAGATTCCCAAACAAAAATGAAATTGGGAAATTTTGGGAGGTGCCACAAGATTCACGTGCGGGCCCTTACCATCGAGGCCTGGGACACCGGATCACAACCTGGGCATCCATAAACGGTAGTATTTCAGACCGCCTATGCAGCGGTATTAGGAGGACCAAAGTAGCTCCTCATTTTAATGAACGGTATAGTGTGCTCGTCGTTCCCCGTTAGCCGACAGATTCTCTTGGTACCCGCACACCTCTTCACCGACCTTGCGGGGCCTCCACATCAGAAGGTCAGGGGCTGTGATCTTAAGACTAAACAGAAGGGGTATTGGGCTATAAACGAAATGTGCTTCTCACACGATGCAAATCATTTTCCAAACATGATAAAAGTAGAAAATGCAAAGAGAAAGAAGTTCCGAAACTACAAGCGAAATACAGTTAAATTACAGATTACATTAAATTTTTGAAAATATGAATGAACAGAGAAATAACAGTTTATCAGAAAAATGACATAAACTGACGGTTTAATGTCATATTGTTGAAATGTTGAACTTTACTTTATTTAACCTGCGAGTAACTTGGAGCGAATCCAAGATACCGGTGGTACTTCCCAGGACGGCAATACAAAAACATTTAGGCAATAATTTAAATAAGCCTACCACCTGAAAGAAAAAAAATCTATCGATTATTCACGAATATCCTGAGCATGATAAGATCCCAGTAACTTGCCCTGTGAATCCTCTAACTCATATATGACCTGTCCGATTTTTCTCCGAATCGTGGCACCGACAAATTTCGGGGCAAACTTGGCAGCGAAACGATTCACAGCATTACTTAAAACGTGGTTTTTAGGGTTTTGTATTAAAAACAAAACCCTTATGAAATCGGTCAAATGTCTGTCCGTCTGCCCATGGAATATATCACGAACGGCTGAAGCTACATACTTGAAATTTTGTAGGAATGTGTAGAATTACTATATTTCGCCGGAGGAAGCGATGCGTCGTAATAGGTCAACTTTAAGGGGAGGTCCCCATAGAGGGGAAATGAAGGTCGAAATTTTTTTTTCGTTTGGTACACGCAAGTGGGATATCGTAAGAAAGGTACCGTCGAGTACATTCCATTTTTTCAAATTTGAAGAAAGGGGAAAAGAGGGAGAGGGGAAAATATGAGTCCCGAGTTTGCCCCCCCCCCCCTTTCATTTCGACACCGTTATACTTAGAAATATGAAAATTTACAGAAAAGCGCCATTTTACTAGCGTAGAAAACCTAGATTAATAGAATTTTGAAATTTCATCAGAAAAGGTTAATAATAGTACATTTCTATAGTTGCAGTTAACACACCCCTGCACCCCTTAAGCGCACCCGAGGTCAAAAATATTGATGGCTAATGATAACCAACATCATAGGCAATAATACCTCAAAGTTTCATTACAATCACATAATATTTAATAATAATACATTCTTTTAAATTTTGACATTTTGACACCATCCATACAAAAAATGCACATAACCGGCCTCTGCTACGTACTAGTACTACGGGCACTGCATACTTGAATATTGATTATTGTTTTCGTAAAGTGAGCATTTCTGAAAGGGTAGAGATTGGTGGTACAGGAGTGGGATGGGAGAGAAGTTTAAGGAAGGAGGTAGGTGGGTTGCTATTTTAAGGGGAGGTCCCCATAGAGGGGAAATGAAGGTCAACATTTTTTTTCATCTGATATGGGCAAGTGGGGTATCATGAGAAAGTTACTACCGAGTGCATTCCATTTTTGGCGTCTTCATCAAATTTGAAGAAGCGGAAAAGAGGCAGAGTGGAAAATATGAGATCATAACTTGTCCCACCCCCTTAACCATTTCGAGACCGTTACACTTAGAAATAACATACAGGAAGATGGCTTTCAACTAGCGCAGAAAACAAAAAAATTATGGAATTTTGATATCTTCTCAAAATAGGTTAATAATAGTATATTTCTATAGTTACAGTTAGCACACCCCTGCATTTCTCAAACTCATCCGAGGTCGAAAATATTGATGATGCAATAATATCTCGAAATTTCGTAATAATCACGTAATATTTAATAGTAGTACATTCATTTAGATTTGGTCATTTTGATATCATCCATACAAAAAATGCCCATAACAGGTCACTTGTACTATAGTACATACTAGTACTACGAGTACAAGATACTCGCATATTGTTTTCCGTAGAGCGAATTGGAGTTAACCATTTTCAAAAGGGTAATGATTGGTAGGAGAGGAGGGTGGAGGGAGGGGGGGGGGAGAGGTATGCTGGTCGCTGACTCTACTTTATATAATTATTCAAACAATTTATTTTCAATATTTTTTATGCAAAATTGCAATTTGCAATATCGTCTTAACATGAATGGTTAAGCATTTCCAAGAGTAGAATAGTTCATCTCCTATTGGCATGGGACACTACAAAACCCTCGGATTGCGGGCGTAGCCCTCTATTTTCCGGTTTCATTTACAAATACTTTCTGACCTGGCAGAAAAGTTTTCAAACGACTACGCAAATTATAGATACGAGAGCCCTTGGCATATGCTTCTGATAATTTTTGCTTCGCCTTATCGTTAATTATCCTCATCCTGTCAACATTTGTGTTTAATTAAACCTCACCGTCTTCAAATGCCTTTAAGTCTTTCAAGAGGGCATATTCAGAAGCATGTCGTATGGGATGATATCCACACATTAAGTAATGAGGGGAACATCCGGTAGCTTCATGGATAACATTGCGAAATGCAGCACAGGATTCAGGTAGATGTTCATCCCAGTTTCTGTGGTCATCACCAATATAGGCTCGTATAGCAGTCAAAATAGGTTGATTAGCCAGAGGCATTTGGTTGTGGAGTATATAAGGGAGAAACTATATGCTGCACGCCAAATTCATCCAAGAATTTAGTGAAAATTTTGGAAGTGAATTGCACTCCATTATCAGAGTGAATTACTTCTGGAACACCGAATGTGAGAAAGATGTCCTTTATCAAAAATGAAACAACAGAATCTGCAGTAGCTTTGGCCATGGATTTGAGCCAAACAAATTTAGAATAATGATCAAGAACAACAAATAACTGGGTATTACCTGCTTTTGATATAGGGTATGGTCCTAAGAAATCAATAAAAATTCGCTGCAAAGGTCTGTCAGTCTGGCGTTGGGCTCCCATAGGTGGTTTCATTTTTGAATTTACAGATTTTATCTGTTTTCAGATGTCACACGATGTTATATATTTCCAGACATCTTGACGAAGTTTCGGCCAATAACAGTATCGTTGAATTATTTCAGTGGTATTTCGAATTCCACAATGGGATCCTTGGGGATTGTCATGGACACGACAAATTAGATTTTCTCGAAAACTTTCGGGAACCCGAAGTTTTGTTTGCGGAATGTCAGTTGTTAGGGGATCTGAACGACAAAGAGTTATATATATACGACCATCACATAGCCACAATATTTTTAAAAATTTGGGATTCATAGAAATTTTCTCTTTCAACTCCTGATATGATGATTCATTGAAACATGAAGATGGAATAGGGCCATTAAAATAAGCATGTTCTGGCAAAATTGGTGTTATGGAACATATAGATATGCCATCTGAATTAATGCGGGACAATGCATCCGGAACAACATTAAACGGTATTCTATGTCAAAATCGAATCCCTGCAGTTTTAAGCTCCATCTGGCCAATCGTCCTTCAAGATCTTTTTGGTTCATGAGCCATTTTAGGCTCGCATGGTCAGTGATTATAGTGAATGGTAGACATTCTACATAGGTTCGAAATTTTTTCAAGCTTTGGACTGCTGCGAGGCATTCTAATTCAGTGATGCTATAATTACGCTGTGCTGAATTTAATTTAGCCGACATGTAAGCTATTGGGTGTTCTCCTCCGTCAACATCTTTCTGAAAAAGTACACTCCCAATGCCGGTTTTGCTTGCATCACACTGTATAAAGAATCGTTTTTTAAAATCTGGATTAACCAGTACAGGAGCAGAAACTAAAAGTTGTTTTAACTGTACGAATGAGTTGTTGGCAGCATCAGTCCACGTGAAAGTTTTTTTTCCTTTTAAAAGATCAGTTAGTGGCGCGGTTACGGCAGCGAATCTAGGAATGAAACGCCTATACCAACCGGCCATTCCTAAGAATCTTTTAATATCCTTGGTAGACTTCTATCGTTCATTGAGCCACATCTCCATCGAGTATAGCGCTTGTTTTACAGGTATACTGGGAAATAATGCCTGTACATCAAATACCAGTACTTCATCCGGCTGAATTCTTATTCCTTGCAGTTTCTCTATCACTTCTAGTGAATTCTTTGCTGCGTATTTGCTGCTGTACCCTCCGATCTTATTGCATTCCTCCACCAGCCACTTAGCTATGTTGTACGTAGGGGAATTTTGTTATGTTGACAAATGGGGTGCATTCAAAAATGAAATGGTTGTGTTCAAAACAATGTGATTTGGGATATACAGAAACAGTTTTAACGACAATGAATTTGTAATAGGTACAACAATATAGTTCATGAAATACAATATTGTTCTGAATGTTATAAAATACGTATTCTTTCAACAATTTGGTCCAAAATAAATCAATTTATTTATATTAATGACAAACTTAGATAAAATATTAAGTTGGACACCGAACAAAATTGTTTTATTGACTCGATCGACGACTTATCGACTTTGTGGAAATTCATTTTAATCCCAAAAGAAAAAATATCGTACTTTGTCTTTTCCACTTTTAAAAGTGGATATTTACGGACGATATTTTTTATTTTGGGATTAAAATTGTTTTAGTTCTGTAACTTAACCAAATTCGTTATTTCTGGACTGAAATACAACCGTAAAATAAGTTAGATTTCTAACCAAGGTTGGATTGTGCTACTTGGGCCCAGGCAATTGGAACAAAGTTTGGCCTTTTTTACAGCAATGTATCTTTCTTTGCAAGATAGACCTTTGAACTTGTTGCAGCTGTAGATTCTGTGACTCCCTTTACAGATTGGGCAGTCTTTGTTAATCGACCCAAAATGCGAGCTGGTCGACTGTTTTCTTTTATCCGTTCTTTGGGGTGAAGAATTGTTTTTGTTTGTAGATGTTGCATTTAACGCTTGTAATCGATTCTCGAGAATTTTAAGGAATTCGTTTAGTTTCTGCGCTTCCCTTGGTGCTTAAGGAGATTGCTCATACAGACGATGAGTCTCCTTATCCAGCTTCTGTGTAAGCATGAATATAACTATTGGATCCCACTGCGTGGTGTTGATTCCAAGGTTCTTTATTCCTTCTGAGCTCTCAACAGTGCGATCGTGCAGCTTGCGAAATCCTTCAGCGTGATTGACTTTGTTGATTGAACATCGTACGTAATAACGCTGTCAATATTGATCTCCTCTCCAAGATATACCAAGCTGCACTGAAATTTTCGTTTGTAATGTGTAGGTGCTGTATTAGCTCATTTAGTTCACTTGACAGATGACTTTTTAAAAAGAAAAGTTTTTCCGATGGCGTAATGGTATTATTGTTATATATCAACTCCATGAATAAATTACGGAAACTTTACCATTTCAATGAATCTCCATTGAACACTGGTATCTGAATCGTCAGCAACTTTACAGCCGACGGTTTGCTGACCGGTGTCTGGACGGCTGTTGAAGATGACGATAAAGGCGGAAAGGATGTTGATTGTTGGGGGCTGTTGACAAAGTTTAATCTCTCTTGTAGCTTCACGATTGTTTCTTGATACAAGTCTTCGATGTGTAACGTAACAGTGCTTCCATTATCAGGATTAAGGTCAAGATTAGTAGTTAGGATGAAAGAAAGACGGGTGCTCAAAGACTGCTCAGCTATAGGAGACTATGGGAGGGTTATTATTTACATCGGTACTACTGCACTGGGGTTACGTGATGTGTTCACCCGTCAAGCCCTTGTTAGCCGGAAATATAAAAAAAAAGAGGGAAAAATACAAAAAACATCTAATTAAGCATTTCGACAGCGTTTAAGTTAGTATCATTATACCAACAACAAATTGCCCAACCGGAGACCTAGATGGTTAAGGTCTCAGCCGCTATAAACGACCCAACCTGCCCTTTGTAAAAGCGTACGGCTTGAGATTAGCTTCCACTCCCTAAACCAAAACGAAAAACGATCAACTACTTACATTACACGAGTATTTCCTGTTTCCTTACAGGAAGCTGTAACGATTCTCTTTTTTTGAGCTGTGCTCAGAATGAGGACGGAGGCTGAGGCATGGTCGTTCAGACCAGCCGTGACACCTAAGTGTCAAAACCTCCTCAGAAATGACCCGAGGTGACGCGTGCTCGATAACCAACTCAGCTACCGGTAGTGGGCGGGGTTTTCGTAGGTCACTCTGCCTCGACATGGTTACAAAAAAAATTTCACGCGTCGGCCCGCGTGCCTAAACTACACGGGAGTCCCTCAACGGAAAAATATAAAAAAAACTGACCGCGAAAAATCCTATGTCCCTGCCTCTAGCACGGGAGCCCCCTGATGGCGATAGGGCTCCGCGCTCCCTCCCCAAACCTTGGGCTGAGCTGCGCGATGTGCTCAACCCCCTAACGCATACCGATGAAGCTTTAACCGGCGAAAGTGGAAGAGAAGGGGGGGGGGGGGGTCCTCAGGATTCAAGAAGCAAAACGCGGAATTTAACGGCAATCCATGAGGCAATTTTTATTCATTTGTTTTTTTTTCTTTTGATTGGCGATAACAATACCTATTGATTCACTACAACTACTCTGGTATAACCAATACTTGAAATCTCTTTGCGCAACATTACTCGCAATTCAAAATATTTTTCTTATTTACTAAAAAGAACATTCGACTTAGACTCTTATTTCTCGATTATAATAGCGAATTCTCCATCTATACTCCAATACTAAGTCATTTAATATTTATATACATATCTTTATAGTACCGTACCTCGAGGTATGTAACAATATTCCATTGCATTTCATTCAAAAAAAAAGAAAATATATCATGATAATAAATATTTGATTATTCGAGTGACACCACAATAATGAAAATTGTGTTTCTAGATAAATTGTAGGCAAGTAGTCGAAAATGCTGTTATCAAAGATGGAAGCATGCTTCAATTACTCTTCTCCCGGAGAGTTCAAGAGAGAGAGAGTTTATTACCCATGCTGCTGTTTCTTTTTACGTTGTAAGATTTTAATTAATAGATTTTGATTTTTAAATATATTCTAATCAATTTAAATTTCTTTGAAGTTTCATTTTTAATTAATTCAGTATTTAAATCCTATTTTATTTCATTTAAATTGAATCATCCCAAATGCCATATTGCTTAAATTCAGCACAAAATTGTATCTTGCTTGCCTCTCTAGTGGAACATTCCTTATCAATATTAATTCTGAATTTCTAACTTTGAACTGAGTCTGATTACGGTATCTTCATTTTAATATTTAGTTCGGATCCTTATAGCCTAACAAAAATTGTAAAAATTACCAATATCTAAATGTCTTCTATTATTTTTGATGGGAAATTAAAGTCCTTTTGCAGGATCTGATGAATTCCTTTCAATGCTAGTTCCCGTTAAACTTCCGTTAATCGTATTAAGGAAACGATTTCGCTACTGCACATTTGCAATTACTTTCGTCTAATTAGTTTTGAAATTATTTTTGCTGTGCAGTATTTTATTTCTTTTTTTTGTAATACATTCCTGCTACTGAATACTAACTAGATGTTAGGCACTATCATTGAGTTTAGTTTCCAGCTATTAATGATATACTTTTTGGTACTTTTAAAGCTCAATTTCTATTAGCTTATGTCTTACGCGGCTAAATTTCATAAATATCTACGCATGTGATCTCTAAGATTTTCATAATTTTGAAATATATTAACTATTCATTTTCTTCTCTACGTTTTCATACAAAACAGGTGGTCAATGTACCCGCTGTGGTTGTCGCCCTTCAATCGGTCCTAACCTTATCACCACGACACCAAAATGGCAATCCACGTACCTGGTACTCGCGTTTATGTGGCGACTCGACGTTGCAAAAGGGCGCGGGTGGTGGCTCAGCCCTCGCTGGCGACACCCGATTGGTAGCGACGACGTCAATTTGTGGCGCGGCGGCTGGTGTGCGGCGGCGTTGAAACTCCTCCGTGCTGTGGCCAGGCGGCGGGACGCAAGTCAAAAAATACAATCTCACCGGTGCTGTGGCCGGGCTGCGGGACACAATGGGCAAACAGTCTCACACGTGTTGTGGCCGGGCGGCGAAAGCGGCTCTGGGGCCCTTACTGTGGCCAGCTACGGCGTATGTGCGAATCGCATACAAAAAGCGTGGGCGAATCGCCGGCCGATGTTCCGTGGCCCGAGTAGCGTGTCGCACGTCAAAACTCCGTTACGCCTCCTAATTTCTAGAAAAGACGGTGCTTTCAGAAACAGCATTTTTCATATCCCGGCGGTACCTACCTCCGTACTTCCGTGGACGCTACTCCTAATTTCTGTTCAAAATCCACTGGGAACATTCGTTCTTGAACACGAAAACACCGGCGACTCGCCCGCGCACTAGAACCGTAATGGCTGCTTAACTGGTAGCAGTACAGCTCTGCGTGAGCTGAATTAGTGCTGTCTCCCTCTCTCTTCTGTCCATCCGCAGCCCAGTCATTCTTCGACGTCCTTGTCTACATTTGCTCTGCTCGATTACCATTCCACTTCTTTGTATTCCAATGTCCGTTTGTCCGTGAACGTCCGAGTGCATAGAAGTGGGACGGTTGTTTGAATGTATGGGTTGGATGACTATTTCCGCAGACGTTGGCTGCATTCAGGAACGATCCGTGGCGATCACGGAGCGCTACAAATTTATGAATGCAATCGTTATTAAACGTCAACCGTTCCTCCTCTATGCATTCGGTTGTTCGTTCGTACTCTAACATTGGCATACATAGAAGTGGGATGGGTGGTTGCATGTGCACGCATTTGACGGTGAAGAAGAAGGAATATGCATTCTTATGGGCGCGATTTTTGTTTGAATGTTCCGGTCCCAACCGACACTTGTTACAAAGCTCCAGGACAACTGAAAACACCCAACTTATTTCTTTTCAAGGATTCATTATTTCATATTCATGTTATACATTATATAATTGGATTAGCATGCAAGAAAAAAGTTGGATTGTAAGAACTTAATAATTTAGATATGACTATTAAGAAAACCGGCATATAATCATATTCGTGCGAGTACTTTACTCGTACCCCGATGCTTGGTTAACCAAAAGTGTTCAAAGGGCCCTACCTAACTTTGTGCGCACAGAGATAGTGGGGGACTAATTATTGATGTTTGTTTGCAGGGAATATGTTTATATGTGGGTTACAATGTTACAAATCTAATTGATAAAAAAAATGGGAAACTAGTAAGAAAAATTGCAGAAAATCTTGGTACTTATAGGTATATATGTGTGTGTATCCGTAAGCGCTATTAACGTATCTTTTTTTCTGATTTGATTTCGGGTTATCTAGTGTGGATCCACTTGGTTTCCTGGGAGTGGTTATTTGATTTTTTTTCTTTTTCACATTCCATCCCATATGCCGTACATAGCCAGTGTATTTTCGATAAACACAAAAAAAATCCGGCCGAGGTACACTAGAGGGGTTCAGCCAACATATGCGACAAATTCTTTCTTCTAGGTGTTGTACTGGCATTTGATCCTGATATGACAAGTCAGTATCTTAGTCAGTGTTAACCTCGGCCCTGACTCCTCTACGGCTACTCGTATTATGACTACGTGTAATGTATGCCGTTGCGTAGCTCTTTTGTCAATTGGTGGTACCGTTGCTTCCAGATTGCTTTCAATCTCACGGAACAAGCCTAGAGTGGTCCAGCCACTACAACGGTCGGGAGACAAATAGCGGAAAACTGCATGCTGAGCGTTCGGCTAGGCAGAGTTCGAGACTCGAAATTGACCCTGACCGTGAAATCAATTCACAATAACATATTGCAGCGATTGCAGAAATTGCTCAAAAATAATGATTTTTACGAAACGATTAAAATTCATTACTTCGGGCAAAATTCCACGCAAATTCTTGCTTTGATTTTGCCGTGATTTTGTAAGTTCCCTGACAGTTACAGATGGACGTGAAAATATCTGCAATAAAATACTCGTCACTGATACGAGACATAGACATGATGTCACAATGATTTTGCACTGCTTTCGTCCAGTAATCATTCAATAGCTGAATTTTTTGAGTACAGTAAGCCAACGTTTCAAGGCATTGATATTCCGCTTCCACACGCACTAGTGATCGGCGAAATGAATCGAGAAATGCTGACTGCCTTTTAATTTTATCCAGCAGTTTAACTTCATTTTCCGCGATTCTGGTTTCATTCAGGAACTTTTGAAGTCCCGATTTCAACTCATGCCATGTATCTGTGTACAATTTATGCACACTTTCGTAGAATTCATCCTTGAAGTACCGGTTTTGCGGTTGCACTGATCTGTATTCTTCGACCCGATCGTGGGGTTCTTCAAACGACGTCCACTTTGTCTCCAGTTTTTCGAGGCGGCTGTCCTCCTTCTATGCCGGCACCACATTATGCGTGCCTCGCCGATTCACGAGCCAAGTGGGCAACCCAAGCACCGTACGTCTCTCCCGTCCTGCGATTCATCGGGTGAACAAAATTACGTAGAAGATTAATTCAAAGAACTCGGCAAATTAATAAGTGTTCGCCTGTTTAACAAGAACATGTCCTTTTGTAATTAATTTAAGGTCTAGCCTGCCCACTTCCTTTTCTGTCCATATAAAAGGAACACCCTTTTTCAATAGACATGTTAACGGATACAAAACTGCCGAAAAATTTGGTATGAAAATAGCATAATATTGGAATAGACCTAATATTGGCTTCAATTTCGAAATGTCTTTAGGTGAGGAGGCTTTGTTCCAAAAGGTAAACGATTTACTTTGTAGAGCCCTTTGTGTGTGCTCCAAGCTAAAAGTTTACTTGTTTTCTCATCTACTGAGAGCTGATTGTACGCATTTAAAATATACAATTTGATATAGAATTCCCCGCCTTTTAAAGTAGAAAACAATTCTCCTATCTTTGGTAGTGGATAGCGATCCTCCTTGCAGACGTATTTATTTAATGTTTCTTTATAGTCTACACAAAGTCTAATCACACACCGTGAGTCTCTCCCGTCCAGCGATTCATCGGCTGAATAAAATGCTCCATGTGTGTTTGCTCGGAATTCGTTGCATTGGTTGAAATTCACTCGTAGGTGCTTGGATGTGCACAACATGTTAGCTACTTGGCTCGTGATTCGGCGAGCCCCTCATAATGTGGTACGGGCATTACGGGTAGGACCTTCTTTTCCAAAGTTTTAATGAATTTGCTCAATCTACAGAGCATCCTGGCTTTGTTGTTTGATGAGCTCCTCCATAGTATGTAACGATTTGTGAGTGTTGAGGTGACCCTCAATCGAGGACGAAGATCGAGGCTGGTGGTTCAGACCCGCCGTGACACCTAAGTGCCAATATCTTCTCAGACTTGACCAAGTTTGACGCATGCTCGACGCTAGTTCAGCTGTCGGCAGTGTGGGCGGGGTTGTGGTGAGTAAGTCTGCCTCTAATCGCTACAGAACAAAAAAAAAATCACGCGTCTACCCGATTGACGATACAATACGGGAGTCCCTCAAAGCTACAAAAAAAAAAAACTCGGCCGCGAAAATCTCCATACATCCCTACCACTAGCACGGGAGCCCCCTGATGGCGATGGGGCTCCGCGCTCCCTCCCCGTACCTTGGGCTGGACCGCGCAATATTGCCCAGCCCCCTTTGCGAATCGATGAGACTACTACGCGGTAAGAGTGGAGTGGAGAAGGGCCTCGGGGTTTCAGGAAGCAAAAAACATCTAATTTATCGAGACTTCATTGTTATGTTGTATTTTTCTTTTTTCATGTAACGGACATGTTGATTATAAGGCTTAAGTAATTCAATTCGATAAAAAGGGTTAAAATTGGAATCTTGCAAGGAAAACCCAGAATAAGCAGAAACAAATTACATAAAGAAAACTAAATAAAGATTCTACACATAAATACATAATATAAGTGTGAGTGAAATTAACAATTAAAGTTTCAGCAAATAAAGTAAATTTTCCCAGAACCTTGGTGGCCACCTAGGATGCAGGAGCATCTTGTAAAATTAAATTGCAAATCAGAATTACACATCCAAAAATAAGAAATACAACTAGACTCAGCCGAAGAACAAAATTGTAATAATTATGATAGTCACTAGCTAGCAGGAATGGCACACTGTTTCGTTGGAATAGATGACTACTCCACCCATAGAGCATCGAATAATCTCTTGTAGTTGCTGTCTGATGGTATACATATCATCTTACCTGGCACCTCAATCTAACAAACCGGCACACATTACAATGAGTTTGCTGTTTAGTTGCTGCAATTGTTATCAGCACTGTTTGATGAATTCTCTGCCGGAGTTCTGCTGCTGTCCGCAATGCGGGGCGAGGGGGCATCTGGTGACAAGTACCCGCTCAGTCTGGGCTGTTGGTTGGAGGCGGCGCTCGCTGCCGAAATGCGGGGCGAGGGGGCCCTGGTCGCTTTGCCCGAAAATCGGGGACCAAGGTTGTTGATGGCGGCTGCTGCTGTTCGAAATGCGGGGTCTGAATCGCTGGGTGCGCCGCTGGTGACAAGTGCCCGCTCACTGCCCGAATTTTGTGGGCCGCTTGTGGGGGCGCGCTGGTTGGGGCGCCGCTGGTGACAAGTGCCCGCTCACTGCCCGAATTTCGTGGCCGCTTGTGGGGGCGCTCTGGTGGGGGCGCTCGTCCGAAATTTGGGGCGGTCCCCTTTTTGGGCACTTCGACCGGCAAAAACGTCCTCCGCCTTGGAGGTTATGTGGTTAGCTTTTTCTTTTCTTTTTATTTGTCTCGATGGAGCGCCCGCGTTTCTGCCGGGCCGAATTCCTGCTTTAGGCCTGGAATAAACCCTGGGTTAGGATCGGTCGTTCCTCCGCACAAAACCAAAATCACCTACCTTCTCGTTTCGGAATTTCCGCTTCTGTTGTTTCGGTCCGTGCGCTCCTTCCACCATGAATTGCAATTCTCCTCTTGTCAACTGTCAATTCATGGTGGAAATCACCACCCGAAATAACGCACACGCGCTATAGTGCAGGTATTCACACATTCGATCCGAATGTGCGCATGTACGAGTTAAGAATTAAATAGACTTCCGTCTTCATTAATTAATTAATTAACTCTTTATTATTGAGGTGTAGAGGTCCGGACTACTTACGGTCCGGTAGTTCAAATACAACTGAATTCCGTCTTTCAAATTATTTTCTTAAATACTATTCCTTATCTCTACCTACGCCTAATAAGTTTCTAGGGAAAATACAAAATACATTTTTCCCTATGACTCATATGTTAGATCCTAATAAACATCTTCTACTTATGTCTATAGTATTCCTTATCTCTACCTAAGCCTAATGAGTTTCTAGGAAAATACAAAATACATTTTTCCCTATGACTCATATATCCTAATAAACCCTATCATAAATATCTTCTGCTTGTGTTTTGTTCAGTTGCTCGCAGATGTTGTGTTATCTGCTTCGTGGGAGATGACTACTGCCCCTCTTAAACAGATACGTCCCGGATCTGCTGTAAGTTGGCGCTGACTATTTTCAGGATGTGCTCGACTCTTTCCTCGTTGTTGAATTGGATTGGATGTTCCGCATTATTCACATGTTGCACCCGATGTTTGCAGTACCATATTGTTGCGACCATTGCGAAACTGATGAGTATGACCATAATGCCTGCGAACCAATAATTTGCTTTCTGCGCCTCGAGTAGTTCAGTCACTTGTTCTATCTTCTCTAAATTTTGGATGTGTACCTGCTGAAGATAGGGAAGAGAAAGAGAAGTAGAGTGTTGTGATACCTTTAGTTTGAAGACGCTCGGTGTTTGTGGTTCCATGGTCGGTTTTCTTGTTGATACAGGAAAAAGAGTTCCGTTGATATATACATCTTTTGTGTGAAGCACAAGAAAGGTTCCATCCACGCTTATCTCCTGACCGCTCTCGCTGACAGTTGCCTTTCGATCGTTAATGAGTATTGTATTTTCATCGATTTGTACAATTGGTGGAATGTGATGGGCCGTTGACGTATTACATGTGGCTGTGTCGTTATTGAAAATCTGAACTAAGCAGTGATCAAGTGGATCCTTCTGGCAGAATGACAATCTTAATGTTTCTTTGCAATTATGTAATGGGTTATTACCTGACTCACACATGGAAATATGATTATTAATTAAATTAAGCATAATATTATTACGAACTACTGGAAAAATCTTAATCAATGGACAAATTTTCTTAATTTTAGGAGTTCTAATTAAATATTTTATTACATTCTCATTAGAGTAAATTTTAACGCTTGAAGCAGTCATTAAATCATTTATGCTGATATTGAATTTTGCATTAATTAGATCTCTTACTTCATGATCCGACAAAATAATGGGATTTACAATATTTAAACGAGCAAAAGTAACCGAATAGACGATATTATTTAATATACTAATAGCTCTTTGGTTTCTTGTTGAAATAAGTTGAAATAAATTAGGCCCTACATTATCTTCTTCGTTATGGTTCTTATAAAAGTTGCGGCGTAAAGTATTGATTTGGGTGGTTAATTCGTTCATTCTTTCTGTGAGTTTTGAATTAATCTCAATCTGCTGATTTTCGGCTGCAATGAGTCTAGATTGTTTTTCGTTGAGTATTACGAAGTCACTGTGATCAGGAGTGCCAGCAACAAATTTTAGAGCAGAGCCTATAAAATCGATCGATCGTTTTTGCTTGTGGAATCGTAAAGAATTTAATAACTTATTTATTTCATTGTAATCTGCTTCGAGGGATGCCTTTTCTTCTGGATTGTGGAATAGTTGTTCTAAGGTATGGATATCTGTTCCTATAACCTCAAACTCTGTTAAATTTACTGTGTGTACTAAATAGACGTATTCTTCATATATCGCGACGTTGCCTTTCCGGAATGGGATATACATGGCCGTTGTGAAGTCCAAGAGTCTTGCGTTGGCCGTGGTACAGAAAAGTAATCTGAAAGGATTTATTAACGAATATTATCTTTGTGGATCTTTTTTCCATCAATAAGAACAGCAGTTCCTAAATCTTTTTGGACAATCTTTTTAATATATTTACTAGTGAGTTTTGTGCCACGTCGTTTGTCCTTTCTAACATATATTTCCTGTCCAGCATGAAATTCGCGGGAGACCCGTTTTTTATTTTGTAGTTGGCCCTGTCTATCTTGGCTTTCTTGTAGAAGACTTTTGATTTTTGTTGTTTCCTTTTCGGATAATGCAAACAAAATATCTACAGGTCTTCTTTTAGCTACAGAATGGATCGAACTATTGTATTTTATGGCAGCCGTTAATATTATTTCCTCAGCGTCACCAGTGTCGTTCTCTATGTTCAATGTTCTTGAAATTTCACCAAGCGTTGAGTGAAATCTCTCTATTTGACATGTTGAACTTATTTTGAATGAGAGATTTAATAGTTTGCGAACAGAATGATGGTTCGTTGTCAGTAACTAGTATTTTTGGCTGCTTAAAAAATCCAATAGTTTTGAGTAAAACATTTTTTACGTCGACTATGCAACGAGAGGATATTCGTTCTACAATGGCAAATTTGGAGAATTTGTCAATACATGTCAAAAAATGAAGACCGTTTGTGCTGAATATATCCATGTGTAGAATTTCACCAGGATAGCCAGGGATTGGGGTTGAGGTCAGCATTTGCTTCATTGGATGTCTTACGTATTTTGCTTGTGCGCAAATTGTACATTTCCCAACAAATGCCTTAACTTTCTGCCTTAGTCTGGGGAAAAAATAATTATCAAGAATTTGTTGATAATTTTCGTTGACTGAGCGGTGGGCTCTTTCGTGTTCTATAGCTATTGTTTCAATTTGATCATTATTGTTGAGAAGGTCTATCACAAATTTAGTAGTATGCTTGAATCGAACTGCTGGAAAAAGTTCAACCAGCTCATTTTGGATCTTCCCGAGCACATCCAGAGGACAAAAAATTCCGTTTACGATATTATGATTAATGATTTCTTTAAGAACCATATATAATGAATGAAAATCTTTAAATCGAATCTCATGCCGAAGATAACCTGGGAATGGTGTCGTGGTTTTCTTCTCAGTTGATTTCGCTAGGGTTAAGAATATTTGGTTTTTGAAACTATTTATTGGTTCAGACACGGTTTGAATATACTGAGTAAAAGATACCTCACTGTTTGTACAAGTTTCCTCGCGGACTTTACCCTCACTAAGGTGTTGAATGTATTGTCGAGATAAAGCGTCTGCTACAACATTACTGTTGCCGGGTTTGTAGCAAAATTTAGGCGAAAACTCCTCAATGAAACTCCTCCATCGCTTTAATTTCGTGTTTGGATTTCGATCAGAAACGTAGAATGTAAGGGGTTGGTGATCGGTAAATATTTTAAGGTCACTTACACCATATAAGTAATTTCGTAACGTTTGAAGTGCCCATACTATGGCCAACATTTCTCGTTCGTTGGTTGCATAATTTTCTTCTGTTGCACTAAGCGTACGAGATATAAAGGTTACTGGTTTACCATTTTGTGAAAGGACTGCGCCTATAGCCACTGAAGATGCATCAGTAGTCAGTTCAAACGGCTTGCTGAAATCCGGGAAAAGAAGCGTAACATCTTCAGATACCAGAATTTGTTTTAGTTTTTGGAAAGCTTCTTTGGCTGTTAAAGACAAGGTTATTTTCCTATTTTTGGATTGGTTAGTGCCAATGTTTCCATTATCACCTCGCAATATTCCCGTTAAGGGTTTAGCAATGGAAGCATAATTTTTGATAAATCGCCTATAATAGCCTGATAGGCCAAGGAATGATCTTAAAGAACGCAAAGTAGTTGGCTCTTCATATTGGAGAATCGCGCGAACTTTATCAATAGATGTTTTCAGTCCACGTTTGGATACTGTAAAACCAAGAAATTCTATACTATTTTTAAAAAATGTTGATTTCTCTATTGCGATTCTCATGTTAGCATCGAGCAATTTCTTCAAAATAATGTCAATGTCTTCAATGTGAGTCCTCGCATCTGCAGAAAAAATGATGACGTCATCGATATAAACATGACAGCGTGTACCTATGTCGTCTCTTAGAATATCATCAATCGCTCTTTGAAAAATTGCGGGAGCATTTTTCAATCCGAACGGTAGTCGACAAAATTCATACTTTCCATTGTTGACTGAGAAAGCTGTTTTCTCGCGGTCTTTATCTGCTAAAAGTATTTGATGAAATCCTGATTTCAAATCCACAGTGGTAAAATATTTTGCTTTCCCGAGGTTAGCTAGAATTACTGAAATATCAGGAATTGGAAACTGGTCGGAAATCGTTTTGTCGTTAAGTTTGCGAAAATCGACGACTAACCGCTGCTTCTGGTTCCCTGATTCATCCACACCTTTTTTGCTTACCACCCATATGGGGTTATTATAAGGGGAACGGCTTCTACGAATAACACCAGACTGTAGCATAGATGCAATTTCTTTGTCAACAAATTGTTTAGCGGACATTTGGTATGGATAAGTTCGGCAATAAATGGGCTCATTCGTAGTTGTTCTAATAGTAGCAACAACTGCGGTATTGTATGGTAATGCTTCATTTGGGTCAGCAAATACCTCTGAATTACGATTTATAATCTTTTGGAAATCAAAACGAATTTCTTGGGGAATTTCATTATAATTGATTTGCAAATTATTTACACGAGCACACTCCATAAAAAGGAGAGATTCGACTCCTTTTTGGTGTTTGATACAATTTGAGCCCGTGTCTACAGTCGCGCCAACATCCTTAAGGAAATCATATCCTATGATTCCGTCGAAGTCGCTAAAATTTGGTAAAATGAAAAATTCAGTCTCGTGTCCTAGAATTCGAATAGTACACTTCTTGGAAATGTAGGTTGATCCATTGATCGATGAGACGTAAAACGGTTTTAGTACCGGCTTAATAGTTTTGAGGAATTCAAACTCTTTAATATAGTTTTTTGCAGCTCCGGTATCAACTAACAGCTTTAATTTCGTTCCATTACTAGCCGTCTTTTCGATAAAGGGCAGTCGGGAGCTAGTACTTAATAAGTTTAATTGATCGCCGGTATAAGAATACTCTTCATCGTCTGATTGGTTTGACTTAGCATAATCTACGTTATTCTCTCGATATTCTAATTCAGGTTTATGTACGTTAACATGGTTAACCAGGGGGCTAACTTTTCTCAACAAAAGAAGTCTCAAAATAGAGAATCTGGCAAAGGTCATAAAACGTTGTGTTATTTTGGAAAAATGTTCCATTTGGGTGATTAAAATATGTTTGTTGTCTCACTGCTGAATTTTTATTAATATTATTACATGAATTCGCTCCAGGATTAAATCGAGAAGATGATGGATCTACGTCAATGGGTTCAAAAGAAGGTGGAGTTTCATGTTTATTATCAGATACTGTTCTGTATTGTGGATAATTTTTTCGTGGTGCAGGATTAATCGTTTTCCTGTTCGCAAATGCACTTGCGAAAGCCGATCTTTCGTGGTTCATTTCTAGTTCTTGAGCTAAGGCTAGGGCACTAGGAAGGTCCACTGGTCTACTAGAAAACAGAATATCGCTTATTGGGCGATTTAAACCAGATACAAATATGCGTAATGCATCGCTTCTGTATTTTTCATTTAGCAATTGTAATGCTTCCTGATTCTCCGCGTATTGCATTATTGCCTTATTTGTTATGAGGGTGAGTTGTTTTTCAACGGCATCATAATATTTCGATATGGATAGCTTCCCTTGACGAAGAGTTGAAAGCTCCTGCTCTAAAAGATGAAGAGGCCTTTTGTCGGAGTTGGTATGATCAAGTCTAGCTAGTATCGCCTCAAAATTTAAAGGAGTGCTAAATGAAGACAAAAGAGTGTCAGCAGATCCTGTGATTTTATTGCGAATAATCGCTACTGCCTGATAGTGCCGATTTGATCCAATATACCTTTCGTATGGCTTGATAGCCGCTTTGGCAGATTGTCGCCAAGAGGGATATTTTTCGGTTACTCCTGAAAACTCTGGCACAGTTTTTACGACGTCAAGCGAAATATCGCATAAAACGGCATCATTAATTTCAATATCTTCGTACTTCTTTACAGGAGTAGAAGGAAAAATTGACTCGATTTGAGCACATAATTTATTTTCCTGTGTCTGTAGTGCATAGCTAATGCGTGACTCTAGGACAGCAGTTGCTTCTACCGTGTCCTTATGGCTCTGTGCAGCTACAGCACTTATTTGTGTTTGCAATTCAAGTTGCAATTTGGATGCAATCTCAGTGGTGATTCGAGTCACCAAATCAGTGATTGCGTCAGCGCTTAGTGACATGTTTTTAATTAAAAATTTAGGCTCTCAGAATAAGAATAGTATCGTCTAAACGGTTTTACATGAAAAAAAATCTACTTACATCAATACTCGAAAAATCGACATTCTTTTTTTTTAACAATTCACTATTCTAGAGTTGTTTACACTTATTTGCACTTTATTGTCAGTATGAGTTGGTGGCCACAAATGGATCTCTAATTGATCACTGGTATCTTGTTCCACTTTCCCACTTGTATCTTATATTTTCACTGCGTATCAGGTCGCGAATTCCGACGACCTATCTCTTGATAGACTGTGAGTTCGATTTCCGGTACGCGATTTTCCGATAAAGTTTATGTGTTTGTTCGATAATTTATCACTAAATCGCGAAAAGTTTCCGGGGTGTTGGGCGCCAGTTAAGAATTAAATAGACTTCCGTCTTCACTATAATTAACTCTTTATTATTGAGGTGTAGAGGTCCGGACTACTTACGGTCCGGTAGTTCAAATACAACTGAATTCCGTCTTACAAACTATTTTCTTAAATACTATTCCTTATCTCTACCTACGCCTAATAAGTTTCTAGGGAAAATACAAAATACATTTTTCCCTATGACTCATATGTTAGATCCTAATAAACATCTTCTACTTATGTCTATAGTATTCCTTATCTCTACCTAAGCCTAATGAGTTTCTAGGAAAATACAAAATACATTTTTCCCTATGACTCATATATCCTAATAAACCCTATCATAAATATCTTCTGCTTGTGTTTTGTTCAGTTGCTCGCAGATGTTGTGTGATCTGCTTCGTGGGAGATGACTTATGCTCGTTCTGTGGGTGAATAGTGCATGCATTCACCCATTCGATCCGAATGTGCGCATGCATGCTAGTTTTGGGTCCGGGTTGCCTGTCAGCCGCAAGTGTGCACCCCCCGCCGCGAACAGTACCAATACGAGGCAGTCATTACAAGTACTGCTGGTGAGTCTTTCTGGATCGCTGATCGATAGAAAACTTTATGGAATCGTGGGTTTTGATTGCCTTTAGAATCACTTTGTACCGAGCGGATTACTTTACGGAAATTCTTTGCGTTATTATGACTTGCGCTACGGAATTATTTACTTTTCACGATTTTAATATTATAATGTTTGATCGTCGCGTCTTGACCAAAAAAACGGGTAAGAGGGTTAAGGATGTGAACTTTTCAGAAGACACTAGTTCAACTGAATTGTTTTAAAGGAATGAGATAAGTTTTGAAGTGTCTTCAGTTCAACAGAATTCGATGGTAGAGGAACCTTTCTTTCAGAAGACATTTGTTCGACTGATTGGCTAAGTTAAAGAAGGAAAATTTTCAGAAGACGCTAAGTTCAACTGAAAATTGGAAAATTGAAAGTGATTTCTGAAGACACTAAGTTCAACAGAATTCAGAGGGCACTAAGTTCAAATGAAAGAGGTAGAGAAGGCTCGATGGACCAATGTGGGATATAAACAAGACGCTGGTTTTATGACGACTAAATGATTTATTTACAATATACGATTTTTATACTAATTACAATATGCAATTGTCAGCATAATGCCGGCACCACATTATGCGGGATTCGCCGAGTCACGAGCAAAAGTTCGCCAATTGGCGAGCATCTTGTACCTAACCACACTACTTGCAACTCGGCGAATCCCGAGAAAATGATCGTACAAGATGCTCGCCAATTGGCGAACTTTTGCTCGTGTAGCCACACTAATGGCTGGTAAGGGCGACGGCATGTTAAGCATCATGCACGTTGTATGATAGTCGATGGCCGTCGCCCGGCAAAAAACTTTGTTTGTAAATTGCCACTGGCGCCAAGCCAGAACAATGAAATGAATTCCATACCTACAAGCTGCACGTTGCAGTTTGCATTCGGTATGGATTCACACCCATGTCGTGTTGGTCGGCCTATATAAGGCAAAACAACATCTGTCTTGGGTCATTCCCGGTCACGCCTCTCCCACTGGTGCGATGCGCGGAGCAGAGGCGTCTGATGAGACGCGCTTCGCACCAGCGGTCGAAACCGGCGAATCACGCTTTTTGGGCCCCCTTCGAGGGGGAAATCATTCTTAAAAACTCTTATTTCATTACGTGTAGCCACACTAATGGCTGGTAAGGGCGACGGCATGTTAAGCATCATGCACGTTGTATGATAGTCGATGGCCGTCGCCCGGCAAAAAAAAAAAAAAACTGTGTTTGTTCATAGTAGATAGCTTTATATAACTTGCAAACTAAATTGTCATTACTTGCAATTCCTTCAGGAACTTTCATATATGATATTTCTTCCTTTAAAATTCCATTTAAAAATGCAGTTTTTACGTTAATATGATGAACTAATAGATTAAACTGATTAGCAAAAGCTATTATAAATCGAAAAATGGAAATTCTTGCTACCGGGGCAAATGTTTCGTTATAATCAATTAAGTATTCTTGACTGAAACCACGAGCAACAAGACGGTCTTTATATTTTATTGGATTTCCAGAGACATCATTTTTTATTGCAAACACCTATTTACAATCAACAATGTTTTCATTTTTAGGTCTTGGTGCTAAAGTCCAAATATTATTACCAGAAGTGAATTTATCTCATCATTAATAGCTTCTTCCCCTTTATTTTTATCATTCCTATTCATTATTTCTGGAAAAGAATGTAGAACTTCACAATTTATTGATTGTGCACACAACAGATAATCATGTTGTCCTTACAAGAAATAGGAGTGTTACGTTTGGAGTAACAAATCAAAATACTAAGTTTGTCAGTTACTATTTATTTCATGACGTCGTGATGACAAATGATAAGATGAACTACAAATTCCTGTGAATTCAAAACTTCACTTAATACAGGATTAAATAAACAAACAAATTGTCTTACTTTAGTATTCTACTTTAAACTTCAAATTTAATTTGACTTTAGTCTATATGTCGTCTTCAAATGATGGCTATTCGGAGACTGACATCTCAAGATGGCTGCTCAGAGACTGTCACTTCGCGTTGTTGCCGGCTGGTGAATTCGTCGAACAGACAGCATTGCCAACAAGGAGTAAGATTCCTAATCCTATCACTTCTTCTAAGCTCAGACTATATTTGTGTTTTTTCTTCATTTTTATCCGACAGATTACTGTATTCACTGTGCATATCGGTTTCCTTTACAGATTTATTTGACCTTGTATCCAACTCGTTACTACTATCTGATTTATCATTATCAGATTTATGAGACTTACTTACTGATTTTGATCGAAGTTCAGATGTACCAGTTTTGCTATAAGAGCATTCATTATTACCCTCTGCAAGTCCCATTACTGGTCTAGAGTATATAATTCACTTCATCAACAATAACATCTCTAGCCACACCTTTTTCCACATCCTACGCTTTATAACCATTTGGTTGATATCCAACCAATATACCTTTCCAGGATTTTGTATGTTTTCCTGGTTTTCCTATGTACTGTCGTGATGGAACCCGGAGGATGAGGGTTGGTATGGCCGTGAAGGCCTTGAACACCAAATGTCAAAAAGAAAACCCTCTCCGATGACCACCCGTGCCGTGCGCTGGCAGACCAGCTAAGCTGTCGGGAGGAGCGGGGTAGGCGAAACACGGCAGTCATCGGCCTCCTCCATCAGCGTACAAAAAGATATCGCACGTCTGCCCAGAAAAAAAAAACTCAGAAAAAAAAATTCGAAAAACCTAGAAACCCGCAATTAACAATAAAAACAACAGAAAAAAGCTAATGGTGATGCCTCTGCTCCAACTCCCAGAAACAAAAACCAACAAAGTTCCGTGCAGGGACATGGGGCTGCATCAGCCAAACTAACAAGGCACGAAGGCCAAAACCATATTTATAAATGGGAAAACCGTCCAATCAGGACAGATCCTCTTCCCATTCAGGTAATTTGAGCCTGACGATGTTTAACGGCTCTATAAGGGCCCCAGATGAGTGGGCCCGGCGCAACCTAGCCCTCCCGACCGTGGGCTTCAGGCGCCATAGAGATTCCAAACCCCCAATAAAATTCAAACGCGATTACAAGAAAGAGGAGGGAGAGGGAAGAAGTCAAAGGCTTAGCCCCTCATTTTGAATTCAGTTCGAGGAGACCTAAACCTCTGACAAAGCAATGGGGAACTTATTGGGGTTGTCTCTCTTTGGAGGAAGCTAGATGGTGAGGCTTCGCGTTTTTTTATAGCTTAGGCACTTGACGCATTGTGGTTTATAGGTATTTGGTGTACCGCAGCCATAGCAGAAAATTGCACGCCGCTATTCCATGCACTCATCGAATCGGTGTCCTTCCTGAGCAAAATTAAATTTATCTTTGTACAATAATGTAACTATACTTTGATGGTTCTTCTAAAATTATTTATGTTGGAAAACATACAACTATCCCGAGCCTTGAGCTCGCGAGTCGAGTTAATGGGGAAGTGCAATAGTTCACTTCGAAGGTTCGGTTTCACATTCCGACGCAGTATCTCCACCAGCTCCCACTCTGGCAAGGGTCGCGTTAACCGATCAATCATTTCTAGAATACTCTCGTAAAATATATTAAATGATTCCGAAGAGCGTTGTTCTCTATTTCGGATCCATTGTAACAGGTCGTAGTCGGACAATCTTTCTTGAAATTGTTCGCTAGATCCATGCAAAATTGGTCCGACTCAAGACGTCTGACGGTTCGGTGATACCGCCAAAACCAATTGGCAGCTTTGACTTTTAAAAGTAGATGTAAATGGTTGGTGACCAGATAGTATTGTCCGTTTAGAGTAAGATGAGCCAACGTCCTCACCTGATACAGAAATTTCTCAACTGGATGGTGGGGGCTTTCACCACTAAAGTGCAAGTTCCACCCTAGAATAATTTTGGTAATCCTGTCTGACGAGATATTTGGAGCAGCATCTGATTCCAAGGGAATATGGCTTTCCAGGTGGTGTACTCTGTAAGAAGTAGAAGGATCTAACCGAGGATTATGTTGTGAGGGTCTAGCTCTCATATCCTGCGATCGAACAGTCACATTCACAGTAGGGTGATTTGGCGGGGAAACTGCCTCGCGGTTGAAAGTTAGCTCCCGAAGTTGCGCTTGCAATACTTCCGTCACAATTGCCTGAATGGAAGAACGAATGGCTTCAGTGGCAAAATGCTCTGTTGACGGTCCTGCACGCGAATTTGGAACCTCCGGGTCAGGAAGTGCTGATCTGATCTGTTGTGAAAGAGAATATTGGCCCCTGGTAATCGCCGACCTTGCTTGAGGGTCTCCGACAGGTGTGTCTCTTCTTATGGCTGGTGAAGATAATGCCTTACCCCTAGATTGGGAGCGTGTTACTGGTCTGGTTTGTTTAGGAACGACGCCTTGAACGGTTCTGCCAAGATGTGTCCCGTTTGTCTCTTTAGAGATCATATTTGAGGACATTTCCAAATCTATTAGCGCGGTAGCACCTGTTTGTTCCCGCGTGTTTCCCTTCAAAGCGAAAGTAGAAAGACGCCCTGGATCGCATGGGCTCCTGCACAGCGGACAGGAAACATTTTCCCCGAGCCATTTCACCAAACAAGTGGAATGGAAAACATGTGCACATGCCGTGATAACTGCTTGATCCGTTATCAGGTATTCTAAGCCACAAATGGAGCAACTGGAGACATCATTGTCTTCTAGGCTCCGTAAATCTTCAGTACTATGACGAACTGCTATGACTGCTGATAGAAAAAAAAATAACGTATTAACGAATTGAACGGATAATAAGTAATTTGGTCATGTTTAAAGATGTCCGAGCCTGCGCCACTCAACCACTAGATAATAATAGATGGCAGGCTATTGCCCTAACTGGCGAGGTTGTTGCCAACAACAATGCAAAGAGTTGGTAAAGAGAAGAAAACAAGAAAAGAAAAATGTTACCGTTAGTACCCTCATAATCATATAAAATCGACAATATTGAAGGGAATAGGAAGAGCCTCTCGCTCCATCTCCTCATGAGTGAAGGGTCATGGTGCGGCGAAACACCACCACATCCATGCAATTCCCAGCCCTCTGAAAGATGATGGAAACTAAATACCCATTCCAATCACTCTATTATTTCAGGACCAAATAAGAAGTCACCTCTTGTACACAAAGGTGAGGAAAATTCCCCAATAATAATAACGTCGGTCTATTCACGAAATGTTAAATAGACACTGTAATGCGGGGGAAGCATAAAATGCTCGACACGGCAGACAATGCGGGCGCACGTGCTTGATAGTAGCCAGTTCGGGAGAATTGGGTCGGAGTTCTTGCACGCCTGCTATGCCAATCCCATCACACCAAATTAATCACGTGCTAAAAAAACAACTAACGACACAAACAAAATGAATGAAATTGGGATAACCAACCAACTCATGCACTATATACCTGGTTCCAGATGGATTGAACCATGGCCAACTATTCCTACCCAGCCTATAAGGTCCTATGGCCATAATTCTCGGACCTCCCAAACTAAATCTCTGTTCCGCTGGTTTCCTACATGTGCTGAAAAGGAGAGGATTCCTTCAAGGAAAAGATGAAGATTTTTTCTATTCCATTCTTAGTTTTTTTATTACAAAAAAAAATATAATTTTTTTTTTAATTGTACATTGATTCACAAAGATATCAAGTCTAGATCAACTCGTTAACTAATTAACTAATACAATTAATCTCTATTTACTTAATTTTTTTTTTTGGGTAAAGTTAACGGGGTTGACTATAAAAAGAAATCAATATTTATCGTGACATTACAAGTATAATAATACAGCAATACTATTACTCACCTCTATTGTCCCTGCAACGGCCGTTGTAGTGATTTAGAGATTTTTCCTGGAAGTTAAGTATGTATCTTAGAGAAACTACACACAAAAAAAACTAAAATTTACCGAGTTGACTTGAGAAAAAAAAACTAAATAAAATATACAATATTATATTATATTAACAAGGAAAGAAAAGAAAACCGAATTGCACAAATATTAAAACGAATAGTTAGTCGCGGATTCAAAGCAGTTTGTGGCGAAGTGCGAAGCTTGGTACCTCGAAACCTCACTCAGTGATGATGATGCATGGACAGGAATCAAACTCAAGACTACGTCACCGAGGACTGTTATGTCCACTCGCACTGGACTTAGCGACAGCGAGCGTAATAGCACTTGTTTCATTTGTTATGCATGTGACGACAACGGGCTACTTTCTCTTGTTGAACGGTTGACTCTGCTTCGCACTGAATTTAGTAGCTCAGATGCCTTGATCGACGTAACGTCTTAGGATTTGCAACGAGAGATGCTACGATGATGGAACTTTCCTTTTTTTCAGGAAAATAGATAGAACTCAAGGCTCGATAGTGATGGTAGTAAGAGCGAAGAATTTATGCACTATCGAAAGCGATTACGCGCTCTCGTTAGACTGCCACAACTTTAGTTGCACCTTTTCGATTTACATAATTCAATTTTTCGCTGGACGGAAATTACAGGGATTGATTAGGGCCACTTTCTTTTTGTTTTTGTTTGGCACTCTCACAGCGGACGAAATTATAAATGATGAGGGGTGAAAACACACGTTTATGTTGCACTTAAACGATCGGAGCCACTTTTTGTTTTATCTTTTTTTCTTATATATTTTTGGCACTATCACAGTGGACGAAATTACAAAATAATAAAGATCGGAGACATCAATTTGTGGTTGAAAGAAAGGGGCCACTTTTCCTGATCCACTGTTCACCACCGACGAAATTAGACCCTCAAATGGAACTTGGATCTGGCACTTTTGCTGGTCCTCAATAAGGATCTCAAGACCGGGTGCGAGGGGAATACCGAGGAAAAGGCACGAAATATTGACTATTTGTTCCTTTTTTTAATTAATTTTAATGCGGAATCAAGAGCGCGCTTTTTTTCTCCAACGGATCGATGGAAGGAATATTTTTTTCCTAAATTATGCTCGACTTCCAGACTTTCCGACCAATTCCCTCTTTGGTCCTTCCCCGGCCGTATTTCAAGTTCAACTCGTCATTTCTTTGTTCGAACAACCGCTCGAACCCTGCAGTTCCATCCACTCCGCACTAATCTAATCCTTTTCCGCCAAAATCAACCTGATTGCATACTACTGCAGCCTATCACCCTCATCCCTCTACACACTCTCTTCCAGCGTTAAGGGAATAATAATTTTGGCGGGAAGAACGCCGAGTGCACACATAAAAAAATTCTAATAGTTGCTGTCGATGAAATTCAGCAATTTATTAAATGCATATACGGCCATCGGAACTCCCACTACCGACGTACAATATTCGATCACCACTCGTTCCGCATTCGTTCCCGCCATACGACAATTCAGTGGAATAGTCGTCGCCCAGTCAAATCAATCTATGCACGGCGACCGAATTGAGCTTGAATTGAGACATAAGCTTTATGTACGACGATGAATTCATAGGCGCAAGCCAATGTACGGCGAATGCAACCGTCGTCAACAAAACCCGTGGCGGGTGAATTTATGTAAGACTGATGCATTCGTCGTCATGTCGATGCATGGCGGACGAATTTATAGGCGTGCAACTGAGGCAACAAGATACGTGGCGGGGAATTCAAAGATGCTAGCCGCGCATCTGCATCTAAAGAACAAAATTGGGTGGCGACGAAAAATGAATATTACAACACTATTTCGTTTATTATTCGGACGATATCCGTCACATGGTGATCACACCAAACACGCAAGAGTACTTCTGTAACCAAAATTTCAATAAGGAGAAATCCGTAGTCTTTTCTGCCCAAGATACAGCGTTCAGCTAAAGAAGTGAGCTCAAAAGAACTCAAAATGAAAAGACTCGGAAGAGGGGCTTTGTTTCGTCCACTCCAGATGGGTCAGAGTGAATCCATGATAATCGTTATTTTCGGGCCCCACGTTGGGCGCCATTTGAGTATACTGGATATTGTCCGGTGTTTGTAGTTTGTTCTAAAATAATAGACTGCGTAACCTGCCTGTTCAAATTAAACTCTTATTTCAAATTTAATGATTTAATCCGCGTTCAATCGGATTACATGTATCAAGTTATTTTCAATATTTTCAAATTTGAGCAAGCGACCGACCTCTTTGACTATTATAACAAGAGTGTTCAAACTATCGAACGGAAAAATTCAATGTTCTTTAAAACGGTCAATTCATGACGACATTACCGCCATGGTTCGATGAACTTATCGTACGATCTAAATCTAACTTCCAAATGATTTTAATGTTAATAATATAATTTAATTATACATAAAAAAGATATGTTGTTGCTGGGATTTGATCTCGGTACCGCCTGGGTGCTGGTCCCACTAGGCTGATGTCGATGTTTCGTAGCGCTGATCAATATCGAGTAATCAATCCCTTTTGATGTCTATGCGAGCTAAGTTATTTCCAACATGCTCCCCCCGCTAAGACGTTGTCTTAGAAATGTAGGGAAGGGTTTGTTGTACGATTTATGTCGGTCGTATTCCTGTAAGTATATTAATTATTGTAAATATTCCACTTATTTTACCATTCGTTTTCGATGAAAAAAATCCATTCCAGATATTTAAGTGGCATGTCGGGACATGTTGAGTAAGTTGATCCAGCGGTCATTTCATCAAAGTATGTGGTCCACCAGAATCCGGGTAGCTAATCGTAAGGGTTATCATGCATTGCATCGGCGGTATTTCCACCGTGCCGACGCTGCATGATAGAGGAAGCGGAGACGTTATAGCGCGAGTAATATATTTTTAAAGGCTTTTCGGCCTGAGTAGAAGAAGAGCTCCGTTATTGCAAAAAAGAGATTTATTAAGTCAACTTGTTACACAAACGGCTTCTTAACAACTAACTTAACTAACTCGTTTTCGTCTTATGGGAAGTCGAAAACAAGTTTGTAACCACAGTCTACGATTCTTTAATAAATTCATCCATCAAATAATATATATTAGAATATATTACTCCTCCTCGGTTTACTTAAAGATTCTTCTGAATCTTTATCACAAAATCCATTATATGTATTTTATATTAATTTCAATGCATCATTAATACAATAGCTATTTTTCAATTGATTTCATTTGTTAATTCATATGTATGTACTTAATTAAATTTAATTGGTTGATTCATTTTTTTTTTTTCAAGCTTGAAATATATTTTACTTAGGATTTCTTAATTGGTATATACATTGTTCTCTTGATAATAGTTTTGTAATTAATTCATAGTACAAATTTTTGTGTATTTTTAGGAAATAATAAGTATTATATAAAAGGCATAAATACTTATAGTGTTTTCTTGTTTACATGAATTATTGTTAGGGCTATTATTATAATTATTTTATTACTTCATACTTATATGGTCTTTTTATATTTATTGGATGGACATTATTAAGTTTTTTAATTTTATACCTAGTTTCTTCCTTATGTCTTACATGTTTGTAATTTTTTATTGGTCCTTCCTCTCTTTGTTCAGTGTAATGCTCCCTATTCAGATTTAGCTTATTTCTTTTCTCCTTACTTTGTTGAACCAAGCTGCTAAGTACTTTTTCATCTACTTCGTCTCTAGCTTTCCTAAGGGAGGTTTTGATAGTGAAATGATACCTATCATTGTAATTTCCAACTACAAGCTGAATTTTGCCTTCGACTGAAATACTATTGTCATCTAACCCTGCTATCTTTTCTAATATAGTTGAATGTAGCCTTTCGACATCGGAATTTCCAGTGTGGCTATTGGGTTTAGTCCAATGTACTTCCACATTATTCTCATTGAGCAGTGCTTTCATTTGTTCCGTCTTAAACTCATTGTCGGCTATGATCATTATAGGTTTACCAAACTTGGCAAAATTTTCCAATAAAATAGTCTTTTTCGTTATCCAAGTTTTATCATTTATTGCATATACAGCGGCAAATTTTTTAAGTTTATCTATGGTAGTAATTTTTTTCGAGTTGGGGTTTGAGTTAAGTGAAATATCGGTTTTATGGGGTTTCTATAATACTTAATTTCCCGGCATTTCTTACAGTTATTTTTGCAATTTTGGAAAATAATCATATATTATATTTTTCTATGTATAGTAAGTTTCGTTGATTCCACTATGCATCGAATCTTCGGTATGGTATAATGCAATTTTATGATGTGCTTCCTCTTCAGTTTTAATCTCAGCAGCCCTAAATGAACATCTTATAAACCTCACGGAATTGTTTTGAGAAAATAATTCTATGATGGTTTGTTGAACTTGGTTATATTAAAATAGTTTTCATCCACTTCTGAATATATCCCAACTAATCCCTTTTTTATGAATTGCATCAATATATTTTTAATTTTATCCGCTCCCTCTAGTGGGTTCACGGATATAATTCTGCGTTCATGTAAAACCTCCAATTCTTCACTAACATTATAGGTAAGAATCAGCTGAGTCCTATATCTATTGTATTAATCTCTTCCTTGATACCAATGTGATCTAATTGTTGTTCTTCATTTGAATGAACGGTATCTGTCAGATTCATGTTTGATTCATTATAATTAGTTTCATAAATTTTTTGTGTGTTTGTAACGAATTGCTTGCTTGAGCAAGGCTCAAACCGAGGACGGAGATCGAGGCTGGTCGTTCAGACCTGCCGTGACACCTAAGTGCCAATATCTGCTCAGAGATGACCAGAGGTGACGCGTGCTTGATAACTAGCTTAGCTATCGGTAGTATGGGCGGGGTTTTGGTTTGGTCACTCTGCCTCGTGATCGCTACAAAAAAAATTCACGCGACTGCCCGAGGGCCTAAGCCAACGGATGTCGCTCAATAGATATATAAACAAAAATTTGGGCCGCGAAATCCCCCTAACGTCCCTGCCACTAGCACGGGAGCCCCCTGATGGCGATGAGGCTCCGCGCTCCCTCCCCGACCTTGGGTTGAGCCGCGCAATATTGCTCAACCCCCATTGCGAATCTGATGAAAAACGCGGTAAGAGTGGAAAAAAAGGGAGCCGTCAGGGATTCAGGAAGCAAAAAAAATCGCGGATTATCCTAAGATTTTCATTTCATTTATTCTTTCTTTTCTGTTTTTGTCTCTTTTTCTTGTTTTCTCTTGCCCCACCCGAAATACATTCAAAGTTTCATTTCAATCTACAGTAATGTAAAACTTATACTATTTGCGAGCTCGACGTTCATAGTAAACTAACAATTCAATTTAGAATTTACAACGCAATAATCTTTGGAACCCTTATACACTATGACACAAGGTCTTACAGATTTTCCTCATAGAAAAAAATACGGTCTTATAACTTATACTTAAATTTTAAAATACTGAAGATAAGGTGCGATTACAATTCTAGTATAACTTGTTAGTTGTAATTTGAGAGCAGCAAGAACGTGAAAAAAAAGTATACAAATAATATCATTTATCCTCGAGTGGTGTTCAAATCCGATTACGAGGTAAAAACGAGCGAAAACGAAATAACGTGTCGTGTCGTTGAGATCTTGTTTAAGGTTGCCTCTCTTACGCGCGAAGATTCATACTCGTGAAATCAACTAACATAGCTACAGTGTACTCTCTTTTAAGCGGACACCTTCCGTCCTCGGAAGTTTGTCCGCTTGAGCGAGGTGTCCGCTTAAAAGGTAAATGGACCTACATATTACAAACACATCTAATTTTTAACTCAAATTTATTGTTTCCATATCGAAATCAAAAAAGAATTACATTTTCTTCAGGACCAAAAAGGGAATATGTATGTACTCGTATGTAGACAAGTATAAATATGGTGAAAGTTTTGCAAAATTTTTAATGTTTATTAGCGAGAGAAAAAATCCGATATTGTAGTTTGCTTTAATTTCAAAGTATTATTTATTACATGAGAGTCAAAATGAATTCCCAAATTATTCACCATTTCAAATCCAATTAAATCTTGATTTTGCATACATAATAATTTCAAACTTTTTATTAACGGCAATGCATCTTTATAGGTTTTTCATTAGTATTTGAACTATCATCACCAAATTCATCTTCGGATTCATCTATGGTGACTTCTAACGATGCTCTTGCTGTTTCGATGTCGATTTCCAAATTTTCAGTGTCATGTTCCATATTAATATCCACGTTCGCATACTCCTCAAATCCAACGTTGGTATTAGTTTGTAGCATCATTCGCTGCGTTTCTACAATGACCGACAGTGGGACGTCATCATCTGGATCAAAATGCGTATCGTCTTGCAATACGCGCTCTGATGAATTGGAAAATCCAGCCTTCCGGAAGCAGTTTTTTATTGTTTCAGGACTTACTTTTTCCCATGCATTCCGTACAAAATAAACTACATCCATAAGATTAATAGATTTTGAAAGCTCTATTAATGATGAAGTGGACTCTATTCGAGCTAAAATGTGCTTAAGAATCAGATGTCGGTACCAAAATTTAAAATTTTTAATGATGTCTTGATCCAACGGTTGGCAATATGCAGTTGTGTTCGGTGGCAGAAATATGATTTTTATGTTCTCTAACTGCATATCACGTGGATGCGAGGCGGCATTGTCCAGAAACATGAGAATTTTTCTTTTGCGAGCACCGAGTTTTCGATCAAATATTGTACTTCAAGAAATTCGCTCATCAAATGGCAGGTCATCCAGGCTTTAGTATTTGACCGCCAAGTAACCGGAAGAGAATTCAAATTTATGTTACGAAAAGCTCGCGGCCTTGCAGCCTTCCCGATAACAAGGAGCTTTTCTTTTTCACCGGCCATATTAACACAGTGACGGATTGTAAGTCTCTCCTTGGCCATCTTGCCACCAGTACATTGCTCACCTTGCAAAGATGTTTTGTCCGGCAAAACTCGAAAAAATAGCCCGGTTTCATCCAAATTATAAACGTCCCGAAGATCATAGCCAGCAATTAAGGATGGTATTTTTTCCATAAATGATTTCATTTCTCCGGGATCAGCAGCGGCAGCTTCGCCAGATATCGATCAAAACGTGATGTTATGCCTTCGTTTGAAACGTTCACACGCAGTACAAACCCAAAGCCAAGACCGTATGAAAAGTCCCTTTGCACACAGCATAAGTGAGTGCATACATATCGGTGATTTCCCCGATTCTGAAACTCGAGTTGTCCGCTTAATAGGGAGTAAGTTGTTTTGGGTGTACGAAAGTGAGTGTCCGCGTCCGGTTAAGGGGAAGTCCGCTTAACAGGGAAGATATTTGTATGAAATTCTTACGAATTTTTCCGTTCTTGGAAAACTGTCCGCTTAACAGGGGTGTCCGCTTAAGAGGAGTGTCCGCTGATAGAGAGTTCACTGTATTCCGTACGATAATTCACCGAAAATGTTATTTGAAGCCGCTTCAGAGTTATCAGAGTCTTAAAGATATACACCGTCTAATCGGTCGATTCAAGGCGAATTGTGTCAATAGAGTCGGTAAGTGTCCAAAGACCTAGACCTACATTATGAATGCGACAGCGCGACCATTAATACAAAAAAAAACAAGCTAGCCTTCGGCAAGCTGTGTTGGCTAGCTTGTGTTTTGAGGTTCATTTGCCTTTTTGAAATTAGTAGTAAAACTTGTTCCGATTTCACTGTTCCTATAAGAGGTATATGAAATAGTGGGCCAATTTCAACCAAATTTAGGAACGTGGCTTAGCAGTCAATACGATTGAAAAATATGCATTTTCGTAAAGATACCTTCAGAAATAAAAAGGTTTTTCTCACAAAGACGAATTTTTGAACCGGTCGTTCCTATGGCAGCTATATGACGTAGTGGTCCGATTCCATTGGTTCCGACATATATACTGCCTGCAATAGAAAGAAGGCTCTCTACAAAATTTCAGCTCGATAGCTTTAAAACTGAGGGACTAGTTTGCATAGAAACAGACAGACGAACAAAGCTTAATCGACTCGACTCATCATACTGACCAAGAATATACATATATAGTTTATATGGTCGGAGATGCTTCCTTCTGTGCGTTGCAAACTTCATGACAAAGTTAATATACCCTATCACATCCGTGAAGGGTATAATGATACGGACTATCTGTACAAGGGTCATGGCAGCCCGCTATCCTGGAGAGGAGTCCTATTGTACTTATAAGTTTTTAGGTGTCGCTACAAAATAGCACCAGCGGACGAAAATTCGAAACGTTCTCACCGGAAAGAGTGTGCCTATCAACCAGTCGTGATTCATTGGTACTCGCAACGGTGTACGTAGTAGGGCGCCAAAAGTTACTACGACAGCGTCTAGAGACAATTCGAATAGAGTCTGAATTACGTTACGGTAAAAACAACTCGACCGATACTACTCTTGACGAAAAATCTTGCCGGTGTTCGATTAGCACTACTATCGCAATGTGTCTTTTCTACTAGGACGTATCTTTAGTGCAAAAAAAACATAATTAAAATAGCTCTCTAACGCCTTTTTAGTTGATATACGGAGCGTCCGGATACGCATTTATTTGGATGCCGGGCCAAATTCTCCCTATTTCCGCGCAATAGATGTATGGGGACAACACAATTTGAGGGGGGCCCGATACCTGTGGCGACTCCGTGTCTGAATTTGATGGCGGCCCCGTGGCCGAATTTGATGTCACTCCGTGGCCGAATTTGATGTCGCTCCGTGGCCAAATTCGGTGTTGGCTCCGTGGCCAAATTGGTGTCGCTCCGTGGCCGAATTCGGTGGCGAATCGTCCGGGCGAATTTGATGTCGCTCCGTGACCATATTAGGTGTCGGCTCCGTGGCCAAATTGGTGTCGCTCCGTGGTCGAATTCGGTGGCGAATCGTCCGGCCGAATTTGATGTCGCTCCGTGGCCAAATTCGGTGTCGGCTCCGTGGCCAAATTGGTGTCGCTCCGTGGCCGAATTCGGTGGCGAATCGTCCGGCCGAATTTGATGTCGCTCCCTTGCCGAATTCGGTGTCGGCACCGTGGCCGAATTCGGTGGCGAATTTTAAAAGTCTATGATTTTATGTATTATATTTAATCTTTATTTCTTAGTCCGTACACTAGTCTGTACAATGGTTGATGCACAACTAACTTAACTAACTGACAGCAAGAAGCTAATTCAATAAATCTAGTACGACATCTAGTACATCATTACACGCTTTTTCTTTTAAAATTAAATTTAACTTAATTTACCTTATCTAAAAAATTAAACCATTGGACTAAGCAACCCATTGGCTATTACATTTTACAGACCGAGCCTTTGTGGTGGTTTTACATGACGACCACTTCGTGTGCGATAACCAATCTGCGTCACAGGCTCTACTGGTTGATTTTTACCAGAATCCGGCCTTGCTTCAGGATCACAAATATCAGAAGTTGCCGATTTAGAATCTGAACTACCTTCAACAACTTCTACAGACATTTGTGATCCATTAGTAACTACATTTTCAATCTGAGATTCTTTAGTCTGATAATTGTCTGCTCCTGGCATAGGATTTTCATTACTGGGCTTAACTATTTGAATTTCCGGTAAATCAAACAGTTGACCTGACTTAATATTTTTATCAAACAACAAATCACTGGCACTAAAATCATCATTATTTGATTTTGCAATAAATCTTCGATTTCTTCTAAAATGATTTTCAAATGAATCCTTAATAACATACGAACGATCATTAACAATTCCTGCTACTTTTCCATAATCCCATTCTTTTCCATTTTTTTGGAAAATTACTAAATCGCCCACTTGCAACGAAGGTAATGACTTTGCACTCCGATCATAGTAGTATTTTTGTTTTATCTTTTTGTTGTTAATTTTTTCCTGAATGCATTCTTCCGGCAAATTATTTCGCATTAACAAGTAATCTGAGACCGGTAATTTGGTTTTGATCAGCCGACCAAAGAATAATTCAGCAGGTGCCAAACACATACTTGCCACTGGAGTTGTATTATACTCCAATATTCTATACTGAAACTGATGTACCTCATTTGCCTCATAACATCTCTTTAGTATATTTTTAGATATGGCTACGCCCTTTTTGGCCAGCCCATTGCTTTGTGCATATCTTGGACTTGAATACCTGAACTGAATGTTAAAATGGTCTATTATCACATTTGATAACCACCGGATATCCAATCTTATTAAAAACTTGACAAATTGTGTCAATAATGTGCTTAGAAGTTTTATTATTTAACTTAGATACAACCTAATAATTTGAATATGCATCAATAATTGCTATGAAGTCATGACCCGCATATTCAAATAAATCCATGGAAGCAATATGATATGGATATTTTGGATTTTGTTCTTGAACCAGCGGTTCTTTTTGATGATTCCTCTTAAATTTTTCACAAATAGGACATGATATTATCATTTCTTTCAATTGTTCACCCATTCGGGGCCAATAATACAATTTTCTTGCTTTTGACAGCGTTTTTTCAATTCCAAGATGTGACTCGTGAAGCCATTTAGCAACTTTACCCTGTAAAGCTGTTGGAATTACCAATCTGTGGTTCACAAAAAGTAATCCATTTTCAAAATGCAATTCTGACTTGATTTTATGAAATTGCTTGCCTATTTCATTTAAGTGGTGGTATCCTGGCCACCCCTTTTCAACATACCTGCAAATGGGATTGTAGTTTTCATCCTCATTCATAATTTTCTGATAATATCGAAAATTTTCTACATTCACACAAACTGATCTAGTAAGTGCATGAATTACACCCGTTGTTCCTTCCAACTCTGAAACCTCCGGCAACTGAGCACGAGAAAGTCAGTCTGCCACCAATAAATTTTCCCAGGTTTATAAACTATTTCCATCTGTGAGTACTTCAACAATGTCATAAACATTCTCTGCAATCTTGGAGTGACATCATCTATATCCCGCTTCATCAAAGCCTCCAACGGCTTGTGATCACTTTCGACAGTGAAATCACGACCATAAATGAAATAATAATAACGCTGACATGCGAACACAATAGCTAAAAGCTCTTTCTCAATTTGAGCCCACTTTTGCTCACATTTGCTTAGTGTTCGTGATGCATAAGCTACTGGATATCCCTCCTGAATCAAAACCGACCCCAACCCATCCTTTGAAGCATCCGTCTGAATTATTACAGGTTTTCCAGGGTCATATGTGCGCAAAATAGGATCTGAAGTTATTAATTTCACTAAGTGCTGAAACTCCCTATCGTGCTTTTCTTTCCACTCAAATGGAACATCTTTTCCAGTTAATCGACGCATTTCAACCGTTAATTTAGACAAATTTGGAATAAATCTTGCAACAAATTTGAAAAGTCCCAATATTCGCATGACACCTTTTTTATCCTCTGGTTTTCCCATATCAAGAATTGCCTTCTTGTATTTATCCACCGGTTTGATTGATTCCCCCGAAATCATATGACCCATAAATTTAACTTCCGGTCTACGATATTGTAATTTGTCTTTATTAAATTTTATATTGTATAATCGTGCTCGCTTAAGTACAGTTGATAGTATTCTATCATGCTCCTCCTCATCAGCTGCAGCAATGCCCACGTCATCAAAGTAAATAAATACCCCCGGTATATCACCAAAACATTGAACCATATTTCGTTGAAATATTTCTGGTGAGCAATTCAAACCAAATGGAAGTCGATTGAACTTGTATCGGCCAAAAGGTGTCATAAATGTTGTCAATTCTGAGCTTTTGTCGTCTAATTCCAATTGCCAAAATCCACTAGCACAATCAAGAACTGTAAACAAGCGCTTGTTACATATTTCAGGCATAAAATCATTCATAGTGGGGATCAAATAATGTTCACTCTTTATGCATGCATTAAGTGGCTTGGGATCTAGACACAGCCGTATATCTCCATCCGATTTCTCCTCAACTTGTAGGTTATGAACCCAATCAGTAGGGTGCAAAACAGGTGAAATTATATCATCCCGCACCATTTGATCTAATTTCGGTTTTAACTTGGCAAGCACCGTGTGTGGGAATCTTTTCCTATAGTGTACCACTGGCATTGCATTCGGCTGCAAATGAATAGTCACTTTACCAGGCAATTTGCCAATTCCACTGAATACATCCTTGTTTTTGCTTATAAATTCTTCCGCATTTTCCGATAAATTGATTAAGTCAATATCCAAGCGCTTAATCAGTCCAAATTCATTACTGGTCATGCGTCCAAGTATTGGTTCACGATCATTGTCAACCACAACAAAATTTGCTTTTCGTACCCCTTTTGACTTCAAATCCAATAGTTTTAGTGTAGTTGTACCAAAAATTTTAACTTTATTGTTACTATAGTCGTACACAGGAAAGTCATTACGTTCATTGATCATTTTAATCTTATTAATTAACTGGAACACAATTAACATCCGAACCCTTAACTGTTGTGTCTATCAAGTGAAACGCAATCGGTCCGTTGGTAGGTAAGACTATATTATTCAGAATTATTACAGTAGTAAGAGAAAAAGTTAAATTGATGACCGCTCGAGTCGGTGGGTACAGCGAGACTGCCTCGTAGCAGAGCACGTCTAGGTGGCAGGGTTGCCAGAATTATGCGGATGCAACACCTCCCTCCTTGAAAAGGGTAGTAGTTCGTACCGAACTACTACTTGAGATCCGGTATCTTTGGCGAGAACCCTCCATCATTCGGAGCCTTGGCGGTGGCTGGCGCTCTCTAGAAGGGTATCTTCTTTCCGGAACGTCGGTGGATAATGTTACGCTGGATGGTGTATTTTCCGAACTGATTTCTTGGATCGGCGGAACCATAACATCGAAGCTTTCGACCAGCATTTCGAAGGGAATGTTGGTGGGCGCCACATCCTGGCGATGGTTGTCGTTAGCGAGACGTGGTCGTATTTGATTCACATGACGGCCTTGAACCTGTCCCCCAATTAGGACATTGTAAAGTACAGACCCGCAACGTTTAATAATAGTTCCCGGAGTCCATGAACGCTTTCCGGTAGTGTAGGCCATAACATAAACCGGGTCCTGTGGTTTATATTCTCGTTTTTTCGCACCATGACGATTGTTAAAATCCTGCTCCATCTTTTTGTTCCTTAAGGATGATGTGTCTGTTGATGGACGTAGTAAATCCAATGGAATTCGGATTTTTCTACCGAACATCAGTTCAGCTGGCGTTGCATGATTTGGTAATGCTGCGTTTGGGGTCGTTCGGTAACATCGTAAAAATGTTTGTAAGGCATCGGACGTCATCTCTTCTCCCCTTGATTTAAGAAGTGCGCGCTTAAACGTATCGACGAAACGCTCCGCTTGGCCGTTGCTTTGTGGGTGATACGGTGGTGAGCGTATATGTTGTACGCCGTTCACTTCACAAAACGATTGGAAAATGCTTGCAGTGAATTGAGTCCCGTTATCGGATACCAGTATTTCCGGGGCGCCAAACCGCGCAAATAACTCCTTAAGAGTTTTGATGGTGGCCGATGCAGTTGTTGACTGTTGTATCACGATTTCTGGCCATTTGGTGAAAGAATCCACGACGACTAAAAAATGATGGTCTTGAAATGGGCCAGCGTAGTCGACGTGGATACGGTTCCATGCCTTAGTAGCAATGGGCCACGAAGCAAGTGTCGTTTTAGGCGGTGCTTTTGCAACTGAAGCACAGCGACTGCATTGTTTGACCAAGCTCTCGATATGTGCATCTATGTTTGGCCAATAAACATAGCTTCGAGCCAACGCCTTCATGCGGACGATGCCAGGATGTCCGGTATGTAGCTGACGTAAGATTTTGGTCTGCAAGATAGAAGGGATTATTACACGCTCAGACATTAATAAGCAACCATTTATTTCGGATAGTGATTCTCTGCGATTGTAGAAAAGTTTGAGCTGCTCCTCAGTAATGTTATCTGGCCAGGATGATTTCATGTACTTTGATACTCGTTTTAAAACCTGATCCTCAGAAGTAGCCTTGATGACCATCTCGCACGTGACAGGTAGCGCGCGAACTGCTTCCGAAAGGGTGTATTGAATGTCGGTCTCCATTGCTGAAATAGATGCTATTACATAATCTTCATTATTTGGTCTATTGTGTTCCATCAGTCGGGAGAGACTATCAGCATGGCCAAATTTATCGGTGGGGATATATTCAATGTCGAAATCATAAGCTAGCAGGGTTAATGCCCAGCGTTGCAGTCGGTTTGCAGTGTGAACGGGAATTCCTTTTTTCCCACCAAAAACTGCTAGTAGTGGTTTGTGGTCGGTTGATAAGGTGAATTTCCGCCCATGGAGCATCCGATGAAATTTTGTTACCGCAAATATGATTGCTAGGGCTTCCTTCTCGATCTGGCTGTAGTTTTTTTCCGCTGCAGTTAAAGATCGTGATGCATGTGCTATTGGCTTTTCTGTTTTGTCGGGATAGCGGTGCAATATTACGGCGCCAATCCCGTAGCTGGATGCGTCCGCCGCTACTTTTATCTCATGTCGTGGATCAAAATGGGTTAGTAACAGATCTGATTGTAAAATTGTCTTTACCTTCTGAAAGGAATCCTGGCATTGTTTTGACCATTGCCAAGGAACATTTTTAACAAGAAGTTTGTCGAATGGAGCCCTGACTTCGCGCATTTGCTTAACGAATTGTCCATAGTAACTTATCATTCCGATGAATGAGCGAAGCATCTGTAGATTTGTTGGTGGTGGCATTTCCACAATTGCCGCCACTTTGTCAGGATCGGGTCGCCGTCCTTCCCTAGTGATGATAAATCCGAGATATTTGATGCTGCTGAGTAGGAAGCGGCATTTTGCGGGATTGACATGAAATCCCCACTCACGGATTCGTTGGAACAATTTAATGATATTTAGGCGATGTTCAGCCTCGGTTTTTCCCACGACGATGATGTCGTCTAGGTAGCTGACAACTCCAGATAACCCTGCCAGCATGGTGTCGACGATTTGCTGGAATATTCCGGGGGCACTCTTCACTCCGAAACATAACCTATTGTATTGATATAGGCCCTTGTGTGTATTTATTGTAAGTAGAGGTTTGGAACTGTCGTCCATCATTATTTGTAGATACGCGTCCGCTAAATCTACTTTGCTGAAATATTGTCCTCCACTCAAAGTTGTGAATATGTCTTCGGGAAGTGGTAATGGGTATTGGTGTGATTCTATCATCTGGTTTAACCCTGTTGAAAAATCCGCACAGATACGGACATCTCCGGTTGCCTTCTTTGTAGCGACAATGGGAGCTGCCCACGATGAAAAATCCACGCGGCTGATTACTTCCAATTCCTCGAGACGTTGCAATTCTTTTTCGACGGCTGGAAGCGCGGTGTATGGGACCGGTCTTTTAGGACGGAAAACTGGTTTTGCTGAGGGCTTCAAATGAAGTACTGCCTTCGTTTTTAAACATACTCCCAGTGTAGGTTCAAACACATCCGCAAACTGCTGTTGAAGTTCGGCTGCAAATTGTTCGGCAGTTACTGCTGTAATTCTTGGCTGACAAAATGTGCTAACTGGCACATCCCAGAGACCTAACCCCTCAATCCAATCGATTCCCATCACGTTGAGATCGCTGACGCCGGAAACATAGCCCGTGCCGTTAATCGTTTTTGAATTAAATGCGATGGTGCAATTAAATTGCGAAGTTAACTGTAACAGATCTCCCGACGCGTTTCTGGCTATATGATCGGTATTAACTGTATTTGGTTTACCGATCAATTCCCACGTTTCTTTTGACATTATTGAAATGTCCGATGCGGTGTCGAACTGTAGTTGAACCGGCCTGCCATTAATTTCGACCGTGACGTACTTGCGATGCGCTTCGTAATTTATTTTTGATACCGAAAACAATCTATTGGTTTTTTTCCCGTCTCCGTGGTATTTGTCTTTCCGAGTGGCGGCGTCACAAAAACCTTCGTTGTGTCCGGTTTTCCGACATTTTGTGCATGTATGGGTCTTATAAGTACAAAAACGAGCGTAATGGAGTGCTCCACAAAACCAACAAGCTGACTTCGGTTTCTTTTTATTCAGTTGTTCGCGTTCGCGCGATTTCGGATTCGTGTGTTTCTGAATCGACTTCCCCACGACCTTGACTACGGACGGCGACTGCGTTTCCACCATGCGGCTGTCTAATTTTAGACTTGTGAGTCGGCCGGCCTCCGAAGCCAACTTATCCAGCGTTATCGCTTTATCGGTGTCGATAAGGGACAGTAATTTTGTCCTGATATCCGTATCACTATTTGCTGTCAGTCCACACACGAAAATTAACGATTTGAATTGGTCTGATGTAAGATCAGCCAATTTGAATTGTTCGCATTTTTTGTTAACCACCCCGGCGTACGCGACAAAATCTTCGGCCGCACTTTTAGCAATTTTCAGACAATTGTATCTCACATTGAACAAAGACATTTGACGGTCAAATATCTTGCGCAGAATTTCACAAGTTTCTTTGAAATTGATCTCACGCGGCGTTTTCGGCAGAATATAATTTACGAACCGAGCATGTGCTACTGTATCGAGTTTCCTAATTAAAAGCCGTGCTTTTGCCGCGTCATCGAGTTCCGCTGCGTCGACCTCGAACAAATCCGCGTACCGAGCATACCAGTCGGCGAATATGCCGTTATTCTCCGGATCGTAGTGAAAGTCTGTCATACACTTTGTAAGTATGTCCATCGTTTTTTCGTCCCGCGATGGTTTATTTAACACTGCACTTTCATTATTGTCTGCTAATTTTGATAACACCTTACTGAATAATTCCGTCTGTGTTGCCATGAATTTTTGTTGTTGCTCTAGCAACGCAGCCAAAGCACCGGCGTCCATTGCGAAAAAAAAAAAAAAAATCCTCGTCGCCAATTAACTGTTGTGTCTATCAAGTGAAACGCAATCGGTCCGTTGGTAGGTAAGACTATATTATTCAGAATTATTACAGTAGTAAGAGAAAAAGTTAAATTGATGACCGCTCGAGTCGGTGGGTACAGCGAGACTGCCTCGTAGCAGAGCACGTCTAGGTGGCAGGGTTGCCAGAATTATGCGGATGCAACAGTATCAATTTTAAATTTATTACATCATCTCCTACTTGGTATGCCTTAGTCCATTGATCGCCTTTTTTTCCAATTGAATTTATTCTATAAGTACAATTATTACTAAGCATATATTCCGTTTTACCCTTTTTAACATTTAATTTACCTGTCACGTCACTCCAGTTATTACTTCCAATCTTCGGCTTTCCGTATGATTTGTTTTCCGATTTAGTGGCTTTTTTCCGACACATCCGTTGAAAATGGCCTTTCTTTCCGCACTTACATGTGAATTCTTTTGCTGGGCATATTTCCTTGTGGCCGGGTTTCCAATCACCACGACAGTTGAAACAAAAACGCCTGTTGATAGCGTTGATTGAATCCAATTGATTATTATCCGCCATTGATGAAACCGTCGCAACCACTTGTTTTTTTGATTCCAAGAGTCCTTTGTTGACGTTTGTCAATTCGAATGTCTTACAAACATCAATCATCTTCACCAACATTTCATCTCGACCATCCACGAGTTTCAGCTGCAGTTTCTTATCAAAGACTCCAGTAATAATGCGATCACGCAACATTCTGTTTTCGAATGATGACCCACATGTGCAAATAAATTCACATTGTTCCAGTTGTATCCGTAATTCGGTCAAGAAGTCACTGAACGACTGGTGCTCCTTTTGGACCATATTGTTGAATTTGTATGATTCCATTGCCACACTCTTTTGAGGCAAGCAATGCTGATCAAATTTTAATAAGACTTCATCCAATATTTGCTGTGATTGCACAAACTGTTCAACTCGAGCCTGTGCTGTTACTGTTGCCGCTATTTCACGCTTCCCAATAATTGTTCCAAGTAACGCTTGTTGTGTACCATCATTTGGATACAACGTATTGTAAATGTTCGCACCTTTTGTTCCAATCAACCAAAGAAATATGGCAATTTTTGTTGCTTCTGGTTCTCCATTTTTTCCATTAGCTATCATGTAGACAGAAAAATCCCGCCTCCAATTCTTCCAATCTACCGACAGATTTGAACAATCCAATTCTCTCAGCACTTTGCGATTTCCTTCCATTTTAATTAGTTCCGATGAGATTCAGAAAGATACAATTGATACAGATACACGAAATAAGCTTCTGGTATACTGCAATGTTTCGATTTTTGATGCGATTTTCTCCGATGTATGTATTTCACAATACTATGTAATCTTTACGTATCGATATGTTAATAAGCCGATGACAGACAAAATTCACAGATTATTATTATTTATTCCATGTGAACTGTTTTACTTCTGACACCATGTAAAAGTCTATGATTTTATGTATTATATTTAATCTTTATTTCTTAGTCCGTACACTAGTCTGTACAATGGTTGATGCACAACTAACTTAACTGACAGCAAGAAGCTAATTCAATAAATCTAGTACGACATCTAGTACATCATTACACGAATCGCGGCCGAATTTGGTGGCGCTCTCGAAGGTTGTGGCGGCTTGCTGCCGAATTTAGTGGCGGCTGCTGCCGAATGTTGGTTGTCACCAAGTGCTCGCTTCCCTTTGTTTTTTCCTTTACCGGCCGGCAGGAACGTCGTCCGCCGTGAAGGTTAGGTTGTGGTGTCGCTCACTTTTCGCGGGCGACGTTCCTGGCGGCAAGATGAGTGCACTGAGTCTAAAATTAAACCCATCAGTAAGGGCGGAATAATGGGAGCACATAAAAAAAGGGCCACTTACGTACGTGTCCGAATTCTGCTACAGTTTGGTTCTTTTTTATCGCGCCTGTGCGGGTGCCGGCTCCACGTCGGATTTTTGAATGTCGTTTGACAGTTCAACCTTCCAACTTTCCAATGGAATTCCGAAAATTGAATTGTCAAAGTCATGGCGAAATCCAATATGGAGCCGCCACTCATTCACAGATGGCAGTTCCGTCAATGGCTGCGTTCAGAACACCTCAGGACTGTGTGAGCACTGAGCAGTGTTTTAGTGAGCTCCGAGAATTGGATCGAATCGCGCTGGTACAATCAGTTGCAAGTGTTCCTGCGAGTATTTTCGCATGTACACTTGCAACTGTGTGTACCACGACCGGCACCAGTTCTCGTGGCACTCATTACATGTTTTCTATCCTGCTAAGAAAATCAGCAACCCTGTTTTCTTTTCCTCGTACATATTCAATTTCAAAATTATATCCCTGAAGCTTTATGATCCATCTTTGATTGCTGATTGATTAAATTCTTTACCTTTATACTTATCATTCATATATCTTATTGGTAAATGATCCGTAATAATTTTAAACCTATTTCCATACAAATATAGGCGAAAATAGTTGACTGAATAGATAATTGCTAAAAATTCTTTATCAGTTACGTTGTATTTTTCTCATGATCGTTCAGTGTTCTGGATACGAAACAAACGGGGTGTTGGTCTTATGCTGCGTTTACACGTGAACATCTCGCCGAATTTGAATGTGAATACAATAACAATAGTATTATATTCGCCGAACGGAACAGGGAATATTCGCATCTATCCATTTCCCGAGAACTTTTTCGCCGAATATTTGCTGCGCGTCTTATGGAAAAAGCATTAAGAAGACAGAAGGTACATTCGGCGAATATGTTCAGAGCTGTTTCCATGAGGAATGGGAATGGGCGAAAATGTTCGCCGAATTTAATGGAAATGTACCTTTTCATATGGAGGTATGTTTTCAAACGAGGGTCAACCATTGAGAGAAAATGTATATGCTACGAATCTATTTCAATCGTCTTGCGTTTCACACAAATTGCCAGCAGGTAGACGATGGGTAATTTGAGTTGAGTTGTTGTTTGTTTGAGTTTTTTTGGTTTGTTTTCGATTTTATGACACCAGGTCAGAAAATAATGAAATAAGGACAAATGGATATTTTTTTGTGTGGTGTTAGATCGAAATGCAATCAGATGTAAGTCTGATTGATTAAAATGTAACTGTTTGAGCTATGTAAGTATATTAGATAGATATATTAGTATAAAGATGTAGGTATATTATTTAACCCATATTTTCGTATAATTTGCTTATCGATGTATACATTTAGGTAGGCAATTGATTCTAAAATGTAAAATTTTGCTACAAAAAAGATCTTATTAATCTCTGCCGTATGATCAATATTTTCAATGGGTGCGTTCCGTGAAAACCCTAAACGTTCCAAGTTGCTTTGAACTCAGTCCAATTTCAGGTGGAGATGGCATGTAAAATACAAACTAGTGAAATGGGTCAGAAAATTGTTCTGGTTGATTTCCTTTTTTATCGTTTGACATGCATTTGCTAAATACTTGAAACGTAATTGCAACGTTGAGAATCCTGAACCTAGGCAATGTATGGCATGTACCCGAAACGTACAATTGGTGTAATTATTCATTTTGGAGTCATTTTGATTTCGGTGTCGGATGAAAAAACACGACACGGATCTGCGACGAGCGAACTTAAACAGCCATCATACAGACACTTCGCCGCATGGGGCCGAATTACGGGCTCAGTATAGAAAGGTTTAGAGGCGGATGGCGGAGAAAGAAGTTTATTTCAGCTAATTCATTTTCAACTCTGATCCAGATGTGATGTCTCTCATTTTCTATCTACTGATTAACAGATACAGTATCTACAAAGAACAGATACAGTACCAACTGACCAACAGATACAGTATCTACTGAGCGACAGATGCAATATATGTTGGCTAACAGACACAGTATATGCTGAGCAACAGACTCATCTGACCAAAAGATACAGCCCCTATTGAGCAACAGATAAAGTATCTACTGAGAAACAGGTAGATACAGAGATTCAAAAAGCCTTCAGCAGTAGTCTATTTCATTTGTCTTTACACTGAACAAACAACATGCATCGTACTTTATTCCCGTCTAATCTAATTTTATATGCGACGGGCCATAAACAAGAAATTTTCCTCACTACACAAAAATACTAAAAGTCTAGCGTATAAAAAATCCATACAATGTACGTGACATACGTACAAATTAATTGATTTACAGCATTTAGATGGAGTTCCAAACAATCTAAATTAAACTTCGCTTTCGTGTGATCATTACTTTCATCCATAAATTTCATCATCAAATTGATTTCCCAATGCAAAACAATAACAAGTCAAAAACCATAACCCAGTAATATGTACTTGCGGTAGAAAAATGCATACCCCATACCCGATATCTACTGATCTCTTCAATAAAGACAATGCTTTCAAAAAAAAAGGTCTCATAACTAAAACAACAACACTACGAATCAACATACGCATATTATTACCAAATGACAACAAACAGACGAAGGGTAATTTTCTGTTTACGGGTCCATGGGCAAATATGTATCAACCCATCATTCTTCATACCTTCTGTGTGTGTCGGCAACGAAATTTACTTGGTAGTTGTTGGTATATTAGTCCTAATGTTCAAGAACATTACCGCGGTAATGTTCAAATTCGGCGAAATGTTCACGTGTAAACGCACGCTTAGGATAAAACAGCCCAATAGCAAAATGACCACAAATGGTTTCTCATAATCCGGAAATATCAGAATAGAGTGGGCTATTATTAAGGCTTTAAGTTTTTCAAACGCTGATTTATATCTCAGATCATGGATTTGTATTTTGAGGTTGTGTTCTTGCAATCTTTTAAAAATTTTGTCTAGGGATGAAATGTGTTCTTCAAGGCTAGTGGAAAAAAATAAGTATGTCGTCTAAATAGACGACACATATTTTATTGATGTAATCTCGCAAAATATCGTTCATCAACCTTTGAAAGGTTGCCGGGGTCATTTTTAAGGCCAAATAGCATCCTAACATATTCACATAGCCCTGCTGGAGTGACAAATGCTGTTTTTTCGATATCTTTCTCGGCTACCAATATCTGATGATATCCTTTTGCGAGGTCTACTGTGCTAAAATATTGAGCTTTACCCAACTTATCCAATGTGCTTTCTATACGAGTATTGGGAAGTGGAAGTGCAGTTACCTGATTCAACCTTCTGTAATCAACTACAATTCTGTATTTTTCTACTACAATTATTGGTGAACTATAGCGACTACTACTTTTTCTGATAATTCTCTGTCTTTCCATATCTTCCATTTGTCTACGGACTTCCATTTCATGTCTTGTAGGGTATCTGTATAGTTTAGAGTTAATTTGTTGATCGGTCTTAGTCTTAATCTCATGGACAATGGAATTTGTGTTTGTTAATTGATCACCTTCTTTGAAAATTAATTTATTATATTTTTTCAAAAGTTTTTCAATGGCATCTTTTTCAATTTGATTTAGAGTCATTTCCACAAGAGCGTATACTTTGTAACTTTTTAATGCACCATTTCTCAAAGAGTGGTGGGGGACTTTTAGTTACCTGCATTTTTCCTCTTTTTCGCATTGTATAAATTTGGTCATTCTAAGTTCAAGTAGGAGAGTGATAAGACGTCAAGTGAAATGAGTGCGATTTACAAAAAACGATTCGAAGCTGTGTTTTTAGTAAGTCATCCGAAAGGTCCAAAAATGACACCTGCATCGGCCGGAAAGTACCTGAAAGTTTCGACACAGTTTGTGAATAAGTGGATAAAGCGTTTTAAAGATACTGGAAATGTAGACGATCTACCTGGTAGGGGTAAAACCCGAAGCACGGCCGTAGCCAGGATCGGTCAGTTGGGGGTGCTGAGAAATGTTGTTGGGGTGCTCAATTTATAATAAAAAAAAACATGTCATGTCATAATTTATATTTATTTTTATTTATTTATTTAATATAAAGATTATTCCATTAGTGGTTATACTCGTAGTTATAATGTAAAACAAAATGATTAATTAAAAGAGTTGAAATTTTCGGGTTTTTTTTTCAGCAAATTTTCGCAAAATATCATCAGTATTAAGTCTCAATCTCTTGTTTTCAAAAGCAATAAATGCAAGATCGCGTAATCGTTGATCTGCCATAGACGAACGCCGAATTGCGTCTATTCTTGAAAGCGCAGAAAATGATGATTCGTTAATAGATGTGCTGCTTCCTAATGTCTCTATGCCTCAAAGAGCCGATAAGTTGTTCGGAAGGCGGTCTTAACGGGAAAAAGTATTTGCAAATTGCTTTTTTTTCTACCGAACCTATACTGTTTTGTTCGTTGTTTAAAAATGTCTTTACGACAGAGAGCTCTTCTGGTAATGGCAATTTTAATCCAAGTTCTGTTAATGGCTGCAAAGCATTGTAGTCAAAGTTATCTCCACGAAAGTCATTTGCAGCTTCGACAGCTTCAAGAATGTGACAATTTTGCTCAAATCGTACGTTCATTTCCAAAAGGAAGCAGTCAATAATTTTAAAATAAATGCGCTTTAAGGCTAAGTGATCATCCAGATCTCTTTCTCCTAGCGTAGCCAATATAATGGACTCGTTTAGGTGACAAGATCGACGTCGAATTCTGACTGGTCTTGGAGTCGGATGATATTCAATGGTATTGAGTTTTTCTTTTGCTTCGTTTAAAAATTTACCAAATGCTCCATTAGTCCGTAAATCCTCAACTGTTTTCTTCACCGCCTGAATAATTGGCATTGCTCTACGATACCCAACGTCACGTGACTGCAAAATTTTGTTTGCTGGTTCTATAATTCCAACAATTTGCATAGGAAACCGAGCAAAAATATGAATTTTTCCTTCACCATATAATCAAGCAATCCAGCAGCTAAGCACACATCATCAGCACTAAGGTTGTGTCCGGTACCTTCCTTCACTCTTACTAAGGACTCTAATAGTTGATCGAAGTTGTTTTTTATTGCAACTATTGCTTTATAGTGTCCCGACCAACGTTGCTCTATGAGTAGAGGAATATTGGTGCCTTCGTAGAATTTGCGTACTTTGAAGCGGCTAAAAAAATCGTGAATTTTTTTGACATGATCGAAGAAAATCTTGGAATTGTAATCTTTCTTTACGATTTCGGCCACAACGAGATGAAGTCGATGATTTACGCAATGAACATATGGTATTTTGCGATTGAAATGAGTTTGCATCAAGGATTGCATTCCACCCCATCTACCGCTCATTACAGTCGCGCCATCATAACATTGACTCAAAATTTTATCGCAGTCGACGCCCAGTTCTTGAAGCCGATCGATAGTGAGTTTACACAATCCTTTGGCTGTTATGTCCTCAGCCTTTTCGAATGACATCAATGTTTCGGTTGGTTTTCCTTCAACAATATGTCGGAATGCAATTGAAAAAATCTCGTCTCCACTTCGATCTGTTGTACCATCTGCCAATAATGTTAAATAAGAAGACTCATTTAGCTCTTTGACAATTATTTCACGCAGGCTATTCGCAATAGTGTTGATTAATTCATTTTGAACTTGCGGCGATGTATACAAGGCATTTTTCGGCATTGCTTCTTGGCATTTTCTTAGGTATTCATCTTTTTCGAGCATGTGCTTGAAAAAATTTTGAAACAGTCCTGATTCTTCATTTTCTTCATCATTCCAATTGCCGCGAAAAGGCATCTCGTTCTTGGCTAAAAACAAAATTGTTGAAATAATCTCTTTGACATAATATTGCCGTTTCATAAGAACGTTGTTATTAACAAGGCTTGAAATTTCTTTATCATTAGCCACTCTCAAAGAATGTTCTTTCCAGGAAAGCATAGCAGACAGATGTGAACTACTTCAATCGTGCTTCTTTAAACCTTTTCCTGTAGCAAGAGCCGCTGACCAATTGTTGTATCCAGTTGTGCAAAAAATGTCACTAGCGTTTATAGCCCCAAATTCACGGCATGGGAAACAGTACACAGCATCTTTCAATTTAGAATATTCGAGCCAATCAAATGTTTTGAGCCAACTAGTTTGAAATGATCTGTCATCAATTTGTTTTGGAAATGTGTAACCTTCAAATCGTTGCTTGGCCCTTTCCGATCCTTTTGCTGTAATATCCGGCGGTACAACGCTACAAACTTTGGCCGGTATGTTTGAAAATGGCGGTTCAACATTACTACTACCTTTAATAAAAAATAACACATTTAGAATGTTATTATTTTTAGAGTAAAACCGAAACTTACGGCTCAATGGTGCTGAAATAGGAATTGATGCAGGCGTTATCGTTGAAGATGATGAAGTGGTTGCTACGACCTTAGTTGTTGCTGGTTTTAGTATTGGCAGATTAGTATTGGAAGAATTAACGCTTTTGGCGCCTGGAGAAATAAAATCCAGACTTATTAGCAATCTTAAAATCAACTGCTAACGTTATTATCGTAAAATCGTCCATTGCAAGTGAGGGGTTTGTTCCAAAAACCGCACTTGTCCCAAATTAACAAATAAGAGGTTCGAATTCATGCGAAAATATTTTCTAAACAAGCTGTAAAAGCATATTTGAGCGTTTCTAAAATTTTCACATTTGGACAAGTGTTGTTTTTGTTATCAACTCTCTTTGTCTTTTTATAATTTCCTTACCGAAGAAAGAATCCAGTTTTTTTTGTTTAATCGGCTGGTTTTCTTTGCAGGGACGTTTACTCATATTTGTTGTGTCACCGTTTACTTAAATACGAGAAACTATAATGTTATAATTACGTTGTGCCTATTTCACAATTTAAAGAACACTACTCAATTTGTAATTGCACCAAATCGTTCTTATCACGAACTAAATCTGTACGTAGCATAGCCAACGCAATTTACTTGCAACGCGACGTATTCTTTCTAGTTAGAAAGGGTACATCTGTACAATATTTGTCATAATCGTATACAAAAACGCAGAAGTACTTTTCTTGAAATATATGAGAAGTTGGACTTCACAGCGAAATGTTTACCCAAAAGTAGTATATGTACATATGTACTATGTATTTCTACGCAATATGTATATTTTAAAATTGAAAACTGAAATAAACCACCGTTTTACAGTGCGTAACTTAAAGTTTGTGTTCAATAATATTTGATGTCAGTTTTTGGGTGGTCGGAGAAAATCTGGGGGTGCTCGGAGAAAACTTGGGGGTGCTGAGCTATCCTCAGCACGGGTCTGGCTACGGCCATAACCCGAAGCACTTCAAAAACCCAGGATAAGGCCATCATTGATATTTTTAGGAAAAATCTGTCCGTTTCTACCTTAGTGCAAGCAAAGGAAATGTTATCGAAGAAGAATATTTACGTGTCCTTGAATACGATTCGGCGAAGATTACAAGAGGAAAACATCAAAACCAGGTATGCCTTGATGAAACCATTACTTATCGAAAACCAGAAGCGAAGACGTGTAGAGTGGGCTAAGGAAAACATCGATCGTGATTGGGACAACGTGATCTTTACGGATGAATCAAGTTTTGCTGTAAATACGTTCAGGAGACGAGTGTGGTCACAAAAAGGAGAAGCTGTCGTGAACCGAACCGTTAAACACCCTGTGAAGGTCCATGTTTATGGATGCTTTTCTGCACGCGGTTTCGGAAAATTAATAACGTTTACCGGAATTCTTACTGCTGAAAGGATGATCATTTTGTACAAGAAAGGATTATTGAAGTCTGCTAGGATGCTATATGGCAACGACAACACCGATTGGTTTCTACAAGAAGATAACGATCCGAAACATAGAAGTACTTGATTGGCCTTCGCAATCGCCGGATGCCAATCCTATTGAAAATGTTTGGGGATTAATGAAGCAGAAGCTTCAAGGAAAGCAAATAAAAGGAGAAGCACATTTAAGGCGAACGCTACAAAAAATTTGGAAGAACTTATCGACAGACTACGCGGAAAAATTGGCCGAAAGTTGTCACCGAAGATGCCAGTCAATAATCAATAGTGACGGCGATTGGACCATGTATTAAATATAATTGCGAAAATGTATTTTGTATTTACTTTCAATAAAAAATAAAATTTCTTACTTGTAACATTTTTTTTTTATTTTGTGAGGTATACGGTCTTGTGGAAATGACTGTAAATGATCAGTTTTAATATCGCTAATCTCACTTGTTCAAAGCACATTTACTTCTTGAAGTGACTAACTAACTAAAAATGGAAGTTGTGTACCATTCAACAATACCAGATCCTGATTAAAAATGTCAATTAATTTGACATTTTTCAATCTCAATCTCTCAATCTTTGTCCATCTCATCCTTGCATTATTAGGCTGGTTAAATTGCTTGGGACATTTCGTTTTCACTTGTTCGGTTTTACGAGTAATGTCAGCTAAACCTTTTATTGTGCTTATTGCTATTGGTTTCTTATTAATTTTTTCATAAAGGCTAGAAGAAACTGAATTCGAATTCAAAAGACTTATTGTAGATCCGGTATCTACTATTGCAATGTAATCAAAATTATTCAAAGTCAAAGCTATACAAATTTTGTTGTTCTCCGAGGCTAATTGATAAAAAACTCATGACTCTCAATTTGATTAACATTATGACTAGTTAAGTAATCTGTTTCCATATGTTCAATAGTTTGTCGCCCTAATCCATTTTCAACAGGTTTTCAGTAACTATTGTTTGGATGCAAAAATTGTTGGGAACAATTTGACTGATTCTGTTTGCATCGACCCGATTCATTTCGTCTATATTGTACAGTATCAGTCCGTCTTACCTGCTCTAATCGAGATTGATTGTATTGAAAAGTATCGTTATTTTGTTTGTATTACCTTGAGTTGGAAGCAAGAGACTTACAATAAGCCTTATCGATTTTCAAATTGAACTCATCTTGTCCCACATACTTATGTAAGATGGCTGGTTTCAGCAATTCCTTGCACTGTTGCCAGGTTCCAGGTGGTTCTGCTAAAAGGAAATTTTTGGCTTCTCCGGTAATCTTCTGATTGCAAATTACGCCAAACGCCTCTTCCGATAGATTTCCGTACTCCGCTAATACCTGGTCAATTGTTGCGATGAAAGAATGTAATGTACCAGCATCTCCTTTGAATGGTTCGATGTATCGGATTCGCCTTTCTACCCTCGTTGAGAAGTTTTCCTCCTGATTTTGTCGATGAAGAATCTCAGTCAACGCTGCTATACACTGTTCCATATGGTTGGCCATCCTTCTATTTCGATTAAGTGTCTTCTTGCTGTTCTTCGGTGCTCCAGCTTGTTTCTTCGTGCCGTGGTAAATTTTTCTTCACAGCACTTCGTTTGCCACTAGTTTTAAGCACTTTCCTCTTTTGAGGAACTCCGACTGCGCCAGTAATATATTTTTAAAGGCTTTTAGGCCTGAGTAGAAGAAGAGCTCCGTTATTGTAAAAAAGAGATTATTAAGTCAACTTGTTATACAAACGGCTTCTTAACAACTAACTTAACTAGCTCGTTTTCGTCTTATGGGAAGTCGAAAACAAGTTTGTAACCACAGTCTACGATTCTTTAGTAAATTCATCCATCAAATAATATAGAATATATTACTCGCGTTGCTCGCTTTCCATTTAGTCTCCCAAGCTCCCGTTTGTCACAGCATTCATCGCAGAAGTAGACCGGGTCCTTTCGCGCTATAGTCTACTTCGTTCTCCGGAAGTCATGGCTACATGAGTAGTTGCAGATTTTGACCTCCGCATTTTCCAAATTTTGATAAATTCAATTCTCTAATTAATTTAACATATCATCAAATTGATGATAACTTACATTTAAATTTCCGTTGCTACTAGCTGTTGCGAAAAAAAAGTATCTTCAATTGGCAATAAACTTTATTATTATATGAACGTTATTATTAAATAAAATTTAGCACGTTCTCTACTTCGTAGTTGACGTAGTTAGAATGGGTTAGTTAGTTAATTGATTTTGAGAATGGTCAACATCCTCCTGAATGAGTGCCAACCTCCCGTATAAACTTGTCATATAGGAAACTCACTTTTAATGCAAATGGTCGTTGCCAATTAGTACTTTTGGTATCACCACTAGGTCTGTACAAGTCTACGGTATATACGCTTCGGACTCCGGGCCGAAACGAAACTTCGGCCTCGTTTCAATTTCAGATAATACGGAAAATTGAGCCGCACCGAAAATGCAAAACAATAACGCATTTTCGTCATCTGAATCACACCACGCCACTTTTTGTTGGGTACTAAGTATCGTCCTACTGGTCCTATGCGGTGCGTGCATGATAGCTGTAGACATTTTATCGGCTCGTTTTGCCAATTTTGTACGTTTCGATGTTAATTTTTTTTTATTATTGCCTGCGGTCACATTTTGGAGCGCTTCGGTTATTCAGCAATTGAAATGCATGTAAACGGAAAAAATCTTTGAATGCAGGCATTATGAGTAACGGAGTAATTTAGTTTTGCATTTAACAAAAAGCACTCCAAATTTTCTCGTGTCGTCAACTCGATGCACAAACGTAGCAAAAATATGTAGACAGGCAAAAGGAACGTTAATTGCTTCTCTTTCCATTTGCCGGTTTAAAAATTGCGAACCATTGGGAAGGCACTATGATTGAGGATTTAATTTTTTGTAAAATTTTCCAAAAGCAGCCTTGTTCCACACGGCGAGTACACAAGAAACGCACTTGCTTCTGGCTTTTTTCCTAGATGCAAACAAATCAACCTTGATCGTTCAAACGACACGACTACCGCCAACTAAACTCATGTAGTAAGCACTTGAACTTATTTCATTGAAGACACTCTCAAAGCATCTTTTTTTCTCATTAGTTGCACACTTGCACGGTTACACTTGAAAATTAACAACAACTTACAATAGCATTGCAACAATTATTTTATGCATTTTTTGTGAGGTTTTAACACTTAACTCTCAATTGAAACAAATGAAAATGGGGCAACCGACAACAAGTGGATCGTTTGGCATTGAGGGTGGTACAGGTGAAATTTATTTTTATTTAGTGACACTTTTTCTAATGACGTCACGGGAAGAATCGTATCATTCGTACTTGGGGTCGTTCAGACGATATAATAGATATGTATATTATATCATATATACTTGCTTATGGTACATATGTACGTAATATTATGAGAATATTTTCTTTCGATTTCCGTAATGATTTCGTACGATATTTGAATCAACACGCGGATTCTAGTCGAATTAAAACGAGAAAGCATCTTGGGCGACCGTCTAAAATCGACTGAGATCTTAGTTGAATAAAGAAATTTGCTATTAAGCGAACTTGTTTATCAACAAACACAAATTCTCGTATGTGTACACTATATGTATGTAGATTATTATGTAATTACGAGTATGTAGATTATTTTGTAATTAAACAAAATCACTGACAATAATAATATTAGTGTGTAAATATAGTATACGGCCACTTTATAGGGTGTACCAAGATGTACGAACTTTCCAACTTTTAATTTACAGTCAAACCTGATCTTGATATGCCAAGCGATCGATCGATCGCGTTCCGGCGTGAAAATGTAATCACTATCACTCCACTGAAAAAAAAAACCGTTCCTGTTGCACACTCACGTTTGTTTCGCTCGCTAACTCGCGTCTCGAATGCTGTGTTTTGCTAGACAGCGGCTGGGCGATTTGCGTCTGCGGCTCGAGAGCAATTGATTCATCATTCAATGTCGGGGTTTTGTATGAAAATAGTACTAGTATGTTGGGCAGGTTGTCTATGCAATCAAGGATTTTTATTTATATGTACGTGAGGAGAATGGATGGAAAGAGACGAATGTACTGTAGATGTAGAGTCCTTCGGTGGCAGCAAGGACATTCGAGAAAGGATATTTTTGGCAGTGAAGCAATATATGGGGAATATGGGTGTCATATGAACCGGGATGAAGAGGCGAGTATCCAGGAGTAGTGCAGATGGCATTCCGGATCCTACGGTGGCGACAAGGATATTCGAAAAAGGATACTTTTGGCAGTGAAGCGAAATACGGTCAATATGGGTGTCATATGAATCGGGGTTGACACCCGAATATCCAGGAGTAGTACGGATGGCATTTCGAGTCCTTCGGTGGCGAAAAGGACATTCAAGAAAGTCAAGTGAAATATGGGCAATATGGGTGTCATATGAACCGGGGTGAGGAGGCGAATGCCTAGGAGTACTATGGATGGCATTCCGGATCCTTCGGTGGTGACAAGAATATTCGAAAAAGGATACTTTTGGCAGTGAAGCGAAATACGGTCAATATGGGTGTCATATGAATCGGGGTGGACAACCAGGCTAAATGCGCATACGGCATGCTATCCAAAATCTGACAGAAAATTATCTCAGCATCAAGACCAAGCTGGGCCTGTTTCGCTCCCTGGTACTGTCAGTGCTTTTGTATGGAAGCAGTTAATGGAAAGTTTCTGTTAGGGTTACCAGAAAGCCGCAACTTTTCGTCGAATTATAAAAATTTTAGGGCCGAAACAATATCGAATGAAGAGCTAAGTCGACGTACGGGGTCAGATGCCAATCGACAAATTGATTCGCAGGCGAAAATGGCAGTGGATAGCTAACACATTGCGGAAGGATGCCATGGAATGGAACTCCGTTCCCAACCCAGGCCGACCAAGAGAGGATTGAAATCACATGGCGTTGATCTATGGCAAAAGAGTGTATGGCGCTGGGTAAGTCGAGTTCCTGAAAAGAATCAGGAACATGATTTACATTTAGTGAGTGACAGCACGCATCAGAGAAAGCAAATTCTGAAGAGATTTCCTTCAGAAAAATTGGTAAGATTTCTTAGATTTTGTCAAGGTATATTCGGACGCTCTCCAAAATTGCCATATGTAATAAATTATAATTAAATGCAATATTAACTATTTGTAAAATAAAAAACCAATTATGTAATCACAGTGAAGTATCAAGTAAATAAAACTATTTTCTAGAGCGACTGACTTGTACCTCTATATTCGCAAATTGTAATAATTGCAAAATAATTTATTTAAAATTAAACTTTACTCCAATAGGAATATTTCCGAACTTCTAAATGAGGCAGAATCTACAACAAATATTCCAACATGAAATCTGCTGAAAAGCCTCTGTTAAAGGACTTCAAAAAAATCGGCAATGACGAGACATTTAATGTTAGACAAGAGGCAATCGGTACATTAATGAAACGTAAATTAAGTAGATCAAAAATTAATCCATTTCAAAATTGCAGACGCTGAAATAGTAAAACGGTCGTTAATGTAATATAAAGGGCAATGTAAATGTATTTTGTGAAGTTTACTTTAAAATATAAAGGTGGAATCAGACACACTGGAGAATTTGCCATTTTGATTACTACGCTAACTTACATACCCGGTTAGCGTAGATATCAAAATGAAAATATTTTCTACACTAAGAGCGCGTTGACATGATCAAACTACGATTTGTCAAACTAGCATTTGATGAAAAGTTGAGCACCGTCCAACTAGGGTTTGACAGAAGCACAAGACATCAAACCAGTTTGACAAGGGGTTGACACGTTCAAGTAGGTGGTTTGTCAAACCGTAGTTTGATCGTGTCAACGCGCTCTAAAGGATTCCATTTGTCAAAATTTTTAAGTAAAAAATGGATAATATGTTATATAATTCATCAGCATAGAAATCTGGCATGCAAATGACAAATTTACCAGTGTGTCTGATTCCACCTTAAGAAACTTACACATCTGGAAATGGAATTAAATAATAATAGTACATAAAACGCCACCAAATATAAAATTGTTCTCAAAAGATTGTCGTAAGCTTTATATTATATTATTTATTTATTTATTTATTTATTTATTTATTTATTTATTTATTTATTTATTTATTTATTTATTTATTTATTTACTTATTTATTTATTTATTTATTTATTTATTTATTTATTTATTTATTTATTTATTTATTTATTTATTTATTTATTTATTTATTTATTTATTTATTTATTTATTTATTTATTTATTTATTTATTTATTTATTTATTTATTTATTTATTTATTTATTTATTTATTTATTTATTTATTTATTTATTTATTTATTTATTTATTTATTTATTTATTTATTTATTTATTTATTTATTTATTTATTTATTTATTTATTTATTTATTTATTTATTTATTTATTTATTTATTTATTTATTTATTTATTTATTTATTTATTTATTTATTTATTTATTTATTTATTTATTTATTTATTTATTTATTTATTTATTTATTTATTTATTTATTTATTTATTTATTTATTTATTTATTTATTTATTTATTTATTTATTTATTTATTTATTTATTTATTTATTTATTTATTTATTTATTTATTTATTTATTTATTTATTTATTTATTTATTTATTTATTTATTTATTTATTTATTTATTTATTTATTTATTTATTTATTTATTTATTTATTTATTTATTTATTTATTTATTTATTTATTTATTTATTTATTTATTTATTTATTTATTTATTTATTTATTTATTTATTTATTTATTTATTTATTTATTTATTTATTTATTTATTTATTTATTTATTTATTTATTTATTTATTTATTTATTTATTTATTTATTTATTTATTTATTTATTTATTTATTTATTTATTTATTTATTTATTTATTTATTTATTTATTTATTTATTTATTTATTTATTTATTTATTTATTTATTTATTTATTTATTTATTTATTTATTTATTTATTTATTTATTTATTTATTTATTTATTTATTTATTTATTTATTTATTTATTTATTTATTTATTTATTTATTTATTTATTTATTTATTTATTTATTTATTTATTTATTTATTTATTTATTTATTTATTTATTTATTTATTTATTTATTTATTTATTTATTTATTTATTTATTTATTTATTTATTTATTTATTTATTTATTTATTTATTTATTTATTTATTTATTTATTTATTTATTTATTTATTTATTTATTTATTTATTTATTTATTTATTTATTTATTTATTTATTTATTTATTTATTTATTTATTTATTTATTTATTTATTTATTTATTTATTTATTTATTTATTTATTAATTATTTAAAATATTCAGATTGCTTTTGCGAATTACAATAATTAATTAGAAAAACAGAAATAATATTTATATGTAATATTAATAAGCATTTTTTTAATTATTTTATTAATTAATAATAGTAATATTTATATTAATATAAATATACTATTAATTAATTAAAATAGAAGAAAAGAAAATTAAACAAATTCGAGTTGAATCAAATTTTAACTTTGGCCATATTTAATAACTTAATAATAGATTTAATGCTAGAGGCATCAGAAAGCTCCCCAAGTAGCGGCGTGATGTTATTCGGCAGGCTGAATTTTGTTTTAAGTGTATTAATGAAACTGCATTCGTTGAGAAGGTGGACTACTGAAATAGGTGAGCCATTATTACATAAATTACTATGAGTTGCGAACGTGTGTCCAATGCACAATCTGCTACAAGCCGTAATCTTATATTAAACATATAATTGTAATACAAAAGTGTAATTTGAAAGCCTAAAAAAATTACATTTTACGATATGATAAAATTACTATTTTCACATCTGTTCATTTGCAACTTTTTTTTTTCCTAAATTAATGGAACTAGAAATAAAAACTTGAGCAAAAATGGCGTAATGTACAATTGAATTTAAAAGCCTGTTCTAATTTTTTTATTTACATAAAAAGAACTTAGCTATTTTATTTAGTACCAATTTTATTTAATTTTTTTCCGAAATTCAATGGAACTCCAGAAAAAAGGCCTTTCAATAAAATGACACAAAATTGGTTTCAAAAGCCTACTGGAGGTGTTATATTTATGTTATAAGTTGTGTTGAATTCACTCACCGAGCTCTACATTCGAAATTAGAAGTTGAGAAACATTGTTCAATTGTATGGTATTAATTAAATAAAAAAAGTCCTGCCTATATACCAATGTTTTCTTTTTTATCGAATATAGATATAATCCCGATGAAACATTTTCATATATTTTATGATTAATATGAGTAAACCAATAATCTTGTTCATAAAGTGAATGAAAGAGTATTTTTCCTGTTCTATTCAGAAATAATCATTGTGGAAAAGGGCCTCGAAGAAAGAGAAATATCGGCATTGATTGAGAAAGCTAAAAGGATAGCGCTGCATTTCATGCTTACGCGAATGCCAAAAAAAGGAAGGCATCGAATCCTCGAAACGGATTATAAATTCAATGCCAACGAGGTGGAATTCGACATACTTTATGTTAAAAGGGCTATATGAATTGCAGATCCCTCTAAGGACCGCCATTGCCCATCTCAATGTCGAACTTCTTGTGGTAAGCCCATCGGAATGGAAGCTTATTGGTGAAGTGTGTAAAATTTTAAGACGTTTTCCCGATTTCACCCTAAATCTGAGCTCTCAGAAATTTCCGACAGCATCTGGACTAATTCCAATGATCAATGGCCTAATGGATGTGGTGGAAAATTTCTTAAAGGACAATGAATACCGTGACTATTCAACATCTGCTAAGAGACGTGTTCAAATTTTTATTAACGAGCTTAAACGGCCGGAGCGATTTGGAGGGATAGAACGTAGTACTACCTTAGGAGTATCTACGTTTTTGTACCCTAAGTTTAAAATGATGGGGTTTACGGATAGAACATTGGCGGAAGAAGCCAAAAAACGGACGAAAGAACTTCTAGTTTTAAAAATGCGTAAACAAGAAGACCAGCCGGAAGATTCTCCACAACCCGAACAGGATGTAGACAAAATGTCTATTTGGCATACTTTTCTAAATTCAGCAAAGCGCAGTAGTCAATCTTCGCGTAAGTTATTGTACAATAGTTTAGTCGTATTTTATTTCAATAACTTCATTCAAATTTCCTGTTCATACAGGTGGAAAAGAAGCGAAGGCGATCATTAAGCTGCAACGGTACATCGAGGATGGACGCACCCCTCTGGGTGAAAACCCTATTCATTGGTGGTTGCAAAAATAAAGTTTTTTATCCCTACTTATACAAAGTAGTGGAAGAAAATTTGTGTGTTGTCGCAACTTTTTTCAAAAGCGGGCATGATTCTCTCTAGAAGAAGGTGTCAGCTATCTATTGTAAAGGCGCAAATGCTTTTATTTCTAAACTCAAATGAGAGAATTTTGACAGAAAATGTTTAATTTCCACTATTTTATACTAAATATAAGTCAGTATAATTGTTTTTTTGTTTTCGGTATTTCACACTAATTGACGAAATTCTGACTGAAAATGCCTAATTTTTATTGATTTGTTTTATTTTACTTTCTTTACTATTTTTTTTATTAAAATTTCGTGTTTCATTTGATACGTTTATCTGCATGTTTGATTGAAGCACCTTTTCACCCTATTTGCACCGTATTCTTCAATATATTATCTAGATTTCTAGAAATCTTCAAATTAACGCTAATATGTTCGACAGGGTCGTTCTGTGGTCACCATATATGTATGTATGTAAGTTTGCAATTTCAATTCAAAAGAAGAAGAAGCGAGTTTTGCTGCGCCATGCTACTCTAAAATGTGCTAAACAGTTAACAAAGCTAAATAAGCAAAACAATATGCTTACTGTGCATCTGAAAAAACACAAACTAGAGAATAAGTAAATAAGCATAATAATTGTAGAAGGCAGAGGGCAGTGATACTACACACCCCTCTCCTTACAATAAAAAAAGCGATACTCAAACAAATTCGGGCCAAAGATTGAAATCTTGCGGACAATTTGTAGCCAGTTAATCTTTTTGAAACCACAATCCACTTTTTGCTCTCATTTTATTCATCCTTGAATTCGAAATGTTATACATGGTGACTTTTTTTTATCCCAGATTGCTGAACACTTGGAATAAACATATACATATTTGATTGGTGAGATTATGCGTCATGCCGACGCCAAGGGTGGCTGCTTCAGATACTTAAGCCCGTATTCGATTTTCAGTTAAAAAAATTATTTTATTTTTCTACATAATCTCCCTTGACTTCAACACACTTGGTCCAGCGTTTCTGCAACATCAGAAACAAATTTCTTCAAGTTTGGGAACAGATGAAAGTCTGAACGTAACAAATCAGGAGAATGGACGATCAAATCACGCAGTTTTCCCATCGCCAACGCACACTTGTGCATAGGTGCGTTGTCCTGGTGAAAAATGATTGTTTTCTTCTTCGCGAATTGTGACATCCAGCTGGTCAAGAAGTTTGGAGTAATATTCGCCTATCGAGAAAAGTAAGATAAAACAGTAAAATCTTGATTGGCCACACATTATGATTTTATTTTTCGGAGTACATATATGTATGTCTAGTATTATAGATTACCGCAAAATTCTACCTGGTGTACTTTTTGAGTCACTGAGTTTTAATTAAAGTAAGGTCGGCGATTTCGCAAAGCTGCATTTGCTGCAGACGCCACCAGCAAGAAAAAATCAGGTTTTTTTTCTTTCAAAATATCTCCTAAATGAGTCTCTTAAAAAATTTGGTCTAAAGTACAATACATTATTTATTATGTAAGACTAAAACGAAACTTCTATCTGTTATATGTATGTACAATACATACTAACCAAGATATTAAGCTATTAAGGCTGATATTGCTTAACAGATATTTTAGCAGTTTCGCTCACAGCCACACTAAAAATGGGCCAAATTACAAAATGTCGATCACCTTAGACTTGAAATTACATTATCTTCATCTTTGATCTTATGAGTTTTTCATTTGGAGCATCCGTTTCAAATATTTGTGAGCTTGAAAATTTATAAAGTCCAATATTTCTCCTAAATCTCAAAAATTATCATTTTGCGACTATCGGTTTGGACTATACTGCTGCTGTGCCGTCCTATAAAATTTTTCGACCTGAGGCAACGGTTTAAAGTTGGATTGGAAAAAGGGATTAAAATTTTTTCCAGATCCTTCATAACTATTTCCTCTAAGGCCCAAGAATTGACTTAATTTTACTGACCCATATGCGCATGCAAAAACCATTGCACTTATCCGTTCCAATTCGCTTGTGTTTGCTTTGTGTTGCCTGTCATACATTTGCATGTCACTTAAGCGTGTTTTGCACTTACATATGCGTTTTGCACTTATAGAGACAATATTGTATGAAAAATACGTGAAAAATTACCGAGCTTTTGTATGTTGTGCAGTAATGCGGTTTTTGCACTTAAGCGTTTTGCATTTATCCGTTCTCTACTGTATTTTATATGTATGTAGGAAAGATACATTGCCAAAAGAAAACCAGGCCGAAGCTTCGCTTCTGTCCGAAGCGTATATACCCTAGACTTATACAGACCTAGTGGTGATACCAAAAGTACCAATTGGTAACGACCATCAACCACCACCACCACCATTATCAAAATCAATTAACTAACCCATTCTACAAATATTTGTCGAATTTTTCAAGTCGCTAGCTTCATTCTATCGAAAGTTATTTCTTATTTGAAGTCTCACTTGTAGAGGAGGTAGGGGTTCCTTGGGTCGGATCTTGCTCATTATTTCCACCAACAAATAAGATCATGCTTCAAACATTTAAACAAAATTTCAAGCCTCTAGCTTCACTCTATCGGAAGTTATCGCTTATTTGAAGTTTCACTTGTAGGGGAGGTAGGGGTTCCTTGGGTCGGATCTTGCTCATCATTGCTACCAACAAATAAAATCATGCTACAAACATTTATACAAAATTTCAAGTCTCTAGCTTCACTCCATCGAAAGTTATCGCTTATTTGAAGTTTCATTTGTAGGGGAGGTGGGGGTTCCTTAGGTTTGATCTAACCCATCTTAAATGCCAAACTTCAAACATTTGACCAAAACTTCAAGTCGCTGGCTTGATTCAGTCAAAAGTTATCGCTTATTGAAGTTGCATTTGTAGGGGAGGTAGGGGTTGCTTGGGTCGGATCTTACCCATTTTCAATACCAACCAAGTAGAGCCTACTAACAACATTTTGTCAAATTTTAAACTCGCTAGTGCCATTTTATCGAAAGTTGTCGTAATTAAAAGAATATTTAATTTTTTGAAATTTGTAGGGGAGGTAGGCGTTCCCTTGATCTGATTATGCCCAACTTACTAGAACTTAAGCATCTTCTTACTCCAGGGTTACATGCCAAAAATCAGGTGTCTACCTCAATTGGTTCAAGAGTTATAGACAAAAAACCCGAAAAGTAGGGTAGTACGGGGCTCTTTGTAAGAAAATTACCGTTAGTTTTCAGCTGATCGATTTTATTTTTTTAGGGGAGTAGAAGATTATCCTCATGGGCAATCTGTCAAAGCTAGAGCTTTTTATGTTTATTTAATCGGGAGTTATAGATACATTTAATTATTTTACTTATATAGGGGAGGTAGGCGTTCTCTTGGCCTGATCATACCCATTTTCAATACCAACCAAGTAGATTATACTTCCAACATTCGACCAATTTCAAGTCTCTAGCTTCATTCTATCGAAAGTTATCGTGCGAACGGACAGACTGACAGACAGACGGACAGACAGACAGACAGACATGGCTAAATCGAATCAGGAGGTGATCCTGATCATTTATATACATATATACATTGCTATACCTCCGGAGCCTCCTTTAAGGTGTTACATATTTTCGTCGTGACAAAAACAATATACCCTATACTAAAAGTCTAGTGTATAAACAACAAATTTGTAGCATGCTATCGTTTCCAGAGTGATAAAGCTGGGCATCCAACTCGAATACGACAACATCGATCATCAAGAAGAAGAACGTTGGCTTATGTCATTTGGTCATTTGTTTGTGTTTACTTGTGCGGTGCCATGAAATCGTTTTGTTTGTTTCGCTTATTCGCTTTGCTTGTTTGTTTTGCTTTTTTGTCCGCGAGTTCACTTATTGTTTGCTTGTTTGATCCGCGAGTTCACTTATTGTTGGTAAGTAGGATTAGGCAAAAAAAACAATAGTGTACTGCCAACAATTCAAATTGCCCCGCCCGCAAAAGCTTGGTTGACGTTTCATTTCCGTCCCAGACTTTTTCGACATAGTCCCCATAGACGTTATCACGTCAAAATATCATTAAATTTGTGGCATATTTAATAGATTGAGGTTTTCTCTTCACTGTTTAAAGTTTCCTCTAGGCGTAACTCCTTTTCTAAGCGTTGTATTCTGTCTTCATAATCTTTGTCTACCATAGGCTTGTAAGTACAGAATACTGCTTTTGTTTTAAAATAGTTATTGAATTTGTTGTAGTTTCTTCCACTTGTATAGGCTGATTTCCTTTGAAGGAACTTGTGGAAGTCAAAAAATATGTTTCGAATTCTTTGTGAGGAACGAGTTCAAGACCAATTTCATGCAATTCGACAGTGATGTCGTTTGCATTTAGTATACCAATCATTGTACTGCTCTCGTGCGATCTTAGCAATGCGTTTGCCAAGTAAACTTTATCTTTAAGTTCTTTCGCACGGCACACCGAATCTTGTTGTAAGTTAAGAGGAATGCTAACCGCCATTTTGCATCTAGGTGGTATTCGAATAGAGTTTTCTAGTTTAACCCTTTTTAATATTACCCCTTTTGGCTCTGGCGTATTTGTTAATTCCACAAAACTTTGTTCAAATTTGTTTATTTTTGTCGTTGGACAAAATGGTACACATATGTCAGGCTTGTTTTCCTCTGTGCAGAATCTTAGCTCACTGTTGGGTCCGTCGATACAACAATACTTTGATAAAAAGTCATTGCCTATCAACCCATCTTCCGGAATAAAAGCTTCTTTACCAACTACTTGAAAGTTACACTCAAAGTCACTATCAAGAGTGAATGTTCCTTTACAACTGCCAATCGTTTCGCCTTTACCGAAGGCGGTGCTAAGTGTTGTAGTTGGGGCTTCTATTTCAGTCCCATCATTTATTATTTCACTTTTCAGGAGACTGACTTCAGCTCCTGTATCCCCTACTAATTTGACTGTGGGACTAGATGCAATATTTAGTGGTAATTTTACAAGGGGACATTATTTTTAAGATATTTTTCACAAAATGGTAATAAATGATTTTTAGGGTTTTTGAAAATTTGACTGGAAAGATTGTCACTTGTATCATGATTACTACTATTACTACTACCATTATTCTTTTCTTCCCCCAGAAACATTGATGTTTCTAGCGTGGCTGTCGATCGGGGGATATTTTGACCGACGCCTATTCGTTTCCCTGAATATTACAGCTCCTTAACCATTTCTTTTTAAATGCACAATTTTCAGTGCTATGTCCTTTTCGACCACAGAATTCACACTTAGGAAGTTCAGTGTTTACACTACTGTCATTGTTGTAATTTTGGCCGGTAACTCGTTTCCGATGGCATATGTTAATATCATGCCCATATTTCTTGCATTCAATGCAATGAGGTGTGTTTTTCCTTTTTAAACACTCATCATATGTGTGACCAGAATAATTAAAAATGAAACCGGAAAATAGAGGGCTACGCCCGCAATCCGAGGGTTTTGTAGTGTCCCATGCCAATAGGAGATGAACTGTCCTACTTTTGGAGATGCTTAACCATTCATGTTAAGACAATATTGCAAATTGTAAGTTTGCATAAAAAATATTGAAAATAAATTGTTTGAATAATTATAGAGAATAGAGTCAGCCACGAGCATACCCCCCTCCCTCCTTTCCCCCTTCCCCTCCTACCACCTCTCCTACCAATCATTACCCTTTTGAAAATGGTTAACTCCAATTCGCTCTACGGAAAACAATATGCAAGTATGTTGTACTCGTAGTACTAGTATGTAGTACAAGAGACCTGTTATGTGCATTTTTTGTATGGATGATATCAAAATGACCAAATCTAAATGAATGTACTACTATTAAATATTACGTGATTATTACGAAATTTGGAGATATTATTGCACATGGTGTTGATTATCGTCGGCCATCAATATTTTCGACCTCGGATGAGTTTGAAAAATGCAGGGGTGTGCTAACTGTAACTATAGAAATATACTATTATTAACCTATTTTGAGAAGATATCAAAATTCCAATTTTTTTTTGTTTTCTGTGCTAGTTGAAAGCCATCTTCCTGTATGTTTTCATATTTCTAAGTGTAACGGTCTCGAAATGGTAAGGGGGGTGGGACAAATTACAATATGATCTCATATTTTCCCCTCTGCCTCTTTTCCCCTTTCTTCGAATTTGATGAAGTCGCCAAAAATGGAATGTACTCTGTAGTACCTTTCTCATGATACCCCACTTGCCTATATCAGATGAAAAAAAGTGTTGACCTTAATTTCCCCTCTATGGGAACCTCCCTTAAAGCAGCAACCCACCTACCTCCCCTCTTAAACTTCTCTACCCTACCACTCCTATACCACCAATCTCCACCCTTTCAGAAATGGTTAACTCCAATTCACTTTACGAAAAACAATAAACAATATTCAAGTATACAGTAATAGTACTCGTACGAGTATGTTATGTGCATTTTTTGTATGAATGGCATCAAAATCTCAAAATTTAAATGAATGTACTATTATTAAATATTATGTGATTGTTATGAAACTTAAAGGTATTATTGCCTATGATGTTGGTTATCATTGGCCATCAATATTTTTGACATCGGATGCGCGTAAGGGGTGCAGGGGTGTGCTAACTGCAACTATAGAAATGTACTATTATTAACCTTTTCTGATAAAATTTCAAAATTCTAGAAATCTAGGTTTTCTACGCTAGTAAAATGGCGCTTTTCTGCAAATTTTCATATTTCTAAGTATAACGGTCTCGAAATGCAAGGGGGGGGGGGGACAAACTCGGATGACATATTTTCCCCTCTCCCTCTTTTCCCGTTTCTTCGAATTTGAAAAAAATTCCAAAAATGGAATGTACTCGACGGTACCTTTCTTATGATACCCCACTTGCCTGTACCAAACGAAAAAAAAATTTCGACCTTCATTTCCCCTCTATGGGGACCTCCCCTTAAAGTTGACCTATTACGACGATTCGCTTTCTCCGGCGAATTATAGTAATTCTACGCATTCCTAGAAAATTTCATGTATGTAGCTTCAGCCGTTCCTGAGATATTCCATGGACAGACGGACAGACGGACAGACAGACATTTGACCGATTTCATAAGGGTTTTGTATTTACTACAAAACCCTAAAAACTACATTTTATTCTCGAGATAGCCCCGGATTACAATACTTCTGGGTAGAGATTGGTTGTGACGATTAAATGATTTAGATGGTGATTGGAATTGCGATTATGGCGGCACAAATGTATTCTTTTCAGTTTGTTGCATGTTCGGGTGCATTTTATCATTTACAGATTGTTGAATTGCCTAAAGAATAACATGCGTAATTATTGTAACTGCCTAAATCGGTTTTCGGTTCGGGCATATTCGTTGGGTTATAAGAAGGAAGGTTTGAAGGTTGGGATGGGATGTTGAGCCGATTGAGTAAAATGAGTGTTGTACATTAGATTATAGAGATGAGGTTGTTGGGAATACACAGAGCCTTGCTGTAGTCTTTCCATATCTAATGCCTTTTTAATTAACTCTTGTAAAGAGCTTTCGTTTAACGCAAGTAGGTACGTGCATAAGTGTCACCATACATTGTCGAACTCGAACTCGAGCACGAACCTAGTACAAGTGGACCGGTTTTCTTCACACCTATATGAAGTGTATGTGTGTGTCAGAGGAAATTTGTACCAGGTTCGTGCTCGAGTTCGAGTTCGACAGTATATGGTGACACTAAGTGAGGGTTACACGCTCCACATTTTACTGCGGTCATTGCAAAATCTTCCAATTGTTGCTTTATATTGTTAAAAGACGTGTCACCGTACTTAACATGCGCTGCCTCTTTGCACTCGCTTAACAGTTTTTGAACCCGCATCGCGAATGCGGCGAAGGGTTCAAGAGGCAGCTGTTTGCTGTTAATCAGTTTGTTTATCAAATCGCCGTAAGTCTCTCTTGGAAGATAAGTTCGATAAAACAGATCTTGGAAATCTTCAAGATGAGTACTTCACTGGTCGAAAATAACTGATACGCCTCCCCACGTAATCGCGTTCCATCTATTTTATTAAAAATTTCTTTTTCCGTTTTATCCAGACATTCAATAACTTGGGTGCAGCGACCCAAGAATGTTTGTAGTTCTGAAACTATTTTTGGGTGCTGCTCGCCAGAAAAAATGGGGACTAACAGAGTCGTCAATTTCACAACTTTTTTAAAATTTACCGACATTTTTGAATTGTCTAACTCTAAACTATTAACTTTTTCTGATTCGAAAAGTGCCGATTCCTCTGCCGATGTTTCTTTCCAATTAACTTCAAAATCTTCGTTAATTAAAACTGGCAGACTATTTAAAACTCGGGGGTTTTCTGTTATATTTTATTTAGAGTACGATGTCCGACAAATTCATGCAGTTTGGCCTTAAAATCATGACTTTGCTTTTTAAATGTTTTTAAGAAATCCTTTCTTTGTTTGGCTTGTCTTAATAAGCAATTAACAGTTTTTAAGTCGGCCTGCGTGAATTCGTCAGACTCACTTACTTTACTTAATACTAATTGAAGAAACTCACTTGTAGTAGCTTCTACTTTTTTTATTACCTGGCGACTTCGTAAATTCAAGAAGTTGTCCGATGTTGATGGTTGTTGCGCTGTGAGTATAGATGTTCTGGATTCACTTCTTCCACTCGTAGCTTCAAGTTCAGATGCTGCTGGCGTAAATGATCCAAATGTTTTCCTATCAGCAGAAGTAACAGCGGCTGTCAAATAATCTGCGGTGGATTGACTTGAAGTTGTAAACGTATTGCGCGTTTCAAATGTTGAGTCTTCGTTGGGCGAATTGCTATATTCGGTGGGTGGGTCTGGTGTTCGGGTTTTCAGCGGCATCAACTTATGCTTTTGTTTTGTACTTTTAATTGTCACTTATGATTCTATTTTCTTGAACTGTTTATTTTCGCTTTTGTTTCTATTTCCTTGAACTTTTTATTTTTACTTCAGTTTTTATTTTCTTGGACTGTTTATTTTCACTTCTGTTTTTATTTTATTTTTTAACTTTATATATTTCCACTTCCAACTTTTACTTCCGTTTCTTTCAACTTATGGTTCCAACATTTGTGTGTTCGAACAATCACAGGTGTTTGTATCGAGTGTTTAAAGGTTCGTGTGTAGTAACTTAGGTTTTTCAAGTTCTGGACTTCCTAATTTTTACTTGGTTGTAAAAAACTCCGGGCTGATTTTAGTAAATTTATTTTAAGACTGAATCGAACAACAAATAATTTACACGGCATTTATATTTTACGATGGCGACTGTTACCTTCGATGGTTTTATCCCATGGCTGACGATGCTTGTGATATTGATGGTGTTGCCAGAGGTGTCGGTATTGGCTTTGGCGTTAACATCCCGCCCCCGTGAATCCTAACAGACTAGAGGATTCATCATATAACAAAGCGGCTAGCTTCGATGCCGGTCGGCGTAGTAGACCGTGTGATGTTCGTACCTCGGCGCTGCGAACTTGACTATCTTTAGCGTTAAAGACCTCGGTGATGAGTCCTTTCTTCCACTGGCTGCGTGGTTGATTCGAATCGCAGATGATGACCAACTGTCCTGGCTTGAGCGCTGGAACTTCTTCTCTCCACTTGGTACGGCGGAGAAGTTGTGGAAGGTATTCGGCAACCCATCTTTTCCACAACCTGTCTTTGATGTTTTGAGCAATTCGCCATTGCTTTCGCAGGCAAACAGGTTCCTCGGCTACATTTGGTGTTTGCGTTGAATTGAGGCAGCCCACTGGAAAGTGGTTCGGTGTTAGCGGCTCATCATCCTCAGGCGATAGAGGTAACTTGGTTAACGGTCGGCTGTTTACTATATTCTCTGCTTCGATAAGAGCGCTTCGAAATGTCTCCAACCGCGGTGCTTCTTCCTTGAACACCCAACTCAGAAGACGCTTGACACATTGAATTAAGCGTTCCCAACATCCACCAGCATTGGGATAGAGCGGACAATTGAACACCCAATCTATACCGTTCTGGCACATGTGTCGTTGGATTTCATAAATATCGAACAGTCGATTCTCCTTCGTTAGTTCCTTTTGTGCTCGCACAAAATTAGTTCCATTGTCACTTCTGATTCTTATTGGCGTTCCACGACGGTTCATGAAATTTCTCAGACATAGAAAAAAGGCATCAGTGGAGAGATCGTTAGCAATTTCCAGATGAATCGCTCGAGTTGTCAAGCAAGTGAAGAGGCAGACCCATCTTTTCTCCTTACGGCGTCCAATTGTGACAAAAAACGGTCCGCAGTAGTCGACTCCAGAGTAGCTGAATGGACGGACATAAGGAGTCAGACGATCGGGCGGCAACTGTCCCATCAAAGGAACTTTCGGCTTGGCTGATTCGGTGAGGCAGACTGGACAATTCTTTCTGATAGAGTTCATCAGAGCTAAGGCATTGGGAATCCAAAACCTTTGTCGCATCTCATTAATCACCAACCTATCGTTTTGGTGGTGACGTTTTTTATGAAGATCACCAAGTAATAGATGTGTTACGTGGTGCATTCGTGGCATAATGATGGGTTGACGAGCAGAAACAGGAAGACAATAAGCGGAATCGACTCTTCCTTTCACTCGAATAACGCCATCCAGTCCAAGATCTGGTGTCATCATCATCATCGTGACGCGACAGCCCGACGTCGGGCCTTGGCCGCCTGGATCATTGTCCTCCAATTATCTCGGTCACGTGACCGCGTCCTCCAATTTTGGGAGCCCAGCAGCTGCGCGGCGTCCACACCTACTGAGCTCTCCCAACGAGATCTCGGTCGTCCTCGCAGTCTCGCTCCGTCGACTCGTTCTGCATTCATTACTCTCTTAGGCATGCGATCATCGTCCATTCTTTGTACATGCCCTGCCCATTGAAGTCGTTGTAGTTTGACGATTTTCGAGACTTGCAGCTCATCGTACATTTCATACAACTCATGGTTGTACCGGATGCGCCATCCATCTCGATCGCAAACAGCCCCGAAAATTCGCCGTAGAACCTTACGTTCGAAAGTGTCTAGCATGTTTTCGGAAGCTTGAGTTAGGGTCCATGCTTAGCAGCCATAGCATAGCACTGGTCGTATAATGGTTTTGTACACGCGGAGCTTCGTGTTTCTGTGCACATGTTTCGATTTCATTATGGGGAGAACCGAGAAAAAAGTCTTATTAGCTAACTGTATCCGTCGCTTGATTTCGTCAGTTTCGTTGGCGTCCCTTGACAGGTTGCAACCCAGGTAGATGAAGTTGTTCACGAACTCGATGTTGAGGTCCCCCACGTTGATGCTCGGTTGTGCAGGTGTCCTTGTCACCGATTGCATCATTATTTTAGTTTTAACCTCGTTAATACGTAATCCAACTTCCTTTGCAGCGGTATCGAGCGTATGCAGAAGTTCTTCTGCGTCAGCCAATCTTCGGGACATGATGTTGATGTCGTCGGCGTACGCTGCTAATTGTGTCGACTTGATGAGTAGCGTCTTGCTGTTGTCCATATTCATGGCCCGAACAACGTATTCCAGTGCTAGGTTGAAGAGCGTCGGTGCCAGTCCATCGCCCTGTTTCAAACCAGTGCGTGTTTCAAATAGATCAGTACTGGATCCTGACTTGTGAGACGGAGTTGGTCATCGTCATCTTTGTCAGTCGCACTAATTTTGCTGGTATACCAAATTGCAGCATGATGTTGTACAGTACTCCACGATCGATACTGTCGTATGCCTGCTTGAAGTCGACAAAGATTTGGTATACGTTTACGTTCTATTCCCAGCACCTCTGGAGTATCAGTTTGACTGAGAAGAGCTGATCGGTTGTGGAGCGACCAGGTCTGAAACCGCTTTGATATTCGCCAATGACTCGTTCTGCGTACGGTTTTATTCTATTTTCCAGAATTTTCGTCAAAATTTTATAGGACGTACAAACTAGTGAGATGCCCCTGTAATTCTCACACAGCAGTTTATCTCCCTTTTTATGAATTGGACAGATGATGCTTCTGCGCCAATCGTCTGGGATCCCCTCGTTCTCCCATACTCGCAGGAGTAATTGATGTATGGCATCAACTAGACTCGTTCCACCGAATCTTAGCAGTTCAGCTGGAATCTCGTCAGCGCCCGGCGCTTTATTTCGTTTTAGTGACCGCAACGCGAGATCAACTTCCTCTACTGTCGGGGGTTGAATGGGTGGGCCTAGATCAACAATATCGTCGAGAGCTTCCTGTGTGGGGATGTTAGATGGTCGGTTTAGAAGCTCTTCAAAATAAGAGGCCCATCGTTTGTTAATACCATCGGTGTCGCTGATGATGTTTCCATCCTTGTCCTTACAAAGGCTAGTCCTGGGTTGGTAGCCGTTCTTAATTGTATTTACTAGTTTGTACGCTTGTCTGGTGTTCCTATTAGCTAAGTTTTCGTTTATGTTCAGCAACTGCTCGTCAAAGTATTTACGTTTCTTACGTCTAATTATTCTATTCGATATTCGCCGTAGCTCGTCATATTTTTCTCTTCTGGCTCTGGTTTCTCGTTGAATCCATTGTCTGTAGGCCTCGTTTTTCGCGTCAAGTGAATTTTTGCATTCTTCGTCGAACCAGTCATTTCGCGCTCGCCGGGCTTTATATCACACGACCTTCTCTGCGACATCCTTGATGGTACCCTTGAGTTCTTCCCAGAACCAATGGACGCCTGTGTTGCTGATGTTGTGTAGCATAGGTGATAGTTTTTCCTCAAGGGCGGTAGTATACGCCACCGCTGTAGCATCACTCAAGAGCTTATCAACCGCAAAGATTTTGGGAGGGCTCATTCTTGACTGGTGCACTGAGGAGATTCTACATCTGTAGGTCGGGATACCCGGGTGCGTAGAACTCGTCTTTTACTGCGTCTTCTTTAACTTCAGTGGGGGCATGCACATTGATGAGCCAGAGATTGAAGAATCGAGTCTTGATGCGAATCGCACACAGCCGTTCATTTATGGGTTTGAAGTCAGTAATATGCGGTTTGAGGTGATTGTCCACTATAAATGGTACTGCAATCTCCTTGCGGCCCGATGGTTTGCCACTTGTAAAAATTGTGTGCGATTTCTTGTCACTAATCTCGCTGCCAAGCCAATTTGTTTCCTGGACTGCAGTAATGCTCAGTTTGTACTTTTCGACCTGTTGGAGGAGGGCCTTCTCGGCCCCCGGTTTGTTCAGGGAGCGTACATTCCAGGATCCGAAGGAATAATCCTTTATTCGTTTGCGTGGTCGTCGTTGTTGATCCGTCCAATCCGAGGCTTTTGTTCCAGGTTTCTTGACATGGAGTGGTTTTTACAAGGACGAGTTGTCAGCACGTCGCTTAACCCTATTCAGGGGATGGCCTCGGAGATAGCTGCTTCAGATGGTTTAATAAACGTGCTGGAGCCCACACAACTATGTAGCAGGTCCAACTACGCAAGTCATTCCATCCTACTAGACCTGAGACGCTTAGGTGTTTGTCAGTCATTCAGGCTACAGCTATCTGCCTTTTCCAAACTGTCTTATCGCTAAGACATTGGCCGTCAGCGAATTGAAACACTGCCGTTACCAGGGGGCGCCCACGCGGAGGACTAAGGAAAAGGTCTTTGCCCCCCAAGATCTGGTGTGAGTTGATATAAGTCACTTGACTTATGTACTTTCTGTGTACCTGTCCGGCCCTGGCGAGTTTTAGGAAAGACTACCTTGGTTCCTACTTCTTCACCGATCTGGATGACCTGAAAAAGGTAAATGTTGGTCGGCTACATCGCTTCATTGTGAGCTCAGGCTGGTTTAACGAGTGAGTTTGGTCTCAGTTGCTGAGTCCAGGGGTATTACAACGGACCCAATAGCGGTCTAAGTGTGCTTTTTAAGCAACCCTTTTTAACCTAACCTAACCTATGTACTCGTCCTTTCGAACGAATAGAATCGATTTCGGCGAAGTACACTTCGTGCTGAACTAAGCGGCATACAACTGTTTCGGCTTCGGTTAGTTCAGCTGCAGTAATTTCGCCTTTATGGCGATGCCTAACTTTGAGTTGAATGTTTTTGATGAACCACAGGATCCATGCCGTTACTCGTAGTAGTTTAGCGAATGATGGGAATTTCGTAAATTTGATGAAGGCGTTTTCCTCGTTAGACATTAGAAAAACTCGTAGCGGTGCTTCTTCATCGCGGCAATATTTAGAGTTCATATCGCTTGGTTCCTTCGGCCATAAGTCTTCGCTTGGACAAAGAAAATCGGGTCCTTTTATCCATCTGGTATTGTCGTGATGATCCTTGACCTTTGTAGCATTGTCTGCCACGTTCATGGTACCCGGCAGCCAACGCCACTGAGCTCGTTTAGAAGATGCTAAAATTTCGGCAATACGGCAGGCAACAAATTGTTTGTATTCTCGCGCGGTAGATCTTATCCAAAGTACCACAGTCTTTGAGTCGCACCAAAATACAACTCTATGAATTGTAATTTCCAGGCTTTGAAGAATTGTTTCCTTAAGGCGACATCCTAAAACGGCGGCTTGCAACTCGAGACGGGGTACGGTCATCGTTTTTATCGGGGCACATCTGCTCTTCGCGGCAACTAAAGTGACATCGACTTTATCTTCAGACTTGACTCGAAGATAGGCAACTGCGGCGTAGGCACTAGTACTGGCATCGACGAATATGTGGAGTTGTGTCTCATCAGCAGTTTGAAGTAACGGCGAGTAGCATCGTGGGATGCTAAACTTTTCAATCTGCTTAAATTCTTTCCACCATTTACTCCATGGTATAAATAATTGATAGGGAAGCTCTTCATCCCAGTTGAGCTGAAGTTTCCATACGGCTTGCAAAAGTATTTTGGATGCAATTGTAAAGTTTGCGAGCAGTCCAGACGGATCGAATATGGCCATAATTATTCCCAACGTTTCACGTTTAGTTGCCGGTCGCTTGAGTTGCATGACATCCTCGGGAACTTTATGGAATTCAAAGTGAAATTCAAGGGTATCCGTTTTCGTGTTCCAAAAGAGTCCCAAAATTTTGTCGAAGGATTTCTGACTTTCTAGGTTGATGGTGTCATTTTCCGATTCGCGTCCGTTCAGATGTTTTTCTAGTTCCTTGCAATTAGAGACAAAGTTTCGAAGTGTAAATCCAGCATGGCTATTTATCTTAACTGCTTCCGAAATAATCTTCTCGGCTTCAACTTCATTATCGAAACTGGCGACCAAATCATCGACGTATGTATTTTCGATTACTGCTTTGCAACCCTTTGGCATTATTGTCCTATACTCATTGGCGTTTAGATTCTTGACGTATTCCGCGCAGCATGGCGAACATACTGCACCAAATATCATTGATATCATCGTAGATTTCAATTGGCTTATCTGGATTTCCATCGCGCCATAGAAAGCGCTGCGAATTCTGATCTGCTTGCTGAATGCATACTTGAGAAAACATTTCTCGTATATCTCCTGCGACCGCGACTATACCTTGTCGAAGCCTGAATAGTATGCTAAATAACTATTGAGCATGTTCCGGTCCTTTAAGCAGAGCTGAATTAAGTGAGACATCGGATACGGTAGCAGCTGCGTCGAAAACGATGCGTAATTTCTCCGGTTTATTTGGGTTGACTACCCCAAAATGAGGCAGGTACCAAGTTTTCGCAGAATTGATGTTGGCCTTTTCTGGCGACAAGAGCCTGGCGTAACCCTTTCGAATATATGTACTTCGACATCTCTTCCTTGTACTTTTCGGCAAACTGGACGTTCTCTCTCATTTTGGCTTCGACCTTTAGTAGGCGACGTTCCGCCATTTCGTAGCTGGATGGGAATTGAAACTCATCTTTATGCCACAAAAGTCCGATTTCATAGTGACCGTCCTTATATTTAGTGGTATCTTTAAGAATCTCTCTGGCACGACGATTTTCCTCAGACTCCAACAATATATTAGTACTCCGCACTCCGAAATATTCAACCGACAAGTATTCATCGACCAGCTGAGCTAATTTCACGGACGGCGCGCTGTCGTTGATGTGAAGTACGGTGGCGACAGGGTTTTTCATCTTTCCAACAGGTCCAAAAACGACCCATCCCAATTTGGTCTCCGCGGCAATGGGTTCATGAGTCTCGCCCTCAATGACTGTTTTGTATACGCCTAAAAACGAATTATCTAAACCCAGTAAAATGACGGGCCTGGCATCGCAATAGTTGACAACGGGCAAAGACTTTGTGTGCGTGAAATTGGCACAGTCCCATGTTTGCATGTGTAGATTCAAGTCTCTCACTGTACGGACGTTCTTCAATGCGAAAGATGGAGCGTTGTCGAAATTGCCTCTAATATTCAACGCCACCTTGGATGACCTTTCAGTTTTCCTTTTGTCACCATACCATTGTAGAGTAAGCGTCATCGCATTACCTTTTAAACCCAATGCAGTCGCAACTTTCTCCTCTATCAGCGAAATAGATGATTCCTCGTCTATCATCGCAAATCCGGATATATTTCCCAATGGGCCACTGAGAGTAACTGGCAGTATTTTGAACAGCAGTTGCGACTCGTTGTTTTGACGGCAATTTAAGACGTGCTCTGGTTTCATTGTAGATGCTGAGACCTGGTGCAACAGCGGGTGATGCATACGACTACAATTGTCCACTGATCAGATTTGTTTCTTACGGCAGATGGTGAGGCTGTGGCCTCTCTTCAAACATCCAAAACAAAGATGGGCTTTTTTAACTTGGCTCCATCTATCATCCACGGATAGGGCTTTAAACTGGTCGCATTCCCCAATAAAATAACTCTTTTGACACTGTGCGCATGCCTTTGTTGACCCGGGGGTGGCTTCACTGCTATGCAAAATTCTTCGGGTAGCGGGTTTGTGCGACGGCTGACAATTGGCAAACGAACTATTTTGATGGATTTCACTGCGCGGCGTAGTTTTTGTAGTCGTCGTCATCAGGCTTACGATTTTAGCCAAATCATTGATCCAATCGGAGAAGGCTTCAACAGTAGGAAACGGCTGGACGGTTGCGGCATACTTCGCCCACTCGTACTGTTTGGACAACGGCAGCTTACAAACCAACTGGTCCAATAATGTTATGTTCAACAGGTGATGATGACAGCCGGCGGACTTGAACAGTGATACCATGTTGCGAATTCGATTCGAAAATGGCAATACCATTTCAATGTGTTCCTCAGTAATGACAGCAATTTCTCTTACTTTATCCATCTGTGTTCGGACGAGTACGTCGGGTCGGCCAAAATTGAAAGTTAATTCTTCAATCACCCTGGACACGTCATCCGGAAATATCAGCATTGAACAGACTGCGCGCTTCGCATCTCCTTGCAGTGCCTTGTGTAGTCGCATCAGATTTTGCTTGTTTCCGTATCCGAATTCCGCGGTTGTCTGAACAAACGATGTCAGAAACAAAGGCCATTTCTCTGGCTTTCCATCGAAGATTGGCAATGGATATAACTTTGCTCCGTATTCGCTCGCATATGTCAATGACGTACGGTTTGTATAAACTGTTAACGTTTCTTCTGTCGAGGCTGATGACGTGCATGTTGGCACCGAAGACGAAAATGTCGGTATTGACGTCCGATAGTTGGGCAAACTCGGAATACTAGATGGTGGCGCCCACGTTGTGTATGTTGTCGGTGGCACTGGTGGCGGCCATGATGTTGATTGTGACGGCCCATGACTTGTTACCACTACATGCGCATAAGGCGAAGAGAACGGCTGGTGCTCGGCTAGCGGCATATTAGACACTTGAGCTGATTTTGTCGGTGATTCATACGGCACTTGATACGGCAAATGTCCCGTCGTTGTATGTGGCACACATAAAGGCTGCGACGGAGAGTGCTGCTGTGGCAACGACACGTTCGAGACGCGGCTTACACGTTCGTCTATTTCGACTCGTAACGCTTTGAGACTTTCCCGATTTTCAATGCGAATTTCGCGGATTGTTTCTTTAAGCTCGGAGATGGCGGCACTCAAATTCAACTGAACGCGTAACCTTGGGCGTGCTACTCATGCTTTTCGGCATGTCGTCTTCGATCTGGCCTTTATCTTTCTTACGCGGCATTTCACACGACTGCGGGAGTTATGGCCGAAGGTAAACTTGTAAAAAACTCCGGGCTGATTTTAGTAAATTTATTTTAAGACTGAATCGAACAACAAATAATTTACACGGCATTTATATTTTACGATGGCGACTGTTACCTTCGGTGGTTTTATCCCAACAGACCGAGTTAGTGGGATGACGCTGTCATGGCTGACGATGCTTGTGATGTTGATGGTGTTGCCAGAGGTGTCGGTATTGGTTTTGGCGTTAACATTGGTAATTTAGGTTTTTCAATTCGAACTTCCTAAATTTTATCCGGACACCGGCTGCGCCAAATGTCGGATACTAAAACACACCGTGCTGGTTCTACTAACAAAAATATCTTTATTCCTCGAACTTTTTCTTAAAACTCGTTACATTCTCATTCTTACGTTCTAACTTATACCTAAATACATAAATTTCGCATCGTATGCACACAATGCGTACGAGCGATAATTGTCGCGATTTCCCAATAGCTGGATTATTGGAAAATCGTGAAAAGCAATTATGCACTTTTCGTCGAGTGCAATAATATTGTTTGCGGTCAGCAAAAGGTTATTCGACTTTGATCATATGGTTGTTATGCACTATCCATATGTTTTGTATATGGATGATACATAACAGGGGGTTTCTAGACAAAAAGTCAACGTGTGCCATACATTTTCCTTCTCTGTATTCTATATCGAAATAGAACGACTGCAGAAACTCCCACCAACAATAAACTTTTGATGATCGATTTTTGTCCGGGACGACTTTAATGAATTTATTACAATCAGTAAATATTAGGAATTTTGTTCCATGGAGGTAATGACGAAATTGTTTACTGCATTGACAACTGCCAAAGTTTCTAACTCATACGAGGTAAACCTCGACTCACATGGAGTGGTTGTTTTACTAAAATACTCCACAACATGGGGCTTCTTTTCTATTCTATGTAATTAGATCTCGCGATCGTTTATTAGATTTTGCGATCGGCTCCGGTTTCAGTGAAAACACAAATAATTAACAAATTGTAAAATGATATAATTTATTAATACGCTCTTACCTGCTACGCTATGGATAATGAGTGCATACTACAATGTTAATTCCATTTTTATTAATTTACTGACATGCAAGTCAACATTACAATCTTAATTGCAGTTTTGATTCACCTTTACAATTAGGTCACAAGTAGGTCAACAAAACTGCGTCGAATTTAATTCTCGAGTTTGTTGTAACACCTTTATTTATGTGAATTGAATTCGATGTCGATTTCGTAACATGTAACATATGGCTCCATATCCAATAGAACTGGCATCAGTATGCAACTTTATTGGATACTGAGGATCGAAAATGATCAGAACTGGTTTGTTGGTGAGTATATGGATAATTTTCTGACGAATCTCTTCATGATCTGTTTTCCATTCAAAACTATTGTTTTCAGATGTGAGAGAATACAAAGGCTTCAACAACTGTGAGAATCCAGGGATGAATTGACGAAAGTATGATGCCAATCCAATAAATTGTCTTAATGTGCTAACTGATCTTGGTGGTGGCAATGCAACCAGTGACTCTATTTCGTGTGAATTAGGACGTATCTCTCCCTCCTGTACTTCATACCCGAAATATTGTACCGTAGTTCTCAAGAAAAAACATTTTGAAATATTGAATGAAAATCCAGGCTCTGTTAGAACCTGCAATACGATTTGCGGTATTTCATATGCCAACTCTTTTGTTGGTGCCGCAATCGTCCATGTAGGCAATTACAAATGAATTAGCGAGACTTCCCAATGCTTTCATCACAGCTCTTTGAAATGCCGACGGAGCATTCTTTAGACCGAAAGGCATTGCCAAAAATTCATACTGTCCATCAGGGGCTACAAAAGCTGTATATTCAATCGATTCTGTATTCATTGGCACCTGGTAATACCCCCTTGCCATATCCAAACAAGTAAAGTATCTGGCTCCACGCAATCTAGCTATCTGATCCGATATTAAAGGTAACGGAAACTTATCAGCAACTGTGTTAACATTTAACTCTCGGTAATCGACACAAAGTCTAGAAGAACCATTCTTCTTTTTATACCCTAGACTTTTAGTATAGGGTATATTGTTTTTGTCACGACGGAAATATGTAACACCTTAAAGGAGGCTCCGGAGGTATAGCAATGTATATATATAAATGATCAGGGTCACCTCCTGATTCGATTTAGCCATGTCTGTCTGTCCGTCTGTCTGTCTGTCTGTCTGTCTGTCTGTCTGTCTGTCTGTCCGTCTGTCTGTCCGTTCGCACGATAACTTTCGATAGAATGAAGCTAGGGCCATGAAATTTTGGTCAAATGTTGGTAGTATGATCTAGTTGGATGGTATTGAAATTGGGCATAATCTGGCCAAGAGAACGCCTACCTCCCCTACATATGTAAAATAATTAAATGTATCTATAACTCCCGATTAAAAAATCATGAAAAGCTCTAGCTTTGGTATATTACTAGTGAGGGTATTCTTATACTCTCCTGGGAAAATAAAATCGATCAGTTGAAAACTAATGGTAATTTTCTTACAAAGAGCCCCGTACTACCCTACTTTTCTGGTTTTTGTCTATCACTCTTGAACCAATTGACGTAGACACCTGATTTTTGGCATGTAACCCTGAGGAAAGAAGCTGCTTGAATTTTAGTAAGTTGGGCATAATCAGATCAAAGGAACGCCTACTTCCCCTACAAAATTCCAAAAATTAAATATTATTTTAATTACGATAACTTTCGATAGAATGACACTAGCGAGTTGAAAATTTGGCAGAATGTTGGTAGTAAGATCTAGTTAGTTGTTATTGAAAATGTGTAAGATCCGACCCAAGGAACCCCTACCTCCCCTAGAAATGAAACTTAAAATAAGCGATAACTAACGACAAAATAAAGCTAGCGACTTGAAATTTTGGCCAAATGTTTGCAGCGGGATCCAGTTGGCTGATATTGAAAATACGTAAAATCCGACTAACGAAACCCCTACTTCCCCTATAAATGAACTTCAAATAAGCGATAACTTTCGATAGGGTGAAGCTAGAGACTTGAATTTTTTTTAAATGTTTGTAGGGTGATCTAATTAGTGATGTGTGATAATGATGGGCAACATCCGACCCAAGGAACCCCTACCTCCCCTACAAGTGAAACTTCAAATAAGCAATAACTTTCTATAGAATAAAGCTAGCGACTTGAAAAATTCGACAAATACAATATTTGTAGAATGTGTTAGTTCATTGAGTTTGAGAATGGTCAAGGTCCTCCTGAATGGGTGCCAACCTCCCCTATAAACTGGCCGTATAGGAAACTCACTTTTAATGCAAATGGTCGTTGCCAATTGGTACTTTCGGTATCACCACTAGGTCTGTACAAGTCTAGGGTATATACGCTTCGGACTCCGGGCCGAAGCTTCGCTTCGGCCTGGTTTACCAATAATGCAGAACTAGCAAATGGTGAACTACTAGGTCTGATTACTTTACATTCTATCAGCTCTTGTACTTTGGCACGCATCAACTCCCTCTCACTTGAACTAAATCTATATGGCCGTCTCTACACAGTCTTAGTCGGTTCAATCGGTCGAATGGTCATTTCGCCGGTACATATACGAGTTCGAGGAGTGCCCTGTATAAATGATTCTGAATACTTTTTCAACAATGTTACCAGTTCATATTTATCGTTTCCATCGACTTCAGTTTCTAAATCATCACAACAATTTTCTGATTCAGATATTGTACAGACATTAGTAGTTTTTGATTTTACAATTTCAACCCCATCACAAGACACTACCGCAGAAAATCCCTGAGCCAATATTTCACGGCCAATCACAATATTATTCTTCATGCAGTTGTCTGGTACCACATGGAACATTATTTCCAAAATATTTCCATCAATAATAACATTACTTTTAATTTGTATAGTGCTATACGTATTGGCATTTTCTATACCCTTCAGAGAGATAACATTATTTTTTCTCTGGCCAACCAACTTATGAGACGTACCCTCATTAATTAATGAACACTCGGCCCCGGGATCAAACGTAATTGCAAACTTCTCATCTCCCACCTTGCCTTAGGTTCATCCACAACGCACAATTCAACTCTTTTTTCTAATCTCGATCCAGTTCCTTCCCCAGATACACCCTTGGGACAATGGGAGGCAATGTGTCCCTGCTCACGACATCGATAGCATGTTACATTGAACTTTCCCGGCTGGTACGATTGCCCCGCACGATGAGCTCCTCCAGGTAGTGGACCTCTGAACTCTTTTCTAGACCTATTTTACATTCAGTCTGTTTGCGGCCCAGTTTAACACAAAGATAGCACTTAATTGCCGTTGTTTTCGGCCGCTTTGGATCTGGTTCCCGATTTGGTGAATGTGGTCGCACCTTCATCAACGCAAAAACTTGTAGTTCGGACTGCAAATCGGCCTTCTTTGAATATTCGATGTATAAACAGTTCTCTGCCATCGCCGGTCAGAGTTAGCCAATGCCCCAACACAGCGGCAACAGCGATTTGTTCAATATTCATATCACGCCATTTTGTACAGAGTGACGTCACCATCCGACTCGCATACACAGAACGACACTCACCGCCAGGGTTGCCAGATTTTTTTCGTATCATTTCGCCGAAAAAAGGGCATTAGGTAGCCCAAAATCGCCAAAATTCGTGAAATATCGCCCAAAAAGTATGACATAACTAGTGCCTTAAATTTGCATTACGTTAAAATGTGACTTCCTATACTATTATACTTGAAGCATTTTTGATATATATTATATGCTAATAACCTCTGCTTAACTATAAATGAAAAAGGTAGAGGGCTGGCGTCTGTGGAGTCCCTTTTTTGAGACTGATTTTTTTTCTGTAGTGGCAACGATTTATGGTTGAGACACACACCCATACTATTCATTATATTATCTCATAATAAAGGAAAACAAAAACAACTTCAGTTTATACGCACATACATATATAAATACTTATTTTATTTGATAGTAATGTACATATAAATTATTCAAATAACTGGCGCAACAGTCCAATTTGAACCACGGCCTCGAGATGAGTTAGCATCATCTCATTTTCTAGATCGTGACGGTTTTTGTGCAGAGGTATGTGATCAGCAACACGCTCAACCGAGTTATTTACCCCATAATGGGTACTCATTTAACAGCTGAGTGGGCTCATAGTCCGACACGTAAATCCCCGGAATCGAACCGGGACCCAGTGCGTTGAAGGCGAACGTGCTAACCGTTGCGCCATCCGGACTACTCTTAGTTGTTGATACTTTTATCCAAAATGGCGTTGCATCTGTTGGAATATTATTTCCAAATAATGATTTCCAATCTGTGCATATTAATTTGTTGTATTGGATTTCAATTTTCTGAATTGTATTTGATTCGGCAAAGTAAATTGGAAGTTCCGAAAAACTGGGTCTTATCGGATTTAAACAAATATTTGGAGAGAATATATTCACTTTTCGAAACACGGCTAAATGCGAGGGCATCCTATTAACCAACTGCTGTAAGAGGCAGAAATAAAAGCTTTTACATGTACCTTGAAAAATGTTCAATTCTTCATTGCCTAACTGCATCGAAACTAGTTCTCTTAAACATTCTGACCCATAATATATTTTGTTTGGTTCCTTAAATGACAGTGGATTATTGAGATGTTCATTCAAATCTAAAACATTATTGCCAATTAATTTAATTACATCCGGCTTAAGAACTTTATTAATAAGATTTTTTATAAAGGCCAGCATTTCCATATGTGCTGCGAAAAAATCAACGTCGGTACTTTGAAAGTAAAGGTTTAAAGAATTTAACTGATATAATAAGGGATCTAGAAATATTAAATATAGTTTAAGGATATTGCAGTTGTACAGATCAGAAAGGATTTTAGCTGAATGGCACTTTTCATTCAAAGCAGCAATTTTGAAAAATGCTTGTAATTCCAAATGCTGTTCCAAGATTTTATGTACAGCATTACTTAGAGAGGCACCGAGTCTGGCTTAATCTAATGATTTTGGTCGGAGTTTGTGATAAATTTATTAATTTATAAATTTCCTTAAATTTCTCCTGTTGCAGAGTACTATTCCCAAACCAATTATACGTTTCCTTAACTAGATAGTCGATTTCATTTGGCATTGCTTCGGAGGCCTTGGAAGCACACAGATGAATACTATCACACACACATTTCACCAAAATAAGCTTAGGACATGCGTTTCCAAGCAATGTAAATAATGAATTTCGAATTCCACATAAATTACTTGCGCCATCAACACCGAGCCCAATAAGATTTTGAATCTTTAGGCCAACACTTTGGAATAAATTATTAACAGCATTGAATAGGTCTTCTGCTTTCGTTTCAATAACATTGACTATACCTAAGAAATCAGTGCAGATAGCTAATCTATTTTTTTAAAAGTACCTTATAACTATGCACATATATTTTTTTGTGCTAATATCTGTGGACTCATCAACAATAATTGAAAATTTCGAATCGCCAATATCTGTGATTAATTCTTCAAGAAGAACAGGAGAAATTACATTTTTGATTACAGCAGTGCATTTGGTGCGATGCATTCTCAAAGGTGCAGTTTGCTGGCGGGATGTAGATGGTTTATCAATAATGTCATGGTTTAACATGTCAACCAAATGGTCAATATTTTTAATTGACGAGTGCATCGCGATAAACAAGGCTAACCTTAATTCCTTTTGAGCATTGTCGTTTCCCCCATGTGTGAAACCTACAATTTAGTTTCGATAATAAAAGCTGACCAAATAAATCTGGATTATTAGCGTCTTACCACAAGCTACTAATGTGCTTTGACCTTGAGTTATCTGCGAAGATCTAGTTTTATGTTTATTTGATTCGGCATGTTTCTTGATATCATTTTTTTGCGACCTGATTTCTATTTTGCAAACTTTACAATATGCGCTTGTTGGATTGTTTTGACTTTTACTTAGCCAACCTATAAAATCATTTAATTCGTAAGCATAAAGTCAATTGAAAACTAAATCTGTAAGACGAACCTTGAAATTGCGGCTCATTCTCCCAGGCATTGTTATAGTTTTTTCCGTATTTCGCCCACTTTCCCATTTCCTAATAAGCAAGTAGATGCACGAAAAACAATACGAAAATAAAACACATGATACACAACACAGTGAATTGCAGTGAAAGAAGCGTCAAAGAATTATATCTGTCAAAGTATCATATGATACATTAAGGGAAACCCCACTGGAAATCTGAACCGATTCGATGAAGTACTAGATGAAAATATAGTAGAAAAACAAATATTGAGCACTTATTTTGGAATGAAAAAAATCGATTGGAGAAACTTCTCTGTTTTACTGTTATAAACTAAGGTAGCCCAAATTGCGCCAATTTCACAAAAACCGCCAAGTTTAAATTTTGTCGCCAAATTCGAATAATAGATAGCCCAATTGGCGAGAAATCGCCCGATCTGGCATCCCTGCTCACCGCTATTCGGACGACTATTGAGCAAATTCAAAAACGTTGCTGCTGATGTCTCTGCTGTTTCGTATCGCTGTTCAAAAAGCTGCCTGAACTGCTGCCATGTAATTTCTGGATAGCATATTTGTGATAGCCATTGTGACGCACTTCCTTCCAAGGATTTACTATAGCGCTAATATTAAAGCGCTGCCTTTTAGTTGTTTTTCACTCATCACTATTTCGATAGTAGCACACCACTGCGTAGCATCAGCACCAGAAATATCCGGGTTGAATTTAGGTAGCACAGCGACACCATGATGCTGCGACTCGCCTACCGATTAGTGATGGGCATATTGACTCTTTCTACTGTGCCAGCACATACACTCTAACTCTTTCCACTGAGTCGTTCAAAAAGAGTCGTTCAAAAAGAGTCGAACAAATCCATAGACTTGGGAAACATATTCAATAAAACGCGTAATTATGTGAAATGCATGTATATTACATCAACTTATTTCTAGTTTTTTATAATTAAAGTGTATATGGAAATAACGTTAAATAAAACTTATAGCTAAAGATTGGAATTCAAAAATATAATCTGTCAAACTTTATTTGATGTTATTCTGTTCCTTCTCTCCGAAATAATCTGTCCTGATTTTGAGAAAATCCTTTCACACGGCACCGATGTAGCCATGACACATAATCGTTTCTTCATAATTTTAAAAAGGCGTCGATAAAGCAATTTCCGCTCTTTTCACCACAACAATGGATCGCTGCTTCATTTGACATATGGCTCCTGCAAATATTTGTCTAATTCTGCAATCCCGACAGTAATGGGGTTAGACACGGATGTGATTTTCGACATTCTTTCGTCAAAATCGCCCCAAATTTCCATTGCAGATAACTCCTCACAGAAATTTTCGGATGCGGATGTATGACTGATTTGAGAGGAAATATTTATACAACTAGCTTGTTGTGAAATTCCCAGGTTCGAACAAGGAAGCGTAGGTGACAAATAACCGAAGTTATAGAAATTAATGCTATATATTATTATTAACTTGCTTGTAGAAAATTTCCATACTCATGTAATAAACGATATTGTAGACAATAGTTAAGTTATACAAAGTTCCAAATCAATCGTTTAATATATAACGATATTAAATGTTTTGTAGTTAAATACAAGCATTTCGCCCCTCGCTGCGTCTTAGTTACAGCAAATTGAAAAAAATGCCAGAAGTGGAAAGTATTCATTATCTTTTTTGAAAAGACTCCTTACAAGCCTTATAGTCGAAAAAAAAAACAAATCAAAATTCATATGTGCATAGCATATGCAGCCACTAACCTTTACTTCCTCAATCATGAACAACAACAACATGAACATCTCCAGCTGCTGGGCTAACATTTCTGAACTAGACTGTTGCTTTCTCAAAATTTTTCATAATGTTTTCATTTTCATAAAGCCTGTGGATATGCACAGAGAAGAGAGAGATAAGGAAGGATAATCACAATCTATGTACACTAAATTCCCTGAAGCAATTCCACCTCATTCCGTCTGCCAAACTCACATTCCCCAATTCCATCTCATTTCCCCGGAACACCCGCCCGATCCATATAGTAGAAGAACCAGGCCAAAAAAATGCAGCCAAAAAATTGCTTCGTTTCTCTCTAGCAATTTCATTTCCTTATTTCTCTCTCTTCTCTGGCTGAAAAAGACTCAAATCAAATGAATGTGATGATTGGAATATGTGCTTATGAGTGAAATATCTGGGTCTATTCTGTACTGAATTACCCAAATAATCAATGTGTTTTTTACTCAAGACACAGCCCAGTATGGCTCAAAGTACAGAGCGAATGAAATACAGAAGTGTTAGCGTGTGCTGTGTGCTGAGTGTGCTGAGTGTGCTGTTTTAAAACAGCACAAATTGTGCTAAAAACTCAAACTCACATTTAAGAAACTTCTCATTGCGTCCACAGTATACAGAGGAAATTGTCTGGTTGTTTGTTGGTTTGGTATCGTTTTCATCTCAAGTTGAACTTGAGGTGATGATGATGATATGATACAAGACGACTACTTTGTTTTAGAATGTTGGGTTTGTTTTCTGTATGTTTTTGGGGAAAATTGGATGTGCGGTGCGACGTAAGCATATGATTTTTGATTTGCTTGCAGTCAGCATGGGTTGTTGTTTGTATATTTATAAGTGTATACACAATGCGTGCATTGCATACTGCATAGAGACGATTATGAATGGATGGGATTATTTAGATGGGTGGGATTGGTTTGGTAGATAGATAATGATGGTTTTAGTTTCAGATAGATATTAGGATGGGGTGTGAATGAATATGAATGTAATACATACATACATATATGTTATCAGAAATTTTGAATGAGCGTTGAGTTTTCATGCGTTACGTAATATTTAAATTAATTTGAGTATTCATTTTACAGTGTGTCAATCTTAAATTGAACGGCTCGGAGGCTATGTCGTTGTGCCGAATCTTTCGCTCATTCTGTTGAGGCGATCAAAAAGAGCGACTCGTTACTGTGTTACCAATCACTACTACCGATGCCTGTAGAGTTTTTTCTAATTCCAGGAAATTCCTGTTTTGCTGCTCAAGCAAAACACAAAACTGCTCATGCAGAACTGTTGGACGAGAGGTGTATCCCACTTCTGAGATCGGGGCAACGGTATCAGCTCCATTCCGGCTGCTTCCAGTTTCCTGTTCGGCCATAGCTAGCTTTTAAAGTCTTCTAGTTGAGCGCAACGAGTCTCCGCGGTCTTGTTACTTACACCCAATTTCACCAACTGACATTAATGGCAAAACACACACACACACCCTTGTTATTCCATTTCCACCAGTCCCAGCAACACACACGGATCAGTCCGCAGCGCGCGCAATTCAAATTCATCAAGCTAATTAATTCATTCTCTGACATACATATGTATACAATATATATAAGTTATCATTAAAGACCGGATTTTCGTGCAGCCAAAAATCCAAAAACGTGCAATAAAAACTCCAAATCGTGCAAAATCGTGCAATGAAAACTCCAATTCGTGCAAGATTGTGCAATTAAAATTTTAGGTGGTGCATAATAAAATCCAGATCTTTAAAATTAGGTCAGTCTATTATGGTATTGATCCAATGTCCTTCAAAATAAATAAATTCACATTTGTAGCTTACTATAAGGATTATATTATATTCTTTTAACTTATTTCAAATTTCCTAGCATGGAATTTTTGTCTCAAAACTATAATAGTGAAACACAGAACATTCACAAAGAGAAAAAGAAATTCCCTTTTTGCTTTTTTAACTTAACTTTAATTTTAACTTTTCCATAAGATTTGCCAGCAATTCAAAACTCTAAGTGTTCAAATTTGTGAGCTGGTACTGTGCATGATTTCCAACTCGAAGTATGTAGTAGTTCACGCGCTTTTTGTTTATGGCACCCCAATCTACTTCGGTGGGTTCGTCGCCTGAAAGGAAATCATGTACAGTAGCAGCTCGCAAATTTGAACACTTAGAGTTTTGAATTGCTGGCAAATCTTATGGAAAAGTTAAAATTAAAGTTAAGTTAAAAAAGCAAAAAGGGAATTTCTTTTTCTCTTTGTGAATGTTCTGTGTTTCACTATTATAGTTTTGAGACAAAAATTCCATGCTAGGAAATTTGAAATAAGTTAAAAGAATATAATATAATCCTTATAAAATAGTAAGCTACAAATGTGAATTTATTTATTTTGAAGGAGTTTTGAAATGCAGGGAAATCTAATCGGAAAGTTCAAATTTCCAAGCAAAAAAGAATTTTCTTTTCTCTTTGTGAATGTTCTGTGTTTCACTATTATAGTTTTGAGAAAAAAATTCCATGCTAGGAAATTTGAAATTTATTGGAGCTCATACATAATTTACTTATTCGGAAAACTTTTTCCCGCGTATTTTGTTAGATGAGGGTGCGACTCCATGTGATTTACACATCAATATAGGCCTCCCTTAGTATGTATCTACAACACAATGAGTGGTTGCCTGTAATCAATTTAAGAAGATAATTTGGGGCGTCTTTTTTTTTGTCAAAAGAGTTTCAATGTCGTTGGTATCCACAGAAATGTTTCTATGAGTACCAGTTTACAATATGTGTGGTAATTTGGCTCGAATATTCGAAGAGCACCGAGTTATGTCGATCAGTTGCTGATTTACGTGGGGCAGTTACAAAAATATGATAAACAACTGGTGAATATGCAATTTTGTGCATTAAAGATGAAGAATGTGCAATTCTATGCAGTAACACCTAAAACGTGCAATTTTGTGCAGTAACCCCCAAAACGTGCAATTTTGTGCAGTTACGTGCAATTGCACGCGAATCCGGACTTTAGTTATCATCAATGAATTTGGATTGCCAAATTCATGATACTATTGGAATAACAATCCCGTTTTAAAAAAACAGATTCAAATATGAGTCATAATACTTCGCTATCATTTCCACCAAAAGCATCATCAGACTAATGACTTTGTTTTCATTAGATAGAAATAAGACCTTAAGTTTTCTATGTGGGAATAATTTTAGAGGACTCCATTCAGAGTTAAGACAAATGGGTCACAGGGTAAAATGTGATGTATTTTGACTAGTCTTATTAAGCTAAAGTATTGATAAGGAATAGTATTACAGAAATAAGTCAGTTGTTAAAGTACCACCGGACCATCCGTAGTCCGGTACTTTTCTTCAATAAAGAATATTATAACGTGTAACCGTTTATTCTATTCTTAACTGGCGCCCCACGCTGGGCGCCAATTATATTTTCTAAAAAGAAAACACGATCCGTTGGGGTTCTACAACCTTTTTATTCGGAATCAGCTTCTTACGCTGTGAACTCTTAATTTATACGTTGTCGCGTACGTCAAAGAATCGTATGTATAGTATGTGAGACGCACATGTTGGAATAATCTTTGACACGCAGGTCGGAATTCTGTCTTACATAAATTTCTTATTATGAGTTTTTACATTAAACTAAATACATTGCAGGCCATAAACTAAATACATTTGTTATCTTAACAACGTATTGAACCATGTGTATTGAACTATGATATTTATATGACACGCAGGTCAAAGTATTCTTATGTGTGTAATTTGTTTATTGTTACTTATAAACATATATTTTCCAAAGAGGAACATTACAGAACATAATGAAAATTTACTTTTGCAGTTCTTGGCATTGTGCCCTGCTCGCGTACAACGGAAACATATTTTATTTTGCCTCAATATCGTTTTCTTCTCATGGATATACAGTTTTATTACTGCGGCAATCACCAGTTGAGTTCGTTTTTCCCTTGCAGAATAAGCACTCGTCTTTCGCGTTCGATAACAGCCCTGCTGCTGTTGGTTGGTTGCAATTTAATGTTACATTTGTTTCTCGAGCACGTTCTAAATTTTTAGCTTGCTCATTTGCGTCTGTTTCCACTTTAATAAAATCGAGTAGATCTGTGATTTGTTGTCCGTAGTTAATGGCTGGTATGCATAATGTGAGTCAAGTGGAGTAAAGCTGAGTTGGCAGGATTTCACTCAATTTGGTATGCATAAAATATGCGAAAAACTCCACTCCACTCACCAGCAGTGAAAATCAGTCTGACGTTTAAAAAAATCATCGCATATGATAATTCACTCAACTTCATATGCATAATATCTTGAGTCAAGAAATCTTGAGTCTACAAATATGCACACTCAAGCGGCAATCGTTCAACATTTTTGAGGTACATATTCTCCATGACAGTTGGCACACGTTCTATAGCGCTTTAATCGATTTCGAAACGCTCAGGAATATAGTTGCAGTTTGCCGCTATACTGTGCTACCACGTTTTTTTCTCCTGATGAAGGTTCTACCACTCCTTATGGTGAAAGTGACAAAAGCGATTTTTGCATATACAGTCGACTCTTGATAATTCGAATCCCAAGGGACAATAAAAATGTTTCGGATTATCAAGAGTTTGATTTATCGCAAGTTTGAATAATCAAGAAGAGTTTTGGCCAAGTTCGAATTATCGAGTTTATTTTTTCAAATGCAGAGTGGAGTACAAAATTAAAGCAAAATTCATATAAAATAAAAACAGAACAAGGAATTCTTCAGAAATAGTAAATGAAGTACATACATATGTTTAGTTCATATTACATTCAATATAAAATATTATTGAAAAAACTCATGAATGTTTTTTTTTGTTTTAATGCAAACAAACGTCCCTTGTCGATCGCATTTTCTAAAGTGATCAGTGCTGAAAATACATTCTCTTCCACTTCTGTTTGTAACATAAAATTACGGAGAGTGTGTAGTGATTGCCTCGCTTTCTTTGATGTGACAGTCGGTATGGGCTCTTTTTCGTCCTCTTCTTTGATTTCGATATTTTCGCTTGAATCAGCCAAAATTTCAGCATTGTGGATCTTGTGCATCTTTGGAAAATCCACATTTTCGGAAGCAATTGGTTATTGTTGTCGGAGTAACATTATTCCAAGCTTTGTCGATCATTGTCATTGCAGCCAATACATTGATGTTAAGACATACACGGTTTTCGATGCTCTCCAATTTCATCCTAACCACTTCCTTCCTGAATAGAGTTTTTATTGTAAATTTTGGATGATTCCTTCATCTAACAGTTGTAGCCTTGAAGTAGTATTAGGAGGGAAGAAGTGAAGTTTTATATTTTGCAAATTCGGCGGATTATTTTGAACTGCACAGTTGTCCATAAAGAGGAGAATATTCCTTTTTTGTTTCCGCATGTCTGAATCTAAGTGCAAAAGCCAATCATTGAATATTCCGGTGGTCATCCATGCTTTTTTTATTGGATAAATAAGAAGTCGGAAATGATCTGATCCCCTTGAAACATCTAGGTTTTGCAAACTTCCCTACAACTAGGGGTTTCAATTTTTCAGTCCCATCCGGGGGCGACCGGTAGCGCAATGTGTTGAGGCATCAGTCTCATGTTTGACTATCGGCGTTTCGGGTTCGAATCCCGTCCACGACAACGTTCGTGGCCATGGATGTGCAGGTGGTGCATGCTGGCAACTGCATTCTCTGAAACCAATTTATGCCAACGAAACGTCAACTGGGCCACATGGAACAATTGACGCGCTATGCCCCACAAGGGGTTAGGGCAATAGAGTATATTTGTTGCGAGCAATAACGTCAAACGATCTTTACTGTACTTGCCTCCATGACATTTCTCGTCCTTAAATGTCAAAGTTCTATCGGGGAGGCATTTGAAAAATAAACCGGTCTCGTCCGTATTGAAAATATCACGAGGAGAATAATTTTGTAAAAGACTCTAGCTCGTCTTTCCATACTGTGCAAATGCTGTTATCGACACTTGCGCTTTCTCCGCATATTTTTTTAAAAGATATGTCATGGCAATTTTTAAAGTTTGTAAGCCATTTCTCACTAGCATGGAAATTGTCAATGCCCAATTGTGTTGCAAACGCTAAGGCCTTTTCTTTTGTTGTTCTCGGCATTGTCTCAACCATTTAATCAAGCTTTCCTCCAGAAGAGGGAATTCGCCTGTAATCCGGGAGAGTGGAAAATAAAATTGGATGTTCTATAAGGGACCTTTCAAACCAAGGCCTAAAACGTATCTGGCAGCCCCGCTCGAAGCGAATACGATGCCAACAAACACGGCATATACCTTTCGGAAGGGTGCCGAAGAATTCGTTGTTTGTTTTGCTCGGATCGGCACTCACAGATACGCTACGTTTACTACTAAATAAAAAAAAATAAACAAACCTTTTCCAATTCGCTTGCGTTTGTCATGCAAAGTGCTCTGCAAAATGTTGTTTTTTGGTTTCAAGATCGTCGATAGCGTTGATGGCGGAATTTTAAAATCTATGGCTACATCTTTCTTTCTGCAGCCACTTTCAACAGCCGCAATAACTTTTCTTTTATCTGCCACTGAGAGACTAGTATAATTCTTTTCACCACTCATTTTGGTCAAATGGCAACGAAATACATACTAGATTGTAGAAATTGTCTCTACCAAACTTTTAACGGTACTGAGATAGTGGATGTCGAATCACTTTGGGTAAAGTTCGAATTATAGAGTGGTGCGGAACTAACTTTTCGAATTCTAGAATGTTGATTTTCATCCGAATGGCTAAAAAGACTTCGTTTTATCAAGAGCATGCAAGCACATACAAATATACGAACATTTTTCGATTTATTGAAGGGACAGGGCAACAAATTGGAATTATCGGAAAATTTGAATTATCGAGGTTGGAATTAACGAGAGGCGACTGTATCAAAAACTGCTTCTTCGGAACTTAAGAAAATTGTTTACTCACTTCTACTTATCTGATTTTCATTTTGTTTGCGCCATTCAATGCCAAACTGATTGCAGATTTAGAAAAAAAAATAGCAAAACAATTAATTTTTTCATCTAAAATTGGTTGCTGTCCGCTTAAGGAAAAACCAAATTTGAGTGTGTTTCGTTGGATTATTATTTTTAAAGAACTTATAGAAAAGAAAAATTATGCGTAAAGTTTTAATGCACCTTTTAAATAATAGCTTTGTGCGTATGTGTGTTCGTATATTAGCGAATTTTACTCATCCGAAGTTGATTTTGAAAAACAAAAATAATTATCAACACACGTGCATATTTCATGGCACGAAAGCAAAATTATTCTTAGTTTCTCCAGCTTAATGAACTTTTCTACTCTAACAAATCGTAACTAAAATAATTAAAGAAAAATTAAGGCGTAATTTTGTCAAGACTACTTTTTTTATTTATCGATTAAAAGTTTTGATACAGTACTCGATTGCTTTTTCAACGTGTTTGGAAGTGACTTCTTTAGAGTTTTTTCCGATACTCTCGGGCTGGCAGGCTTCGTAGATATTGAGGAGAATAGAGCACGCTCGATTCAGTTTTTTTCTCAAACGGCAAGCTGAAATGAACAGATTTTTTTTCCAAATGATTGAAGGTTGCCGATAGTTTGGTCTTCTGTATGGCTTTTACCATGATGCGATGTATGTCGATGAATCATGTTAACTCGGCGATTTTATGCTGTATTCTGTTGCAATTTACTGGAACTAGTGAGAATGTCACCGGAGATAACTGAAACCTGTCTGTGCGCTCATAGGTGTTACAGAATTTGGTATATTGGACGAAGTTATTGCCCTCTATTTTTACACTGACTACCAGTGAAGAAGGAGTTCCAGTACTTGTGATTGTTAAGCAGTTGCATCTAACAAATATAGCAGGGTGCAGCACTTTATTACAAACGCAGCAGATCCATGGACTGAAGTTACGTTGAATGCCCGCGCGGTGGATTAGTATTGAGAGCAGTTGCGCCATGATGTGTTGCTCCCAATATTCATAAATGAAAACGTAAAGTACGTTCCTGCGGTAGCCGGTTCTACGCACCGGGGCAACCTGTTCATCAACAGCCAAGAGCTGCCAAAACCATACTACAACAACAAATTGGAAACTAGAGGGTTTGCCCACAATTACGCGGTTTTGTTGTGTTCGATGCCAATAGGAGGTGAACTACTCTTGGAGATGCTTAGCCATTCGTGTTAGGATGAAATTGTTGGCGTGGTTCCATTAAAATTCAAATCGCACGTATGAAATGAAAATATTGTTCCACACGGACCTCGAATCGACGGCAGTCCACCATCTCCAGAGCAAGTACGGGCGCCTTGTGAGCATAGCCTTAGAGCATATCGAGCATTTGCCTACAAAATAATTTCCATTATTTAATTACACGTAGGAAACAAACAGCTAAGTTACCTATCAAACTTAATCTCTGCCATGTCATTTTGAACGATATCCTGATCATACGATCCCGAAACTGATTCCAATGTGAAAGAATGATTGAAGAAAACCCAAGAAATAATACTAAGAAAATAATTGACTTTATTTTATGAAAATATTCGTTACACGTTTCGTTGTCGCTCTCAACACGTCCGCACGTTATCGTTACTCGTAACAGTCTGTCTTTTCATTCGGGTCGGTTGTCGTCGTTACCGCGTCCGATGACATCACTGTGTTGCCGCCCGCGACACCTTCGTCTTACAATTCGGCTGTTCCTGATGTTTTGGTGCGGCCTCGCATCGAGTGTTAATGACATATCAGCGTCGTCTTCAATGTCCTCTTCAGCATCGCTGTCATCCATTAGTGGTAACGCACACCACAATTTCAATTTATCTGACGCGTATACTGAAGTATAATAGTGTCGCTGCTTCCGATTTGACCCAGGCAAATTTTCTATCACGTACCGATCGTTGCCCAAGCTACGAATTACGGTGAATGGTCCTTTAAATCGTGGTTCCAACTTACGAGAGAACCCAGAACTCAACGGTTCATTTTCAGCCAACACCAAATCTCCTTCTTCATACTTTTGGTGTTGAATGTTGACTATCATAACGTAATTTATAGCCCTTTTTCGTTCGTTGGAAATTCACAATGCGGCATTACGCCGGACTTTCTCTAAATCCTCGTCGATAGTTTCATTGTTATTGTCTTGTAGAGCCGTCATTATTTTGTTTGCTAATATGTCACATATAATAGTAATTCCTGAGGTGTTCGTAGCGTTGTTTTATTCTTCATTGAATTGATGACCCATTGAATCTCCCGCAATTTCAAGTTCCAAAGCTTATCGAAAGAATTGCTCTGTTCGTTCGCTCGGCATGAAGTGCCCCTTCCCCAGAATCGCCTTTGGAGGCAGGTTGTTCTTCGTATTAAATCGGCGTACCTTGAATAATAATTTAAACTTAATTCGATTTTTTTTTTGCAATAAATTGGGAACTCACTTCTTTTACAAATGTGCCGTGGAACCATTTCAGGAAAATTTCTGTAGTCATCCATGATCTCCGCGAGTGTTGGTAGTCCAAAGGGTTCTCGAAATTTTTGAAACAACGTGGATTCTCTGCCTTCCCAATTACCAGCGGCTTCATTTTGTTTGTTCCGTCCGCATTGGCACAAAAAAGAACTGACATCCGTTCTTTGTGAATTTTTCTTCCTGGAGCTGTTTTTTCGCATGCCGCAACGTAAGTTTTATCGGGTAACATTCGAAAAAAGAGCGCTGTTTCATCGGCATTGTAAATTTGAGCATCGCACATTTCCATTTCCGATATTTTTGCTCTGAACCGATTTATAACCGGTGTTATGGTCGACGTGTCGCTAGACAATATTTCACCGCAAACTTTTAGAAATCGGATTCCATGTCGACGTTTGAATTTTCGGAACCAGCCGTCACTGGCTCTAAAATCATTCATTTTTTTCCGGGTAAACTTCCAGGAAAAAATCTAGAGACCTTGATCGGAGAATTGGGCCGTTAATGGAACAGTTTCGTTTCCGTTGCTCAAGAAACCAATCATGCAGTTTCTCTTCCAGCTTCACATACTCCGCTTTATGTAAAGTTTTCTTTTCTAACTGTTCATGCGATTTGGAAGCGACTGAATTAATTTCCACTTCTTTTTTTTTTTATTTGTGAGATTGCAGCCTGAGATACACCAAATTCCAATGCTAACCGATTCGCCCGTACACCGTTTTCTGGCCGATTTAGTATTTTAATTTTTTCATTTAAACTTAACCGTTTTTGTTTACGATTTGCCATGTTGGGATGTTTTTAAGCAGAGAATAACGGAGAAAAATTGAGACACGTGCACTAATACAAGACGAGATGCACCCAACTGAATAGAAACCAGTCAACGGACCATGGTGTTCGTAATGAACTTAAGTTTTCTAAAAAATTAAAATTTGTGAACTTAAGATTTCTGAATGTCTACTGTAATAAGTTTTTGGTCTTTTTCATAATTATTATAATATGGACCAACTTTATAATCAGCAATGATATCATTCTCTTGATCAACATTGATGTTCATAATCAAATTAATTTCTTCGTTAATACTTGTGACTTTAATTAATTTTTCGTTCTTTGTATCAATTATAATTCTTACTCTAAAATCTAACATAAAAGATTCACCCAGAATACAATCAACATCAAATGATTTATCCGGAACGACGAAGAATTCAATCTGAATGGCATCATTACCATCTATCAAACATTTTAGTCTCGTTTTTCCAATACTCGTAATAGCTAATTCCGAATTATTTATACCCAATAATACTTTTTTTCAATCTTTTCCTTAATTACCTTAACTTTTCCCGGCAATTTCCCGAATTTCAGCAAGTTGATAGGGCTTCCTGTGTCCAATAGTGTCTTAACTGGATACTCTCCACCATGTTCGTCTATTATACGGTTGCACACTTCAAACGATGAGTATGAAGACATTACACATTTACACAGGCACGCTTCCGCTCGATGTCCAAATTTGTTCCATTTTGAGCACCTCGCTTGTTTCTGGGGTTCTGTGCACTTGTTTGCCATGTGACCAGGTTTGTTACAATTGTAACAGATAATGTTGCTTCGCTGTTTCTCCGGAGGTTTACCAGGAGCTGTAGTATTTTTGGCTAACTATGGTGCTAAATTGCTGATGTCGTTTCTCTCGTTCTTCGTTGAAGTTGCTACGATGGTCAACAACAATGCATTCTTTGATCTAATATCCATGGTTGCTAGAATGGACTGAAAAGACTGATTATTTATGCGAATCAAAATATACCTGATGATGGCAGCGTCTGACAATCGGCCCCTACGACCAGGTGAACACATTCCATGGAAATATTCCTCGTAATTCTCAGTGAGGTTTCTTTTTGCACCCATCATTTCGATATGGATATCCGCTTCGTTCGCATTACACGGAAAATCCATCACTAGTTTATCCGAAAACGATTTCCAATTTCTAAATGGTTCCACGAAACTATCCACCCAGATCTTTGCATTGCCTTTCATACGCATCTGGACAGCATATAGCAATACACAATTGTCCCAACCATAACAAATAGCCAACGAACTGACTCTGTCTACAAACAACTGTGAATTCATAAAGCGTTTGGTCGAAAATTGGTAGAATGTCTACATATAATGTCGCGCACTTGGTTGAATTGATTCACCGGAAGTTTAGTATGTGATGTGGAGTTTCAGCGCAAACATTCCCCATGGACTCACGTATTACACTGTTTGCTCATCGGCACCTCCGAATTGCAAAATGACATTGTTCACTGAATCACCAATGACACTTTTCTTCTCGTTTGCACCTCGACAGGACGGTACCTTACTTTCAAAGTCAACCGGCCTTTCTTCGAAAATCCCTTTATCTTTTCTCGAACTTGTCGGGTTTATATCTGCCGGACATACACTTTCATGCTCGCGCACACCAACTCCGTCCGAAATGGCGACACCTGTCGTGCGAACACCCTCCGCCGACATGGAAACATGGGGCTTCTCAACTCGTGCAACGAGTCGCTCCATTAGCTGTCTCAATTGCGCCATCTTTTCGCGCAAGGCGTCCACTTCTTTATTTTTAACATGCTTTGCTCATTTCACCATCCTCTCTCGAAATCGCACTTAACAAACGGTCCATTAAAACACGTTTATTTCCTTTAGTGGACAAAAAACGACTTTGCAATTCCTCCTTCAACTCTCGCACGTCCATCTTCTCAACATCACTTTCATTCACCATAGTTAATTTTTGGATTAAATTGGTTCTACATTTGAAAATTTAGATAAAACAATTCGATCATCGTTTGAAATGTGCTTTTATTTTTAGACAATAATTATAGTTCACATTATTAGAAATGAAAAATAAAAAGTTCATACATACTTTTAAACGCATGTCGAAAATAAAAAATATCATAAGAAATACAAAATTAACAAAAAAAAATGCATACAAATTAATTTTCACTTCCTGATGATAAACGCATTCGTTTCTGACCGATTTGAGTATCACTTTCATCGCTGGAAATATTTTCCGGTTCATTTGAATGCTCAATTGGTGCTGGCGTTTTAGGAGTTCTAGTCACAAACTCTGTAATCGATCGCTGCGTTCCGGTCTTGATAAGGCTCTTGTATAATTCTCGATAATTGCCCATTAATAATTTAACGTCTCCCCGAAATTTGCCAGCCCTTTCTTCAACAAGATCACACCTGTCAGATGTCAGAATATTCAAACGTATTTTAATAGAAGGCACTTGATTTTTACTTTTTACAGATTCTGGCCAAACGGATCTCCAACATGAATTCAGAGTTGATGGCCTCAATTCGGATAGTGCTAGTCCAACATGTTCGATGCAGTCATTAATAGTAAATTTCTTCCACGCGTTAATGACATTTAAATTTTCATCTTTCATTACATTATCTAAAATGTACCGGAATGTTTGCCTTACATAATTGGTTTTAAAGGTTGCAATAATTCCTTGATCCAACGGTTGTATCAATGAAGTGGTGTTTGGCGGAACACACAATTCGACATTTGGATGCTCTATATGTGGATGACCAGGGGCGTTGTCCACAATCAACAGAATCTTGAATTCAAGACCTTTATCATTCATATAACGTCGCACTTCTGGGACAAAATAATTGAGAAACCATTCTTTAAAAGTTTCAGTAGTTACCTAGGCTTTTTTATTAGCTGTCCAATGAACTGGTAAGGTATTTAAATTTACACTTTTCACTGATCTTGGTTTTAAAGCTCTATTTACAAGTAAGGGTTTCAACATGCGATCCCCTGAAGCGTTCGAGCAAAATAAAAGAGTTACGCGATCTTTGGCTACCTTAAACCCACTGGCAGTTTTCTGGAATTTTGCTACGTACGTTCTACTTGGCATACGTTTCCAGAAAAGGCCGGTTTCATCTGCATTCCATACACTCTAAAAAATTTTGTTGTATTTTAAATTTACCATGATTATACAATAAATGGCACTTGAAAACCATCTACCATCGCGGTAAATTTACAACGAAGTGTATTTGCAAAAATTACATAGCGAATGATGTACAATAATATATTACTTTTAAATTGTTGGAATTCTCCGCATTTATCGAAGTATTTTTCATTCAAATCTGACTCGGAATCGCGCTGCTCTGTGTAATTTTAACACAAAAGAAGGAAGAAATCGCACTACATTGGGGACTTTTTTACATCAGATTATTGTAATTTTCCGCACTTACATAAGTCTTTTCCTCCCAAATCTGACTGGAAATCGTGCCGTTTTATGCAATTCTTACACAGAAGAGGGAGAAAATCGCACTATATTGGGGCCCTTTTTACATTAAACTGTTGTAAATTTCCAAACTTATAGAAATATTTTTCTCTTAAATTTGACTCGAAATCGCGCTGTGCAGTGTAATTCTTACACAAAACAAGGAGAAAATCACACCATATTGGGGACTTTTTTACGTCAAATTACACCTGGGAAAATGTGTCAAAATTCATTTTGTTTGTCTAAATTCACACCTAAAGGGTGTGATTGTGAAAATGAAAAAAAAAAGGTTTTCTTGGAAAATATCTATAAAAATGACTTTTTATGTACGGGGATTATATTGGAATAAATGAAGAAATCGATAAACTACGTTCTGAATATATTTTCACAATTTTACATTGAGATTTCGTATACTTTTTTTTAAATTCCCGTACATTTCACCGTGAAAGAAAAAAATTCAACGTGGAATGTATGGGAAATCTAAAAAAAAGTATATGGAATCTCAATATTAAAATGTGAAAATATATTCAAAATGTAGTTTGTCGAGTTCTCTATTTATTCCAATGTAATTCCCATAAAAAAATCATTTTCGCAGATATTTTCCAAGAAAACATTTTTTCATTTTCACGTTTACAATGAAGTGCACCGAACTCTTAAATTATAAGTAGCAGCAACGTAGATTTACTTCATATAAAGAGTGCTATTCCCTTCAAAGAAATACAAAGAAATTGGAGAAGTTTAAGGAAGATAAGCAAAATAAAGCGCACATACATAATATTTATTGAATTTGTATTTTTTATTGTTTTGAAAAATTAATATATTTTCATTACAGAAATATGTATGTATAAAAAAAAAATTCTTTTTCAATTAATTTAAATTAAATGTGTTACAAAAACATTGTAATAATGCGGTTCACATGCGCATGTTACATACGAGTATGTAGTGTTAAACGCTAAGTTTTTACTTAACAGAAATCCAATTAGTAATTATCGTTTTTTTGTAATATAGATTTCCTTTTATTAGATTTTTATAAATATGAAAATGTTATTGATTTACAGAACAAAAAAAAACATATTGCGGTAACATTAAAAAAACAACAATATAGCAGAAGTGTCAAGAGTAGCGAAACACGAAGTAAACACTCAAGGATTGTAGACACACAAAAACTGTCTTTATTCAATGGAAATTACACGATGGTCAGCTCCAAGATATATATGACTCGTCAACACGGCGCACGATCGTCGACTGACTGCGTGTCTCTTGATGCTGGTGTATCTTCGTGGGTATGTAGTGGTGTCTACACTTGACAACTCGGCCCTTCCTGACTCAGCATCGTCTCGATGTTGTCGTCGTTCTCCGTATCATTTTCGTCTTCGTCACCTTCATCGTCCAGCTCGGGTGGAGCCGAGCACCATGGTCTCATGTTGTCAGAGGAATACACGGAAGAGAATTTTCGTTGAGATATCTGGGCATCCTCGATATCCCGAACCAGGTAGCGATCATTTCCGAGTACCCTTGCTACGACATAGGGACCTCTATAACGTGGCTCTAGCTTCCTTGATTCGCCGGTAGATGGTGGCTCGTGTCTCAACACAACGAGATCGTCTACTTCATACCTTCGTGGCGTTGGATGCTTGGTGTCGAATCGTCTCTTCCATTTGTCCCGATGCAATGCGATGTTCTCTAGTGCGAAAGATCGTTTTTCCCCGATCGATTTTTCTGTGGTCTCCTCGTCATTAACAGCAGAATACATGTAGTTCTGAACAAGATCTCGCAACTTGAAATCGTAGACGAGTTCATTTGGAGAAAACCCCGACGTAGCGTTTTTCTGGCTGTTGACATTCCATTGTAGCAATCGGAGATCGTTGTCCCAATCCTTTGGATTATTTGTTGTAGTCCGCAAAAAGTTCAGGATTATACCGTTTGCCCGTTCTACTTGCCCATTGGCACGCGGTGTTCGTACAGCTGTCTTCACGTGTTGTATTTGATTTTGCTTACAATACTGCTCGAACTGGTTAGAAATGAAGGCCGGACCTCTATCCGTTACTATTTGTGCTGGCAATCCAAAATAGCTCGAGAGTTCATTTATTATTTGTAAGAGTGGTTGTGCCTTGGTGTTTTTAACCGCCTTGACAACCAAATATTTAGAAAATGCATCACTTATAGCAACAACGTATACGTTTCCTTTCTTGCTCTTCACAAATGGTCCCAAGTGATCGATGTGAATGACTCTAAAAGGTATTGGATCCAGAGGGCGGATATGTAACTCTCCTTCCGGCTTACCACTCCCTTGTTTATTATAACAGCATGGCACACACGCAGATATGTATTCCTTAACGTATTTACGCATACGTGGGAACCAGAAATGCTTTCAGATTCGAGCAATCGTCTTCTCAATCCCGAAATGACCGGCGTCATCGTGACACAGTCTGGCAACTCTCCAACGCACCGCCTTTGGCACAACGAACAACAATTTCCCTTCATCACGCCTATAGATTCGGTTGTTTTCTATACAGAATTCGCTCCTTACTTCATTCTCCTGATTTGAAGTTATTCGCCCCTTCAATATCGCTGCTATCCTGGTCAGTTTTGGATCTTGGAGTTTCATCGTGTATAACCAATCCTCACTCTCTTCGGTTAGCTGCAGTACGAAGTGTTCGGGTACTACTTCTTCTATTGGAGCTCTGCTTAGTGCGTCAACGTGGGCCATTTTGGTACCAGGGCGATGTACACATTTGAAATCATACTCCATAAGACGCATCCACCGTCGGGCTATACGCGGAATCAATGGAGTTCTAGCCTTCACACTTGTTATGGCTGTACAATCAGTGATTATTTGGAAAGGCTTACCCAACAAATAAATCCGGAATCGTTGTAGCGCCTCTACAACAGCGAGCACTTCTAACTCATAGCTATGATATCTGGTTTCCGCATCTGTACAATCTCTACTAAAATACATAACTGCTTTCCAGGTTTTACCTTCGTTCATTGATTGCAGTAAGACAGCTGCCAGCCCGATACTGCTAGCATCGGTGTGAACCTCGTGTAACCCAGATGGATCGTAGAGAGCGAGTACTGGGTTGGAACTTAACCGCTTGATTAACTCGTCCAAAGCTCCCTGCTCAATGCCCGTCCACACGAAATGGTGTGCTGCCTCCTTAGTAGTCAATCTTGTCAGTGGTCGAGCAATCAACGAATAATTTTGAACGAATTTCCTGAAGAAGCCCGTTAACCCCAAAAATCTCCGTACTTCTGTTGCTGACTCAGGAACCTTAAAGTTGACTATCGCTGCCACTTTATTGTCGCCTGGCACGATGCCATTTGAACTCAACCGGTGACCCAAGAAATCGATGTCGGTTACTAGGAAGTGACATTTGTCCAGCCGCAATGTCAAGCCACATTCTTCTAGTACATTCAGGAAATGTTAAAGTTTTTCCAGTCCTTCGTTGAACGTTTTACTCGGTATCACTACGTCATCCAGATATGCCAGTGCTGTGTTTGGTTCTAGCTTAGCGAGTATCTTATTCATCGTCGGCTGGAAGACTGCTGGTGCATTGACTAATCCGAAAGGCATCCTATTATATTCGTAATGCCCCTCCGTTGTACTGAATGCCGTGTATTGTTTCGCGTGTTCTTCAAGTTCAATTTGATGGTATTCCATCTTAAAATCCAATATTGTAAAAACTGTAGCCCCCGCTAGCTTCACGAATAATTCATCCATCACATGCACGGGAAACAATTGACGTACGGTGATCCGATTCAGCTCGCGGTAGTCAAAACACAGTCGGAACTCCTTATTTTTTTTCTCGACCAAAACGATGGGCGACGAGTAAGCTGAACTTGAGGGTCGGATTATTTCGTTTTTAAGAAGGTCGTCGATAATTTTCTTCACAATTTCGCGTCTAGCGAATGGAATACGATATGGTTTCAACTGGAAAGCTTCATCAGTTGTTAGTTGAATGTCCATTTTTGCGATTTTACATTTACCAATTGGAACGGACTCGTTCGCGAAACCGCCTTCGAATCGTTTAACAACAGTATTTAATCTGTCGAGCTGCTCCGGCGTCGCAGTTTCGGAGGTGTTAACCTTTTCCTTTTTCAGGAGCCAACACTTTTCACTGTTGATAATGAAACAGCTGTTATCAGTCAAAATGTCCCTACCCAGCAGCAAATCACACATGATTTGGTCGTCGTCGACGATAAGTAATTCACATTCGTACGTCTGACCGTCTGTTGAGATCCTAGCGTTCACCTTCGAGGTACACTTGTACCTTCCGCCGCCGTATCCTCTTAGGATCATTATACAATCTTCGTATGGTCCAAGTTTGTTCGCCACCGATGCCTTCACCAAAGACCGTGCGCTGCCCGAGTCGATCATCGCTTCACAGCGCTGTCCGTCAATAGTAACCATCTTGGTCGTATTTATACCAACATTATCCTCCATTTTGTTCACCACATTGCTATGACATTTGTTCGCAGAATGGCCACTTTTTCCACACTTAGCACATCGCTCCCGCCTTTGAGGAATCGGACAATCGCGAGATATGTGTCCGGTTTTCCGACAGTTAAAACACGTTATTTCGTCGTTTTGGTTCTTGTTGCCCCGAAACTTCTGATCGGCAGCCGAAGAATTTGATTTTGTGCTCGGATTGTTCTTTACCGGATTGTAAGAGCAGTAGTTCACCAAAGCCTGCAGCAAATCGTTACTTGTTGTATAATGATTGACAGACGCACTCCTCTTCATATCTGCATCGTTAAGTCCGTTGATCACATATTTGATCAGCGATTGCTCGTCTAACGATCCTCTTCGTCCGATAGCTATCATTTTATAATAATATGCTTCAGGTGTTTCAGTTATACCGCGCTGCGTATTCATCAATCGCATATGAATTTCAGCGACATTCACATTCGTCGGGAACTCGGCCAGAAACGCCCGCACAAACTGTGACCATTCGCAATACACTCTGGGGCTTGAATCCATCCACAATTTAGCGGCTCCTTTCAATTTCGCCTGAACAGCGAAAATTAGGACTCTTTCGTCCCACCCGTATGCTTGTCTGAGATTCTCGATGCGTGTTATGAATTGCGTCGATGTCGTAGTTGTTGTATCTACCGGGTCAAACGTTGGTAAAATCGCTATCAAATCGTGCACGTTTCCGAAACTATGAATTACTGGCGTCGGAAAATGAACATTTTGCATGGAACGGAATTCGGCAGTAGGCACTGTGTTTTGACATACAAATACAGAATCTGTATTTGCACCATCGACCGGTTCTTTCCAATAATAATGGCGCTCAAACCCCTCCGGTGGTCTCGTCGAAAATTGTAAATTATCCCGTGTCACTGGAACATCTGCTGCTTTCGTCATCGTTTCCCATGAATTCGTGGTACTTGGTCTTTCGTCGCGCACAGCAAACAATCTATTTCCATTCGCGGCTTCGAACATATCCTGTGCACAGTTTCGCTCACCAGATGATGATTTGATTGCTGTCTCGAAATGTACTCGTTTCATCGTATCGAACAAAGGCATGCCCGAACTCGTACTGGCAGGCAACATCGCAAGTTCATCACCATAACCCGTTCCGCGTCTCGTATCTGCAATATTCGTCTCGACCAGAGCGAAGTTCCTATTCGGTCCGGACCCGTCGGACATCGTCGGCATACTCGCTGCACTACGCGTGGCCGAAGAAGAAGCACTCGTCGCGGACACGTTTGAACAAGTCGCTACAAGTACAGCCTCGTTCGCATTCCATGATTTCATCGTCTCGTTTTCCACGAACTTCGTTGGTGATGAATTGCTAAGCGGCACGTCAACATTGTTTTGTTTTGCCACTTGCAAACCGATAAGCGTATCTTCCATACTGCTCAACCGTCTTTGTATGCTTTCACCCAAAGCACTAGTGAAGCCGTCGCTAAAGTGAAATTCACACAGTCTTTCCACCAATTGAGCTTTATTGTCCCTGCACGACAAGCCACATGAACGCAATTGCACAACCGTTAGCTGATTAAATTTTTCCATTTTTCGTACAGTTCTGTTGGATATTATCCCACTTCTGAAATTGTCAAGAGTAGCGGAACCCGAAGTAAACACTCAAGGATTGTAGACACACAAAAACTGTCTTTATTCAATGGAAATTACACGATGGTCAGCTCCAAGATGTATATGACTCGTCAACACGGCGCACGATCGTCGACTGACTGCGTGTCTCTTGATGCTGGTGTATCTTCGTGGGTATGTAGTGGTGTCTACACTTGACAGAAGTGTACTGTAAAAATTTATACACTATTAAGAAGGTTTATAAATTTATTGATGTTAATTCATTCAATTATATTTTAAAAATTCCTTCCTTCCTTCCACCAACTAAAATGTTTTCTAAACAATTTTCAAAGCATATAATTGATTCAAATAGAAAAGGTTAGAAGCATTCTATCAAAATGAAGATAAAGAATAGTAAAAGCTATATTTAAATTTTGAGAAGGTTCATTGATTATGTTTAATATGAAGCAACTTTGAATTTTGAAATTAGTGTGTTGATAAAAAAAAATTATTGAAGTAACATTCTAGCAAAAATTTTATAAAAAAGCAAAAGGGTAAAAATGTATACACTATTAAGGAGGTTTATTAATTTACTGATTTTGATTCATTCGTTTAATTTTGTGGTTTTTAAAGTAATTGAGTAAAGTAGAAGAGATTCGAAGCATTCTATCAAAGTAAAGTTAAACAATAGTATAATACATATATTTGAATTTGAGAATGTTCATTGAGTATTAAGTAAGAAAGATTCTTGGAGTTATGCAGCAATTAATAAATATATTTCAGCCCGACCTTTCGCTAATCGGCATACTCAGGGTCTTACGTAACTCTAAATTTTAAAAAATTATTTGAATTTTCACACAAGAGCTGTCGATGTTGCTTTGTTCTTCTACTCTATAAAATTTTATCAATCGGCACTTTCCGGGTCTTACGTAAATCAATAAATTTGCATGAGTCTTAATGAAATCCTTAATACTGGTGCTGAATAGTTGTATAAAATGTTTGTAAATACTCGTATATTCTATAATAACAAAGCAACACCGACAACTATTCTGTGAAAAGTCAAATAATTTTTTAAAATTTCAATTTACGTAAGACCCTGAAGATGCCGTTTGGCGAAACGTCGAACTAAAAAAAATTTAATTATTGTTGGATACCTCTAAGAATCTTTCTTAACAACATTATAGCCAGTGACAAATTACCAAACAAACAAGTTCATTGATTATGTTTAAGATTATGTAATTTCGAAATTAATCCATTTATTTTGTTAAGACTATTTATATGTGTTTTTTTTCCTCTTACATGCTCGGGATATTATTTAAAAAAATAACGAACAAGGAATTCCATTGTTTGAGAAATCTCCTTAGGGTACATTATATTAATTGTATAGGTATAGTAGTAGCAAATAACTTCCGCTATTAAGTCTGTGAGGGCGAACTCATTCCTTTTAGCCACAGCAGTCCTTTCGAAGTAAATGTAGGCAACTTGATGGACGTCTGATGTATCTAGATAGAAAGTAATTACGTTAATATCAGCAAGGGGCAATACTTTGAAAAAGGTTGTGTTATATTAAGTTCACACTGGAGCCATATCACTTAATCTATACCAGATCACTTGTTTTGAAACTGCCAAATACATACAATTTTAAACTCACTACACCCAGATCGAGCTAGAATCGAGTGATTTGCCCGCTCGTGTGAACTCAATATTACTGTGTACGTAATAAAATATTGGATAAAAACATATAAATTACATACCAACCATTGCTATCCAGGGGGCATTTGTAGGTATTTTTTCGCTAATTTCTTCAAGCGTACAGCCAATCTAAAGTGAAAAATAAAAAATAAAATAAATTTGACAATGTGCTATGCTAGCGCTTATGACAATAATATACCTCGAATTTCGAGAAGAGATACTCAGCATTTTCGTTGAAGTACTTTGCGATTGCCTTTAGTATATCATCCGCTTCAGCGTTGCAAGATACCATTGATGATAGCTGTTTTCGCGTCGATGACTTAAAAAATTTGATCATATTTTCCTTCTCTGCATCGAATGTCTTAACGAAGTCCTCAATATTGACGCTCATTAGTTGCATGAAGTGTTGGTAAATAAATTCTTTTTCGAAAAGATATGGCCAATTGTTTTTAATCGCCTCGGCAGTTGGCACATTTTGTTGATCATTTAAAAATACCCTTTGAATGGCAAAGCAATCTTTCATGTATTCTTTGACTCTTTCGTTTTCTTCAAAAATAATAGAATCTTTTTTATGCATTTCAACTAAATACTTTTGCTTATAGTCTAATGAGTCTTTTGAATCACCAGGGGGTATACTCTTAGGTTGCCAGTTTTCGCATGTTTGCTGCAGTAGGCATGCCCGTCTTCGCTGTTTAACTGGTATAATCGGTGCTAATTCAGGCGTTTTTCGTTTTGGAGGCCGATTAAGGAAACTGTTTCTGTTTTTCATTTTTGTAATAAGTGCTACCGGAACGGTCGAAATGATGTTACCATCATCATCCTTTTCGATAAAAGATTGTGGGTATTTAGCTGCAACTTGATGTGCGACTGATCGCATTATTTTCATCGGTATAAAGTGTGAAATACTCCTAAGCTCATCAATAAGTAGATTGGCAATAATATTGATGCCACGTCCCAACTTTTTATTACTTCGTAGCAAGGATAAAATGTCGGTGGGAAATTTTTCCCATGGAATACAGAAACAAGAAAATAGCTTAAGGCTTTGTGTATTACAGAGTGATGTCGTTGATAAAGCGGAGCTGCTCATTGTTAAAGTTGTGGTAGTTGCAGCTGCAGATTCTGTATCTGATAAGTCTAGGCATATCAAATTATTATTTATCGCAGACGATGATGCAGGTACTGATAATTGGATTTGTTCTGAAGCGATGTTAAGAGGTTGAGCTTTACTGGTACTCGCCGTATTTATAGGTATAAAGGCATCCGAAATTATAGAATCCGACACGTTAAGTATATTGTTTGGGGTCCAAAACTGACCAGAGGGTAAAAGCATTAAGATGACCTTCTCCTTTCCATAGAATTCGACAGTGGGGTCATCGCAAATTTCCGAACCATCGTTCTCTACAACTAAGGTTGATCCATCAATTCCGTTCTTATTGGCTATAGTAATAAACTTCGTATAAATATAAGTTCGTACTTCATATTCTTTTTTTTAGCTTACCATTTTCAATTACATCGGTTATTGTTGCTCTGCTGACAAAAGATTTTCTAATAACCCGGTCGAAACTCCAAATTTTGAAGATAAATTCAGTCATTTTGATGGTCAGTTCTTAATATATACATTAAATTTTATAACCTATGTATCTTACGTTTTTAAAATCTTATTAAGTTTTAAGTCAATATATAATTTAAACTTTGCAAACAAATGATGAGCTTAGAGAAAATAAGTAAACATTTCCGTGTTTCAGGATATTTTGTGTTTTTTGTTCTAAAAGCATACAGTAATTTACTAAGCTAAAATTATTTTCTCTGCTAAAGCTGTCGTACAGAATATTGTTTTCATTATACCACATTTTTAAAGTTATTCCATAGAATATAGCTTGCTTATATGATTCATGTATAAATATGGCCTTAATTTGCATAAGCGTAATATTTGACAATTCATCAGAGTCAAGTAAAATGTAATCGCTTTCTTTAAAAATCGTGTTATGGAAAGTAATTTTTTTTGATACGAATCGAAAAGCTTGTGGAAGTTGTACATTAAACATATCTCTAGAAAATATTTGTATATCATTTGCTGTAGTCCGGATGGCGCAACGGTTAGCACGTTCGCCTTCAACGCACTGGGCCCCGGTTCGATTCCGGGGATTTACGTGTCGGACTATGAGCCCACTCAGCTGTTAAATGAGTACCCATTATGGGGTAAATAACTCGGTTGAGCGTATTGCTGATCACATACCTCTGCACAAAAAAACCGTCACGATCTAGAAAATGAGATGATGCTAACTCATCTCGAGGCCGTGGTTCAAATTGGACTGTTGCGCCAGTTATTTATTTATTTATTTGCTACAATTGAAGAGCGGAACCTATCCTCAAATAACCCAGCTTGAAGCATTTGATGATTTTCAGATAGTGTTTGAGTCAAATTTTTGTAATTATTGCATCTTTTGGTTACTGTTTTAAAATACCGCTGTTTTTGTTCAAAAATCATAGTCCATAAATGCTTTAGAGGACCAAGCTTTCTAATGAGATCCGGGTAGTGGCATACGTAATGATGTTTTGGCCTTAAACGAAGTGATGGAAAGCATTCTTTTCTGAATTCAAAATATAACTGAATATAATGAGAAAGTAATATTGTCTGCTCTAGACTAATTTTTGGGGCGTAGATTAATCGGCACATTTCAACCATCGAAGAAAAAAATTTCCGTACGCTGTTATCATAATTTTCAATTCGATCAAACATTACTAAAGGTAACAGTATTAAAAAATGGTATATTTCGTCTGATTTACCAGGTACTTTCACCATGTTTATTTCAATAAAAGGAAAAGCTAACGATAATTTGAAGTTTTCTCATTGACTTCATTTTTAAGTTAATATAGTCAATTGAGCAGATATTCTCATGAACAAAGTATTTTAAAACGTACATTAAGTCATATGGAATAATACCCTCGAAAAGATCGTGCGCAATACACGGAGGAAGACCAGGCTTACAAACATGGAAATATTTTAGTGTGTTGAGACAGGAATCGGATTTCAGTCCTCCCACCGGTTTTCCCTCTAGGAGGCTTTCATTAATCATCTGCCGATAAGAATCAATGTCACGTAATTTTTCAATTTTTAAGTCTTTGTTCTTTAGAGAGCTACGTCTTTTTAAACAAAATCTGCAAAAATAATCTGAAGAGCTGAAATTTTCGGAAAATCCACCAACTTGATGACTGCCAAGATTATCTCCTATCATTGCAAACACTGTTCCATAAAGTGTTTCTTCAATTTTATTATTTGGGTTAGTAAAAACAACTCCATGTTCCTCTAATTCAGACAAGTCATGTAGTAGGGGCTCCAAAATTTTTTTGAAACCGAATTTTTTTATATGCTTTTCGTTACACAGTAATACAAGTTGAATATTTTCTGCTTGGGATCGAAATTGGTAAGGGATATTCCCCACTTGCATGTAGACACCGATAAGTTTGTGTTTTTTTTCGAGGAGCCTAGAGGGTTACAGTTTTCAAACGCGTCTTGGAAAAGAAGCAACTCTATACGCTTAGTATCTGAATTAAGGAATTTAGAATTTTTATAAACAGATCCGTCATTATAATCGGAATATACTCCATTTTCTTGTTCTTTTCCTCTAAACAATAACTTTAAAAATTGCCTGTCTCTCAGCAAACTTTTAATTATGTCTAGTATTGGAACATTATGATAAAAAACGTCCGAGTGGTAGTTATCGGCTCCGACCAGTATTTTTCGTGGCTTAACATATTCCAAGCCTTTTTTAAAGAACCGAGTTCTTTTGTAGTTTGTATTCATTTCAGAAAGGTCTGAAAGAATTTTACAATTCCGTATGGTTTCAGTGATTTCATGCTCATGGTTGGAAATGCCTATTTTAGAGCAGAGCTCTTTGATTGTGTCTAATTTGATTTCATTGGAAGACTGTATAATTCTATGAAGCTCATCAAACATATTTTGCACAGCAATATCGGAAACTCCCCACTGAGTCTTCATTTTAACAGCTAACAGGGCCAGGTTATTTTCAGTTGAAGCATTGGCGCTTATGCTCACATTACTACTAGACGAATGCATAGGCTCATCATTCGTTTCATGAGTATTTTCAAAATGTTGATCTATTACGTGTGTATCGCTAGTTTGAGGTTTATCTTTAATATGTCTATGAGTTCTATTCATATGCGACCTAAATGCAAATTGATTGTTGAAATGCTTCAAACAGGTGTAAATTATATTTCGGGATTGGACAACCCTAGTGTTGCAATCTGGCAACTGACAGCTCTATCGTAAAGTTTGACATTTTTGAGGTTATACGTATTCAGAACGTTTTGACATACGAGCGCTATTTGTGTTTTTTACAGTAACTTAAAAGATTAATCTCGGCCAAATAATGGAATTCAATCGTGAACATTTTCGTGCGATTATTTTTTACAACTTTCGACGTGGATTAACTCAGCAACAGTGCATGGATGAACTGAATTCAATTTTTGGCGATGAAGCTCCATCGAGGAACAGTGTTTTTCGATGGTATGGTGAATTCAATCGAGGTCGTAGTTCACTCCAAGACGAATTTCGTGAAGGTCGTCCAAAAGGTGAAGGTCGTCCGGAAACCATTGATGCTGTGCGCGAACTGTTATTGCAAGATCGTCATGTGACCTATCGAGAGATTGAGACAACCTTAGGCATTAGTGGGACCAGCATACATTCAATATTGCATGAACATTTGACTGTCAAAAAAATTTGTTCGCGTTGGATCCCACACAATTTCTCAATCGCTCAAAGAAAGGCTCGTGTCGATTGGTCGAAAGAAATGCTCAAAAAATACGATCACGGTGCTTCGAAACACGTCTATGACATCGTGACAGGTGATGAATCGTGGATTTATGCGTATGAGCCCAAAAGTAAACAGCAGTCGACTGTATGGGCGTTTCAAGATGAGCCAAACCCAACAAAAGTTGTTCGCGCACGAAGCACTTCTAAGCAAATGGTCGCCTGCTTTTTCGGAAAAACTGGACATGTCGCAACCGTACCACTAGAACAACGCAGAACAGTCAATTCTGAGTGGTACACAACCATTTGTTTGCCAGTTGTCTTCCAAGAAATCAGGAAAACCAACCGCCGAAGACGGATCACTCTTCACCACGACAATGCGAGCTCTCACACATCAGCTCAAACAACTGCATTTTTGAGCACTCAAAACATAGATTTGATGGGTCATCCGCCGTATAGTCCTGACTTGGCACCGAATGACTTCTTTTTATTCCCGTACGTAAAAAACAAACTGTGAGGTCAACGTTTTTCAACACCTGAAGAAGCGGTTGCTGCGTTCAGAATGCATGTTTTGGAGACACCTCAATCAGAGTGGCAAAAGTACTTTGACAATTGGTTCAAACGCATGCAAAAGTGTATAGATCTTCATGGGGAATATTTTGAAAAACAATAAAGCGATTTTCAATGATTAATATTTGTTTTTGTTCTCTAATCCCGAAATATAAAAGGCAACCCTCGTATGTCGTTATTTTTTAAACTTTTCACCGAATGAGTTCTAAACCAGTGAACTTGATAATTAGCATAATTTGAAAATATTTTCCTACAATCTTCCCAAAGGCATTTAAATTCCGCACATTTCCTTCCGCGATGAGAAAATAAGTGTTTATAATATAATACAATAGTTTTTAACTGGCAATCGCAAATATTACACTCGTACATTTTTATTTTATTAGGTAGTAGTCTCTTATTTATATCAATGCATTAATCAATTAATTAATTAATGAGTTAAATCGCTTTATAACTGTGTCCGTTTCCAGCAGTACTCTCTTGGAAATATTCTATAAACCATAATAATCAGGTCATCATGTGGTTTGCCTAAAAAAATTTTGGTGTGGTTTTAATTTTATTTTATTTATGATTTATGCGTTAGGCAGTGCAATTCAAAGTTTTTTGGTGTTAAGCCTTGGTTATAAGGTATACACTTTAAGTACGTATTATACACTTAAGGCGCCAAGCGAAGCTTCGGCCCGGAGTCCGAAGCGTATATACCCTAGACTTGTACAGACCTAGTGGTGATACCAAAAGCACCATATGGTAACGACCATATGCATTAAAAGTGAGTTTCCTATATGGCCAGTTTATAGGGGAGGTTGGCAATCATTCAGGAGGATCTTGATAATTATCAAAATCAATTAACTAACCCATTCTACAAATATTTGTCGAATTTTTCAAGTCGCTAGCTTCATTCTATCGAAAGTTATTTCTTATTTGAAGTTTCACTTGTAGGGGAGGTAGGGGTTCCTTGGGTCGGATCTTGCTCATCATTGCCACCAACAAATAAGATCACGCTACAAATATTTAAGCAAAATTTCAAGTCTCTAGCTTCATTCCATCGAAAGTTATCGCTTATTTGAAGTTTCGTTTGTAGGGGAAGTAGGGGTTTCGTTGGTCGGATTTTACGTATTTTCAATATTAGCCAACTGGATCCTATTACAAACATTTGACCAAAATTTTAAGTCGCTAGCATTATTTTGTCATAAGTTATCGCTTATTTTAAGTTTCATTTCTAGGGGAGGTAGGGTTTCCTTAGGTCGGATCTAACCCATCTTTAATACCAACTAACCTGATCTCACTTCAAACATTTGACCAAAACTTCAAGTCGCTGGCTTGATTCTGTCAAAAGTTATCGCTTATTTGAAGTTTCATTTGCAGTGGAGGTGGGGGTTCCTTGGGTCGGATCTTGCCCATATTCAATACCAACTAAGTAGGTCTTACTAGCAACATTTGACCAAAATTTCAAGTCTCTAGCTTCATTCTATCGAAAGTTATCGTGCGAACGGACAGACAGACAGACGGACAGACAGACAGACATAGCTTAATCGAATCAGGAGGTGATCCTGATCATTTATTTATACACATTGCTATACCTTTTTCTTCAGACTTGTGTCGCTGCTTCACTGCTTGCTAATCACTTTTACACTTCTTGCGGATGAGAAAAATATAATCTTTTATTATACGATTTGGTCGCGTCCGCTTTAACTGCTTGCGAATCACTTTTACACTTCAATGCGGCAAGATAACTTTGCGATTTGCAACTATTTTAACTTATAAAATGTTTTAAATTCACATCCACGACTTATCGCGATCAACGAAATATCGAATGTGGCATGAAAACTGCATGATTCGCAGTTATTCTCGATTTCCAAATTTTTTGGTGTAAACTTCGGCAGTACATCATAATCGGTGCAGATTTCAATATTCTTGTGCAAAAATACGACAAAAGCTTACGATTTCCAATGATTTTTGTGTAAAATTCGGAAACACATCCTAATCTGTGTAATTTTGTATTTACACTCATCTTGGTGTAAAATTACATTAAAGTTTGTAATGGTGATCAAACATTTATTGTTACACAATGGATGTGTAATTTTAACCCTGTGGCTTAATTTTATAGTACTTTTACACAAATATTACACAGAATCTGGTGAAATCTAGTGCAAAAGTACGACAATTTTATATTTGCACTCATATTTGTGTAAGATTACATTGAAGTTTGTAATAATACTCACAAAAAATTTGATACACAATGAATGTGTAATTTTAATACTTTTGTTTAATTTTACAATACTTTTACACAAATATTGCATACAATCTGACGGAAATTTCCAAAGATTTTTTAGAGAGTACCTGATCTAGAGTATAGCCACCATTTTCAATTATTTTTTTCAGTTTTGCAGGAAATTCTTTAGCTGCTACCTCATCTGCAGATGCTATTTCACCCTTAATTTTAATGTTATGCAGCGCGTGTCGTTGTAGAAAACCTGTCATCCACCCTATACTTGTAGAAAATTCAATTTTTTTTATCTCACCTGATGTTTGTGGTTCCCTTTCTTTTATTTGCTTATAAAATTTTAGTGCCATCTGTTTTATGGTATTTCCATCAACTGGTATTCGTTTGCGTGAAGCATTTTCTATCCAAGTTACAATACAATGTTTGTTGTGTATAATGTTGTATGAGCACTTAACTTTGTCCCAGCAATAACAGATTTTCTAATCGCTTCTTCATTTTTCTTAATCGTTCTTATGCTGGATTCTTTTAAACCGAAATTTCGTCCTACAGAAGTAGCACCTTCTCCACTGGCTAGTCTATACAAGATTCTGATTTTAAAATCCAAAGAAATAGCTTTTCTTTTCGTTTGTTTAGTATCTAACATTGTGATCAGATCGCCTATAAAAATTATTTATTTGTACGTAATAAATGATGAATGAATGAATGTATCGAAAAAATATTAAATTACCGTTTACTGAATTCAAAAAAAAATTATATCTGAATGACAACCACACTGCAACCTGCACTCACTTTAACCAAAGCTGATTACACAATGAGCAGAACGCGGCCAATACATACCTGAAATCTTCGTCTTAGTTGGATTCCCCACATTCGATCGATTATGTAAATTGGTCACTCTCACGACTTTTGTTTTCCCCTCGATGATGCACTTGACAAAAGTTTTCATGGAGGGCTTTGATATTCACTTAATGACCTCCAGAAGTAAATGGATGTGGTGGCTCAATGGGTAGAGATTCGGTCTCATAATCCGGTCGGTGTGGGATCAAGTTCTGCCACGGGCAGTTGCTTTTTTTCCATTCTCTTTGGAATTTAGTAGTATTTCCGCATCAATACGCGTATACCAGTAATATTTCTTTCAAATTATGCGGTAAATCATCTGCTTGTAATCCGGAATTTTACTTGTAATATTCCCGTATCGAATTGGGTATTTCATCAAAATTTTATCTAAATGAATCCGCGTTTTTCCCCTTCGTTTAGAGTGAAGAGGACTGTGCTAGAGACAGAAAATCACACGCATGGGGCACGGTGAAAAGTATAAGTATAGGTTAATTTTTTCCCGACGCCCTATACCTTTTAACTGACAAATTCCTGGGTAGTGCTACCAGGTGGTAACCCGGGTTACTACCCGAGAGTGGTTTTGCAGGGCTGTTATTCCAATTGCTCAATACATACTACCACACGTTTGACTTTGAGATGAACATGATTCATGGATGATTTCGTTTTTATGAGTTAAAACATATATTAATATGTTCTTCTTACTAAAAATTATTTTAAATTAACAGCTCTTAGACCGCGTTAAATCAAATTAAATCGCGTAAAAAAGGAAAAAAATATTTTTTGGAAATCGCGTAGACCGCGTTAAATCAAATTAAATCGCGTAAGAAAGGAAAAAAATATTTTTTGTAAATCGCGTAAAATCAAATTCGCGTAAAAAAAAAGTTCGCGTAAAAATAGAACCAGGTGTACAGTTTTTACAAAAAAAATACAACTTCGTTATTTCAATTGATCAACTTAGTTTATTTCAAGATAGAACTTCTTAGTTTGGAGTACAGAATGCAAGTCCTCGTGCTTGACTTTACAGAATTTCACAAGAAGCTATAATTTCACAAGACGAGCGCTTCAAGCATACTTGCCAACTTAAAAATCTAAACTTAGAACTAGTGGCCATCTATGTTTCAGTTTCATCAACTGTCAAATTCAAATTTTAAATTTCCATTATTTCCGCATTCTACAAACTCTAGTTCACTTTTACAATCTCTCGTTATCTGACTCCTGTCGTCGCTTTTTCAATAACTGCACTATAAGTTTTTCTACTATTTCACCATCTAAATTTTCAGTCGCAATGTCCGTTTCTTCGATTTCACTTTTTAACAAATTCTGAATATGCGAAAATTCCCGTTTCTCTGATTCTAAATTTTGTTCTACTGATAAATAGTAATTTAGTTTTTCCTTAGTTAACACATTCGTTCCCGGCATCTAATAACGTCTTACACAACACTTAATATTATATTTAATAACTATTACTATCACAAAAAAAAATTGTTTTAAGAAATAACACTGAAAGCACGCTAATAGTTCGCGTTAACCGGCTGCGCCAAAATGTGATGGTCCACCTGTTTACGATATTGAGAATTCAAAACACGTCTTCTGCGTTTGATGACACTTTCTTTATTGCAATCAATTTTTCCTTACTTCCTAACAATTTTTCATTTTTTTTCTCTTTTTTTTTGCTGATGGGTGAAATTTGTGTCAGCGAAACAATTACCGATAGAATTACGTCGCACGCGCATCTGATTCATAAATGCAATTGAACTTGGGTTATTGCTTCGTCGACACAAATTCACACGCGCATCGGGATTCCTTTAATTTAAAATACAATGACCAGAATGGGGTCATTACAGGACAAGGGCTAAAAAAAACATTCTATAATGCCCGGTTCACATTATTCCAGTAACCAATCCAGTCCAGTAATCCAGTCCAGCGCTGGACTGCTACTGGAATAATGTGAACCGGCACTGGACAGCAATCCAATCCAGCAATCCAGTCCAGCAATCCAGTCCAGTGACTGAATTGTCAGTCTACTTTTTGATTCCAGCTCGCTGGACTGGATTATGCCCGGTTCACATCATTCCAGTCCAGTCCAGCTATCCAGTCCAGTGCTGGACTGGATCATATCGTCTACATGATTCCAGTCCAGTAGTCCGGCGAGTGTGTTGTTGATTCGGTAACTATGACAATGATTTCTGGGCGAGCTGGAATGAAAAAGTAGACCGACAATCCAGTCACTGGACTGGATTGCTGGATTGGATGGCTGTCCAGTGTCGGCTCACATTATTCCAGTAGCAATCCAACGATGGACTGGATTACTGGACTGGATTGGTTACTGGAATAATGTGAACCGGGCATAATGCTTATTTACTAGTTAGAATAATACTACGATAAATTAAAGTTTAATTTCCACACCTTAAGATAGGGGTTAACCAAAGCTTAATAAATATGAATAAATAAGCATACTAATAAGACTTTGTTATTATTAAATAATGGGTACATAAACATTATATTAAGGATCTTATACATTTTATTCATTGTGCATAAATAATGGTTTAATAAATTATTAAATAAACCTTATGCATAAATTTTAAATAAACATTATATTAATGTATAAATAATACTTTTTATAATTATCGGATAAAGCTAATGTACAATATACGAGTAGTTTATTATAATAATTATATTAAAAACTCCTTTTTGACTTTGCCTTTTTTTAATTTATTATGCAATAAATTTAATTAATTCGGATGCATTTCGACAGATATAGTCATCCTCAGCGAGTACATTTTAAATTTGTGTTTAAATTTACTCGCTGAGGATGACTATAACTGTCGAAATGCATCCAAATAATTAAATTTATTGTATACAAATTTAAAAAAAAAAGCAAAGTCAAAAGGGTGTTTTTAATATTTATAATAATTATAGTATTCATGCACCTTGCGGTTTAATTTTTTTGTCGTTTTTATAACATTAAACACTAATGTATAGTGTTTACATGAGAACTATATTAATGCCTAGGTGCTGTTTATGGACTGCGGTCACAGCAGCGGTACCGGTACCTGCTGGCTATAAACGAATACGGCGGCTACCGCTCTATTGTTTCATAGATAGCGCATGTCGCTACTCAAACAGCTTGTTAAACCGCAGACTAAAAATGGCGCGATGCATTGTAGACGTAATTTACTTTTAAGCCTGTTCGTATATTCATCCAGTGAGGCGTGGGTGCGTCAACATTTAAAGTATAGCACACTGTTGACCTGTAGCTGTAACAACAGCGTACATGCTATAGTTATTTTTTCATATACGGCTCCTAGATAAAAATTATCAATTAAACAAATGCCCTCTAGTCTTCAAGGAAAGGTCAGGTTGTATTTTCATGATATCAAAAATATAAAATATGTAAGTGTAATTTTAATCAATTATGCCAACGAAACGCCGACTGGGCCACATGGAACAGTTGACGCGCTATGCCCCACAAGGGGTTAGAGCAATTAAGTAGTAGTAAGTAATTATAATTGAAATTTTTGTAATTATATAAAGTTTAAATGAAATTATAAGTAAGATTAGGAAAAATAAATTTCATATTTTTTTTTACAGCAAATCATTCCGTTTTTCCTTTTTCTTAAATCGCCTTTGATCCGTACGATTTTTCATCCTTCTCAGTCCTTCTTTTAAGTCCTTCTCGTATTCGTCGAACCCCCCCCCCCCCCCCCCCCCCCCCCTCGCATAATATTGTCGAACGCATTTTATAAATCATAAAATATATATATTAGTATATATACATAGGTATATATGTGATATACGCTCAAAATTTATAAAACTTTAAACTTACGGTATAGTGTTTTTTCGAAAAAAAAAGCGAATTGTTTAAGAGCAACCTTGCCCCTTCGTCCGTCTCAATTTGTATTCGAACTAAGTGTATCGCAAATAATGTAATTCAGCTTTCCCGATAGTTTTCCCTTGAACTGGGTTGTTAATTGTATTTTCTGGTAAAATAAATTCAATTAAATTAAATTAAAGTCAATGAGGAAGAAAGTCAACTTCCTAATGCGTCCTCAAATGCTTTGTCTTTATTAATTTTCGAGTCAAGTTCGGTGATATTTTCAACTTCCTTCAATGGGAAACGAAAAACCTCCTCACTACACTGCCCAAATAATCTTTCATAGATTTTGTTGACCTTAATGGTCAAGTCGCCCAAAGCTGTCGATTGTTGGCGCATTTCATTACGCATAGCAATTACAGTGTCTTTTAAATCTATAAACATAACGTAAAAATTAAAAGTCTATAACAATTTAATCTAATAGAGGGATTCCTGCTCACGCCGCGTCGTATTACGTTTATGACGTAACCAGAAATCAACCTAATATTATAATCATTATATAATAAAACAATCAAAATTTAAAAAATTAAGAATATTGTTTATCTTTGAGGTCGCTCATTATACGTGGGTCTGGACTTTGGCTTATCGTTGTAGCCATTGATGCTGCTGGGGAAAAATTGTCGTTCCCATCATTCGGTGGTACGATTATAACAAAAGGCTGTTCATCCATTGATTGGTCGACTAAAGTTATAATACGTTCAGCGTCAACGTTAATTAATAGATGGGTAATGAAATAGTTTACCTTCTTGTGGATCCATTGTTGGGTGTGTGGAGATGATGACGAAGTGCGTGTATGAATAACTATTGTATTTAATGATGATATTGATGCAAAATAGGCATTAGAACTATTCGAGCGCTATTTAATTTTATGGGAAAATATTTAGTGTAACTGCTTTTAAAATCAAAAACTTGTTCCTCTTCGGTTATTCCGGAAATTTCTACAATTCCCAATTTTGTAGAGTTAACAGGATATAAAAAAATGGTGTTATGTTCATAATTTTTCGTCCTACAATATAATATTTTTTATTCCTAATGCCATTATTTGAATTGGAATACTCGTATCTTCTATTTGAATAAAGTTATTCGGAAATTTCTTCCAAAAAAGACTTGATTAAATCTTAGTGATACTAATGATTTATCTAAAATATTAAATCATTTAGAAGGGCGAAAATGATTTTGAACCGGAATATCACTTAACTTATTATTCAACTGCATGAGAATATCCTGCGGTTTTTTAATTTTCCTTTTAAAGTGTAACTTTTATAGCGACGACGCATCGATGGGAAGTGAATCGAACAAATATACTTATTTGTTCTGCCACCCAGGAAAGAGAAGCGCTCGCGTCGCTGTGATACAATCTCATATATTTATATTGTATATACATACATGATGTTACACAAAGCGAAAAGAGCTTGACAAGTATTCGTTGGCTTAGTGGTTAGTGGGTCCGACTTGTGAGCAGTTGGTCACGGGTTCTCTCTCTCGACTGCCGCGACGAATTTTTAGTTTTTTTTTCTAAATCGGTTTGCGGCGACAGTTGGCACCCGCTGTGTACTTGACAGCGGGTACTGTCCGCAAGGCGGGAAAGTCGGAGAAGATCGATCGCCCACCATGTGCATTGCAGAATTGTATAAAATAATTTAAATATGGAGCATCGATCCCCACTATTTTTATGCTCTTCAGTTTACTTTTTTTGTGTCTATACCCTAGTTTTTTTTTTTTAAATTCGGTTTTTTGGCCATAACTTCTAAACTACCTCCGTTTGACGTCACGTTCCGTTTCTCGTTTTCATCAATCCTAGTTACTGTCAGAATTCGCTCGCAGTTGCCAATCACATCTCCTTTCTTAACACTAGTAATGCTCTCCGAGACGTTCAGCACTCTTATGGGAACGATCATTGTACTGTTCATGTTCACTAGTGTTTTCCCTAATATCAAATTTTGTAGCGCCGGTGTCGTTTTCGCTTCAATGACGTAAAATCGGTGGCCTCCGGTATCACCATCGAGTCTTACCCAAACAACATTTTCCGAATATTTCGGGATATCGGCGTCCTCGCACAATATCACTCTTAGCTTGGCTATGCTGTGAGATACTATTTCTATTGGTATTTCAATGTTACGCCACTTCAATATTCGTTGTCCTAAATCCAGCTGGAAGCCGTGCGGCTTTAGGAAATCGTGTGAAAACTGCAAATCACCCAGCTGTATTTTCCGTGCTATTTCTCCCTGCACCATAGTGGATTCTCCTGTAGCTGTTCGAAGTGCGTACCTTTTAGTGTGATGAAGCCAGCTATGGTCTATCATGTCCGATCTCAGCACAGATCTCGTCGCTGCGGTATCGATTGTTACCACACAGTTGGTGCCTCCGACTCGGCCAATCATGCATAGATCGTTCTCGTCTCGATGTAGTCTGGAGATGGCGATGATGGTTCTGGGGGCGTCGATTTCACCAGCCAACCTCTGCCCCTCGAGGTTGACTTTTACTCGTTTCCCGGGCCATTACCGGAAGAGGCGTATTGTTGTGAATTCGTGCCTCTTATATTCTGTCGCTTGGCACAATCAGGGCAAGGATTTGTTATTTGTCCAGGTTTGCGGCAATCGCGTCGAAGATGTCCTGCCTGTCCACAGTTCCAACGCCGTGGAACTCCACGACCTTCATTCTGTTTCGTAAACTCTGCTTTCTGGCAAACGCATTCCTCAATCTCGGCATATGTTTCCCGGACTCGGTTGCTATTGCGCGAAACTTGTTTTGAAGCTTCGAAAGTTAGAGCATGCACTAAAGCCTCCTGTATTGTCCTCTTTCCCGCCACTCTCAACGCCTTTCGTAGCTCTCCGTCTTGCAGGGAGTTAATGAGTGCGTCCACTGCCAAATCGTTTCGGTTTGCCGAATCCATGCTAGGGAAGGATAACAGTGCCAACTTTTCGATGTCCTGCGCAACTTGTTGTAGGGTTTCGCTGGATTTCTGCGTTCGATTGCGGAGTTGCGTCTTATAAATTTCTTGCATATGTTCTCCACCGTATTGAAGGTCCAAGGTTCGCATCAGAAACTGAAAGTCGCTTTGTTGTGTGACTGTTGTGGTCTGCAAGATTTCTGCGGCAGATCCTCGTAACGCCAATATCAAGGCCGTTGTTCGCTCCTGATTTGTCCAATGATTGGTGGTGGCTGCTGCTTCAAATTGAGTCTTGTAAATGGTCCAAGGTGTTTGACCATCGAAGACTGGAACCTTTAGGTTTTTATGAACGTTACTTTCGGATTTTATGACGCCCGTTGTTTTGGCCACTTCGAGATCCCTTTTCAGGCTTCCACTTCACAAGTGATATCCTCGATTTTTTCTGTATTGTTGGTGATTTGCACTTCCAGAAATCTGATTGTATTGTTTAACTTCTCCTCTATCATGGTGCGGTGCTGGAAAAGTTTAGCTTCCAACTGCTTTTTAATTTGCTTACCGAGTGCAGTACTCTGTTGTTTTAGATCTTCTTTCAGATCTTGGTTTTGCTGGTTAATGTCTGTCTTCAGCTCTTTCGTCTGTCGACTTTGCTGGTCCATTCTATTGTTAAGATCTTGGTTCATTTTCGGCAACATTTGTTGCATCAGCTGCAACATCGGGTCCGTAGCTGTAGAGTTTTCCAGCACATTTTGCTGTTCGATTTGTTGCTCGAGCTCTTGCTGTTCGGTCTCCTGCTCGACAGGAAACGCGTACCTGTTAAAGTTGTGTCCCTCCACTTCCAACGCCTCAAGCAACTGATTTAGCAGCTCTGCCTTATTTCCGGTCGCAGACAGCTCATGTTTACGGAGTTCATCTTTCAACTTTTGCACTGTCAAGTCTTTTGCATAACGCGGCAGTTTTAATTATTCACAAAATTCTTTAATTGTCCGTTAAGAATTTTTCGCACAATAATTTGGTCGATTATTCGAGAAAGATAAAATCGCGTTGCGGAACAATCACAAAATTCTGAATTTGTTCGAAAATTTTCTACCGAACACGCGATTTGGACCCTAAATTTCACTCGAAAACTTCCTTCACACGTCTCGCCGAAAACTTCCTTTACACGTTTCGCGGTATCACTTCTCGAAAATTCTTACTTTTTCCCTAACGAGAATTTTCCACACGGTCACTTATTTCACAATCTGTTTTCTCGATAATTCTCAAATTGTCCGCACAAGAATTCTCCACCTGTCCTTTATTTTACACTCGCGATCACGATTTTTACTTGAAATCCCACTTCTGACACCACTTGTTATGCGCTAAGGGTCGCTAGATTTCAAGTACAAAACCAAATAAAACCAACACGATTTTATGTTCAATTACACTTCCTTTATTTACCGCTTTTTCTTTCTGTATTCGCTTCTTATCTCCTCGCTAAGACACCACCGTTCGCACACACAACGATTCCCCATCTAACCCAACCAAACGATGCTCGCCTCTCTCCTTCTCCGAAATCGCTTTTTCCACGCGGCCACAATGTTGTTTTCTCTTCTACCTATTTCATTCGTTTCATTCCTGTATAGAACACGTTATTCATTCGAGCAACAAATCTTTCGCATACAGAGTTGTTTTTCTCTTCTATATCGTTTGTTGTCATCGGTTGCGAAACATTGATTTGGGTGTTACCAGCCATGTAACAATATTAGTTGTCAGAGTCTATGGCATTTACGCTGCCGTTAATAAGAACAATAGATAAACCAGAAGGAAATTTGCCTGAATTAGTCAATTATCCACCGTCTACCTCTACTGTGGCTGATGATTCATGGAACGGACATCTGACTGACACGGAGGAAGAAACTACCACAATGCCCAACCGACAATGATGATTCGCCCCAGTCCCTTAAACTTGTCTCCAGTTCAAAGAAAAGGAAACGGATTACCTTAACAGATGTGGACAAATCTTTTAAGGATTTTATGGATGCAAAAAGGAACAAAATTGCATGCGAAATTAAGGATTCAGATGGACAAAGAACGTTCCTTCTTAATTTGTTGTCGGAAATTGAACCTCTGACACAGGTACAGATGTGGCAATTCAGACGTGGGGTTCTACGGCTAATTGACGATATTCGAGGCGACGAATTGTAAGGTCCTGCACCTAGGCAGCGTGAAACTGGTATGCCATTAGCAGTTCAGCAAGGATTGTCAACTTCTGAACCATATTTTGAAGATGTGCTGCTGGGTTCCTCCAATAAATAATAATTTTTTTTTATATATATTTTTTGAATTATATTCCATTTTCTTTTGAATCAAATGAATTATTACTACAATTAGTTTTTGACATGGATATGTCTTATAGCTGGGGGTCATCCTAAAAATCAGTCCGTCACACGAAATGTCTGTTTTTCTACTCGGGGGTCAGAAGAGGAAACAAGCCCATCGAAAATTTTTCTTTTCTGGTTGTGGATGTCGTTTGAGTGAAGTGGTCATTGTGCATGGCTGTTGCTTGTAGATCCGCGCGGGCGGTGCACTTGCGGGGATCCTGTGTGTACATGTTGGGATGTTGATTTGATAGCGATAAAGGTTGACGTTGTGGACGGCAAGAAATAACATAGTGTACGGGTGAACGGGCGAACTTTCAATGACCTTCAATTTCCACCAATTCCCATTCATCGGCGGCGATCTGAGGTCTGACTGGTCCACTATGTGGGCCCCCACCACACGTGCAATAAACAAATAGAACAAAATGGCGGATTTATACTAGGCGAGTTAGAATCTCTCAAGTCCCGAAATAAAGAAATATTCGTCGCAGGATGTTATATGTTATGATGTACATTCAGAGGTATGCAGAAGATCAAATGCCCCCCTTCCGCAAAAATTCCAAAATGTTCAAAATGGCTGGAATCCAAACAAATAAAATAGCGCACGTTGTACTACATATCTGAATCAATAGGGTCCCAGAAAAGGTAGCAAGTAGTCAGTTCGACTAACATTTGGACATGCGCAGACGCAATTTGAGAGTGTGTACATTACATAGCTCCCGCCCCCGAAGATAGATATAGAGCGAGAGCCATCGCGGATGAATTTCATTCTATCCAAATGGTTGTGCATTTGCAATGGCGGCGATTTGAGGTCTGACTGACCCACAATGTGGCCTCCACCACACATGCAATAAACGTATCATAAAACAAAATGGCGGATACGTACTGCGCGATTTAAAATCTCCCAAGCCCCGAAATAGAGAAATATTCGTCGCAGGATGTTATAGTTCCAAGCAGTTCATCGTGACATGATGTGCATTCAGAGGTCTGCATAAGATCAAATGCCCCCCCCCCCCCCCCGCCCCCTTCTGCAAAAATTACAAAATTTTTCTTGTGCATTCTCTTTGTGCGTGTGTTGGAATGTTTTGTTTACTTTTGTTAGTTTCCCTTTCTGTTTGCTGGACACAATCGCATAGAGTGGCACGCGTTACTTGAGAAACGGATTGTGTGTGCCGGACCCGGACTGTTGATTAAAGGGGCGGGATGAGACGGATAGTGTGGGAGCGATTTTGCAATAAATACACAAACACAATACACGTCCGATTGGGAAAAGATGGTGGGAAGCGTGATTGCGATTAGCAGAAACGTACTCAGCGAAATGTTGATAGGCTGCAGTCTGCAAACTGTACTGAACGGGTAGATGGAACAGGGTGTACGAGAGGAGGTGAATATTGCACACACGCGACGCAAACGAAAACGAAACGATCCCGCGAGAGAAAGGAGCCCAAGCGGACAGGACAAAGCAAAGCCGAATTTATGACGAGTATCTACACTGCCACCAGATACATGGGTACATGGATATGTCTTATGCCTACCGAAAGCGTGGGACGTGTTTTCTCGAATGATTTCATCCAGTATAACTATACTGGGATCTTTAAAAAACTTACGTCGATATCTTCAACACAACAGGTTCCACGCAGTCGGTAGTCATAGACATATCCATGTTCCGATGTATCTGCATGCAGTGTAGATACTTTGTATCTTATTTTTACTTACCTCAATGTTATCAGAAGTCGTTCGTCAGGGCTCACACATTCCCTCATGTTGGTGTTTACATTACAAATGGCAGGAGTAATTAGCTGCGTTAGCTTCTGGTACGTGTCCTTTCTCATTCTATAGAATGTAAGAAATTTCGAATCAGATTCCTGCAGTTCTTTTGCAGACAAACAATCTGCAATTTATGTTCCTTTCGATGTAAGGGTGTATCCAAAATTTTCTGACTGTTCTCTTTTTGCGGCAGTAATAATAATATTGGATTATAATATCCTCAGCACTACTACTATCACTAGATATTATGAAAAGCGCACTACATGAACACACACCCGGTTTCGTTTATAGCCTGGACTAATATATGACAGCGCAATGTACAACGGTAGTACCCCAAGCAAGTCGACCCCGCATATCCATAAGCATTCCGAAAACCATATTTTTCTTGCCGTCCACAACGTCAACCTTTATCGCTATCAACATCTCAACATGTACACACAAGATCCCCGCAAAGGAGCCGCCCTCGCGGACCTACAAGCAACAGCTGTGCACAATGACCACTTCACTCAAACGACATGCACAACTCGCGACTTTAGTAGCGGCCGTGTGAGGATGACGGACGGCTACAGTCTCAAAACTCCAAGTCTCCGTCTCTCATCCGCGGAGTATTGCAGACTTGAGTATCCCCGTGTGCGCAGTGTCTTATATTACGTTTACACTATCCGCAGATTACTTCATCTGCGCGCTGATTATTTAATCAGGGCCTGATTACACAGCAGATTACTTCATCTGGGGAGCTTCATCTGCAGCAGATTACGCACTCTGATTATCTCAACGTAAACTCACCACACGTATGGTGAAAATAAATGACAAATTAAAATGTCAAAATTGTCAATATGTCAATTCCCGTGTAAATGGCGATATGCCCATTTTATTTGTGTTTTTGTGGTTGCACCGCGGAATAGTGCTCATCAGACCAACAAGGACGTGAAGGATTCATCTACACTCAACGCTACGACAAGTCCATTGGTGAAAAGCTATCGGAGTATTTGAAAATGTGAGTATGCAAGTCATGGCCCTTTTCGTCGTCCGGGTGAAAGTGGGTGCTCTTGGTTATCATGTCATTGATTTTTGTGTTCGTTGCAGCGCAGAATAGTGCTCGGTGTTCAGACCAACAAGGACGAGAAGGACACGTTCAAAAGCCGACGATATTTCCGATTGCATGTTGTCTCGAATTATGGCAACAACATACCGAAATTGCTCAAAAACGATCCCACATATCTTGCTTGCGACCGATGCTACGCAACATTCCAAACACCTCTGGCGCGACATAAGCATGAGATGAAACACAGTCCGGATGATCCGTATCTGTGCAATCAATGCCCGAAAACTTTCCTAAAACGAGGATATCGCACAACGCATCTTGACAGTCACGACGACAGCAGGCCGTTTGTTCACTCGCTATGCAACTCCTCATTTCGTATGGTCAGCGAACTGAAGACACACATCCGAGGGCATCTGGGCGATAAACCATACGCTTGCGATCTTTGCGGAAAACGTTTCACCACGGTGTATCGGAAAAAAATTCATGCGAAAATACACAGCAGGGAAATGAAGTACGAGTGTAAGGAATGCGGGATGGGATTTCGAGAAAAGAGGAATCTTTATAAAACATAGCGACCGACAAACGCCCATGAAGCGGTTCAATTGTGGGGTGTGTATGGCGAGTTTAAAAAACGAAACCATATTGCAAGCGCATATGCATCGAATGCACCCGGCCATCGTTTCTAACATCGATCACGAACCGGATAACCTCGTATTTTATTCTCTGTAAGGATATATGTAGGTCTGAAGCTAGTCGTTAGGAATATTATTATATTATCTTGTTTGTCTATTGTTTTCATTAAATGTTATTTTAAGAAAAGATTCGTTTCCTTTTTTGTCGATGATGATGATGACTGTAAGATGGGATTGGTCGTTAACATCTTTATTAGTCGAACTAGTTTTGCTGGTATACCAAATTGCAGCGTGATATTGTACAGTACATTTCGATGGATACTGTCGTACGGTTATTTCAAATCGACAACGATTTAGTGTTGTTTTATTGCCATAACGTTCCGAAGATGCAAATAAACAATTTTACATAGTAAAATTACGGGATTAATTCTTCTTCTGAAAGAAAACCCTTATGCTCGAACGAGAATGAACGCAGAATGCAGCAGCACCGGCATGCGAAATGGAATGTTAGAAAGCATGCATTTCCCTGACCTAGATTGAACGCAGCGGCAAAAGCAGATGTACATGTTGTTGTTATTGTCGCTGCCGCTGCTTGCTGCGTTCACTCTGGTTCGGGCATTACTGTTACTAGGTAATATCTGCGCTGCGAACACGACAAAAGTAGGACTTTTCATCCAGTACCCCCTTGTCTTGTAAAATTTTCCTATTTGTTTGCACCATAATTTGTATTCCCAGATCCAATCCACTCGGAGTCGGAACCAAATATAGGCGCTTCGTCGAGCCGTGCGATAATCGAATATCACATGAATCCTGCATTGTTAAACTTTGAACAATTGGATGGTGAGTGAATCACCAGCAAACTGAAATTTACATACCCAGATTCAACATTTGAATCACACAATTCGATACACCATAACGAGGGGGTGTATTCAAGTTGTACGACGAACAGACAATTGGACAATGAACCGCCTCGAAAAAGTCAAGTGGAATTTGAATACATCGACCAATTGCATGGTAGTGTGAAACACGAAGTAAATAGCCGATCCATATGAGCATATCAACTAAAATTTAAATATATCTGGACTTAATGTTAGAATCAGATTCGACTCCACCTGATGGAGGGGCGTCTTCTAGCCAGATGACGAGCAGGCAGTTGGCAAATTAACTTTCTATTAAACAAATGAATGGTAAGTGAAACGCAAAACAAATTGTAGATCGAAACGATTATATTAACTAAGATTTACATATCCAAATTTAATGTTCGAATCGGGACCATTACCCATCGTGCAATTAGATGGTAAAAGTGAAACAGAAAATAAATAGTAGTCCTTACGAGTATTTACACTTAAATTTACAGAATCAGAAAATTTGATGCCACGTAATGTACGCGCGCCGTCGATCCCAATGACGAGAAGGCAAACAGGAAGCAGACCGGCCAATGATGTGCACCATCCTAAAAAGAAACAAAAAATGTTCAATCACAAGTATTAAAAGAAATTCAAAATGGTAATGAAGTTATTAAAAAAATACAAAAGGATGTAGATATAACAAATTTTCACGTAAGAAACTGTTACAAAAACAACTTTTGAAATACACAACAAGAACGCTCGTTTTGATCGCCTACTCCGATTCTGGACCACTTGGGCCATCCACCAAAAACATCCAGTTTCAGACGTATGTTAATGCGCGCGGATTCGCGGCACAATCACTCCACTATAAAGTATTGTATATAAAGTAATTCACTAACAAATTTTCATGCAATGCACTAAGACTCGCAAACTGTCAATCTATGAAATGTCATAGATGTGTCAAACGACAGATTACGCCGGAACCAAGCCGGAACAGTGTAAACACCTTAGCAATTTTAAACTCACCACGGCCACAGATGAAGTAATCTCCGGATAGTGTAAACGTAATATTACTGTCAACGGATACTTCCAAGAGTTACCTCATTGATCGTTTCAAAGAGTACGCACAATATTTAGATATCATGTTTCCTACATAGAAACTGTTCCCCGGTTTCACGCCAAAAGACTCGGCCGCACCCCCGGACACGTTTGCAAAAAATTATTTTGAATTAATCACAGCCATACCCGTAACAAAGAGACTGCAAGATGGTAAACAATTGTTGTGCTCGCAGGAGTGCGTTACTGACGAAACATTCGACTACAGCATGATGCGAAAGTGCATCAACATAATGAAATTGTCTGATGCCATGATACAAGGAATACATTCCTTGCATCATGGTCTGATGCTGTGGCACAGGAAAGAGTCCATTCGCAAACAAGTTTTAATCGTATTTCTCGAACGCGTTTTTCCGCATTTAACCCTTTCGACCCGGCTTTCGAGTCGTAAAGCTAGGATAAACTGAATGAGTGGAATTTGTCAAATGTATCATGTTGAGCATATCTGAGGTTTAAAAACATGGATTCAAATATTGGGTTGCTAGGGGGGTGGTGGTACCACACGTCTTGTTTACTGGTAAAACAGTGTACCATCCGTCATATAGAGTTAAAATGCGAGCTCATGATTTCAAGGAAAAAAACACAAATAAAAATGTTTATAAACCAGTATTTATTTATAAGGATACTGAAAAAACAAAAAACATATCACATTTTCATAATGACAAAAATAGTGGAATAGGAATATAAAAAAATAATATTAGAAAATAATTAAGAGTGGTATGATGTGAAACATGTTTTGCATAATGGTAAATTACACTGCCGGCATATTGTTTTTGTTCGTGTTTGTTTTCCATTTTGTGAGCATTTGGTACATCGACGTCTAGTTTCGCCTTCAATTGGAAGATGGTTAGAGGCTAGTATGTTCTGGGATCTTCTACCTGGTTTCAAAGATCTACGAACGGCAGTATTTTTCATACCATCTTCTATCAAAGACTCGGCCAAAACCACCAAAAAAGTTTTAAACGGTGCCTTTTTGCGATTTAGTGTATTATGTATTATCCATGCGTTTACCGCTGCCATCATGATCAAACGGTAAAAAATCTTTTTCCACCATTTATCTGACTTTCTATCATATTCATATAATCCAGACATTTGGTCAGCTCGATCTACGCCACCCATGATTTCACGATAAAACTTTATTTGTTCTGGACACTCCAATTAAATTTTGTCGCCTGTTTTTAAAGTTTTCGTGACTGTAGTCATCTTTGGTTCGTGGCAATTACTAAGCACTAACACCTCTTTGGTATCTTGCCATTTAGCGCACAACAATCCAGATGATGTGCTTTTGAATTCTGCTTCGCCGCGTTGCATTTTTTTCTTATCATATTTTGGCATGTTTTTTCTGTTGGCCATTACAGTTTCCACAGCTGGATAACAGATTGAGTTTAGCAACTGTACGGATGTAAAGAACCGGTCGAAACATAAAGTTACGTCCTTTTCCTTGATTGAACTGGCCAATTTATTTACGACGCGCTCCCCAAGCGTGCCTGCACTTTCCTCAAGTTCTCTTCCACAGTAGATATTAAAATCATACGTATAACCTGTAAGGGCATCGCATCGAAGCCACATCTTTATTTCTCGTTTGGTTGGCTTGAGGGGAACTTCGTCCTTTGAATTTCGTCATTGATTCATCAATGCTTTGGTAACAACTGTCCTGTCTACATTTTTGAAAATTTCCTTTCAAACATTCCACCAAATCATCTACGTAGTAAGTCTTATTGGAATTCAGCGGTTTTTCCGGGTTTGCAAAATACATCTTAGATGTTATAAACGTGAACCGATCGCGCGTAATTGCTTCCTGAATTGAACGGTTTCCTAATGACTTATGGTTAGACCAATAATCTTTTAGGGAAGGCAGTCTGTTGTAGCACATAATAATCATGCACCCCACAATTACTTTCATTTCACCATCGTTTGTCTTAGAAATTTTAGTTCTTTTGTTTTTTGATTGCGCATTTTCCAAAATTTGCATGCGTTCATTTGTGCACTGTGCAATATACATAAATGCTGATTTTGGTAGCTACTTATAGAATACGCCGAGAGCAGTTGAAGTTCGTGGTATGTGCGAAGCTATCTCACAATCACGAAGAGCACTAGGAACTTGTTTTGAAACGAAATGTTCGTCGGGTGAATTCCAGATGAAAGCCTTATCACGTGGTATGTTTAGAATACTTGCGTTTTCATTTTCTTTGTTTTCACGTACTTCCCTTTCCAAAACTATATGACTATCGTTATCAGTTTCGCTGGAGCTGCTCCCTTTGCTTGGTAAGTAAACGTCATCACTTCCTGATGAAAAGTCCTCTGCGTTGCTATCTTGTTCACTTTCTGATGAAAAATTTTCTCCGTCACTACTTTCGGCATCTATTATCATCTTTATATCGTCGCAGGTCAGTGATTTAGCCATATCTATAAAAACAAGCAATAACATTTTTGCACAACTCTATCCAATTAATACTGCCTAGAGTACTAGTGGTACACATATGTACCAACTAAGAAGACTGGTGGTACATATACGTACCACGGACAAAAGCTATCAAAAAAACCCAATAAATAAATAAATGTTTCTACCTGTTGTTATCTTATCAGTAAATTATGTTGAATTTTAGCATTTGAGTAACTTTGACACTAACTACTAACCACACTGAATTGAAATTGCGTAAAAACTAGAACAAATTCGTTTTTGCAGCTGAGATCTCCGACTAAAAACCACGAATGACAGCGCAAAGCAAACACGCACAGACATGTCCGTTTCAATTTAGCATTTGGATTATTGTGCGAACGAACTGGTGCATAGTATTACCAAATCACATAGCATTTGCGAGGTTTAGGGATGTTTAAACTTTTATTGGTACATATACATATGTACCATCCGGGTCGAAAGGGTTAAAGAAGCCGATGCTCCTAACAGATTTCCTCGTGGACTCGCTGGATTTGTGCGGATCAATAGGCTTCCTGTCATTGCAAGGCCTCTTTACGTTAATCTAAAAGCACAATATAACCTATCCGGATATTTATGAGAAGCTGTACTCGATGTTTAAACCGGAAATATTCTATACGAAATTCAAAACACATCTCTTCTATTTAGTCGATATTTTCCTTAGTTCGACACATTTACCTATGATGCTCCCCGTTGAGTAACATAACATTTCCAAGCGAGTTGAATGTTGAATATAGCAAATTTTGATCAACTTTAGCCAGTAATTCCAATTGGTTTAAATACAGTTGATATTCCTTTTGAACTAATCTAATATTACGGTTGAAAATTTATCCCATCGAATGATAAGTAAAGGGCTCTGTACATTTCACCGTGAACGTGAAAATGAAAAAAAAGGAGAATCCGATAAACTACATTTTGAATATATTTTCACAATTTTACATTGAGATTTCATTTACTTTTTTTTCAATTCCCCATACATTTCACCGTGAGAAAAAAAGTCATCGCGGAATGTACGGGGAAATTTATTTAGTAGAAAAATCTAGTAAAACACACACGAGCAAATCGTGTGAATTACCATTCGATAGCACCACGATATTTTCGATATTTATGTTACTTGCTTCGTTAGTCGCTAAATTCTGGGGCGACCGGTAGCTCAGTGCGTAGAGGCATCAGTCTCAAGTCTGGCTACCGGCATTTCGGGTTGGAATCCCGTCCACAACGACGTTCGTGGCCATGGATGTTTGTGTTGTCTTCCCCCTGTTTGGCGGGGTATAATAATAAGCCACAACATCTCCCGACTTGTCGCAGGCAGGCGGCTAAATGGGAGCAGGAGGTGCATGCTGGCAACTGCATTCTCCGAAACTAGTTAATGCCAACGAAACGTCAACTGGGCCAAATGGAACAGTTGATGCGCTATGCCGCACAAGGGGTCAGGGCAGTAGAGTATTCTCTAAATTCTCATTTGAGTATGCTTCTGAATCACTCACTTCAAAATTTTTGCCCGTGTTGTATTGTGTGTATTTAACAACACTGACCTTATGGAAAATTGTATCGATTCTATGAAAGATGTTCTCAGTTGTGTTGTGTGGATTTAACAACAACGGCATTATGAATAATTGCATCCATAGTTTTAAAGAAATTTTTAATTCTTTGAATGTTAAGTAAAAACCTCAATACTTTGAGTAGATTTATTTTTCTATGTAGGTGTGCGAATACACAGATATTACATATCGTCGAGTTACTGCAAAACATGCTAACTTACATTTTGCCAGTTTTGAGATAATCGCGCTAGAGTTTAAGAAAACCATGTAAATATGCTAAAACATGATTGGAACATCACATAACCATCTATACTCAGCATTACATAACGGAAAAGTTTTGATAAAAAAAAAAGTTATTGCGGAAAAATCTGAATTTTTCCGCACTTAGCATTTTTTTTTTAACTTTAACTCCAATGGCAGACATAAATTTTGCTGCTTGAAGATGGTCAGCTGCAAACACTTTCTCTGTAATGTGTAATGATGGGGGGTGTCGGACGACGAGGGTGAGGGGTGGCCGTGAAGGCCAGAGTGAGAAACAAGTGAGCAAAACCCTCTCCAAATACTGCCAGCGATGTGCGCTCGCAGACCAACTCAGTAATCGGGTGTTGCGGGGTGGGTTAACGGCAGGTATTGGCCTCCTCCATCAAATACAATAGTTGCATTCGCACATCAAGCCCGTTAAACAAAAGAAAATTCTACTGTACCAAGTCAAAATTTTAATACTGAACAAAAATGGGACGCCTACGCGTCAAACTCCCTAAACCGGCGAAAACGAAGTTCCCGTTAAGGGACAAAAGAGCTCTACAGCCAAACTACTATAAAAATGCCACAAAGGCCAAAAAAAGAAAGGGGAGGAAGAAAAGATTACCGTCCAGTCAGGACAGATCCTTTTTCCCTAGCAGTCGAGAGCCTCAGATATTATTCGGCGCTAATGTGGCCCTCGGTGTTACGGGCCAAGGCGTCTTCACCCTCGCTTTCCGGGCGCATTTATGTATATCTGGAAATCCCCAAATTAAGACTAAATTTTCATGGAGAGAGAAAAAGAAGAGAGAGGAGGGAAGAAGAATCCGACTTTAGTTCCTCATATCAAATTCATGTATTCCAATGCAAAAAAATGTTTATGTATATAGATACCAAAAACTATCAGAAAATTAAAGGTGTGTAACTAGCAAAAAAAATAAAACGTACTTAAAAATTGAGGTAATAGATAAAGTATGTGTTCTGAGTTGGCAAACTCTTCTACCAATATTTGAAATGGCAGACAGAACCACGAACAATTTCTTCCCCGTACGATAATAATTGTCCAAGGATACGCTACGCTGAATGCTAACCTTTGGTATATCGAGTTAATCCAGGGTGTACACCTAAAGATTCAATATCGTACAGAAGTGGAAGACAATAATTAGGTTAGGGTTTTAGATTAATTCAATGATTTTTTTTGTACAATACTAAGGTATAATAATTGCTTCCGACAGATAAATAAGCGCAATTTCAAAACAAATCGTACAATTTCACAACTATGATGCACGTTGCGCGACTATATTGGCTGATTGCGTCGGTGAGTACGATGTTGCGGAAACTTAATGACAACACCAAACAAACAATGGGCCACTATCACCAAACGAATTGGATCCAACCAAATTTTGTTCGGTTGTTTGTTTGTTGATCCATGAACTCCCAGCAAAAATATGTTAGTGCAATAAAAAAAAGGGTACTTAGCCAAATACTAATCCAATATCACGAGAATTTCGGGTCCGATGTTTCGGGGTAGCTCCTTCCTTGTGAAACAAGGAACTCGTAAACAACTTGTAGGGGAGGCGCACACACTTTTTTTTTTATATATAGCTCCAAAAGTGGAAAGGGTGGATCACAGGAGCAACACTGACACTTTTTCACACCCGTCAAGTCAGCGACAAACAAAAAAAAAGAAGAATTCAAGATCGCGGCAATGGTATAAAAGAAATGTTCCTAAGTAAAAAGAAAAATCCCGAAAACCCGGAATTGCAACGACTTCTATTCTTAGATACCGCACGACTCGACTCCATCAACCGCGTGCTTAACCTCACCGCGTAATAATTGACTAAAATAAAATGCCAAAATTAAGTCAGATATTCGAATATCATAGAAATAACTATATGAGCAAGTAAAATCCCGAAAGCACGGAGAAATCAATATAACCGAAATAAAAAAAAATATATGAAGAAAATAAAATAGCAAATTTATGACACGAATCGACCGCCTCGGTTCTCTGCTCAATCCAAACTCCCCACCGGTTTTTTTTCGATCCACCTTTTCTCCTTTTCAGCATCCACAAACAGCCTACCTGGCATCTTCTCATTGGTTAGAAGCCGACGTCATCCGATATCACAGTTACGGATGACGTCCAACTTTCCAAGCCGGTTTCGAAGCCTTTGATTATGTATATTTTTGCCGGTACGTTGCCTCAGGAACGTTGAGATGTTCTAATTTTGGTGTTAGCGTTGCCAGCTGAGTAAATCTTTCAAAAAAATATACAATATTTTCGAAAAGATTCAACACAACTTTCCAAGAGTTGAAGGGGAGAAGGTGAATGCGAAAATTGAGAGAAAAAAAAAAAGATACAAATAGGCTCGGATGGCCGAGGAAGTCATTACAAATGCAAGGAAAAATAGTTTTCAATAAACAATTTGGCAATTAAAAAAATCTAATGTCAATACAATAACAATTCATTTTCATTAAAAAAAGAAAAAAAAAACGAAACAATTCATAAAAAACAGTTCAATTCATAAAAAAAAAACAATTTAATTCATAAACAAAAAAAAAGCAGCAAAACGAAAGATGTTGGTTTAATAAATAAATACTTCAATCTTCATTGCTACTTTTGTCATTTTCATTTGCCTCAATAATCGTATTTGTAGCAAGTTTTGCTGTGGGCAATGCTTTGTAATACCCATGGAATTCTGAAGGAATAACGTTATATTTGCAAAGTTTTAGCAAATCTTGCGTTTTTCTAATGCTTATAGGCAATGGTTTCTTGTATGCCTTTTCGATTTGAATATCTCTAGTACTTATGGGTCTGCCTACTCCCCCGACATTTATTTCCTTGTAATCAGGCTGGTGGTCATACCTGTACTCCAGAATCCATGTCTTTTCCTTTCCTTTTCCTTCCTGTATCTGAAGCATTTAACCTTAATCCAATTAACCTTCTCTCCTTTGGTATTTTGACATGGATATGTCTAATAGCTGGGGGTCATCCTAAAAATCTGTCCGTAACACGAAATGTCTGCTGTGCTACTCGGGGGTCAGAAGAAAGAAGCCCATTGAAATTTTTTCCGAGTTCTATGAATGTAGTGGCCGATTGGTTTACAGAGTATTTCCAACCAGGCTCTCAGAATTTTGACTTGTGCCCTCTGTCCCACGCTCTCAGTCAACGCGACGATGCGACGCCATAATCAAAACTCCTGCATACATACCATACCATACATTCAAAATCCTCAAAAATATAGAGTACGCTCCGTACTCCCTAACTTGACTAGGTCCCCAGAACACGTCGCAAGAAGTCGTCTGCTCTCCTCGCTCGACACGCAATTTATGGTCTCCGAATGTATGCGAAATTTCGCTCAGGCCGGCGGACCTCCTCCTCTCATTCATACATATCATTCTCATTCTCACCATTTCATTAAACAAATTGTGCTCTCCCGACATGCACATGCATAGACCCAATCTGAGGTCACAATGAATGAAATTCCATTTTTACTCATTATTTAGGTCAAGGACTTACAATGACCTTCAATTTCCGCCAATTCCCATTCATTCATTTAATAAAATAGCGCGCGTTGTACTATCTGAATCACTAAGGTCCCCGAAAAAGTAGCAAGTTGTCAGTTCGACTAACATTTGGACATGCGCAGGCGCAATTTGAAAGTGTACATAGTTCCCGCCCCCCGAAGATGAGCGAGAACGGATGAAGTTCATTCGAGCCAAATCGGGTGATCCAGCGACTGTGGTTCTGCATTTGCAATGGCGGCGATTTTGAGGTCTGACTGGCCCACAATGTGGGCCCCACCACACGTGCAATAAACATATAGAACAAAAGCTCCACATACGGCACGATGCATTAGCAGCATAGATGTTGACTTTCATAGGGCGTGTCTATCTGTCTCATGTGGTTGGGTATTCAATCTCATTAGAACGGGTGTATCCGGTTCATATGGGGGCGTTAGCTTTCAATGGGGTATGTCTCATGAAGGGGGTGTTAAGTTTCATTTGGGGTGGGTTTATCGGGAATCGGTTCTTGCAAGACAGGTTATTGGCTTTTGGTGGGAAATGATACAAAGTATCTACACTACATGCAGATAGATCGGAACATGGATATGTCTTTGGCCACAGACTGCGTGGAACCTGTTGTGTTGAAGATATCGACGTAAGTTTTATAAAGATCCCAGTATAGTTATACTGGATGAAATCATTCGAAAAAACACGTCCCACGCTTTCGGTAGGCATAAGATATATCCATGTTCCGATGTATCTGCATGCAGTTTAGATACTTTGTATAATTTTTTAGCCTGTTTTTAACTATTTGACTAGGCAACAATTCTAGGTTCAGAAATTCTGAATACTTCAGCTCCGTGACATTGTACGGCGCCTTATCTGAGTAGCTAGTTCTTGCCATTCGGAATATTGTTAGCCCGTCGTTGATAGTGTAAACAGGTACATACTTTTGGGCCTTTTCAAAGGCACTATGCACTGTAAACTTCCATATAGCTGTGCCCACTCTCCAAAAATTTTTACTCAATGCATTCTACATGTGGAAGTAATTGCACAAGATATAGCAGCATTGCAGTTATATTTGTATGCCTGTTTTGGCCGCTAGAAGTATCCCAATATAAAACAATATGGTCAGTACTATCGATAGTTGGGTGATGTATAGACAGGTGCCGATTTTCAAGCTTCCCCGCTTTCCATATAATTCCGTCCAAGCAAAACAAAAGGCATTGTTCGTAAATTGTTAAGTTATTCACGCAAATCTTTCAGTTGTAATATATCTGACTAACAGCGCTTTTAGGGATTTGTAGTACGCACTCGAAGTCAAATGAGCAGCAAACAAAATTCTTTTCTTTTGACGCCCGTTCCTTATCCTTTGTTTTTGCTAAAGCACAGTCTCCTTTGCGGGCTATGTTAGCGCTATAGATAATTTCAAGTTAGGCCTTTCATCGGCCGACGCAACGACGTACTGCATGCAAACTCGACACTGGTCCATTTTCGGCTTATAAAAAGAATAATTATAGTTGTTGCAAAATATTCGTCGGTATGTGATCATACACACCGGGGTTGCACCATCTTTTATGCACTCTTCCTTATACAAAGCATGCATTTTATTGATGCTCAGCTTGGGATCTAAATATGTATTTCCTAACGGTGGACTTTCAGGTGTAATGTGATTTAGTCATGATATGACCTGCTCATCTTGCGGATCAGGTCGACCTACTCCCAGTCCGGCAACGGACCTAGGCTCGCAGACCTTGGTCTGCGAACCTAGTTTCTCTGCTTGAACCTAATCTGTTGTCGATGGAGTGGAAGAACAGTTCACCCGCTCGGTGAACTCGGTTCGTTGGAGAACTGAACTTTTGATTAGATTAAAAGACACATCTACATGTGGCTATAGTATAATATATTGTACTGTGGGATTCTGGTGGTTTTCAATGTACTTCCTCCTTTGGACTTATCGATGATTTAAAACTTGAAGTACAAAACCGCTTTGGCAATGTGGAATAGAGCAATACTTTGGCATATTGCACATTCCTAGACCCGAGGTTCAAAGCGCACGTTTTTGATAGTGCAACAGCTGCCAGTAAAGTTAAACAAACTGTCATATCCTTGGTAGAACAAAAAATTTCTAGACAGTTACCAGAAATCTAAACACTATTGGAAAGTACAGTATATCCTCGCTAATCCGGACTAATTAAAACATGGGCCTATCCGAACTATCAAGGAATGCGAACTAGTGAGGCACCCCAAAAAAGCAATAAAAACTGGATATTTGAATGTTAGTCATGTATAGGTATATTATAACGTAAATAATTTCTTACATTCCCAATTACAAATATAAAAAAAAACATAACAATTTTCACAGTACAAAATTATTCATACTGTATGCATTTACATACATATTATCAAAATCATTACAGTATGGTATTATTTCCGAAGGAAATCAGTAATTTTAGTTTATTTTGCAATTTTTATGTTGTTGATAATTGCACTTTCTTTTAATTGTCGAAGAGCTAATATCTGTTCGAATGATCCTCCATTTTGTTCCGCCCATTTAATTCCGAGCTCAAAAGCGGAAATCGTTGCTTTGTTCCTAATTTTGTTTTGTTCCGTTCCTTCCGGTAATTCCTCAATGTCATTTTCTTCCTCTTCGATAAAATAATCAATATTTTGGTCTCCTTCATTTATCCACATAACAATATCGTCATGGACAATACTATCGTTGATAAGGTTTAGCATTTCCCTCATATCGTTGAAGTCATCGTTCTCAGATCGCTGTGCATTTGATGCCAACCTCCGGACATACTCCGTCAGAGGTAAAAGATCTTCATCGTTCCATTCATCCCGAAATTTATAGGCGCTCTAAGATTTTTGCAATGTTGTTCCATCGACTTTCGACCAAGCGCTCCCTAAAAAATCTATGGCGTGTTTCAATGAAACATTTTTAAGGTTTTTGTTTATGTCTTCTGAATTGGAAATAACTTGCGCGAGTAAGCTTTTTTTGTAAAACATTTTTGTCACTCGAATTGGATTCTGATCCATAGGTTGAATTAAAGTGGTGCAATTTGGAGGCAGAAACATTACCACTATATTATTATCAGCAGACCGTAATTCTTCTTGACTGGAATGGCATGGATCATTGTCAATTAGCAGAAGGGCCTTGGACGGAAAGCCATTTTGGATAAGAAAAGACTTGACTTGAGGAATAAAGGACTCATTGAACCACTCCTTAAATAATGAGGATGTCATCCACGCCTTTGAGGTTGATTTATACTCCACAGGAAGGGTCAAGTTCTTCAGTGATCGTGGGTTACGGGATTTTCCTATCACAAGGATTTTCAATTTGTGCCTTCCCGACTCATTCGCACACACCAAAAAAATTAGTCGCTCCTTACTTAGTTTTCTTCCCGGCGCAGTGGCTTCTTTTGCGTGTACGAGCGTCTTATCGGGTAACATTTTCCAAAACAGGCTGGACTCGCCCGCATTGTCGATTTGATCTGGAGTAAGATTCATCTCTTCAATTTTTTCGTGAAGCGATTTTAGAAAGGGATCTATGGAATCAGCAGCAGGAGAGTTTTTCTCCCGTAATTTTTAGCAACCTGATACCAAAACGGCTTTTAAAATTACCGTACCAACCATTACTGGCGTTAAAATTGTCGTTATTGTAAAGCTGTTTAAAAATAAGCCTGGCTTTTTCGCAAATCATTTCCCTTGAAATTGGAGCATGTCTGCTTCTTTGCTGAAGGAACCACGAATACAGCTTATTTTCCATTTCAGGATACTCGCCAAATCGCAGGGTCTTTCACTTCTCCGATCCTGATTCCGTTGATAGTATAAAGCTGGATAAAATGAATTTGGATAGTATCGACCCATCTGTTATTTTTTGTCATCTTACCTTCGAATTTTATCCTCCTGTTTTTAATGTCAAATATGGTGGGTCTATCAACACCATATTGCAATGCTAATTGTCTTCCTGACCAACCCCTCTCAAGCTTGTCGAGTATTTCACATTTGATCTTAAAGGTCAGCGACTTGTGGCTGCGTTTTTTTTTACTGGAGCCATTGTAATATACTGTGTTAGTTGAGGTGACCCTCAACCGAGGACGAAGATTCAGGCTGGTCGTTCAGACCTGCCGGGACACCTAAGTGCCAATATCTTCTCAGACTGAATTCAGTTGACGCGTGCTCGACACTAGCTCAGCTGTCGGTAGTGGGGGCGGGGTTATGGTGAATTAGCCTGCCTCGCATCGCTACAAAAAAAAATCACGCGTCTACCCGATTGACAATCCAATACGGGATTCCCTCACAGGATATAAAAAAAAAAAGTTGACCGCGAAAAATCCCTAAGTCCCTGCCTCTAGCACGGGAACCCCCTGATGGCGATGGGGCTCCGCGCTCCCTCCCCTAACCTTGGGTTGGGCCGCGCATTATTGCCCAACCCCCTTCGCGAAACGACGAACACTGCGCGCCGAGAGTGGATTAGAGAAGTGCCCTTACTGGCCCAGGAAGCAAAATATCTGTTTAATCAAAAGTATTCATATCATTTATTATTTTCATTTTTAGTCTATTCTTTTCTTTCTATGCAAACTAATTCCTATCCTACATATAACGATATAAGCTCTACATTTTTTTTTTTCGACAATGGAAAATGTTTTAATTAACTTTGGAAGCTAGCAATCACACTAGATTCTCTATGAAGCGTGGACAAAAATATGCTCTTACTGCAAGGTTATGGTTTTGGCAATTTATTTTTCTTTTTCTCAAAAGCTACCGAACGGATTGAATTGATCAATTCAATTTTCAAACTGTGCCAAGAACAGTGCTAATATCCATACTGATATTCTCTATTAAAATCGTATTATACATTATCGTAAATAGAATAGAATGATTAATAAGAAAAAATCGTTTCTAAATTTGTAATCCAATTATTCTGTTCAACGACATAACAGCAACCCAATCTGCTGTTTTTTTTCTCAAATTATCAACAATTTGTTTTCCGATTACCGCAATATACGAAAATTCAATAATAGCTCCGTTTGTTTTTCTTATACTCTTACTTTAGGCCATTTCCATAATCCGGGCCATAATATGTTATTACCAAATTTTATATGAAATAACCGATTTTCATATAAAAAAAAAATGTTCCGCCCCACTCCAGTGTTTCACCATGTCTTTTGTTTTTTTTTTTTTTTTTTTTTTTTTTTTTTTTTTAAACCTAAGGATATCACCAACATGTAGAGTGTGCCATAACTCCTCTGATATTTATAGCAGCTCACATTGAATGGGAGACCGGGTATATACACAAACAAAATGACATCACTATATGTTGTCAAATTAATGGCGACTTATATGAACTATCATAATTATAAGAAATATCGTACTTTCCTTATCATAACGTATGTAGACTCTGTGGTGGCGCTCCGTCCGACGACGATGATTTGTCGCGAATTGGTGCGGCTCGCTGCCGATTTGTGGTGGCGCTCCGTCCGACGACGATGCGCTCGTTGCCAAATTGTGGTGGCGCTCCGTCCGACGACGATGATTTGTCGCGAATTGGTGCGGCTCGCTGCCGATTTGTGGTGGCGCTCCGTCCGACGACGATGGCGCTCGTTGCCAAATTGGTGGCGGCTCCGTGGCCGAATTTGGTGGCGCTATTCTGGCCAAATTGATGTCGCTCCGTGCTTCTTTTTGGGTGGATGAGCTCTCAGCCTCCGGCCGGCAGACACGCCGTCCGCTTTGGGGGTTAACTTCTTTTTCTGTGGCCGCTCTCGCTTAGCGGACGGCGTTCCTGCCGGCCGGCGTATTTTTTTTTTTTCTGCCTAAACACGAAAACTCATTAACGTCCCTTACTTCGGGATATATCCTATATATCACATACCTTTTGTTTCAGATTTCCCCGATTTTTTTCCGTTCACACGCGCCTACTCCACGTCGTCAATCCAAAACGTCAGATGACAATTTGACCTTCGAAACTCCAATTGGCATTTCGAAGGTCAAATTGTCATCTGTTGACACTTTGAAATCCAATGTGGAGCCGGTACTGCTCCAGAGATGGCGCTATGCCATCATATGTCATTGGCATAAATGGCTACGTTCACAAAACATCAATGCTACATGAGCGCTGTGCGCTGTGTTTTATGAACGCCTCCATTGGTCGGGTTGCTCTGGTACAGCCAGTTGCAAGTGTGCCCGCGAGTATCTTCGCGGGTACACTCGCAACTGTGTGTACCTTCGGCGCGACCGACACCAATACAAGACACACATTACAGTACAGGTCTCTTTTTTTCTGCCTGCAGCCAAAAAGAGACCTGAGGCGTATAGTGTTGTTTGGGGACCTAAGACCGGGAGGAACGTCAGCGCCGCATGTCTTTTGCATGATAGATGCCCATCTCTTTTCCTTTTTCGTCGGACAGCAGGTACCGGTGGTTACCGACTTTCTTGACAACCTTGCATTTGACAAATTTGAAGTCCAGCTTCGAGTTGTAGTGGGCGGCGGCATTGCTCTGGGCAAAGTTCCGCCTGAACACTGCTTCTCCAGGCTGGAATTCAATTTGTCGCGAACGGAGGTTGTAGTGGCTTGAATACTTGCTGAAAGCCGATTTCAAATTTTGTTGTACCTGCTGTCGGAGAATAAGCATCTTATCATGCGGGGAAAAAACCTCGGTGTCCCCTCCAAGAAGGTGAAGTTTTCGGAGGAGCTCGAATGTGTGACCATGTGTGACCATGTTTTGCCCGAATACAACAAAGTAAGGTGACGCTTTAATAGATGCGTGATGGGACGATCGGAGTGCACAATTTATTTGGGATATCCTTCCATCCCAGTCCCGCTGGGATGGATGAATATACGCCCGTATGGCAGCCACAATAGAGCGATTCACGCGCTCTGAAGCATTAGCTTGGGGCGAGTATACCGCCGTGTATAAATGCTGCACTCCGTATCGTTCCAACATCGAGTTAAAGACGTTCGCCTTAAATTGTTGCCCATTGTCCGTCACAATGGACTCTGGGACCCCGAAAACATGGAACACTCTGTTTTCGAGCCAACTGGTCAGAATCTCTGCGGTAAACTTCCGGATTGGCTCAACGAAAGTGAACTTAGACAGATGGTCGACTAGCACGATGGCTCCTATGTTGCCTGACTTGGATCGAGGAAACGGACCCAATAGATCCATGTACAGGCGTTGAAAGACGCGATCGGAAACGAAGTGGTTTTGGATAGGCGGTCGGAGACTTTGGTTGGGAGCTTTCGTCTGCTTGCACAAGCTACAGGAGGAGACAAACTCGCTGACGTCTTTGGCCATGTTGGGCCAAAAGAATAAAACCCTTAGACGTTGCAGCGTTTTTGATACTCCTCCGTGCGCACATAGCGGGTGCTCGTGTGCGCGCTTGATTAAGTCAGCCGTAAGCTCTTCTGGAACCCATAGTTTCCAGGCCTGCTGCTCTTGTACTTCGTTTCCGCTCGCGTACTCACTACGTCTGTACACGAATCCATCTACCGTTTTCAGATCCGGCACCAGTTGTTGATTTGAGTCGACGCGATCTGCCAAGTCCTTATACTCCGGAGAGCGGAAGTGTGGGGAGCTCAGGTCGATTTCGACCGAGCTCTCGAAAGGACCCTGTACCGACAGAGATTCTGCACCGTAGACTCGAGACAGAGTGTCGGGCACAACATGTTGACTGCCTTTACGGTGCAGGATGGTGAAGCGGAAGCCCTGCAGCTTCAACGCCCACCTGGCCAACTTGCCCTGCAGATCTGACTGACTCATCAGCCACTTCAGCGAAGCATGGTCAGTTATAATGGAGAACTCTTGGCCTTCCACGTAGGCCCGGAACTTTTTGACCGCCGTCACCGCTGCCAGACATTCTTGTTCGGTCACCGTATAGTTTCGTTGGGCCGAATTAAGCTTCCTGGACATATATGCAATGGGCACTTCCGAACCGTCATCGGTTGTCTGTGTTAGCACAGCGCCGATGCCATGTTGACTTGCGTCACATTGGATGGCAAACGGGCGCGCGAAGTCAGGGCTGTGTAACACAGGTGCCCTTGCTAAACAGTCTTTCAGTGCTTTAAATGCCAGGAGTCCTTCTTCGGTCCAGACGAAACCACGGCCTTTCCGTAGCATGTCTGTCAGCGGGGACGAAACGGAAGCGTAGTTGGGTACAAACCTATGGTACCAGCCGCACATTCCTAAGAAGCGGCGAAGTTGTTTGGTAGTCGATGGTCGAGGGAAGTCGGCTATTGCTTCCACTTTGCTGGAATCGGTCCTGATGGTGCCGTTACCGATTATATGTCCCAAGTATCGAACATGGGTCATGACAAAGTTGCTCTTCTCAACATTTATTGTTAGTCCTGCCTTACGAAGACACAGTGCAACTTCCTGCAGCAGCAACAAATGTTCGTCGAAAGTTGTCGAGATCAGCAACAGATCATCTAAGTAGACAAACACCTGGTTCTTCAAGTGCGCTGGAATCACGCGGTCCATTAGGCGTTGCATCGTTTGTGGCGCATTACAAAGGCCAAAAGGCATGGTCACAAACTGGTACAACGGCCTGCCGGGGACAGTGAAGGCTGTCTTATCCTTCGACGCTTCATCGAGGGGAATTTGCCAAAACGCATCCTTCAAGTCTAAGCTCGTGATGAACTCAGCCTTGGGGAGGCGGCTCAAAATCCCATCGATGAGCGGCAGGGGGTAAGCATCCTTCAAAGTCACCGCATTGACCTTTCGTGCGTCCAGGCACATGCGAACCTTATTGGGTTTGACCACTAAGGTGACTGGTGATGACCACGCACTCTGCGACTCCTCAATAACCCCCATTTCAAGCATCCGATCAACCTCCTTATAGAGGAGCTTTTCGACGGCGGGAGAGACAGGGAAATGTCTCTGCTTGATCGGTTTGTTGTTTCCGACGTCGATGGCGTGCGAGATGACATTCGTACGCCCTAAGCCCTCCTTGGCGAAAGACGGATACATTGAAATGGTGGTATTGAGTCGCATTTGTTGAGCAGCTGTCAGTGAATGTTGACTGACTGTCGCCGCAGGGTCATCGGACAATAATTCCGATATCTGTTGAGACGGAGCAAATAGATCAGGAGCCAAGTCGAAACTCCGGACAAAATCGACCCCTAGGTATAAGTTCTGACTGAGAGTTGGCATTAACAAAAACTCGAGAGTTTTTGTTCGTCCACGAAACGTGACTTTCGCCTGGATTTTACCTTTGGCTGTATGGCACGTACCATCAGCGGTGGTAACTCCCAGCCTAAACTTATCCCAGGGATAACGGCTATCCTTCAAAACCGCTTCTGCAAAGTTGGAAGCAATAACGCTACAGGATGCACCTGTGTCGACCAACCCACTCACTGTTTGCCCGAGCAGTGTGACGGCGGCGTAAGGCCGAATATCGTCTTTCGGGACGTCCGGAAGGATCACTTCGCAGTATCGACGACGATTTGCCAGCACCTTATTCCAGAATCGCCGGCACCGCAACGTGGAACGTTTTGGTCGACGAGGCTGGATTTCTTCGGCACCGAAAATTCGTTGTCGAGCTGCCAAGTAATCTTTCTGTCGCTCATGTAGTGGTCTGAAGCTAAAGTGAGTGGGGTCCGACTTCGGTACCACTTGGTTTGGGGGTCTGGTTTTTGTGGTGGAAGGGCAAGATTTCAAAATCCTAACTGCCGCGTTCTCCGTGGCTGATAGATCGGTAGATCTGCATGACAGCCGCTTGCTCGGGACACAAGTTTGTGTCTCTGCATCCGCATTCAGGGGATTAGATGCGTCCGGTGAAAAAGGCAAGTCAGGTAAGAAGGACAAATCCGTGGTAAGAGACGTGTCAGGGGAAGAAGGCGTGTCGGAGGGTTCCGACGCAGACTGTGCAGGAGGCTCGAAGCCGTTCCACTTTGGAGCGGAACTCTGCGGGGGCGGTTGCAATTTTACCGCGGCATCTCGGAGGAGGTCTGTTCGGTCTGAACCTCTTTGGAAGACCTCTGCTGGTGTTGAGGTTTCCTGCGCGCGTAGTTTTTTTGAAGTGCGCACCGTTCGCATTGCGGTTTAACCACACCCGGAGCTCCGCATCCAAAGCAAAACACCCTCAGTTCCTCCCGGCAGTCTGCGTAGGAATGTCCGGGCCTTTGGCAATTCCAGCAGGTGGAATTAGCATGCAGTGCTGCTATGCCTGGTTGCACGTCTAGTGTTGAAGGAGAATCATCTCTATCAAGCTCCGCTACCCTAGGACGCGAGACTTGACGAGGGTAGTGAAGGGAACGTCGGGAAGTCATACGCTCGTTATAATTTTCCAAGTCTCGAACAAATTCTCGCAAATCCAGCAAGTTGGCGAATTTTACATGGAGTGCTGAGCGACCTACGTCTTCCCGAAGGTTTCTCTTCACTATCCTCGTCAACTCCCGGTCTGATAGAGGGTCCCGCATGCGATTGTTTAGCTGGCGGATCTCCTTCAGGAACTCGTCGAAAGGCTGTCCCTCCCTCTGTAGACGATGACGCATCATTTCCATGATGTCGTCATCGTCGTAGGGGTCCATATACTGTTGACGAAGAGCAGCTCGCAACGACTCCCAAGTGTATCGGTTGCGCGAGCTGGCAGCAAAGTGTCGGAACCACTCGGCTGTATCCCCAGCGAAGAAGAGGTGGGCATAGAGGCACACCCTGTCAAAGTCCCCTCCAAGGGTGCGGTCGGTGAACAACTCCACCTGACGAATGAATTCGTCGACCGCGGTCCCTTGGAATTTTAAACCCCATTCCTGGATTGTACGGTGGATATGGTGTGCCGGTATTGTCGCTGAGGAGGCAGCCGGCTGGTGTCGACGCTCCACTGGGTCAGCTCGTGCAGTCGATACCCGGGGAGTGTTGTCCAAGCCCATGGCAGAGATACGCCGAGCGCATTCTAGGTCGATCAGTTTCTGCAAGGATTCATCGATTCCTTGCGGAAACTGATCGCCAAAAGACTGCACCGGCGTCCTAACTGTGTCTGCTTTTGGGGGCCTGCTGACCGCTCCCTGGTCTGAGCGCGGCGATGCAGGGGAAAGTGCCTGTGTGGTGGGTGCTGGGGGAGATGGCCTATTTTGACCCCACCAGGCTGGAGGCTTTGCGCCCCACCAGGCCGGTGGTTTCTGGCCCCACCAAGGTGGTGGTGGGTGATTCCACCAAGGGGGTCGTTGTTGTTGTTGTGGAGGTGGCTGTTGTTGCCCCCACCCCTGTGGTGGCAAACCCCATCCAGGATACGAACCCCAGACATCCGTAATTATTTCTTGCGGGGGCTGTTCTTGTGGTCCACATCCCCAAGCGGTTGGTTGTTGCAGTTGGGGCTGTTGGTGACCCCAGCCATAAGTTGGTGGATGGCCCTGCCCGGGGTAGGACGCACGCCCTTCCCCTGCTCCATTTTGCGGCAGTTGCTGCGCTGGTGGTTGCGGGTCCCGAGATGTTTGCTCTTCGACCGGCGCAACCTCCAGCAGCTCCGCTGGCGGAAATTCTTCCGCGTCAGGGTTGAGCTGCGCCTGGGACCTTGATCGGGTCACCATATTGCTCGGTTTTGGCGCAGCTCCCCTTCCTTGTCCTATTGGGGGTGGAGTGTGGTTCAGTGGCATTGTAATATGCTACAACAACCTATTTTAGTCTTAAGAATTTGGTATTTAGTTTTAAAATTTAGCGTAAGCACGAAAAAAAAACATTATACCGCTATGATAAAAAAAAATGAAAAAACGCGATACTCGACAAGGTATAAAGGCGCACTTCGCGAAACGATATTGAGAAAAAAAAAGGATTTATGGTTAAGTTTTGCTTCCTGAAACCTTTCGGACTCTTCCTCTCTTCCACTCTCAGAATGGCATCTTCATCATAAAAAAAAACGTGCTAGACGCCGAAACGAAAAGAAATTCCGTCGGCCAAGAGAAAATATGTGTAACAGAAAAATGTGGGAATAAGTTCGGGGTCATTTCCTGTCGATACGCTACCTATTCTGTTCATAGGTTTCAGGAAGTTGGAGTCATTTTACAGGCGTAAACGCCTGTAAAATGCAGTTCCCCTATTCCGTTGACCGTCGAAACAGGATAGGCAGGGCAAAGACGAGTCCAGACCTCCGACTTGCCGTAGAAAAAGAGCTATAGAAGGTCAGTGCCTACACACAAAGGTGGGAAGACGAACGAGGGACCCGGATTGGAGATCGGGAGTAAACTCCCGATTCCGGTAGTTCCAAAGAGTCCCTTTGGTCGAACGCCTTGCCCACGATGCAAAAGCATCCTTATACAAACACAACGTAGGCACTGCCTGTTGGGGGATAGGTGGGGATGGGAAAACCTACTCTACAGGGATAAGGTACTCTACATGGATTGGATAAGGATTTTATCGAAAAAAAGAGCAAAAAAAATATAGCCGGAGTTTGGAAGTCCCTGTGTGCGTGCAGCACTAAAGTGAGGATGAAACCTCAAAAGCTGTCAAACTCCGGCAGTGGGACCGATAATTGGACCTCAAGATGGAATGAGGTCCTAGGGTGACCGAAATCACCCTAACGGTAAATTATTCGGCCCCACGTTGGGCGCCATTTGTAATATACTGTGTTAGTTGAGGTGACCCTCAACCGAGGACGAAGATTCAGGCTGGTCGTTCAGACCTGCCGGGACACCTAAGTGCCAATATCTTCTCAGACTGAATTCAGTTGACGCGTGCTCGACACTAGCTCAGCTGTCGGTAGTGGGGGCGGGGTTATGGTGAATTAGCCTGCCTCGCATCGCTACAAAAAAAAATCACGCGTCTACCCGATTGACAATCCAATACGGGATTCCCTCACAGGATATAAAAAAAAAAAGTTGACCGCGAAAAATCCCTAAGTCCCTGCCTCTAGCACGGGAACCCCCTGATGGCGATGGGGCTCCGCGCTCCCTCCCCTAACCTTGGGTTGGGCCGCGCATTATTGCCCAACCCCCTTCGCGAAACGACGAACACTGCGCGCCGAGAGTGGATTAGAGAAGTGCCCTTACTGGCCCAGGAAGCAAAATATCTGTTTAATCAAAAGTATTCATATCATTTATTATTTTCATTTTTAGTCTATTCTTTTCTTTCTATGCAAACTAATTCCTATCCTACATATAACGATATAAGCTCTACATTTTTTTTTTTCGACAATGGAAAATGTTTTAATTAACTTTGGAAGCTAGCAATCACACTAGATTCTCTATGAAGCGTGGACAAAAATATGCTCTTACTGCAAGGTTATGGTTTTGGCAATTTATTTTTCTTTTTCTCAAAAGCTACCGAACGGATTGAATTGATCAATTCAATTTTCAAACTGTGCCAAGAACAGTGCTAATATCCATACTGATATTCTCTATTAAAATCGTATTATACATTATCGTAAATAGAATAGAATGATTAATAAGAAAAAATCGTTTCTAAATTTGTAATCCAATTATTCTGTTCAACGACATAACAGCAACCCAATCTGCTGTTTTTTTTCTCAAATTATCAACAATTTGTTTTCCGATTACCGCAATATACGAAAATTCAATAATAGCTCCGTTTGTTTTTCTTATACTCTTACTTTAGGCCATTTCCATAATCCGGGCCATAATATGTTATTACCAAATTTTATATGAAATAACCGATTTTCATATAAAAAAAAAATGTTCCGCCCCACTCCAGTGTTTCACCATGTCTTTTGTTTTTTTTTTTTTTTTTTTTTTTTTTTTTTTTTAAACCTAAGGATATCACCAACATGTAGAGTGTGCCATAACTCCTCTGATATTTATAGCAGCTCACATTGAATGGGAGACCGGGTATATACACAAACAAAATGACATCACTATATGTTGTCAAATTAATGGCGACTTATATGAACTATCATAATTATAAGAAATATCGTACTTTCCTTATCATAACGTATGTAGACTCTGTGGTGGCGCTCCGTCCGACGACGATGATTTGTCGCGAATTGGTGCGGCTCGCTGCCGATTTGTGGTGGCGCTCCGTCCGACGACGATGCGCTCGTTGCCAAATTGTGGTGGCGCTCCGTCCGACGACGATGATTTGTCGCGAATTGGTGCGGCTCGCTGCCGATTTGTGGTGGCGCTCCGTCCGACGACGATGGCGCTCGTTGCCAAATTGGTGGCGGCTCCGTGGCCGAATTTGGTGGCGCTATTCTGGCCAAATTGATGTCGCTCCGTGCTTCTTTTTGGGTGGATGAGCTCTCAGCCTCCGGCCGGCAGACACGCCGTCCGCTTTGGGGGTTAACTTCTTTTTCTGTGGCCGCTCTCGCTTAGCGGACGGCGTTCCTGCCGGCCGGCGTATTTTTTTTTTTTCTGCCTAAACACGAAAACTCATTAACGTCCCTTACTTCGGGATATATCCTATATATCACATACCTTTTGTTTCAGATTTCCCCGATTTTTTTCCGTTCACACGCGCCTACTCCACGTCGTCAATCCAAAACGTCAGATGACAATTTGACCTTCGAAACTCCAATTGGCATTTCGAAGGTCAAATTGTCATCTGTTGACACTTTGAAATCCAATGTGGAGCCGGTACTGCTCCAGAGATGGCGCTATGCCATCATATGTCATTGGCATAAATGGCTACGTTCACAAAACATCAATGCTACATGAGCGCTGTGCGCTGTGTTTTATGAACGCCTCCATTGGTCGGGTTGCTCTGGTACAGCCAGTTGCAAGTGTGCCCGCGAGTATCTTCGCGGGTACACTCGCAACTGTGTGTACCTTCGGCGCGACCGACACCAATACAAGACACACATTACACCATACCGCACTGTAGTAGTAGTCCGGACGGCGCAACGGTTAGCACGTTCGCCTTCAACGCACTGGGCCCCGGTTAGATTCCGGGGATTTACGTGTCGGACTATGAGCCCACTCAGCTGTTAAATGAGTACCCATTATGGGGTAAATAACTCGGTTGAGCGTGTTGCTGATCACATACCTCTGTACAAAAACCGTCACGATCTAGAAAATGAGATGATGCTAACTCATCTCGAGACCGTGGTTCAAATTGGACTGTTGCGCCAGTTATTTATTTTTTTTTTATTTTATACCGCACTGTAAGAATTCTCAATATACCACACACGAACTAAGCGATTTTTACAAGTCTAGTCTGCCTTTGTGTAGACGATACTGTATTTTTTGTACATATGTAAGTTAATAACTTTTATTTATTAAATGTTTTGTATTGTAGTTTATTATTTGTATATTATAATTAATGTACAATTGAAATTTAGGAGTTGACAAATTTTAATAGGTGGTCGCGCGTTGAGACCAAATGAACAACTGCTCGACTTATGATTAGAATGCAATTTTAGACATTAAGCGGTACTTGATATTTAAGCGGTACTTGTTATATTCATCTCAATACTGGTTTTCATGGGAATCTCCTTACACGAATATTAGTTATGAGTTAAGAGAGAATAAGGAAACGATGATCTCAGGGGTATACAGCAAGAGATAAGGTATCGTGATAACTCCTCCCTTCTTAAAAATCTGTGTCCCGCAGATACAAAAATCTACTTACACAACCGACATGACCAGAAGAAGGCAAGGTGCCAACTGCTAATATTATATAGATTAAACATAATAGAGAAAATTGAACTGAGTCACTTAAACAATGAAATCAAAATATTCAACGCATGCAAGGTAGTTTTGAAAGAAATACAGCTCAATAGTTTTCGTTTGATGTTGATATAATTAATAACTATTATTACATACTGATCGTGATGCATAAGATTTAAGGGTCGTTCTTACTATGTCAGATATTATCTGCCTTGAACAGTTGTAGTATTTCTAAGGTGGGATTTATGAATCCTTTTCCCAGATGTAGTTTCAATCGTTACGCGATTATTCCTGGCTACTGTTTCTTCTTCAAACAAGGGTTTGTCTTTTGTCTTAATTTGTTTATTTTTCTTATAAACAACATCCCCAGGAAGAAAGTTTTTGGGTTTCTGACGTTTCTTATTATGGTTTGAAATTTGATTTCTTTGCTTACGGAATATTTCATTTTTAACCTGTTCATGAAACTTGGTTTTGAAATCAACTAAATCTTTGTAATTGAGTCGTTGCGATCGTCCAAAAAAAATATCCGACGGCTTTTGATTGGTGACCGTATGGAAAGAATTGTTATACCTATCTACTGAAATATCGATAATTTCTCTTAAGGACAGATTAAGCTCGGAGTACTCCTTTGAAAGACACCTAACAATCTCCAGTACAGTGGAATGAACTCGTTCAATTGTACCATTTACTTCACTTTTCCGCGGAGGAGCTAAATACACAGTTATGCCTAATGTTTCCAGGTAGTTTAGAACAATAGGACTTATAAAACCTCCCTCGTTGTCTGATACTAGCATTTTTGGAACAGTGAAGTAATGCACCAATTGAATGATTTTTTCTCGAAGTGTAATTGCAGATTTGTCCTTAATATGAAAATATTTAGCGAACTTACTAAATTTGTCTACCACGGTCAAAAATTTTTCCCCTTTAAGAGTAACTATGTCCATATGCAAAATTTCAGTAGGATATTGAGGTATTGGTGTAGTCTGCAATTCCGGTTTAGGAGGATGGCGGTCATATTTACATGTGTTGCAGGTTTTACAATTTGCGGTGAACATTTTTATTAATCTGGCCATTCCCGGAAAATAGTAGGCTTCTAGTATTTGTTTTTTTATTTCCCGGTTATTTCGGTGTGCTCTTTTGTGCTCATCCTGTATTATACGCGCTTTTTGTTCATTGTCAGAAATATCCTTAACTAAAAGTTGTGTAATACGTAATTTGAATTTCGAGAAAAATTGCCTATAGACTGATTGAAGCGGTTGTATATATTTTTCGGGGATCTTAATACCGTTTATGATGTTTGGATCAAGATTTTCGCCGAGAATCTTTCGCAAATTACTGCTATTTATTTCCCTAAGCTTAATATAGTACCTGTGGTAAGAGGGGTGTGGCTCTTCATGGATTTTTATAACAAGTGGTTGTTGTTTACTTTCCGATATTATGAGTTGGCGCCTGAAAACATTAATAGGCGACTCACAGGATGGTATACACTCACTGTTATCTTCATTAGCACTATGGACTGTACCTATGTCGCTGGTTAAGATGTTAGCTTCTGAAAATGAGGGTAATCGAGAAAGCGCATCTGCGACTACGTTAGATTTGCCTGGTTTATAGACTAATTCATAATTATATTCTTCTATTCGCGCTTTCCATCTTTTGAGTTTAGAATTGAAGTTCCGGTTGCTCAAAGCGAATGTGAGCGGTTGATAGTCAGTTAATATCCTGATCTTTTTTGAACCATAAATATATGTACGGAATTTATCCAAGGCCCACACTATAGCTAACATTTCTTTTTCCCCCGTCGAGTAATTTTCTTCTGTTGTGTTCAGGCATCTAGAAGCATAGGCAATTGGTCTATCTTTTCCGACCTCACCCTGAGACAAGACTGCTCCAATCGCGTAATTGGACGCATCTGTCGTAAGTGTAAAGGGCCTATCAAAATCAGGAAAAGCTAGAACTTCAGAGGATATAAGTAATTGTTTCAGATTATTGAAAGAATCCATTTCAACTGGTCCAAGCTTTACCTCTTTCTTTTTAGATTGGTTGGCCTTAACCTGGGCATTTGCTCCACGAGTCAGTTGGGTTAACGGTTTTGCGACTTTTGCAAAATCATGCACAAATCGCCGATAGTATGAAGTCAATCCTAGAAAAGCTTTCAAGTCTTTTAAATTTTGTGGAGGCTTGATCTCCCTAATGGCCGTAATTTTGTTGGGATCTGGCATTATGCCATCTTTGGATATAATATAGCCTAGAAACTCGACTTGAGACTTCATAAATGTAGTTTTTTCCAAGTTAATTTTCAAATTCGCTGATGTCAAAGTTGCTAATATAGTCTCTATATTGCGTAGGTGATCATCTTCGGTTTTACCGAGGACGATAATGTCATCCATATAGACATAGCATATTTTCCCAATATACGGTTTAAGAACGTCGTCAATCATTCTTTGAAATATTGCAGGGCCATTCCTAAGACCAAAGGGAAGTCTGGTAAACTCATACTTTCCGTTCGCTGTAGAGAATGCAGTTTTCGGTATATCGCCTTCTTTCATTGGAATTTGATGGAATCCCGAAGTTAAGTCGATGGTAGTGAAATACGTCGACTTACCGAAACTAGCTAGAGTGTTAGTAATATCGGGAATTGGATATGTATCCGGAATGGTCACTGCATTCAACCTTTTGAAGTCAACAACTAGTCTATATTGTTTCTGGCCTGATGATTTCGGCTTTTTATTCACGACCCAGAGTGGCGAATTGTATGGACTTCGTGAAGGACGTATAATTCCATCTCGAAGCATTTCAGAAATTTGAGATTGCACTTCATCCCTTAAATGCAATGGATAAGGATATGACTTCGAATAAATTGGATCGGCTGTAGTTGTTTTGATCTCAGCCCTAATATTGGTCTCAATCATTTCGCTATCTGAAATGGGAGCAAATACATGTCGAAATTTTTCGAGAATTGCTTGTAATTTATCTATAATTTCACTATTTAGATGATCGCATTGGATGCGGATAGTATTTACTTGATGTGATAATTTCGATTTGAGCGGGATAGAAATGTTGGGACTAATAGTTAATACATTTGCTTTCCTATCTATCACGGCTTCCAGTCGTTTAAATGTATCGTCTCCAATAATACCATCAAAAGATTTCAACCCTGGCAGCACAAAAAAGTCTAGAATTGTATCGTTGCCAACACTTTTAAAGAAAGGTCTACTTACTTTTTCTTTTATGAGGATATTACCGGCAGCAGATTGGATCGTAAATGGTTTCACAAGAGATTTAGAATTATATGATAGTTTAGGGGAAATAAAGTTCTTATTTGCCCCTGTATCTATAAGGAATTTTAACACTTGGCCTTGTCTAGTTAAATACTCTATGTAGGGAACACTAGAGAGGCATCTGTTATAAAATTTACCATGGAAACTTCATCGCTCGATTCCTCACCGTTCGACGGAGATTCTTCTAGATAATTGTCATAATTATATTGAGAAATATTATTTTGCTTATCAACTTCGAGATTAAACAATCGTTGTGACTGGCTGTGGATTTGTGAAGGATTGTTAGTGTATTTATTTCTGCCAACATTCATTGATCTGCTACTGAAGCCTATTTGTCGCGATTGCATGGATTTATCCAAATCCATTGGAATGGCCTGCCCATGTTGGGGCGGTTGACGCGATTGCATGGATTTGTCTATTTGCATGGGAACCGGTTCTTCTTGTTGGGAATGTCGATGAGATTTGTTACGGTCATCCCGATGATTGGGAACATATGAGTTCATTGCTACAGTATTTGTATTATTATTTAATGCGGACTTATTTGCTGAAGTATATTTAAAATGCGGATTATTATTGAACCTGGTTTGATTCAGCGATTTGTTTCTAAGATAAGAGTTCTGGAAGTCTATACAAGAGGCGTAAGCTTCGGGTAACGTTGACGGTTTCTGGATCATAACCATCAGGGATAGATCTCCGTTGAGGCCTCTCACAAATACATCTAACGCTCTGTTCCGATAATTATCAGTTGAAACTGAAATAGTTTCTTGCGAATATTCTTCAGTTTTAATTTTGTTTAATATCAAGGACAACTGATTATTAACTTCAGAATAGAATTTGTGCACAGATAAGTGTTGTTGCGCCATTATGTGGAGCTGATGTTCCAAAGTTTTAATGTCGCGTTTATCGGCATAATGTAACGCTAAACACTGCTTAATAGTAACCCACTCTTCTTCAAAAATATTGTATGAAATAAGCGCAGCGTCTGCTGGCCCTCTTATTTTTTGTCTTATGTGACGCAAAATGGATCTGTAAATCGGTTTGTCTTGAACAATTCTGTAATCATCCAAAACGGCTTCAACACTATAGACCCATGAAATGTATTGAGATGGATTTCCTTCAAAGACCTGAAGATCACGTACGGAGTCGGGCAATCTTTTAATAGATTCAAGATCTTCCACTGTAAGAGCTGATTGGTAGCTTTGTGCTCCTGGAGCAATAATCGCGGGTTTACTTTCTAATACTCCTAACCTCAATTCAATTTTCTTTATTTGTTCGATTTGAACATTCACTGCCCCGGTCAGTTGTACGAGTACTTCTTTGATTTCATCCATTTCCCTATATGTATGAAAAAGTCACAAAACACGGACGTAATTAGAAATCGTTTAACTAAAGGTTTTGATATCGCGATAAGACTCCAATGAAATACCAGTTTACAAAGTGAGATAAATACGTATACGGTAAAATCTAAAGCACTGAATAGAACTTGTTAATCTAATGTGAAAAATAAATGTAATAAACTTTTAAATTGGCAATATAGTAGATCGTGAAAACTGTACTATATTATGGTTTTTATGCCGATTATTTGAAATTGAAGATACCCACAGATTCAATCGAACTGAAAATTGGGTTATACACGCGGTCTCCAATGTTGCGTGTTAAAACACTGTGGTCAATACTTGCTTCTCTGCAAATGGAATAGGAGGACTTTGTGTTTCCTTATACAAGTGTAAGCAATCGGTGTGGTCCTTTTTGGGCAGGATGCTGGATCGTCCGTGAATTCCTTTTGGGTCGCCAACCGTTTGTGGTTATCTTTGTAGTTTTTAGTTGGGCCTACTGCGGTACGGGTTAGATCACTATCCAATTCCAGATTGCTATCCACAAGTTTTTATTTTGCTCGGGCGCCAGTTAATAACTTTTATTTATTAAATGTTTTGTATTGTAGTTTATTATTTGTATATTATAATTAATGTACAATTGAAATTTAGGAGTTGACAAATTTTAATAGGTGGTCGCGCGTTGAGACCAAATGAACAACTGCTCGACTTATGATTAGAATGCAATTTTAGACATTAAGCGGTACTTGATATTTAAGCGGTACTTGTTATATTCATCTCAATACTGGTTTTCATGGGAATCTCCTTACACGAATATTAGTTATGAGTTAAGAGAGAATAAGGAAACGATGATCTCAGGGGTATACAGCAAGAGATAAGGTATCGTGATAACTTGTATATGCAAGAATGTATTTTTCCTGTTATTTTCTTCTCCTTTGAGTAAATTGAAAATATTTAACAGAAAAAATGAAATCCGGATTATAAAGGTACTGAAAATCCGGACTACAGAGTGCTTAATACACATTTGTGTGTGATCCGGAAAACTGAGGATCCGAAGTTTCGAGGCTCCGGACTAACGAGGTTGTACTGTAGTAGTCGCCAGGATATTGAAAATAGGCAGCTATCTGTTTGGGGGTCAGTCGACAAAACTCTTTCTAAATACAAGCCACAGGGAACTTCCAACTCCAGAGCGAATGCTGAAGTGCAAAGATATCTCGAGCCGATTTAATTAACAGAGAATTAGATCCTTTACGCTGGTGGAAAGATCATGAGTACGCATATCCTTACTTGAGCACAATTGCAAAGAAAAAACTTTGTGTCCTGGCTACTTCAGTACCCTGTGAGACTTTTTTTCAGCAGCAGGGCAAATTTTAAATGAGCAACGAACACGAGTGAAATCCAGTCAAGTGGAAAAAATTTGTTCCTAAATGTTAACCATAGTTATGTTCAAGCAAGATGTCTATATTTCAGTCATAAATACTTCCTACTACCTATTTATATTACAAACATTATATGTATAACTTATGTATAGCTCCAGAAATTTGCTACTATTTAACTTTACTTTCTTATTTTATAGCTTCACTTTATATGTACATATTTATTACATATTAACATATACATATGCATTTAGAAAATAAATCATCGATCAACACTTAGAACTTGCATTTATCAATTCTAACAGCACCCAAATTAACTCCCAAACCCATATCCTATCATCTTATCTTATATCATTTGCATCGCAATGCAACGCAACACCTATTGTAAGTTGGACAAATAATATAAGTATGAATGTACGTGCACCCAATCCAATCCCATATTCTTATCCACCATACCCATCGGCCATGGTCACCCACAACACAACATTTATTTAAAAAGACGAAAATCTTCACTCTACCTAACATAAATAAAACCCAATTGAACATTTATTCCACTCTATTCTACACTACAATATAATAGCGTAGCGATAGCGACATCAATCGTATATATGTCACACCATCTGTTCTTCATCTACTTTTCCAGTTTAAACGATCTAATCTGATCATACTCCGATACCGACAGACGGACCTATTATCACAAACCTATTCACTGTTCATTTTTAAACTGCTCCGATTCCGACCTGAACTTAAAAGAATCAAGTGATCTAGGTTCGTTTTCTTGCTCCGAAACTGATCATTTTTCGACCTGATCATTTTTAAATTGTGGACCTAGGTCGACTGCGGACCTAGGTCGACCTAGTTCGGTATACGGAGTAGGTTAAAAAGAGTAGGTTCGCGAATTGGCAACCATGACTAATGTGATTCGATCACCGGGAAACTTTCAATAGGGTAAGTCGGGGAGAGACGCCGCTGTTTTTAAAGCATATTTATTTATTTGTAAAAGAAAGGCGCCACTGTTAAGGAAAGTATTATAGAACGATATTTGGGATATCTTATTTTATCAGCTAAGCCTTAAAGGCGATAAAAAATAATGTACACCTTCAAAAAAAATATTTTGTAATCCCATTCAATTCGGCATCTCTCCCCGACATTCCGGTATAGAAGCCGCAGCTTATCGGGGAGAGATGCCCCTTGCTAAGTTCATGGAAAAAAACACTAAAAGTTTGCAAAAACTGACTTTATTTTAAATGGAATTGAAAAATACATCATGTAGAAAAGTAATTTTAGTTTTTGTTTCTTTCCCTTATAACTAATCGGCCGCAGTCGACGCATTTCCCATTGTAAAGGGAGCAGGACTCGTGGAACCACTTTTTTCACTACATACACTCCACCCAGTCATCTTTCATTTTAGTTCCGTAATAGTTTTCGAAACATTCACAACAGCGGTTGAGATTGGCATTAGCTCCACTATGATTTTTCTTTGGTTGTTTGTTACTTATCTTTTGCCGCTTTGCATTATTTTTAGCTTCTTTCAGCTTTTTCTCTTTAATATTATTTCTGTCAGTAAGGACGCATGCCAGCTGCCTTCTGGCATGAGCCTTCTTTTCATGTAGTTTCGGTACTGGAGAAATCTGTGATAAAACTTTTCCGGGAGTAAGATCTAGATCATTCTCTGATTCGTTAGATGATGTGCAATATACAGTAGCAGATCCTCTCTTTTCTGAAACAATTGGACACTTTTGGGAAGTACCTCCCGAAGTAGATGGCATTGCTTCGTTGAATGATGTGGAACGCTTTTGGAAAGTAGTTCCCGAAGTAGATGGCATTGCAGCGGTATTGCCTGAATCATTCTCCAGGTGGGTCTCTATCGAGTGCTCTTTTCCTCTGTCAGAAATGGCGTAAAAATGATCGGGAATTCTATTGGGGTTCAGTGGATATATTCCTGTAGAGTTAAACCCACTAACAGCAATATCCACTGAAGCAGCTTTACGCCAAGCTGCTCCAATAAGTGTCTCCATTTGATATCGAGTGATACGTCGTTGTGAGTTGTGTTTCATCCAACTGGCAGCTTCAGTTTTAAAATAATTTTTAAACGGCCCAAAGAAACACCTGTCTAGCGGTTGCAAAGAATGAGTGCAATGGCTTGGCAAACAAAGAAGGATGACCCCATTTTCGTAGGCTGTTTCGAGCAATAGGGGCGAGCTGCAGTGACTGGCGTGTCCATCCAGAATTAAAATTACTTTTCCTGGTGGTTTTTGAGGTAAAAAATGTTCTGTAAACCATCTGATAAACAACTCAGTGCTTATGTAGGCAGATTTCGGATTCATGTACACACGAGATCCAGGAGGAAGGCCATCTTCGAATTCCCTTTTTTTCTTCACTCCTTTGAAGATTAAGACAGGCGGTGAAAACTGGCCGGCAGCATTACAGCACCCTACGACTGTCACAGTTTCCCCCTTTTCACCAGATGTCAACACATGAACGCCTTTTGACCCTTTTTGCGTTATAACTGCGTCTGGTTTATTATTAGCCTGTACACCACTTTCATCCATATTGAATATGTTACTAGGTTTATCGAAGAGGTCATTCTCTTGAACGACTTCCTCTAGCAATGCGAAGAAGGCATCTACACTCTCTCGGTTCATTCCTTGAGCCCTAGCAACCGACAAGCCTTCTGCTTGGCGAATACTCAGTTCTTTATTCCGCCTTAAAAAGGAATTTAACCAATCATATCCAGCAGTTTGTTTATCTTTATTAAATTTGTGAGCAACTCCAAGTTCTTCGGCAAACCGATAAGCAATTTTACGAACAGTTGTTCTGTCTGGTGCGAAACCTGCAGCCGAAAGCTTGTTAATGTGAGCGACAAGTTTTTTTTCGTTGGTTTCTCCATATAAACCTATAACAAAACACACATCCATTTATATTTAATTAATACCTACTAATTATATGAATTAATTATTACTTGCTGGACCCTGAAAGCCTTTTCTCGAATTTCCTGAATTCAACCTTCGTTTTAGCGTTCGTGCTGGTATTTGATAGATGCGCTCAGCTTCTCTAAATTTTATTTCTCCGCGCCGTAGCTTTTGTAATGCTTCCTTCAAATTTTCTTCGCTCCACTGAGCCCTTTTTACGTTTCCTTTTCTTTTATAATGCGTCGGCATATTGCAAAAAAGACACTCCTTGAAAAAAAATGGATAGTAATCCTTATTTATCAACATTTTTTCATGCGGCATCTCTACCAAAATCGATTGCGGCATCTAAACCAAAACCCAGGGTGAGATGCCGCATAGGATAAATCTTAGTTCGTTTTTGAAAGTTGGGTGTATTGCTTTCTAAACACTAATCAAGAGCCTTAGGAAGCTCCACAATCAAAGTAACATAGCTATTTAATGCTAATATGCATGTTACTACAAATTTGTCCAAACCCATCAAAAACTTTGTCTGGAAAAATCAGGTACTTACTTGACAAAATCGGTCAAAACTTATATTCAACACTCAACGTCTACATTTATCCACATGCAAACATGTACTAACAAATGGATGATGCAATAAGCATCACTGTTTCAATTTTCCTAAAGTGAAATTTGGTTTAATGACTAATGCGGCATCTCTCCTGGTGCGGCATCTCTCCCGGATTTACCCTATGTTTTAAACTCTTTCCGCAGCTGGTTTTATCGTGAGGTTCCTTTCTTGATAGTTGATCATCGTTCAGGAATATATTTCCTTCTCTCGCATGTTTAGAAGCGTGAACTATTACTTGTTTGCTTATTGAAAGTGTGCTGATGAAAAACTTTTGGCAAACACGATGTTTGACCCCATTTGATTCTAGGAAGTAAAATTTGGAATCCGAACGATTTTTCTGATAAGGACTTGATTTTTTTTCTTATGGGAGCATAACATTCGACATTCTGCAAAATGAAATCCTTCCTCCGGGTGAAGTCACAGCTCCAGAAATTTGTGCACAAAATCGACCTGCTATCTGAAGAAATTTTGTCAGAGCATTTAAATCAATATTTTAAGCAGTCCACGGCATTAGGCTTCTTGCTTTTATTATTTTCTTGACTGAGCTGGTTCCTTTTCCATTTCTTTGGATTCGATTTTCGCCAACGCGTCCTTTTTCTGTTTTCATTAAGATCTTCTATAAAATGTAAAATCATCATCATACAATTTCACCTAATTTCATCTAGAAAGTTTTACCTTCATCTAGGCACTCAGATTCTTGATCGGGGTCGTAATTTTTATTCTGAACCGAAGAATCGGAGTCGAAGTCATCTTGTGCATTTTTTTTTAGACGAACCATCTTCAACGTCTTTCTTTTCTTCTATTTTTGCTCGAGAAGGTTCTAATCCGGCGCTAGGTGTTGTCCGAAAAGAAGACCCTACTCTTGCTCTAACTTCACCTTCTTAAAATACAACCATAAAACAGTGATCAGTTACATTCTTAAAAAGACACCTGGCGCAGTGAAGCCAGAGGAACCGATTTTTGATATGGGCTAATTCGGGATCATTTATGAGTTTATGTATAATTATGATATGAGTGGGATACTTAACTGCAGTTGTTAGTACCAGGTGCAGCTGCAGCTGCAGAATTATGTATTTCGATATGCGGGCGATATTTTCATTCGATGAATTTTAACTGTTCGATTGATTTTACTATAATATATGAATTTATTTATCTTCGGTTTCATTTTAAGCTTCATCAACTAAATGCCTTTCACGTAGGTAAATTTTTGCCTATTACTTTTAGCTTTTATATTATTGTAACCTAGCGACTGTACCGTGGATTTTCCTGAAACTCCACCGGAAGCTATTCCTCACTAGCTTTCACCAACTGGACAAGTTTCGTTCAATTAGGTTTTTCCGTTATAAATTAATTGTGTTTTCAAAATTTTATGGTTATATAGCTGTAACTCTGGAACTGACTCATTGATGATGCTGAAATTAAATAGGAGCCCAGTTCTGACGATCGCCCACCAATTAGAAAAGGTTTACTTAGCTAGCTTCTTGTGTTATAGAGCTATTTTGCTTAGAAAATTTAGCCGTTATATAGCTGTAACTTTTGAACCGTTTGATGCGTTTCTCTGAAATTAGATAAGACCCCAGTCCTCCGTAACATCCACCAACAGGATAAGTTTCGCTGAGCTAGCTTTTTCCGTTACGTAGTTATTTTGTTTATAAAATTATGCCGTTATTTAGCTGCAACTTTTTAACCGCTTGATGGATGTTGTAATGAATCAGGATTTGGCATGACATTTTAATTGCCCGGCTTTGCCTGACATATTATTATGATGCAAGAGCCCCGAGGTGTCAAGTATGCTTTCTGAATGGTGACATGGATAAGTCTGCACAAGCCACCATGCCAGAAAGCATATACACCCACAAAGCGGAATTAAAAAAAAAGGTATTTTGGCATTTAAAAGTCATATACGAATTAAAAGAGTCATGTAGGAAAAGGCAAAGAAATTACCTGACACTTGTCACCTTCGAATCATTTTTGGGCACAGGGTTCATCTGGGCTTTCCTCTTTTATGTACGCACTGATGTGGATTTCAGGCTTCCTAGCCATCTTCCTCCTGGTAGCGTCATAGAAGGTGGATTCTTCCTTCGTTAATCAAGTAAACATCGGGCTTTGTGCATCGGCATTCGTTGGACCATCGATGGTCGTTTTCTTTGGTGTTCACTCCCCCTGTTTTTTTCGTTTTGTTCCCTTTTTCTTTTAGAACTGGGACATTTCTCAGGCACCTGAATGTTTTCTGGTAGCAACGACACTTTAGCAACGACCCAAACCCACGACCACAACCCTCCTGACTTGAGCAGCCCGCCAGCAGGTGCCGCAGTTGTTGCAGTAATAAAGTGTCCGTGTCATCCCCTTTTCTTTAGGAGGTTTTGCTACAATGTTTACTGAAATTCCATAATAGGCTAGTCCTTATTATCGTCTACGTACTAGACAAGTTTGGTTTAGCTACCTTTTTCCGTTATGGAGTTATTAGGCTTAGATAATTTTGCCGTTATATAGTTGTAACTTTTTAACCGGTTGATCGATACTGCTGGATTTCAATAGCAGCCGGCTCCCTACTGACATCTATCAACTGGAAAAGTTTTATTTCGCTTACGACTTCCGGTCGACTGTAATCGTGTCCACAACATTTTGCGAGGGAGGGTCTAATAACTGATTTTTTCTTCAAAAATCAGTTAAAAATCGCACAAAGACTTACCATTAATATCGTTCTTCTTTCGAACCAGGTCTACCACTAAAGCACCACGGGAAACCATATTTTTGAAACTATACAAAGCTATCCTTATCAAGACTGAATGAATTTGGTAGATTAAACCAAACCAACTATCACCAAAAGTATGTTATAAATGTTATAAAGATTATAAAAACAACAATTTACGTAGGCGAAATATTTTTTTTTCGTAAAAGTAATTTGGGCATTAATGTACGAGTATACATAATTTTAGTGTCTATTGATACCGCCCTTTGCTGCAATTACAGCCTTTATGCGTCGAAGCAGGCTTTCTATGTAAACTTTTGCATTTTCCTGCAGTTGGGTGTTATGATGCCATTTTCTGATAAAAGTTTCAATTAACTGGCGTTTGGTGGTAATCATTTCTTTGACGATCGCCCGTTTGGTGAGCTCCCACATGTTTTCTATGGGGTTCATGTCTGGTGAGTTTCCCGGCCAGTGTAAAACGGCTATATTTTATTTCGGCCAGGAATGTTGTGACACTACTTGCTTTATGGCACGAAGCCGAATCGTGCATACAAATGGGGCTTTTTGTGTTACGGAGCCATTCCTTGAGCTCTGCGAACAATCGAGTTTCCAGGACACGCTTGTATTTATCGAAAGTGTTTCTCTATTGTGGATCAAACAAATATATAAATCTCTGAAAGAGATCCAATTTTCGTAGTTCCCAGAAAATTTCTGCAATGAATTCTTGGAAGTTTCAAGGAATCTTCTTTTCTCTTAGACTGATCAGATCCTTCTAATTCCAATTCGCTACCTATCTTACTTTCCCCTGCCCGATCTAACAGTTCCTTGATTTCAGATTTAAAACTAATATATTCGTCGCCGAAATCTCCGAAAATATCATCCGCGAAATATGATATTTCTAACTGTTCCCCACTTGTTATGCCATTCACGATCTTTGCGTGCGTTCTGTAAATGGACTGTTTATTTCCCGTAACCGTGTCAGGGTATTATTGAAGTATCTTGGGGTTTCACGATCCAGTGGGGCTTTTTTATAATTTCGTATAACCTAGATAGTTCTCCGGCAGTGGCCTTTTGTTGGGCTACAAGTGCCTCCGTTTTTACCACAAAAAAAAATCACACAATATATATAAGAACAACCACAATTCTTAAATTTCAAGCTCACCAACTTTCCTTGAGCATCCGACTCGATGGACCAAAATGTATGGATCAAAAACTATCAAAAATGCAAAATTTCAAAAGTTCGGTAATATTCCCGGAGAACTATCCGCTCCTTACAAATACAAGTAATATTAATTGTGTTAAATACAGGCTGATGCGTGTGATCCAGAAATTTACTACAATTCGAATTTATTGTACAATTTTACTACTAACGAATATTGGTTGAACTTTCAATCAATATGTAAACATAGTCGATGTCGTCTGCCTGTGTTGTGCGATGCTGTCGGTTCAGATAAGTATTTGACCTGTTGTCTCGCTGATCCTTTGTGGTGACTTCTCTCTATTTCAGTTAGACGACGATAGCACCGTGGGAAATAACTCCAACAATGAGGTATTAAAAGACTTATTTTTAATTTTTTTCGCGAGGGAATTTTTTTGTTGAATCGACACGAGAATTCACTTATTGCATTACCTTTTAAATGGCATCTGTGTGCGCTTATGTGTTGTGTGGTAATGGAACACGGAGGACGAGGGTTGGTTTGGCCGGGAAGGCCTACTGACATCACGTGTCGAAGAACCACTCTCTGATGACTACCCATGACGTGCGCTGGCAGACCAACTCAGCTGTCGGGAGTAGCGGGGTGGGCGAAGCACGGCGGTCATCAGCCTCCTCCATTAGCTTACAAAAAAAAAAGGTCGCACGTCTGCCCGTTATACAAAATTCAAAATAATCTAAAACCCGCGAGACACAACCAATGCACAAGAAAAAACGAGAAAACCTATGCACCAAACTCCCTAAGACTATAAAAAAATACAGAATCCCGTGCAGGGACAAGGGGCTGCATCAGCCAAACTACAATCCGGTACCAGGACCAACAAGATAAATTCTGGAGGGAAACCGTCTAATCCGGACAGATCCTTCCTCTCCAAGTTGCACGAGCCTAGCGGTGTAAAACGCTCTCTATGGGCCCCAGATGTTGTGGGCCCGGCGCGACCTTGCTTTCCCAACCGTGGGATTTCGGGCGCCATTCCAGTTGAAATCCCCCTAGATAAATTCAAGAATTCAAGGCGAGAGAGAGGGGAGAGAGAGAAAATCTGTCTCTTGGCCATTCATGGGCATCGCCAAGCGCATAAGCCAAAAATGCATACTCGAAGTGCGCTTATCTTAACTATGTGGCCTATACCTATATATACTATTATTATTATTATTATTATACCCTAGACTTTTTTTAAAATGTAACTTTTATAGCGACGACGCATCGATGGGTAGTGAATCGAAAAAATATACTTACTTGTTCTGCCACCCAAATCAGAGAAGCGCTCGCGTCGCTGTGATTCAAGCTCATATATTTTTGTTGTACATAATTTTTAAATTCAGTTTTTTGGCCATAACTTCTAAACTATAAGGAATTTCGGATTTTTGACGAAATTTTTGCCCCCTCAACAATAGATACCCCCATGCCCGTGGGCCTCGGAGCATCGATCCCCACTATTTTTATACCCCTCAGTCTACTTTTTTTTGTTTGTATACCCTATTTTTTTTTAAATTCGGTTTTTTGGCCATTACTTCTAAACTATAAGGAATTTCGGATTTTTGACGAAATTTTCGCCCCCCCCCCCCAACAATAGACACCCCCATGCCTGTGGGCCTCGGAGCATCGATCCCCACTATTTTTATACTCCTCAGTCTACTTTTTTTGTTTGTATACCCTAGTTTTTTTAAAATTCGGTTTTTTGGCCATAACTTCTAAACTATAAGGAATTTCGGATTTTTGACGAAATTTTTGTTTGTATACCCTAGTATACAACAATAGACACTTCCATGCCCGTGGGCCTAGGAGCATCGATCCCCACTATTTTTATACCCCTCAGTCTACTTTTTTTTTTGTATACCCTAGTTTTTTTAAAATTCGGTTTTTTGGCCATAACTTCTAAACTATAAGGAATTTCGGATTTTTGACGAAATTTTTGCCCCCCATTATTTTAACTAATTATATATGTACAAAAAAAAGAGGATTGTAGGATAAGACTAATATTTCATACTATGAAGATACGGTAGCTCCTGACTTAGGCCAGTCGAAATAATTATATACACCGCGCGTTCGCCAGGTGACAGGGTCGTTTCGTGGGTCATACGCGTTTTCAGGTGTTATTTTATTTTTAGAACGTCAAGACACGACAACGTAATATGTCCCGATCACTTGGTGTATAGTCTGGTTGTTTAAATGGTACTCACCCGACCCAAGAGATATTTAGCACAGTCAATTACTTGATATTCCTTTGAACTGTTATATGTTTGTTGAACACCACAAACCTTCTACCGTTCCTCTGCGTGCTCGTAAGATTCGGGAGGGTACTTCCAGCTGGAATCTTTGCCGCGCACTGGCCAAATTGGTGTCGGCTCCGTGGCCAAATGGTGTCGGCTCCGTGGCGGAATTGGTGTCGCTCCGTGCCTTCTAGATTGCTGTCGGCGGCTCGCGGCTGAATTTGGTGTCGGCTCCGTGGCCAAATGGTGTCGGCTTCGTGGCCAAAATGGTGTCGGCTCCGTGGCTTCTTTATTGCTGTCGGCGGCTCGCGGCTGAATTTGGTGTCGGCTCCGTGGCCAAATGGTGTCGGCTCCGTGGCCAAATGGTGTCGGCTCCGTGGCCAGAATGGTGTCGGCTCCGTGGCTTCTTCCTGTCTACTCCAGCCGGCAGACACACCGTCCGCCTTGGAGGTTATGTGCTCGCGCACTCAACGTAGCGGACGGCGTTCCTGGCGGCTGGAATTAAATTTTATAGACCTGCAATTGATCGGTCAGGGACGTTCCACGAGCACTTATCTATTTTCCTCTTACCTGGTCGGCGCTATCTGGTGTTCCTCCTGGTTTTTCGTCCTGCCGTGGCCGCGCGGTGGGTCCTCCCTCTTCGATTTCCAACTTTCAAATGACAGATCGCCTCGAGTCCCAATTGGAATTTTAAGGTCGAACTGTCATTTGTTCCAAGTTCGAAATCCAAGATGAATTCCGCCATTGGTCTAATGGCTGCGTTTATAAAACACCAGCGCTATGTCAACGCGGAGCGATGGCGTTTTATGAGCGTCTCCATTAATTGTGTTGCTGTGGTACAGTCAGTTGCAAGTGTGCCGGTGAATAGATTCGCCAGGTACACTTGCAACTGATAGTACCCCCGGCAAGACCACAAAAATTTCCATGGCTCCCATTACAGATCTTGCTTTTATCAAGAAATCAATCCACTGGAGATTTGGAATTCTTTGCAATTTTTTCTGTAACAAAACTAAAAAGAAAATGTCACCGCGCCATACTACATTTACCCCCTTTACTAACACATATTTGCAATAATTGCCAAACTCTCTTGTCTTCGGGCAATCTCAGAGAATTTTGTGTATTTTCAGCCATTATGATCGATAGCAGAGGCGCCGACTGTTAGAAAATATTGGGGGGGGGGGGGCACAACAACTTTTCATACTGACGGCCGTATTGCCTTGTTGGGTGATTTTTTTGCGATAGTATCCTCACAATAAACTGACTTATTCTTTAAATAAAAAATTAACTTATCTCTTACACTGTAAAAAATTTTTACTGATGGTGGGTTCACGGACAGAACGGTCCAATAGCCCTAGCTAAGTAAGTCGACGTCTTAAAACGGGTAAATATTTGATATCGATACGAATGTATAGTCTCATACAGTCAATCAAAATGGTCTCACGATTGAGGTGGACCAATTTAGAACCAATTTCTTCGTCAGTTGTTCGGTCCCGACCGTGCAAATCATCAGCGTTGTATGGAAATGGCGTTTGTTGTTTGTTTTTAAGAATGAAGCCAATTTTTCAAACATTAGTAAATGGAACCATAATGCTTTTTTGTTTGATTACACAAAATAATGAATTAAATTTTAATTAAATTCAAACTCAGATATTTTTACCGTTCATGTCTTACCGCTTAGTTATATTGTGCATGAAAAACGTCCTCAAGACGCAGCCAACGAAAATCATTTGGATTAAGGGGGCAAAAAAATGCCTTGCCCAAGTGACAAGTGGTGCCAACCGATCGTGCAGTTCTTTGACATTTAACAGGTTGTTGGCTGGCGAATGTATTGACAGGCCCGTTCCCACTTCCCACTTTCACCACGGCCTGCTCGATCACCGTCGGCCACTTGCACGGTGTATGCGTGTGGGCGCCTGCTGGTGTTGGTGCCGGAACCCTCCTTACCTCGGGGCTTCCGCGCTAGTGGCGGAGCCCTATCCACTCGCTTTCGAGGCGAAACACTACCCCTCTACTCGTTTTCGCACGAAATCGAACAAAAAAATCGCCTCTGGCTCGAAAAACACCGTCCCCGAGTAACCCTTTTCACTACGGCCGCTACTTCTCCGAGTGCAAACAGTCGGTATTGGAAACCGGGCATGCACAAATTTAAAATAAATACGCCCGGTCTTTTCCTCGAAACTCGTCGCGAACAAATTTTTGAATGCACACCAATTTCTATTTATATTTCGGCGGCGGATTGATGAACACCTCGCGACAACGAACTCACACCCAGTGTTGCCAGATGATTTCAGACGTTTGTCCCTCGCAGGCTGGCCTAAAAGCCCACAATAACATGAAAAATCCCTCAACTCTAGTTTTTTTTAACATTTTGCAGGGGAAACGTTGATAATATTGCAAAAATAAATAAAAAGCAAATATAAAAACTCACAACAGCATTAAGGATGAATTTCTTATATCCATGAAACCTCGTTTGGATCATTTTCGATATCCAGAAAAAACAAGGAATATAATATTAATATGTATTTAGAATAAATAAGAGTCCATACTTACAAAACACATACACAATGTGCGGTACAGTGAAAAGCAAATGAAATGAAATTCGAACAAGAACCTTTTTGATTCTCAGAATGCAGACGTCGATTCTCTCTTGTTCAAATGATGTGAATGACAACGTCTGCTTTTATAAATACATACATAAGTCATTATGGAAATTTCAGGTTATCGGGGGATTCACACATTTGTTCATAATGACACAAGTATTTATGAAAGCAACGTTGAAATTTGAATAAAAACTTTCTCGGTCCTCTCTTGTTGAAATGTCAACGTCTGCTTTCATAAATGCTTATGTCATTAGGCGCATTCGTTTCGCCACCCAACTAACAATTTTGCTCTGATAACAGTCTACAAGAGTTTTACAGGAGCCAGCATCAAGACTGCAACTCTTGAAATTTAACTCTTGAAGAGTACTATAAGAGTCTTATAAGAGTCTTAAAAGTATTAAATGGCGCACTTTCCAAGAGTCAGTTTGATCTTGTAGCACGAGTTCAACTCTCCTTATAAGAGTTACACACGTCTTATAAGAAGGCTTTAAGGCTTCTTATTGGAGTAAATTTTTACTCTTGTAAAAGTCTCATAAAAGTACTATACACTTGTTATGAGAGTCAAGATCTTCCTACAAGTGCAGCGGGAAAGAGAGTGGTGATATTGAAACAATGGCTGTCTATGTTTGTCAAATATAAATATATATGATCTTATGTGAACTTCTATTTGTCATTCTGTGTTATATTATTTCGACAACAACTGAAATGAAATTTTTGCACGCATGATACATTAACTTCGGAAAACGTTGGTTTTCCCACAAATATGAGTGAACATTTTAATGCGATTAAAATTTTATCGATGATTATATTTTAGGTGTTTTGCTTCGAAAAATGGCAAAGCCCTCTAAAAATAATATACTCTTCTAAAATTTGGGAGAAACATAATAATTATAAACTGTTGTTAGATTGTATAAAACTCTATTGAATAACTTTTGATGACTTAAAAAACCACAATCAATTCAATTTAGCATATTTTATGACACATAATCACTTGTAAACTCAAATTTATTTCCTACAAAATCACAGTCTTGTCGGAAAAAGATGGCAGCCATTGATTAAATCTTCATACAACGCTAAAGCTCTTATAACAAGAGGGCGGCTCTTCTTATAAGACTAAAACTCTTATTGCAAGAGGGCGGCTTTTTTTATAAGAACTAAAGTCTCACTATAAGAATTTAATTCTTTTTACCAAAGCTAAACTCTTCCTATAAAACTTAAAGACTTACAATAAGAGTTGTATTATTCTTAAATGAACCAAAGTCTTAGTATAAGAATTAATAATTTGACGTTTGGCTGACGCGCTGACCGCATTCGTCGCGCTGTTCATAACAGTCATGCATTAATGGCAAATAACCCACATGGTGGGCCGACTCATCAGCGGCCAACTGAATCGACAAACTACAGCGGGGCGCTAATTATAAAGTCAACGACGTAGGACGTAGACGACTTCACATACCGAAATGAATGTACACTGACGTGAGCTGTCTAAGCAGATGCGAATAAAAGCACAGTTGACAGATAATGCGATGAAATTAGGCCAATCTCGTTTTTAAATTGGCCACAGAGGCCAGCGTTGACGAGGCATTGGCACGTTGGTCCAATTCGGGGGCCAACGCGCCAATGCACGCAAATTTCCCGTCCACACTAAGGAAGTTGGCTGTCATTGCCCGTCCTGGGCCAGTATGGGTACGAGGCACTAGCGCGCTGCCCTACTAAGGCCGGAATTAAAGTACAAAGAAAAACTAACTCCCGATGGTGTTATCACATTTTCGCCAAAAGTCAGATACAAGGTGGACACAATTCGATATGCTCTGATTTGATTTTCGTTGGGTATCAACTTGGTCATCATCCTTTCGTAAGACTACCAAAGTATGAGCACGGCGTCGTTTGAAGTGAAAACTAGCATTTTTCTTAACAATGACAAGCCTGGGAGTATCGCTTTTCAAATTATTGTATTTTTTTCAACTTTTGGTGGGAAAGTGGACGATCGCTTACACTTTTTCCAGTCGAACATTCTCTTTAAAACGTTAGCTTACGTGTTTGACAGATTGCTCAACTTCTATGAAATCAATCGTGTACTCATAACACTCTTCTTATGAGTGCTTAAGTATACCGATCTCAAAACAGTTTTATAATATGAAGTTATAGACTAAAGCTTTTATAAGGCTCTTATTATAAGAGTCATAAGAGTTAAGTCTCTTGTAAAAGCATTCATAGGAGAGTATAACTCTTCAAGAGTTAAACTCTCATAAAAAAGTCTCTATGAGAGTTCATGACGACAAAATATGATCTTGTAACAGGAGTATGACTCTTCAAGAGTAATAATCTCTTAATAAATGTGCTATAAGAGTTTACTTAAATCTTGTTACTAGAGCTACATTTTGAGAGTGGTGGAGAGCCTTACTAGAGTCTTATGAGAGCTTTTTCCAGTTCACAGGAGCTAAACTCTCAAGAGTTTGTTAGTTGGGCAGGTCTCATTGGATCTTCATACAAATTTGCAGACCGGTCTTTGATCCGGTCTGTCGTTGAATCTCGTTGGATCTGTGCTGCTGGGTAGTGCCATTACATCCACAAAGTTGTCGCCATGATATCTATCTGACAGTTCCCGAACGTTAATTGGCTGTCATGGAATTTAAGGAGACGCGTGTGCTGTATACGTCTTAAATTATGAATTGTTTAGTGTCAGGCTTGTCCGTTTCTTCTTTTCTAATTATTCACTTGAAAGGGTGCACGAGCAAAGAAAACACGTTTACTCCCGTTCACGGCTCTATTCAAAGTGCCTTCCTGTCATTCTCATTCTTTATTCCCTCGTTCACAATACTGACAGTCGTTAGGTTCGTGTACTGATTAGGTTCTTACTTAGACTTATTTTCATTACAACTCGGCCGACCTTACAAGTTAGTCGACCGCGACTAACAGTTAAAGCTTGAAGAGAAAAGCAAAGTTAATTAAAATTTGAATTACGAGAATAATATTGTTAAAGCGTTAATTCTAAATTAAAAAGGGTTAGTGTTGCTTTCTTGCTCCGGGGGTTGCGATTTCGAGTCCGATGTTTTCACAAGCCACCTGCGTATTGGAGAGGCTTCTACAATACCGCCGTAAGGAAGCTGTGCCAATTGGCAATTTTCTATGTCTCTAATTACATAGCGGTCGTTCGGAAGAACTTTATAAATAAGATATGGCCCACGGTACTTTGGGATGAACTTTTTGTTTGTGCCGATGGTGGTATCAACGTTACGAATAACTACGTACTCTTCTACGTCATAAGGCTTAGGGGGGGTGCTGTGTTCTTAAAAGTATCTAAGGTTATAATCCTAAGATTTCTCGATAGCTGCGGTTGCTTGCGCTCTAAGGTGATGTAAGTCGCGGCCTAGGTCTTCTTCGGTTTTCTCGCTCAAGTATTTAGCCAAATCGTCGATTATTTTTCCTCTCTGTTCTACTCCGAATAGCAATTTACTAGGGGATTGTTTAGTTGTACTATGGATAGTATTGTATTATTGACGCTATACTCAACTTGGGACAGGCGCTTTGACCAATCAGCGTGGTTTACAGGTTCACTAAGCTTGGCGAGCATGGCTTTTAAAACTCGATTTACCCTTTCCACTTGTCCGTTGGCTTGTGGGGAGGCTACTGCTACTTTTATATAATCTATATTTTGCTCAGACAAATAGGTTTTGAAGTCAAGTGAGGTGAAACAAGTTCCTCTGTCAGTTATTATACGCTCACCCGAGGTATTTGCATTCAAAACTTTTCAACTAAAAAAAATGTGTCAGGCTTGTCCGTTTCTTCTTTTCTAATTATTCACTTGAAAGGGTGCACGAGCAAAGAAAACACGTTTACTCCCGTTCACGGCTCTATTCAAAGTGCCTTCCTGTCATTCTCATTCTTTATTCCCTCGTTCACAATACTGACAGTCGTTAGGTTCGTGTACTGATTAGGTTCTTACTTAGACTTATTTTCATTACAACTCGGCCGACCTTATAAGTTAGTCGACCGCGACTAACAGTTAAAGCTTGAAGAGAAAAGCAAAGTTAATTAAAATTTGAATTACGAGAATAATATTGTTAAAGCGTTAATTCTAAATTAAAAAGGGTTAGTGTTGCTTTCTTGCTCCGGGGGTTGCGATTTCGAGTCCGATGTTTTCACAAGCCACCTGCGTATTGGAGAGGCTTCTACAATACCGCCGTAAGGAAGCTGTGTCAATTGGCAATTTTCTATGTCTCTAATTACATAGCGGTCGTTCGGAAGAACTTTATAAATAAGATATGGCTCATGGTACTTTGGGATGAACTTTTTGTTTGTGCCGATGGTGGTATCAACGTTACGAATAACTACGTACTCTTCTACGTCATAAGGCTTAGGGGGGGGTGCTGTGTTCTTAAAAGTATCTAAGGTTATAATCCTAAGATTTCTCGATAGCTGCGGTTGCTTGCGCTCTAAGGTGATGTAAGTCGCGGCCTAGGTCTTCTTCGGTTTTCTCGCTCAAGTATTTAGCCAAATCGTCGATTATTTTTCCTCTCTGTTCTACTCCGAATAGCAATTTACTAGGGGATTGTTTAGTTGTACTATGGATAGTATTGTATTATTGACGCTATACTCAACTTGGGACAGGCGCTTTGACCAATCAGCGTGGTTTACAGGTTCGCTTGGCGAGCATGGCTTTTAAAACTCGATTTACCCTTTCCACTTGTCCGTTGGCTTGTGGGGAGGCTACTGCTACTTTTATATATTCTATATTTTGCTCAGACAAATAGGTTTTGAAGTCAAGTGAGGTGAAACAAGTTCCTCTGTCAGTTATTATACGCTCACCCGAGGTATTTGCATTCAAAACTTTTCAACTAAAAAAAATTTTGTCCGTTAACAAAAAATATTTTTCATTTTGGAATCAGAAGTTTTATCGAAGCAAAATTACATAGTTACTGTACATTTACTGAATATATTATTATATGATACATATTTATATGCTATTAATTGAATAAATAAATAAATAAATATTATGCATGTTCTATTTTAACGTAACTTAGAGGCTGTGGAATTTTTCGATAATGTTTGTCCAGCAAAAAAAATAGTCGAAATTTCCATTTCATTTTCATCATAGTTACCTACTATACATTAACCAAAATCATTAGTATCGATTCAGTAGTTTGGGAGTTCCCGTTACAAAATTACAATACAAAATTTCTTAGCCTATTAATACTTAGATATTATTATATTACATTATTATATTACATACACATACATAAAATGAACGGTATTTTTCATGAAATTTTCGCACTTGAAAAGAAAATAAACGATTTATAAAGTCAAACTAACGATTTCTCAATACAAGCTATTTGGAGAAATCATTAATTTGTCTTGAAAATCATTCATTTTATTTGCCAGAGGGTTAATTTAATTTGTAAAAACGGTGAATTTTACGCGTTGAATCGTTTTTTTTTTACATTTTCCCAAAAGTTGTTTTTCTATTGTGGCGAGAAATGAACTTGATGAAAAGGTATGTAACTGGGAGTGGAATAAAACACAACTTGTTACTTCATCGTATACATGGCAAGAGAGCTTCTTTATTCGGAAGTTAGGTTCACAATGGTATGTCATCTGTCATTACATAGTGGTGAATATAAATGCGCATTTACACTTCAACACGCCGCCTAAATGCGTATTTTGTTTACATTCTTATTGTGTACTCCTTTTTATTTCATTTTAATTTTCATTATTTTGTTTTGTTTAAATTCATTTGTGAAGAACAATTTATTTTTCGGGGAAAACGTTCAAAAATAGCCCCGTATCTGTTGTTTTGTTTCCTTAAAAACTAATTACATTCTTTTTGTTTCCTTTTTTATATCCTAGTTTTTGCTTCAAAAAGTGTAAATGTATGCTTTCTTTGAAGTTATTCAATTAAACAAAAAAAATTAAAGTTAGAGATGAGTAAAAATACATTTGATTTATTATAGCCAATCAAATTCAAATAAGAAAAATTACTTTAGGCCAATCTCATTCAAGAAAAATATTTGTTTTACTTTTACGACTGGTTTAGTTAAAATATCGGCCAACATTTGATCCGATGGCAATTGAACAAACTTTACAATACCCGAATCGATTTTTTCGCGTATAAAACTAGTTTTTATTTCGATACGTTTTGTTCTATTTGAATATGCGTTATTTTTGGCGAATTGAATGGCGCTATTGTTATCGCAGTACAAAACAATATGCTTACTTGCTGTCGGTGCTAGTTCTTGTTGGAATCTTTTCCACTAGATTAGTTCTTGTATCGCTGACGTCATTGATATAAATTCGGCTTCGGTTGTTGAAATCGCAACGGTTGGTTGACGTCTAGAACACCAAGAAATCGGACCATTTTGCATCATAAAGATGCAACCAGTGGTTGACTTTCTTTGATCAAGATCGCCAGCCCAGTCTGCATCACAGTATCCTCTAAGTTCGTCGGGCTTGCGGTGATAAACGATTTTCTTGTCAATTATACCTTTGAGATAACGAAAGATGCGTTTAACGATTAACCAATGAACTTTACCTGGATTTTTACTGTAGCGACTGAGTAGGTTCACGGCATAACAAATGTCTGGTCTTGTCACTTGCGCTGCATATAAAAGACTTCCGATTGCCTCCATATATGGAACATTTTTCATTTGCTCCTTTTCTGCTTCTGTTGCGGCGCACATTTGGGATGATATCTTTTGATTTGGGTCGAGTGGCGTCGAAATAGGTTTGCAGTCTCCCAAGTTGAAGCGATTTAATATTTCGGCGATATATTGCAACTGATAAATACTTATGGTGCCAGCTGTTCGATCGCGAATCACAAGAATACCGAGCATTGATGAGGCTTCACCCAAATCCTTCATCTTGAAATGCTTGTGGAGTTCACTTTGCAGTCGTCTGGCTTGATTTGGGTCGTTGTAAAACAGCGCAACATCGTCTACATAAATAGCTACAAACAACATCTTATTACCATTTACTGAGTAGTAGACGCACTGGTCTGCTTCGCATCGCTTCAGACCAAAATCCATTAACACCGAGTTAAATTTTTGGTTCCAGACGCGGCTCGATTGTTTCAAGCCGTAGATTGACTTTCGCAAACGGCAAACACGATTTGATCCATCATCGAAAAGTTCATGTATATAAAGTTAGCGAAACAACTTCCGCAGATTGATTCGGAAAATGAGCAATAATTTGCCGCTAATTAGTTGCTAATTAGTTACGGAAAATCAATTTTGTTGCTGTTCATTTAAAAAAAAACTAGGTGTTTCGCTAAGTTTATATAAAGTTAGCGAAACAAACGGGGAAATGGGTTACCATTTCAAATAACAGTAAGTCAATAATTTGCCGCTAATTTGTTGCTAATTAGTTGTGGAAAAATCAATTTTGTCGCTGTTCATTTAAAAGAAAAAATTAGGTGTTTCGCTAAGTTTATATAAAGTTAGCGAAACAAACGGAGAAATGGGTTACCATATAACATAACAGTAAGTCAATGATTTGCCGCTAATTTATCGCTAATTAGTTGTGGAAAAATTAATTTTGTCGCTGTTCATTTAAAAGAAAAAATTGGGTGATTCGCTAAGTTTATATAAAGTTAGTTCACATAAAGCAAATCTCATGAAATGATCAAAATAATTGTGCACTAAGAGTGCCAAATTAATGTGGCAGAAAACTTTACATTGGAAATGTAACATGAAAACCATGTTTTTTTAATTTTGATACGTCACATTCGCAAATTTTTAAATCTAAGTCCTTAATATTTATATGCCGATCGGAACATAACATAATGGGGCAACTTTTGTCAGCTTTGCAGATTTGTCAGTTCAAAGTACCGTTACGAAGTAGTCATTTGGATTTTTGAACAAAAATTGAATTTACAATTTCTTGAAAGTTTGAACGGTTGTATCTTTGGAATAACGACGATTTTTCTAACCGGTAAAAAGTTCTTTTATTTGAAATATTATGTAGTTTCAGCAAGTAAGATCAAATCTTGGATCGAATAATTGGGGGCTTAGCAAATTTAGAAATTGTTGAACAAGTCAAGGGTTTTGACAGTTTTTAAGAAAAGGCTATAACTCTGTAACGGTTAAAGATAGAGGGTTCACGTCGTACATTAATTTTCCCCAAATAAATCATACTATCTACCATTTAAATATTTACCATCTTGAATGGGACACCCTGTACACAGAAATATACAACCCTGTATATTTCCACACTCGTGAGCTTCCTTTAAGGTGTTACATATTTTCGTTGGAGCAAAAAATATATACCCTATACCTTTGAAAGGTTTAATGTATAAGAAATCAGAAAGAAACGGGGGGATGTAAGAGTTTTGTGGTACGATCAAAGATGGTAATCATTCTAAAATATTTTTCATTAGCAAGGGAAACTGAAATTTCAAATTCCCAAAATATTTATACAGCCACTAATTATATAACAATTATAAATTTATAATTTGTCATTTTCTCCCTAATTATCTCGAACGCGCCCACTAGAATCGACATATCAGTCGAAATACGTATCCATCGCATCAACCATTCGCAAATGGTGACAGTGTCCTGTTTTTCGGAGAAAAGGGAAAAGGCTATCGACTGTACGGAAGAGCAAAACATGACACCAATGTAGAGAAAGATGTGATGTGACTTCTGACCGTCGACGTGGTGAATATCTTTAACAATTCCTCCTGTTGCGTCGATGCATAACCGGACGTGCTCTCTCTTGGCCAGGATGTTGTGCACGCGAATTTGATGCGGAGACCAAAATTGAACCATAAGAGGATCATCGCTGATGTTTCTGACCACATACATTCCTTCTGGCGATCGCTTCAAAATCTTCAGAGCATTCATGGGGTCCAAGTGGCGATATTTATCTCTCTGGTGCTGGTGTAACGCAGTTCGCATGACGTTGCCAGAGTACATATGTGGTGGTTCGGAGGTGTCACCTTCATACATCAGATCGGATGCCAGTTTCGTCCTGTACAGTACAGTCGACTGCTTCTCCAACTGAGAGATGAGCTGCTTTCGAGTTTCTCCTCGACATTGCCGTTTACCACATTGCCCGTTGCCTTTCGAAGATACACATGAAACTTTTACGAGACCACTGACTTCAAGGGATGGGAGAATTTTACAAATTATCTTACTCCCACATGCGCAATGACCTGAAATTAAACGAAACAAATGTAGATACTGAGTAAAAATTGTATATATTTAATTTTTTACGCGCGTGAGTTTATAATGCGTTTGAATATCGATAGATATGTGTGTATGTGAATACGAACCTGTAAAACCACCAGATTTTTTGTCCTTGGTAATGTAGCTGCTGTCGAAATGATAACCATGAACAAGGCGAAGATCATTATAGATTTTCGTAGAAACAATTTCTGTCCACTTGTTTGGTTGCAGAATATTGACGATTCTTATACTCTTAACGCCCCGCTTGTCTCGATATTGCCTTGAAGATTGGATAATAAGACTCTCAAATTCGGTCTTCGCAAACGTCAGGACGAATCTGAAGCTTGACGCCTCGGGAGAATCTGCCATGCTTGATGATCCGGAGACGTTGGGATCGTTGGTAGAGACAATCGCAGGGTCTTGGTTCCTTCCCATTAACAACTGCCTCAAATTGAATCGATTATCGATCACGTACGAGTAGATCGATGCCGCCTTGACTTTGTTTGATATTTTAGACGAAATTTCCTCCCACAACGGATCCCCTTTGGGGACGATGGTACCATTATTTCCATCAGAAAGGATTCGATCCTTAAACTCCATAACTATTTCGACGATCACCTTACTGTCCACTGCTGGAGGACGACCACGTGGCATTTTCGCAAATATAAAAATATTTTTTTTTTTTTACACAAGAAGAAAACCGTACTGCATACGTTAACTGCGATTTTTATCCCACATACATATATGTCTACACCACTGTGCACAGAACAGACAAATATAAAACTAATTATATACTCAAGAAAAAAATCGTACCGCATACGTTAATCGCGATGTTTAGCACTGTATGTATGTAGGAGCCCCAGAATCCCGTTATACGCGAAGGTTACGCTCCAGAAAACACAATTGGAATTTGAAATAAGATGTTAACATTTCATTTTGTTGGAAAATCTATGTGTTCTTGAATCTCTGAAACATTCCTAGCATAGTCTCTTTTGTCCATATCCCTCTTCTTCTCCTTCAATTGGAACGGAGCATCCCGATAATGTGGGGATATTTTTCTTCCAAATGCCACACTGATGAGCTTTAGTTGGATGATCGCCTCTCCCCAAAGCACTTTGTATTGAGATTGTTTTCTTCCAGAGAAATCCCCAAATGGACTTCGCTTGAGCGAATCAAGATGATGAGGAGATACATATATCAGTGTACTACGCATGCCATCATTCTTCTTATCTGTTCCACATTAATATTTTTGAGTCGTCTCTCCATTGGTTTGCATGGGGTCACTGCAAGATCATAATTTGGAGACTATTTTTTTGATGTCTCTCCTCCATCCGCTGCGTCTTCATATTTTGAAACTCTTGACTGTAGTTGGACTCGCAGTTTCGTTGCTTGGAATCGATGCTCATACTATGTATTTTCATTTTGCCATTACTGTATTTTATAAGTATTTCGACTGATATGTCGATTCTAGTGGGCGTGTTCGAGATAATTAGGGAGAAAATGACAAATTATAAATTTATAATTGTTATATAATTAGTGGCTGTATAAATATTTTGGGAATTTGAAATTTCAGTTTCCCTTGCTAATGAAAAATATTTTAGAATGATTACCATCTTTGATCGTACCACAAAACTCTTACATCCCCCCGTTTCTTTCTGATTTCTTATACATTAAACCTTTCAAAGGTATAGGGTATATTGTTTTTGCTCCAACGAAAATATGTAACACCTTAAAGGAAGCTCACGAGTGTGGAAATATACAGGGTTGTATATTTCTGTGTACAGGGTGTCCCATTCAAGATGGTAAATATTTAAATGGTAGATAGTATGATTTATTTGGGGAAAATTAATGTACGACGTGAACCCTCTATCTTTAACCGTTACAGAGTTATAGCCTTTTCTTAAAAACTGTCAAAACCCTTGACTTGTTCAACAATTTCTAAATTTGCTAAGCCCCCAATTATTCGATCCAAGATTTGATCTTACTTGCTGAAACTACATAATATTTCATATAAAAGAACTTTTTACCGGTTAGAAAAATCGTCGTTATTCCAAAGATACAACCGTTCAAACTTTCAAGAAATTGTAAATTCAATTTTTGTTCAAAAATTCAAATGACTACTTCGTAACGGTACTTTGAACTGACAAATCTGCAAAGCTGACAAAAGTTGCCCCATTATGTTATGTTCCGATCGGCATATAAATATTAAGGACTTAGATTTAAAAATTTGCGAATGTGACGTATCAAAATTAAAAAAACATGGTTTTCATGTTACATTTCCAATGTGAAGTTTTCTGCCACATTAATTTGGCACTCTTAGTGCACAATTATTTTGATCATTTCATGTGATTTGCTTTATATGAACTAACTTTATATAAACTTAGCGAAACACCCAATTTTTTCTTTTAAATGAACAGCGACAAAATTAATTTTTCCACAACTAATTAGCGATAAATTAGCGGCAAATCATTGACTTACTGTTATGTTATATGGTAACCCATTTCCCCGTTTATTTCGCTAACTTTATATAAACTTAGCGAAACACCTAATTTTTTCTTTTAAATGAACAGCGACAAAATTAATTTTTCCACGACTAATTAGCAACAAATTAGCGGCAAATTATTGACTTACTGTTATGTTATATGGTAACCTATTTTCCCGGTTGTTTCGCTAACTTTATATAAACTTAGCGAAACACCTAATTTTTTCTTTTAAATGAACAGCGACAAAATTAATTTTTCCACAACTAATTAGCGATAAATTAGCGGCAAATCAGTGACTTACTGTTATGTTATATGGTAACCCATTTCCCCGTTTGTTTCGCTAACTTTATATAAACTTAGCGAAACACTTAATTTTTTCTTTTAAATGAACAGCGACAAAATTAATTTTTCCACAACTAATTAGCAACAAATTAGCGGCAAATTATTGACTTACTTTTATGTTATATGGTAACCCATTTCCCCGTTTGTTTCGCTAACTTTATATAAACTTAGCGAAACACCTAATTTTTTCTTTTAAATGAACAGTGACAAAATTTATTTTTCCACAACTAATTAGCAACAAATTAGCGGCAAATTATTGACTTACTGTTATTTGAAATGGTAACCCATTTCCCCGTTTGTTTCGCTAACTTTATATAAACTTAGCGAAACACCTAGTTTTTTTTAAAAATTAACAGCAACAAAATTGATTTTTCCGTAACTAATTAGCAACTAATTAGCGGCAAATTATTGCTCATTTTCCGAATCAATCTGCGGAAGTTGTTTCGCTAACTTTATATACATGAAATGTTCGGGCTGAGACATATAGATTTCCTCCTTTAGTTCTCCGTTGAGAAAAGCTGTTACGGCGTCCATCTGTCTGATTTCCGAATCATGTCTTGCTGCAAGTGCCAGAAGGAAACGAATTGAGCTGTGTCGAGCGACGGGCGAAAACGTTTCGTCGTAGTCGATGCCTTGCTTTTGCGTGAAGCCTTTTACACCAAGGCGAGCTTTTTGACGAACGAAATTGCCATTTGCGTCGGTTTTCGTCTTGTACACCCATTTGTACCTTACGATTTTTTGCCTTTGGGTAAATCGACCAATTCCCAGGTTTTGTTAACGACCAAGGAATCAAATTCTTCTTTCATGGCATCTTTCCAGTAGTTGCATCTGAACGTAACATCGCCTCCTTTACTGTAACCGGGTCGGAAATTGTTAGAGGATTGTCGGCCATAAAAAGATACTTTGCCGGTTCTTTGTTCGCTATTCTCTCAGAACGTTTAGGTTCGGTTGTCTTTCCATTTAGCGGAGTTTGGTCTTGCATCAAATCTTCCTCAGCATCACTTTGCTCCTTATCATCGGCAGTACTGTTGTTGATGGTAATTGTTGAGATATCTGGATCCATGGCTCTTTCAAGCATGTCACTTGTATCGATAACGGTATTATCGGAAGCATAGGTAAAGTTGCCACCTGAATCGTCGCTGTCATCGATGTCGGATTCGTTCGCTTTGTTCACAGTATCAAGTTCCCATATAAGTTCGCCGCCTGAATTGGTACTGTTGCTCGAGGTAGACGAAGAACGATTTTCTTCGATGAAAACGACATCCCTACTTATGACGATTTGATGCGTCTTTTCGTTGTATAAACGGTATGCTTTCGAATCGGCTGCGTAGCCAAGCAGTAAACATTCAGAAGATTTCTCGTCCAATTTGTTCCTTTTTTCCTTGGGAATGTGGACCATGGCTACTGCCGAAAATGCGAATAGGTGACAAATTTGGTTTTTTGCCTGACCAAATTTCTTCTGGTGTTGTTGTTTGATTTCTGCATGGCGTGCGATTTGTTAAATAAGCTGCTGTTGATACTGCTTCGGCCCAAAAACATTTTGGTAAATTTGCATCGATGCATGCATGCATGCTAGCACCGAACTTTTTCGACGATTGTGCGATTTATGCGTTCAGCGACACCATTTTGTTGCGGTGTATATGGTGCAATTTTTTGATGTTGAATACCATTTTTCGCACAAAATGATTTAAATCGATCATTTGTATACTCCGTGCCATTGTCTGATCGCAAAATTTGTATTTTAGTTGAGCACTGATTTTCAACTAGTGCTTTAAATTTGCAAAATTCTTCAAAAACTTGCGATTTGTTTTTTATCGGAATTATAAACACTTTGCGGCTGTAGTCATCGATAAAAGAAACAAAATATCGCGCACCGGATAAGGATTTTACTGAAACCGGACCGAAAACGTCACTATGGATTACTTCAAGTAGTTTTGTTGCACGCGTGCCGATTTCTTTGAATGAATTTCGCGTTTGTTTGCCTTTTACACAAACAATACATTTGCTTGATGCACTATTTTCAAAAGAAATGCCGTCGGCCGAAGTTTTGAGTTTCTTTAAATTGTCATCACAAATTCGGCGGTGCCATAAGTTGAACGAATTTTTCACTAAAAATGCCGATTCAGTATTTGATTTGATTTCACAATTTAATTTATACATTCCGTTAACTTCGGGTGCAAAACCAATTAGATCATTGTTTTTATTATATATTTTACAACCGGAATTATCGAAAACAACGCGATTATTATTTTTAACCATTTGGCTCACGGATATTAAATTCGCACATAAACCGGGAACATGTGGAACGTTTGACATTGCTGCTGGAACTATGTCTGAATATCACCAACACAGTCAACAATTAGTTTATTGTTATTTGCAACGATAACTTCTTGTTTGTCACTCACTGATAAGTTTTTTAACAAATTTTTGTTGGTGACCATATGGTTTGATGTACCCGAGTCAATGAAAAAATCGTCGCATTGTGCACTCGTAGCAAACGACATAAAAACTGCTGCGTTTGATTTTTTGCTGGTGTTGTTGTTTTCGCGTTTTCTTTGACGACACACGGATTTATGATGCCCGAATCGAGAACGGAAGCCACACTTGACATGATTGCTACTTTGTTGGTTGTTGTTTTTGCTGTTGTTGTGGGGCTTCGCTTTGTCTGTTTTTTGGTATACATCGCAGTTTCGTCGGCTTGTGTGCGTTTTACTTTTTGAAGAATTAAATTTTTTGCACCGTCGACTGTTAATTTCTTGCCAGTGTTTTCCACTGCCATCACGAGCGGTTTATAGTCGTCTGGCAGACCGGCTAGCATTAGCGCTGCAGTTATTTCGTCATCAATTGTAAGACCGGCATTTTTCACTTTCGATGATTGCTGAAGCATTTTATTTACGAAGTCTTCGGACGAATCACAATCTTCCAGCTTCAAATGCACTAGTTCTTTTAATATTGACACTTTTCGGCACAATCCACTGTCTGTAAATGCTTTTTCTAGCGTGTCCCAAGCACTTTTTGCTGTTGTACACTGAGCTATGTGCGAGTAGTTTGATCGTTCAATCAACAATTGAATCATTGAAAGTGCTTTCAAGTCTTCATCTTTTTCTTTTTGCGTGGACGTTGATGACGGCTCCTTTAATACACTTGGCCAGCAGCCTTGTATCACCATGTACGCTTTTGCTTCGATCGCCCAATCATCGCAGTTTTCTCGACCCTTTAGCTTCCTAAATTTGTTCACTTGGGATTGTAGTAACATTATGAGGTTAGGTTTACGAAATTGAACACGGAATTTTTTTGGGGAAAATCGACTAAATTAATAAAAATAACGATGCGATCGTGTTATTTACTTATTAATTTGTGCAAATTAATGTGTTTTTCGCGTCGCGGAATAGCCCATAACCTGATGAAAAGGTATGTAACTGGGAGTGGAACACAACTTGTTACTTCAGCGTATACACGGCAACAGAGCTTCTTTATTCGGAAGTTAGGTTCACAATGGTATGTCATCTGTCATTACATAGTGGTGAATATTAATGCGCGTTTACACTTCAACAGAACTCTTTCATAATTTCATCTAAATTTAGTGCCGCCGTAATTTCTTTGTGGGCATGAAGAAGAGTAACATGATTTAATCTTTTTTTGGGTCATCATTGATCGCAAATACGTTTTTAATCTGCGAAGGGCGCTAAATGACCGCTCAGATGTAGCTGCTGATGTTGGCACGGTTAAAATAAGAATGAGAAGTTTGTAGACTTCCTTCAGAAGATTTCGCGTTACATCCGATAAATCGCGAAATTGATTGGCGATTTCTGTGCACGTGGAAGGTTTTTCTCCTGGTAGATTTTTCAACATATTGAGTTGACTGTGAAGGTCGTTAATGTCGAAATCATTTGCATTTCGCCCGAGTGTATGTTCAAGATTTTCCCCGGAAGGCACATTTCCCCTATAGGCATCCAAAAGAATTTTTTCGTATGACTCCAAAACATCCATGCTTTCTAGATTAAATCTGCAACGTAAATCGTTTGTAAGATGATCCAAAGCCTCAAAATAATTTTGTTTTAATCGAGATTTCACGGAAAAATAAGTAGGATCAGCAGGGTTATCGCAGTGTTCCAAGCGTCGAGGCGGCTTCCTAATTCTTGGTTCAGGTGGATATTCGAGACTTAATTCGTTTGCCAATTTCTCAGCTTCATCAAAATACTTCTGAAACTGTTCATCGGAACGAAGGTCTGCCAAACGTTGTGTTAGTAATGAAACTGCCTGTTTTGCGCCTGTTACTGTTAACTTTGGGCTTTGGAGTGCTTTTGCAAGTTCTGTACATGGACTGAAAATTTCTATTGCAACAATCAAAAAGAACATGGTTTTAAAAGATTTAAGTTGATTGAGATATCCTCGAAAGCACGCTTTTTTTCTCAGGAGTAAGTTGTTCATCCAAAATAGCTTCAAGAGTTTTTCGCACTCTAACATACTCTTGTTTATATCTCAGAAGAGATTTTGGTTTGACGCACCATCTCGTAGGACATATAGGAATTAGCTTAGCTAGTTCAAATTGTTCAAATTCGTTGTTGGTGCAAGGAGGGATGACAACATTAGCGTAGATGGTTTGTCTTTTTGCTGAATTAAGAATACAATTACTCGAATCCTTTACTAAGCACAGTAGATCACATATCCCATCAACTTTCTTCGCGACTTCTTGTAAAGCGAGATCCGCGGCGTAGTTGGCACAATGCACGTAGAAACATTTTGGCTGTTCATCCATTAATAATTTTGTAACTCCTTTTATGTGCCCAGACATATTTGATCCAGCATCATAGCATTGCCCGCGAAGGTTAGATATTGAGATTCCTAGTCTTAGAAAAACGTCCCTGATTGCGGAAGCCAACGTTTTACCAGTTGTATCCTCGGGATTGTAAAAGCCTTCAAATACTTCATGAACATCCAAATCTTCACATCCAACGTATCGTATGCAGACGGAAAACTGTTCCTTTCCTTCAATATCAGTTGTGCCATCAGCTATAACTGCGAAAAATTTGGCATTTTGCACTGAAGTAATGATATTGCGGAGTACTATATGAGCCATAATTTCAATAAGCTCATTTTGAACGTCCGAAGATGTGTATGAATTTTTTTTAGTAGCCAAGAATGCAGTTCTGGGACGTCTAGTTTTCTTTCCTTCAGAAGTTCTAAAAAGTTTCCACCATCGTGTTCCCTTCCACGAACGGCACATCCAGAACGCATCAAATATCTAAGTGTACTTACAATTGTACGAAGGCACTTTTGAGCATTTTGTGCATCTTTTAGTTTCGCGGTTACTAATTGGTTTTGAACTGGTCGAGTATTTTCTCTATGAAAAATAATATTCACATTTGTGCAGTGAAAGCTACTTTTCTGATGTTCGTTGAACTTCGCGGGGGCTTTCTTCTAATTTCGGAAACCATTGGTGACAAAGGCTTGCTCCACTTTGTGACCTTCGACCATATTAATTGCTTTCATGCATGAATAGCACAAAACACAATCGCGATTTTCATCGTAATGCAACCATGTATATTTAGTGAACCACGCTGAGTTGCATTTCCTGACATTGGTAACAGGAAACTTAAAATTGTTGTCAGGTTGATTTTTTTTAAGGATATGCGAACTTATCGAAGAAATTTCGGTTGAAGTATGTGGTTGTTCTGAATTTGGTTCGGAAGCTTGCACATTTAAAGGAGACTCCTTAGAATGTTGAGGCGAAACTAAAATAAAACAAAATAGTTTCATAATATCTTATTAGTATGGATATTTTGATTGATGTCGTCTTTTTGCCAGAAAAAAAAAAGTATTTTTTTTTACTTTGAATGAAACTTTCCTTTTTATATAAGGTGGCTACAAAAAATACCCTAATAAAACACCCTATACAATCCTTTTAATGTGCTAGAAAACTGCTCAGAAAAAAAAAAACAGAAATTACGTGCATGTGTACAGTAAAATTCCAACTGGATTTTAGCTATCCCTAATTCGCACATTCGTATTTCTGGCAAAAATGCGCGAATATAAGAGGATTATGTAAATTGAGCTACAAATTAGAAATTACTAATTACCTTCATTCATAGTTTTTTCTTCACCAACAATAGCCGTATCCCTTTTAATTTTACTAGATGAAGACGCAAAGAAGTCGAATATATTTTTTTGAGCCATGCCTTTATTATATTGATTCACCTGCGTTTGAGATTAATCGCGTGAATGAACTGCACAAAAGTACGATATTGTCACAACACTTTAGATACACGCACTTATAAATTATGGGTTAAAGAAAAAGTAGAAACAGGGGAATTATCTTGCACTGTGTATTCAATCCGAATAACCGACCACCTCACGTAGAAGAATGTTTTAATCTGAACCTAGAAACATCTTTTGAAAAAAAAAATATTTTGATTTGATTTTAACGATTTTTTATGATTATGATTTTAGTATTCTCTGCGGACCAACGAATGTTTATGTTGGCAGTGTTTGGTTTGGTGGACCAACGATTGTTCATGGCAACATTTTTTATATAAATATACAAAGGACTTCAACTGTCGCCATGAAATGAATTGTTATGTATTCTGATAAACAAAAACGAAACGGAGCATCAGAGACTCTTCTAGATGACACATTAGATGCATGGGCGACAAAACCGAAAGTACCTAAGATAAGAAAGAATGCTGACCTTTGAAGTTAATTCGACTTTTGTTGATGAGTGGCTTGGGGCTCTTATGTTGGCCCCACATTATCCGTGCCTCGCTGAGTCACGAACCAAGTGGCCACCACCTTGTGCACACCCAAGCACTTTGCGTCTTTCTCGTCCAGCGATTCATCAAGTGGACAAATTTCATCCAATGCAACGAGTGTGGAATTTCATTTTTATGTTTGTAAATATTCTGTGTTTATTGGAAGTTTTAAGAGGAAAGTTCAATTTTCGGACTTGTACTGTAAATAGGTTCATGGCTGCGCGCGCTTTTCTTTCTTATAGCACTGCTCTGGCGCCACAATAATCTTCTTTGAGTTGGTCGGCCAATGCGGTTTTCGGTTTACCATAGTGCAAATCGCATTTCTTCCACGGTGTTAGGGTTTTAAATAAAAATTCTTTCAAGTGGACGTTAAAAGGAATTTAGGGGAAGAAGTAATGTTTGAGTAATTGGAATAGAGAGGAATATGCCAAGTGCATATGCTGGATATGTAACCTAGGCGATCGGATGCCCCTCGCAAACTGAGAAATACTATTAATTACTCTCACTGTATTACTGTACATTTGATTGTAAAATTTATTCTTGTACATATTTGAAGATTTCTTTCATATTTCAAAATTTTAATTTTTAATTATCAAACTAATGGGGGGCAACGTGTATGGCTTGCTTGCTTGCTTTATTTATACCTTTTTGTTGTGGTTACCCCACACCTGAGTTTTAGTGTCAGGCTTGTCCGTTTCTTCTTTTCTAATTTTTCACTTGATAGGGTGCACGAGCAAAGAAAACACGTTTACTCCCGTTCACGGCTCTATTCAAAGTGCCTTCCTGTCATTCTCATTCTTTATTCCCTCGTTCCCTGTGGTGTGGGGTGTAAAAAAAAAATACCACGGCCTTTCCCTTTGAGGGCCTGTCGTTAAAACCGACAATCAAAGGACAGGATGTGTATGCCAGCAACTTGCACGATCCGAAATCTTTATATGCTACCGAAACGTCAACTATGCCTCGGATAAGGACTGACTCAACGGTTACGACTTTTGGCTATCGTACAATGACAAAGATTGGATTCTGGAATGTGCTTACTCTCCTGGACAATGGATCAGAAGGTCCTCAGAACGCACGATTTCTTCAATTAGAGAGTGAATTTCTGAGGTACAAATTAAATATCTTAGGAGTTAGTGAGTTAAGATGGTGGCACAGCGGAGAATTTATCTCTCCAACGGACAGCAATGTAATGTTGTACTCCGGTAAAGCTACCGGTAGTCGTCGTGAGTCAGGTGTGGGGCTCCTTTTAACCAGAGCCGCGCGAAACTGTCTCTTATCCTGGGAGCCGGTCTCTGGCAGAATCTTGACCGCCAGGTTCCGGACCAAAATGAGGAACATCTCAATAGTACAATGTTATGCCCCTACTGAACCCGACAATGTCTTGGCAAAAGACTCCTTCTACGAAGAACTAAACGCCGTTCAGAGCAGAACACCTAAAGGTGACATTATAATGGTTATGGGTGATTTGAATGCGAAAGTTGGCGCTGATAACAATAGGCTCAGACATGTGATGGGGAGACACGGTCTTGGTGATCGTAATGACAACGGTGAAAGATTTGTAGAGCTCTGCAACTTTCACAGTTTCTTCATCGGTGGTACTATGTTTGAGCATAAGGACCAGCACAAAATCAGCTGGTCCTCTGTTGATCGGCGCAGAACACAAAATCAGATCGACCATTTTGCCATTAGTAAAAGATTCAAGAGTTGCCTCCTGGACGTGCGAAACAAGAAGGGTGCCGATATTGGGATGGGAAGAGACCATTATCTTATGATCGATAATGTCCGACTGCGTATTGCAGCCGTGCGCCGCCCCAGCGCCGAAAGATCCAGGCGCCGCAAATTCAACACCGCTCGATTAAAAAATCCAGCTGTCTTACAACAATGTAATGACCATCTTGCGCAAAAGCAGCTGAGATAACTAGTCACCCAGATAGTGACATAAACGAAAACTGGGATGCCATAAAAAATGCGTACATTGATAGCGCAAATACCATCCTTGGCACAAACCCGGATTGCCGGAATAAGCCCTGGATGTCCGACGCTTCATGGCAGCGGATTGTTGAAAGAAAGGAGCTGAAAGTTCGTTTGGCTGCAGCATCAGACGACAATCGAAGCAGCATCGAAATACTTTACCGTCGGAGGGCTCGAGAAGTTCAGCGTAGTGTGCGACGCGATAAAAGAGTTTATGCGAATTCTCTTTTAGCCTCAGCAGAAGAAGCCGCAAGAAGTAACAACTTAAACGCCGTATACGGTGTCATCAAGGAGTTTACAGGTGGTCGTAACTCCTGCCAACATCCGGTGAAGGATAGTGATGGAAAGCTACTTATCTTGGAAGAAGATCAAATGAGGCGGTGGAAAGAACACTTCGCCGCGGTCTTGAACCGTGTAACCTCTGGTGAAGTTCCCCCTCATATAAAATAGATAATTTAGCTAACCATCAAAATGTGCGTATACGGTCCACTGCCCCGACTAAAGAGGAAATAGTCACTGCAATTATTGCACTAAAACGAGGAAAGGCCGCCGGACTCGACGGTATCCCTGCCGAACTTTATCAAGCAGCGCCAAGCGTAACTGCCGATTTGCTGCACCCACTTGTTGGTAAAGCGTGGAATACAGAGACCTTTCCCACTGAGTGGAAGGAAGGTTTGATCATCAAACTTCCAAAGAAGGGTAGCCTCACAGACTGTAATAATTGGAGAGGCATTTGTTTGCTTCCTGCCGTTGCCAATATAATAGCTAAAATCGTCCTGGAAAGACTAAAGGCCCACTTAGAAAGCACAACTGATGAAGAGCAGGCTGGTTTTCGATCCGGATTCTCCTGTGTCGATCGATCATATTAACACCTTGCGAATCATCATCGAGCAATGCGCTCAATATGATTCTCCGCTTCACTTGCTTTTCATCGATCTCGAAAAGGCTTTCGATAGTGTGAACCGGGATTCTATATGGGCGGCCTTGCGCAGGAGAGGCATCCCTGAGAAGCTTGTGGCTATTATTAAGGCAACCTATGACGGCGCGAAATGTTGCGTTCTGCATAAAGGTAAGGTGTCGGGGGACTTTGAGATTCGCAGTGGAGTTCGGCAGGGGTGCATCCTCTCACCGATCCTATTCCTCATTGTGATCGGCGTTGTGTTGCATGCAGCCCTATCCGGACTCGACAGAGGAATTCAATGGACTTTGACATCTTATCTACAACATCTTGACTACGCTGACGACATATGCCTACTCTCCCACAAAATCATGGATCTGTCCGCAATGGCGTTAGATCTCGAGAGGCAGGCAAGCAAGGTTGGGCTAAAGATTAATACCAACAAGACCAAGGTTCTTAGCCCGCCGTTGCGAAAAAGAAATCCGACACCTATTGCCATCAATATTAATGGGCAGCCTGTGAAGGTGGACAACTTCGTCTACCTGGGTAGCATTGTTGCCGAAAATGGTGGTACGAAGCAGGACATCGCTCGTCGTATCATCCAGGCTAAACGCGCATACGGCATGCTGTCCAAAATCTGGCAGAGCAGTTATCTCAGCATCAAGACCAAGCTGGGCCGGTACTGTTAGTGCTTTTGTGTGGGAGCAGTACATGGAAAGTTTCCGTAGGAGTTACCAGGAAGCTGCAAGTTTTCGTCAATTCATGTCTTCGTCGAATTTTAAGAATCGCATTCTTTACGGATGGGTCTAGTAATGGCGAGGGAGTGGGTGCGGGGGTTTACTCCGAAAGTCTAAGAGTAAACATCTCCTTTCGATTACCGGATCACTGTAGTGTCTTACAGGCGGAGGTCGCGGCAATATTAGAAGTCCTGGTATGGCTGGGACGTCATATCGTAACTTCAACGGATATCATTATCTTCACAGATAGCCAGGCTGCAATTAGATCTATTGACTCCGTATCTACCTCATCCAGACTGGTAGAAGAATGTCGCTCGTCCCTTATTGAGTTAAGTAAACTCTTCAAAACACAGCGGTTTTGCTGGTAACTGCGTGGCTGACGAGCTTGCTCGTGCAGAGACAAGGGGTATTCTAGTGGATTCTCGCGTAATCAAAATGCCTATTGCTTCATGCAAAAGCATACTAAAATCTGCTGCCGTTGATAGGGCTAATTCGAGATGGAGTACCATAGGCACCCGCCATACAACCAAAATGATATGGCCTAGTATTGATCTTAGGCGATCGTCCAAGCTTCGGTCATTGGATAGAAGGCCCATCGGTGTGTTGGTGGGGGTGATCACTGGACACTGCCTGATCGGAGAGCACGCTAGAAGGCTTCGGCTTCCTTATAATGACTTTTGTAGGAGCTGCGATGACGAAGATGAAAGTACTTCCCATCTTTTGTGTGCCTGTCCTGCCTTGGCTGTAAGGAGAAAGGCGATTCTGGGGTCGTTCTTTTTTGGGGACTTAGATGATCTAAAAGACATACATAGATGTCTACAGACTTCTTCGCTTCATTGACAGCTCCGGCTGGTTCAATGTTTAATTAATGTTTATGATAGTTGGTTTATACCTTGGGTGTCACAACGGACCCATATGTGGTCTAAGTGTGCTGTGTGCTTCACGGCAGCCCTTCTAACCTAACCTAACCTAAGGCGTCCGCCTGAGAACCCTGTCATGAAGGCACTATCAACGAATGTTCCATTTGCTGGACCCAAACGCCGAGGCAGACGGAAACACACATGGATCGATCAGATGAAAAAGCAACAACAACGCGTTAATCTTGGCGATGATACGATCCAAGACCGTGCTGCCTGCAGAAGGAAGCTGATTTTATACCGCCAGAATGGGCGAAGTGCCAACACCACAGGCAGAGCAACGCGAAGCCGCAGAGTGGTATGAAAGGGCAAGGAAGAAGAAGATTTGTATGTTGTAGTATCTTCGTAATTATGTTTGAATTTTCATTTGCATTTAACAAATTTAATGAATCAATCATTTATGATATTTAAGATAAAAAATAGCAGATATTTAGCAAAATGGAACATCTAGGAAGAGGATACGATAACATTAAAACTATCAAAGAAATTCGAATGCAAGTCGAATCATTAACAGGTATCTTTTTTTTCACCTTCTGACAATTAATATATAACTGTGGTAGCTTCAAGTGGAGAAACCATTCACCTCCCCATAACCATCATCCCATACAAAGGTCTCGAAAATGAGGTCCTCTGCTACATTTTGCATCTCATATTCCGACTTCGGAATAAAAAGAAACTGCTTTACAAGTAATAATATAGTATATATATATGTAGATACAAAACCATATGGGATCCGTTATAAACCCCGATTTTACCATTTATAGTACAATTCGAAACATGTACAAGTTTCCAATCAACCAAAAAATTATATTCCCACGATTATCAGTAGAATTGCATAATTCCCATTTACATACCTTCAGGTTGTAATTGTTCTTGCACCTGTGCAACTTTGAGTAAGGAGACGGTGAAGATCTACCCAATCTCAATAACAACGAGACTTCTATAATACTTACATGTATACGTATGTATATAATATTGTGCCAATAAATTCTGCATTGATAAACTCGTCAATATGCAGTATTTCGACACACACCGTCATCGTTCATTCACAAGAATTCGCCTAATCAAATACCGGTTGGAATCTATATTGAAATTGTTGCTGGGTCGGGTACGCGTCGGAGTCGGATTTGCTGTTTTGAACAACGAGCTTGACGCCATCTCACAGCCAAATGTAATATTTATGCTAAATATTATAATTAAATGAAATGTACTGTTTTATTTTGATCACCAAGTATATTCAACGAAGTATGCTTATTGACGGCTGATGCTCAACTAACTAACATAGCTATCAACATCAATGTGTAGAGCTGTCAGTGGCACAGGGCTGTCATATTACACGCTTTTTTTTTCTTAAAATTAAACTAAAATTAAACTTTTTTTTTTTTTCTTTTTTCGTTAGATTGGACGCAACGAATATCGCTCAGGGTTGTTAAAAATTACTCTAAACCAAATCTCTTTGGTGGATGAACTGTTCGACCGCTTCGCGTTTTAACTACATTAGGTTGAGTCATAATTTCAGGCTCAATAATGTTTTGAAAATTATTTACTTCTGGGTTAATGGCCTCAGCATCTGAATCACTACTGTCAGCTGTTTCATAGTCATATGATGGTGAGCTACTAAGCGTGTTATCTATGTTTAACAGCCTGTTTTCATCTGCTTCGCAATTATTCGAGTCACTTACCCGTCCCGGCAATGGAACAATTTCAATTTCCTGCATTTTTTCACCATTGCTATGATTATGGTTATCCTTGATATTATCCTCATACATCAAATAACTTGCATTGAAATCTACATTATTCGTTTTTGCTATAAATCTACGATTACGTCTGTAGTAATTATCAAAGCTATCCCTAACAATGTATGATCGATCATTGACGATTCCCACGACTGTTCCGTAATGCCATTGCTTTCCATTTTTTTTAAATATAATTAGATCTCCTACTTTTAACACTGGCAATGACATTGCGTTTCTGTCATAATAATATTTTTGCTTTGCTTTCTTGTTTTCCAATTTTGACTGTATTTCCTGTTCATTCAATTTGTTTCGACGCAATGTTCGATCCAATACTGGCATTTTTGTTTTTAATTGACGCCCAAAGAATAGTTGGGCAGGTGTTAATTTCATACTTGCTACAGGAGTAGTGTTATATTCCAATAATCGGTATTGAAATAGTTCAACCTTTTGTGTTTCATAACATCTTTTAAGTATGTTTTTGGTAATAGCTACGCCCTTTTCTGCTAGTCCATTGCTTTGAGCATATCTTGGACTTGAAAATTTCATTTCTACATTTGCATCTTCAGCGAATTTTGCAAATTCGAATGATGAAAATGGACTGTTATCACTTTTGATGACTGTTGGGTACCCAATGCGATTGAATATTTTCCGCAACACTTCAATTATATGACCCGATGTTTTGTTATTCAGACGTTCAGATATAACAAATCCGGAGTATGAATCAATTAAAGAGATGTAATTTATTCCCGCGTATTCAAATATATACATTGACACCGTTTGGAATGCATATGAAGGTGCCTTTTCTTGTACCAATGGCTCCTTGGCACTGTTTCTTTTGAATTTTTCGCAAACTGAACAGTTCTCGATCATTTCCTTAATTTGCTTGCTCATTTTTGGCCAAAAGTAGTGCATGCGAGCTCGTGCAAGCGTTTTTTCGATTCCCAAATGAGGTGCGTGAAGCCACTTGCAAATCTTCTTCCTCAATTCGAGCGGAACTACCAAACGATGATCACGAAATAGCAATCCTCTTTCGTAATGCATTTCGTGTTTGTATTTATAGAATTCACGACCGACCTGATCAAGTTGGTGATAACTTGGCCAGATTTTTGTTTCCACAAAATTGCAAATCTTCATGAGACTATCATCATTTCTTAATAGCTGCTGATATAATTTGAAATTTTCTTCTGCTATGCACACAGATTCCACCAAGCTATGAATGACCACTCTTAGCTCCTCATTTTCACACACTTCTGATGCTTGTGCTCGTGAGAGGCAATCAGCGACCACCATTTGCTTTCCCGGGACATACGTTATTTCCAATTGAGGATATTTTAGCAGAGCTAGAAACATTCGCTGCAGTCTTGCCGAAACATCATCAATGTCTCGCTTAATAAGTGTTTCTAGTGGTTTATGATCGCTCTGTACTGTAAACTCTCTACCGTAAAGGTAATAATGGAAACGTTCACATGCAAATACAATGGCCAGTAATTCTTTTTCTATTGGTGCCCATTTTTGTTCATTTGTACTAAGCGTTCGTGATGCATATGCTACTGGTTGTCCATTTTGCATAAGTATGCAGCCCAGACCGTCCTTAGATGCATCTGTCTGCACAATCACAGGTTGCTTTGGATCATACATAATCAACACAGGTTCAGAATTAATTGTTTTGAGAATGTTTTCTAGTTCCAACGTATGTTTTTCCGTCCACTTAAATTCAACATCATTGCGTGTCAGGTAACGCAATTCAGCAGTTTGTTGCGACAAGTTTGGAATAAATTTGCCCAAATATTTGAGTAAACCCAAGAGTCTCATGACGTCATGTTTGTTTTCCGGTCTCTTGAAATTTACTATTGCATCACGATATTTGCACTCTGGTCCGATTTTTCCTTCTGAAATTATGTTTCCCATGAATACCACTTTTGTTTGTCGATACTGGATCTTTTTTGGATTGAATCGGATATTATGTTTACGTGCCCGTTCAAGTGCAGTCATCAATATCTTATCATGCTCTTCATAATTCTCTGCAGCGATTCCAATATCGTCGAAATACACCATGACTCCTGGTATATCACCAAATATTTTGACCATTTTTTGCTGAAATATTTCAGGGGCGCTGTTAATGCCAAATGGTACACGGTTGAATTTATATCTACCAAAAGGAGTCATGAACGTGGTTAAATCAGAGCTATCCTTGTCCAATTCAAGTTGCCAAAATCCACTTAAAAGATCCAGTATGGTAAATACGCGTTTATTTACTAATCGTGACGCGAAGTCATCAAACGTAGGAATTAAGAAATGTTCTCTACGGATACATGCGTTAAGTGGTTTTGGGTCCAAACACAGACGTAATGCTCCATCTGGTTTACCTGCAATTTGCAGATTATTAACCCAGTCGGTTGGATAATTTACAGGTGAAATGATTTCATCTTGAACCATTTTATCGATTTCGGTTTTAAGTTTGTCCATAAGTGCCAATGGTATTCGTTTACGATAATGTAATTTTGGGATAGACTTTTCCTTTAAGTTGATGGTAACAGTTCCGGGAATTTTACCCAATCCACTGAACAAGTCCATATTGTTTTGCAAGAATACATCCCTATCAGCTGGCAGTGAGGCTATAGTATTTCTATCTACCCGTTTGACTAAGCTAAAATCAATGCAAGTTTTAAGCCCCAGTAATGGTTCATATGTGTCATCCACAACGAGAAATTGAGCTTTGTTTTGAATATTGTCATTCAAATCACAACAATTTAAATTTACTGTACCGAAAATTTTCAGTTTATTGCCGCTATAATCAAATACAGGAAAATTAATTTGATCATTATCAATTTCAATGTTCAACTTTTTTATAATGGACAACGGGACACAATTCATATCCGATCCAGTGTCTATCTTGAAAACAACTGCTTGATTCCCTATTCGATATTCTTTGGTCCATCGTGTCTTTTGAGATTCAACAGAATTTATTCTAAAAATACGATTAACTTGTTTACTACTTAATTCATTACCTCCAATTACTTTATTTAATTTACCGTAATCTTTCCAGTTGGTTGAATGGCATTTGCCTTCCTTGTTGTTACTGTTGTCCTGGTTAACGTTTTGTTGTTGCCCATCTTTGTTACCCTGTTTTCCTTGTTTACACCATCGGCTAAAATGCCCAACTCGACCACAGGATCTGCAAGTCACACCATTTGCTTTGCATTTCCGAAGATGCGTCGGTGTAAAAATTTCGCCACAATTGTAGCACTTGTTACGTCCAACGGCTGCCACCGTAGTATTTTCAATACTGTGCACAGTCGATGTGGTTGCACTTTTGTCCAGATACATCTTGTTGACGTTTGCGGCTTCGAATGTTTTACATTTTTCAATGACAGTTGCCAGCGTCTCATTGTGGGCATCCAATAACTTGAGCTGCAACTTTTTATCATGTACGCCAATGATGATGCGGTCACGCAACAAACGGTCCTCATACGATACACCACAGTTGCAACTGAATTCACAATATTGGATTTGTTTTCTCAATTCAGTTTCGAATTCAGCGAACGGTTGCTTTTCCTTTTGTGTAATCGTATTGAACTTGAACGATTCCATTGTTATGTTTCGTCTGGGAATGCAGTACTGATCAAAAGCATTTAGGACATCATTCAATGTACGTTGTTGCACCCCAGCAGCGTTTTCATTCGAATTCTGAACATTTACTGCATCGACTGCAGCTTCGGCTGGTGCTGCACCGGCTACTGCGTTTGCTGCTGGTTGTTGTTGTTGTCGTGCTGTATCAGTAGATGCAGCGTTCTGCACAATTCCGAGAATACCGTTTGTTGTTCCATCGTTCGGAAACAACGTGCTATAAATTTCCATTGCTTGTTGTCCAATTAGCCAAAGAAATGTTGCTATTTTCTTCGCTTCGGTTTGTTCATCAATTCCTTTCGCCATCATGTACATTAAAAATGTGCGTTTCCATACCGGCCACTTTCTTGGTAAATCCGTACAATCCAGCGGCTCCGGCAATCTATCATTTGAGGCCATGTTTTCCGCAAAATAACACAGATTAATTTTTGTTGGCCTGGTTCCCTTTTTCAGTCTAGTTTCCCGATGAATACAATTTGTTGTCCGATGGTCACTGATGGCTTTGATTTCCGTCGATGAAATTGTTTCCCTGTTTTTTCCGCTAACACGCTGATGACACAATGCTGCTCAGCAGATTTCCAATTTACACTGTTTTGTTTGTTGTTTTGTTTTCGTTTCCCAATTTTTTAATTAATTCAGCCACTTCTGACACCATGTAATATTTATGCTAAATATTATAATTAAATGAAATGTACTGTTTTATTTTGATCACCAAGTATATTCAACGAAGTATGCTTATTGACGGCTGATGCTCAACTAACTAACATCAATGTGTAGAGCTGTCAGTGGCACAGGGCTGTCATATTACACCAAACCAAACAATAACTACACTTCCGAGCAAAAATACTGAATCAAACCGAAAGCACGTGTATTTATATGTACAGTCAACTCCGGTTATAATGGCCCGGGTTATAACGAACCTTGGGTTATAGTGAACCTATTCTTAAGTCCCGGCGCGTGACCATTAGGAAATGTATTAAAAATAAACGTTTATAACGAACTCGTATATAACGAACTATCGGATGAAACGAACTAATTTTCCATCCGATTTGGCTTAAAACATGGCTATAATGAACTTCGTGACACTAATCTATGAACGATGCTTCGATGTGTACGGTGAGTGTGATGAGTGTGCGTAAAAGCGCGTTGACATGATCAAACTGTGGTTTGACAAACCACCTATTTGAACGTGTGAACCCGTTGTCAAACTGGTTTGAAGTCTTTTGCTCCTGTCAAACCGTAGTTGGACGGTGCTCAACTTTTCATCAAATGCTAATTTGTCAAACCGTAGTTTGATCATGTCAACGCGCTTTTAAAGAACACCTCGATATAATTGGGGACTTCCCCGAATGTGGCTGTATTGTTCGGGATTGTCGAGATTTATGCCTCCATCTATAACGAACATCGGCTATAGCGAACCAATCTTCCCGGTCCCTTGAGGTTCGTTATAACCGGAGTTGACTGTATATTTTTAAAAGTACGTTATGTTTCCCTACAAATCGTATGTCATATGAAAGTTTGAGATCTTAGCTTTACAATTACACCTTTTTTATCACCATTTAATGAGTGTTTTATGAATGAACGCTACCTGGAGCTAAAAAGTCGGGAAATTGAACATTTATGAATGGGTTATTACAAGGCAAACTGCCCTATAAATGCATCCGCAAAGGGTTTTCAATGGTCAGTTGAATCTGGAAGGTCGATTGAATAATTTTAAAGCAATAAAAGTCACAATTTTGTCATTCATGAGTACCACGCCTCAACAGGCGGCTCAAGTTGTCGCCCTATTTTCGGAAGGGCTTACTCGGAGAACAGTCGCTCGTCAGCTAGGAATGAGTCAGTCTACTGTGTCAAGAGTGTTTCGGGGGAAGGTAGCTACAATCAGAGACCCCGACCCGGCCGCTCTAGGTGCACTTCCAATAGAGACGATCGTTTTATTGTGACAAGTATGCTACGAAATCGGCACCTCACGGGAGTTGACGTGCAGCAGAATCTGAGGGACGTTCGCGGAGTAGCTGTAAGCGAGTGAACAGTGAGGAGACAACTAAAGGAAGCGAATTTGACTCCAAGACGGCCCGCCACAGACCCAAAATTGACCCCACATCACCGACAAGCACGACTCACGTTTGTCAGGAATCACTTAAATTGGACTCTCGAGCAATGGCGGTCCGTATTGTTCACCGACGAGACGAGAGTGTGTCTACATGGCAGTGACAGGAGGTCGGGTATTCAGGCGTCCAAGTGAGCGATTTGCGCAATGCTGTATCACAAAAACTGTACCGTACGGGGGCGGTTCGTGTATGGGGTGGGTCGGTATCTCTGTGGATTCAAAAACGTAAATTGTATTCATGCCCTCTGGAGGCCGAGGAGGAGGACTGACAGCCGAACGGTATATTACCGGCATTCGACGTGACCATGTTTTTCCCTACGCAGCATCTATTGGCGACAATTTTACTTTAATGCACGACAATACACGATGTTACACATCGCGTCAAGCATAGCAGTTCCTGAACGAAGCTTATATTGTGACAATTGACTGGCCTGCATGCAGTCCAGACCTAAATCCCATTGAGCACTTGTGGGACGAGCTCAAAAGAAGAGTCCGACACAGAGATCCCGCGCCTTCGACTATCGACAAATTGAAGGAGGCCTTAATGGAATGGAATGGAGCGAAATTCCTCAAGCTACCATTAAAAAATTAATAATTTCAATTAAAAATCGAGTACAAGCTGTGATTAGAGCAAGAGGTGGTAATAGCAGATATTAATAAATAAATAATTTAGTTATTTTTAAAAAAAATTTGCTTTTATTTAACAAAAACCTGACCACACTCCATTTTCTAAAATCCCCATTTTTCCTACTTTTTTATTTCAAGCCCCACTCTTTAAAATCTATCTTCAAATATTGTTATAAATGGTATTAATGTAAAGCTAAGATTTCAAGTTTTCTAATGATATACGATTTGTAAGGATACATAATGTACTTTTCAAAATATGCATACGAGTACAAAACACGTGCTTTCGGTTTGATTCAGTATTTTTGCTCGCAAGTGTACAATATAGGGTCAGAAAAGGTAGTCGCGCGAGCTGTCTCTGTACACTTATGCGGAGCGCGCCGCGGCGGTATTGAATGACTTGTTTGATTACTTTTCTCCAGTGAAATTGTATGAATACGGTTCGCGTATGAGTGGTTGATGTCCGACCAATCCGGCGGATTAGTACGTGCGTCTGTGGCTCGCATAAGACAGTATCGATCGTGGTGTACCTTATTATATCATACAGCAATTTAGTATACCAGTAAGATTAGTATGACTAACAAAGATCACGATTATCAACTCCATCTCGCAGGTCAGGATCCAAAACAGGCTGAAATACGCACTGGATTGAAGCAAGGCGATGGACGACGCTCTTCAACCTGGTACTTGAACACGTCATTCTGGTAATGAATGTGAACACCACCAGCACGCTACTCTTCAAGTCGACGCAGTTGATAGCGTACGCTGACGACATTAACATCGTCATCATCTCAAAACCGCCCGTTGCAGAAAAACTTATACATATAGTAATATAGACACGGCTGGAAAGAAATTTAACTATACATTAACGATGTCAGGAAGATAATAATTTGCGCGGTCCTACGAACTGATCGGGAACAGACTTTTACTATTTCTCCTCCAAAATGCTTTCCCATCCAGGTAAAATATGTACCGTCAACTGTCAATTTTTTTATCGAAAAATGATGCAATCGCGAAGGCATTGAGCTGGCAAATAAAACTTTTTGTTGTCCACCCAAAAATGAAATCGAAGCGTGTTCATGGAAATACGCCGTCATACTACCTGCGCTATGCTATGGCTACGAAACAATGTGGGAACTCCGGTGAAGGGGGACAATGTAATTCCAGACGCGAATGAAATACAAACTAATAGATACTTTATTTATGTTGCAATTGTTTACAAAAACTAATCGCGCACACATAGGTCGGAATGGCGACGTAAACGTGACCGAATGAGAACGGCTAAGATGATAGTGTCTCCTTTGCTACCTCTGCGCCTCTACATCCCAGATCATGAACTGCCATCCGCCCATCCGTCAGTGGCATGCTGTCACGGGCACGATCGATAGTGACTCTCGAAGATATTCGGCTGTAGTCGCGCATGACTCTGTTGGTGGCGGTTCCGGTTTCGACTGTTGATGAATCATTTTTAGCTAAAAATGCTGGCTTAAGTCTGTCGGCTGGCACGGTGATTTCACGGCCGTTTACCTTGATGATGAACTGCTTGTTATTGATTCGATTGATGATCGGGTGTGCGCCGGTGTAAGGCGGCTCGAGTGGCTTTCGAGTGGCGTCCGTTCGCAAAAATACATGGGAACACCTGTTCAAATCCTTGAAATAGAACAAGTTGGGTTTCCCATGATGTGCTGTCGGTGATGGTTGTAGTAATCGCATTTGCTCTCCCGGAACTTTTCGAGGAATTCGTGTGGGTCGGGTATGTCGACATCGGAAAAAATGAGTTCTTCGGGAATTCGGAGGGAACTTCCGAACACGATTTCAGCTGCACTGCAACCCACGTCTTCCTTGAGGGCTGTTCTGAGACCGAAAAGAGCGGTGTCGAGTATCTCGGTCCATTTCCCAACGTTTCTGCACATAAAAGCTGTTTTAGGCTCCTGTGCCACCTCTCGATGATACCGTTGCTTTGAGGATGATAAGCTGCTGAACGTGTGCGATTACATCCGATGAGCTGGGTCAATGCTTTAAACAGTCGGGACTCGAACTGCGTTCCCTGATCAGTAATGATAGTCTCGGGAGCCCCCAAACGACAAACCCATGTCCGATAGAACGCAGCTGCTACTGTATCGGCATCGCAACATCGTAGAGGGACGGCTTCTGGCTAGCGGGTGAAACGATCTATTATAGTTAATAGATATTTATAGCCGTCAGACGGAGGAAGTGGACCGACTAAGTCCAAGTGTACATGCTGAAATCGACGAGATGGCATCGGGAACTGGTCGTTTTCAGTCCTCACATGTCGTGAAACCTTGCTTGTTTGTCAGGATATGCAAGTTCGGGCGCGCTGTTTTATATCCTTTTTCATATAAGGATATACGAATTTCTGTTGAATTAGCTGGCTTGTTATCCTTCCGCTAGGATGCGACGCGTTTTGCACAAATTCGAATATGCGCTGCCGTAATTCCTTGGGAATGTATGGGTGCGGTACACCCATCGAGAAATCGCAATACACAAGATGATCGGAACTGTCGATACGATCGGGTCATAAATCAAGCGATGTCTCGGTTGTCAGCAGTTCCCTTAACTCGGAGTCGCTCGCTTGGGCTGCTTCCAAATCTCTGGCACTAAGAACTGCCGGTAAATAGATTTGCTCAACGCGTGAGAGCATATCGGCTACGTTGTTGTTGTTGCCTGAGACATGGCGAATGTCTGTTGTGTATTGCGCAATAATTTCTAATTGCCGTGCTTGTCTCGGTAGCGCCCTGTTGGATTGTCGCTGGAAACAATAAACAAGTGGCTTATGATCTGTGCGCACATAAAACTGCCGACCTTCGAGGAAATGGCGAAAATGTTTTATTGCCAGAACCACAGCCAAAAGCTCGCGGTCGTACGTACTGTAACGACACTCCGCACCTTGAAATTTCCTTGAGAAAAACCTAAGTGCTTGCCACTCGTTTCCATTCAGCTGTTCAATAACCGCTCCGACTCCTGTGTCAGAGGCATCGGTCGTGAGTCGAATTGATGCCCCTTTACGTGGATGCACTAGTTGTGTTGCGTCAGCCAATTGCTTTTTGCATGCCTCGAATGCCGCTATGGAAGCTGGTGTCCATTTTACTGGCTGTTTGTCGTTCTTTTTGGCTGGTCCCAAAAGGTCGTGTAACGGAGCTTGGACGTTGGCTGCATTTTTGACAAATCGACGATAGAAATTAATGACGCCCAGAAATGGACGTAGATCGCATTTCTTTTCTGGACGTTTCATGTCTGTTATCGCTTTGACACGATCGCAAAGTGGTGTAATACCTGCGGCGCTAATTCGGCGGCCCAGGTATTCTACAGCCTCGTTTCCAAAATGGCATTTGTCAATATTTATTGTTAGACCAAATTTTCGGAGGCGTTCAAAACCTAAACGCAAATGCTGTTGGTTCTCGTTCTTGTCGCGTGAGAAAATGAGCAGGTCGTCGATATAAATTTTGACAAAATCGAGTCGATGTAAAACTTTCGCTATGAAACGGTGGAACGTTTGGGAAGCGTTTCTTAAGCCAAATGGCATCTTTAAAAATTCGTATAACCCGAAGGCTGTAACGACGGCGGTTTTTTCCACATCACAGTCCGCGACTGGGATCTGATGATACGCGCGCTTCAGATCGATTGTGGTGATTTTCGCATCACCTGTCCACAAAGTATCGTGGATATGAGGAAGAGGTGATCGATCCGGAACCGTACTGGCATTGAGACGGCGGTAATCACCGCAGGGCCTCCATTCACCTGACTTCTTACGAACAAGGTGAAGTGGGCTGGCGTATTGGCTTGATGACGACCGACAAATGCCCAATTCTATCATTTTTTCAAACTCCTGTTTTGCTGCTTGGAGTTTTCCAGGAGACAATTGGCGAGGTGGTTCGGCCACTGGTGGACCATGTATGACGATATGGTGCTTTACGTCATGTGGTGCGGCGGCATTGTTTTGTAATGTTATGTTATGCCACGGAATTCCGTAATCAGCCGATGGTACTTGTACTGCTGACGAATTGACAGCATGTTGATTGTTGTCGGTAGTAGCCGACCTTGAACACTTGTGTTTATCGCTCCATTTATCACCTGTCGTTTAGCGACATCAACAACAATGTGATGGTGCGCGAGAAAGTCGGCACCAATGATTGGTTTTTTAACATTTGCGATGATAAATTCCCATGCATGCGTAGTGCCGAGACCCAGGTTAACATGCAATTTGTACGTGCCGTACGTGTCAATCGGAGTTCCATTTGCCGCAAACAGCTGTTGTCTTGATAGCTGGGGTCTGGGGCATAAGGCCCGAGGCAGCACTGGAACTTCTGCCCCAGTGTCTATTAAATATTTGATATTATGGATATTATCGGTAATGTGCAGGCGGTTAGATGTAATGCAGCGCTTACTCACCGCCTGGAGCTTGCGCCGTTTGCGTTTCCCTGAAGTTTTTTTCTGCTTGAATATGCAATTACCTTCACATTTTTGTGCGGCGGCGCCAAAACACCTATGATAGAAGCAGATTTGGCTGCCTGTTTCATTGCCTCTGCGATTACCACCCACCGAAGTGTTGTAAGCATTGTCCTGCGAACGTCCAGATGTAGACCGAGTATTAAACACGTCAACTGCGACTTTCACGGCTGCAATGCGATTCTCCAAAATAGAATTTGTTGCTGCAGGTGGCGGCAACGAATTATCAGCTACGTTCATATTGTCACCTTGCAATGCCGCTAGGAGATCCGCCTGCTGCGCCAATTGAGTTAAATCCGCGGACTCGCTGAGTTCTTAACTTTCTTGGCTACGACGTGGTAACTGCCGCAAAAATATATGACGCAAAAGCTCCGGCGTAGTTGCGTCGCCGGCGAGAAAACGCATTTTTTCTAGGAGTAACGATGGTTTAACTTCTTGAAGGTCGCCACTGAGGAGTTTGCGTAGTGCGGTGCTCGGACTTTCACCAAATAGTTCGATGATTTTAGCTTTTAGTGTCTCGTACTTCCTTGATTCGGGTGGCTCTGCAATCAAGCTGGCGATGTATGGCAAGATTTCTGGCTCCAAATTCGCGACAATATATCGGAATTTCGTGGCATCGTTGTTGACATGCGCTACAACAAAAATCGCCTCAACCTGGGTAAACCACAGTGCTGGGTTCTGTCGCCAAAAAGGGGGCAACTTTACTGTTGAAACGGCCATGACCGTATTTGTTTGCTCTTGTCTTGTATCGCTCGCGGCCTCGGCATCCATAAACTCTTCGTTTTCTGACATTGTTTAGCGTGTGTTAAAAACTGGCTACGATTTTCACTTCTCTACCGTCGCGGGTCACCAATGTGGGAACTCCGGTGAAGGGGGACAATGTAATTCCAGACGCGAATGAAATACTAACTAATAGATACTTTATTTATGTTGCAATTGTTTACAAAAACTGATCGCGAACACATAGGTCGGAATGGCGACGTAAAAGTGACCGAATGACAACGGCTAAGATTATGGTGTCTCCTTTGCTATCTTTGCGCCTCTACATCCCAGATCATGAACTGCCATCCGCCGCTAAACAAATTTGAACGAAATGTCCCTCGGCGAATATTCTGAGCAGTTTCCGACCGAAATATATGGATGTACGATGATCTGTACGCTTCGAGAATCGTCAGACTGCAACATTTTCAAGGGGGCAGGGCATTTGCAACGAATGGACGATAACCACATGCCTCAACAAATATTGAAAGGACGCATCAGTGGAGAAAAGCTACGAGGAAGACCGAGAGCTCGTTGGGAAGACTCAGTTGATGCTGACGCCGACCAACTGCTGGGCGTCTAAAATTGGAGGACGCGGTCACTTGATCGAGATAATTGGAGGTTAATGATTTGGACGGCAAGTCTCGACGTCAGGTTGTAGCGCCAAGATGATGATAATGAAGACATTTTGATGGAAAAAGACCATTATCTTAGTGTATTGTCTCTTGATTACATAAAAAAAAATAAGACTTAAAACTAAATCATATTCGTATATCAAAACTGCCAACTTTGATATGTTGATTCAGTGCCTTGAATGAAGACCCATTTTGGAAACTCAGAAAGGATTTTATTGAAGTTTTCAGTTGATTCCAACGCATCCTGCAGAAAGTGACCGATGAGTGCAATCGTTACCGAGTGAGTTGAAGGATTGGCACCCTATGAATTAAAATTAACTTAATCTATTCTTTCGAAGTAAAGCTCGATCAATTTCAAGTTACCTTTAAATCCAACGAAAACCTATAGGGATCATGTCTGATGCCATGTTCCAAATGAATGAAATATTCCTCTTCGTTGAATTCTAGTTTGTTGGATGTTTCGATAGACCATCCGATAAGTTTGACTCCGGGTGCAGCTTTTATGACAAGATCATTCATTTTGGTGCTTTTTAGCTCGAAAGTGTAACGATATGAGTCCTGTACAGTTGCAACTTTCGATACAATTTCTACGGATGGCATTGTGATAATATTTGGAGGTTCGGCATCCATCCATAGACCTGTGCCTCTGCAATTATTGAATGCAATTGAATGAAGATTGTTTTATATAGTAATTTGGAAAGATATTAAAATGGTCGTATCGTAAACTTACAAAACAATTAACATGTAGGGATGATAAACAGGCAGACCGCAGTAGAGCTCCTTTGCGCAATCTCGACCGCCATCGCGAACAGTCAATTTTAATGTTTCTGCAACATCTAAAAAATTTAAATAAGTACATATTTTGCACAATATTGACTATACAAAATTTACTCATTCAAGTAATTGTAATTACCTTTTATCGTACTCTCAGATTGTCGGTCCCACGTAACAGCATAGTAACCAGAGTCCTCATTGCGTATGCTTCCATTAAAATTGTACATAATTCGTTTCGTGTGCTGAAAATGAATAGAGTTTTTGTTTTTGTTGTATGATTCTTGTACTGTATTAATAAAACTTAATTATTCTCCAGAAAGGTCGATTACTCACCAGCAAGGCATGACGTTGTGGTGCTACTTTTTCCCTATACGGGAAACACACATTTGTGAAAATCATTATGGAGAAAATTAGGAAAATCACTGGTAACGATGCCAGCATTGTTTTAATTCGTCGGAATATGCCAAAGATTGGCGTCTATAATGTACAATAGTTCAAAATTGGATTTTATCAAAATCGTAAGAAAATAGATATATCGGCCAAAGTCTAGTGAGTTCTTACTATAAATCCAAAGATAAGCAATGCATATACTATGGCGAAAATTGATATTATTAATTCAGGGTTAGCCGCTGCTCCACTTCGGCCAGTGATGGGTACAAACAGAGAATAGGTAATCTCCGTTATGTACGAGATAAATGCGATCGGTATGACTTGTGCAATTAAAATTGGAAGAACCCATAAATGATCTGTAATATAAAAAATAAGATATACGAGTAGTTAAAAAAACGACAATTTCACCTTTTCTCCCTACATTACACAGGGTGTCCACAAACTGCCGGATAAACGCACTGCACTTATTTCAAAAGTGATTTTCAGCAAAGAATATCAAAAAACATTTTTTCGAATTCTTAACCTTTAGCTGCCACAGGCATTTACATCTTTCTTGAAAATTCCTCGACTCACACGATTAAAAATTCAATATCTCTCAAACTCCGATAACCAGAATACTCAAATAAAATGATAATCGCAGCGTATATGTTGATCTGAAATATAAAATTTACTTTGTAAAAATCGGACAAATGTTATAATCGTTAAAAATTTTCAAAGTTAAAAATTTTTTTTTGCTCCAAAAAATATTTTGCTTTCTATCACCTCTTTCGACTTAAATAATTTTCGTACATAGGTCCACAACTGCCAAAAATTAGGGCGGAATGATCTTAGTACGATTTGGCCACAAGGAGATAAAGATTGAATTTTTAAAATAAAGTTTGTACATTAAGTAAATGAAAATTCGAAAAAAAATTATAAAAATCCAAAATTTTTAAAAATTTGCATTTTCATTTCATTGAGGTACAACGAACAAACTTTTACTCTGCATTTTATGAAATTAACTTTGAAAGTAGTTCATTTAAGAGTTCTAGCTTGCGTACTTCTCGAGCTATTGCGTTTTAGCAATGTAAAATCGGTGTAGTATTCGACTTTGTAACGCACAAAAAGCCTGTTTTCCGGCATGCAAAGGGCTATATCTTCCAGAATTTAAAATAGGATGTTAACATAACTTGATTACTATAAAAAAAATTATTTATTCCCAGAACCGGACAAATACATTATGTATGTAAAAATTCAAGAAAGACGTGATAAAAAAAAATTTTGGAGCAAAACAAAAATTTTGATTTTGAAAATTTTTAATAATTCCCACTTTTACCAAATAAATTTTATATTTAAGGATGATATACTGGCTGTGATTATCATTTTGTTTGGGTGTTCTTATTATCGTAGTTTTCGAGATATTGGATTTTTAGTCGTGTGAGGCGGGGAATTTGCAAAAAAAAAAATTAAATGCTTGTAGCAAATAATAGGGTTAAGAATTGGAAAAAAATTTCCTTTGTATTTTTGGCTTGAAATTACTTGAGAAACCACTTATCAGTGCGTTTATCCGGCAGTTTCCGGACACCCTGTGTATTACATTATATTACGAAATATTCTTAGATTATTGGTTTCGGGTATATGCAATTCGCCGTATCCCGGAAAAGCCAGGAGGTGTTTGAAATTTATTTATAAAAACCACAAGCCGTGCGGTTTCTCTTTTGATTCTTGTTTAGGGGTGTAGAAACGAGTACGACAATGATGGGTGCCGACTCGATTCAAAAGCACCAACAACAAAAAGATACCCCTCTGTTCTTACATGGCCAACATGAATTCTCGAACGTTTGAGTCGTTCCCACAAGAGATAATCCGGAATTTCTCTCCGGAAAAACTGGTCAGTCCTGGCCTTCCGGATTTCCCGACCGTCAATGAAGAAATTGAACTGATTAGTCGGACTGTTTCTGCGGCTGGATACATAATTGAAAATCAAGAGTGGAGTCTCAACGAAACTAAACTATCGACGCCACACACACTGCCCGTTCACTTATTCCGGATCGATTTTCGATTGTGCAGACTGAACAATCTGCCTGTTCAATTTCTACATACACAGTTGGAGAATCCGAAAAGTCAGAACTGATCATTTTTTCCGGAGAAGAATTTCGGAACGTGTGTGGTTTAAAGAAGAACGGACCAGTTATTCCGGATCGAATTTCAATTGTGCATCCGACCGACTAAACAATACGACTGATCAGTTCAATTTCTACCTAATCGATCCGGAAATTCTGAAGGCCAGGCCTGATCAGTTTTTCCCGAGTGGTTTCGGCTCGTCCGTGGCGGCATTTAGAAAACATTCAAGAGTTACTATATATTCTCTAATTGCTTTGACCCCTCCAGGGGCATAGGCGCGTCAACATCTCTAGCATTTCTATGCCTTGTTGACGTTTCGATAGCATGTCTACTTTTCGGAAGTGCAGTTGCTAACATGCACTTCCTATCCACGCCGTCTTTTTACTGACAAACTCGATGCACTGTGAGAGTTCTATTAGTACTCACAGGCAGTTTTTGATCGCGCCGAGATTTGATCTCCGAGCGCGAGAGTTATTTACCAGTGCGAGTTTGTAAAGCAATTGTACAAACTCGTCAAGCAATCGTCAGTGCTGAGGTAGATATGATGGGAGAAAAATTAAAAACGCTTAGAAAAATGACGCGAAATTAAATATGAAGCTCTTGTTGTCAACTCCACCATATGAGGCTGTTCTATAAAGCCCTTTCTTCCGCCAACTATAGATAGGAGTAGGAGAGTTTAATAGTAAAAATTTCACTTACCTCTCAAATACCATTTCGTTGCCAAATTGATCAGTAGCCCAACTGTATAAAATAACACGCACTGCGTAAGTAAGAATGCCGTTCGGAATTCTAATCCTGTCAAGACGAACACAACAAGTATCAATATAACGCAATGGGTGTGCAAAAAGAGTGTAATACGGAATCGAAGTGGCAATAGACTCTGAAATTTTTAATTCAATTAGATATGACACGCGTAACCTATTGCTGGCCAACTTACAAATCTCTTCCAGCCCAGAAACAGTGCCTGAACCATGGCTATGACAAAAATGAATGGAACAAAGTACAAACCAAATATAATCCATGGTTGAGAGAACCACGACAAAGAATAGTTTATAGCATCAACGAAAAATGCAATGAACATTACAACGCCAGCAGCAAGAATTAATGCTATGAGCTGAACTCCAATAGTTATTCCAAATTGCTTTAAACACTTGGAAAAACTTATATCGGCTGCTTGCTTCATAAGCCACATTGAAATTGCCATCACTACTATGGAAACAATGCAAATTATAATATTAACTATTATCCCTGTAGTTTCTGAATAGTTAACCAGGAAAATGCCGAAGACATCGAAAAATACAGCTTTGCCTGTTGTACGTGATTGCTGAAAATAGTTTAAGATACTCGTACATACAGCTTGAATTGTTGGCTGACGGCTATTGAGGGATCATACTCACTGGATCCTTTTCCAACTCATCGGCATTAGCCAAAGATTTAACAATGCTAAGAACATTGTCTCCAGTATGCTGAAAAGTGCCATCTTCAATAATGTCGATGTCGTCATAGCGAGTGTGGTAAACATAATCGTTATAGGCATATGCCAAATCGAGACCTTTGGAGACAGTTTGAAAATAATTTAATTGAATGCGGATTTTTTAATGCAAAAGGACAAAAAATCAGTATCTTAACAAACCTGGAATATTTCCATAATCTCGAAAGATTTGATAATCCGTAGCTGATGGTATAATATCCCTTTCAAATATTTCTTCGCCGATTACTGTTGCATAAGGATGTTTGGCAGCTTTTGCATAATGCTGGAATGCCATTTAAAATAAAATCAGATAAAATCTTTTCGACATGGTATTCTTGAAACTTTTAGATTGAATTTTCTAATGATGTCTTACTTACATCCACTACCCATGGATTGTTGGGACCTGTTTGGAACAATATCTCCTTCCCACCCGTTCCAGTGGCATCTAAATTAACAAAAGCGCTATAACGAGAATAATACATACTCGTATACTGCAAGCCACCCCTAAATTCGTTTGCTCTGCGAAACTTACACAATTTCACGTCTCCACTTATGCTTAGTAATAAAAGCATGCGAACCAAGCAGACCAGCTTCCTCGGCTCCGTTAAATAAAAATACAATAGGATGTCGCACTGTCTCCTGGGATTTGGTTAGTGCACTCAACACTCCGAACATAACAACCACCATTGAGCCATCGTCTGCACCACCAGGACTATCAGGCACAGTATCAAAATGACTATTCACCAGCAGACTTTTTGTATAATTCGAATTTTTCGGAGTTAGTTTTACTACAATATTTTGAATATTTTGGTAGATATTCGTGCTCCATTTATCCACATATCCACCACTAACTTCTTGCAGATCTATTTCGAAATTATATAGACCCAGAGATTCCTGTTCGATTTGCTGTAGCTTTTTCATTACATACTCGACTGCGATGTGTTCGTTGGCCGCGCTACCCACAACTTTTGGACCAATAGCAACGAACTCCTCAAGATCCTTTCTGGCTCGGGAAATGGAAAATTTGTCGTTTTTTCCAGTGGTCTCTTTTACTGGATCCGGTAATTTATAGAATGCGATTAATGTGAGTCCAATTACTAGGGCAATACATGCTACCAATGGAATAGCCCACCACCATGCTAACTTTTCTTCGGCGTCTGATGACGACAGGTCGTTCCTTGATTTTAGATGGTCCGGTTGTAGTTTGTTGAAGAACTTCATCTGAAATTAGAGATTGAAAATTTAGATGAGTAGAATAACTTAAATAATAAACTTGATAAATGAAGCGTGGAGTACTTATATGCTGATCCTTGCTCCGGAATATGGAAAGTACAAGACTTAGGCTGAAAACACACCGCATAAGACAAAACGTTTGTTTTTGTCTCAAGAAACAACCGACCATTCCTTCTTATGAGGCAGCCCACACCAAAAGAAATGAAACAAAACAAACGTTTTTGTCTCGATGCGTTTTATGACTGGTTGTCGATAATGCATGTCTTTGGATATTATCAACACACACCGAATGAAACAAACTTGTTTCAGACAAACGGCGTTGTCGATAATTGCATACATTGCAATAGGCGCAACACACACCGCAAAACAGAAAGACATGTTTTGTTGCTACTAGGCGGCCAGTTGTCTTTCAGAAACAAAAATTTGTTTCCGGTTAAAAGCTGGTCATTTTATGTAAAATTTTACAAATTATGGAATTCGTCGTTGCAAATTCAATTTTGTCTTATCTCAACACACACCAAACGAAACAAGACAAAACAAGCTAGCCTTTGGCTTGCTTGCCGAAGGTATTATACCTTCGTTCTGACTTATGGTGCATTTGGCACTTTGAAATTAGTAGTAAAACTTGTTCCGATTTCACTGTTCCTATGCGAAGTATATGAAATAGAGGGCCAATTTCAACCAAATAGAAATGTAGTGAGGCAGTCAATATGATTGAATAACACGAAATTTCGTAAAGATATCTTCAGAAATAAAAAAGTTTTCCTAACAAAAACTTGCTTTTGGTACGGTGGTTCTTATTCAGAAATGTTATTTGACTAAATATATTATTGATTAGTGTGAAATTTGAAAAAGATATCTTCAGATATAAAAAAGTTTTTCTCACAAAGAGTAATTTTTAGACCGGTCGCTCCTATGGCAGCTACATGACCAAGTGGTCCGATTCCTTTAGTTCCGACATATTTACAGCGTGCAATAGAAAGAAGGCTTTGTACAAAATTTTAGCTCGATATCTTTAAAACTGAGGGACTAGTTTGCATAGAACCAGACAAACAGACGGACAGACAGACAGACGGACAAAGCTTAATCGACTCGTCTCATCATACTGACGAAGAATATATATGTATATGTAGTTTATATGGTCGGAGATGCTTCCTTCTGTGCGTTGCAAACTTCTTGACAAAGTTAATATACCCTATCGCATCCGTGAATGGTGTAAAAACGTTTTGTTTTGTTTCACTGTGTTTCGCTTGGTGTGTGCTGCAATGAAAAACATTTTCTTGTCTTATAAGACAAAAGCGTTTTGTCAGATGGGGAGTGTTTTCACACTTAGAGCTTGCGCCCACAGCAAACTTTTTAGTTCGTAGAAAACTAAATAGTTTAGTCAGAAAAATAAAGCTCACGCGCGGTCTCATATTTTTCTGACTAAACTATTTAGTTTTTCTGCGAACTAAAAAGTCTGTCGTGGGTACGAGCGCTTATAGTAAAGCAGATAAGTGTCATTGAGAATCAGCAATATAATTCCAAGCTCGTGATTTAAAAGCATGTAGCAGAAAGAACGTTACGTAGTGAAAACCCTCAAACTCTACGTGATCGAAATGAAAGTAGTCTCATGAACTTTTCTTCTCCGTACTGTCCTATTCATAATTATTCGATTCCTTTATTCTACTGAAAATCGCTGCAGATTAACATAAATAGTTTTAATGATAATTCTGCCCTTTAATTTCTTAGTTATAGAAAAATTTCTTTTTTCTTCTCAAAGTCCTTCATATTAAAAAAAATAGTGTTTATTTTGATGGTCCATCCCATATTAATATAATAGACAAGCATATAGTCCGATTCACGTGAAGCGAATGCAATAGAATACTGTTGATAGCATTTTGAGTCCTTTGGTCGGGATGAAAGGACCTTTATGGGCATGAGGACCAAGTTAGTGTGGGTATTTCCCAATTCGGTTTGATAAAACCCGTACACTGGAGCACTGTTGAAATAATTTTTAGTCATGCAGAATAGCGAATAGCACATGCTTCAAACAGGCCATCCTAAGAAGCAAAAGAAATAAATTTAGACAACTCTGTGACGATCTTGACAACAGTCCTTAGGGAACTGCCCGCTGGCTGATAATGTAATGTATTTATCTTCTAATTTTTATTAGTTTTTTGTTTCTTTTTTGCTTTTCTTTTATTGGGAGTAGTATTCCGGATGGCGCAACGGTTAACACGTTCGCATTCTACGCACTGGGCCCCGGTTCGATTCCTACTAAATGCGGTAGTTTTCGATAAAAAAGGGGATTTACGTGTCGGACTATGAGCCCACTCAGCTGTTAAATGAATACCCATTTATGGGGTAAATAACTCGGTTGAGCGTGTTGCTGATCACACGCCTCTGCACAAGACATACCGTCACGATCTAGAAAGATGATGATAACTCATCTCGAGGCCATGATTCAAATTAGACTGTTGCGCCAGTTATTTATATTATTTATTGGGATTGTGTGTTGTTTCTTTATTTTTTTTTCTCCATTCAACACGTGGAAGAAGAAGAAGAAGAAGAAATTCAAAAATACATTAGAATAAATTCTAATGTATTTTTGAACTTCTTCCTATAAATCCTGACTTTTTATTTGATGAACTTCTCCAACTCTTTTCACGTCTGTGAGATGATGTGAAAACCTCATCTCTATTGTTCCGCTTTGACAGATGCCGATTTTCTTGTCGGCTATGGGGTCTCATTGGTTGGGTTTTGTCTTTGGGTATAGAGGCCAACGGTCCAAACCACCAGAACCCGGTGTGCGTCTACATATGACGGAGCTTTTTCAAGATTGATGCCAAGTGTTGGTGGACCGAAGCCCAGCAATTGATTCATCTTATCTAAAGTGCCTGCATCTTTTTTTTTATTTTTGTATGTCTGGGTTGAAGCACTGTGAAAAACATACAACGCGAGGCTTGTCAACTCAATTTACCGCAGAAGTGCACTAGGGGTTTTCCGTGCATATCGCACCACATCTAACGAGGCTGTCTACGTGGTGGCTGGGATGATACCACCGAAAACAAGAGGAAGTGAAACATTACCTTGCACAGTTTCTCACCGCATATGAAGTGTATTGAAGATACTTGCGTAGAATCCGACTGGATGACTCTCCCGTGTATCCCACTTGTGCGGGGACTGAAGAAGATGCGGAACATGTGGTTTTTTATTTGCCGAAGATTTCCGGAAAGCGTGAAACATAGGAGGAATTGGTGGGTGTTGCCATCAGCCCGGATAACCTAGTGCCGCACATGTCGCGCTTGGTGGTCGTGGTCGTTCGGTCAGCGCTCTACGAAACTAATCTAGAGCTCGGAGCTCAAATCTCTGGGTGATCAAGAATTGCCTATGAGTACTAATAGAACTCTCACAGTGCTCCGAGCTTGTTAGTACTCGTATAAAGACGGCGCGGATAGGTAGGAGATGCCTGCCAGCAATTGCGCTTCCGAAAGTAGATATGCTATCGAAACATCAACAAGGCATAAAAATTCTAGAGATGCTGACGTGCCCATGTCCCTGGATGGTCATGACAATAAACATATGCTCGCATGAGCGCGGAGATAGGAGGCAACACTGACTAACTACACCGAGAACTTCGGAAAGCGGAAATGCTGCGCAAGGAGCCGCTAGGAACCAATAGTAGCCACACGAAATGACGAAAGTGATGGCTAATTAGCCAAAGCCAATCCTTCAATGTAATGCCTGAAGGTAGTACCGCAGAGAGAATGGTATGAAAAGGGCCTTTTTACCGGGTAATTAGTCGCTACCTTCCGAAAGTTTCATGTCATTTCCAAGCGTGGGTAGAGTCGCACTGTCAATGTCGCTTGCAATGTCTCTTGACCAATGAGATTATGCCCATTTTCTTTAAAACAAAAAAAAATATGATTCGAGGTGATGAGACCAATGTCCTGGATTACTTTTCAAGGTATTTTGAGCATATTCGACAGCACAAAAGGACATTCTTGGGCAAAGGACCTTCCTGGGTAAGAAGCAAAAATCTCAGTAATAAAATGGGATGATGAGGCCAATGCACTGGAGTATTGTTGTAGGCATTTTGAATCCTTCGGTCAGGGAAAAAAAGAAAGTATTTTAAGCATGAAGTGAATTACAGCTAATACAAGTATCTTTTGAATCGGGTTGGTTAGGCCAATGCATTGAAGTACGGTTCACGGTTTTTTGAGTATTTTGGTCAGGAAAACAGAATTCAAATTTAGCAATAACATGGGTAATTTCTGGATCGGATTGAAGATACCAATCCTCTGGACGTCCCTAGTGAATTTAACGGACATTAAGGACCGAAAGGACATAATGACCTCGAAGACCACTCAAACTCATGCCAAAGGCACATTTACTTTAGGATACGCACCAAAAGATTTACAACAACAAAGCAAAACAGATTCAAATGGAAAGTAAAATAAATGAATCAGAATGAAAATGTATTGAACATCGCTCTTTTTGTGTACTATGTCGTACTATGTGTACTATAGTACTTATAACTTCAATGACCCGCAATTTATGTCTTTAGAGCGCGATACGATACACACACTTATATATTGATAGTATTGAAGATTTATCATTCTGATTATTTGATTTATTATATTTCTTGATAACACCCTCATAAAGCCCTCTTGGCGATTAACAAATTATACTAAGTGAACTTCAAAACTATGGCAGGGGGTCGACTTTAATAGCACTTTTGAGTGGATTCACTTTATCATCCATTGCAAATGTAGCACAATTTTTAGTTAAAAAAACATGTAAAATACTTTGGAGACATGCTAAGGGTTTGAATCAACGTCAAAATTGGCAGTGGCCGGCCGCAAGGGTATATTGGGCATAATGATATTCATGGTATTTTATGGTAAGAAACTAAATTTTTAATTCTTCACTTGTATTTACACTCACAGTAGAGATTGATTTCTACTCAATGGTAGCCTGCAATATTAATATGGACCTTTGTTTGTAAGCTGCTTCTAGCTTTTACGAAAGATGACCATCAACTAGTTGATCTGGAAAAATTGCTATGGTATATCATTATTAAATGTCTCTGTATCAAATTCAGAATAAGATAAGACTCTATCGTGTCGTAAGATAGCATAAAAGCAAAACAGTAACCAACATCATTTCGAGATGTTAACAATCAAAGTTCAAAGCATAAAATTTAAAAAAAAAAATTAAATATAAATGAAATCGTTTTTTCTAGCAAATTTAATCGACATCTTGTAATCCGCATTTGGGGTATTTTTAGTTTCCGGGGCCCGGGGTGAAAAAATCGTTTTTCACTCGGATTTTTTGTCACTTATCACTCGCGTCACCCTAAGACTCTCAAATTTGCAAAAAAAAAATAATTTTTTTTTATTTTTAATTTTTTTTTTATTTTTAATCTTAATTTTTTAATTTTTTTTCCTTATTTTCTTGTTCTAATGATTTATACTGAGTGTTTGGTGTGTTTAAAACTGATCAAAACGCTGTTGCACGCAGAGCGAGCGAAGCGAGCGTTCATGTTTGTGCGATACTGAGGGTTGTGCTTCCTTAAGCGCGGAGCGAGCGGAGCCCACGCAAGGGGATTTGCGAATATTTCAATTTTCCATGCCTCCAATATTCCAAACACTCACTATAAATTTTGAAAAAAAAAAAATTAAAAATAAAAAAAAAATTAAAACTTAAAACAAAAATTTAAAAAAAAATTTAAAAAATTTTTTTTTTTTTTGCAAATTCTTGACTTTTAGAGTGACGCGAGTGAAAAGTGACAAAAATCCGAGTGAAAAGTGATACCCCCAGCCGGGGCCCCGGAAACTAAAAGGTTGCCGAATTTATTTACCAAAGCCGAAAATTATCGTTGTTGAAGTGAAAATAGCACCGATATAGTATATTTGATTTCTTTATATTGCCCACCGTTGTTCAGAATATACCCCAGTTCTATTCAGGGTGAACCACCCCTCTCTAACGTATACAGGGTGTACCATCCGGAAAGTTTTTTCCTCATAACTTTTTAGGATCAAGGTTTGAAGAAAACTGACTTAAATAAAAGTTGTCGGGAAGAAAGAGGGCTATCGAATGTTGACCTTACATTTGACCTTCAAGGTCATTTTCAAGGTCATTTGAAGGTCAACTTCCGTTTTTTATATGGGAACCCTTATTTTTGACCGCAGATTCTGAAAAAAAAAATTTAAAATTTAAAATTTTACGTTAGAGGTAAAATTGGCCCTAGGGGACATCTGAAGGTCAGATGGCTCTCTCGAACTTTTCAGGCTGCGGTATCTCGATATGATGCGGAAGTTTGGGAAGCATTTATAGTTCATTTCATGTCAGTAAAATGCTCGTTTTGTGTAATTATTTGGAATGGTAATCATGCAAAATAATTTTGCTGCCTAAAGGAAATGTGTCCGGAATTTAAGTTTTCTCTTGAAATTTGAGTTGTCATTTGAATTTTAGCTAAACCAAGACACACTCCCAAGCCACGCCAAGCAAAGCCAAGCAAAGACATGCCCCGTTTTCGTGCTGGCTACGCTAAGTTGCTCTCGATCGTTTTTTCCATCGCTTAACCTGCTCTACTCTGCTCTGTACGAAAAAAACCCAGCTATCATATGTATAACTTCGTTTAAATATTTTTTACATATTTTTGATACGTTCTATATAAATTTAATTAGTGTGATGTAGTGTACAAGATCTCGCAATTAAAGGGGTAAAAATGAAATAGGATATACAAACTATTGAGAGTTCTAGTCACAAAACACAAATAGACCTTCAAATGACCTTCAAAGTGAAATCCAAGGTCACCACGTTGTGGCCCCAGATGACCTCAACATTTTGTATGTAATTAATTTTGCTCATATCTCGCCATCCGCATCATAACGAGATACCGCAGCCTGAAAAGTTCGAGAGAGCCATCTGACCTTCAGATGTCCCCTAGGGCCAATTTTACCTCTAACGTAAAATTTTTAATTTTTTCAGAATCTGCGGTCAAAAATAAGGGTTCCCATATAAAAAACGGAAGTTGACCTTCAAATGACCTTGAAAATGACCTTGAAGGTCAAATGTAAGGTCAACATTCGATAGCCCTCTTTCTTCCCGACAACTTTTATTTAAGTCAGTTTTCTTCAAACCTTGATCCTAAAAAGTTATGAGGAAAAAACTTTCCGGATGGTTCACCCTGTATACGTTAGAGAGGGGTGGTTCACCCTGAATAGAACTGGGGTATATTCTGAACAACGGTGGGCAACATAAAGAAATCAAATATACTATATCGGTGCTGTTTTCACTTCAACAACGATAATTTTCGGCTTTGGTAAATAAATTCGGGATATAAACTTGAAGGGGTAGTTTACCCCTAAAATTTTTTTTTTTTCGCTAAAACAAAAAATACGTATTTTTGCATCTTAATTATCTACTATTTGCACTATTTCAAGATAGAAACGGGTCATTACTCGATTTTTGGCGTTGAAAACTAACTTTTGCGGGGGTGGTTCACCCCTTAAAAATTTTCAACCCCAAAATTTTTTTTATTCATTTTTAATTTCCCATCGATAGAAACAATTTTTCAGCAATTCCGTTCAATTCTGATTATTGTATCTACATAAATTATCAGTTTTCCCCAAAAAACCCATATTTTTAGGGGGTGAAAACACCCCTTAAAACCGCTTACCAGCAGCTAAGAAAAAATACGCGATCCTTAGATTTGTTTACTCTACAACATATCCAAATTTCAAGAAAATCGGAGGGGTACACCTGGGGATGTTTCCTTGTTAGTAAGCTTTGTGTCTGTTTCTTGCCGTGTGATTAAGTATTTTCTTTTTCACAACATAGTTACTAAGAATTTGCAACTCGGACCAAGCCTATAGCCTGCGCAGTGACATAGTGAATCGTTGTACAAATTTTCATGTCATTCTGTGCAGCGGTTTAGGCGGTATAAGCGATTATACCTATACATACACACATTCACTTTTATAGATATAGATGTGAAGTGAATTAACATCAATATTTTCATGTTGTTCTTGCACAAAACTAGTAGATGCAACGGGATCTACGTGCGATTGTTGACGATGCAATAGTGAATGATGGGCTTTCCCACATTTCGAGCAGCGCGAAGTGCTGGTACAACCTGCGAGGATATGTCCTTTACGAAGACAATTCAAGCAGATACCATTTTTCTTGGTTAAATTAAATCGTGTCATATGATAAGAATCAATAAACTGCTTGCATTTCATAATTGAGTGGTTTGCTTTGCATATGGGATATGATTGACTAGATTCGGAAGTTGTTCTAAGATTATTCACACCCTTCTTAACGACTTGTATGGGATTAGGACGAGAAAACGAGGCCTCCAAAGCTCGAAATTTATTGACTATGAAGTCCTTTAGCTCGTGAAACGCTGATAAATTTGATTTCGATGCTTGCTGATGCTCCCATAATTCTCTAGAATTTTTGGGCAACCTGTCAGAAGTTAGATGAATGAGGATTACGTCCCATACATTTTCGATGTTCAAATCTTCGATGGCTTGAATACACTCGACTGTGCTATCAAGTAAGAATTTTAACGAAAGTGCGGACTCCGAAGCAGTTTTTAGATTGAATAACCTTCGAAGTTGTTTTTTCAACAAAACGTTTTTATTGTCGTATCGTTCATTCAACACTTGCCATGCTGCCTCGAAATTGGCTTCGGTAATAGCGATTGCAAATTAATGAAGTGAATAGATTTTTAAACGATATCCACGACTCGTAATTTCCGCTAAATTTCGGCAATTCTATGCTAGGTAATTTCAGCTTAGAACAGTTATCAAGTATATTGACCTTTTCGGAATCATCCCCACTAACAGTACTTGGAACCGATTTGGATTCCGAAATCAATTCCGTTATTTCGACGATATAACTAACACATTCATCCTCTAAATTACCGAATATATCGTCCTTGAAGTAAGGATGATCCAATTCCCCCGATATACCACATAAAAGCGATAGTGCGCTTTCATTGACCTCTGTTGCTTCGCTTTGCAAAGCTTCAAAACGTTCTTTAGTTTTTCTCAGATATTCGAGAGTTTTCGAGATTTACGATTTGATTTTGCCATATTAACTGTCTGAAGACTAACAATTTAATCCATTTGGCTCATTAACCAAATAAATTGATACCACAACAAAGGAAATAAGGTTAAAGGAGGATAAAAGGAAATTAGGACTTACGATTTTATACTGCAACCACTAATCACTAATTCTTACGCGTCACGACACGAAAATATCGAGTTAATTGTTCAAATTCACCGAGATGTTTAAGATCACAACGAAATTCGGAACAAGATCCGGCTCGACGACGGACCGAAAATATGTTCAAATCACAAATATGTTCAAATTCAACTTAAACACACGGTTCAAAACGTTATAAAACTTGTATTTAATTCGATAATTCCAACTTCAACAATTCAAATTACGAGGGTTTCAAATTTTATAAATACTATGAGCTACAAATTTCAAATTCGAGTTTAAATTCATTATGCGCTATAAAGTTCCAATACGGATGAAAATATACTACGCGCTACAAAGTTCGACTAAGAATGATCCAAGAACAAAGGAACGCGAATAACCCCCGGGAGAAAATACAGGAATTTTCCAATATTGAAAATTCCGGTATTCTTCCCAGTGAATTATTCGCGCCTTACAAATACTACAGAATATATTGTAGTATAACAATTTAAATATAGATTAAAACCGATCGGTACAACACAACAATCAGCTGTTAATCTATTACGAATTAATTCAGCTATTACAATTCTAATTGTAGGTCAAATTGTATTTGACACTTGAATTTAACCTACATTTAATAACTAAATATAAACAAATGTAAAGTGAGGTTAAGTCTGGTGTAAACAAACGAATTGTTGATTGAGTCTCGATGTTGTTCTGTCGTCGTGTGTGAAGTGAAGTGGTCGCAGCCGCGCCGTCAGGAATTGCGCCTATTTAAGCGCCAAGTCAGATAAGTATTCGTTTAATTTTGTACTTTGTGAGACTTTGTGATGTCTTCTATATGCAGATTGGTACCCCGACGATGAGTTGCGACAACTGGACATTTCATAGTCGCCAACTCTAAACATTCTCCCCCCCCTGGACGATGAAGACGAGTCCAGGATTTCGTGATTGGTGTAATCGACATGATGATTGATGGATGCGTATGCCTATGCAGATGCTAATATCATAGATGTTTGATGATCTGGTTGTGTTCTATTGTGTAGTATACTCTCGCTGATCCTCGGTAATTGTTTCGATGGTATAATAATATCCTTGCGATGAAATAATGGTCGAAAATCTGTAGCAGGATGTTCATGATCCGCAAGATAAATTTCCCTGAGCTAGTTGTAATTATAGTGAGTTAGATTCTATCTGCAAATATAGTCATTAGTGCATGTTTGGAATTATTGAATTTGAAAGAGATTATCAGGATGAGTCAATAATGTGTAATTATATGTCGCTATACAGTAATAATCAGTGTTCTATGAGCTCGATCGAATGTGACGAACATCATGTTGAAGTGCAGACATCGTGGGAAATAGGCGACGACGAGTGGTAATCCAGGTAAGTAGCCCAGCAAATCGAAACGAAAGTTCATCAAGTATTGCGTTGACGGTATTTCTACAATGTCGACACTACATAGGATACAGGAACGTGAGTCGTTATAGCGCGTCTCGCTTGCTAATTCAAGGATATGGGGATGAGTATTGGGAATGGTGGTATGTGAAATTCAATTTATTGGCAATGTAATAATTTTCGTTATTGATCTTTTGTAGATGGATCCGTTACATTTGATCGTGACTACTCTGACAATGGAATCACTATTATACTTGCGAGTGGCCATCGATAAGGAAGGTTACGATCGTCCTTAAGCAAACATAAATCGCCGATCTTGAGAGGTTCTGTTGGAGTTAACCATTTGGGTCGTTGCTGCAGTATATTGAGGTATTCTATTTTCCATTTTCTCCAAAAATTGTGTGATAGTCGCTGCGTTAGTTGCCATTGGGTTAGTCGGTTAATGTTTTCCTCGGTAATATCCATTTCGGGTAATGCCATCAAGTTGTCTCCGACCAGGAAATGTACTGGCGTTAACGCCGTTGTATCGAAGGGATCATCGCTAAGTGGGCATAGCGGTCTAGAATTAAGACAACATTCGATTTGAACTAGTGTTGTTAGTATATAACTGTAGATAAGTAGTTGTATCCGTATTGAGGACGTACACGTTTCGCGTAGTACATTCCCTCCAAGCCAGCCAAATATGACATAAAGGTATGGAGGGTATGCGATGTAGTGTCATCTTGATCTTACCCGCTGCTGGGCCAAATATACACCGGGACGAGTGCAGTTGGTATTCGTGAAACCAATCAGGGTGAAAGAGTCGTGCGTGATGTGTGTCGCATATTCGCAGGAACCAACCGAAACATAACTTGCGACAATTTCTTCATAACATACAGCTTGGAAAAAACGTTGATGAAAGAGTTCAGTCTTTCACTGATTGACACGGTGAATGAAAAACGAACTTTCATTCCTTCCGAATTTGTTGTAGTCAAAGGCTAGAAGAGAGAACAATTTTCGAGTGTACCTATATGGTTTTCGAGAGGATGTCACTTTATGCTCCTATTTCCCAAAATGAATAAAGCTGTAGTTTTATTATCAACAACACACTACACAATGAATGTTATTGGCAATCAGAAGAAACCACAGGTAATTATCGGTTATAATCGCACGAAAAGAGGTGATGTTAGCTGAATACAGTTGTAAGCGTCGAACACAAAGGTGGCCACTTGTATTCCTTTTCAACATGTTGAATGTTACTATTCTTGCGGCGTACATAATCTACCAATTCAACAATTGATACGGGTGCGTGCCGAAAATTTCTTCAAGAGCTATGCCGTCAATTGGTTTCGCCGAACAGCCAACTTAGGCCGTTTCCTCACTTATCGGTACGGTGGTGCAGGATCGGCATGCCCGGCACACGCAGTGCCGAAAGCCTACCGAGCGCCCCCACTTCAATGAGTGCTTCCTGATTCGCTCGGTCCCTCCCCGCATCCACGAATACCGAGCCAATCAGGAAACACTCATTGTAACAAAGGCACTCGGCAAGCCTTCGGCACCGCGCACACAGAGCATGCCGATCCCGTAACCCTGCCGTACCGACAAGTGAGGAAACGGGCTTAGATCTAATAACAGCCACATTATACGTATTTTTTCCACAAAAAATGGTAAGGGAGCTATTTTTCAAACCAAATCAGATGCACGGATGAGTGATGTAAATCAATCATCATCATCATCATCACGTTCAATAATTAGAGACGCTAGCGGTCGTATTTCACAAAGGGGAAATTGCTGTTTATGTTCTAAACGAAGACCATCTCGTAAAGCATGCATATCATAGACAGATAAAGGAGGTGGGGCGTGGGTCGTATTGGAACCACAAGCACTGCGACCTTGAGGTCTATTGCTAACGCATATCATGCAACAGACCGGTTTGCAACGAACATAGTGTACCAAATATTACCTGCAATAAATGTTGAAATGTTAAATACTATCTACAATAAATGTAATTTTACCTTTAGTTTCACCTCTATGTTCGCTTCTACTACTCACTACTCATTATACTCCCCTTTGTTACTTATTTCTTAACGTTTAACATATAAAAACACATTGTGAACTTTACCTGGATTTTACCTTTATTTGTAGTTTTTAAATGTTCAACGTATAGTTCATAATATAATAAAATAATAAATAAATAAAATTAATCAAGAGAAAACAAAACGCCTGTGTGTCGTACGTTACTTTTACCTGCCTATTCTTGGTTCAATTCTGCTTATTTTAGTCGTTGCAGTACATTTTCCATACAAATACATATAGTGTAGCTCGAAACGAAACTGTTTGGGTGTAGACATAAAGGTTAACTTTTTTTTCATTTAATATGCTTCACAGAAGCTTTCATCCCGGGACTGGGCTTCTCTGCATCACTTTACTTACTACTACGTAAGTGACTAATCAATCCATCGAGTGCGAACCCTAGCAGATTGTTTAATTAATATGGAAATTTATTGAAATATTCTCTTTTAAAAACTAGTTTATTAATAGAGTGAAAATCAACTATATCCTTCAAGCTGTTATATAGGATAATAGACCGTGTAATCGGTTCATTGAGACCATAATTCACTCTATGATAAGGCTGAACAAAAAGATTACGACGCAAATTGTGTGAAATATCTCTAACTATTGTAGAGTAAGGAGAGCATAACTCAGTCTTAAGATAGCCGTCGAACGATAAACAGTGTTTGAGTTGTACCTATTGCGTTCTGATAAATTATTAATCATACTGACATACATATATTTAATAAATGGTTCGTACATTGGACGTGTTCGAGTTTTTATTCAGAGGTTTCAAATCATTTACTACAAATCAGAAGTGGGATAATATCCTCAATTTCGCCAACGAGAGTTTTCTGCGAATCAAATAAACTGCGACCGACGGCTCTCTAACGTACGTGACTCAACGAACGCAACACATGCCAACAATACATGTAAACGAAACATAGGTTGGTTGTGTAACGAAACATAGCCGAGTCTATTCGCAACGACCGACGATCAACATAGAAAACACAGCACACATACAACGGAAATAAAACGTTATCTGTCTAGCAAATCCGTTGCGGTGTGTGTTAGTTTTTCTACGTCAACGAGTACACAACGCATACGAGCATTGCAAACGAACTGGAAAAAACGTGAAAATTGTGACTACGTGTGGTACAGTCCAGTTTTTCTTCGAAACGTGATTGTATTAGTTTTTCTACAACGTCAACGAGTGCACGACGCATGCGAGCAGTGCTAACGAGCCGGGAAAAACCTCGAAAATTGTGACTACGTGTCAAAACGTGAAAAGAAGCGATATTGATTGCGATTTTATTAGTGCAGTGACAATGCTGAAACTAAAACAATTAAAAATCGACGAATTACGTCGTATGTGCAGTGAGAATGGTCTCGCGACGGACGGTAAAAAGAAGGATTTAATAACTCGTTTGAGTCCTACGTTGGCTAATGTTAGCTTGCACGAAGAAAATTCGAGTTCAGACGAAGAGGATCCGAACTCAACAGTTATGGTGCAGCGTGACGAGTATCAAACATTGATCGATACCGTCGATAAATTACGTTTGACAGTTGAAAGTTTGGTGAAGTCGCAGGTAAAAGCTGACGCCTCGACAAGCCATGTCGAAACTTGTATTGAACGTGTTCCTCGTTCGGATATACCGTATGTCCAAATGCGTCCTAAAGACATTCGCGAAATAATTCCAACGTTCGATCCAGCTGATCCAACATCACCGACCAGTGATCATTTTGTGGCTAAAATTCAGTGTTTGTCAACAAATTATCGGTGGGACGATACATCTATTCTCTTGGCCGCCCAAATGAATTTGAAGGGTGCAGCGAAAATTTGGAACGAAGGTCTATTGGACGTGTTTACCAACTTTCATGATTTTGCTAAACGTTTACGTGAGGATTTTCCATCTGCAAAACTCGAGGCTGATATCCATCTTGAAATGGCGAAGAGTGAACGCAACAAGGACGAATCTGTAATGGACTACGTTTTTAAAATGATAGCGATGGGACGAAAATATAAATTGTCAGATGACAACATCGTGAAATATATTCGAAACGGAATCCGTGATGCTGAAATTCAACATGCGACCGCCAGTCAAAACTATGCCACGACGAGCGAGTTCCAGCAGGCTATCGCAAGATATGTGGAAAATCGTCCTAGGCATACGAGAACATATAAGTCGGATTCTACGCTAGCTACAGCAACAGTAACTCAAACAAATTCACCGGCCAGCATTAACAAAAATCAACGATCTCGGGCAGTTAAATGCTATAATTGCAACGCTGAAGGACACATCTCTATAAATTGTACGGAGCCGCAGAAGAAGCCGCCATGCGATTCATGTAAACGTACCGGGCATATGACGTCTCAGTGTCCAAACCGAACCGTAAACCACATTGGCGACGATGGAATTACATCCGTTCCATCAACGACACAGGATATTTTGCTAAGTTGTAAAATTCATTTTCTAAAAGGATCGATTAATGCTTTAGCGCTTATTGATACCGGTTGTGGTATTAATATTGTAAAACTCTCGCAAATTGTTGGTTCATTTAAATTTAAAGTTGACTCAAGTAGTTATAAAGGCATTAACGGTTCACCTCTAACAATAATTGGAGCGATCGACTGCGATATTGAAATTAATAATTCTATTTTTAGAGTAAATTTGCAAATCGTGCCAGACGACTCTATGGGTCCCGAACTTATCCTTGGACGCGAGTTTTTGCGAGATAGCGAAATTCAGGTCAAAATCAACGAATCCGGTTCTACTGAAATTCAAATGCCATCGAACGAAGTTGATTGGAACGAAATTTTAAGTGTGGAATATGGCCCAGGTGAGAATAACGATCGTTTCTCCCTTCCCGACCTTCCTGAACTTTCGCCTATCCAACTCGAACGTTTTAAAGAAATTTTTCTAAAGCATATAAATGCTCCAAAACCTGATAAACCGAAAATAGATTTTGTGAATATACAGTTGACGTCTCAAGTTCCTATAAGTAATGGGCAACGTAAATTTTCTAAAGTTGCACAAGATTATGTTGAGGAAACAATTTCCGATCTATTAAAACGCGGCATAATTCGTGAAAGTCAGTCACCTTACGCTAGTAAAATCGTCTTAGTCAAAAAGAAGGATGGACGATTGCGCATGTGTGTTGACTATAGGCAGCTGAACCAAATAACAGTGCGTGACTGTTTCCCTTTGCCATTAATAGAACAACTTCTTGACCGATTGCGAAATAAGAAAGTTTTCAGTTTAATAGATTTACGCGATGGATTCTTTCATATTAGTTTAGATTCCGAGTCTCAAAAATATACAGCGTTTGTGTCTTCATCAGGACAATATGAATACACCAAACTTCCTTTTGGTTTAAAAAATGGACCGTCTGTATTTTCGCGATTCATACGCAAAATTTTCCATGAGCTTATTGAAGAAGGAAGTGTAACGGTCTACATGGACGATATACTTTGCGCAACGAATACTGTCGATGAACATCTCCTTGTATTGGATAAAATATTTACCAAGTTAAACGAAAATCTACTCGAAATTAATATTTCAAAATGTCATTTCTTACAAGGTCAGATAGATTACTTAGGTTACGAAATTGACCAAACGGGAATAAAACCAAAACGAGATCACGTCAAGGCAATAAAATCGTATCCGACCCCTAGAAATATACACGAATTGCAACGCTTTATAGGTCTTTGTAGTTTCTTCAGACGTTTTATTAAAGATTTTGCTTTGATGTGCTCTCCATTGCAAAATCTGCTACGTAGCTGTGAAATATTTCAAATGGGAACTGAAAAAATTAAGGCGTTCAATAATTTAAAAGAACGATTATGCGAACAACCTGTCCTTAAAATATACAATCCGGAGTACGAGACGGAAGTTCATTGCGATGCATCGAAGCACGGCTTTGGAGCTGCTTTATTCCAACGACAACAAGATGGGAAAATGCATCCAGTTATGTTCTATAGTACGCGCACAACGCCAAGCGAAGAAAAATATCATTCGTTTGAGTTAGAAACCTTGGCAGTAGTTAAAGCGTTAAAGAGATTCCATCCATACCTTCATGGATCAAAGTTTAAAGTTCTAACCGATTGTAATTCCCTTACGCTCACCATGAAGAAGAAAGATGTGAATGCAAGGATTTCACGTTGGGTGTTAGAATTGCAAAATTACGATTTTGACATGGAACATCGCAAAGCTGATAAAATGGCTCACGTTGACGCTTTAAGTCGGATGTATGATTGTCAGGAATGTTATCTAGTTGAGGACTGTCCATTTGCTCGAACTAACATACTTCGCCAAAACGAAGATTCCCATATCCAGGAAATAAAACGTAATTTGTCCAGTAATGGGAGTTCTGATTTCGAAATCCATAATGGATTATTATACAAACGAAATGCCAGGTCTTTTCTCTTTTATGTCCCGGAAAGTATGGAGAAAAACGTTTTATTTAAATACCATGATGAAATGGGTCACATGGGAGTCAATAAAACATTGAGTATTATGAAAAAATCGTATTATTTTCCGAATATGATGTCAAAGGTACAAAATCATATCACTAATTGTCTCAATTGCATAGTCCATTCTCCTAAATACGGTCGGCAAGAGGGTTATCTACAGTGTTTGGATAAAGGGGATTCACCGTTCAAAACGATACACATCGACCACTTTGGTCCATTAGAGGAGACAAAGAGGAAGAACAAGTATATTTTACTCGTTATCGACGGATTTACGAAATTCGTTAAATTATTTGCTTGTAAGACAACGAATAGCAAAGAAGTTGTTAAGCACCTTACGGACTATTTCAACTGGTATAGTAGACCACAACGAATTATATCGGACAGAGGTTCTGGGTTTACTTCCAGGGATTTTAAAACATTCGTAAAAACGAACAATATTCAACACGTGTTGAATGCAACTGCCACACCAAGGTCAAATGGTCAAGCGGAGCGCTATAATAGGACAATGAGGCCTATGATCGCAAAACTTGTTAACGAAAAGTTACAATGGGATCAAGTATTACAACGTTGTGAGTTCGCTATAAATAATACGGAAAATAGGTCCATGAAACAATTTCCAAGTATAGCATTATTTGGAACAGCGCAAAAAGGAAAGAACATCGACGTACTCGCAGAGTTGACTTCCCTGTTCAACGAAGACGTACGTGATTTAACGCATTTTAGGGAACAAATGATTGAAAACATGAAAGCAACGCAGGTTGAAAATCAAGAAAATTATAATAAATCGCGTAAGCCCGTATATCATTATAAAGAAGGAGATTTTGTCGCTTTAAAACAACACTCTCATGAACCAGGTATAAACCATAAATTACGTCCTAAATTTAAGGGTCCTTTCCTAATTAAAAAACTATTACCAAACGATCGTTATTTAATCACCGACATAAACGAATGTAAGTTTTCCCAAAAGCCTTTCAGCACGGTTAGCGAACCAAACCATTTGAAACCATGGATCTGTTCGAGGACTCACATCAGTCAGAACGGCCGAACTGTAGAGTAAGGAGAGCATAACTCAGTCTTAAGATAGCCGTCGAACGATAAACAGTGTTTGAGTTGTACCTATTGCGTTCTGATAAATTATTAATCATACTGACATACATATATTTAATAAATGGTTCGTACATTGGACGTGTTCGAGTTTTTATTCAGAGGTTTCAAATCATTTACTACACTATGAAGTGTGTTGGGTGCCAGGCCACCAGGGCATTGAGGGGAACGAGGCTGCGGATGAACTTGCTAGACAAGGATCATCCAGCCGTTTTCATAGACCTGAGCCTTACTGTGGCTTTGGACTGGCCTCGGCCAAACTGCGGATCACAGATTGGTTTGCACGATTGCGTCAACAGTACTGGAATAACCTTCCAGGGCTTCGTCAATCAAAGGAGCTGATAATGCCCTTCAGTCACAAGGGTACTACTCAAATGAGTATTTTATTATTATTATATACTCTGGGGGATAGCCGAAGCAGACCACTAACGTTTGGGTCCCTTTTCGCTCCCTCCCGGTCATCAGTGACTTCCAGATGTCGACTGATAATTGTCGACCTCTTTCTTCATCACTGAGTCCCGTGTTATTGCTAGCATTTGTTTGAAGCTGAGTTCACCCATGGCTTCTACACTTATCGTGTGCCTGCCTGTGATCCTCAACCTCGTGCTAGCCAGTGCTGGACATTCGCACACAATGTGTGCTGCCGTCTCGGCCTCCTCCAGGCATAGCCTGCAAACGTCATCTTCCCCGATTTTCATCTTGGCCAGATGAGCCTTAAAATTACCATGCCCTGTGACCAAGGCAGTTATCCAGCTTAGGGTACTCCGTTTATAACTAAGTACCTTTCTCGCTTCCCTGCCTAAAGGGCTGGTCATTGCATTCCGAGCTTGTTTGCAAGTGACTAGCTCCTGCCATCTTTGTTGATGCATGGAGTCCATCCACTTCCCAACCTTCGCTCCAATCATGCCGTTCCCCAGAGCAACTCTGGGTTCTGGGCCAATGAAAGTTGCCGCAGATCCCTGTTTTGCTAGGGCATCCGCCGCCTCATTTCCTGTTGTACCTATGTGTCCTTTTACCCACATCAGCGTAACCTCATTTTCTGAGGCACACGTGTTGAGCTTCCGGACACACTCTAGTACCAGTTTAGAGTTTATGTTCGTCTGCTGCATGCGTCTGATCACCGATTGGTTGTCCAGTGCAATAAGGATTTTCTCCCCCCCGCACCTGACCTTCAAGCAAGTGGTCCAACGCATGCAACAAGCCAAGCATCTCTGCCTGGTATACGGACACATACTCTCCTAGACTAAGCGCACATGCTAGGTTTAGCTCTTCAGAGTAAACCCCCGCCCCCGCTTTACCGTCCATTAAAGAGCCATCAGTAAAAATGCTGATGTCATTGTACATACACTCATTATGTATGTTTCCATCTGCAATGTGAGTCTTGTGTAGTCTTTCAACTACCCTACGTCTACTCATGCCTTCTACCGGCATTAGAGTCTCCCTGACCTCATCATGAATAATGTCTAGGATGCTCTTATGACCGCTGCTAGTTCCAAAGCGATGCCACATGGCATCCCTTTCCATGCGTATCGCCGAAAGCGCCGCCGTTTTCTTTATAAATAAGTCCAACGGCGGCAGTCCCAGCAATGCCTCCATTGCTCGCGTTGCTTACGCAAGCTATCCTTTGTACCCCATCTAGCTTCTGCTTTGTGGTATTCTGCATGGCTTTTGGCCAACATACCACTGATGCGTAGGCTAGAATAGGTCTTACCATCATTGTGTAAATCCAGTGTGTCGCTTTAGGTGAAATTCCCCACCTACGAGCACACACTCTCTTACATTGATGCAAAATCCTTTTCGCTTTTTGGATCTTTTCATCAACGTGAACATTCCAAGTTAGTTTCGCATCTAAAGTAACTCCTAGATGCTTCACTTCCTTGGACACCTTGATTTCCGAACCAAAAAGCCGTAAGGGAGTTATCTCTATGTCTTTCCTCTTACGAGTAAAAATCATAGTGTTTGATTTACTAGCGTTTATGGTTAGCTCTTGCTCATTACACCATTCTTCGGTTACTTTGAGAGCTTGTCCCATGCAACCTAGAATTGTGTCCATGAACTTTCCACTGACCGTGAGTGCCAAGTCATCGGCGTATCCTAAAGTGTGTACGCCCATCGAGTCCAGCTTCCAGAGAAGACTGTCCACGGTGATGTTCCACAGTAGAGGCGAAAGAACACCTCCTTGTGGGCATCCTCGGACTACCTTACCCCGTATTCTGTCACATCCACTGCTAAGATTTACCGCCCTCTGCTTAAGCATAGAGTCGATCCACTTAATTATAATGTAATCAACCCCCCGGTCAATCAGGGCGTTCCTTAGTTTGGTAAAGGAGATTTTATCAAAAGCACCCTCTATATCCATAAAAGTAGACATTGCGATCCCGCCATTGTTAATCTCTCTCTCTGCAACTCTAACAAGTTCATGTAGAGCGGTTTCCGTAGATCTGCCTGCTCTATAAGCATGTTGGCACCTACTCAGAGGACTATACATTAGCGTGGTGTTCTCCAGGTAGTCCACCAACACCTTTTCCATTGTTTTCAACAGGAATGATGTAAGGCTAACCGGCCTGAAGGACTTTGCCTCTGTATAGTCTTTCTTTCCCGGTTTAGGCAGGAAGACCACTTTAGCCTCCCTCCATGCCTTCGGGATGTAGCCTGCTGAAAGACAGGCGACGAATATATTCCGGATGCTATCTAGTAGAGCGCTCATGCCCCACTGTAATAGTGCCGGGAATATTCCGTCCATTCCAGCCGTTTTAAATGGAGCAAAAGAGTTTATAGCACTTTTGACTCCATTTGGAGTTATTATCCTCTCAGCTTCTTGTTGACTTACTCCACCAGCTCCCATGTTAGTTTGAGGCCATGGTTGGTCTAACTTGAAACTTCCAGGAAAATGTACCTCCATCAGGGCCTGCAACGTTTGTTCCACTGTTTCTGTCATGGAACCATCAACTTTGTGTATCAGCCCCATTTTCGAAGCAGTGTCTTTCGATATCATCTTTTGTAATCTGCATACTTCCGACGTATCCTTCATGCTAGAGCAGAATTCCCTCCACGTATTTCGTTTCCGAAGACGTAAGGTTCTTTTCAGCTCCCTCTTTTTATCCTTGTATAGTTCCCAAGAGTGAGTGTCTCTCTCCCTCATGTAACGGTTAAAGGCTTTCCTTGTCTCTTTTTTCATAGACTCCAGTTCCCTACTCCACCATGGTGTTGGGTCCTTTTCGTCCACTACTGTGGAGGGACAAGCATGTTCGAAGGCGCGATTAATAGCGGAGTTCAGTTGTTCCACTGTTCGCTCTATCTCGACCGTATTCCGAGGTATTCCGTCTTGAATATCCTCGACTTGTTCCAATAAATATGTCTCGTACTTAACACGATCAGTATTTTTTGGCACTCTTATACGTTTGCGTTCGCTACTCCGTTTTCTGCCATACAGAATTTCAAACTGGATAGCCCTGTGATCAGACATGGTTAGCCTGTCCACCACTCTCCAATTCTGAAATGAGTAGAACCCACCTAAGACTCCTAGTGGGGTACTAATCTGGCCATCACTTGGTCAGATATCACCTGAACAAGATGGGTCTGTCAAGCGAGACTGTATGCCGTCTTTGTCTGGAGGACGTGGAAACGACCAAGCACATCTTGTGCGAATGTCCCACCATCGCGCGCTTTAGGATGTCACTCCTCGGGCAGGCTACTATCAGCACTGCAGAATTCAGGTTGATTCCTGCTAAAGACTTACTGCCCTTTATTAGAAGGGTGGACGGTCTTTTGGATTAATGAGCTACGGCACAATAGATCTTTATGGTCGCAGTGCCTTCCTGCTGGGAAAGTAGCTCGAATCTTATATCTATCTATCTATCTAACTATGAAGTAATTCTTTATATCTTCACATAAAACATGAAAGCAAAGCAAATCTCTTATAAACATCGCGTTCAGGAAAGTCCTCCTATATGCTAACGTTTGTAAACCGAATAGGGAGCAACGAGTACTATAATCAGGCTTGAAGCGCCAGCCGATTTGGTAAATAGCGAAACGAGTAAAATTATGCAGAATTCTTTCTATACGTTCGATATGAGTATTATAGAAAGGATTCCACACATGATAAGAATGACTAAGTTTAATTTAGAGTCATGGAAAAGTCGCCTATGTTGACTTAGGCTGTTTCAAAGTTCAGTGGTGATTGGATCATAAGCTTTTATTTTTCATATGAAAGAATAGCTTATGTTTATTTAAGCTAGTTTTCCAAAAAATATTTTTATTTTGTTTAAAAATATATTGAGTTAAGTTCTTATTCCGTATGTTGCTTAGGGTCTAATGAGATAAGCGGGAAAACCAATCGCAATAACTCGCTTAAAAACAGACCGAAATTAACCAAATTTTGTGGAGAGGTGGTTTCCTGTACGGAGAACACAATTATGCCATTAACTCCATTTCGTCTTATGTCGACTTAAGCTGTTTTTCATAATTACCACAGTATACCTGAGTACACGAAATCACCGTAATTTAAATACTCATCGTCACTAACTGAACACTTAATGACTTCTACGATCTGTGCTGACGATCCCTGAACAAAGGTAACGAATACTCCACTTTGCATTTTGAATTTTGCATGAAGTCTGTTCACTTTCCTCCGCAAAACAACGTGAAATGAAATCTAGGGACGCGGGAGCTTCCCGCCCCCAAAGAAAAAAAATCGAAAAGTGACCAAGACTATGTTTACGCGACACAACTCAGAATTTAAGTGGAAAATGGAACCGAAATTACGAGTAAAACAAAGAGACGTTGTCTGGATGAAAATAGTAGTTTAATGTTCGAGGTTCGTAGACAGACTAAGACATAAGAATAATGTTACATACAAACGTCAAAATACGGGTGCGTTTATAGTTTCGCATAAATTATACATTATATCTTTGACCGCCTCTTAATTTAATTGAAACTATTATTTTAAATTTCAAAATATAAATGTTGACTTTAAATTATTACTAACAAATTCATGACATCAAATCAAATTTAAATCTGTACGATGTTTGAAAAACAAATTGTTGCCAAGTCCTTTGGTCATTATATCGGCCAATTGTTCGTTCGTTGGTTTATATTGCAATTTAACTTGACGATTTGCAATCACTTCTTTTATAAAATTATATCTGATGTGCATATGTTTCATTCGCTTCGTTTCCTTGGAGTCATCGGTGACTCCAATACATGATTGATTATCTTCATAGATAACGACGGGTTCCTCATATGGGATGTTGAGCTCGACCAATAGTTTTTGAATCCATTTTAGTTCTTTTAGAATGCGATGTTAAAGGAAAAATGCAACCGGCTACATTGAGCGCACGAATACGACTGACTCGTGAGAGTTTATTGAACAGTTAAAATTTACACATACAAATATAATATTTGACACTCCCGCCAAATTTTAACTTGATTTAATTCAAAATACATTTTTTTTTTTTGGAAAAAAAAAACAAATTCAAATTCTAAAAACTTTCGCCAAGTCTAAACAAACAAAAAATAATCAAATTTCAATTGAATTAAAAAAAAATTTTACTTGCTTCAAATTAATACCACAATAAAGTTACATTTTATGTAATCCAAGTTTGCTAAATATCAATTTGAAACGTGTTCTTGGAAGAGGTTTCGTAAAGCCTTCTGCAAGTTGTTCTTCGCTTTGTACGTATGGTAGAGCGATGATATTGTTGTTGTACTTCTCCCTTATGAAGTGTAGCTGCTTGTCTATGTGCTTCGTTCTGTGATGAAATTCAGGATTCCGAACTAATCGTACTGCACTTTGATTGTCAACAAAGAGATTGGTAGGTTGATCCTGCTTGAAACCTATCTCTTCCAGTAAATCACGTAGCCACATAGTTTCCTTCATTCCTTCGCACATTGCAACGAATTCTGACTCTGCTGTTGAAATCGCTACAGTTTTCTGAAGTTGGCTCCTCCAAGTAACTACTCCTCCTGCAATGAGAAACGCATAACCAGTGGTGGATTTTCGAGTATCGACATCGCGGGCATGATCTGCATCTGTGTACCCAATTAGTGTCGAATCGCCAAGACCGTATGTGATACCTACATCCTTCGTGTGATTCAAGTAGCGGAATATTCGTTTCACGGCGTTCACGTGAGCTTCGTTAGGCTTTTCCATATAACGACATACCGAACTGACTGCATACGCAATATCTGGCCTTGAAACTGTAGCTGCATATATCAAGGAACCACAAGCTTGCCTATACGTAAATTGAACCTCCTGGTCGCTGGTTGGTCAAAACCACTCCAGTATCAAATGGTGAGTCAATCGGCTTCGAACCTGCCATATTGAACTTTTGGACGATTTTGTTCACATACGATGATTGACTGATGCTTATGACCTTTCTTTCTCGATCTCGACTAATTTCTAGCCCAACATAAAAACTTCCATCGCCAATGGTAACCTCGAAATTATTCTTCAGACGTAACACGATACCTTTGATAGCTTCCTTATCAACTGATACAATTAAGCCATCATCAACGTAAAGCAAAATGATTACCGTGTGTTCTTTGACTTTACCATAGAAAACGCATGGATCGGATTTTGATTGCTCTAAGTTACATGCTTTGGCGAAGTTCACAAATCGTTCATTCCAAGCACGCGATGACTGTTTCAAACCATAAAGACTTTTACGTAGTCTACATATTTGATTCGGAGTATGATCAACTCCTTCTGGAACTCGCATGTATATTTCTTCGTGGAGTTGGCCATTTAAAAATGCCGTCTTGATGTCAATTTGCAAAAACTCCATATCACAATATGATGTCAGTGCTAAAATGCATCTCACCGTATCATACCGTATCACCGGCGAAAATGTTTCCGAATAGTCGACTCCTAAAGTCTGCGAATATCCTTTTGCCACAAGGCGGGCCTTGTACTTAAATTGCCGATTGGAAGTTAACTTCAATTTGAATACCCATTTATTTCCTACAATGTTAGAGCAATCTTTTGGCATCTCAACAATATCCCAAGTTTGATTTTCCCGATGCGACTTCAATTCATCCTCGATAGCTGCTTTCCAACTTAAAGCTTGTTCGGAGTTCATAGCTTCTTTGTAGCTCAATGGCTCGTAGAATTCTGTGAAGTATCCTCTTTCTGCATCGTAGAATTGCGTCTTCTTTGGTTGATCTCTTAAATTTCTCTTATTCGTATCTTTCGCGGTATCATCCATGTCGCCTGTATGCTCTTCGACTATCACGCATTCTTTCTTTGGAACTCTACCATCAACATCGCAAGATGTAATTTCGTGACTGCTATCAGTATCAATGCTGTGAGAAAGAACTACGGAACCATTTTGATAATCCTGATCAAACTTGACATCACAGCTTACGATTATCCGCTTGCTTTCTGGGTCGTAGAATCGAAAATTCTTATTAGTTGGCTCGTATCCAACCAGAAACATCTTCCTTGATTTGGCGTCCCATTTCTTACGACCGAGATTCTTCAGAATATGTACAAATCCAGTTGTTCCAAAGATTCTTACATGATCTAGTTGTGGTTTTTCACCGAACCACTGTTCAAACGGCGTGGTTTGCATGTTACTAGAGTTAGGGGTTCTATTCATCAAATAAACAGCATTTCTTACAGCCTCGGGCCATAAAAATTTACAGAGTTTGCTGGCAATCAACATTGTTCGAGCAGATTCTTGAATCGTTCGATTGTCTCGCTCTATCATACCATTTTGCTCCGGTGTGTATGGAGATATTTTCTCGAATATAATGCCGTTTTTAGAGATCAAATGGTTAATATCTTTATTCATAAACTCGCTTCCATTGTCGCAACGTATATACTTGATTGATCTATTCCAAACATTTCTTAATCATCATCGTGGCGCGACAGCCCGACGTCGGGCCTTGGCCGCAAAACATTTCTTAAAGTGCAAATAAAATTTTCGAGAATTACCTTTACCTCCGATTTACTTTTGATGAAATATACAAAACGGAACTTAGATGACTCGTCTTTCAATAACATGTAGTACCGGACACCACCAATACCATCCGTCTCCATCGGACCGCACAAATCCATATGTATACACCCAGCTGTTGACATCACTCGTCTCGCACTAGATGGATGAGAAGCTCTATGTGACTTCCCGTATTGACATTCTTCACAGAAAAAATCTTGCTGGTCGGTTATCTCGATGCCTTTTGCCAAATTGTTGGTAAATATCGACCTAATGGCTGCTTTGTTAACATGGCCGAGTCGTTTATGCCATTCAAGTAGAGTAGCTGATGAAATTTTTCTTGCCGACAGACACATAGAATCCAAGCTGACCGTACGAAATGCCATTCGCACTAAATTCCTGTTGTCTCGATATCCCACCGCAGCTAATTTTCCACTTCTTTCTTTTATTTTACAGCCTTTACCATCAAAATTTACCGCGAATCCCTTATTCGTCACAGTAGACACAGAAAACAAATTCACCTTTGCTTTCGGTACATATTTGACATTTTCGATGAGTCGTTTCTGCCAGTCGCCATCAATCCAGACTTGAACTTGGATTGTCCCGTTGCCTTCAATGTGCAGTATTTCATCGTTCGCAATTCGAATGCCGCTTCGTGTCTTATCGTCGTTTTGTAACCATTTCTTTTTATTTTCCGCCGTATCTGTTGCAAGAGGCTCTAGATAACTACCCGTAACAACGTCCAATAGATCTTGTCCACGCAGAATGGCAGTAATTTGAAACTTCCACGCCCGGTAGTTTGATCCGTTCAACCGATGACAAATCACGGAGCTTTCCATCGCACTATTCACGTTCATTTTAATACTAAAAATGCAACGAAACAATATCCCGTGTGGGTCACTCTGGGCCCATAACCTTTTAGAATGCGATGTTAAAGGAAAAATGCAACCGGCTACATTGAGCGCACGAATACGACTGACTCGTGAGAGTTTATTGAACAGTTAAAATATACACATACAAATATAATATTTGACAAGTTCAACAATCGATTTAGTAAGGGCAACATACTCAGCCTCTGTTCACGATAAACTGACTGTTTATTGCTTGCGCGATGCCCAGCTGACTGTGTTTCCAAACAACTTGAACACGAAACCCGATGTCGACTTGCCATCATTCTTATCACCACCCCAATCGGAGTCACTGTAGCCAACCAATGTCGCTGCATGTTCCTGCTTCCTGTAGACCAATTTCAAATCAATGGTGCCACGAATGTATCGCAAAATGTGTTTCGCATGATTAAAATGACGTTCATCGAAACAGCTTTGGAATCGGCTAAAGTATCCAGTTGCAGCACATAAATCCGGTCTTGTTGCAACAGTGGCATAAATTAGGCAACCAATTAATTCCCGATATGGGTGTTCTGAGCAATTTCCTTTTTCACCACGTTCCAAATGTAGGCCTTTTTCCATAGGTGTTGACTTTTGCTTACAGTCAGTCATGTTGAATCGCTGCAGCACTCTTTTTAAATAGTTTGACTGATTCAACACAATGGTACCATCTTCAATGTTTTGTCTAATCTGCATGCCCAAGAATGAGCCTGCTCTGCCGATATCAGTCATCTCAAATTCATTCGATAACTGCTTCTTAGTTATGTCAAGGACATTCAAATCGTCACAGAACACAAGTATGTCGTCCACATACAACAAAATATAAATCAGTGTTCCATTATTCTTCTTCACGTAGAGACATCGATCCGATATGCATTGCTTGAAATCAATTTGTGACATAAATTCGTTGAATTTCTTTTTCCAAGCTCTAGACGCCTGCTTCAAGCCGTAAATTGCTTTGTTCAGCTTACATACTTTGTTTTTCTGCTTGAAACCTTCTGGAAGCTCCATGTAAATTTCCTCAGTTAACTCACCATTTAGAAATGCACTTTTGACGTCCATCTGATGAATGTGCATGTCTTTTCGATTAGTAATGGCCAGCAAAATTTTCAATGTAACCAGTTTCGCCACGGGCGCATACGTTTCAGAATAATCGAATTCAAATTTTTGTGTAAAGCCACGTGCTACAAGACGAGCTTTATACTTATCAGTTTGACCATCAGCTTTGCGTTTTAGTTTGAATACCCATTTATTTGTGATTGCTTTACGATTCTTAGGCAATTCACACACAGTCCACGTATCGTTTTTGGTTAACGATTCGTATTTGACTTGTATAGCTGATTTCCATTGAGGCCAATCATTTCGCTCTTTTGCTTCTTTAATCGTCTCCGGATCTTCTCCAACAAATGCTTCAGCACAAAGAGCAAAATGAGCTGTTTCCCAAGCAGTTGCCTGTTCGCCATATCTTTCAAGTTTCGCCGTTCGCGCTCGTTTCGTCTCGGCAATATCCTGTTGCTATTAGTACCATCCATATTTGTACTAGTGCCATTGTTGTTACTGCTAGCAGAATCGCATATATCGTGGCTCGATGCATTGTGGTTACCAGCACGATCCAAATTAGTGCTGTGGATTGATGAGCTGCGGTTACCCACACTTTCCAATTTAGTGTCGTGGATCAATTCATCATCCCCATCGTCGCTGTTCAATGACTCGAATGAATCATCTTCTGTTATCGCACCATCTTCCACCTTTGATTTAATTTCGCCCATCGAATTTTTGCCGTCGACTGTCGATTCCGCCTCTGAATTTGTCATCTCTATGAATGTCGCCTGCTTCATAACCGAAGCTTCGTTGAAAGTGACATGCCGTCCAATGATTAATATCCCAAAGTCGATATGATCCTATTGAAGCAGTATAACCAAGCATCAAACATTTAATCGACTTTTCACCTAACTTTGAACGTTTCTTTGCAGGAATATGATTGAAACATTCAGATCCAAAAACTGGCAAATGTGATAAGTCTGGTTTCTGCTTAAACCAAATTTCAGCAAGTGTTTTCAAAACAAATTGCTTGCCAAAAGCACTCGTTGGTGATCTATTTTTTAAATAGTTCGCAGTTAAAATTGCCTCGTTCCAAAATTTGTGGTCTAAACCACTTGTTAACAGCATTGTTGACGCCTTGTCCTCCAAGGTTCGATTCAGTCTCTCCGATACAGCATTCATTTCCGGATTATATGGGACAGTATACATCAGTTGAATTCCTTTTTGCTTGCAATAATTCTTGAATTCCTTCGATCTGTACTCACCGCCATTGTCAACTCTGAGCTTCGAAATCCTTGAGCCATGAAGTGCTTCCGCCATCGCAGCAAACTCTTTGAATTTGTCAAACACTTCTGACTTATGTTTGATACAGTATACCATCGAAGCACGCGAAAAGTCATCTGTGAATGTTATAAAGTATTGAGAACCATCATAAGCCGTTGTTGGCATTGGTCCGCAAACGTCACTGTGTATCAGTTCCAAAATACGATGAGAGCGTGTATTATTGTATTTTGAAAACGGTGTTGCTTTTCAAAAACACATGATTCGCAGAACCTCATGCTCGTATCTATATAAACGCTCTCCAAGCCGTCGACCATGTCCGCCATCTTCTTCATATCAAACACATTGAGGTGTCCCAATCTGTTGTGCCAAAGACGTTGTGAAAAACTATTCAATTTTTTCTCACCTGTAACGCCGGCAAAAACATTTTTGTCAACGTGTAAGTCAACTTCATACAGTTTTCCGCTCGTGTGTGCTATGAATTGCACCTCATTTTTGATAGACGCATAGGCATAATCGCCTTCGAATACGACCCGATATCCTTTGTTCGTGAGGCTTCGAATCGACGTTAAGTTGCATTTTAAGTCCTCCACTAACAAAACATTTTTCATCGTTTTCGGCGATGAATTGCTTCCATGAACTGTTTTGACAGAAATCTCACCTTGCTGTTTCGCTGAAATGCATTGATTCTTCTTTGCGACTGAGATTTAACTTTCATCGATGTTTTCCAACATGTTAAAATACCGCTTGTCGTTCACCATATGCTGTGTTGCACCAGAGTCCAGTATGAATTTGATTTTCTCCGTACCACTATTCTGCTTCGCCTCATGTGCCTTGTGTACTATCACTCGATCGCCGTATTTGTCGTGAATGCATACATTGTCGATACGCTTACATCGCTTGCTTTGTTGGCGCTCCCTGAAACCTTACCACCGTTCTTCTTCTTGCATTTCGATTTAATATGTCCGGGTTTGCCGCATCCATAACAAATTAATTTCTTTTTCTTTCCCTTAGCATTCATAGCTCCAGGCTCACTAAATTTCTTTGATGATTCTCGACCGTTGCGCTTATTTTGTTCATCCATCAGACGAGTTTTAACAAAATCTAACGTTAATTTTTCTTGGGCAATTGTTTCTAAAGCCGTGACCAAATTATCGTAACTTGACGGCAACGTAAGTAACAAATGCACTACAATATCAAGATCCTCCATCTTAGCGTCCGTCGATTTCAATTCACATATTTTCGAGTCAAACTTGAGGAAATGCTCGATAATGCTCACCATCATCGTGATATTTTAACATCAATAACTGTTTGCGTAACAGTAATTGGCTAGCAATACTTTTCCGTTCAAAAATACCGCACAGTGTGTCGAACATTTCTTTTGCCGTTTTTTTATCTTTCACGTACTCCAGTTGTCCATCATGAATTGTTTGCACCAAAATTGAAATGCACTTTTTCTCCTCTTGTCGAACTACATCACGTTTATCCGCTTCCGTGGCAGCTAAAATAGTTGAGATATCTTGCGCGATATAATTACCAAGTCCCTTTTCATCTAGCAAAATTCCCACACGATATTTCTAGTTGCTGAAATTCGTGCCGTCGAAAAGTGGAATTTTCACGAACGATGTGTTCTCCGCCATCTTGCCTCTTCAATTTCAATGAAAATTGAATTTCATGATTTCGGTATGAGTACAAAGTGTCCAAAGGCGAATTTAGATTTACTTTTAGATCTTCACCACTTCACACTGGGCCCATAACCTCAGAATTTAAGTGGAAAATGGAACCGAAATTACAAGTAAAACAAAGAGACGTTGTCTAGATGAAAATAGTAGTTTAATGTTCGAGGTTCGTAGACAGACTGAGACATAAGAATAATGTTACATACAAACGTCAAAATACGGGTGCGTTTATAGTTTCGCATAAATTATACATTATATCTTTGAACAACAAGTACGGGTTTTCGGACCTCTGTAGCTCCGGCCCCGGATGCTTGTTCGAGCTCAAATTTGGTATGGTCATTTTCTCTGGTCATCTTACGAAGTGCTGCAAATTTTATACCGATACAAGGAAAAACACCCGAGATATGATAATTTGAAAATGTCTATTTTTCAAATTTTTCTTGTTCTCGTTGTTCTTTGACCGGTCTACAGCCTCGTAGGGAGCGTATCGAGTAAATCAAAGAAGACGCAGCTTTCCCAAACTACAAATTTTATTTATATGTATATATAGTATATTTCGGGAGCGACTAACCCCCTTCTTCAGTACAAAAGCTACTAAATATAATGGCAAGATACAGGTCATAATATATGTTACTAATTACTTACTTTTAAGGACAGGTAGATCAGACCAGAAACTCATTTTATTGCATCACCTATCGGTTTATGGCGCTTCTCTACCTGCTCTTTTACGATTCTTTGCAATTAATCTAACTAATTTTGAAGGGCAGTTTCCTTGATCCGTATTCAATATTCGCGTCGTGTCTTCTCGAATGATCGCCAAGCTCTCCCAGGGATCTAACGTATTCGTCCGGTTCGTATATCACAATAGTTCTAGGTTCTCGCGCTGAACAGTGTGTCCTTCGATGATATGGGCCGCTACTGATGATCGTACTGATGAATTCGCTTTCCGGATGCTGTTAACGGCTTCTCTGATGTGTTCGTTGAATCGCGTCGTTACTAACCGCTTCGTCTGTCCTATATAAACTTTGTCGCAATCGCTACACGTTATCCGATATATGCCGCTTTTCTCCTCGAGTTTTAGTGGGTCCTTCACGCTGCCTAGTATATTCCTCAGGGTGGTGTTTCTGCTCGATCCGACTACCTGTAAATGAAAATGCTTTAATAAGTTTTTAATTTTAGGAAACAAGTGGGAGTTAGGGATACTTATACGCCTTGGAATGTTTTCCATTGGCTGCGTAAACAGCGTTGTATACTTTAACCTGTCATGTTGTCGGGTTTTCCTCCTGATCACTTTCTCGATGTCATAAGAATCGTATCCATTTTTGATAGCGGTGTCAACAATGAATTCGCGTTCCTTGTTGAATCCGTCTATCGTCAAAGGGTACGTGATCAATCGGTGTACCATACAATTATAGGCCGCCATTTTCTGTGCAAACGTGTGATTCGAGGTGGATGGTATCGTCCGTTGCGTTGTGGTTGGCTTACGGTAGATCTCGAACTCCAATTCGCCGTTGTTATTCATGATGATAAGGTCCAAGAATGGGATGGCCCCATCTTTTTCCATCTCGATGGTAAACTCGATTCTGTGATGAATCTTATTTATCACGGAGAGGACTCGGTCGATATCATCCCTTCTAACAACCGCGAATATGTCGTCCACATACCTAAACCAAACTTTAGGCATTACTCCCTTAGCCTCAATCTCCTCCTCAATCGACGCCATGAACCGCTCCGTGAGCAGCGGTGAGAGAGGGTTTCCCATCGCTACCCCAGAAGTAGTTTTGTAGAACTTAAATGCTTCGCGACTACGCATGCCGAACCCAGCGTTACCGAGAATACGGTGCCAACCCAAAATCCACAAGGAAGGAGACGAGATGCGGGAGATCATAGCAGATTCCAATTCGCCGACTTACAACATCGCCAAGTGGCTAATTAAGGAGTGCCAGGCCCTAGGAAACGTCAACAGCAAGCACTCGGTGAAAAACACGCACGAGTAGATCGAGAAGTTGCAGACAATTGGGAAGATTAACGAAGACGAGGTAATTGTGTCGTTTGATGTCAAGGCGTTATTCCCTAACACCCTGGTTAAGCAAGCAATTTTCGAGTACGAGCGATGGCTGAACCAGTTTGGAACTACCCCGGAATGGAGGAAGAAAGTTCGAATTTATACAAATCTTGCGAGCCTTTGTATGAACGAAAACTATTTCATCATCATCCCGGGGTAAGTTCTACAAAACTACTTCTGGGGTAGCGATGGGAAACCCTCTCTCACCGCTGCTCACGGAGCGGTTCATGGCGTCGATTGAGGAGGAGATTGAGGCTAAGGGAGTAATGCCTAAAGTTTGGTTTAGGTATGTGGACGACATATTCGCGGTTGTTAGAAGGGATGATATCGACCGAGTCCTCTCCGTGATAAATAAGATTCATCACAGAATCGAGTTTACCATCGAGATGGAAAAAGATGGGGCCATCCCATTCTTGGAACTTATCATCATGAATAACAACGGCGAATTGGAGTTCGAGATCTACCGTAAGCCAACCGCAACGGACGATACCATCCACCTCGAATCACACGTTTGCACAGAAAATGGCGGCCTATAATTGCATGGTACACCGATTGATCACGTACCCTTTGACGATAGACGGATTCAACAAGGAACGCGAATTCATTGTTGACACCGCTATCAAAAATGGATACGATTCTTATGACATCGAGAAACTGATCAGGAGGAAAACCCGACAACATGACAGGTTAAAGTATACAACGCTGTTTACGCAGCCCTTGGAAACTTTCCAAGGCGTATAAGTATCCCTAACTCCCACTTGTTTCCTAAAATTAAAAACTTATTAAAGCATTTTCATTTACAGGTAGTCGGATCGAGCAGAAACACCACCCTGAGGAATATACTAGGCAGCGTGAAGGACCCACTAAAACTCGAGGAGAAAAGCGGCATATATCGGATAACGTGTAGCGATTGCGACAAAGTTTATATAGGACAGACGAAGCGGTTAGTAACGACGCGATTCAACGAACACATCAGAGAAGCCGTTAACAGCATCCGGAAAGCGAATTCATCAGTACGATCATCAGTAGCGGCCCATATCATCGAAGAAGGACACACTGTTCAGCGCGAGAACCTAGAACTATTGCGATATACGAACCGGACGAATACGTTAGATCCCTGGGAGAGCTTGGAGATCATTCGAGAAGACACGACGCGAATATTGAATACGGATCAAGGAAACTGCCCTTCAAAATTAGTTAGATTAATTGCAAAGAATCGTAAAAGAGCAGGTAGAGAAGCGCCATAAACCGATAGGTGATGCAATAAAATGAGTTTCTGGTCTGATCTACCTGTCCTTAAAAGTAAGTAATTAGTAACATATATTATGACCTGTATCTTGCCATTATATTTAGTAGCTTTTGTACTGAAGAAGGGGGTAAGTCGCTCCCGAAATATACTATATATACATATAAATAAAATTTGTAGTTTGGGAAAGCTGCGTCTTCTTTGATTTAGTTGACAACTACACACGTCGGACGACACCTAACATATTTAGAGCGTATCGAGGTCTGCTTTCTTTTCTCACGGATTGACTGTGTCCCAAGGGTGTGCATATGCTATCATTTGCTCTGATCCGTGCAGTAGATAAAAAGATACATTAAAAAATGTGAAATTTTATAGTAGAGTTTCTCGCTTAAGTCTTTTTGATAATTTGAATGCGACACAGAAAATCACTCGCAGAGATCGCATGCCGACGGGGAGAGACGCAAACACTTGATTATGTGAGTAGTGACCACGACGGATGCAAAAGTTCATGTGCTCGTCGGGTGAGGAGATGGAGAACCATACGAGTTCATGTTTGTTGGCGTAGTTTGTGGCAAGTGCATGAATGAAAAGTGGATGGATGCTACTCGGCCCGAATGGGGGGTTCTAAGGGGGGTGAAAATGGTGTCAAAAATGCGAAATTCCTTATATTTTAGAAGTTATGGCCAAAAAACAGTTTATTTAAAACTACATAAAAATAGCATAAATTGTAAATTCCGGTTCGCTGTTATGTGGCCCGGCTTATATAATACAGAGTGACGCTGCGTCCTATCGCATCATGTGAATTGAAATGCAGATAGGTATCAAAGAGGGAGGAGCTTAAGTGACGCGTCATTTGGACGTCCATGTGTACCGGTTATTTTTATTTATTTTATATGATTTAGGTAGTTTCATTTATGGCATATAAGATATGAATTATGATGTAAGATGATTTTTTCCAATGTGTGGAAGATGGGAAGCGATGCCTAGCAAGATGAGTGGACTCATAGTCCGGCACGTAAATCGCCTTTTTTATCGAAGACTACCGCATTCAGTAGGAATCAAACCGGAGCCCAATGTATAGAAGGCAAACGTGCTTACCGTTGCGCCATCTGGATTACTATATTACTACTACTATGCAAAAAGATGTCATATCTCCCAAGAACAACCCTGTTGTAAAAAAAATCCCCGCCAAGAAAAACTCCTCAGCCGTAAAAAGGATTGATATGAACACAATACCGCCAAAGTACTAGGGTATGCATATTGAACGCTGATTGCATTAGTTAATTTCTTTCAACGCGGTTTGGCGGGGAGCTTCGATTAAACAAAATAAGTTGAACAATCTGAAGAAGAATGCAGTAGAAAATAGTCTATTAATCACTTCTGGCCTGAAGTGCATTTTTAGTCTTTTGTAAGGCGGGAGGTTTATAACGAGATGCGGGCGAGAAGCCAATAATACTTGGCATAAGAGCTTACTGCATGATCCGCACACAACTATGTACTTATCCATAATTTTGGCAGAGCGACATCGTTGTCATTATCACTGTCATTTTGTCATTAAATCCGTTCGGCGGTGAGTCTTTAGGCTACGAAGCTCCCCGCCAATCAGCTTTGAAAGAAATTAACTAATGCAATCAGAGTTTAATATGCATACCCTAGAGCGAGGCGCGAAGCTACGAGTACTTTGGCGGTATTGTGTTCATATCAATCCTTTTTACGGCTGAGGAGTTTTTCTTGGCGGGGATTTTTTTTACAACAGGGTTGTTTTTGGGAGATATGTACAACAGCATCTAACAGTGATTTTCAGGTTCCATTCTATATATAAAATTTATATATTTTGGTATAAACTATGCTCTTCTTGCTTGGCATTTAAGCATAGAAGAAGCAAATTTTATACCACTACAAATTCAGAGCATCAATGCTTGGTATAGGAATTTGTCACTGAAAATCAGTGTACCATGAAAATGCACCATTCTTCGCAAGACACTTAAGGTTCAGGAACTCCTAGATCCATTCTGTTCATGCATAAACTTTATTTCTTGTAGTATAAAGGATGGTTTTCCTATCTAACATTTAAGCTAGAAAAGACTAGTTTTATGCCACCACAGAATAAAAATCTGAGTATCAATGTTTTTTATAACGTTTTTATTATAGAATTAAGCCTCTGATAGTATGCACAGGATGAATATTATTGTAATATATACTATACATGTTACACTAATTATCATATTCAAAGGTTTAATATGCTAAGAATTATTAAAAAAGCATAATTATTATACCAAAATTTTTTAACCGTGTAGGTAGCATACCGATGACCGTGCCATCTGGCGAAGAAAAAGGCCCTCAACGAGCTAAGCAGCGGACTATGCTTGCTGTAGTTCAGTTCGGGAGATGTGGGCGGGGTTTTCGCCGCTCGTTGCCACTGTCCTTTACGTTTTAACAAAAATTCATAGGCCTGGGGAAGACAACACAAACAGGGGAGGTAAAAATGGGGGGGGGGGGGGGGGGGGGGGAATAGTCGATAAGGATGGAATGGTTGGCGGACGAATCAGACGCCCACGCGGTCGCACCTGGGTCCGGGTGTAATGGAACCCTCGGCCTCTGGTTTCGTCCCACCAACAGATCACTACTCATCAGGTGCTGCTTCGATCTGCCGGTGGGTGCAGCACTACCAGACCATAATATGGTTCATTACAGGCTTTTACGTTGGGTCTCTTTTAAACGATTGCCGACACTTCTCGTTTTATCCAGACGTTCGCAACCAGCCAGATCGCAAAACCGATATGAATGTAAATCGACAATGTCGGGATGGGAATGCGTATAGACGTCAATAAAGAACACAGAATGTGATCGACTCGAATGTTTATTAACAGCCTTTTCTCCAAATGTGATCCGTTGTGTTTCTGTTTCTAAAAGCAGCTGTGCATCGCGACTGTTGGAAACGCAAATCGATGTCAGATTTTTTACGAAGACTTCGCCTCTATTGGACACTATGGTTAAACCTTTTTGTTTGTTAAGCTTTTTCTCGCAGGACGGGTTCAGGAGACATTTGACATTTTCATTGTATACCTATATTTCGGCGAACAAAATTCATACGAAAACATTTTTTCCGTCTGTTCGGCTCGATTGGAAATCATGTTCGCTTAATGTCAAATGACTGTATTGTTCGTGATTAAATTGCTCATTGCCACAGAATCTTAGTACTTTTTTACGAAGTTTCAAGCTGTGTCGCATTTCATTATGCCCGGTTCACATTATTCCAGTCCAGTAATCCAGTCCAGCGATCCAGTCCAGTGCTGGACTGGATCATATCGTCTACATGATTCCAGTCCAGTAGTCTGGCGAGTGTGTTGTTGATTCGGTAACTATAGTAACAATGATTTTTGGGCGAGCTGGAATAAAAAAGTAGACCGACAATCCAGTCACTGGACTGGATTGCTGGACTGGATTGCTGGATTGAATTGCTGTCCAATGCCGGTTCACATTATTCCAGTAGCAGTCCAGCGCTGGACTGGATTACTGGACTGGATTGGTTACTGGAATAATGTGAACCGGGCATTATAGTTAAGAAAATGAACAGCTGCATTCACCACGCTGATAAATGGACAATCTCGCACGCTCTTCCCATAATAGGAGAATATGTCTTCTACTATTTGAGTGAACAGGCATCTTGTCTTATAGTCGACTTTCTCTCCTATGTTATAAGCCCATCTATTGTCTTCGTCGTTCATATAGTTTATTTCCAACAATTCTTTTTCGAAATTGTCTATCATTTGTCCGCTTCTATCTACGCTTCCTTTAACTGTATTGTGACGTTTTTCCCTAACGTCAGACGTTTTCTAGGTTCGCTAGGATTCCTGTAATCAATTTTAATAACTTCGTCCAATTAAAAACACTTTCATGTACTTCTACACTAATTACATCCATTTATTAGAACTTAACAACATTAAGGTTCAATCGCGTCCACCATTCGCTCGGTTCCGATTCTTCTCGCTGTCCAACTCGTACTACCCAAAACTCGGACTCTTAATCATCATCGTTTGTTCAAATCCCCTGACTCATTGTTTTCTCCGGCCTTTTGTTTTTATTTGATATCGGACGACATCGAGTTTAGACTAGAATCTTCGAAGTTTCCATGTAGAGTTGTTGTTGTCGGTCTAGATGGTTCACGCTTTGAACCCTAATTTGGTTTATTTATAAGACAGCGGAAATATTTGATGAGTCATCACTATTAATGCGAAACGCTAGAAGCTCGGAGAATGGTATGATGTGGATCACTTGATTTTTATACCCTAGACTTTTAGTATAGGGTATATTGTTTTTGTCACGACGGAAATATGTAACACCTTAAAGGAGGCTCCGGAGGTATAGCAATGTATATATATAAATGATCAGGGTCACCTCCTGATTCGATTAAGCCATGTCTGTCTGTCTGTCTGTCTGTCTGTCTGTCTGTCTGTCCGTTCGCACGATAACTTTCGATAGAATGAAGCTAGAGCCTTGAAATTTTGGTCAAATGTTGGTAGTGTAATCTAGTTGGATGGTATTGAAAATGGGCATGATCAGGCCAAGAGAACGCCTACCTCCCCTACATATGTAAAATACTTAAATGTATCTGTACCTCCCGACTAAATAAATATGAAAAGCTCTAGCTTTGGTAGATTACTCGTGAGGGTAATCTTATAAACTCCTGGGAAAATAAAATCGATCAGTTGAAAACTAACGGTAATTTTCTTACAAAGAGCCCCGTACTACCCTACTTTTCGGGTTTTTTGTCTATAACTCTTGAACCAATTGACGTAGACGCCTGATTTTTGGCATGTAACCCTGGGGTGAGAAGATGCTTGAGTTCTAGTAAGTTGGGCATAATCGGATCAAAGGAACGCCTACCTCCCCTACAAATTTAAAAAAATTCAATATTACTTTAATTACGATAACTTTCGATAGAATTACACTAGCGAGTCGAAAATTTGACAAAATGTTGTTAGTAGGATTTACTTGGTTGGTATTGAAAATGGGTAAGATCCGACTCAACCAACCCCTACCTCCCCTACAAATGACACTTCAAATAAGCGATAACTTTTGATAGAATGATACTACCGAGTTAAAAATTTGGTGGAATGTTGCTAGTAAGACCTACTTAGTTGGTGTTGAATATGGGCAAGATCCAACCCAAGGAACCCTCAGCTCCCCTACATATGTAACTTCAAATAAGCGATAACTTTTGATGGAATGAAGCCAGTGACTTGAAATTTTGGTCAAATGTTCGAAGTGAGATTGAGTTAGTTGGCATTAAAGCTGGGTAACATCCGACCAACGAAACCCCTACTTCCCCTACAAACGAAACTTTAAATAAGCGATAGCTTTCGATAGAGTGAAGTTAGAGACTTGAAATTTTGTTTAAATGGTTGTAGGGTGATCTAATTGGTTTGTGGCAATGATGAGCAAGATCCGACCTAAGGAACCCTTACCTCCTCTACAAGTGAAACTTCAAATAAGCAATGCCTTCCGATAGAATGAAGCTAGCGACTTGAAAAATTCGACAAATATTGTAGAATGGGTTAGTTAGTTAATTGATTTTGAGAATGGTCAAGATCCTAATGAATGAGTGCCAACCTCTCCTATGAACTGGCCATAGAGGAGACCCATTCTTAATGCAAATAGTCGTTACCAATTGGTACTTTTGGTATCACCACTAAGTCTGTATAAGTCTAGGGTATATACGCTTCGGACTCCGGGCCGAAGCGAAGCTTCGGCCTGGTTTCTTTTGGTTATGTCTTTATTTTTCGCGACCGCTTTTAGTTGTTGTGTTGGCTTTATGTTGGCTATTCTATGGAATATCAAGTGAAGCATGTAACATTACCCCCTCCTTAATTCCTGTTCGAACAGAGCCAGCTGCTTCAGTAGTCGATCCGTAGTATTTGGCCAGTCTGTCCAAATGTACAACTTTCATCTTGGTTCGAGGTTTATCAAGTAGTTGAATCCGGTAAACCACGTCATTAATTCTAGTGATTACCCGATAAGGTCCTTCCCAGTGCCGCTGTAATTTTGGTGATCTTCGTATCTGTCTACGGGGGTTGTACAGCCATAATAGGTCTCCTTCCATAAATCCTGAAGAATTCGCTTTTTGGTCGTATCGAGTCTTCATGCGATCAGTTGCCAATTGAATTTTGTTTCTAACGAAACGGTGAATGGTGTCTTGTCGTTGTCGCAAATCAGCAACATAATCCTTCGCGATCATCGGCTGCTCCGGGGCTATTCCAAAGAGTAAATCTGCCGGTAGTCGAATGTTTCTTCCGAAGACGAACCGAGATGGTGTTTCGCTGGTAGTAGCATGCTGCGCTGTTCGATAGGCCATCAATAATAGAGGTAGATGGCGGTCCCAATCAGATTGGTTCTCACTAATGAGTTTCGATAAATGTGAGTTAATCGTCTTGTTGAACCGTTCAACCATTCCATCAGACTGCGGGTGCAGAGGCGTAGTCCTCGTTTTGTTTATTCCTAGTAGCTTGCACAACTGTTTGAATATTTGCGACTCAAAATTTCGCCCTTGGTCGGAATGTACAATAGTTCACGCGGTACGCCAAATCTGCTGATCCAGTTATCGACAATCTGTTCAGCAACAACTTTAGCTTCTTGAGTGGGAATAGCGTAAGCTTCTGGCCATTTACTGAAGTAGTCCATGACGACTAGGATGTCGCGGTTTCCACTATTTTACTCAGGGAATGGTCCAGCGATGTCGATGGCAATTCTTTCGAACGGAACACCTACGTTGTATTGTTGCATCTCTCCTCTACTTCGGCATTGGGGTCCCTTACTTGAGGCACACGTGTCGCACTTTCTGCACCAGTTTTCAACATCCTCGCGAAGGTAGATCCAGTAGAATCTTTCTCGTATTTTCGCAATAGTTTTATTGATGCCTAGGTGTCCTCCAGAGGTTCCCTCGTGGTATTCTTTTAAGATGTCTTTAACTTTATTTCGAGGGACAATGACTTGCATTATATTTGATGTTCCGTCTGCTGCTTCCCATCTTCGTTTAAGTACGCCGTTGTCGAGACAGAGGGAGTTCCATTGGGCCCAATAACATTTTAGAATTCCACCTTGATCGGATATATCCTTCCATTCCGGTCTTTCCTCACGTTCCTTCCATTCGATCAGCGGTGATATGTCTGGATCATCTCGTTGCGTGGTTAGAAGTTCCTGTTGATTCCAACAATCCGTTAAGCCTATTGTCACCATTCGTAAATTGTCGCATTCGGCTTTCTCCTCCACCCGTTGACAATGCTTGCAATTCTGTGGCCAGGGTCGTCGAGAGAGTGCATCTGCATTTCCATGAATTTTGCCTCTTCTATGAATTGTTTTGAAGTCGTATGATTGGAGTCTCTCTATCCATCTTGCAACTTGACCTTCTGGATTCCTAAACTGAAGCAGCCATGTTAAAGATGCATGATCTGTTCGCAGAATGAACTTTCGCAGCTTCCACTATCGCTAACAATTCTCTGCGTGTCACGCAATAATTCCTCTCCGATTTTGAAAGCACTCTACTGTAGTACGACATGACTTTTTCCTCGCCATCGATTTCCTGAGAGAGTACTGCTCCAATTCCATCGTTGCTGGCATCGGTATCCACAATAAAAACTTTTCCTGGAGATGGATACGCCAAAACTGGAGATTCGCAAAGCTCCTCTTTTAGTTGTTCGAATGCTTGTTGACACTTTTTATCCCAGCTGAACTTTCTGCCTTTTTCGGTGAGTTGATGCAAACATTTTGCCATAGTGGCGAAGCCCTTGACGAAGCGTCGATAATAAGTTGCAAGTCCGAGAAAACTACGTAGCTGGTGCTTATCTTTTGGAGTCGGCCAGTTTTTAACAGCTATTATTTTCTCCGGATCCGTTTTCACTCCGTCTGCTGATTCAACGTGGCCCAAGTATTTTACTTCTGGGCTGAATAAGGTGCACTTTGTTGGACTCAGCTTCAATTTGCCTCCGCGAAATCGTTGAAAAGCTTCTTCGAGATTCTTCAGGTGATCTTCAAAAGTTTTGCCAATAACGATCACATCGTCGAGGTACACCAGGCAGGTTTTCCAACTAAGTCCTCGTAGAACAAATTCCATAAGTCGCTCAAATGTTGCGGGAGCGTTACAGAGTCCAAATGGCATCACGACAAATTGCCATAGTCCGCTTCCAATGGAGAATGCAGTTTTCTCCTTGTCTTTCTCGTTGATTTCCACCTGCCAGTATCCACTTTTCAAGTCGAGTGTTGAAAACCATTGTGCTCCGGAAAAGGTGTCCATGATGTCGTCAATCCTTGGCAGTGGGTAACTATCCTTTTTAGTGACATCATTTAATTTTCTGTAGTCCACGCAAAACCGAGTGCTTCCGTCCTTTTTCTTAACAAGCACTACCGGTGAAGACCATGGACTTTCTGACTCCTCGATGATTCCCTGCGCCTTCATGCTGTCTACAATTGAATTTGCTTCTTCTTGTTTAGCAAGTGGAACTCTCCTCGGTGGCTGACGTATGGGTGTAGCATTACCCGTATCTATCCGATGCCTTACCAGGTTCGTTCTTCCATGATCGTCGTCGCTCATTGAGAAAATATCAGTGAAGCGTCCAATGAGATCTGCTGCTTTTCGGTGCTGTTCTCCTTGTAAATTGCTCTGGCTCAGAAGAGTTGACTGCAACTTTTGTTCATCTTTGCTTCGTTGGAATTTACCAGGATCCGAGAAAGTACTTTCTTCAATTTTTGTCACTGCAGCAATCGGATCGCCAACGCCAATTACGTCCCCTTTTTTAATGGTTGTAGTGCTCTCCGAGACATTCATTACCCTTAGCGGAATTAGTTTTCTCTCATCTGCTTTTACTAATGTTCGCCCCAAAACCAAGTTTCGCAATGCCGGTGCCGTATCTGATTCGATTAGGTAGAATCGGTGGTTCCCAGAGCCACCCTCGTGTTTTGCCCAAACTACTGCTTCTGACGTTTTAGGCACGTCGATGTTGATCTCCATTGGCATTTCAATATTCCTCCATTTCAGAATGCGTTGGCCTAAATCCAAGTGGAAACCGTGTGGCCTAAGGAAGTCCATGCCAAGAATGCACTCATCCGTGATATCAGCCACCAAAAATATGTGCGAAAATTTCAGGTCTCCCAACTTTACCTCCTGCGCTATTTCGCCATGTACTTTCGTCGACTCTCCAGTCGCCGTTCGAATCGCGTACTTTCCGGTATTATGGAGCCATGTGTTCTTGACCATGTCTGCCCTTAGCACTGATCTCGTTGCGCCGGTATCAATGGTTATAACGCAGTCTGAGCCTTCAATACGTCCGCTCATGGATAAGTCGTGTTCTCCACGGTGAAGTTGGGAGACTGCGATGATGGTTCTGGGGGCGTCGATTCCACAAGCCAATTACGGCCCCGTGAAGTTGGCATTTACTCGTTTCCCTGGTTGTTGTCGACCAAGGCGTCTTGCTGTGTCGTATCACCTCGATTTTCTTTCCTCTGTGCAGTACATCCAGGGCAATAGTGTTGTTGCTTTCGGGGTTTCCGACAATCGCGTTGTAAATGGCCTGCTTGTTCACAGTTCCAGCATTTCGGTGCTCCGTTTCCTGCAGTCCGTCTGACCTCTGTTCGTTGGCATAAGCATTCCTCGGTGACCTCCCTTACTCTGTTGAAATTCCTTGATGCTTGCTTGGCAACCTCGTACGTCAATGCGTAGGCCAGAGCTTCCTTCGTCGTTCGTTTTCCTGCTAACCTAAGAGCCTGCTGTAATTCCCGATCTTGGACCGCATTGATGAATGCATCAGCAGCGGCTTCGTTCCTGTTGTCCGAATCCATGGTAGGGTACGACAGCAAAGATAATCGCTCGATGTCTTGAGCGAGTTCTTGCAGCGACTCGCCATTCTTTTGGAAACGATTTCTTAATTGCGTTTTATTCAGCTCACGCATGTGGTCTCCGCCATACCGTAAATCCAATACTTGCTGCAGTAGTTTAAAATCTTTTTGTTGTTCTTCAGTGACTGTCTGAAGAGCTTCCGCAGCGGTTCCTCTTAAAGCCAGTATTAAGGCTGTGGCTCGCTCGAGGTCAGTCCAGCAATTATTCCTCGCCGCGGCTTCGAACTGAGTTTTGTAGATCGTCCATGAAGTTGTACCATCAAAGTCGGGAGCTTTCAGGTTTCTGTGTGAAGCACCCTCGACTTTAATCGTTCCGGTTGTTTTCACCACGTCGAAATCCTTCTTGAGGCGCTCTACCTCTTGCCGGACATCGGATATCTCGGTTGTTACCTTCTGTTCTAGGTAGTCGATGCGTTGGTTCTGGCCATCAATTTTTTTCTCGATTTTCGTACATTGCATGTCCAATTTATCTATTCTTTCGTCGATTTTCTGCCCTAGTTCTTTCGACTGTGCATTCATCTTCTGGCCTTGGGCGTCCATCTTTTGACTTATTTTGGCCATCATTTGCTGCATAAACTGCATCATGGGATTAGGTGTAACCGGATCTTCATCATTACTCGCAGCCGGATCTGCGTCTACTACGAACTCAAATGTATCCGGGTCGTGACCATCAGATTCTAGAGCCTTCCGCAAGCAGTTTATGAGCTCCGCTTTAGTGCCCGCGGACGACAACTTACGTTTAACGAGCTCTTCCTTCAGCTTCACTAACTTAAGGTCCTTTAAGTAGCGCACCATTTCAGTTGTAGGGATCACAGACCACTTCAACACACACAATTCCCTTACTGTCCGATTAGGAATTTCGATTGCACTGCAATATCGTTATTACAAAGTCACTCGCGCTTATTTTACTTTAATTATGCCGAATGACAATAGTTCCCGCCGACAATAACGCGCACTATCCTCGCTAAGTGTTTTTCGTTTCACAAATCACTTTTGTCCGTTATTATCACTCACGTACAGGAATCCCACTTCTGACACCACTGTGACGTTTTTCCCTAACGTCAGACGTTTTCTAGGTTCGCTAGGATTCCTGTAATCAGTTTTAATAACTTCGTCCAATTAAAAACACTTTCATGTACTTCTACACTAATTACATCCATTTATTAGAACTTAACAACATTAAGGTTCAATCGGGTCCACCATTCGCTCGGTTCCGATTCTTCTCGCTGTCCAACTCGTACTACCCAAAACTCGGACTCTTAATCATCATCGTTTGTTCAAATCCCCTGACTCATTGTTTTCTCCGGCCTTTTGTTTTTATTTGATATCGGACGACATCGAGTTAAGACTAGAATCTTCGAAGTTTCCATGTAGAGTTGTTGTTGTCGGTCTAGATGGTTCACGCTTTGAACCCTAATTTGGTTTATTTATAAGACAGCGGAAATATTTGATGAGTCATCACTATTAATGCGAAACGCTAGAAGCTCGGAGAATGGTATGATGTGGATCACTTGTTTTTTTCTTTTAGTTATGTGTTTATTTTTCGCGACCGCTTTTAGTTGTTGTGTTGGCTTTATGTTGGCTATTCTATGGAATATCAAGTGAAGCATGTAACAGTATCTATAGGTATTCCTAACGATTGCTCACTAATTTGTTTGTTGTCTATTTCCCTGTCACTAACTGTCTTTGTTACTAACAATCGTCTGCTATCCTCTTCACCGTGTACGTCCATGTCGCTAACTGTTTCAATCACTGTTTTCTCCCGATATTCTTTAGCTTCATCTCTAACATCTAGCCTATGTGGTATCTCTTTCGGTGTTCGTACTAACCTACCTGTTTCTTTGTTATCGGTCTTATGACCATCCGCCGATTCAATGTTTGCAAGCTTTGTCTCGTCTGAGCATCCACTATGGCCTTCAATTCTCTCCACTGTAACCATTTTCAAAGCGTTTACATCGATTCCTAAATTGCATGCATTCATGAAATCTCTACCTAGTACTACATCGTAGCTCATAGACTCGTCTGCCACAATTTCTAAATGAAAATAAATCTTTGTTGACTCTTTTTCAACGTAACATAATGTTTCTCCGTACAATATCAATTGGCTTTTATTTAGCCCAAAGTATGATCTGTCAACCTGCTGTATCTGAGCTTCTTTCGGGACATACGTTTTTTAGGGTTTTGTATAAAAACAAAACCCTTATGAAATCGGTCATGCGTCCGTCTGTCCGTCTGTCTGTCCGTCTGTCCATGAAATATCTCACGAACCGCCGAAGCTACATGCATGAAATTTGGTGGAAATATGTAGAAATACTATAATTCTCTGGAGAAAGCGATGCGTCGTAATAGATCAACTTTAAGGGGGGGGGGGGGGGGGGGGGTCGCCATAGAGGGGAAATGAAGGTCGAAATTTTTTTTTCGTTTGGTGTAGGCAAGTAGGGTATCGTAAGAAAGGTACCGTTGAGTACATTCCATTTGTGGAATTATTTTCAAATTTGAAGAAAGGAGAAAAGAGGGAGAGGAGAAAATATGTGGTCCGAGTTTGTCCCCCCCCCCCCTTGCATTTCGAGACCGTTATAGCTAGACATGTGAAAATTTACAGAAAAGCGGCATTTCACTAGCATAGAAAATTAAAAATAATAGAATTTTTAAATCTCATCCAGAAAGGTTAATAATAGTACATTTCTATAGTTGCAGTTAGCACACCCCTGCACCCCTCAAGCACACCCTATGTCAAAAATATTAATGGTTAATGATAACCAACATCATAGGCAATAATATCTCTAAGTTTCATTACAATGACTTGATATTTAATAATAGTTTGACTTAAAGTTATGCATTTTGACACTATCCATACAAAAAATACACCTACCGGCCTTACGCATATATATGCGTGTACTACTTGCATGCTGTTTTTCGTAGTGCGAATTGCAGTTATTTAATGAACCAACTATGGAAGGGTGAAGATTGGTGATTGGTGATCCTAACAATAACTATTCACACAGTTAATTTTTTAGGGTTTTGTGTCTTAAATCTTACAAAATCGGTCAAATACCTGTCTGTCCATAGAATATCTTACGAACGGCTGAAGCTGCACACATAATTCGGCGAGAATGTGTAGAAATGCTATAATTTGCTGGAGAAAGCGTTGTAATTGGCCCAGTGGCGTGGCGTGATAATTCAACTAGGGGAAGCAATTGGTATTAAAAATTTACTATTATTATGCTTTCCACAAATTTACTGCGTATTAATTGAACCCCTCTCGTTAGCTACTTTTAACATTTCTAATATAAAAGCACCCAGGAATCACGAACGGGGACGTGAGAGTAGGTATACTGTATTTTATCAGCATTTTAATTCCCATGCTACCAATATATAATAATTTACTTTTAAATAAATAATTGTAAAAATTATATGTTGGTAGACTTATCAAAAAAGCAAAGCTGTAACTATAAGTATATAAATAAAGCATATTCGAATTATTAGAACTACTATAACAATAACAACAATAGCAAAAAAATTGCAAAATAAATATCCATACACTCATAAAGAAAGTAATCATGTTCAGCGAATCAAAATTTGAATAATAAAAACAATAACAATACAATAAAAATTAAAAATAATTCAACTATTTACTATTTAAAAAATCACAGTTAGTGAGTAAAATAAAATAATAATAATTGGGCAATAAATATATTACAAGTCAAAATAAATAATAAGATCCGTACATACTATTATTTGTAATTTAATTCTATTCGTCTTTCTTTTTTTGCGAATTCATCTATAATATCTGTATAAAAACTTTGCTCACACAAACATGATTTAAGGAAAACCTTTTCAATTACATTATTGCCAAGTCGCTAAGCCGTTGTTCGCCTGTACAATTTCTAAGATACGTTTTAATCCTTTTTAAGCAAGAAAAACTGCGCTCTGCGGACGCACTGGTTACTGGTAATGTTAAAACTAAACATATTAATTTATAAAATTGTGTGAAGCTATCTTTTAATTTGTTATTAATGAAATAGTTAAAAATACCTTGAAAAGATTTTCCCTGCAAATCAGAATCAGAATAAAGCACAATGAGTTCAGTCTTTAATGAAATATGGTCAAATATATCAGCATAAGTTTTAGTTAAATTTAGTAAAAGATTGTCCGGAAATGTTTTCAAATATTGGTTAAATTTAGAAGAATCTAATAGGTTTAAAAATGTGAAACTTGCTAAGGATGAAAATCTTGAATTTATTTCTGCGGTAATATTATCTATAATTTCGACATAAATACGTGTAAAGAATAGTTCAACATTTTCATTACTGTCAACAAGGCACCTGACTTTTTTCCGGCGTTGTGGAGTTTCGCAAATAGATGTGGTTTGGGTCCAAATTTCCGTGAAACTATTTCTTAACGATTGAAGTTGATTTTCAAAATCTGTAATTTTTTGAATGCAGTACATTATATCAGTTTGTTTACTTTGAAATATATCGAAAAGTACGTCGGTTTGTGGAAAAATTTTAGAAAAAACATTGAGCAGGAAAACAAACTGAAAATCTGTAAGTAAAACAAGAAGTCCCCTTGCGCTATTAACGGTCTCGCCATCCCACTTTCCACTCTCATTTTCAATGATATATTCAAAGAGTTCTTTTAATTGATCTAAATTATCAAAAATGGTTAAAACTAATCGACCATTAAAAGTCCAACGTGTTGGAGCTAATTTTGGAAGCCTTTTTTTGAGGAATAAATCTAGTGCAACTGTTCTCTTTGTTGAATGATTAAAAAATGTTGAAAAACAAGTAATAGATTGAAAAAAAATTCGACATTCGCGTATTTTATCGCATGATTTAGATAAAACTAAATTTAACCGATGAGCGAAGCAATGAATATATATTGCGTTTTTATACACATCCTTTACACGTGTTTGTAATCCAGTTATTTTACCAGACATTACCGAAGCCCCGTCATAGCTTTGACAAATAAGTTTGTTACCGCAATTGAATTTTTGAACAACATCTAAAACATTGTCAAATAAACGCGACGCAGTCTGATCATCAGAAATATCTGTAAAAGTTATGAAAGTTTCTTTAACCTCACCGGAAGGAGTAATGTAACGAAAGGTTGTTGAGAGTTGAGAACGACATGAAACATCGGTTGTTTCATCTAATATTATTGCTATAAATTTAGTTTGCTGAATTTCATTATAAATCTGTTTTAATAAAATTTTAGAAATGCTACTAATGAGATCGTTTTGAATATAATTTGATATTCCGGAAAAAACAGTCGCTTGCTCCAAGTGAGCTCGCAAGTCCGGATTATATTTAGCTAAAAGATTTAAAAGTTCAACGTAATTTCCCCTATTGCAAGAATTCACATTTTCATTGTGACCACGAAATGCCTGTTCTTGACATCCTAAATGGCACACAACGTCAATTAGCATTTTTAGTATATCTCGATTTTTCGAAACTTTCTCATTGTGCAATATTATTGAAGATCTATGTTGGCTACTTAATAATTCTTCAATTCTAGGACCGGAACCGAACTTGGAAAGAAGAAGTACTGACTTTAAATGATCAACGCTTTTCGTACCATGCCTGTCCACAGCTTTATGTAAATTATTTAAGTCACAAAACCCGGTAGTTCGCCAAACATTTGAATCATTTGAAAATAACAAGCATGGCCAACAAAATAATTTTTGCTTGGTCTTACAACCGGTAATCCATTCCGTATCTTCATAAATCTTAGCAGTAAAATGCCTAGTACATCTTTTTGTTTTAGAAACAATTTCCAAAATCGGTTTCGGTCGACCCTTTTCGATAATGTCTTTTTTTTCTGCGAAAGATCGAGATCCAAAAGACAATCGAAAAAGATCATCAACAACACAATATTGATCCATGCTACTTTAAAAACAAATCAAAACACTATAAGCAATTAAAAGCACCTAGACCGATTAAAAAACCCCTTCACCTTTTCACCAACAAAAAGCACACAAATCGCACTACACTAAAGCACTACACTAGAGCAAATGAGTTTTAAATTTAACGGCTCATTCAATTCCTTGTGACGTCAATGACTTGAGGCAGTATTACCATCTCCCACTTATTTTTTCTTGGAATTTTCCGTTAAATGGTTTTCGATTAGATATAAGTTATTGAAATATGCATAAATATCCCTATAATTGAGTTCATCTCTTACTAATACTCGTATACACTAATAATTCTATGCGAAATCACTTCTTCTCGAATTTACCAATAATAATTTTTAACCATGAAGCCATTATATTTCAAATCGAAACTTTTTCCACAATTCAATTCCTATCCTACTCTGGTAACCCTTGTGAAACTCATATAGCACATCAAATACGCATTGCAACACAGCAAATATTTTCAGTCCACAAGAAAATACGAACAAAGAGGAAATGGGAAGAAAAGTTCCCCAGTGTCCATGCGCCAGCAGCTCCGCTGCAGGCAAGAATTTCCTCTACTACATGTGAGGGGAACTTGGAAGCAAATTCCTGAGTGCTTCCAACCTACCGTGTACGTGAATTTTTTTTTATCGCGACACAGTAGGTTTACTGGGGAAAAAAATAAACGCTCATAGATGCAAATTTTGATATGCTTCCATGTGTCTTCTTCTTGGTGTGGTGTGGTGGTTTTCGCGGTGTTACCAATTCGGCTGTGTAAGATATTCGCGATTAGTTTCTTTGGAACTTTTATTTACATAGACTGTGCCGAAGAGTTTTTTTCGCGACTTTTTTGCGCGATTCAGAAAAAATTATTTAGAAAATTTTCCACCAATCGCCAAATATAAGGGAAGCAATGCTTCCCTTGCTTCCATGGACGCCACCCCACTGAATTGGCCAGCTTTAAAGGGGGGGGGGGGGGGTCAACATAGAGGCGAAATTAAGGTCAATTTTTTTTATCCACTGGTATAGCCAAGTGGGGTGTCGTGAGAAAGGTAATGTTGAGTACATTCCATTTTTGGCATTTTCTTGAGCATTGGGCAACAGTGGAGGAGGAAAAAATATTTGATCGTAATTTGTCCCAGCCGCCCTGAATTTCGAAGCCGTTACACAAGTTTGTAATTTGCAATGTGTTCTTATGGGTAAGCATCTCAAAGTGTAGGACAGTTTATCTCGTATACATACATATCTATCTACAGCTTTTCGTATTAAAATTATTACTTTGAGAGGTGACAGATGCAGTCTTTTTGTGAATTGCCATGAAAGATACTATATCATGGGTAAGACATTTAATTATGGTGTTTTTATTCAGCTGAGGGGTACCAAGAAGAGCAGGGAGCCAATATTTAGATACAAAAATAAGCGCGTGCTACAAAACCCTCGAATTGCGGGCGTAGCCCTCTATATTCCGGTTTCATTTTATGAATGATATTGGGCTGCCGGAGTCTATGAGGCACGCTAGAATTATATTTTGGTTAATATTGCTTACAAAATAGATCTTGAAATACTTTACGTAGTTGTTGTTGATCGCAGACTTTCTCTCCGGACATTGGGCTACGAAGTGTCCGGGTTCCTCTTCGGTTTCCTACAATCTCTGGCCCAGTGCCCTTTGGAGTTGCAGTTGTGGCACCGCGAATTTTTGTCTACGCTAGCTTCCGCAGTCGCCGCCTTTGCTCCGTGGTCAGGTGTGTTCCGTTTTGGCAATCGTATCTCAGAATATGCTGGTAGCATCTGCCATGGCTCATCAAAGCACTGCACTCGTGCTTGAATACGAAGGCTTTCCGACGGCATCCCCTCGATGATGCAATCGGGCAATTCGTCCTTATCGATGTTGACATCTCGAGCAAGCCTTGTCTTATCTTCGAAATAGGTTGAGAACTTCTCATCATGCTGCCATAATCGTCTTTCAAACTTGCGCCGCAATTCTGCTTTCGATGATTTACCGCCAAATGTTAACGGCAGATGCTCTAACAACTCCTCAATTCGCGCTGGATCTCCGTGTAACCATTGTAGCGCGTTGCCTTTGAGTTTGCTTATGCACTGCAAATGGCGGTGCACGTCACTTAGCTCATATATTTGCACCACACTGTCGAGTTGGGTCACCCGATTTCGCCCGCACACTCCGCCATCAAACTCCAGCATTATCTCTTTCGCCAGTGACAAAGCTGTTGACGACAGCTCGAATTTTCTAGCTGTCCAGTGTTCTCCACTCGCTTGTTGGGGCTTTGCATATTTGAGTGTCGTTGGTACCGCTGCTTTTCCTGTTATCACGCCGGTATTGGCTCTTGCGCATTTACCGCCGTTGGTTCCGTTGTTCGTCAAGTCGTAGTCACCTTCACTTCCTTCATCATCGGTGCCCGCATGAATTCTATCTGGGCATTGTTTCTGGGTTGTTTCGTTGCAATGTCGACAATGTCGTTGTCGATGTTGTATCGATAAAATGTCTTTGTCTTCTTTAAGCGGTTGCTTCGCGATGCTGCCCTCACTTTCTAGGTTCCGCAAACTATCCAACCGATTTCTTGCTATTTCTACTTCGTCGTATAGCTGTTTCAGCAACACCGCGCCGCTTGCGAGGTCTGCTCGCTGCTGTTGTATTGGGTTTTTCAAATGGTCGCCGGATTCCGTCGCCTGCTCTGGTTGCGGTGTGATATCGGTAGCTGATTCCGCGCGCACCACATACTTCCCCTCATCGGGCTGGCTCTAACTCTGGGGTGTTGCCGCGTTGTTCCTTGGGCAGCTTGATAAGCCGCGCTCTGCCTTGGATCGTTTCGTCTGCAAACCCAGGGACGACAACCACCTCTTAAGCGAAGCCACCGTCATCTCAGTGAAATTTACGTCGTCGTCCATTTCGCGGATCTTTACCACTTCTGATAATTGTAAACGGCAATAAAACACTCGGGAGGCTATTAATGGACAGATCTCTATTTATTTTATGACTATAAATGGCCGACGGTTCGACAACGACTGACTTTCTGCTCGCAGGCAGTCGTCCACTAGCAAGATTGTAAGCAATTCAGCTATAGGAAGGCACACTAACACACATCGCGGACTTTTCGAGTGTAATAGACTGTGGTATGGGCTTGCTTCCGCACCGGCTATTTTTCAAAGGGAAATGGAAAGGATTTTACATGGGATTCCAAGAGTTGCCGTATTCCTGGATGACATTCGGATAACGGCTAGAAATGATCAAGAACATTTACAAACTCTCGATATATTGTAGTTTTGCAGCGGTTGAGTGATCATAATTTAAAAATTAACTTGGCTAAAAGTGAGTTCATGAAAGATTCAATAGAATACTGTGGGTTCGTAATACTACTTTGCCTTAACCCCTAGCGGGGCATAGCGCGTCAACTACTCCTGCGCGCCATCGTACTCTGTTCTGGGCAATGGGGCGCAACTCCCCAAAAGACTTCCCCAGTACCTGACACTCCTTTGCCACAGATCGACGCCATGTGATTCGAGGACCCCCTCTTGGTCGGCCTTGGTTGGAAATGGGGTTCCATTTCATGGCATGCATAGCAATGCAGTTATCACTCTTCCGCAATGTGTGACCTATCCACTGCCATTTTCGCCTGCGTATCAATTCGTCGATCATTTGATATTGTTTCGGGCCAGAAAATTCTTAAAATTCGACGAAGACATGAGTTGCCGAAAACTTGCAGCTTTCTGGTAACTCCTACGGAAACTTTCCATGTACTGCTCCCATACAAAAGCACTGATAGTACCAGGTAGCGAAACAGGCCCAGCTTGGTCTTAATGCTGAGATAACTGCCCTGCCAGATTTTGGACAGCATGCCGTATGCGCGTTTAGCCTGGTTGATACGACGAGCGATGTCCTGCTCCGTACCACCATTTTCGGCAACAATGCTACCCAGGTAGACGAAGTTGTCCACCTTCTCCACAGGCTGCCCATTAATATTGATGGCAATAGGTGTCGGATTTCTTTTTCGCAACGGCGGGCTAAGAACCTTGGTCTTGTTGGTATTAATTTTTAGCCCAACCTTGCTTGCCTCCCTCTCGAGTGGGTTCGTAATAGACAAAAAGGGAATCTATAAAATGAACTCAAAAGTTAGTGCTATTAATAACATCAAAACCCCTGAAAATAAAACTGAAGTGCGTGCATTCCTGGGTTTAGTAAATTATTATGGTCGATTCTTTCGTAATTTAAGTGACATATTGCATCCTTTAAACGAACTTCTTAAGGATAATGTGCTATGTAAGTGGAACACTGCATGCGAAATGGCACTTAATACTATTAAAAGAAAAATGCAAGATAATACCGTCTTATGCCATTTCGACGCTAATTTACCTCTAGTGTTAGCTACGGATGCAAGTGCGATTGCAGTGGGGGCAGTTCTTTCTCACATTTTCCCAGGTGGAACTGAAAGACCCATCCAATTTGCTTCTCAAACTCTATCGAAAACACAACGAAATTACTCGCAAATTGACAAAGAAGCTTATGGTATTGTGTACGGAGTAAAGAAGTTCTACTAGTACTTGTGCGGGCGGCGATTCACTTTAGTTACGGATCATCAGCCGTTAACACAGATTTTTAGTCCCACTAAAAGTATTCCAGTTTTAAGCGCCACTAGAATGCTCCATTACGCGTTATTTCTTCAGGGATTCACATACGACGTAAAATATAGAAATACCAAACAACACGGAAATGCAGACGCAATGTTCAGGTTGCCAAATTCTTGTGAATCCCTTCCCAAGGAAAATGAAAGCTAGTGACGCGTTTGAAATTATGCAGATCGAAGCTCTTCCTACCACTGTGAAGGACATACAGCGAGAAACGGAACGAGATCCAACCTTACTTCCAATACTACAAGCGTTACAAATAGGGAGGGAGCTTCCCAGCAATCTACGTTTTAATATCGATCAACGGGAATTTTCATTACAACTAAACTGCATCATGAAAGGTATTCGGGTGGTAGTCCCGACAATACTACGGAAAGGGATTTTGGAAGAATTTCATTGTGCACATACGGGAATATCGAAGATGAAAGCTCTTGCAAGAAGCTACTGCTGGTGGCCAAATATAGATTTTGACATCGAAATGATGGCGAGAAACTGCTCAGCGTGTACACAGACGATGCACAATCCCAAAAAGGTGCCCGTTCATCCGTGGGAGACACCAACTGCACCATTTGAGCGCATTCACGTCGATTTTGCAGGACCAATAAAAGGAATCTACTACTTCATAATTGTAGATGCCTATAGTAAATAGCCGGAAATATATATGATGAAAGCTATCAATACGTTCGAAACAATAAAGATACTACGCGAAAATTTCGCACGATACGGAATCCCAATAACACTTGTGTCTGATAATGGGCCTCAATTTACATCGTCAGATTTTGCGAATTTCTTAAAATTAAATGGGATAATTCATAAACGGACGGCACCGTACCATCCAGAAACCAATGGTCAAGCCGAACGTTACGTGCAAACATTGAAGAATGCATTGAAGAGTATGGAAACGGACAAGAGCTCTCGGAAATTAGATTTAGCAAAATTTCTTCTGTAATTCAGGAAAACTCCACACACTACAACAGGAGTGTCACCATCAACATTAATGCTAGGACGACAAATACGTTCAAGATTAGATTTCATAAGCCCAGAGATCCGGATGACATCGAAATGTGGTACTACAGAGATGCAGAGTGACGAAGACATTAGAAAACTATCAATAGGAGATAGAGTGATTGCAAGGAATTATTGTGGAGAGAGGAAATGGTTACATGGAAATATTACTGACAAGATTGGAAAACTTCATTACTTAGTCAGACTCGATGACCGGCGAATATGGAAAAGGCATATTAACCAGCTCAGGCGAATTAGTGAAGATAATGCATCAAGGCGGGAAACAAATCAAGATAATTGGACAGAGACAGATTTACCAGACCGACTATTGACCGAAAAGACATTCTTACAGACATCCATACCAACCATTAATAAAGAACGTTTTAATATCGATCAACGGGAATTTTCATTACAACTAAACTGCATCATGAGAGGTATTCGGGTGGTAGTCCCGACAATACTACGGAAAGGGATTTTGGAAGAATTTCATTGTGCACATACAGGAATATCGAAGATGAAAGCTCTTGCAAGAAGCTACTGCTGGTGGCCAAATATAGATTTTGACATCGAAATGATGGCGAGAAACTGCTCAGCGTGTACACAGACGATGCACAATCCCAAAAAGGTGCCCGTTCATCCGTGGGAGACACCAACTGCACCATTTGAGCGCATTCACGTCGATTTTGCAGGACCAATAAAAGGAATCTACTACTTCATAATTGTAGATGCCTACAGTAAATAGCCGGAAATATATATGATGAAAGCTATCAATACGTTCGAAACAATAAAGATACTACGCGAAAATTTCGCACGATACGGAATCCCAATAACACTTGTGTCTGATAATGGGCCTCAATTTACATCGTCAGATTTTGCGAATTTCTTAAAATTAAATGGGATAATACATAAACGGACGGCACCGTACCATCCAGAAACCAATGGTCAAGCCGAACGTTACGTGCAAACATTGAAGAATGCATTGAAGAGTATGGAAACGGACAAGAGCTCTCGGAAATTAGATTTAGCAAAATTTCTTCTGTAATTCAGGAAAACTCCACACACTACAACAGGAGTGTCACCATCAACATTAATGCTAGGACGACAAATACGTTCAAGATTAGATTTCATAAGCCCAGAGATCCGGATGACATCGAAATGTGGTACTACAGAGATGCAGAGTGACGAAGACATTAGAAAACTATCAATAGGAGATAGAGTGATTGCAAGGAATTATTGTGGAGAGAGGAAATGGTTACATGGAAATATTACTGACAAGATTGGAAAACTTCATTACTTAGTCAGACTCGATGACCGGCGAATATGGAAAAGGCATATTAACCAGCTCAGGCGAATTAGTGAAGATAATGCTTCAAGGCGGGAAACAAATCAAGATAATTGGACAGAGACAGATTTACCAGACCGACTATTGACCGAAAAGACATTCTTACAGACATCCATACCAACCATTAATAAAGAACTTACTAATTACAGGCCAGAAACAGTCTCGAATAATAATCCACAGGCACAGCAAGGTCAACGAACAGATGATGTCGCAACGAAGGAAGAATTGTTATCGAAAGCATCAGAATTACCTACCGAATTGCCAATTCCTCAGCAACAAATGGCAGAAAACACCGGAGGTGAACTACGAAGGTCAGATCGTACAAAAAGAGCACCAGATAGATTAATTTATAAATGAAATGTAATTTATTGTTAAGAAAATATTTGTTACTTGAAATCTTTGCGTACAAGGGGAAGTGTTACATTACTTATTGTAATAATTGTACTATTGAATTATTTTACTTATTACTATTTGTATTGAACGCACTAAATTTAATGTAAAGTAACTAACTTCAGTTCCTAAATAAGTCATAAATTGGGCAAACGCTAACAGTAACTCCCTCACTTGCCTTAACACTCTACGCCCCAAAGGTACGTTCTCTATTGTTCAAACCTAATTTAATAATAGAATATATAATATTATGACGTTCATCTGAAAACTGCAATTTCATTTACAACAGTGCTATGCTGGGTTGGAGATAGAGAGGCTGCCCAAGACACAGACGCATACAAGCAATACTTTCCGGCTACAATATAAAACGATACTATAGTCTTGAAAAGAGCGAAAAGTAACTGTTTTCCAAAAATAATTGGGATGCAATTTTAGAAAAGTTTGAAAAAGATGGCGATTTATTATTTTGCTACCATGAAGTAAAGGATTCTTAAAAATGGTACTTTAAAGTTAAAGTTTCATTACTTTTGACATTGCCACTGTAAAATTGTAACTTCATAGTACAAGAAACAATTCATTTGACACTATAGAGCACTGCCTGTTAATAAAAGCCGACAAACTTAGTACAAAATTTTGGATTTCGCAGTATATATGTATGCGTAAGACTTGGAATTCATCCCAGCAAACAATTTGTATCTTCCGCGATAAGAATGCGATTCGCCTTGGAAGATAAATTTATAGACGGGGATATCGCCATCTCATCGCGGGAGTCACCCCCTTCGGGAGAAAATAGTTACCGAAAGCGAAACTTCCTGGAGAAACTTTGGCGAAACCATCATGAATGAAAACAATATCTACTATATTATAATAAAATTTATATTATTATTTACGGACAACTTAAAAAAAAATGGAAAATATACAGCAATAGAACATGAAAATAAATAAAATGTTTAAGAATTTTTGCTTCTTATAACTCCCGCATTGCCGTACTGAATGTCGGAATTGCATCGCTTCAATATATTTTTTATCCTTAATGCGATAAAAGTGTTTAGTAGTTTTTCTTTGCTTCCATTCTGGCAACATGGTGTAAAGGGTATTTCACATAGAACGGATAATATTTTGCGAGGGAGATTACTTTCTGTTTTGATATTATCAAATTTCTTGCAAAATTCCTCTTCTATAAGGAACAAATAATCCATGATTTCGATTGAGGGCCGGTATAACTGAGCATCTTCATATTCTTTGAAATTTATTTTACATAAATCATTTCGACTCCATCTTGGACATGCGCCTGTGCAGAACAGTTGTGATCTTCTTTGAGGCGTTTTAAAAGATAACCGCCAATATAAAAAAAGCATTTTGCTCCAATATGTTCATCTCCATACACGGGATGTCTTCATATTGTTCCGCATTTAACATTTGATCCCAGCAGGTAACATTAATTTCATTTGATTCATTTGGTAAATTTAGTTCAATTGCGGGTAAAGTTAACTCATTGTGTGCTTCACAATTCCCTTCTCTACTAATTTTCACGAATTTTGTGCAAAATCTTTTTTTTAAAAGCCGCACTGAACTGTCGAGGTGTTAAGTTTTTTGTTGTTCCGCCACGTTTTCGAAATTGTCCAAATGTATTCTGTAGCTATGGAGACCGGAGGACGAGGGTGAGTTTGGCCGTGAAGGCCTGAAAACACATAGTGTTGAGAAACCTCTCTCCGATGACCACCCGTGACGTGCGCTGGCAGACCAGCTCAGCTGTCGGGAGTAGCGGGGTGGGTATTAACGGCGGTCATCGGCCTCCTCCATATGCATACAACAAATCATATCGCACGTCTGCCCGTTAGGCAAAAAAATTAAATATCCTACAACCCGCAACAAAACCAAAAATATAGCAACAAACGAGAAAATTTAATGGTAGTGCCTATGCACCAAACTCCCAAAGACTCTAAACAAAAGCACAAGGTCCCGTGCAGGGACTTGGGGCTGCTCCAGCCAATCTACAAAATAGGGCCCCAAGGCCAACAAAAATATATTTACGGAGGGAAAACCGTCCAATCAGGACAGATCCCTTTCCCTTCCAGGTCAGTCGAGCCTACTGGTTTTAAACGGCTCTTTATGGGCACCAGATGTTGTGGGCCCGGCGCGACTTAGCCCTCCCGACCGTGAGTTTCGGGCGCCATTCGGGTTAGAAACTCCCAAGAAATTTCAATCGCTATGATAGGGAGAGAGCAGGAAGAGAGGCGGAAAAATTGGGATCTTAGCCTTTCATCATTATGCTAATTCATACGCATAATCAAAGAATTCATTAAAAGGCGCATAAATATAAATATGTAATCCTAGATCCGAATATATGAATATATATTTTTTTTTTTTTTTTTAAAGCCAAATTCTAATTATGCAATTACTTTTCGAATTCATCGAGCTTCTAGGTTTCTCGTTGACGTATAATACCTCAATCCTAAATTAGGTCTTTTGACTTTTAGTTAGAAGGACATAAAAGAAAATCGTTTGCTTATGGTTTAATGTCGACCCACTAGCTTAGAAATATGAACATTCTGAAATAACAAGTATAAACTATAAAGCACTACGCGATACATTAAACGATCGGTAGTTATAATAACAACGACCGATCGAGGTATTTTCCTTTTTATCTAAATGACTCTAACGATTTGTCAAACGTTATACCGCTTTTCCTTTTATTATGAATTATGTTTTCTAATCGAAAATCGCAGACATTCCTTCAGGAACTACTGAATTATAGAGGAATATTCCATAGCAAAGTATTGTTGTTCCCCCTTTAAGATCTTAGGTTCATGGTACATTAAGTTATGTACATAATAATTTCTGAAATCACTTCGTTCAGAAATATCATAATTAAATTTTGTTGTATTTAAAATTTATTTTTATTATATTTATTATTATTTTTTTTATATTTTTTTTTTTTTTTTTCTTTTATATATAAGAATATTTGACAGATTTGTCTTAAATAGGAACGTTGCAGAATTTTCGCACTTTCATTTCATTTTTAATTGTATTAATTTTGTTTATAATTAAAATAACGAACGCGAGTGAAATATACGCGCAGGAAATACTCTGAGTATTTGTTTATATATGATGAACAGAAGGTATTGCTTAGCAATCAGTGCCAAGAATTTTGGATTATGTGGAGACTCAATATTATTATAATTCAGTTTAATATAGACGACTCAACTTCAGTAGGTAAACCTCCCGCTCTCTTCTTATTATTACTAGCCGGAGTAAGCACTACTCGCAACCCACAACTAATATGTAGTATGTCAAACGACAATTTTTCATAAAAATTGTTTTCCTCATACGGATATATGTCAATATTATTATAATTCAGTTTAATATAGACGACTCAAATTCAGTAGGTAAACCTCCCGCTCTCTTCATATTATTACTAGCCGGAGTAAGCACTACTAGCAACCCAAAACTAATATGTAGTATGTCAACGACAATTTTTCATAAAAATTGTTTTCCTCTTACGGATATATGTCAAGAATGTAAGCGAAAAGGATCACCTCAGAACAAATTAAAGTTATTGGGAAGAAGTATTCCTTTCAGTAACTTTCGCTTCCTTCTTTAGATCCCTTACAAAACATTGTACCAGACTAAAGAATCGTCATTCTCGTCTGTTAAAGGAACTTGTACTCTATGTTTGAAGGGTCGAATGGAGACCGTTAACTGCGCTATGAGATGCTTTATAATTAAGAATGGCCGGATTTGTTGCTGCATATCAATCAGTTAATTAGGTATATGTATTGGTATATATGTATACGTGGGTATGTACATATAACAAAAAAAAATATCGCGTCATTTATAAATTGTGTGAACACAATCGGACATCATATTCATTATTCATGTTCAGGCCATAATATCGTTGCGCCCTTGAATCTAAGTAATTTGGAATCGTTATAAGCAAGACTTAATGGTTGTTACTCAAAAAAAACTAAAATCCGTACCGAATTTATTTAGGATGATACGAAAAACCGAGAAACAGACATGTGAGAACGAATCTCTTCACTCACGGTAACGTAGATTGTAAGTCGACCAGCGACAGAAATAGTGTTCGTTGCACATGCTCTCAGGTCTAGAGTAATTCTAACGTTTCGCATCTTCAGCGAGCGAACAAACAATTTACCGATAAGCGGCAACGATATGTCCACTGTGCGAACACAAAATACGACAACAATGATTCCCTTTTTTTTTTTTCTCTCTTTCTAAATTTTAGGTCCAATTACCTGGGGTGCTCCCCTGCTGGTGGAGCACCTGTTACCTTACTCGTGTATCCTATTTTTCGCTTTCCTCGACGCCACTGAAAAGATGTTGTTGATCCCCTGAAGATCGTGCACAACTCGCGCAAATTGCTCAATCCGAACCCGCGATGCTGTCTCCCCGGAGCTTGCACACCACGTTCTGCGGTATCGCGGAATTTTTCGCTCTCTCTCAAATTGTGTTGAAACACTACCCGCACCCTGTCGTCGTCTCCGTTCCGCTCAACACACGAGGCCCGATCGCGATCCAGTTCAAAATTGTCAAATTTTGCTTGCCCGTTTCGTATATAAATCGTCCCGAGATAATTTTTCAGGGTGTCGACGCAATGCTTGTTCTATCGTAGAAACGAAATTGCCGAAAAACAAACACCAATCTACACATAGACAATCAAGCGAAGCGCGAACGCAAGTTGGCAAATTCGTGATTTTCGCCAACTAGCCTATTTTTTCATGCCTTACTCCAAGGACAAACATCCGCTCCCTAACGTACACTACGAAATGCACTACTTTACCGATACTCTGCACAGGGCGTAGAACGATTAAACGGTGGCGCAAGGCGAAAAAAAAAACAAAACAAACTGGCAGTGATCAAAACTCTTGCCTAAATTCCCGGACGAGGAGGGCGAAATGCAACCGCACGGGCGAAAGATAGTCCGAGTGAACCGGCTGAAACGAACCGAAGGCGATTTTGAGAACGAACTCTAAATTAAAATAAAGGCGCCGCGGAACGAAAAATCCGTTGCCAGACACTCGCGCACAAGCTGGAAGTAGGCGCGTTTTCACTTCTGACATGGGATCGCGGTCCGTTTGGCGACCGTTCTCCTCAGGCGTGATTTTGCAACTGAGCCAACAACTCCCCGTTCGGTCAATCCCGATACTTCGCGCTGCTTGTTGCTAGGGGTATGTGGTGATAGTTGATTGGTTCACTGCGAACCATCATCCGATCATTCCGTTATTTATAACACTTTGCTCTCGCATTCGTATAGTGAGCGCAGGCAACAACCAATGCTATGTTATGGATGCATTACATTGCCGGCAGAAGCAGTGTCACCATTTTGCCAGTAAATGGACGGCAGCGACTGCTTCCGTCGACAATGTCATTCGCTCAGTACAATTCTCGAGTGGATCTTGATTCAAATGCCTTGTTAACAAAAATTTAATACCTTCACTCTTTAGGTCCGAAAACAATCCCAACAGGCTATTGATATCAGCTAGCCAACCTTTAAAACATTTAATTATGTTGGTTACAACCTTCCCTTTGCCATCTTTTACTATTATCCCTTGCAGAATGTTCTTCATTTTATTTAAATGTCTTATTTGGCATCCGTTTTCTTCTGTAAGAGGTTTTCTCCAAATTTTCTTTTTGTTAAGGTTGCAAGAATTGAAAATGTCGAAAAGTTTGTCGACATTTTCAATTAATTCGGCTGTGTGAAGCACTCAGCGGAAAGTTCATTATTAGCTACAGCAGTGTATATACCTGATGCCATAGTGTGGCTGAATACTTGCGTGGCATATTTCACTTTCATTTTTTGCAAATTATTAGGATAGGATTAACATGTTTTTTTTGTCAATTTTGGAACTAATTTAAAAGTTTTTCTTGAATCCAGTTTGTACAAATCAATCAATGACATGCTGAATATCGTATTTTAGTAAATTGTTTCTCCAGGATTTCTTCAAATGTGGCGGATCATGCATGAAATAAATTTTGTTGGCACTTTTGTCCAGTGTAAAATAAGGAACGTCAACTGAAATCGATAACAACTTCGACAAACTAATAAAATTTCCACCTTGATCACAAATTATAACACGAGGATCTAAAATATATTATATGATATTTTCTTAACTGCCTAATGCAGTGAAAAAGAATATCCTTCAATTTAGAAGCTGGGCTTGCTTTATTAATGAAAACACAACCCAATAATTTTGTGTAATTATGCGTTATGCCTCTTGCTAGAAATGCGAGTGCAGATTTTGCCAATACACCTGTTCGCTCAGATCCATCGTCAAACCCGATAATCTGTCCCCTCATCTTTTCCAAGTCAAGATGAGGTTGTAACGACATCTCATCAAGGCATATGGCACGTAATTTAGCTAAGCCTGGTAATGGATGCAACTTAAACTGCAAACTTTGAAAATATATTTCGTGGAATTCAGGAGTTGATGGCTACTTACGTACAAATGCACTCAAGGTTTTAATGCTTGGTAAAGAAAGGGACGGGCTGATCACCTTATAGCCGACTCGTGAGGTGAAATAAACAGATAGACTGAATTCCTTCAAGTCTTTACTGTATTGTCTTCCCACAGCCTTTCTTTTCCTACTTAAGACATTGCTTTCTACAATACGATAGAGATCAAGTGGCAAAATGGTCTTGGCTTTACTAAGGAATGTTTTCTCATTATCATAAGATCGGCTTAGTCTCTTATTGGTGCGTTGAGCCTGACTTAACTGCTGTTGAAGATGCTTGATTTTCTTCTTAAGTTTTCTAACTTCCACCATTTCCTCGGTTTGTGTCTCAATGCTAACAAGCGCCTTATTTTCGGTTTGACACTGAGTACTAACCCGTTTTTTCACTTTTCTTGTGTGAAACGGTGGAGGTTTTTCATAAGAAGACTGTCAAACGAACACAGGGGTATGTTAGGTGTCGTCCGACGTTTGTAGTTGTTAACTAAATCAAAGAACTTTTTCCGGGCGAAGTCCCAGTACTGCGACATGTAAATGCGGGCGAAGCCCCGGCACTGCTGGTGATACTAGCGGCGAAGCTCTAGAATGGCTTGCGGGCGAAGCCCCGACACTGCAAACTGAAAACTGCGGCACTGCTACCTGCGGATGCGGGCGAAGCCCCGGCACTGCTGTCGATACGGGCGACAAAGCCCTAGAACGGATTGCGGGCGAAGCCCCGGCACTGCTGTCGATACGGGCGACGAAGCCCTAGAAGGGATTGCGGGCGAAGCCCCGGCACTGCTGTCGATACGGGCGATGGAGCCCTAGAACGGATTGCGGGCGAGGCCCCGGCACTGTAAACTGAAAACTTCGGCACTGCTATCGATACGGGCGACGAAGCCCTAGAACAGATTGCGGACGAAGCCCCAACACTGCCAACTGAAAACTGCGGCACTGCTACCTGAGGATGAGGACGACGAAGCCCTAGAACGGATTGTGGGCGAAGCCCCAACACTGCCAACTGAAAACTGCGGCACTGCTACCTGAGGATGCTGGCGAAGCCCCGGCACTGCTGTCGATAAGCCCCGAAACTTGTTCACCCAACACCGAAACTTCAGCATAAGGGCGTACGTCTGTTAGTTGGGAGCTAGAACAGAAGGCTGAACAATAAAATCGGCGGGCTTTTTTAATCCGTTTCCAAAAAGCTCGCCAACGCAAAGTCGAACGCTTAGCACGACGCAACGGAATCTCTTCCGCTTTAAAAATTCGGTCGCGCGAGTTATATTTTCTTATTTCACTTTTCATAAAAAAAAATGAAAGTTTATAGTCCCACCTTGAGACTTAAGTCAATAAAGAAACACAAAACACTTTTCGTTATTAAATGCACTTTATTAACTCTAATGAATGTATATAACGAACATTCAAATAATTATACTTTTCGTATAATATTTAAGAATTTACAATTTTCTTATAAATTCATAACAACACTCAACACTACACAGTAACTATTTATAACTGATTTGTAGTTATACTGGATTCTGCCCTGAATCAAGATTGAACTTTAATCGAATCGAACTGAATTCAACTGCACTGATATTGAGTCACAAGCCCTTTTATATTATTATAAAATGCTTAGTTTGCACTATTTATTCTAGAAGTATTTCAGCATTTCAACATATCTGAAATCGATACGACAAAGATCGATTGTTTATAAAATTTCAATTCTAAGAAGATGAGGTCATCAGAGGGATGACTCATCTTTAAGAAGGATCAATTGTTTATATAAAATGAAATATTATTTTTCAATGGCAATGAGTCATCAGAGGGATGACTAATTTAGATTAGAGTTGAGTTTTATACAAATTGAGTAGTAATATTGTTATCCTTATGGGATTTTTGTAGGGGAGAGGCGTGTAGCGCCTCTATAACCTCACCCTCCTTAAGAATAATGTTGTCCTCAACATGTCTAGGAATAGGGTTAGGAATAGGGTTTTCAATATCCTTTTTGTTGCTAACGTTTATCTGAATTTTAGTTTTTCTATGTTTACAATATAGATACAAAATTATAATGATTATTATGCAAATTATAATTATTGTTAAAATTGATCCAAAGGTTATTGTAATTCTATTGTGAATATATTTAATTTCTTCAATTTTATTCAAATTATCAAAATGATCAAGGTTTAGTTTTTCAAAGTTTAGCTCATGGTTATATCTAGATATATTTTTTATTGGGTCTAATGATAAAGTATTCTGAAATTCTTTTACATGATTAATATACATTTTTCCATTAATTATCATTTTACAGTCACTAAATCTAATAACATAATTTCCAGTTAACGTATACTGTTTCTCATTACAATTTTGATCAATTACTTCATTTATATTTGTTACAAATAACAATCCTTTCTCAATTTCTTCCACAATTGTTTTGTTATTTTTAAATTTAATAATACATTCATCTGTTTTACATGATAGTACTTCTTTTAATTGTTTAACATGTCTTTCCATTTTATAGTAGTGCTCATTATATAATACAACTTCTTTAGTATTTATTTTTAAAGTTTCGTTCTTATAATTAGGAATTTGTCGAACATAATAAGATAATAATGGTTGCGTAAGTATAGGGATACTAATGACAAATATTATAATACTTTTATTAGATAAAACATTTATATTAATATTTTTTAATTCATCAAAGGTTATTTTTTCGGAATTAATTTCATCATAGGTTAACAAGGATCTAGTCATTATACCGGTTTGGGCTGAATTTACGTTATCTATAATTTTTTCAAGTTCATCTTTAATTAGGTCAAGATTATGTTTAGTTGAATATTAATAAGGGCTTTGTTTATTTGATTAGTAGTGTTATTGACGTCTTTTATTATTCTTTTGTATTTTTCATTAGTTTGATTAATATTAATTATGATTTTATCCAAGTTATTTTGAAATACATTATTGATATGTATTTGTTTATTCATAGATTCAATTATAGCGTGATTATTAGTGTCTATTATGTTTAAATGATTAATTATTTCTTCATAGTCATCATTATCCATTATTCCAAAAAGCCATTTATAAATTGTTCCAATTGGGTTGATTAATCCCCGTTTTTGTCTATTAATTATGTCGCAAATTTTAATAGGTTGGGAGTTACTCATTATGATTTTACAAATAGGAGCCGGGGTAGTGGTTGGATATGTTTTATTTATAGACGCAAATAGTATGGTTTGAATTACTAATTATGGAATGATTTTGTTCTTTATTATGTCTAATATCATTTTCTTCCTAAAGAAGGGGATATTTTCTTGGGAGAAGTCTATTATTTTATTTCCTGCTATATATTCAGCTAATATACAGGTGAAAATACCACAATCGCTAGAGTTAGTTTGTTTCGGATTATTTTTAACATTTTCCATGATAAATTCTGAAATATCTATTAATTTGTCTTGTTTATTTTTAGACTCTTCAACCAAATAGTTGGCTAGTGCATTTAATACATTATTATTTTCTCCTCCTAATGAATCAAAATATTTGATTGATTTTTCTCTCAGATCTATAATTGCTAAACACCAATGTATTTGGCGTACATGTACTGGAATTAGAATAATATCGAAATCAAAGATATTGACTTTCCTAGTCCATCTACTCACAGCGTTGTATCCTGCTTGTAACAGTCTTATTGTAAAGAAAGTACTCATTGTATAAATTTTTGGTAAATTTGGATTATCATTATTTCGTTCTGCGATTAAATTAAAATAGAAGTTAATTATCTGGTCGTTGAGTAATTCATTTTCCTTTAATGTTTTCACATCTTCTCTTTTTATGATTAATCCGTATTTTGAAGTTAAAGTTTCATTTTCGTTTCCGTTATGTAATATATTATCAATTTCAACTTGCTGTTCTTTTGTTATTGTATAATTTGATTTAATTATATTCTCATTAGAAATTATTTCTCGTTCCGGCTCTAAATTTTTATCTAACACTTTTTGCTCCGATTCATATTTCTTAATACGTTTTATTTTTGAAGGATGTATTTTGTTTCTAGGCTTTTTGTTTTTAATAAGAGTTATATCTTTGTTACTGGTTTTAATTATTTCTACTTTCCGATATTTAGGTTCCTCTTTGTGGCGTTCATTACTATAATTTTTAATAAATACTTTATTTTTCGAAATTTCTTGTGGTTGTTCCCGTTTTCTGTTGTGATAAGTAATCCATTTCGATTTTTTGTTCGTTAGCAATTCAAAAATTTTAATTTTATCCTTGAGGCCCTGTTGTACTTCGATCGGTTTACAATTAATTGAAGAATGTATAGTATTATTGTAGTATTCAGTTGCACTAAGAATTTTATCTTCAATACTCAATTCTGGTTCCGTGAACTTCAATACTCTAATTTGTTCTAATAAAGTATTATGGCATCGATTCATGTCTGCATTTCCTGTATGAGAGTTTGGTTTTGTAAAATGATATTCTATTCCATCCTTTCGCAATGCCTCCTTGATATTTACCATATTGAATTCATTTTCTGCTACAATTTTCTTTGGTTTTCCCATAATTGCATTTCTTTCTTTAATTAACTTTATAAATGTAACTATTTTTATCCATTGTTTCCTTTGTATAGAGAGGTTTTGAGAATTTATCTATTGCTGTAAAAAATGGTTTTTTTCCGTGAAAAATATATCAATATGTACTATCTGATTAATGTCGGTTGGAGTTTCGGAGGTTTCAAATATTGGTTTTACAGGGTTCCTATCATATTTAACTTTGTTGCATATCTCACAATTATTTATATATTTATTAATTATTTTTATTAAGTTTTGATAATAGAATGTGTTTTTAATTTCTTCATAGTTTTCTAATATTCCTCTATGATTCGTTTTCTCATGAACTTCCTTTATTTTTTCAAAACATTGTTCCTCACTGAGTAAATCAATTGCGTGATTAGTGCATTTTATGAATTTAATATTATCATTATCTGAATAGGTTTTTATTATATTTTAATTTTTTCAACTTTCTTCCATTGTTCATTGTTTAATTCACAATAAATTCCTACGGTACCTCTCTCTGGTATATATCTTCTCAGAATATCATATATTATTTTTTCACTAACTATATCTTTTTCATCAATATACATTTTCCTATGTTTATTAATCGATTTTATTTCCTTTTGTTTTTGTTTTACTATTATTTTATTATTTGGGTTCAATATATATTTACTATTCCTTCCTTATTTTTTATATTGTTATTTATTTCTTTATCTGATTCGTCACTTATATCATCGTAATATCCATCATCATTCTCATTTTCAGTTAATGCATTTATTTCAATATTTTCTGTATTAATACGACTTAGGAAGTCCGCCACTTTATTTTCTTTTCCCTGAACGAATTCTATATTAAAGTTATATTCATTTAGTTTTATTTTCCATCTCTGTAGTTTACTATTTGGTTCTTTTAAATTATTAAGCCACACTAATGGTCTGTGATCTGTACGAATATCAAATTTTACTCCATACAAATACGGTCTAAAGTACTGAGTTGCCCAGACAATAGCTAGCAATTCCTTTTCGATTGTTGAATAATTTCTTTCGTGGTCGTTCAACGTTCGACTTGCATACGATATGGGATGTCCTTGTTATGAAATAACGGCTCCAATTGCTTTATCTGAAGCATCAGTAGTTAGAACAAATTTTTGTTTAAAGTCAGGATATCTCAAAATAGGATAATTATTTTAGTTATTAATTCTTTCAATTTTTCAAATGCCGAAATGAATTTAGGATCACTAACATTAATTTTGTTTTCCTTTTTTAAGGCATCTGTCAATGGGGATGCGATTTTCGCATAATTATTAATGAATTTTCTGTAGTATCCTGTGATACCAAGAAATGATTTAATTTTTTTGACAGTATTCGGAATTTTCAGATTCTGAATAGTATTTATTTTTTCCGGATTTGGTTTAATACCATCTACGGACAAAATATGACCCAAATAGTCAGTTTGTTTGGCAAAGAAACTACATTTATCAATTTGAATTTTCAGTTGATATTTTCGAAGGCAATTGAAGACTAATTTTATGTTAGTTTCCATTTCCTGGATTGAAGTAGCAAAGATCAAGATGTCATCAAGGTACACGACACAGATTTTATTTACATACTCCTGGAGGATTTCGTTCATCATTCGTTGGAACGTTGCAGGAGCATTTTTTAATCCAAAGGGCATTCGGTTAAATTCGTAATGTCCTTGTGTTGTCGGAAAAGCAGTTTTATAGCGATCATATTCTTTGATCTCTATCTGGTGAAAACCCTTAGCTAAATCGATTGTAGTGAAATATTGGGACCTTCCGAGTTTATCAAATATACTTTCTATATTTGGTATGGGAAATTTGTCCTCAATAGTGTTGTTATTTAATTGACGATAATCAATAACAACACGCCATTTCTGTTTCCCCGAATGATCCATTTTTTTGGGTACAACCCATATAGGTGCATTATATGGAGATGAAGATCTTCTAATTATTCCCTGGTCAAGCATTTCGTTTATTTGTGTCTCAACTTCTTTTTCGTGAATTTGAGGAATTTTATATATTTTAGAAAATTGAGGGGTATTTGATTTTGTTATTATTTCGTGTTTGGTTTGTGTGGTACAGGTCAATATATCTCCTTCTTTGTAAAAGAGATCTAAGTTATTTTTGAGAATTTTTTTTAATGACATTGTTTCTTCACTGTTTAAATTATTATATAATTTCTCCATTGAGTCTAATGGTTCAAGTTCAAATTGAGTATTTATTTCCTCTGGTACTGAGTAATTGAAATTAATGATAACATTATTAATTTCCATGTTACCTTTACCTATATTTATTTTTGCATTTAGTGGGTGTAATATGTTCTGTTCAATTATTCCTTTGAAGTTTTTATCTTGGAAATTCATTACATTCCAGATAATTTTATGATTTTCGGGAAGAAGGAATTCAGTTGGCATGTTAGTTTTAATTTTAAATTGAACCTGATATGTTCCACCGATAGAAGTTATTGGAATAGGATAGTGGAGTCTATACTTCTGTAGATTTATAAAGCTATTTTCATCAATACATGATGTTGTGGATCCTGTGTCAATTAATACTGGAATTTTTTTATTTTCAATGGTCAGATAGGCTATTGGTAATGGAATTCCGAGGCTGTTTCGAGAAAATTTACGTCCATTGGTTCTGGACCTTGGTTTTGATTTTGTCGAAAGTTATCATAACCATTTTCAGGATTCTGATTACTGCGATTATACCAATTATTATTATTGTTATTATATCTATGTTCTCTATTATTAAAATTGTTGTTGTTTTGGTTGTTACGATTAAAATTGTGGTGATTTCGATTATTTGGATTTTGACGGTTCTGATAGTTTCGATTGAAATTATTATTATTTCGATTTGAATAATTATGATTATTATGATTTTGATTGGTCTGATTATTATTTCGGTTATTCCTTTTATTTCTATTAAAATGCCGATTGGAATGTGAAAAATAGTTATTTGAAGAATCAAACTCTGAATTTTGCCGAATTTCAGTTAAAATGTTAAAAGCCTGCTCCAAAGATGAACAAAGTCTCATTTCAAGCAAATAAGCTTTGTATTCTGGTAATAACGATTTGAATTTATTTAAGACTAGATTCTCATTCCTTATTGGGTTAAATTCTATGTGTTGGTTTTGGAATGGATCTTGTAAATATTTAGTATTAAGTTTGTTTAACAGGTGACTTAAAATTGAGTAAATTTCATGAACACTTTTATTTTGATTACTAATTCTATGAATTTGGTTTATAATGTTGCTATAGCTATCGCTGACTCCGAATGTGAATAGTAAACCTGTTTTTACGTTATCCCAATTAGGCTCCGCAATTTTCTGAATAACAGTTCTCGCTTTTCCTTGGATTTTGTGAAGAATTAATCGAAATATATATGCCTGCTGGTTCTGTTAGTTGAAGTAGAGTATTGGCTTCCTCTAGCCAAGTATTTAAGGAATACTGACTATCGTTTCCGGTAAATAAAGGAATTCTGCGAGCTTCCTTAATGAGTTCCTCGAACGTGAGTTGCAGTGGTAGTGGTGCATGTGGTACTTCTGCCATTTCTATTGTTTATTTAATAATTCAGTAATAAACTTACTTTGCGCTGTCTCGCTGGATATTTTCTGGATACTATTATTGTTTATATTATTAAGGTGTTTTATTACACTGATTTTTAAGTAATTGTACACTGTTTTTTTTTTAATACTGAAACAATTTTCTTGAATTCAGTAATTTTTCTGACTTAGTTTTCCCAAGTTCAGTTTTTTAGCTGAATCATTACTTTTCGTAATGTCCAGAGGTGAATTCTCTTAAAATTTTACCTTGGGCAATGCAATTCCCAGTTATCACTGTGTTTTTTAAGTGTTATTTGCACTTCACTTTTCGTTAAGCGCGATTTGTTTTTAGGAGTTTGTGAGTTTTCGATTATTTCGATACTATCACGGTTTTTAGTTCGACGAGGATAAAAGTGTTTTCCGACTTTTATCCTACCGACTGCGCCAGTTATATTTTCTTATTTAACTTTTCATAAAAAAAATGAAAGTTTATAGTCCCACCTTGAGACTTAAGTCAATAAAGAAACACAAAACACTTTTCGTTATTAAATGCACTTTATTAACTCTAATGAATGTATATAACGAACATTCAAATAATTATACTTTTCGTATAATATTTAAGAATTTACAATTTTCTTATAAATTCATAACAACACTCAACACTACACAGTAACTATTTATAACTGATTTGTAGTTATACTGGATTCTGCCCTGAATCAAGATTGAACTTTAATCGAATCGAACTGAATTCAACTGCACTGATATTGGGTCACAAGCCCTTTTATATTATTATAAAATGCTTAGTTTGCACTATTTATTCTAGAAGTATTTCAGCATTTCAACATATCTGAAATCGATACGACAAAGATCGATTGTTTATAAAATTTCAATTCTAAGAAGATGAGGTCATCAGAGGGATGACTCATCTTTAAGAAGGATCAATTGTTTATATAAAATGAAATATTATTTTTCAATGGCAATGAGTCATCAGAGGGATGAATAATTTAGATTAGAGTTGAGTTTTATACAAATTGAGTAGTAATATTGTTATCCTTATGGGATTTTTGTAGGGGAGAGGCGTGTAGCGCCTCTATAACCCGCGCGGCTTGGTATTCCTGCCAACGCACGTGCCAAGGCTTGAAGCTGTAGTGACTCCGGGTCTTGTTTTTCTCCTTAAATGTAGGAGACGGATTCATAGATACTGTCAGAGTTGCGGTAGAATCCCGAGACAAACCCACTGTATCAGGAGACGTTTTGACAAGTGTGTCCGGTATGGTTACCGAAGCAGGTGTTATTGAGGAGTCACCTCCTTCGTATTCGGTGGTGGAATCGAGGGTCGGTTCATGTTTGGGCCTCGACCGCATCCCGTTTTTGGAGACTTGTGACAATTCGTACAATTTGGCTTATATGTTTCGGGAGCTCCACAGCCAAAGCAAAATATCGTCCGAGGAGCAAAACACTCGTCAAAACGGTGTCCCTCTTTGCGACAATTCCAGCAAACCGTTTTGTCACGGATAACGGAGACAAACTTAGGACCAGAATCATCAACTGGGACAGCAGGGTCGATCATAATCATCTCGGAGATATTCCTCCTTGATGGAATCATCCGATCTGATGGAAGGGTAGACGTAATTTCCTCCTGTAATTTTTCCCAATGAAATACCAGGGTTCGTAGCTGTCTCACCGAAAAAATACTAACGTACAGTAGATGGCAACGGAGTCCCATTTTGACATTTCTGCGCAAGATTTCTATTAGCTCCCACTCTGCTATCGGTAAAGCAAGACGATCAGCCAGTTCCATTATATTCTCATAGAACGCTCGGTCTCGGAAGGGCTCTGTTTCTTGTTACGAATCAGTTCCATTAAGTCGAATCAGAAAGTTTTTCTTGGAACTGTTCCCTTAGAGCTTCACAGAACTGATCCCAATCGAATCTAACGATGGCTCTATGGAATCTCCAGAACCAATTGGCCGTCTTGCCAACCAACAGCAGGTGCAAATACCTGGTTACCAGATGGAGCTGTCCATTTAAGGTGTGATTGGCTAGAGTGCGAACCTGAAAGAGGAATTTTTCCACTGACAGGTGGATTTTCTCCGCTAAAGTGCAGATTCCAGCCGCTAATAATTCGACCTACTTTTTCGGGAGGAAATCCGGTAACAGGCGTAAAGACCGAGTTTTGGTAGTGCGCTTCCGATGAGAAAGGATGATTACAACTAGAGGGATCGGCTCTCCGAGACGCCAAAGAACTACTTTACTCAATTGCCCTAACCCCTTGTGGGGCTTAGCGCGTCAACTGTTCCATGTGGCCCAGTTGACATTTCGTTGGCATAAATTGGTTTCGGAGAATGCAGTTGCCAGCATGCACCTCCTGCACATCCAAGGCCACGAACGACGTCGTGGACGGGACTCGAACCCGAAACGCCGGTTGTCAAACATGAGACTGATGCCTCAACACACTGCGCTACCGGTCGCCCCAGACGCCAAAGAAGAGTCGCGAGAAATATTAGCCGCAGGCGCATTCCTTACCATCGGTACGTAACGTACATCCGGTGCACCTGAACGAGGAGCGTTTAAACTAGCGTGCAACGACCGTGGTGCTAACTGAGCAACCCCTCGAGGTACATCATGATAAGCATTCGCATTTCTGTCCATCAGGTGATATGCAAGGTTAAAATCTCGACCGCGCTGCGCATTGCTATCTCGAATCCTATTCGCGGTGACATTCGACTGTTCGGACATGAGGGTACCTGGAGGAGCATTGCTAACTACAGCATTCCTTTCCCGGCTGGAATTTGATGGGGTCTGAATTTTCTTTGATGATTCATTTAATTGCTCGCGGAGCATTTCTCCAAACACTTCTCGAATTTGAGACATAAGAGTAAAGTCAAGAGAGCCGGTAGCAGTTGGGACATTCACAACTTCCTTCTCTAGATTATCAACTCGAGATCTCCGTCCCAAGTCAAACGACCGCTCTCGCTAAGCTTCCCGTTGAATAATAGGTTCAAGGCGGGAGCCCCTTTTGGGAGACGTCGCTTATTGCATTCGAGATCGAGCTCGAGTGACAGGACCGGGATGGTCCCGATCTAAGACCTCATTTGGTCTTCCTCGGCCAAAACAGCTTCGGACATTGCCAACGGTAACGGTCTACTAAAAGGATCAAAGGCTGTTAAACTCTCCGGGTCACAAGACCGTCTACAGAGAGGACACGAGTTCTTTTCAGCTAACCACGTAACCATACAATCCCGATGAAAAAGATGGTCACAAGTCGTTAACACAACTTGATCTGAATGTACAAAATTTGCCTTGCAAATGGAACACCACTGTATCATCGGATCTACGTCTAAATTCAATAGATCCTACGCACTTCGATGCACAGGCATGTTTGCTTCCTTTTCCTTTGTTTCTAATACACAGCTATATATATATATATATTACATCAACTATAACCTACTTACTCACAAGCTAACAACAAGAAGAAACAAATATGTAGACAGGGATATTTTCCTATAACATAGAACAAGTTTCTAAATAAATTTATTTTCTTCCTATAGAATTTCAACAATCAACATCAAACAAAAGGTGTCTTCCACTCAATCCGACGTTGCCTCACGGGTGAATAGATAGCTCAACATTGTCATTTCTGATTTAAATTGAATGAGGTGGGAGCCCCAGAACTAAGCTTATTATTAATAAAAAGAAATGTAAGCTACGAATGTATTTTTCTCCGAAAGGGTACTATTCACAGTCAACTTCTTTTCCAACCGGGTCAGAATTAGGCGGAACTATGGCACCGCCTATTCTGCAATGCCTCAAATCTTCTCATAAGGAAAAGGAGAGCGCTTTCTGAATGATAAGTACCTATACATGTCTTGAAGTAAAGGAGTGATCTTCCTAACACAAAGGCAAGGATTCATCCTTAACAAACTTTCCCCTGTCTATATTAAAGACAGTCCTATATATAGAAGTGAAGGTGGGATTTTTAAGGACGTCCTTGCGTGGCGATTTTACCACCTAGAACAAACACAAAGGAAGGACTCCTGACAAAAAAAAAATTATTAGGCCATGGTAGGTTCACAGTACTTTACGTTAATATCATAAGTAAATAATAAAAAAAATATAAAAATAAGAAATTTTTTTTTTAAGTAGAAAGAGAGATGAATTAAGTGAAGCATGACGTCACTTGGTGTCAGATTTCAAATCATTGAAGACTGGTATTTGTAACCAAAGTCACGTCAGCTGTGCAGGACCAATCAACTATGGATTCCTTAAGGGAAAGGGCCCATATTCGGGCCCCACGTTGGGCGTAACGGACGATCTGGTGGGCATCCTAAGATGCCCGTGGGGACGGAGCCTAAGGTAGCATATTACCGTGAAGGTCGGGCCGTGCCATCTGGCGAAGAAAAAAGGCCCCTCAACGAGCTAAGCAACGGCCTATGCTTGCTGTAGCTCTGTTCGGGAGATGTAGGCGTGGTTTTCGCCGCTCGTTGCCCCTGTCCTTTACGTATTAACAAAAATTCATAGGCCTGGGTAAGACAACACAAACAGGGGAGGTAAAAATGGGGAATAAAAAAAAATAGTCGATAAGGATGGAATGGTTGGCGGACGGATCAGACGCCCACACGGTCGCACCTGGGTCCGGGAGTAATGGGACCCTCGGCCTCTGGTTTCGTACCACCAACAGATCACTACTCATCAGGTGCTGCTTCGATCTGCTGGTGGAAGCAGCACTACCAGACTATAATATGGTTCGTTACAGGTGGTTCATTACATATTCTTGTGCTAAATAATGAAAATACTTCGATTGGAAAACACACACACTTCATTTACTAAACGAACTACACACGCGTAACTAACAACCAACGTTAAACTAGCTAACTATTTGTTAACGGCGGATAACGACTATCCTCCTTTCCGCTTCCGAGCGGATACTGTCACGGATGAAGTCTCGATTACGACTACTTTTGTAGGTTTTATGTCCATGCAGACATTAACACTATACTTAATTTGTAACAATAGTTACACGTCTTTTTAGCGACAACTCTTTATTGCGCACTAACTCGGAATCATATGTGCAATGAATTCTAACAGTAAATATTTGACATTTGATTTTTACTTTATGGCGATGATGCACCTCTAGTGGCAAGAAGATGCTCAATTGCCCTAACCCCTTGTGGGGCATAGCGCGTCAACTGTTCCCTGTCGCCCAGTTGACGCTTCGACGGCATAAACTGGTTTCGGACAATGCAGTTGCCAGCATGCACCTCCTGCACATCCAAGGCCACGAACGTCGTCATGGACGGGATTCGAATCCAAAACGCCGGTAGTCATACATGAGACTGATGCCTCAACACACTGCGCTACCAGTCGCCCCTAAAAAGATGAGTTGACAGGGTTGCCACATTACTCCCCTCGGAGCGAAAATGCCATAAAGATGATGATAATAATGACAGCTGCTGGTCACTGTTTAACAGTTGGATTTGTTACATTGACTTTATTGCAGCGACCATAAACTCTGAAGCTAGCCGGTCGTGGGTAGATTGGCTTCCAAATGTTGTTAGGCGGTCGGTTGAAGACTCGGTTGAGATGTCGCTTGAACTGTCTGTTGAACATTCGGTTGAACGGGTTTACTCGATGTTGATGCAAATTGACGTTTAACTGGCTGGCTGGCGGAAAGGCCAGCTGATGAGGTCGGAGCAAACGAAACTCGATTCGATGCCATCGTTGAAGAGACAATGGGCTCCGATGATGTTGATGCCGAAAATGTAACGTCGTCAGCCTCAGAAAGCAAGAAGGCTGGCTTGAGTCGATCAGCTGACATATTTATCAGCCTGCCGTTCACATCGATACAGAAAACTGATGATGATATTCCTTCTATCACTTTATGCGGGCCGGTATACGGTTGTGAGAGCGACTTTTTGTACGAATCGACGCGCAAAAATACGTGGGAGCAGGAATTCAGCTCCTTGTGCGCAAAGGTCGCGCAGCCGCTGTGATGAACGATGGGTTTCGGGCGTAACTGTCGCATATCCTGGCGGATACGCTGAAGAAAAATGCGAGGATCTGTAGACGTGTTGTCGTCGACGAACCGTTCTCCTGGAATCCTCAACGTTCTACCGAAAACTATGTAATTCTGCCGAGGAGCTGCCGAGGTCTTCCTTGAAGCAATTGCGCGGCCCCAGAAGCACGGTTGGCAAATTTCGATCCAGTGGTCGCTGTCTTGATGGCACATAATTGCGACTTTTAACGTTCGGTTCCAGTTCGATCGAATTGTCCTAGGGGCGCCAAAACGGGATATCGACGCTGAATAAAGTGCCTCTGCAACACTTGCTGCTGACTGATCAGCAAAGGAACAGGGCCATCGCGTAAATCGATCCAGCAATGTTAAACAATATCGGTAGCCTCGAGACAAAGGAAACGGTCCCACGATATCGAGGTGAACGTAGTCAAAGCGACGATCAGGAACTGGAAACTCCTTTAAAGGCCATTTGGTGTGTTGATTCACTTTCGAAAGTTGACATTGTTGACACGTACGGGCCCACAATTGTGTTAAGCAATGGGTTATGATAATAAAAACGGCAGGATTTCTATATTAAAGTATTTATTTAAGCCGATGAAAACTGGTAATTCAAAGTTACGACTTACGACAAAGCTAGTTTGACCGAGAGTGAGTCAGGAAGTAGAAGAAAGAAAATAACTCCAACTGGGTGTGAAATATCAAACTAAATTAAATGAAATTTCTTCCAACTTCACTCTTAATACTCCCACTAAATTTCATTTTCCAAATAATTCGTATTCAAAAGAATGTATGTAATTAATTTACTTTTTTCTTACAAGTTGTTCGATATGGGGCAAACCCCTTTTCCATAGTCCTCCGCGTGGGCGCCCCCTGGTAACGGCAGTGTATCAATTCGCTGACGGCCAATGTCTTAGCGATAAGACAGTTTAGAAAAGGCAGATAGCTGTAGCCTGAATGGCTGACGAACACCTAAGCGTCTCAGGTCTAGTAGGATGGAATGACCTGCGTAGTTGGACCTGCTACATAGTTGTGTGGGCTCCAGCACGTTTATTAAACCATCTGAAGCAGCTATCTCCGAGGCCATCCCCTGAATAGGGTTACGCGACGTGCTGACAACTCGTCCTTGTAAAAACCACTCCATGTCAAGAAACCTGGAACAAAAGCCTCGGATTGGACGGATCAACAACGACGACCACGCAAACGACTAAAGGATTATTCTTTCGAATCCTGGAATGTACGCTCCCTGAACAAATCGGGGGCCGAAAAGGCCCTCCTTCAACAGGTCGAAAAGTACAAACTGAGCATAACTGCAGTCCAGGAAACAAATTGGCTTGGCAGCGAGATTATTGACAAGAAATCGCACACAATTTTTACAAGTGGCAAACCATCGGGCCGCAAGGAGTTTGGAGTAGCATTTGTAGTGAACAATCACCTCAAACCGCATATTACTGACTTCAAACCCATAAATGAACGGCTGTGTGCGATTCGCATCAAGACTCGATTCTTCAATCTCTGGCTCATCAATGTGCATGCCCCCACTGAAGTTAGAGAAGACGCAGTAAAAGACAAGTTCTACGCCCGCCTTGAAACTCTCTTCGACCCACTTCCAACAAACGACGTCAAATTGCTGCTGGGAGACTTTAACGCGAAAGTCGGAAATGAAAGTTAGCACCGGGGGACCATTGGAGGCCACAGCCTCCATGAAGAATGTAACGATAACGGCCAGCGACTTATCGACTTCGCCTGCAGCAGGAATCTAGTCGTAAGCTCTACGTGTTTCCCGCATCGACGCATTCACAAGCAGACCTGGAAGTCTCCAGACGCACATACCGTCAACCAAATTGACCACGTCCTCATTTGCAGGAGATGGGCGTCTAGTGTCATGGATGTCCGCTCCTATCGAGGAGCAAACTGCGACTCAGATCATCACTTGGTGAAGACGACCTACAGATGTAGAATTTCCTCAGTGCACCAATCAAGAATCAACCCTCACAAAATCTTTTCGGTTGATAAGCTTTTGAGTGATGCTACAGTGGTGACATATTCTACCGCCCTTGAGGAAAAACTATCACCTATGCTACACAACATCAGCAACACAGGCGTCTATGGGTTCTGGGAAGAACTCAAGGGTACCATCAAGGATGTCGCAGAGAAGGTCGTGGGATATAAAGCCCGGCGAGCGCGAAATGACTGGTTCGACGAAGAATGCAAAAATTCACTTGACGCGAAAAACGAGGCCTACAGACAATGGATTCAACGAGGAACCAGAGCCAGAAGAGAAAAATATGACGAGCTACGGCGAATATCGAATAGAATAATTAGACGTAAGAAACGTAAATACTTTGACGAGCAGTTGCTGAACATAAACGAAAACTTAGCTAATAGGAACACCAGACAAGCGTACAAACTGATCTCGCCTTGCGGTCACTAAAACGAAATAAAGCGCCGGGCGCTGACGAGATTCCAGCTGAACTGCTAAAATTCGGTGGAACGAGTCTAGTTGATGCCATACATCAATTACTCCTGCTAGTATGGGAGAACGAGGAGATCCCAGACGATTGGCGCAGAAGCATCATCTGTCCAATTCATAAAAAGGGAGATAAACTGCGGTGTGAGAATTACAGGGGCATCTCACTAGTTTGTACGTCCTATAAAATTTTGACGAAAATTCTGGAAAATAGAATAAAACCGTACGCAGAACGAGTCATTGGCGAATATCAAAGCGGTTTCAGACCTGGTCGCTCCACAACCGATCAGCTCTTCTCAGTCAAACTGATACTCCAGAGGTGCTGGGAATACAACGTAAACGTATACCAAATCTTTGTCGACTTCAAGCAGGCATACGACAGTATCGATCATGGAGTACTGTACAACATCATGCTGCAATTTGGTATACCGGCAAAATTAGTGCGACTGACAAAGATGACGATGACCAACTCCGTCTCACAAGTCAGGATCCAGAATAGACTTACTGATCTATTTGAAACACGCACTGGTTTGAAACAGGGCGATGGACTGGCACCGACGCTCTTCAACCTAGCACTGGAATACGTTGTTCGGGCCATGAATATGGACAACAGCAAGACGCTACTCATCAAGTCGACACAATTAGCAGCGTACGCCGACGACATCAACATCATGTCCCGAAGATTGACTGACGCAGAAGAACTTCTGCATACGCTCGATACCGCTGCAAAGGAAGTTGGATTACGTATTAACGAGGGTAAAACTAAAATAATGATGCAATCGGTGACATGGACACCTGCACAACCGAGCATCAATGTGGGGGACCTCAACATCGAGTTCGTGAACAACTTCATTTACCTGGGTTGCAACCTGTCAAGGGACGCCAACGAAACTGACGAAATCAAGCGACGGATACAGTTAGCTAATAAGACTTTTTTCTCGGTTCTCCCCATAATGAAATCGAAGCATGTGCACAGAAACACGAAGCTCCGCGTGTACAAAACCATTATACGACCAGTGCTATGCTATGGCTGCGAGGCATGGACCCTAACTCAAGCCTCCGAAAACATGCTAGACACATTTGAACGTAAGGTTCTACGGCGAATTTTCGGGGCTGTTTGCGATCGACATGGATGGCGCATCCGGTACAACCATGAGTTGTATGAAATGTACGATGAGCTGCAAGTCTCGAAAATCGTCAAACTACAACGACTTCAATGGGCAGGGCATGTACAAAGAATGGACGATGATCGCATGCCTAAGAGAGTAATGAATGCAGAACGAGTCGACGGAGCGAGACAGCGAGGACGACCGAGATCTCGTTGGGAGAGCTCAGTAGGTGTGGACGCCGCGCAGCTGCTGGGCTCCCAAAATTGGAGGACGCGGTCACGTGACCGAGATAATTGGAGGACAATGATCCAGGCGGCCAAGGCCCGACGTCGGGCTGTCGCGCCACGAAGATTATGTTCGATATGAGTATTTGATTTCTTATGTATTTAAATCTTGCCGAGGGTAAAGCTTTTGTTAAAAAGTCTGCCAATTGATTTGAGCTTGCAATGTATTTAACTGACATATACCCTTCTTCTACTTTTTCTCGAATAAAGTGATACTTAGCATCTAAATGTTTGGATCGTTTGTGATAAACAGGATTGTGTATCAATCTGATAGTGCTTTGGTTGTCAACATATAAATTAACGCAATCATTTGCAGGCTCACCGATATCTAATAAAAACTGCTTCAACCACAGTAGCTCTTAGTAACATCATATGCGGCCATGAACTCCGCTTCCATAGTAGATAAGGCTACTGTTTGCTGTTTTTAACTTGCCCATGTAATCGGACCATTATTCATTAGATACAAGTAGCCGGTCGTTGACTTTCGAGATTCAATATCATTTGCAGAATCTGCATCCGAGTAGCCAACCAAATCACTATCACCACTGTATTCAATTCCTACATTTTTCGTTTTAATCAGATATTTAATAATACGTTTAACAGCTCTTATGTGATCAATGTTAGGATTGTTTACATATCGAGATACGATATTCACGGCAAATGACAAATCAGGGCGTGAAACAAATGCAAGAAATAGCAATGATCCTACGGCCTCTCGGTAAGAAAAACTATTAACAATATGTTTACCGATATTTTTCGTTAATATATAATACTATTCGGATCTGAAGGTATACTACACGGGTTGGCATCTGACATATTAAATTTATCAATTATTTGTGCAATATAGTTTTTCTGACTTAAATATATAGAATTTTCAGTTTTGGTAATCTCTAAGCCTACAAAATAATCCAAATTTAATATTGTAACTTCAAAATTTTGTTTCAATTCATTGATTACGATCTCTGACGCTTTTCTACTTACTGAAAAGATAAGGCCATCGTCTATATACAATATTAACAATACTTTTTCATTATCGAAATATCCCTTGAAAACGCAAGAATCGAATTTTGACTGTATAAAATTATGTGATTTTAAAAAGTTACTGAACTTTGCATTCCAACAACGAGGAGCCTGTTTGAAACCGTATGAAGATTTATTAAGCTTACAAACTTTGCCTTGTTCTGCTGATACGCCTTCTGGTATTTCCATCATTATTTCCTCTTGTAACTCACCATATAGGAATGCGGTCTTGATGTCGAATTGTTGAATCTCATAGTTGTGTTTAGCTGCAATGCTCAGCAGGATTCGAATGGAGTCGTATCTTGTTGTCGGAGCAAACGTTTCCACATAGTCGATTTCTTTTATTTGGTTGAATCCCCGTGCACATAGCCTCGCCTTATACCTTTCGATCTGACCCTCTGTATTCCTCTTAACTCGAAACACCCATTTGCAGGACACCGGCTTCTTTTCTGTTCGATTTATGTTTGTCCATGTATTGTTTTCTTCATGAGCATGTAGTTCTTCGTTAATAGCTTGAATCCATCTTTCAGCTTCTGCTCCTTTAATCGCTTCGTCATATGTAGAAGGTACAGAAAAATCCACTAAATTCGCTTCATAATCCTTGTTGCCCGGTTCGATTCCGGGGATTTACGTGTCGGACTATGAGCCCACTCAGCTGTTAAATAAGTACCCATTATGGGGTAAATAACTCGGTTGAGCGTGTTGCTGATCACATACCTCTGCACAAAAACCGTCACGATCTAGAAAATGAGATGATGCTAACTCATCTCGAGGCCGTGGTTCAAATTGGACTGTTGCACCAGTTATTTATTTATTTAAAATCTTTATTAATATACTCGCCACCATTGTCAGTGTGTATTATTCGAACATTATAGTTAAACTTACTTTTCATTAGCGAATTATATTGCTTGAAATAGTCCAGGGCTTCACTTTTATGCCGCATAAAATAAACATGGCGGTAACTTGAAGCTGCATCTTTAAAAAGAAATACTTGACATTAAGAAATTATTGTAATAAAGTCACCAGAGAAGCCAAATTAATCTACTTTGCCAACAAAATACAGCAAGCGGAGGGCAATAGTAAAAAGCTGTGGAGGACATTAGATGAAGCTACAAACAGGCATGCAACGCCTAGGTCAGCAGGCATTGCAAGTTTGAATACACCTACCGGACTTAACTCTGATCCACAGCAGATTGCAGACGGTTTCAACTCATATTTTGCATCCATTGGAAGCATGCTTCTAAACAACTTACCAAGTGCGATATCATCCAGATGTCAGCCAATACCACTAGACTCACTGATGACTCACTTTAAGCCAACAGACCAGCATGAAATAAATGAAATTATAAGCGGATTAAAATCACATTCGGCGCCTGGACCAGATTGTATAACTGTTGACGATCTGAAAGCCACCAGCAAACAAATTGCCCGGACATTAGTAGTTCTTCTTAACAAGGGCGTACGTCGCGTAAACCTTTGTTAATTACTTTAGTCACTTTCCAGATTTTCTGAAAACATCGAACATAATACCAATATACAAAGGAGGTGATTCTAACTATCGGCCTATTTCCCTACTAAACTCTATGTCAAAATTTTTTGAAAAGGTTATGGAATCTCGCCTCACAAAACATATTAACGCAAATAAAATACTTGATATAAACCAGTTTGGTTTTCAAAACCAGAGTAGTACCACAAATGCAACAATTGAAGCTATGAACTTTATTAATTGTGAAATGGACAAGGGAAAAATGTCGCAGCAATATTTGTCAACTTACGTAAAGCATTCGACACGATGGACCACACCATTCTTTTGGAGAAGATAGATTCCTACGGCATCAAAGGGAAGCTAACGATTTAGTTAGAAGTTACTTATGCAACCGTGAAATCAGAACGAAAAATTATAAAAACATTAGCAGCTCTATGATAGTGAATGTAGGTGTCCCTCAGGGCTCCATATTGGGCCCAAAACTCTTTCTACTGCATGTGAATGGACTTAAGGATTGTGGACTTGTTGCAAAATCTATCCTGTTTGCTGATGACACATTATTACTATATTCAAGCCATAGCGAAATCGCCTTACAAAATATAATTAACTTGGACCTTAACAAGTACTACAAATTCCTAATAGAAAACCGCCTTATAATAAACACATCAAAAACTAAATATATAATATTCCAACAGACAAATAAAAAATCAGTGAATGTTAATCTTTATATTAATAACAAGCAAATATGTAGATCGAGTAAGTTCGTATGACTATCTAGATTTGACATTTGACGACAAGTTGAACTGGAACTACCATGTGGACTCATTGGCAAAACGAATCACACCAATAGTTGCGCTAATAAAACGAACGTATTATCTTCCCACTAAAATAAAAAAGTTGCTACTTAATGCTTATATTTTATCCAGAATAAATTATGGTGTTCTCGTTTGGAGTCAAACTACAAAACGAAACAAAACAAGAATCAACCGAATAATTTACAGAGCACTCAAACTAATTCTTAATCTTCCTATACTGACACCTACTGAAACAGTTTTTAAAATAGCATCCACACCTACATTGGACCAAATGATTCTGATGGAAAGAGGAAAAATGATGTATAAGACTTGCCATGGAGAGACAAAGTGTAATATTAAGCTTCCGAAGGTGAACGAAATCCACACCTATCCAGTACGAACTGCGCAGAACCTAACCATACCTATTCCAAGGACTGAGCGCATGAGGACAGACCCGACAATACAATCTGCATTATTTTACAATAAAATACCATCTGCCATTAAGGAATCTAAAAGCTTTATGGCCTTCAAAACAAAACTAAAAAAAATAAAATACATACTTACTAATGATGATTCCCAGCGATAATACATAGTTATGAATAGAGCAAAGTGACTATCCTGAATAAATGATCAATGAACAGCTCATGTATACAGTAAGTACCATCCCTTATACCAACGAATAGTTGTCTGGGAGGTACCGCGGACCGACAGCAAAAGGAACACGGCGCCATCTAAATACAATACATACTACGAGGGTTTCCTTTTATATTTCGGGATTAGAGAACAAAAACAAATATTAATCATTGAAAATCGCTTTATTGTTTTTCAAAATATTCCCCATGAAGATCTATACACTTTTGCATGCGTTTGAACCAATTGTCAAAGTACTTTTGCCACTCTGATTGAGGTGTCTCCAAAACATGCATTCTGAACGCAGCAACCGCTTCTTCAGGTGTTGAAAAACGTTGACCTCTCAGTTTGTTTTTTACGTACGGGAATAAAAAGAAGTCATTCGGTGCCAAGTCAGGACTATACGGCGGATGACCCATCAAATCTATGTTTTGAGTGCTCAAAAATGCAGTTGTTTGAGCTGATGTGTGAGAGCTCGCATTGTCGTGGTGAAGAGTGATCCGTCTTCGGCGGTTGGTTTTCCTGATTTCTTGGAAGACAACTGGCAAACAAATGGTTGTGTACCACTCAGAATTGACTGTTCTGCATTGTTCTAGTGGTACGGTTGCGACATGTCCAGTTTTTCCGAAAAAGCAGGCGACCATTTGCTTGGAAGTGCTTCGTGCGCGAACAACTTTTGTTGGGTTTGGCTCATCTTGAAACGCCCATACAGTCGACTGCTGTTTATTTTTGGGCTCATACGCGTAAATCCACGATTCATCACCTGTCACGATGTCATAGACGTGTTTCGAAGCACCGCGATCGTATTTTTTGAGCATTTCTTTCGACCAATCGACACGAGCCTTTTTTTGAGCGATTGAGAAATTGTGTGGGATCCAACGCGAACAAATTTTTTTGACAGTCAAATGTTCATGCAATATTGAATGTATGCTGGTCCCACTAATGCCTAAGGTTGTCTCAATCTCACGATAGGTCACATGACGATCTTGCAATATCAGTTCGCGCACAGCATCAATGGTTTCCGGCGACCTTCACCTTTTGGACGACCTTCACGAAATTCGTCTTGGAGTGAACTACGACCTCGATTGAATTCACCATACCATCGATAAACACTGGTCCTTGATGGAGCTTCATCGCCAAAAATTGAATTCAGTTCATCCATGCACTGTTGCTGAGTTAATCCACGTCGAAAGTTGTAAAAAATAATCGCACGAAAATGTTCACGATTGAATTCCATTATTTGGCCGAGATTAATCTTTTAAGTTACTGTAAAAAACACAAATAGCGCTCGTATGTCAAAACGTTCTGAGTACGTATAACCTCAAAAATGTCAAACTTTACGATAGAGCTGTCAGTTGCCAGATTGCAACACTAGGGTTGTCCAATCCCGAAATATAAAAGGCAACCTACGTATATGTACACATAAATAAATAAGAAATTAAGATGTGGTATGGAACTTCGCGAAATCTCAGAGTTTTATAATTTTTTTTTGGAACTTTTTTTCAATTTTTTTTTGAAGATAAAATACCATACGCTATTCATGACAGTACAAGGCCTGACGCCGACGAATGCACCAGGATGGTGCATATGCCTATAGAGTGAAGGAGAGAGTGGAGGAAGGAGGAAAAAAAAAGTACATAATACTTCATCCCTTGGATAGAAGCTTCACTCATAGGCCCACACACGTCGCTGTAGATCAGTTCACCAGGTTTTAGCGGACTGCGAAATGACCTATGAAATGGATGTCGGCTTTGTTTCCCATACATGCACGCACAACAATTCCTCACTAGTAGGTTCCGCAAATTCAATTAGTCCATTTCTCTTCATATTTTTAATTTCTTTAATATTTAAATGTCCTAATTGTTCGTGCCATATTTTTAAGGTGGCTTTTTGGGGCTGATATAGGGGCTGATACTAAGTTACAACTTTAACTTATTATTGTATGAATGTTCATTTCATATAAGTTATTTGTTTTTAAATTCCCACTTAAAACCAGTTCACCGTCTTTGTAAATTAACGCAATTGTTTTTCGTTTAGCAATTTCAAATCCTTTGCGCATAATTGCACCTTCCGAGAACAAGTTTCTTTTTAAATCCGGAACGAATAGTACATTAGTTAAGCTATTAATCTCCCACTGTCCTTTCACGCACTTTTTTGCAATTGTAGCAAACAAACCGATGACGGTCACTCACTTGGTTCTTGTTGGTTGAACCTTTTAAATTCCCAGCTTCCTTCAGTTTTACTGCGACGAGCGCGTTCTCACATTCTTCTTCACAGGTTAAACTTGACTCTGCATCCAGTAATCGAGCCGTCAGATTGTGAATTGTTTGTTGATTCGGATCGAGAGACAACCAAGCTTGTCGCAATGAACGGTATTTTGTGGGTAATGTCCTCAGCATTTTCGTCATTATAGCAGTGTCGCTAATATTTTCTCCACTTTCTCTGAGCTGATTGGCAAGACTCCCCACTTTGGAAACATCCCAGTCGGACAAGAATCGATACTGGACCGGTCCTGGATCGATGACTGTCTACTAAGGAATCGATGACTTTATCGGAGACACGTCGGAGATATTTGTATGGGCATGGCCGCTTTTGCGATACCGAAAATGAGGACAGGAATCGATCCGGAATCGATGACGGTAGTCGATGGAGAATCGATGACTGGAGTCGACCTAGAATCGATACTGGCGTCGAATTGGGATCGATGACTGTAGTCAACGTGGAATCGAATCCGGATCGATGACTGGAATCGATTCCGGACCGATGACTGTAGCCAACGAGGAATCGACACAGATCGAATTCGGATCGATGGGTGTATAAATGGGTTGAATCTAGCCTGATATACAATTCGTCCAGAAACTAAAAGTGTCGTGATTGATTTCACGGCACTTTTAATTTAACGGCGGATTGTATTCATGGCTTACAAAAAAAACATACATATTCCTTTATTCCATATTTCATATATGACAACATACGCCGGCAAATGCCAGATACTTTCAAATGAATTCAAATTTCAGGCTAACTCGATACATAATTGAAAACATTTGAATTTGTCCAGCTTCGGAGACAAACCGATGAATGGAATCGGTAAGGAATCGAAGACTTTGCGATTGGGATGTTGCGCCACACTGTCTGCCGGATTCACTTTATATTGATAGGATTTTTCATGAATTAACATTTTATTAAGCTCGGATTTTTGTTCGTATATAGATTCCAATTTAACCATTATTTCAGATGCACTTTCACAGTTTTCTATTAATACAATTTGCTTAAAGTCCATCGAAGAGGTTATGATGAACATCGCGGTGCCATCACGTTTAAGCCACTCGGATGGATTTTCTTCTGGTTTCGACTCGCTAATGTCGATTCCTTTTGCTCGAAGAGCACATTTAATTTGGAACTTCCATTGCCGAAAATTGTTCCCGTCAAAGCGTTCCACGCTAAATTTCACAGCTTCCATTTCGAAAGTGACGAACACGCGGTGTATAATTTTCAGTCGGACACTTAATTCTTTTTCTTTTGTTTTTACCGAGTTTTACTCACTACTCCTTACTGTTTTTATTAAAATACTGGGCCCATAACCTGTTAAGCAATGGTTATGATAATAAAAACGGCAGGATTTCTGTATTAAAGTATTTATTTAAGCCGATGAAAACTGGTAATTCAAAGTTACGACTTACGACAAAGCTAGTTTGACCGAGAGTGAGTCAGGAAGTAGAAGAAAGAAAATAACTCCAACTGGGTGTGAAATATCAAACTAAATTAAATGAAATTTCTTCCAACTTCACTCGTAATAAATTGTACTTCCTTCTGCATTTCAGGCCAGACACACTTTTCGCTGATTGTCTGGTGCGTGACACGGGTACTAGGATGAGACCCATTGTGAAAGATGTCGAAAATAGGTTTTCGTAAACTCTCGGGAACGTAAGGTCGACTTCTGGAGGATGATGTGTCACACACAAGCTGACTGCCATTTGCTATGTCCAAATGATGAAAAAGAAGCGAAGTTGTGTTGTTCACGAGCAAAGACTGAAGATGTTTGTCCTGTTGTTGAGCTGTTTCAAGCTCTTCCGCATCGAAATGTATTGGAAACGAGATCGTTTCGATCCTTGACAAGGAATCCGCGACGAAGTTTTCGGTTCCAGGAATGTAAACTATGCCTGTCGAATTGAATTGAGAAATAAAGGAAAGATTTCTAGATTGACGTGTGGTAACTTTCTCAGATTTTTCAGCAAAACCGTGGATCAGCGGCTTGTGATCCGTTCTAATCTGCAACTGAGCTCCCTCAAGAACGTGACGAAAATGCTGCACCCTCAGATAGATTGCCAATAGTTCTCGGTCGTAGACGCTGTACTTGTCCTCTGCAGGCAACAGTTTCTTTTGAAAATATGCCAACTGCAACCACTTGTTGTGTTGAAACTGCTCTAAAACTGCGCCGATTGCTACCTCAGAAGCGTCGGTCACTAAAGCGAGTGGTAAGTCTGGCTGATAGTGAACGAGCAAGGTGCATTGCGCGAAACTGTTTCTGCAGTTTTCGAAGGCTTCGTTAGTAACGGGGGTCCAGTTAATCGGTGTTCGATCGCCCTTTTTCGAATTGGTTAGAATATCGTTCAGCGGAGCTTGTAACGCAGCGGCATTAGGAATGAACCTTCGGTAAAAATTAATGGTTTCCAGAAAACGACGAAGTTCCTTGCAGGTCGATGGTCGTTTATAATTACGTATTGCTTCAACATGCGAGCTGGGTGGAGAAATTCCATTCGCCGATATGTTGTAGCCGAGGTATTCGACCTCAGATACGCCAAACGTACACTACATTAATAACAACTCCAAATTTCGTTGCAGCGTTCAGCCTGCGATAGTCACCGCACGGGCGAAAGCATCCATCCTTTTTGGGCACAAGATGTAATCGGGATGCCCTGGGGCTACTCAATGGTCGGCATTATCCCATTTTTAGCATATAATCAGACTCCCTTTTAGCAGCCTGAAGTCTGTCGGGCTTCAGGCGACGAGGCCGGTCGGCGATAGGTGGGCCATCGGTCACTATGTGGTGCCGAACCTCGTGTTGGTTGCTGATTTGCACGGAAGGATTTGTAACGTTTGGGAACTCTCTAAGCAAACGATGGTAGACGGAGTCCCCTACGACGGTAAAAACGGAGTGGTGCTCTACGCTGCTAAGAAAACTGCTAGACGAACACTTAGTTGGCGGGTCGCTGATTCGCTGATTCCTGAAGTCGATTATCAGCTTGAAATGTCTGATAAAGTCGGCACCAAAGATTGGTCGAGTTACGTCTGCGACGATGAAATTCCAGGAAAATTTCCTGCGCAAGCCAAAACTGACAATAACGTTGAGCTGACCGTAAGTGGTGATGGCTGAACCGTTGGTGGCGAACAATTTGTTAGTCGCCCCAAAAAGCAGATATGCTACCGAAACGTCAACAAGGCATAGAAATGCCTGAGATGTTGACACAAATTAACAATTTTACTTTACATATGTATTCAATGTTATTACAATGTGCAAGTCCGAACTATTTTCAGTGAAATTGAAATTTTTTGTGACAATTGGTTTCATTCTGCACACCAACTTAGTATGCGTTTGTAGCTTAGCTCGGTAACCCATCGGGCATTTTTTGCTACTCGAAACACGATCGTCTGCGCTTCAAGCCACGCAACGGGACCAAATACTTTTTATTCTCAAATTCCCTCTGTTTTATTTTCTCCAAGCTTATTGGTTCATTATAATGATTTTGAAGTTCTGGCCCTCAATTCCACGAATAACAATTCTGTTGAGATCTCGAGACGACTGAATCTGACTCATGCCGATCTGACATACAGCGTTGCCGGCTTATATTAATTAGGTTACGACATTTCTCCCCCACTAAAATTTTTGTTAACAATTATTGGAAAAAAACTTAAGTGCTCATGTCGTAATCAGCAAACCGTCTCGGACGGGTTCCGGCATTGGCATGCTCTGTTCTACGTGGTCCGAACTGCTGTGGTGATTTCTTTCTTCTTGAGCATCTTCAGATTGTTCGTCTTCATCGTCGCCTGGTTCGGGTAGGATTAACGGGGCGACATCGCCTTGCTGGGTAATGGGTAATTCGAAGTCTTCCATCAGAACGTTGGTTTCGTTGCTGTCGATACACGTATAACGGAGTCTCATTTGGTTAGCGTGAAACTTTATTTTCCGTGCTCCTGATAGTGTTCCGACTTCCACCATGTAATTAACTGAGCCTGAGCGTTCGATGACTGTCCCTGGCTCCCATTTCCAGTTGGTGCCGTGGTGGAGCTTTGTCTCCTGGCTGGAATTCTTGCCACTTCGCTCCGTGGTGAATGTTGAATTGCGTCTTCATTGCTTCGTTACGCAATTTGTGCTCCTGAGTTCATGGCAGCATAAGGTCGAGTGAATTCATACCTATAGTAGAGCGTGCGAAGGCGTGTATCTACAGCAGAATAAAAATTTGCGTAGGATTTGATCTTCGTTTCCTTCACCTTCGAGTTTCTTGAGTCCGGTTTTTAGCAAGTCGACAAACCACTCCGCCTGACCGTTTGACTGCGGGTGATATGGGGCTGTCGTGAGGTGCTCGATACCTCTCGCTTGGCAGTAAGTCTCAAATTCGTCTGAGACAAATTTAGGTCCGTTGACGATCATGGCAAATACCGTGTCTTGAGAATGCTTCTTCGAGCCGATCCGCAGTGCGTTCTGTTGTCGTCGAAGTCATTTTGAATATTTCAAGCCAGTTGCTGAAATCGTCGACCTTAACGAATTAATAAAAACCGTTTATTGGTCCGGCAAAGTCGATGTGGATGCGCGACCATGCGCCTTTTGGAATCTTCCAAGACTTGAGCTCACACTTAGTAGGAGACTTGGTGCTTGTAGCACATTTCTGGCAATGTTGGACTCTCGCTTTTATGTCATTTTCCATACCCGGCCAGTAGACTTTCATGCGAGCAAGCATGACCTTGCGATTGATGACGGGATCGCCATCATGAAGCTGCTCCAGGACTGAGTTGCGGTAACGTTGTGGGATAAAAGATACAGTTCTGTAGGCACAAAAACGATTCCCGTAGCTTGACGAATTTTGCGACTTGTTCACTCTTGATGAATTTCTCCTGAGGTGGCCATCCAGTTTCAAAGTAAGTTCGAAGACTAGTCATGATGGGGCATTTGTCGGTCTCCCCCTTTAGAGCTTCGAATATGACGGGGAGAGTTTTTGCTGCCTCTATAGCGAAGCATGCGTAAAAGTCGTTTGCTTCCGATGGGCTATCATCGTCGCGATTACTGACTTTTCATAGGGTTTTTCTTGGTTTGCGATTAATCGTGAGATGAAGTCTGCGTATGCGAAGCTCTTCGTGTTTACATACTTGATGGTAAAATCGTAATTGAGCAGAGTGAGTGCGTAACGTTGCAGACGATTTGCGGTGTACGTTGGGATGTCATGTTTGGGACCAAAGATTCTTATGAGAGGCTGATGGTTGGTCTGGAGCTCAAATTTGCGGCCGTAGATGTATCGGTGAAATTTTTGGACTGCGAACTTTAAAGCAAAAGCTTCGCGCTCGATCTGCGGGTAGTTTTTTTCGGCCTTGTTGAAGGATGAGGAAGCGTGCATAATGGGTCGATTTGTTCCATCGGGCATTTGGTGCATTATGACACCTCCCATTCCGTAAATTGACGCGTCTTCTGCCACTACGATTTTCTTGCTTGGGTCATAGTGGACTAAAGCAAGGTCGGTTTTCAGAACGTCTTTGATTCGTTTGAAGGCGTCTTCGTGCTGTTGGCGCCATTAGAAGTCGATGTTTTTTTTTGGGAAGCGCATCGAGTGGACCACGGAGAGCTCTCATGTTTGGGATGAATCAGCTGTACCAAGTTACGGCACCGAGTAAAGCTTGAAGTTGCTGAATATCTTTGGGAGCTGTGAGGTTGTTGATATTCATCATCTTCTCTGGGTCGGGGCGTCGACCGTTTTCGTCGATGATGTTACCCACAAACTTCATTTCCTTTTGAGCAAAACAACATTTGTGTAGCTGTAGTCGAAAACCGTATTCCTGGATGCGTCTCAAAACTTCGAAAAGATTTATTCGGTGCTCTGTTTCGTCCTTTCCGCCGACTATGATATCGTCTAAGTAAACGATGACGCCTGGTGCACCTGACATCATGGTATCCATTAGCTGCTGGAAGATACATGGTGCCTTTTTTACTCCTGGTTGTTGGCGATTGAGTTGGAAGAGGCCGAGGTGCGTATTGATAGCCATCAGTTTCTTTGCGTCGTCGTCGAGTTCAATATGGAGGAAAGCCTCTTTGAGATCGATTGCGTTGAAGAATCTCATAGATGCGAGTTTTGCGTAGTTTTCCTCGGTTGTCGGAAGGGGATGCTTGTGCGGTTCAAGGGCATCGTTTAGTCCCGTGGAGTAATCAGCCCCGACTCGGATGTCGCCGTTCTTCTTCATGATAACTACAATTGGTCCGGCGAACTCCGAAAACGAGATGGGTGTGATGAGTCCCAAGTGTTGTAAGCGCTTTAGCTCAGCAGTTATTGGCTCGACGGCTGCGTATGGGACCGGTCGCTTGTTGCGGAAGACTGGTTTAGTGTCCTCCTTGAGTGAAGCTTTCATCTGTGTGCAACGTCCCAAAGTGTCGGTGAAAAGATCGGGGAACTTACGTTTGATTTCCGCTTCGAGTATCGTCGTACTGCTTGATGATTCGATGTGGCTGTAGACGGTGGAGAGTGGAGTGTTTCAGAGGTCGAGTGACTCCATCCAGTCGTTGCCGAGTACGTCAAGTTCTTGCGTAGCGACGTAGCATCAGCCGCTAGCTTCTCGATTGTTTAACGTCATGCGGGCTTTGAATTTTCCAAGAATGCCAATTTCGTCCCCAGATGCGCTTATTGCTTTTTCCCCACACTGCTTAAGCTGTGGATTGCCCAGTTGGTTCCAGTAGCGCATGTCCAGTCTGATCCCGAATCGAGTGGGAGTCTTATGTTTTTGCCATCGGTCGCAAGTTCAACGTATCCGCGCCTTGAAGTGGAGGTTGATGAGACTTGCAGACTCTTGTTGCGTTGTCGTTTGTTAGAGCCGCAGAAGAATCTTCTTTGAGGAGGCTTGCTGTCACAGAAGCCAGCTTTGTGGCCTGTTTGTTGACAATCGAAACACTTCTTAGTGATGAATGGGCAATCTGCATATAAATGCTCACCATTGCAACGCCAAAACTTTGACATTCCGGGCTTGTATGACAATATAGCGAAACGGTGAGTGAAACGTTTATTTTCCGTTGACTTGACTGCAAGAACTTCCGTTGACTCTGTTGACACCATCTGTTTCTCGACCTTGAGGCTCTTGAGGCGCTTGCTAAGATTAATGACGTCTTGTAGCTTGAGCCGAACATCTGCTTCTGACTTTCTTGGGCATCGAGCTTGATGAGAAGTTTCTCCAAAGCTTGTGAGTGTTCCGGGCTTGTGAGTTCCTTTACGTAGAGTAGGACTTTGAAATCGTCGTCTGTACATTGACCGCGATAGAATGTTTCTGCCAACAGGTTTACGCGTGAACCGTAGTCATCTTCGTCCTCACCTGATTTGACTTCGACCATGAGGCATTTGTAGCGAAGCGCGAGTTGAGATTCCTTCCTGCCGAAAATTCGTTTCAGCGTATTGACAGCGTCGGTGAAAGTGATGTTTGCCTTCGTTTCCGGGAGGATTGTGTTAGCGAATCTTTGATAGTCCGAGTCCGACAATTTTTGTGTGAGGAGACTGACCTTTTGAAATCCGTCTTTTTTTCCCGACTTTCGCGTAAATTCGTTTAATTCCTCGTCACCACTGTTGAGATCTCAAGACGTACGTGTGCACGAACGAATAACGACACGATATAATTAAATTACAAACACATAACAATAAGTTTATTCTCATGCTAACGTTTTCACAAAACAAAAGATCGTTCTCGACTGACTCTGACTCATGCCAATCTGACATATATCTATACAACGTTGCCAGCTTATTTTAATTAGGTTACGACAAATTCGTTACCTTAACAATTACTATTGAAAGCAGAATATTGTAGATTTTTTTTTGAGACTGTGATTGTTTAACTTTTTTCCTTCAATTTTATTTGCACTAGTTTAATTACTGATGTGCAAACTTGTCTTGTGCTTTTTATCACACTTTTCGCACGGTTTTTTCGATTTTCATTTATATACTCGATGGTCTTTGCTTAGGCAGTTAAAGCATAACCCTTTCTCTTTGAAAAACCCTTCCTTATCTTCCAATGAGAGCTTGTTAAATTGGAACATTCGAAAAGTTTATGATTGTTCTTGCATTTTGGACATGTTTGCTTTTTCGTGGTAGCGATGTTTGCTGCAATTGCCTTTGTTTTGCTACTTTGGTTCTGAGAATCATTCAATGCTTCCAGAATGGTAAATTTCTCACAAATAAATTTAAGAAATTGTGTTAGCCTGGGTACCTCATTTAACGCACCATTATATTTCTGCCATTCCTTTCCAGACTCGGGATCTAGTTTATTATTTAAAATAAAGACCGCCTAAATCAAAAGAATCGACTTTGAGTGTCTCAAATATAGTCAGAATTGTAGTCATGTTGTACCTAACATTCGCTTCAGACCAGTGCGATCATCGGGTTTGGAACATAATTTTAGTAGGCATGGGCTTGAGACCGTGGAGGTCGACCGGACTTATTCAAGTCACCATCAAAGGTAGCGTAGCCAGGAGACGTGTATACCTATATAGTACGTACGTGGGAGGCTGATACTTCGTGGGAATGTCCTCGGGCCAGGTAGGAATTGGTATTACCGTCGAACGTAATATCGGAATATGTCAACGCACGCAGAATCTACTCAAAGGATGATGAGAATGGGAGCCCAATAACGCAGCAATTTAGTAAAACAAACGAGAAGATCGGCAAATTGGAACTTTGAAACAATAACCAAAAACATAAAAGATTAATAACGTTATAATGTTTATTAAATTTTGAAAAAAAAAAATAATGTTTTAAAAAATATACAAGAATGATTTGACCAAGTATGCAAAAATAACTTCAGCTGGTTCGATGGTGGTCTAACTCGACTGAGTGACTGGCTCGTGTTACATCTAGTTTTCATCACTTTTATTGAAATTAATAGCTGACTGTACGGATTTGTGGTAATTTCAGGTCATTGGATGTGTGGTTTTGTGTAATGTTCCGGGAGGATTAAATTAAAAAGACGTTCGATCTATTCAAAGTGTGATTTAAAATGATGATGATATGCAAAATTACAAAAAAGCGTGTACGCAATGATCTTCCGAGAAATAATTTTGCAGGTGTTTCACCTGTGGTACAATGAATGGTGTTTCTAGTATAGTCAATCAAAATTCGATTGATAATAATTGATTGATTAATTCAGACCTTCATCCAAAGACTTTTTGAATGTCTTCACAAAGTTTTCAGCCTGCCTATTTGTCGATGGATGACCAGGAGCAGTCAAAATATGCTCAATATTATTTTTCTTGAGAAAATCTTTAAAATCAGCTGAGGTAAACTGTGATCCGTTGTCACTGACTAATGTCGTAACTAAACCATATCGAGAAAATAATTCTCGTAATTTACTCATTGTAAAAGCTGTTGTAATCGTTTTGGTTTTGAATACTTCCACAAATTTGGAATAAGAATCAATTACAATAAGATAATAAAAGCCATGCTTAGGTCCGGCATGTATACGGCTCCATACTGAATCAGTAGGCTTCCACGGAATTAATACTGTCTTTTCAGGACTCGCTTGAAGTCTTTGACATGAAGTGCATTTCTTTATCAATTTCTCAATATCAGAATCTATCTTAGGCCACCATATATATGAACGAGTGACCGATTTAGTTTTAACTATGCCCATATGCGAAGAATGTAACTGACGTAAGATTCGATCACGTAATTTGGACGGAATGACAGTTCTGTACCCCCACAGAATACAACCGTATTGAACTGTCAATTCAATTATGTACTTTATTTTTGAACGAATCAAAACTGGAATCTAATTTACTTACTGTTCCTGTATCAATTGCTTCAATTAATCTACTCAAACAAGAATCTCGACGTGTTTCCAAAGCAATCGTTTTAAAATTTATCTGAAGTTGATTTTCATTTTGAATGAAATTGATATAATTCATATCATTCGCATCTCTGTTTTTTTTTTTGAGGGATTCTCGACAAACTGTCTGCTTCATTTTGTTTGCCTTGAACATATTCAATTCTATAATTAAACCCACTCAAAATAAACGCCCGTCGTTGAATGCGTGCGGCTGCCATCAAGGGAAGTCCTTTATTTTCGCCAAATATAGTGAGTAGAGGCTTATGATCAGTTGACAAAGTAAAAAAATTTCCAAGTAAATATTGCTTTAGCTGTGAAACTGAAAAAATTATAGCTAATGCTTCTTTTTCAACGACAGGATAATTCAATTCACTTTTAGATAAAGATCGCGAAACAAACGCAATTGGTCTTAACGAACCATCTGGAAATTTACGTGATATGATAGCATTCCTGCTATTGATGTCTTACATGCATCAGTTGTGAGTACAATTGGCAATTTGGGATTAAAGTGGACCAATACCTGATCCGATGTGATTTCATTTTTGATTAAAGTCTACGCTTTCTGACAATTCTCAGACCAAACGAAACCTACATTCTTTCTTAAATATAAACAATATAAAGGATGCATTTTTCTTGCGAAGTCCCTAATAAATCTCGAATAATAATTCGCCATTCCAATGAATGCTCGGAACAGATGAATGTCCGATGGAATTGGTGCCTGTAAAACAGACGAAATTCGATCATCGTTTTTGATAAACCATTTTTATCGATGGTAAAACCAAAGTAAGAAATTTTACTCTTGAAAAATTCACATTTGTTGATGTTCAGTCGTAAACCAGCATCTAACAACTTTTTTAACACTGCCTTTAAATTCTCAACATGATTTTGGAAATTTTTTCCTGTTACCGTGATATCGTCTAATTATATTTTCCAAGCGTCCCATTAAAAACATCTGCGTAATCACGTTTAATTCGATCAATGACCACCGAAAATTTAGTTTCATTTTCAAAAAGGTTTACTTGCGTCAGTACAAAACCAAATTTTCGCAAAAAAGTTCGACCTAACAAAGTCGGTGCATCTTCGTCGGTCACAACAATCAAAACACTTCTTGTAGAACCACGATACGTAATTTGTGCTTCACACTCACCTATTAATTTAATATTTTTGCCACCGTACGCATTGTAGTGAGCGCTACATTGTCTAAGTTCCCGATCAAATAAATATTTCTTATAAAAATCTTTAGAAACGAATGATCGCGGGGCTCCGGTGTCGCATGCGATTCTCATTGATACTCCACTAATCTCCACCTGAAGCCAATACATGTCCGATGAGCCATCTGAAAATATGGAATATAGAGAAAAATCAAATGAATCGTCATTTTGTGATGAATTTGCGGAATCAGAACTAGAAATATAATTTAAATTTTTTTTATTTTTACAAACACTAGTTATGTGTCCTTTCACTGAGCAAGTATGACAAGTGGCATTTTTATACCCTTCACGGATGTGATAGGGTATATTAACTTTGTCATGAAATTTGCAACGCACAGAAGGAAGCATCTCCGACCATATAAACTATATATATGGTATTCTTGGCCAGTATGATGAGACGAGTCAATTAAGCTTTGTCCGTCTGTCCGTCTGTTTCTATGCAAACTAGTCCCTCAGTTTTAAAGCTATCAAGCTGGAATTTTGTACAGAGCCTTCTTTTTATTGCACGCAGTATATATGTCGGAACCAACGGAATCGGTCCACTACGTCATATCGCTGCCATAGGAACGACCGGTCCAAAAATTCGTCTTTTTGAAAAAAAAACTTTTTTATTTCTAAAGATATCTTTTTCAAATATCACAAGAATCAATATTATCTATAGCTAAATCACATTCACAAATTTGGTTGAAATCGGACCACTACGTCATATAGCTGCCATAGGAACGACTGGTCCAAAAATTCGTCTTTGTGAGAAAAACTTTTTTATTTCAAAAGATATCATTTTCAGATTTCACACTAATCAATAATATCTTTATATAAATCACATTCCTGAATTTAGTTGAAATCGGACCACTACGTCATATAGCTGCCATAGGAACGACCGGTCCAAAAATTCGTCTTTGTGAGGAAAACTTTTTTATTCCTAAAGATATAGTTTTCAAAATTCACAATAATCAATAGTGTTTTTAGTAAAATCATATTTCCGAATTTGGTTAAAATCGGACTACTCTATCATATAGCTGTCATAGGAACGACCGTCCCAAAAGTAAGGTTTGTCAGAAAAACTTTTTTTATTTCTGAAGATAACTTTACGAAATTGCATATTATTCAATCGTATTGACTGCTAAGCCACGTTCCTAACTTTGGTTGAAATCGGCCCACTATTTCATATACCTCTTATAGGAACAGTGAAATCGGAACAAGCTTTACTACTAATTTCAAAAAAGCAAATGTACCAGAAAACATTCGCGTGAAGGGTATCATACCTTCGGCAATATATAAATATGTTATATTTGCAATTATCGGAGTTATGGTTTTTCCAGCCACAATGACAGCATTCCTTCTTGTTGTTAGTACTCGTACTAGCGTTAGCTCCATGAACTTGTTTTTTGCCATGATTTATTTTTGCTGTGTTGCTCTCGTTGCTTGACAAAATTAACAGATTATGCGCACTGTGATCCGGTTTTTAGTGCGAATTTTGTCTCATAAATTAATGCTTTTTGCAACGCCACTTTCAATGAAAGCTTCTCGTCTTCCTCGCAGAGTTTTTCAAAGATACGCTCCGGTAATTCCATGATGAATTTTTTCAAAATAAATGCTTCCAACTTGTCACCATACTTACAATCAAGAGCAATCGTTTTGGGCGAACATACCAATCAGAAACTAATTCTGAAGATTCCCTTCTCGCTGAGTGAAATATCCTCCGCTCCTGAAATATTATAGTTGGTGGAGTATAGTGTTCATTTAATATCAAATATAATTCATCAAATGACTTGGAAAACGGCGATCGTGGATCACACAAACTTCGAAGTAACTTATAAGGCGATGAACCAATATATTTAAGCAAAACTGCCTTTTTGGAATTCGCATCAATGCAGTTTATTTCCGAAAAATGGATGTCAAAACGTTCTTTCCATATGGACCAGGATTCTTCCGAAGGATTGAATTCTGATACAGTTGGAGTTTGAAGAATAGTGGTCAATTTCGTCTCAACATCGGTAGCCATTTTAGAAAAATATGACGAAAATTATATCACTACGCAAATTTTTGCGCCAAAACTTTATATTCAAATATCACGTTTTAATATAACGAAAATTAAATCACTACGCAAGTTTTTGCGCAAAACTTCAAATAATATGCATTCGAATATCGGGTTTTCCTCGTCGTCAATATGTAATGTTCCGCGAGGATTAAATTAAAAAGACGTTCGATATATTCAAAGTGTGATTTAATAATGAGATGATATGCAAAATTACAAAAATCAAAAATGGTAGAAATAGTGATGCCATATGAAAGTTAAGCAAGAATTATAATTAATATTGTGAATACTCAACATTTTGTTACGCGTGTTTTCTGGCGATGCATTTATTAATACGTTGTTACTAAAAAATTTTTTGAATTGCATTACACCTCCCCTTGTTAGACACATCTATGGATACCTAATCCCTAGTGTCACCATACACTGTTGAACTCGAACCTGGTACAAATATCCTCTGACACACACACACACACTTCACATCTGAGAATATGAAGACTATATAAAGAATGGAAATCAGCTTAAATTTTTGTTACCTGGTTACACACTGACATATTACACACACCACACAAATGTTCCACCGGGTGTCAAATAATTTGTTATGATTTTCAATCATACCGCAACCCAGGGAGCACCAGCTGATAGGAGAAAGTAGGCAATGAATAAAAACATTGGAAAAAGCTGACACAAATTGCAACTTTCGGTCAGTTAATTTGAAAAACGAGGGAAAAAAGAGTTTAGGCTATGAAAAAAAAAATGTGTACGAAACACGTATGGAGTGTGTGTGATGATAGCCTCTCTTCAATACATATTCCATACTCTCAGCTTCACATAGATGTGAAGAAAACCGGACCACTTGTACTAGGTTCGTGTTCGAGTTCGACAGTGTATGGTGACACTAAGTGTCACCATACACTGTGAATTTCACCGTGAAAAAAATGCATCGTGGAATGTACGTGGAATTTAGAGAAAGTACCTATATATGAAATCTCAACGTAAAATTGTGAAAATATTTTCAAATTGTAGTTTGTCGAATTCTCCATTTATTCCAATAAAGTCCCAGTAGATAAAATGTCATTTTCATAGATATTTTCCAAGAAAACATTTTTTTTTATTTCACGTTCACGGTAAAGTGTACAGAGCCCTTAACTTATTAAAGTTTTGAATGATGGCGTGTTTTGAGAGCGATCTGACCGAACAAAATATTAGTTGCACATTAAGACGATCTGAAATGTGAATTTGAATTAAAGCTCGTTTATTTAAACTTTCGGATTAGAGTTAATTTTTAACACGTCCGTGGAGACTTCGCCAAATGTTGGACGATTCTTTTAATAGCTTACTCTCGTAGCATAAGGCGCAAACACAATTGTGTTTGCAATTTAAAAATACAACCCCAGCCAAAAACGCAGATGGTGCATCCCAGCAAACCAAATGATTCGTAAATGATTCGTTTTCAACGGATGACGATTCATTTTCGGATCCGAAAACGGTCCGAAAATGATTCGATGAGCGGACTGATATGGTCCCTCGTTTACGAATCGTATTTGCGAACCGAAAACGGACCTCATGTAGGAATCGTTTGCGGGTCGTTTTATACGGATCGTTTGTGGGTCGTATATATAAATCGGTTACGGGCCGAATTTATGAATCTTTTACGGGTCGAATTTATGAATCGCTTGAGGGTCGAATTTATGAATCGGTTGCGGTTCGAATGTATGAATCGGTTACGGTTCATGTTTCTGGACCGACTTCGATCGGTATTTAAGAGCCAATTTCATTCTATTATATTTATCATCTACGTATATTTAAGTTCAATCTCGTCACATTGCTTTATGATAACTAAACAAACACCAAATATACCACACATCGTCATTACGGTCATCCACACTGCCGATATAGTTTAAATTGTTTTCACGTTGCCTAACAATCAACCTTGTATCATTATAATTAATTTTTTAATAATGGGTACTTTAATATATAAAATCTCACGGATTATTTAAAATTTAAATGATTTATTCTTCCAATTCCGAACACACATTTGGTTGAGGTTTTTTTTAAACACACCCGAATCTTTTTCTGTCTTCTTCTTCTTCTATCGTGTACCCGAAAACTCAAACTAAAATGAAATGCTAGGTCAACAAAGTTCGTTAAATTTGAATTTGAAATTTTTTATGTTTTACATTCGGCCAATCTGACAGATGATCGACCACGATCATAGCCTTTCTTCTTTCTCCTCAAACACTTCCTTCCGGACTACACCGCATCGATCCCGAACCCAGTGTTTTAATCTCGCGGCTTCTAAAATCCCAGAGTAAGGAATCTGGGTAATTTGGCAATTATCGACATCACGAATCTCATAACGATCATTTGGCAGTACGCGATGCACCACATACGGTCCCTTGTATTTGGGTATTAGTTTTTTGTTCTTTCCAACTGAAGTGTCGACATTACGAATGACAACATAATCGTTTACCTGGTATTTAGTCGGGGGAAAACTGCGTTTGGCAAATTGGATTTCATTTCTATTCTGAGAATCTTGGATAGCTAGATGGGCACTGAAACGAAGGGAGAGAAGGTCGCGTTCTGTGGTTGGGAATTTATCAGTAAGATATTCAGTTAATTCGTCGACATCGGGTCCACCCTGACGCACCCCGAAGAGAAGCATACTGGGTGTCTGTTTAGTCGAACTGTGAAAAGAGTTATTTATAGCATATTCTGTTTTGGTTAACATTCGGGTCCAGTCGGATTGGTTGACGGGTTCAACAAATTTACTTAGCATACGGCCCAGGACGCGATTGACTCGTTCGACTTGGCCATTGGCCTGTGGAGCGGCGACGGCAGTTTTGACCTGGACTATGTTATTTTTAGACATGTAGTCAGCAAATTCGTCGGATGTAAAGGAAGAGCCGCGGTCGTCTATGAGACGCCGGGGACGACCGTAATATGCAAAATATTTATCGAGCGCGGAACAGACTTCCTTAGTACTGGTAGTTTTAACTGGATAAAGTTTAACGAATTTAGTAAAGGCATCAATCACAACTAAAAGGTGTTTATTTTTATTTATAATATTCGGAAGAGGCCCAATGTGATCGATATGGACAGTGTCAAAGGGTATCGGTTCCTTAGGGATGCTATGAAGGGTTCTTTCGTTAACATGTCGCGGGGAGTTGTGCATGATACATTTGATGCAGTTCTGAATATACATCTGCATTTTTCTATACATGGACGGGAACCAGTAGTTAAGTCGGATTTGTTGATAACTTTTGTAGACACCCATGTGCCCAATTTTCTCATGAATCAGACGCATAATAGGGTTTCCATTTCAGTCGGGACATACAACGCCAAATGGTCAGGCTTAATGCGCCTATAAACTAGGCCATTATGCATTTCAAAATGTTCGACTTCTCCCTTTTCTAGCTGACTTCGGATATTCACTAGTATAGCATCGCGTGATTGAGTGGCATGCAGATAGAAGTCGATATCATCGTCTTGCACAAAGAGAGCTTGTTGATCGAGATCGGTGTTGGCTAGGGTGGCGCAGGGCGGGACACGGCTTAATGCGTCAACGTGGTTCATACGCGCGCCACCTCGATGGGATATACATAGTGTAATCGTAGTTTTCAAGTTCCAAGGCCCATCGGGCAATTCGGGGATTTATGCTTTTCTTTGATAGAGTCTGAGTTAATGAGCTACAATCTGTTACTATTCGGATAGGACGACCTTCTAAATACACTCGATAACGACGCAGAGAATATATGACTGCTAATGTCTCTAATTCGAAGCTATGGTATTTCGATTCGGCAGGAGTGGTTCGACGAGAAAAATATGATACAGGGTGCCATTTTTTGTCATTTTGTTTCTGTAACAAAACGGCCCCAAATCCTTGGGAACTTGCATCGGTGTGTAGTTCGGTTTCCCGAGTAGGGTTAAAGATAGCGAGAACGGGGGACGAACTAAGAATATTGCGGAGTTCGGAAAAAGCGTGTAAGCATTCGTCGGTCCAGTTAAACGGTGTGTCGTTCTTAAGTAAATTTAACAACGGGCTAGCTATTTTCGAGAAGGATGGGACGAATCGGCGGAAATATGAAAAAAGTCCAATACACGAGTGTAACTCTTTTCGATTTGTTGGGACTGGGTAATTTTTCATATTTTCAGTGTGAAAGTCGTTCGGTCTGATTCCGTGGCGATCGGCTCGATACCCAAGATATTCTATCGAGGTCTGTAGGAAGTGGCATTTATTTATTTTAATCTCCAACATATATTTTTTTCAGCCGTCGTAGTAGCTTTCTTAAGATTGTGAAGTGTTCTTCGATCGTAGACGCAGCGATCAGTATATCGTCCATATAAACGACTATTTCTCGGGAGCGGATCATATCAGAAAGGATATTCGAAATGAATCGTTGAAAAACGGCGGGCCCATTTCGTAATCCGAATGGCATCTTCAGGAATTCGTATTGACCCTGCGGTGTGACAAATGAAGTGTATTTGATAGAGTTTTCTTCCATGGCTACCTGATGAAATCCACTTTTGAGGTCAATTAGAGAAAAACTTGTTTTAGAATCTAAGTATTCGAGACAGTCATCTATCAGGGGTAATGGGAAATTGTCTCGAGCAGTGATTTTGTTCAAAGAACGGTAGTCAACGCACATGCGATGCTCTCCGTTTTTCTTTTTTACAAGTACAATGGGAGAGGCATACTGAGAGTGGCTGGGTCGAATGATATTTTGCTGAAGCAGACCATCAATAACTTCGGTTACAATTTCCTTTTCCCGATAAGATAATGGGCGAGGAGAGCAGTATGAGGGGACATCAGTGGTCAGGCGAATTGTCATAGTGTCTATTATGGGTGCATCGGTTGGGCATTCAGCGTCAAAATATTCTTCTTTTAACAGTTCAAGGAAATCGTGATGAGTCTCGAGACCAAACTCGTAGCCTATGTCTAAGTTATCGTAAGATTCCAATCGAAAATCAATATCGGAAGTTTCACTTGCGGGTGTTTCATTTATATATAAACTAGATTCGTCGGATCGGTGCGGCATCATCTCGGAACTTGTATAAGAAGGGGATTCGATCATGAACAAACGGGGCTTTAATTCAATGGTATTTTTTATTTCCTCTGGGGAATTACAAAGTATGGTTTTCTTTTCAAAACAGTTTAAATTCACGTCTGTTTTATTAATGTGAAGTCCGATATCGAACAGTTTTAAAGAATCCCGGCCCAGTAGTAGGCTGGTCGGTAAATCATTATCTGGAACAATAAAAGCACTTATTGAGCGGACGCGGTTTTTTTATTTCTAATTGGCATCGAATCTTACCAAAACAATAGAGTTGAGTATTTCTTAATCCACGGTATTTTGTATTAGATAAATGGTCGGTTTGTAGAACTCTAGGCACAATGGAGCTTCGAATGAAGTTTACGGGGCTGCCTGTATCCAAAATAGCAGAAAATACAGACTTAACAGTTTGTTCATGATCGGAAAAAAAGGAAATGATACGTACCATTTGCAATGCTGACAGCTCATTTGTACAAGATTCATCGACAGACTCAGATTCGGCATTTACGGCAGCGATGGGGTGTTTCTTCGGGCAGCTGGTATGCCAATGTCCTACTTCCCAGCAGTGGAAACAGCTGTTCGGTGGTCGGCGTGGTTTTGGACATGTTCTAGCTTGGTGTCCCATTTCACGGCAATTCGAGCATCTATTTTCTTCAATCATGCGGCGTTGTGGTCGGGAGTCGATGCTTGCTGTCGGTTGTGCGGGTTTCGGCAAATTTGATCGGCTTTCTGTAGCTCTGTTCATAGTTCGGAGATTTCGACGTCTTTCGAAATGAACCAAGGATTCTTTGAGTTCTCGGACAGTCCGGGACTGATACAACATGGTAATACTGGGGCCTAGTTCGGCCATACCATCCAGTATGAATTCGATTAATTCGGGCTCGCTGACATCGGATTGGCTGGCTATCGATTGTAGTTCGATGATGTATTGGCGTATAGTTTCATCGCGTCTGAGGGTTCGTCGGCCAAATTCAAAATAAACATCCTGTCTAGATCGGCATCTGTCGAATTCCGTTATCAATTGGCATCGCAATCCAGTCCAGTCTGAAGCACTGATTGTTGTGAGAAATTTTCGGGCGGTTCCTGACATCAATCGGCGGGCGTAAATGAGCTTGTCTTGCTCCCGGACGAATCCAGATGATAGGATATCTTCATAGTCGGATACCCACTTACGGATGCGGTAATTATCATCACCAGAGAAGGGGAGAATTGAATGTTCGAGGTCGGCAAATTCAAGTGGGCGTCGGTGATCTGTCGTGGGTGATCCGTCATAGTCGGCTTCTGCGGTGAGATGTCGGAGTTGTGATCGGAGTCGGGCAATTTCAGTAAGTTTCTTGAGCTTTTCTAGTTCGGCATCCAAATCAGTTGCCGTATCTTCGCTCGAGTTCTGATTGGGGGCTCCGCCCTCACCGGTGCGCCCACTTCCGGGCTTCGGAGCACTGCTTGAATCGGTGTGTTCGGGTGGCGGGTCAGCACATGGTTCTGTGTCGTAGACTACCTGTTCCAAGTCAGTTGCCATATCTTCGTTCGAGTTCTGGTTGGGAGCTCCGCTCTCACCGGTGCGCCCACTTCCGGGCTTCGGAGCACTGCTTGAATCGGTGTGTTCGGGTGGCGGGTCAGCACGTGGTTCTGTGTCGTCGACTACATCGTCGCAATCGGCCTCTTCGCCGGAGTTTTCGTCCTGGCTGGTTTCACATCGGTTCCCTTTGACATTCTCCTCATAAAGTCGACGCAACTGGGCTACATTAGCCGACGGAGGAATGGCGATGCCGGCAGCCTCTAAGGCCGCGATCAGTTCACTTCGTAATAATCTCATCAAAATAATATATGTAACGCGATTGAGATATCTGGGTTGTACCCCACACCTGATTTTTAATATATAAAATCTCACGGATTATTTAAAATTTAAAAGATTTATTCTTCCAATTCCGAACACACGTTTGGTTGACGTTTTTTTCAAACACACCCGAATCTTTTTCTGTCTTCTTCTTCTTCTATCGTGTACCCGAAAACTCAAACTAAAATGAAATGCTAGGTCAACAAAGTTCGTTAAATTTGAATTTGAAATTTTTTATGTTTTACAGTACTTACATTTTTAGTTGATAAAATCACACATCAATCAATTTAATTGTCTTTTTTATTTCACAAAATTCACACGCGCTTTAAATAAGCTATCACTCGTAGTACAAGTAGCACACTTCTTTCACGGAACACTTCCAAATAATCAATGAACCATTTAACATTTTTCAAACCTGCGTAAGTATGTAATTAGGATTGTGGAAATTCCAAAAACAAAGAAAAACAGAACAGGGCGTAAACGCAGATCATTACGGACCATAAACTCAAATATCGCATATATTTTTCTTTGAATTTTCTTTGTGACAAGCAAATAAATACACATTTCTCGTCCACGTGTATAATGTGCACCAGTTTATTACCTAAGAAATGGATTTTTTGTATTGTATTTGCTTAATCTTCCACGCAAACATCGAGAATTATTAAAGGGTTTCTCGGAATGCTTAAATTTCAACACGAAATCAATACTGAGCATGTTGGACTCGTCCGCAAAATCTTCGTTTTTCTCTACCATCGGTTTTTTGGGTTGCTGGGATGTACCTTCTTTTCCAGACACCTTCATTAGCAGCGGTTGCGGGTTGGCCAACTGTTGAATTTTGCTCCATTTCACGTTCGATTTCTGCGTCGATTTCCAGTTCGAGGTCGGTCTGATCGTCGACTACGGTGGCACCTTCATTCTCCATTCTTGAAAGATTCCCACATAAATTATCATCGTTATTTCGAATTTGGTTGGTGAAATCAATGGCCGACATCGAACCATTTTCCACCAGTTTCGATGCTTCTTGAATTTTCGCATTTCTAAGTCTCACCATACACTGTCGAACTCGATCTCGAACCTGGTACAAATGTCCTCTGACACACACATACACTTCACATAGGTGTGAAGAAAACCGGTCCACTTGTACTAGGTTCGAGTTCGACAGTGTATGGTGACACTTAGCTGTAGAAAGAAATAAAATAAAATTGTTAAATTTTTTTTTGTAAAAAAGCGGCGAAATTATTCAATGGCATAAAATACTGAAATACATGAAAGCTCGAATAGCATAGCAATGCCTTGTCGATGTTTTCGTAACATATAAATTTAAAATTGTAAAGTTGCTGGCATTCAGAACTGACAAGCTTGGACAACCGTTACGAGTTACAATGTTGCCCAAGGTAGTTTTTATTAACGGGCCGGGGAAATTAGATGTAGTCATCGTGGAGGGTGACTGAGACCTCACGGCTACCAAGCGCGTCACAAAGCAGTATACAAGCTCATTTTATTCCTATAAATTCTCTATAAACATTTGAAGTGTTTAAGTACTCACCGTATAGCATTTCTTTTGCTTGTAACCTGTTGATCCACCGCTTTGAATGTATAAATTCATTTCGTTTCCCTTAATGTATTGTTGTTGGTTTATGGCTAGAACGAAGCGGAAAAAATTCCCTTTTCTTACGATACATTCACCAAGTTGATGGTTGATTGTAGGCTTCGAGTGAACCAGTTGTTCTGAAGTCTTGCCCGTACACGCTGATTTTAACTGGTCCTTCCATTAAATAATACCCATTAGAAAATATAATGTGTGCATATTTGTAAATTTAGTTAACATGAATAACCATAATACTTCACGAACAAGCCATTGTCTCTTGAAGTAAACAAATATTTGTAAAAATGTTGCTCGTTCCTTCAACAAATGTTGGGGTGATGTGCTCGTACGGTAACAATGGCAAGCAGAGAAGTTGTTAAAAAATAACGTTGGCTTCAAATGAAAAAACGTCTTAAAGCCGGCGATTTGCGAAGCATACCGCTTCACTGCCTGAACGAAATGAAACCAGCCTGTGAACATTAATGCTTCTGGATAAACACGATGTAGTGCGTTGTGCATGGCGACTTCATGGTCAGTTGTGAGTTTCGTGCCAGTTAAATCGAAAATTTTTTCGTTTATACTTTATAAGCTGAAAACATCAAAGTATGCCTCCTCCGTTTTCCTCGAAATCAGCACGAAAATAAAAGGGAATGCCTAAAGAGGAATTATTTTTAAAACACATAAATTGAATTTAAGAAAATAATTGAATATTTACACGTTTAATATATGCTACATAAATAATCAGTAGTTGTCTGAATAGTCCAATTGGACAAACTTTAAAAGTGGCGTCCATCAGAAAATGTCGTCGAATTGGTTCTATGTGTTATTCGATTAAGGAAATTATATATTTCGAGGAAAAAACACAAAATGAATGCGACGGTTTTTCAATAACACCGTCGAAAAAAACTGATTTGTCACCGTGCTTCGATCTTCCAGGTGTGTTCAAAATTTCTTCGTCGCGAAATGATTGAGATATACATACCTAAACAATACCGGTAGTTCGGATGGCGCAACGGTTAGCACGTTCGCCTTCTACGCACTGGACCCCGGTTCGATTCCTACTGAATGCGGTAGTTTTCGATAAAAAAGGGGATTTACGTGTCGGACTATGAGCCCACTCAGCTGTTAAATGAGTACCCATTTACAAGGTAAATAGCTCGGTTGAGCATGTTTGCTGATCACACACCTCTGCACAAGACCGTCGCGATCTAGAAAATGAGACGATGCTAACTCATCTCGAGGCCATGGTTCAAATTGGACTGTTGTGCCAGTTATTTATTATTTAAACATTTCGTTGGGCTTTATCCCGAATCATTTGAAGACTTCGTTCGTATCTTTTGAATTCGAGTTCAGTTCAATGCCAGGTTTTCTATAAGAGTATACGATGAAACCCATTTCTTACTTTTCAATATTAACGAAAATATGGAGAAAAAAAATACTTACTGGAATAAGATCTGATTGAATAAATGATTCCTCAATTTGATTTAAAAAAAATCGTTTATTTCGATGAATGCTGGCTTAAGACTAATTGACAATTATGAACTTAGCTATAAAGTCACCTCGATGGCGTGGGATGATTTCCTGGAATACTGCCTGGGCGATAATAGTTGTTTTCAGAATTGCACGACATAAGTGCAAGGTGTCGTCTGGATGCAAATGCAAGGTGTCGTGTTGCATGATGGAATGTCGCTGGGTCGTGGGGGCGACGAATTATTAGGGCTCAACCTTGAGCCGGTGGTGTTAACTCTTCCCCTCTTAAATTTCTGAATGTCCTCATTCAGCTAGAAATATGGGATATTAAAAATACTGCTATTGTCCTGTTTCCCGATGGAATGGTTTGAAACGTGTCGGACAAGGACTTCTCGAGGCGGTTCAGATGTTATGGTTAAGGATGGTACTTCTGAAAATTTAGATTGTTTTGGATTCCGAAAGTTGGTTTTGATTTTTGCCAAAATTAGGATGGTAAGTATGATTGCAAGGAGTCCATACATGGTCCATGAGTTAATTTTCCATTTTGAATCGATAAGGCTTAATTGCTTTGTATTGTTCAGGTGTAATTCCTTTAACATCTCGAGGGATAGTACTTCTACTATCCTGGTTGTTGTCATCTCGTTGAATGAGGGGTGGTAATATTTGAACGTTGGCTACTTCAGCGGATGTAAATTTTATTTGATCCTGTGTCAATAAGGAATTTGTAGACGTTATTGCTCTTCGTTACGAACTCAAAATAGGGTAGCGAAGAGCTTGTCATTCTAAAAAATGGATGTCTTGGAACCTAGAATTCTCCTCAAATTTGTCATTGCCGTTCCTACCAGTTGGTTCCGGGTGTTTATCCAGTGGTTCCTGGTTAGTTTCTATAATCTCTATTCCCAACTCGTCTTGATCAATGATCAATGTCCATCGGTTCAGGTCGGGGCTGAGGTTTCGGAGGGAGTTGATGATGTTGTGGTCTGAGAGGATAATTTAGTTGCTGTGGGTTTGGCATGAAAGGATTGGAAAGGAGATTATTGGGGGTAAAATTTTGTGTGCGATGGAATTGCGCGGGCTGTTGTTGCCGAACAAGATCAGGGAAAAAGGTATACCTTGGTGCGGATATCGGTTTTTGTCTGGGTGGCACAATCGGTGGTCCATGTAAGCGTTTCATATTGTTGTTACTAGACTGCGCATATTGAGACCGAAAATTAATATTTTCTAATTTCAGGCAAAGGTGAAGAGCTTGCGGTAAGTCTGCTGGCTCTCTCATGCTTAACAGCCGTGGAAGATCACCGTTCAAGCCTCGAATAAATGTATCTTGAGCCTTTTACCTGTAAGTACGCACTAATAAGTCCATGACTTCAGTGCTCAGATCCATACTCGATATTTTATTCAAAATTATCGATAGATGGTGATATATGGTCTGATAGAAACCTTAAATTATTTATTTATTTATTATCGCCATTTTCTTTTTACATTCAATTACAATATACAATTTAACCATCATATTCAAGATTAAAATAGATATAAATCATCTGACGTACTATTGGCCGCCTCACTAAGAACAAAACGCTCGAGTTGTGAGACGGATCGACTAACAAGTTTAACATAGTATTCAATTATTCCAATTTTATCATTATTATGAGTGTACGACATAGAGTTTGCATATAATGAAGTAATAACTTTTTAAATTTTAATTGCCTAATATAATACAAGAAGATTGACTTAGAAATTGCAGTAGGAGTACAGTAAGTTTAAAAGCTACAAGCCTAAATCGTTCTCCAAATAATGTATTCTCAGCGCATTTTTAAAAGAGTGCAAATTTGGTGATTTACATATATTTAAAGGTAGCTCATTAAACAATCTTGGTGCATGATAGAAAGCATGTCCTGCTGCGGTTGCTGTATAGTATCTTGGCTCATGTATTGTTCCACGATATTGCCTACGCGTCGTATAGCCGATATCAGTTGCAGTTGGGAAAATTTGACGATGGCTATACAAGAATTTCAAAATTTTAATTTTATATAGTATCGGGATAGGAACTACACCAAATTCACGGTATATTTGAGCCGTGCTATAGCGCATGTGTTTCTTTAGACATATTTTTATTATTTTTTTGTGTAATACTATTAACGGTAATAGATTACAGATAGCTATTCCACCCCAACCAATAAATCCATGTTCAATCACCGATTGTACAAGTGATATATGTAAATACAACTCGTAAAAGGTTTTTTGATAATATGGATCTAAGTTGAACGAATTTGTATATGATTTTTCTTAATCGGTCGCAGAGAACCGTCACATGTTCTCCCCAACGCAGGTTCCGGTCAATTATCACACCTAAATATTTGGTACTATCTTTATTTAGGAGGACTGGACAAGTACAAGTACAAGTACTTTCAACTGATTCACAATCTTCATGCATTATAATACGCTCTGAGGTAGGAGGCGCTCCACTTGAGGTGAGGGCAAATGGAATGACAACTGTTTTTTCCACGTTGATGCTAACTGAATTGGCACGCAACCAAAGTTGAATAATTCTGATTCCATTATTTGCATGTTGATAAACGTCCCTCCAACTAGATTCATGAAATACTGCTACAGTATCATCAGCGAAAGCAAACATGGAACAATTTACTAATTTTATTTTCAATAGGTGGTTAATATATATTAAAAATAAAACAGGTCCTAAGACTGTACCCTGCGGAACACCAATATTTTATTCAGTTTACAGCTTATATTATCGTCTATGCGCACAGCCTGGGATCTATGGCTCAAGTAATTTCTAAATAAATTTAGTGCTATGCCTCTAATACCTATATGCTCCATTTTTGCAAGTAGTTTTATATGGTTGACGGTATCGAACGCCTTTTTAAAATCCAAAAATATTCCTAGGCATTTTTGGCCTTTATCTAAGTTCATAACGATTGATTTCGTTACATTAAGAGCTCGCGCCCACGGCAAACTTTTTAGTTCGGTTACTAAATAGTTTAGTAAACAAAAAGTTTCGGTTCGATTCGACCATCGCACACAGTAAACTAAATAGTTTAGTCAATAGCAAATTCTTTTGGTTGAGGTCAAATGCGTACTGTATAGTTCGGTTGATGCATGGTGAGGGAGGGTGCTGGAAGGGTACGGTGACGGTGGGGAGGGGGTGGTCCGTATGATGGATAACTGGGGTGAGAGGGGGCGAGGGTAGAAAAAACAAAATCGAGATTGGTAGTGCTGGGTGTATGCTCGCGATAGGCGATTATTTTAGAGCCGCTGCACATGAGTGTTCAAATAACGCTCGACGCCTCGTCACTTACAATCAGAAAGGAAGAAATACATTCGTAGCAATGGAGCGATGCACATGGCCGCCGATAGTTCTCCGAAAGCTATCGGCATCACTTGACCGTCGCGATAGCTATCTGGGATGCCGCTGGTTTCTGTTCCTATCTGCGGCAGTTCACGCGGCCGCGGGTCGATTTTTCTTGAGGCGGGCCACATACACTGTAACTCAGAACACGAACACGGTCGCAATGTGTGAAGTTTCTTAAACCATTCGCGTCAGGGTTGTGTGTTGGTCCCTATAGTGTATTAGGGTTCTGTGCTGTACCTTAAAAAATGTTTTTTTTTTTGCGTTTTGTACTTAACAAGACATGTTATTTTGTTGAGTAAAATTTTAGGGTTCTGTGTTGAATCGAAGTGGTTTTTATTGTTTTGCGCTGCTATACGGGGTACAGTATGAAATCCTAGTACACCAGGAGTCAACACAGAACCCTAAACACCAAACAGAAAAAAATCATTCAAGGGAGGGAAATCAAGGAATTTGTATTTGCATTGATTTGAGTCCACTACAGGATCGTGAAGCCCCAAGTGGTTGCAACCGGTCGAAAAATCACTGCACTGTCTCAGGGAGTAACTGTGTGCTTTGAACTTACAAAAAATGCAATTTGAAGCACTACAAACCCCTAAAAACCAGTTGGGTTCAACGCAAAACCCTAACATTTCACTCAACAAAATAACTCGTCCTGTTGAGTATAAAAAGCAAAAAATCACAGGCTACAGTACAAAACCCTAGTACACTAGGGCCCAAAGCAGAACCTTTAACAACGTATCATTAACTATAAACTATAACCCAGGGCACACACTGAGCACTACCAATCTATTTTGGTGATTTACTCATACCCCTTCTCCCTCACCATCACCTTTATCTACCATCGCCTCCCCCAACACCACCCTCCCACCCCTGACGTAGGATTACATCGTATTTTATAGCTACTACTCTTTGCTTCCTCACATCAACTGTGATGCAAACTAAACTATCCAGTTCGCCGTGTGCGCAGTCATATCTGAACACATGTGTTCTATTTCTCATGAACAATTTAGTTCAGCCGAATAGGATGAGTTCGATATTTTTTGGTAGCTAAACAATTTAGTCTGCTGTGTGCGCGGTGTCATACACCGCAGTATGTTCTATTTTTCGAATTAAATTATTTAGTTTGATCATGAACTGAAAAGTTTGCCGTGTGCGCGGACTAGTACCAAGCGCGTACAGAACATAGCGAACTTAATAGTTTCGTCAACCGAAAGCTTTGCGCATGCGCAAAACAGCAAAATAAGCTTTTTGATGCGTGTGCTTTCTCTATTAATTGTCCAACGTCCACAGACATGATTCACACGAGCTCTCGATGCAAACTAAACTATTTAGTTAGCCGTGTGCGGAGTTACATATAAATACATGCGTTCTATTTCTAGCATGAACAATTTCGTTCAGTTCAGTTCAAAGTGTAATAGGAAAAGCTTTCTGAATTTTGCCAAGCAAACAATTTAGTTTGCTGTGTGCGCGGTCTCATACATCGCAGTATGTTCTATTTTGCGGACTAAACTATTCACTTCGGTAATGAATTAAAAAGTTTGCCGTGGGCGCGAGCTCTAAAAATAGCATCATCAGTACTCGTTGAATTTCTGAACCCATATTGATTGTCGGACAATATGTGCTTTTCCTCCAAGTATTTTACAAGCCTATTTTTTATAGCTTTTTCTAAAATTTTGGATACACTTGATAGAAGAGATATTGGTCGATAGTTGTCTAATACACTTTTGTCGCCATTCTTATGTAGTGGTACGACCAAAGCAGTTTTCAATACTGTTGGGAAAACACCTTGCACCAGGCATAAATTAAAAGCGTGAACTAAAGGGATTGATAGAGCAATAGCATTATCCTTCAGAATATTCGCGTGTAAGCCGTCAACTCCGGGAGCAGCATTGGATTTCAGTTGAAAAATAAGCTGGACGATCTCGTCTCTAGTTACTGGATTCAAATAAAAAGAATCACAAAATTGACCTTGATCGTTAGTCATTGATAACATTCTGTCCACTCCATCAATTGAAGGAATGCTGCTTGTGATTTTGTGACCAATATTGACAAAGTGTTTGTTGAATTCGTTAGCTATATCCCGTTTTCTGTCGCTGCAAATTATCTCACCACTAGTGGAAGTAATATTGCTGACAAAGCTACCCAGTTTTACTTTTGTATTCGTAGCTTCATTTATAATGCTCCACATTCGTTTCATGTCACTTCTACACGTTGAAAGTATGGACTTATAGTATTCATCTTTTGCCTGTCTTATTAAAACTGTTAATCTATTTCTATAAACTTTATAGCGACTGTTCAGATCTGTATTAAATGGTTGCTTTTGAATTTTTTTAGCAAGTCTGTCCCTATTTCTAATGGATATGATAAGTCCTTTACTCATCCAAGGTTTCAGTTTCCTTAACTTACTACTGACTTTAGTCTCAGATTTTAGACAACTATTGTATATACTTAATAATTTTTCATAAAATACGCTGAACGATTTCTCAGCATCTTCCTCATTAATAACGGAATCCCATTTCTCGAGTTCCAATTTAGATGCAAGGTCTGGTTTATTCAAAACAATTCTCTCATACGTATGTTGTCTTTGTTCCTTTTTCTCTTCTTCAAACAGAATATTACCAATTACGGCATAGTGGTCCGTTATATTTAGGTGATAAATTGCCGATGCTAATGCGGATTGTTTTTGACTTTTTAGAAATATGTGGTCAATGCAGCTTCCTTTTGTTGTGCCCTGTCTGGTACAACCGTATAAGTAACTACTGAAGCCATATTCATGAAGTGTGTTCAAATATGTATGTCCTATAAAATCTATATTTTGATTCAGAATGTCAATGTTAATATCACCAATTAATATATGTTGTTTGTAGTGCTGATTATTGGCCAAAAATACTTCTAAGTTATTTATGAAACTAAGCGCATTGGTGTCATTTGGTGAGCGATATAGGCTTGATATAAAGATTGTATTCTGGTTAATATTTGCAGCTAAATGTATTGAATTCACCTCGTCAATTTCTAAATCAACTATTTCATAGTTAAGGTTATCCTGAATGTATACTATGATGCCATCACATTTATTGTATCTAGTTGGCTTAATTATTTTCTTAAAGCCCGGAATTTCAAATCCTGCGATATCACAGGCAAGCCAGGTTTCTGTTAAAATAAGGATATCAAAATTAACATCTAAGTGAGAAATCCATACATAGAACTCATTGAAATTTTTTGCTATACTTCTTATGTTCATGTGTAGCATTTTAACACTTACATTTTTGGTTTTAAGGAAAAATTCTTTACATTGATTTTTGTCATTAATTATAACAGCCTTATGATTGATTGAAGAGTTAGGATCATTAATAGGATCAAAATTATTCATTAAGTAATAGGAAAAAAAATAAGTTCGTTTAATACTACGTATTATTTAATTCTCTAGATTATTTGCAGTCAATTCATCCTCGCAACTAATTTTAAATATTCTACTATTTTCCGTCTTCCTTATCCATACCTCTTCGTCTCTCATCCAAACGAACTTGTATTGATGATCTCTTGCAAATTTTTTCGCTTCATATAAAAATTTTTTATATGACTTCGTTAAATGAGCGTTAACGTATACTTTCTCGTTGGGAAACGTACTATGTAGCTTAATAGCTACTAAATTTTGTCGGTGTTGTTTACAGTGCTGCAACCATAAGTCCCGTTGAGTTTTACTGTTGAAAGTGGCTACAATCGGTCCGGGTTTACCATTTTGCTGCTTGTGTTGCTTTCTAATAACGTTAATAGGATAGGTTTCACCGGCCTCAATTACATATGCAAGTTTTTTACAAACTTCCCCTAGATTTGCATTGGGAGTTTCAGGTATTCCAACGATTTCGACTTCTTTTGAAAGTCCTCGTTGCTCTATTTTATTAATATTAGCAGTTAGGTTTTTTATATTGTTCTTTAAAGTACGGTTTTCTTCGGATAAAGAGTCACAAAGGCTAGTTAATTTTTCGATTTTTCTAGTATAGTCATTTATTTTGGATTCGAAATCATCGATTTTTGCGCAGCAGTAGTCTAAAGACTTTCTATAGTCCGCTAATTCATTTTTAAAGGTTGTTTTTAGGTCTTTCAGCTGATCTTGCATATCAGTTTTTAAACTGTTCACGGTAGTAATTATTTCACTAAAATCACTACTTTTTTCCACCGGGGGACTGGTATGACCATTTTGGCAAGCTTGACATAGCCATGCTTTTTTTCTATCTTTTGATAGTTTGCGGAAATTCGATTCTTTGAAACCACAACAAAAGAAGTGAAAATGCTTCAAACAATTATTGCATTCAATAGAATCAGATTTTTCCACAATGCAAGTCGAGCAATGTTGACAAATCAACTGCGTACTCATTATAAGATTTATTATAGATTTAGTTTTTAATAAAATTAGATTAGTTCCACTGCTTCCACAATTCTCACTTGCGCTTATCACTGCTTTAAATGTATCACTAGCTTAATAATTCACTTTGGTTTGGATGAAGCAAAGGTCAAAACCGAAAAACGAAAGTTTAGTTATGACCTAAACCAAAAGCTTTAGTATTGTTATTTTGAATTTCAGAATTATGTCACCCACTGTACAGATCACTTTAAAGCAAATGTAAATAAGACTGTCGCACTTCAAGCAAAGTGATTCTGATTAGTTCTAGACTCTGGGGCTCAGTTGAGTTCAGACTCCAAGCACTACCACTACACAATAGCTAATTTCACGTTTGATCACTTTTTGCACTAGCTGGTACGACTAATAAACTCATAAAATAATAATAAAATTGGACGGCTAAAATGACAGTTCGATATTCTAGTATTGTCAATCGATCGAATTGAAATTGAAATAGTATCCCTTCCTTGAATCAAAGTGCTGATGTCGCGCTTGTCGGCGTAATGCGTCGTTAAGCACTTCGAAATACGGTCCTGTGACATCCGAGATTTGTTCAATTAAAACATTATTCTCAGTTTAAAAGTTATTTTTTTATTCAATCAAGAACGTCCGCACTCCGTGACGGCTCAACCAGAAGAGAGCCATTTTCTTACATACTAATACAACGTGGTACAATTTTCTGGTGCTGCCATAGAGGTTGTCACGACCTCCGCCTTTAATTTCAAAATTCAATTTTGTTCTACGTTACGGTTCAAATATTTAATCCATGATTTTCTTATTATCATTTTTGTTTTATTATTATTATTTTTTTTGATAGTGTCGATACAGGACTTAGCGCATGCGCTTGATTCTTTCAATGTGTCTTTTAACAACTTCACCATTCTCACGTTTACATAGATAAACTCTCTTTCCAAGAACTTTTTGAATTTTCGCATGAACCCAAGTCAAACTATTTTGTATGAAAATACTTAACATTACATCATCCCCTACGATAAATGACTCCTTTCTCCTTCCCCCATAATATTTTGTTTGTCTTTCTTTACTTCTATTTAAATAAAATTCTGCGTTTTTGTCTTCCTTGTTGCTTGATATTTGTTCAAGTCTCAAGGTGTCAAATCTAGTTTTGATTGCTCTGTTGAATATCATCTTACAGGGAGAAGTGTTTGTGGATGAATCCTGTGTAATTCTCTACCCGAGCAAAAAGTTTTGAAGACTAACTTCAATTTCATAATCAGTTTTTGGTTAGTTTTGCAAAGACTTTAATAATGCTGTTTTTACTGTACGAACTGTGTTCTCAGCTTGACCGTTTGTTTTTGGATAATAAGTTGGAGCGGTTTGGTGAATTATGCCATTTGACTTTAAAAATGTTTGCAAGGTGTCTGAAAGAAATATTCTTGCATTATCCGAGACAATCATGTCACAAATTCCAAACCGAGCAAAAGTTTCTCTTAATTTCATTCTAGTAAACTCAGCGGTTGCATGTTTTGTTTTAAAAATTTCTATCCATTTGGACTTCGAATCAACTACGACCAGGAACCAAAATCCCCATTCCGGCCCAGCGTAGTCTATGTGTAATCTAGACCATACCTGCTTAGTTATTTCCCATGGAATTAAAATTGACTTTTCAGGATTCGGAGAATTGATTAGGCAATTTCTACAACTACCAATGAATTTTTCAGTGTCGCCTGTTAGTGTCATCATACACTGTCGAACTCGAACTCGAGCTCGAACATGGTTTCAACAGGCAATTTTCTTCAGATATGTGCGAAGCATCTTGGGTCATTCGGAGAAAATTTTAACACATCGCTTGAAGAGTAGTGATCAAGGGATTTTCTTTTAAAGGCAAGACAATGTCGTAGATCAGAAGGTGTTGTTGAATACAGGTTTCTTGCAACGATTGCATTGCATCGAATGTAATAGGAAAATTATGAAAAGGTTCGTTTTCGTTGTGGCTTTTGGAAAGAAGATAATTTCAGACAATTGAGTTGAAATTGACGGAAATGAAAAATTCATGGAATTCGGATGGATATAATATGATGAATGCCGTTCGATACAGATATTTTTGTATGTTGTAAGAGGATAAGATTTTGATAATAGTAGGAGGAGAATTCTGCATGGTGGAAACGTTCGGGGACACAGATGCGAATGTATCCGGCATAATATTGGTATACGAAAACGAATATAGAGTAGAAGAAATTTGATTGCAATGTTTTTTAATAATTAGGAAACGTGTGAGATACTCGTATCTTAAAATAATAATGTTGAGATAACTGAGAGGGTAAGTGCATATGCAGGCAAATATTTTAAAGTATGGCGTGTGATATGTGCACATTATCATTAAAATACTCGTATGTAGCATATGACGTGTGGCTTTATTTACGAGATATATGTATCCGTACGTGTGATGTATGGTGAAGGAATATGTATGGTGTTTGGCATTTTGTAAATGTTATATGATGTAGGATTTCGATATACGTAGTAGGTGTAGGTGTGTGTGTTATGCATGGTATTAATTATAGAAAGGGGTAAAATGTAGTTTTGTCACAATCCAGAGTTTCTGTTGCGTACTCTCTGTTATTCATTTTCCATGCAATTACCGATTGGAAGATGTTAAATGCATAGGAGTCCATTTCATTGTCATGTGTCCACATTTAATGGATCATTTGCCTGGAATAAGATTTTGCGTCCTTACATGTAGAGCATCCAATTGACCATTCAATGAATTTTGGTAGTTTGATCTGTGTTTTCCCCAGAAGAGATAATGTACTTGTTCAAGAAGGGATATTTTTTGTTATACTAAATTTACACGCAGATATCGTGACAAACGTTGCAATGTAGAAGAATTTATGAGCCCTAATGGTTCTGTATTACTAATGGTGGTCACACACGATTTAGAAGATGGTTTGGGCGGGGCTGAGCTCAATCGTGTGTGGCTACTATAAGGATCGTGTTCGTTTCAACCCACCAAATGCAAGAGTATTTTCAATACCTCATTCACCTCACAAAATCAACTGTTCACGCAATATCTGTCATTCATGTGCATTCATAATGTGGAATGTTCAACGTGGTCCATAATAAACACAATTTGCAAACTAATTATCTTTTAAAACCAATGTTGAATAAAGAGTTTTTAAGAATGATTTCCCCCTCGAAGGGGGCCCAAAAAGCGTGATTCGCCGGTTTCGACCGCTGGTGCGAAGCGCGTCTCATCAGACGCCTCTGCTCCGCGTGACCGGGAATGACCCAAGACAGATGTTGTTTTGCCTTATATAGGCCGACCAACACGACATGGGTGTGAATCCATACCGAATGCAAACTGCAACGTGCAGCTTGTAGGTATAAAATTCATTTCATTGTTCTGGCTTGGTGCCAGTGGCAATTTACAAACAAAGTTTTTTGCCGGGCGACGGCCATCGACTATCATACAACGTGCATGATGCTTAACATGCCGTCGCCCTTACCAGCCATTAGTGTGGCTACACGTAATGAAAAAAGAGTTTTTAAGAAATATTTCCCCCTCGAAGGGGGCCCAAAAAGCGTGATTCGCCGGTTTCGACCGCTGGTGCGAAGCGCGTCTCATCAGACGCCTCTGCTCCGCGCATCGCACCAGTGGGAGAGGCGTGACCGGGAATGACCCAAGACAGATGTTGTTTTGCCTTATATAGGCCGACCAACACGACATGGGTGTGAATCCATACCGAATGCAAACTGCAACGTGCAGCTTGTAGGTATAAAATTCATTTCATTGTTCTGGCTTGGCGCCAGTGGCAATTTACAAACAAAGTTTTTTGCCGGGCGACGGCCATCGACTATCATACAACGTGCATGATGCTTAACATGCTGGTAAGGGCGACGGCATGTTAAGCCGGCAAAAAACTTTGTTTGTAAATTGCCACTGGCGCCAAGCCAGAACAATGAAATGAATTTTATACCTACAAGCAGCAATGTTGAATGTTTACGAATCGAATTGCGTCTCAATGTCAACATTTACTGATTTCTACCCTTAATTTTAGTCCATAAAATAGGTCATTTAATATTTTAGGAGTCTGGTAATTTACGAATTGCCTGTAATTTGTACCAACTGAATGCTCAACAGGTAAGGATGCAAACTTTGTTGCAGGTAATTGAATAAGTAAATGGTGACATTGAAACGCATTTCAATCGGTAATTTTTAATATCTCATAAAGGATAATTGCGTGAAATTTAATAACAATATAAACACTCAATAATTATATAGTGAAAAAAAAATTATAATTCTCGTACTAAATTGTTGACAAACATATTACGACTTTGATAATAGATAATTGTATGATTTGCACCAATCAGTAAAGAATACGTGCGTTACGCTAGCACCCCCACCACTAAGTATCGATATCAGGCATAGTGCATAATTAGGGGCTAATTAGTTGCTAATTAGTCGCTAATTAGTTGCTCTATTCTCGAATTTATTGCTCCTGCCTATTCGCCAGAATTGACGATTTTATGTGGGGGTGCTAGCGTAACGTTACGCTAGCACCACCATACAAAAACATTATCCTGGCAATTCGGCAGGAGCAATAAATTCGGGAATAGAGCAACAAATTAGCAATTAATTATGTCCTTAATTGGCCATTGAATTTGAGGAAAATATATGCCGCATTTAGAAGGGAGGCGCTAATGTGACGTCACACTAGCTCTACCACACAGAAAACGTTATCCTGGCAAGTCGGCAGGAGCAATAAATTCCGGAATAGAGCAATAAATTAGCAAATATCTATTGCTTTTATTCTGCTTCAAGTTTTTGTTTAATTTGTGCCAGTGGAGATAGTACAGGGGGGTACAAATGTGGTGTCTTTTCCATATATAAGCTGAAGTCCTGGCGAATCGGCAGGAGCAATAAATTCGGGAATAGAGCAACAAATTAGCAATTAATTATGGCTTTCAATTTGCATTAAATTTAGAGACGACAAGTGCCGTATTAAAAAGTGGGGGTGCTAGCGTAACGTTACGCTAGCACCACCATACAAAAAACATTATCCTGGCAATTCGGCAGGAGCAATAAATTCCGGAATAGAGCAACAAATTAGCAATTAATTCTGCCTTTCATTTCGCATCAAATTTGCGTGCGATAGATGTTGGATAAAAAAGTGGGGGTGCTAGCGTAACGTTAAGCTAGCACCCCCACATAAAATCGTCAATTCTGGCGAATCGGCAGGAGCAATAAATTCGAGAATAGAGCAACTAATTAGCCCCCAATTATGCACTATGCCTGATATCGATACTTAGTGGTGGGGGTGCTAGCGTAACGCACGTGTAAAGAATATATTCTCTGTCTTAACACTTATGCACTTCTGCTATGTACATAAAAATCAAATAAATTTCCACACATCATGTAATGCCAGAAATCCCATCCCATGTACATTCTTTAATGATAATGTGTATCATGTCATACATTATTACATTTCGATGCGATGCACTTACCCTCTATCGTTGCACAAAACTCCTTCGAACACACTGTACATTTTTAATCATTGCCATCATAACATGCGCCTTTCTCTAGTTCTATTTAATATAAGAATATTAACCGCATTCCGCATGATATAGTGCATAATTTGCCGCCTAGTATTATCAGAACCAAAACTGTATACGCATCAATATAAATCCTCACACAACCTTGCATCATAAACCACACATTCTTATCTCATACACCACCCACAACTACTATATTTCATTTCGGATACCCTCAAATTCCACACAACCTGAAATCCCTTTTCAACAAGATCTTCTTGTGTTTCAAAAACTCAATGCATCTACAAAATATTTGAAACACGTTTACCACCCCGGCGACACAAACATTAAAATTCAAAGAGACTTTGTTTCAACCTGTACAGGCCATGTGTAATGAACCATATTATGGTCTGGTAGTGCTGCTTCCACCGGCAGATCTATGGCAGCACCTGATGAGTAAGGATCTGTCGGTGGTACGAAACCAGAGGCCGAGGGTCCCATTACACCTGGACCTCAAAACGAGCGCGAGGACAAGCGAGCCATCGCCCAACCATTTCATCCTTATCGCCTCGTTTTTTTTATTCCCCATTTTTACCTCCCTTGTTTGTGTTGTCTTCCCCAGGCCTATGAATTTTTGTTAATACGTAAAGGACAGGGGCAACGAGCGGCGAAAACCCCGCCCACGTCTCCCGAACTGAGCTACAGCAAGCATAGGCCGCTGCTTAGCTCGTTGAGGGGTCTTTTTCTTCGCCAGATGGCACGGCCCGACCTTCACGGTCTTTATGCTACTTTAGGCTCCGTCCCCATGGGCATCTTCGGATGCCCGCCAAACCGTCCGTTACACATGTTCGAGCTCGAGTTCGACAGTGTATGGTGACACTTATACCAGGCCACCAGAAATAACTACGAGCTAGTGACTTAGTTTTCGCCATGCCCATGTGGCTAATGCAACTCTCTCAAAATTATTTCTCGATATTTAAATGGTACTAAAATTCTATGCCCCCACATTACCACTTCAGATTCAACACTAAGTTTATTTGTCCTAGCTTTATAAGGTGCGTAATCTTTTCCCTTTAATTTGTAAATTTCTTGATTGATTGATTGAGCTGTATACGTTTTTTTAAAATTTCGTCTTCTTGTTTGGCTAATTTAATATCATTCAGACATATTGTCATTTCTTCCTTTTCCCCTAAAAAGTGTATAGAAGACTGAGACTCTTCTTCAATATTACTTTCATTATCTTCACTATTGTTCAATCTCGATAAAGGATCCGCTACATTCTTTTTACTGGCAATATATTCTACTTCATAATCGTATCCGGAGACGAAAATAGACCATCTCTTAAGTCTTTCGGATGTGAAAACTGTTGCACCCTTTTCAGGATTCAAAATTCGAATTAATGCTTTCTGATCAGTTCTTAATTTGAACTTCCTACCTATTAGATACTGATGCAATTTTTTGAAACCATACACTATAGCCAGTGCTTCTTTATCAACTACTGAGTAATTTAGCTCAGTCTTCGTTAATTTCCTGGAAACAAAAGCAATTGGTCGTTCCTTGTTTTTTCTATGGTCGACAAAACTGCAGCTACACTATGTTTGCTTGCATCTGTGGTCAAAATTAGAGGTGCATTGATGTCATAGTGTGCCAATATTATGTCATCTGCAATTCTTTGTTTTACTTCATCAAATGCTTTTCTGCATTTCGCATCAAAACTAAACGTTTGATTTTCTTTCAGGCAAACGTATGTAGATTGGACTCATCAAACCCGCAATGTTATTTACAAATTTGGAATAGTAGTTAACAACTTCGCAAAATGCTCTAACCTCTTCCACATTTCGTGGTTCGTTGCAGTTGAGAAATGTGCTTATCCGGCTTTTGTTTTTGGATAGCCCCTTTGCAGAAATAGTGTGTCCCAAATAATCAATGGATTCCATTAAAAATTCACATTTATCCTTATTGAGTCTTAAACCTGCCTTCTGAAATGCTTGAAATTCCATTTCTAAACGTTCTAGTAACTGCTCTTCGTTTGCACCTGATACCAGCAAATCGTCAACATATGCCGTGACGCCTTCAATCCCAGAAATCACTTTTTCAATTTCCTTCTGAAATTTCCCTGTTGCAGGTTTAATACCGTATGGCATTCTTTTCATTTTTAAAATACCTAAATGAGTACTTAATGCACCAAAATTTGTGATTCCTCTTCTAATTCAAATTGCATAAAGGCCTGTCTAATATCTAATTTAGCGAATACTTTCCCTCCCGAAAGAGATGAAAAAATATCATCAATTCGTGGTAGTGGATGGTTAAAGTCTTTTAAGATCGGATTGATGGTCATCTTGTAGTCACCACATATCCTGATTCCATTCTTTTTCTGGACAACTACTATTGGAGTCCCCAATCACTGCTATCTACCTTTTCAATCAAACCTTGGTCACACCATTTCAATAACTCATTTTCCACTAGCACTTTATTAGAATACGGGACAGGTCTACTTTTATTTATGTTGTCTTTTAATTCAAGCCCAATGGTAGCATACTTGTATTTGCCTAAAGTGTCATCAAATATCTCACTGAATTTGTTTAAAATTGCCTGCAACACTTTTCGGTAATTACGTTTGATATAATTTATCACTTTGAAACCAATATTGAATTTGTTCAGAAAATCACGACCTATTGTTACTGGCTTCACTAATTACGTATATTTTTAGATAGTTTGACTTGTTTTCATATGAAACTTTTCCCAAAAATGATCCACAAATTTTTAAAGACTCACCAGAGAATGTAGTTATTTTCGTATTTTCTTTTTCAAGCTTAATATTAGCATATCGTAAATGATATTCGTCTTCCGTAATGACTGGCACTGCAGCGCCACTATCCAGTTCGAAATCACACAATTTGCTGTTTAAATTTACTGAAACGATAATTGGAGCATTATTATTTGTTTTCAAATTCGATATTAGAAATTTATTATGATGATTGGATACTTCTTTGGATGACTGATCTCTGCTGCTGTACTGCTTGATATCGCCATTTTGATGACTCTCACTTACGTTGATCGATTTTAGTTGTTCGACTGGTTCTGATGATTTCTTCTTGTCTTTCGTTTTGCATACAGCTGCCAAGTGACCTGTTTTTGGCATTTGGAGCATTTGTACTTTTTCGCTTTTCTGTGTGAATTTATGCACTTTATGTTCAATTTCGGCTTTTATTTCTATCGCCAGCTCTTTTGATATATACGGTGCAAGATCCGATAATGCTGCAAAAACCTTGTCCTTTCACGCCATATGTTTCTCATCAGCCCGTAGTGCTTGTCGAGAATATCACACAATTGTTCAAAACTCTTGTTTTCTGGCGTCTCGGGGATACACATGTCGCGTAGCAATTTATACACTTGCGGTGACAATATCGAAATCAGGACACTTACTTGCTCTCAGATTGAACATTTATTAGTTTTAATAAATGCGTCAATTTTTCTTTGTAGATTGTCCAATCGTCCGTTGGCTCGAAATGCTTCGTATTTAATACAAAATTTGCGAGCGCCATGTTTGTGTTTCTGTTGCCGGCTATTTCGTCGAAAGATCCAGAACTTATAGCCTCGAAACCACCCGCTCGCGTAACACTTCTCTTTTTTCCCATTTAAGGTGATGTGGAATCCGGATTCATCCAATCAATCCGCGTCGTTCTTTGAAAATCCTCGTCGCCAATGTGACATCCGAGATTTGTTCAATTAAAACATTATTCTCAGTTTAAAAGTTATTTTTTTATTCAATCAAGAACGTCCGCACTCCGTGACAGCTCAAACAGAAGAGAGCCATTTTCTTACATACTAATACAATGTTTTCTGGTGATGCCATAGAGGCTGTCACAGGTCCCAGTTAAGGGGCGTATTATAGGACTCGAGGGCAGTGTCTGCTTGCCCTGTGATTTTGTTTCGGATCACGTTTAATATGCCAAAATAAAGCGGAGTACCCTTGCGAGTCTCATAGATGTTGAGAATCCTTTCAACGCTCTTCTTCAATGATCCGAATTCTCCCGGATTACCGGAGAATTGCCTGAGACTTTTTACCACGTCCGGTATGCGATCCATGTCGCTAATATTACCCATATAATCAGGACTAATTCGTTGATCTACATCTTGATTCCTATCACTAAGCGGGTGTAGGACTAAATCAACGATTATGCGACATTCCCTCACGAGCAGATTTCTCGTGTTCGCATCTCTCGAGGAAGCACCAGATCCTGAAGGATCCATAACACGGGGTTTGCTGAGGGGTCGGAGGATTCGTCCAATACGAGTATAGGGGGCGAATAAGATTATTTTCGTCCCGTGGCATTTTTAATTACGCGTCAATTGGAAACTTGATTTTCTGACCAATATGCCGAACTTATAATTTTTACCGATATTACACTCGAAATTTAAATTTAAACTAGTTTGCAAACTTACAAGATAATTTTGATACGATACGCGAAGAATATGAGTTTTAGGTTCACGATAACTATATTATTATTAAAAGGAAATACTTACATTAGCATTCTTTGAGGTTGAAGTTTTAAAATGCGCAAAATTACTTTTTTCTTCCACACAGATCTTATCACTTGCAACTAAGATTTTAAATTTCGTATTACAAATTTTTCTTATCACTATTTTTTTCACTAAGACCAAGGCGGCTGTCGGTACTACGCCGACTCCTTTTTGCTGCGGCTACTCGGGGGCCTCTTTTCCCTGGAATGAGCTAAAGCCAACGGGTTCGTGGACCAAACAGTACGTTTAAGGAAACTTCAGTGTTTTCGCGATTCGTGCCGAATTCGTTTTATCCGTTTTCTCGGATTTATACTTTTCGAGGATGTCGCGACTTTCTTTCTCGTATCCCGATTAAAACGTTGTCAGGTCCCTGTTCGGGCGCCAGTTAATAAATGATTCCTCAATTTGATTAAAAAAAATCATTTGTTTCGATGAATGCTGGCTTAAGACTAATTGACAATTATGAATTTAGCTATAAAGTCACCTCGGTGGCGTGAGATGATTTCCTGGAATGCTGCCTGGGCGATAATAGTTGTTTTCAGAATTGCACGACATAAGCGCAAGGTGTCGTCTGGATGCAAATGCAAGGTGTCGTGTTGCATGATGAAATGTCGCTGGGTCGTGGGGGCGACGAACTATTAGGGCTCAACCTTGAGCCGGTGGTGTTAACTTATATCACGCACAGTGAGGCGTGTAGTTGATAAAAAAGAATCTAACTGTCCGCACCGACGCTTTATTTCGTTTAAAACATCGGTTTGATATTTTTCGTACAATCTCTCCTGCATGTTTGTCAATAAGTTTAATACATGTTGCACCGTCTTCGACTAATTACACTCGCGAGTTGCATGCGTTCTTTTTTCCCTTACGAAATGTGCACAAATATGATTCACCTAAACGTATTTTTGTGTTGAAACCGTACATCTGATTTTCGGTTCGCAAAAACAAAATGGACGAATTTATACGCTTTCCTGGCATAAGTTTAAACTCAATGAGACTGTACGAATTAATAAGCAAATTCGAAAAAGTTATTTGAGACAAATCAGTCGGAACACTTTCTTCTGATAAGATGCTTTCGCTTTCTTCGATATCATTCGGGTTACAAATTACTGCTAAAAAAAACTAAATAAAATATAATTTTTTTTTTGGAGGAAAATATATTGAGAGGTATGAATGAAGGATACTGCAAAAACAAAATGAAACCGGGAAATGGAGAATTTATCTTTTCAATGGGTAGCAGTGTATTGTTGTTTCCGGTCGAGCTACCGGTAGTGGTCGTGAGTCAAGCGCGGGGCTTCTCTTAACCAGAGCCGCACGAAACTAGACAGCCGTCTCTTGTCCTTTGATCCGGTCTCCAACAGAATCATGACCGCCAATTATGTTGCTAGAATTACTGCGCAATGAAACTTCGCGGAGGAAGAATTAAAACACGTCCGTTCAGTATGAAGTGCAATATGGGAAAGAAACATTTATTCTGCAAACAAGTATCGTTGTTACAGTTTGTTGCTCCAACTACAACACCCTCACTGAGCTACAAATTAAATACGTACATTGCATATAACAAAATGTAATTTTAATTCAAACATTGTTATCTTCTTTTATTTAATTACTGGATTTAAAAAAAAAATACTTTATGTGATTTCACTTTATTTATGTAGGCCGGAATGGGCAATAAATTGGTTTAATTTTATATGATCGACAGGTTTAGTCAAAATGTCTGCAATCATCTCACTCGTTGATCGATAATTAAATTTGATCATACCATCGGCAAGTTTCTCCCGAATGAAATAATTTTTAACATCTATATGTTTCGTTCGCGTCTGGTATGAGTTATTTTTTGGCCGGGTGAATAGCGCCTTGATTGTGGCAATACAGTTGAATCGATTTCGGTGCAGTGAGAAAGACTTCGCATTCGAATCGCTTCAGCCAAAGAGCCTCTTGTATTGCAGCAACTAGCGACATAAACTCCGGCTCCGTAGAAGATAATGCAATCGTCGGTTGTTTTCGAGTAGCCCATGATATAGCGCCACCCTGTACATGAAATACATATCCAGTCGTACATCGTCGCTGGTCTAAGTCACCAGCCCAATCCGCATCACAAAACTCGACCATTTCGTCATCATCTTTCCGATACGTCAATTTCATGTCGATGGTGCCTTTGATATAGCGCAGCACCCTTTTCACTGCAGTCCAGTGTGCTTTGCCGTAATTTGTGTTGAAACGATTCAATGTACTTACTGCAAAACTGATATCGGGACGACTTATTTGTGCAGCATACATTATGCATCCGATTGCCTCTTGAAACGGGATCGAAGCCATTTCGTTTCACTCATCGTTGTTCTTCGGACACATATCCTTCGATAGCCGCTGATTCGGATCCATTTGTGTGCTCGCTGGATTGCTATTCAGCATGTTGAAGCGTTACAGAACATCGACCAAATATCGCTTTTGATCAATGGAGATTAACTCGTCGGCATTTTGAATAACATTCAAGTTATGACCTTTCGAGCGGAGTGATCAAAAAAAAAAACAAATCAAGTTATAATATTAAAATACGTAGCTTCTCCTACTACAAAATTATTTATTTAAGTATATACGTATTCCGGGAGCTATTCTATTCTCTATTCTCCCTTCTCCAGTACTAGCTACTAAATCATTGACAAGGTTACATGTGCTTAAATACAAAATCGGTAAAAAATTGAAAGATACAGATACAGATAAAAAATATAAAAGTTAGATGCTACAGTTATACAATTAAATCGTAAAGGATATGAAGATACGTAACTAAGGTAAAGATAATTAAAGAAACATTAAACAGTGATTAGTGTAAAACACGGTTCTTCCGTTTTTTGGCGAGCAGTTTTATTAATTTGGATGAACAGTTTCCTTCGTCTGTGTTCATCAAATTTTCTTAATCCTTCCGCAATATTTCTAAACTCTCCCAGGCGTCCAAAGTGTAGGGTTTATTTACATGTCGTAACAATTTCAGATTTTCTTTCGTCACAGAATGTCCCTCTTCGACAATATGCATTGCCACCGCTGATCGAACCGAGTTAATTCCTCGTCTTTCTCCGCTTACCACTTCCCTCATGTGCTCCTGGAACCTCGTCGTGATGAGCCGCTTCGTCTGGCCAATGTAATGTCTATCGCAATCGCCGCAACTTATTTGGTATATACCGCTTTTTTCTCTTTCCGTTAGTGGGTCTTTCAGCGTAGCGTCTTCGCTGGATCCGACAACTTTGATGTTAAACTTGTCCATAAATGATTTTATTTTATAAAAATTACTGGACATGGGTATATTAATCCATTTTGTTTCTTCTCTGGCGCTGGCTTGTCCGAATAATGTTGTATGTTGGTTTTTCCATATTTAGTCGTCTTTCTTCCTCATTAGTTTTTTTATTGCTTCGATGCAGTACCCGTTCTTTGCTGCTGTATCGAGGATGTGTGTCCTTTCTTTTTGAAAACCTGCCTTCGTTAAGGGATACCTGAATAACCGATGTACCATTGAGTTGTATGCCGCCATTTTTTGTGTTGTGGTATGTGATGAAGTTTTAACTATCGTCCTCTGAGTCGCGGTTGGTTTTCGGTATATCTCATATTATATATAATTGCTGATGTCGCCGAATTGTGTCTTGCAATAATTTTCTATATTGTTGATGTAATCGAATTAATAATTTAGGTTGGTTGAACGCTTGGTCAATGTACATTTGCAAAGGGAAAAGAAAGAGAAAGTGGAGGAAGGCAAGTGTGATAAAAAGAGGCGTCCATCATAAAATTTAGTTGGTCTTCCATGAAATCCTCCTCAGAATTATCGAGGGTACAAAGGTAATCATTTTGTGATGGTTGTTCATCAATTTGAGAATCATCAGTTGAATTGGTTTCTTCTGATTCATCAAAAGTCTCTAAGTTAAAAAGCCGTTGTGACTTCCTAGGAAGATTGGTTGATTCATTAGAACATTTAGGCCCTTGATTATTCGATGGTCGGTTCACATAATTAATTTGGCGTTTTTGAATGGATTTATCTATGTCCATGGAGGTTTCGGTTGAGTAGGCCTAGTAGGTGGGTTTTGGATATTAACTGGGGGATTGTTGTGAATTTGGTAAGCCTGGTTTATTTCGGCCGAGTTGCTGGTGCGAAAATGGGGTGTTGGGCTTATAAGAATTAAGACGAGGTGGGAATATTTGGTTGATGGGTGCCGTCACTGAATTGTTGAATCGATGTTGGTGTACCGAAAAATTTCTGAAATTTGTATTCTGAAACTCTAAGCACGATGCGTATGTTTCAGGCAAAGTTTGGGGTCTTTGGATCATTAGCATTCGCGAGAGGTCTCCATTTAAAACTCTTACGAATACATCAAGTGCTCTATTCCGATGATTTTCGGTGAGAGCGGCGATCGTTTCCGGAGAACGATCTTCAGTTTTGATTTTGTTAATTAAGAGTGACAACTGATGGTTAATTGCAGCATAAAACTCATCTATACTTTTATTCCGTTGTGTCATAGAGTGCAATTGATGTTCCAAAGTGCGAACATCACGCTTATCAGCGTAATGGAGTGACAAACATCTTTTGATGCTACTCCAATCATCGTCAAAAATGTTGTACGATTTGAGTGCAGCATCACCTGGACCTCGTACTTTTTGCCGGATATGGCGAAGAATCGCCCTATATATTGGCTTGTGCCGGACAATTTCGTAGTCCTGCAGAATAGTTTCTACATTGTGGACCCACGACACATATTGAATTGGATTGCCATCGAAACTTTGGAGGTCTCTTACAGAATCAGGTAGTTTCGTAATGTCCTCTAGATAATTTTCGGTTCTAGGGTGACATGGCTCTGAGTGGCTATTTTCGATAGAGGGTCTATTGCCAAGCGCTTGCTCAATGGCAAGGAACCTTGCATCGTATTGCTCGAACCTTCTAATAAAATTATCTATGGCAGCGACTGTTTGCTCGACCGCCGATAATCTTGCCTTGCCTTTTACTACTTTGCCTTAACCCCTAGCGGGGCATAGCGCGTCAACTACTCCTGCGCGCCATCGTACTCTGTTCTGGGCAATGGGGCGCAACTCCCCAAAAGACTTACCCAGTACCTGACACTCCTTTGCCACAGATCGACGCCATGTGATTCGAGGACCCCCTCTTGGTCGGCCTTGGTTGGAAATGGGGTTCCATTTCATGGCATGCATAGCAATGCAGTTATCACTCTTCCGCAATGTGTGACCTATCCACTGCCATTTTCGCCTGCGTATCAATTCGTCGATTGGCATCTGACCCGTACGTCGACTTAGCTCTTCATTTGATATTGTTTCGGGCCAGAAAATTCTTAAAATTCGACGAAGACATGAGTTGACGAAAACTTGCAGCTTTCTGGTAACTCCTACGGAAACTTTCCATGCACTGCTCCCATACAAAAGCACTGATAGTACCAGGGAGCGAAACAGGCCCAGCTTGGTCTTGATGCTGAGATAACTGCTCTGCCAGATTTTGGACACCATGCCGTATGTTCGTTTAGCCTGGTTGATACGACGAGCGATGTCCTGCTCCGTACCACCATTTTCGGCAACAATGCTACCCAGGTAGACGAAGTTGTCCACCTTCTCCACAGGCTGCCCATTAATATTGATGGCAATAGGTGTCGGATTTCTTTTTCGCAACGGCGGGCTAAGAACCTTGGTCTTGTTGGTATTAATCTTTAGCCCAACCTTGCTTGCCTCCCTCTCGAGATCTAACGCCATTGCGGACAGATCCATGATTTTGTGGGAGAGTAGGCATATGTCGTCAGCGTAGTCAAGATGTTGTAGATAAGATGTCAAAGTCCATTGAATTCCTCTGTCGAGTCCGGATAGGGCTGCATGCAACACAACGCCGATCACAATGAGGAATAGGATCGGTGAGAGGATGCACCCCTGCCGAACTCCACTGCGAATCTCAAAGTCCCCCGACACCTTACCTTTATGCAGAACGCGACATTTCGCGCCGTCATAGGTTGCCTTAATAATAGCCACAAGCTTCTCAGGGATGCCTCTCCTGCGCAAGGCCGCCCATATAGAATCCCGGTTCACACTATCGAAAGCCTTTTCGAAATTGATGAAAAGCAAGTGAAGCGGAGAATCGTATTCAGCGCATTGCTCGATGATGATTCGCAAGGTGTTAATGTGATCGACACAGGAGAATCCGGATCGAAAGCCAGCCTGCTCTTCATCAATTGTGCTTTCTAAGTGGGCCTTTAGTCTTTCCAGGACGATTTTAGCTATTATCTTGGCAACGGCAGGAAGCACACAAATGCCTCTCCAATTATTACAGTCTGTGAGGCTACCCTTCTTTGGAAGTTTGATGCTACCCTTCTTTGGAAGTTTGATGATCAAACCTTCCTTCCACTCAGTGGGAAAGGTCTCTGTTTTCCACGCTTTATCAACAAGTGGGTGCAGCAAATCGGCAGTTACGCTTGGCGCTGCTTGATAAAGTTCGGCAGGGATGCCGTCAAGTCCGGCGGCCTTTCCTCGTTTTAGTGCAATAATTGCAGTGACTATTTCCTCTTTAGTCGGGGCAGTGGACCGTATACGCACATTTTGATGGTTAGCTAAATTATCTATATGAGGGGGAACTTCACCAGAGGTTACACGGTTCAAGACCGCGGCGAAGTGTTCTTTCCACTGCCTCATTTGATCTTCTTCCAAGATAAGTAGCTTTCCATCACTATCTTTCACCGGATGTTGGCAGGAGTTACGACCACCTGTAAACTCCTTGATGACACCGTATACGGCGTTTAAGTTGTTACTTCTAGCGGCTTCTTCTGCTGACGCTAAAAGAGAATTGGCATAAACTCTTTTATCGCGTCGCACACTACGCTGAACTTCTCGAGCTTTCTGACGGTAAAGGAGTTCGATGCTGCTTCGATTGTCGTCTGATGCTGCAGCCAAACGAACATTCAGCTCCTTTCTTTCAACAATCCGCTGCCATGAAGCGTCGGACATCCAGGGCTTATTCCGGCAATCCGGGTTTGGGCCAAGGATGGTATTTGCGCTATCAATGTACGCATTTTTTATGGCATCCCAGTTTTCGTTTATGTCACTATCTGGGTGACTAGTTATCTCAGCCGCTTTTTGCGCAAGATGGTCATTATATTGTTGTAAGACAGCTGGATTTTTTAGTCGAGCGGTGTTGAATTTGCGGGGCCTGGATCTTTCGTCGCTGGGGCGGCGCACGGCTGCAATACGCAATCGAACATTAGCGATCATAAGATAATGGTCTCTTCCCATCCCAATATCGGCACCCTTCTTGTTTCGCACGTCCAGGAGGCAACTCTTGAATCTTTTACTTATGGCAAAATGGTCGATCTGATTTTGTGTTCTGCGCCGATCAACAGAGGACCAACTGATTTTGTGCTGGTCCTTATGCTCAAACATAGTACCACCGATGAAGAGACTGTGAAAGTTGCAGAACTCTACAAATCTTTCACCGTTGTCATTACGATCACCAAGACCGTGTCTCCCCATCACATGTCTGAGCCCATAGTTATCAGCGCCAACTTTCGCATTCAAATCACCCATAACCATTATAATGTCACCTTTAGGTGTTCTGCTCTGAACGGCGTTTAGTTCTTCGTAGAAGGAGTCTTTTGCCAAGACATTGTCGGGTTCAGTAGGGGCATAACATTGTATTATTGAGATGTTCCTCATTTTGGTCCGGAACCTGGCGGTCAAGACCCTGTCAGAGACCGGTTCCCAGGATAAGAGACAGTTTCGAGCGGCTCTGGTTAAAAGGAGCCCCACACCTGACTCACGACGACTACCGGTAGCTTTACCGGAGTACAACATTGCCTTGCCTTTTGCTAAGTTCAATTTGGGGATTAACAGCTCCTGTAAGCTGCCTAATTGACTCTTGGATAGCTTCCATTGTCAAAGCAAACAACCAGATTTTAGTTATATAAAAAAGAGACGCGAAAACCAATTATTGCACGCAAAACACCGCAATTTCAATTTTTTAAAGTTGCACCGAAGTAAATTCACACTGATCTTTACACTTTTTTGGAATTAATCTTTAACTCTAAACTCTAATTTAATTTTAATTGGACGCTAATTAAAATGTTTATTATTTTGTTGGTTATTATGTTCTGTATTATTTAATGATGGTGATTCTTGTTGTTGTATGTATATTATTATGATTATTATGATGGTATGATTATTATTGGGTTGATATTATGTGATTACCCAACAAACCACACCGAGGGAATTCTTTCGGAATATGGAACCATTTTCCGTAGATCTGAGTCGGAATCCAAGCCTTAACATCTCGGAATACTGACAGTTCGTCATATGAAAAGTGTCCCAGCATTTCCGAGAGCACTAATACATACATGACACATACAATGACAAATTTGGAAAATGCAGAGACATTTCCGAGACTTTTCTGCACAGTTATCGTTACAGATTTCGGTTTGGTCATTTCGGAATTTTATACGGATTTTGAAGAGAATTCGGATCGGAATCGAGTATCGCTTTTGGAACATAACAAGTGGGAATATGCAGAGCGGTGATCTCAATTCGAGGGTTTTGTATGGTTATTTGTTTTTTTTTCTATTTCAAAAAAGGAAAAATTCGGTTGAATTTTAATTTATTGTGGAGGTTTCCGAAGTTTTGTGGTACAGGAAACCCGTGACAGGGAGCGTATGTAAAGCACCCGGGACGTAAAACTATCTGGGGTCGTCCACCATCGCCGACCAACACCTAAAGTTGATAGTAAGCCAATATCCTGAGAGAAAAAAGGATCTGCCCGAATTGGACGGTCATCTCGTCCCTATAATGGACGAGGGTAGATGCATGCTGCACAACTCTTAGGACATGGGCAAATATAATAAAATAAATAGAGTACACAAAATTCAAGAACAATTTTTTAATAATATTTCATTTCAATGTGAAAACGAATATTTTTCTTAAAAAAAAAAAAAATTGACAGTCAAATAATACATATGAAAATAATTATTTCAATTTTCTTTGGCGGTCCTTGGCTTGATTGAAAATTTTTTTAATCGTAGTTTCAATGCCGGCATCGTTTGCATTTTCAAACCTTTGTTTTGTTGCATCTAAAAAAATGAGCTATAGATTCAAAATTTGTGTTTATTAATGAGTAGAGTTACCTTGATGGTAAACCATCAACTCCAATATCAATTTCCAAATTTAAATTTTTTTGTGGAAATGACCTTGTTTTAAGGAAATCAGTCAACGCTGTTTTTAGTCCATAGTGGTAATATTCGCCGCCCCTTATAGTGTTTAATATGACTTTTCGTGGAGTTTGTAATAAACTTCTCGAATCCTTCGGTAAGGATGGAAAAAAGTCACTTAAAATACACAGTAAACTGTTTGATGCGGTAAGAGTAATATTATTTTCTACTATCCACTTGGCGAGTTTTTCGTGTATGGAAATATTGTTTCCTGCGTTAATTGCAGAAAAATTATCATCTTCGGATAATTCACCAATATTTGGAGGAGTTTTAAGGCCGGAAAGAGATTCGGGATCAGGGGATTGGAAATCAGAAGGGGACTTTGGAAATGGACTGTGAATGGGAGGTGCCTTGCGGTGAGAACTAGGCTCTAACGTTGAATATCCGAGGAACTGCTTTGCAGCTTTTGAAACATCTGTGTTGAATTTTCGGGATATTATCTCTAATAATATAATAGATCCAAATTTGTCACAACTATTACAGAATAGATTAATAAAATAGAAAATACGAACCAAACTACTACTTTGCCTACTACTTTGCCTTAACCCCTAGCGGGGCATAGCGCGTCAACTACTCCTGCGCGCCATCGTACTCTGTTCTGGGCAATGGAGCGCAACTCCCCAAAAGACTTACCCAGTACCTGACACTCCTTTGCCACAGATCGACGCCATGTGATTCGAGGACCCCCTCTTGGTCGGCCTTGGTTGGAAATGGGGTTCCACTTCATGGCATGCGAAGCAATACAGTTATCACTCTTCCGCAATGTGTGACCTATCCACTGCCATTTTCGCCTGCGTATCAATTCGTCGATTGGCATCTGACCCGTACGCCGACTTAGCTCTTCATTTGATATTGTTTCGGGCCAGAAAATTCTTAAAATTCGACGAAGACATGAGTTGACGAAAACTTGCAGCTTTCTGGTAACTCATACGGAAACTTTCCATGTACTGCTCCTATACAAAAGCACTGATAGTACCAGGGAGCGAAACAGGCCCAGCTTGGTCTTGATGCTGAGATAACTGCTCTGCCAGATTTTGGACAGCATGCCGTATGCGCGTTTAGCCTGGTTGATACGACGAGCGATGTCCTGCTCCGTACCACCATTTTCGGCAACAATGCTACCCAGGTAGACGAAGTTGTCCACCTTCTCCACAGGCTGCCCATTAATATTGATGGCAATAGGTGTCGGATTTCTTTTTCGCAACGGCGGGCTAAGAACCTTGGTCTTGTTGGTATTAATCAAACCAAACTGCTATTGTTTGAAATTTTACTTCGGTCAATGTTATTTTTTCAAAAATTACAACAGGCACAACACAGAACTCACTTAAGTCTTCCACATTCAAACTACGATCGAAAAATAACATCAATTAACGGCGAATGCATTTAGTTTGTGTGCTTCCGAACTTTTCTCGGAAAAGTTTGATACTTTTCCGAAACAATTTCGAGACCGTCTCCACGTGGAGAGGGTCTCGGAACTTTCTCGGAAAAGTTGATACTTTTTCGGGACAATTCCGAAACCGTCTCCACTTTTTGGGAAAAGTACAAACTCGAACAAAAAATTTTACAACAGCTTGCAGTGTTAGTGCGGTCTCGGAATTGTTCTCGCAAAAGTGTTGTGAAATCCGAAATGAATTCCGTCGCTCGGAAAAAATGTTTGTTGGGTAAGTAGTGAAAGTACGTATGGGACTCACATAAATAAAACGACTGCTACCGCTGCTCGTGACTGCATTTTCTGCTGGGACAGTCCGCAGTACTCCTTTTTTAGCGCAAGCTATTTGGGAAGTTTGGAAGGCGCCTACTGCGGTACGGGGTCGTTTCGCATTCTGCAGATGCCGTCAGGGGATGAAGCTATTGATGATGTGTGATGCTCCTTCTTGTAGTTTCAACTTCACTTAACGATACCGAAAATTACGTAGCACGAAACTGCGAATCACGACAAACTGCGGCTTCGAGGACTGTGTTCTCACGGGAACAGTTATTCGAAATGTTAGAGTCGGAAATGTATATCGCGTACTTTGTTCTTACGGCGAACAGTATTTTTTGCGAAAATAACTGTGTTCTCACGGGAACAGTTGTAAAAATGAACGGGCAGATAGCGAAATTACTGTGTTCTTATGGCGACAGTATTTTAACACTCGCATACATACCATCTCAATACCACGTCGTTACATATGGGAGTACCCAGGTACTCACATAGACTTTGTATGGAAATTTCGTAGAATTTGGTGTTGAGAAGAGGCAAATCAAGCGAATTTGGAATAAAAACAGGCATGAAACCGTTCACGCGAAACGTGAAGGGTTTTATACCTGTTATCATACTCTCAATACCTGTTATCATAGCCTCATTTTGATCTGCGGTGCATTTACCACTGTGAAATTAGTAGTAAAATTTGTTCGAATTTCACTGTTCCTATGAGAGGCATATGAAATAGTACGCCGATTTCAACCAAATTTCGGAATGTGGTTTGGTGGTAAATATAATTTAATGGTGTGCAATTTTGTTATGTTTGTAGATATGTTTAGAACGAAAAAAGTTTTTCTAACAAAAACTTGTTTTTAGAACGGTCGTTCCTATGACAGCTATACGATAGAGTAGTCCAATTTCAACATAATTCGAGGATGTGATTTAGCGGCAAAAATTATTGAATAATATGAAATTTCAAAACGATAGCTTTACAAATAAAAAAGTTTTTCTCACAAAGATTGACTTTTGGACCGGTCGTTCCTATGGTAGCTATATGACGTAGTGATCCGATTCCGTTGGCTCCGACATATATACTGCGTGCATATATATATACTGCGTGCATATATATATTTACCAGTGACGTGCACTCGTAGTAAGCAATTCCAAACTGCTTGACTTACCGAAATAAGCAATTCAATAATAAACTTTGCTTACACCAATACACATATCATCATTTCAGTCAATGTTTTTCTTTAAGCTGAAGAATACATATTATCATTCAAATATTCCTTTACACATTCAAATTCTGATCCGCGCCTTCTTTTGGTTAAAAAACATTCGTTCAATTACTTTAGATAATATTCAAACCTCCCATATTTTGCACACCATAGACACCAAACTTAGAATAGGAAAATGTGCCTAGATCTTTAGATGCATGTACCATGTGTGCATCCAAATACTAGAGACATGTTGATTCCAGAAAATGGGAATCTTGGATTTCGGTAGTACATTGGGCAACGATTTTTTTTGTTTTGTTCGCAAATTTATATGAGACAAGTCAAGCACTGGCGCGACTGCTTTTGTGTGTGGGATAAAGCCCAATGATGCTTGTTAATGAAATGTTGCCAATGCAGGGAATGTTTATGGGAATTTGATTTTTCCAGTAGAGCTTTTGTTATGTAATGGACTTTCTGTTGCAATTTAAAAGAGGAAATCAGTGCAATCGGGTGATTTTGATTAAATTGTGATTTGAAGTTTTTTTGACCGTTTGTAGTGATTTAATTGATTTGATTTGTGATAAAAGTGGTAAGTTTTCTTTTCGCATTATGTCGGAGTATTGCTGCGCGACGGATTTCGTACTAAAAGCGGGATTTTCAACTCTTTCCTTTGCCAAGAAAAGAGAAATTATAGAATCAGATAGACCGAAGCCAGATCTTAGTTTAGAGTTTAAATTAAAAAATATTACGCGAAAATTCCATATCGAAACGTATGAAAAGTACATTTGGTTAACGGGAAGCTGTAAATTAAATAAGTTATTTTGCTGGCCGTGTCTTTTGTTCACGAATGAAAAATCTGTTTGGAATAAAGCTGGATTTAGTGATTTGAATAATTTTACGGGCTCAGCAGCAAAGCATTCAAGTTCCGAAAAACATCTTCAGTCGTTAATTAAATTAGATAATTTTGGTTCTCAGCGTATAGAGTTTATGCTTAGTAACCAGGTGGCAATATCTGTTAGTTTGCATAATGAAAAAGTTGAGCGTAATCGTAATATTTTGAAACGTTTAATCGATACTGTAATTTTTTTGGCAAAACAGGAGCTTCCTTTTCGCGGAAATAATGAAGACTCTTCTTCAAATAATCGTGGTAATTTTATCGAAACCGTAAATTTCTTGAGTTTGTACGATCCGATAATTGAGTCCCACATAGATTCTATAAAAGCAAATGCAGCGTTTTCGGGTTTGTCTAATAGAATCCCAAAACGATCTTGTTTCCGCTATAGCTAATGTGGTTCGAAATAAAATCAATTTGGAAATAAAGGAGGCTCCATTTGTAGCTGTAATGGTCGACGAAACGCCAGATGTTAGCGGTCGGGAACAATTAACGATGATTTTTAGATATACAATATCAAATGAGATTGAAGAAAGATTTATCGGATTTTTGGATGTAAGCGCTAATCGTACAGCTACAGCAATAAGCTCTCACATTTTAAAACAATTGCAAAATTTTAATATCGATAAGAAATTAATTGCACAATGTTACGATGGCGCAGCAGTAATGAGTTCTCAAATTCGTGGAGTTCAGACTTTAATTCGGGAAAAACATAAATCGGCAATTTTCGTTCCATGTTACGCTCATTCACTAAATCTAGTATTGTCTAAAGCAGTTGAGTTTATTCCGGAAATTAAATTGTTTTTCGCGCACATCAATAAAATCGCATCATTTTTTAATACATCCACTAAAAGGTCGGACCTTTTTGCAAATATAGTAAATCGTCGTTTACCATCGGTTTCCAAAACGCGTTGGCATTATCATTCGCGTATTATTAACGTTATATTTGAACATAAGCATGAAATTTGTACAGTTTTTGAGACAATTTCGAATGGTTCTCAACACTGGGATGGCGATTCCTTGACTTTTTCCGATATATACTTACAAAAATTCGCAGAGTCAGATTTTCAATTATATCTGTTAATTTTTTCTGAAATTTTTTCGAAAACTGATATATTATTTAATATTATTCAGAGCAAAGTGGTAAACATTTCATATACAAGCCAAAAAATTATTGAATTTGAAAATTGGCTTGAAAATGACTTTTCTAAAAAGTTTGATAATTTCTATTCGACAGTTACAACAGAATATCAGCCACCACGTAAGAAATGTAGAAATGCGATAGATCCTTTACAAAATTTACGGCGGATATTTCGGGAGATTATAGATGTTATTCTCGGGCAAATTCGAGATCGATTCCATTCGTTTAAAGATCTTTCATTTTTAGAGTTGCTTGAACCGAATTATTTTTCTAAATTCAAGTCAAATTTTCCCGATAAAAATTTTGACTCACTTATTGAATATCACGGTCAATTTTTCGACAGAATAAAGTTGAAAAATGAGCTAAAAGTTATTTATTCTTCATATGAGTTTAAAAACGCGAATCCTAGTAAAATTCTCGATTATTTTCAAAAACGGCCTTATGTCGCAAACGGTTTTAAGCAAGTTCATATTTTAGCAAAATTATTAACGTCAATTCCAGTCACAGTGGCAACTGCGGAAAGGTCATTTTCAACACTAAAGCGCGTTCACACATTTTTGAGAAATCGCCAATCCCAAGAACGACTTTCGGATCTTGCTTTAATTGCGGTTGAAAAGGATCTTCTTATACAAATGCGAAGAGAAAACGATTTTTTTGATAATGTGATTAAAGAGTTTTTACTTAAAGAACGGCGCATAGATTTGGAATACAAATAAATGGCAATGGCGAAAGAATATTTATTTATTTCAAATACCCCTGAATTTTTCTTAGTCTTAATTAACATAATATTTATTTATCATTTTTTTTATTAGTAATATTTTATTTATTTATTTTTTTTTTTGTATTCCGAATATATGTGCCAATATTTTATTTATATCTTTCCTGATTTCTTCTTTAAGGCTTAAAGCCGCTTGGTATAAATGTTTTTGTGACTGTCCATATTCTATTAGTCCATTTTTGTTTATGCTAAATTGGCTTTAGGGCGCCCAACTGCTTGACTATGAAAAATTTCCACTGCACGTCACTGATATATACTGCGTGCATATATATATATACTGCGTGCATATATATATATACTGCGTGCATATATATATATACTGCGTGCATATATATATATACTGCGTGCATATATACCTATATATCATACTTCTTGCAAAATTTCAGCTGGGTAGCTTGAAAATTGAGAGACTAGTTTGCATAGAACCAGGCGTTTTTCGGGAATCAATTCCTCGTCCGAACTACCGAGGAAGTCGCCAGAATCGCCGAGATCGACAAGACTTCCTATGTAATCGTGACGTTCTTCGTCCGTCATACGTTGCCAACGAGCATGGCTAATATCATCCATTTCCAATTCTTTACAGTCTCACTCTCAATGATCAAGTCGAAATTGAATGGAAACCCTCGAATTCAAAAAATTTATGCGACAGGATTTGACCTAATCCTGACACAGGATACGTAAGAGTCATAAACCTATTATTTGAAGTATACCCTTTTTTTATTGCAACTGCTAAATTTATAAATGAATAATTTTTCTGGGTAAAACCCCATATAATATGAATGTGAGTACCCGGGTACTCATAAATGTATCCGAGGGGTAACCAAACCAACAAAAAGTGAAAAAAAAATGTATAAACAAAAATTCAAAATTGCTTGTGGATTTGTTTCTCCAGGTAAAACATAATAGCGATAGCTCATTAGGAAGATGGGGACAATAAAAATTATAATAAGTGAAAAAACTAGCTTTTTATAGCTCATGAGTACCCGGGTACTCAAATATGTATGCGAGTGTTAAATTGCTCGGGCGCCAGTTATGACCTTTCGAGCGAAGTGATCCAAAACAAGCTAGCCTTCGGCTAGCTTGCCGAAGGTATGATACCCTTCACCTTCGTTGTGTTTTGTGGTACATTTGCCACTTTGAAATTAGTAGTAAAACTTGTTCCGATTTCACTGTTCCTGTAAGAGGTATATGAAATAGTATTCCGATTTCAACCAAATTTAGGAGCGTAGCTTAGCAGTCAATATGTTTAAGTAATATACAATTTCATAAAGATATCTTCAGAAATAAAAAAGTTTTTCTGATAAAAACTTGCTTTTGGAACGGTCGTTCCTATGACAGCTAAATTATAGAGTAGTCCGATTTCAACCAAATTCGGGAATGTGACTTAACTAAAGATATTATTGGTTAATGTGAAATTTGAAGATGATATCTTTAGAAATAAAAAAGTTTTTCTCACAAAGACGAGTTTTTGGTCGGTCGTTCCTATGACAGCTATATGACGTAGTGGTCCGATTCCGTTGGTTCCGACATATACCTATATACAGCGTGCAATAGAAAGAAGGCTGTATACAAAATTTCAGCTCGATAGCTTTAAAATTGAGGGACTAGTTTGCATAGAAACAGACGGACAGACGGTCAGACGGACAAAGCTTAATCGACTCGTCTCATCATACTGACCAAGAATATACAATATATAGTTTATATGGTCGGAGATGCTTCCTTCTGTGCGTTGCAAACTTCATGAAAAAGTTAATATACCCTATCACATCCGTGAAGGGTATAAAAAAAACAAATTAAGCTATGTTTCTAGATCTTTATTCGTCCACTACTGGTTTACAAAAGGTGAATTGAATCGTTCGGAAATTACATTTATAAATTTAATAAGGAACCCAAGCAAAATCTATTCTTCCAATATTCACCTAGGTGCAATTAATTAGGTCGCATGGCAATGTACGCGAATGTGATTCGCGTGCAATAATTGTTGATGTCGCCGAATTGTGTCTTGCAATAATTTTCTATATTGTTGATGTAATCGAATTAATAATTTAGGTTTTTTGAACGCTTGGTCAATGTACATTTGCAAAGGGGAAAGAAAGAGAAAGTGGAGGAAGGGGAGTGTGATAACTTTCATGCCGAGACGGACGAAGCTTCATTTTGAAGTGCTGCATCAGACTTTTCTTCAATTTTGTCACCATGGTAGCATTGCTTCCGAAGATTAAGAAATCGTCGACGTACACGGCAATGATGATGGTGTTCTCCACAGAATGCTTGAAGTCAATACTTGGACCAATCGATGACCTCGTGAATTTGAGCTGCTGCGTTAAAGTGGAGCTCAATTTTGCATTCCACACACGACTCGACTGCTTCAAGTCGTAAATTGATTTTCGAAGTCGACAAACTTTGGTAGAACCATCTGAAAAGCCTGTAGGCTGATGCATGTATATTTGTATTGTATTGTTGTTTATTGCAAATTCATTTCATATAATATACAATTAATCTTATAAATAAGTAATCTTGCTTTTCTCCTCTAAAGCAGGGCTTGAGCGAGGTGAAAATTTATTTATTAATTTTAGCTGAACTAAGTGCACTATTCGAGCTTGTGAGATGTTAAATGTGTTAACAAAATAACATGGAACTAAATTATGAAATAATGATAATAATATATATGAATGTACCTATAATAAGGACGGATGTATGATATAATGAAAAATAGAATAAGATTGAGCCTGAAATACATGATATTATAATCAATCCTCGGTACAATGAAATGCGAATATTTGGTAGAAATCACTTAAGGTTAGGTTAAGTAGCCAAAATTTATTTTTTTTTATATATTATATATTAAAGTTTTGAATATCATAAATATCTGTTCAGATGTTAACTGGCAGGATATTAAAGAAGTATGGACCGGTGTAGGTACGGTATCTGTGGGAGGACGTTTTTCTCATGCGAGGGATTATTAGTCTAAGATTTCTGTGGCGTGTATTAGTTCGGTGTGAGATAAAATTAGGATTGAAATGCTTGCACAGGTTGAAAAGTGTGTTTTTGACGTAAAGTTTCTTTACGTGTAGTATGTTTACCAGTGCAATTAAATTTTCGGAAGGAAAAGTCATGGGAAGATGGAAAGCTGTTTTTAGTATGAGTTTTTGGGTAGTTTTCAGTGTTCGCGGATGATGGTCGTATGCTTCGCCCCAAGCAGTTATTGCATATTGCAAGACTGATTGATCAAGCGAAAAATACACTCCTCTCATTTGCTTTTTTGTTAGAGTAGATCTTAAGATTTTTAGAATATATAGGGTCTTGCGTAGATTTTTGACAAGGTGGGCGATATGGATGTCCCATTTTAGAAATTTGTCAATATGTATGCCGAGATATTTGACGCTCTCGTGGCAGTCTATTTGGGGACAGTTACATAAATTGTTACAATACATGGTTGTTGCGTTTGAATTCTGCAGTTATCATTGTGGAGTTTAATTAAGTTTTGTATCGGTTGGCCAGAGCTGATTAACGAAAATGTTATTGCTTTTGTTTTGGTCATATTTAATTAAAGTGAGTTTTTTGCAAGCCACCTTTTTATTTCTTTGAAGTCTTGTTCTGCGTAATAAAATGTTTCGGACTATGTCTTAGAAGAAGTGATTAAGACTGTGTCGTCAGCAAAAGCAATGATTTTGCTTTTATTGGTGGCCATGTTACATAATTCGTTTACGAATATTAGGTATAGTAATGGCGATAAAACTGTACCTTGAGGAAGGCCGTATTGCTGCTTATGTGCTTGTTTGCGATTAGCTAAGTAGCTTGATAGTAATTTTAATGGTGTGCCACTTATACCAATCTTTTCCAGCTTGATTTCCATTAGTTTGTGCGGTATTGTGTCAAAGGCTTTGGAAATATCCATAAAGATTGCTATAGGTTTATTATCTATTTCTAGTACTTCGTGTAGAAAATCGGTAACCTCCAATATAGCGTCTGCTATGCTCATTCCATTCCTGAAACCAAATTGATTAGGGGATATTGTTATCGGAGAGAAATCTCTCCAATCTTGTTTTCAGGCTTCTTTCAAAAAGCTTCGATATTACAGGAAGTAAGGAGATTGGCCTGTAGTTTAGCGGATTTGATTTTTCTCCGTTTTTATGGATCGGTATAACGATTGCTTGTTTGATTATGGTTGGGAAAGTTCCTTTCTTTATGCATTTATTAAATATGATTGAAAGAAGCTTTTTCAATTGATACTTTATATTTTTTAGTAAATCTGTGGTCATGTTATCTATTCCGCAGGAGGATTTACTCATTTTATCGATATTTGTTACAATTTCGTTCATACTTATTCTATTGATATTGAAATTAGATTGAATTGTATAGTTAACGTGCTCCTCTAAACCAATAACAATTTCAATAAAAGAATTTTGAGTACAGATGTTGACAAAGCTATCGTTCAGTATATTCGCAGCCAACTCCATATTGTTTGCTGTTTCTTTTGAGTTTGGGTCGATTATCTTTTGTCCATTCCATGCTATTTGTGCAATTCCTCCCTGTCATTTCGTTAAATGTTTTCCACAGGCTTTTGGTACAGTTTTTGTTATTATTTATAATTTTTTGCACATAGTCTCTTTTAGCTAATTTCATAATTGTGTCTAACTTGTAACGTAGTGTTGAACGGTTGAGTATCAAGCTTGTTTTTTGACCTGTCTCTGTATCTTATTGACCGAATGATACCTTCTGTCATCCAGGGTTTCAGTGTTCGGAATTTGTGATTATATACCTATATATGAGTGTACTGGGATTCCAGGACCAGCTCATTTATTTTGTCAAATAGCATCCTAGACACGATTTCTGCGCTGAACTCTGATTTTAATATGTCATGCCAGTCAATAATTTGAAGTTTTTGAATTAGTAGGTCTGAGTTTATCTTGAACGTACCACGTGTCTTTGGTTCTAGAGGGATGGATAAAAGAAGGGTGTTGTGGTCTACTCTGTTTAGGATGCTTTTGGCGCATAAAGATGTGGTCAATACAAGTTGAGGAGGTTTTGCAGGTGCGTGTCGGTTTGTTAATTAACGAAATAAACCCAAGTGTCGCTAAACAGTTAAGATAATCGTTGGTAATTAAACAGTCATCTATTTAATATGTTTATATTTATATCGCCCACTAAGATATCTGTTGAGTTAGTGATGTCCGGAAATAAGTTAGATAAACTATAAATGAAAGGAGCTATATCGAGGGATGGGGACCTGTAAATGCCTATTAGGGAAAGTCTTGACTGTTCCTTGTGGGTAATATCTATTTTCATGCCTGTTAGAAACTCATTAGATATTTCGTGATATTCGTATTCCAAAGATTCTTTAACGTAAAGTATAACGCCATCGTTTTTGTTTTTATTTGATTTGGTAAAGAGAGTAATGTAATCTGGTATTTTAAAATTGTTAATGATTTTTCCGAAGTCCACGAGATAACTGTTATGATGGGTTTCAGATAGCACAATAACATCAAAATTGAAATTCAATTCATAAATTAGGACTAGCAGGTCTTCAAAGTTTTTCTTTATGCTTCTTATGTTTAAGTGCATTACTTTAAATTTGTCTATATTTTGGCTAAGTAACTCTTTGCAATTGATGACTGTATCTGTTTCATAAGTTACAACGTCTCCAGTGTCTATGAAATCAATTGATGTTGTGAACATATTTACTATAAAAGTTGTTTGATATGAAATTTAGATTAAAAACAAAAAGCAAGTAAAAACTTATTGTAATAGTTCTACATCTAGATCAGTTTCGGATATAATTTTGTATATTTCTGCCGTCTCCGTTTTCTTGATGAAAATGGTTCTAAATTTCATCCATACGAATTTAAATCCATTCTCGCGAGCGAAGCCTTTAGATTTGTATAAAAGCGATTTGGTTGTTTTGGTGAGGTGAGGATTTATGTATACTCTGTTCTTGGGGAGACGATTGTGAAGCGTATCTGCCGTGAGATCTGCTCTCTTCAGCTTAGACTTTGCAAGCCAAGAATTACACTCGGTAGTTGTTTTGAACCTGACAATTATAGATCTCGGCTTATCGCCTCGAGTCTTGTTTTGTTTTCGTACAAGGGAAATAGGTGATATAGTTTCAGTGATATCTAGAGCTTTTTCCATACTCATAAATATTTCTTCCAAGTTCTCATTTGAAGTCTCCGGAATTCCCGAAATCTCTCTGTACAACAGTAGTCCAGGGAGTTGCGGTGCTCAAGTAAGTCGTTTCTTATTGATTTTCTAAGCTCCTCGAGCTCAGCTGTTATATTGGTGTTCAATTCATTTTCCAACGATGTCACTGGAGCTTTCGTTTTGGTTACCCGTGCGTAAAAATTTTCTTGTCCGGCACGGCATGAATTACACGTCCATGTCTTTGTCTTATCCCTTGAAAATCTACGGAAAGTGGACTCATGGAATATAATATGAAATATTTCAGCGTCCAATTCGCCTTGGAGGAACGCCTTGACCCGAGAATGGTGCGATGGCATGCTGGACATCTATGAAGTCCAAAGGTTTACGGACTTTGTCCACTGGTGTCAGATTAGCAATTTTTACCTGTAGTTCAACAATTTGTAGTTGGAGTTGCAACCTTTCCACTTCGGCTTTAAGATCTTCGTTTCCCTCAAGAGAATTATTAATATTGTCTTCTACTTTACCAACTGATTCAGGAGATACGTTTAAGTCAGCGACTTCAGGCTTCGGATCCGGAAGCTTCGGCATAGGGCTGGAGCATGGATGTACATTCAATATCTGAGGATCGTCGTTCCGATCTTCATCACGTGTTGGCGGTTCTCCGCTGATTGGGATCAATGGATGAGAACTCGACTCGAACCCTTCCACTACATCGGCGGCTTTCCGGGCGTTCATGTTCTTCTTTTTCGGCATAAGCGATCGTATATCACGATAGTTAAAATAGGTACCTTCAAAAGCTCTGTCCAATTTCACCAGATACAGCAACACTCAACAAATTTGATAAAACACGACCGCACCAACGTCAAGCGGCAGCTAACACAATGGTTTTCAAAAGGGTACAGTTTCCAAAAGCCACAAGGGACTACACAATGATTCACTTCATAAGTTCTGTCCAATTTTACCAGATACAGCAACACTCAACAAATTTGATAAAACACGACCGCACCAACGTCAAACGGCAGCTAACACAATGGTTTTCAAAAGGGTACTGTTTCCAAAAGCCACAAGGGACTACACAATGGTTCACTAAATATGTAGGTACAATGTCAAAAGTTGCGATGAAATACGCGATGGCACAAGGTAATATGCTATGGCACTAGGTAATACGCAATGGCACAAGGGAATACGCAATAGCACAAGGAGACACGCAATGGCACAAAATGGATCTAAAGTTCCGAGAAGACACTTGTTGGCTATTCTTTTTTTTTAAGTTTCTACTTGATCAATTGCGCAAATCGCTTGGGATACCCCACACCTGATGTTGTAACATCTATCTTTCTTTTCATTTCAAACACACGAATCGGTTAGACAAGTGCATTTCTTTTTTTATTTAATTCAAAATGATGTCTCTACAATAGCGTACAAAATTACAATAGTTGTGAAATTCAACTTCTTTTCCGTCGACCATCTCAATATGTTCACAAAATACAACCATTATTTCAAAATAAATACAAGACAATTAATTCAACGAACTATAATAGTAGCGTAGTATGTATGTATATTATATGTTAATGTAACATGAGCTGGGAGTCAATATCTTAATGACTGTTTTTACCAGATGATTTCCATTCATTAAATGTTTCTTTTTTTTTTTATTCGGGTATTAGAGTTTTTACCAGATGATTTCCATCCACCTTTTTTTATTATTATTAAATGGGCCGGGGTACAGACCCTTCCGTTAGCTTCGGTTATGTTTGGTTTAGGCAGACCCACAAGTTTGTACCCGGCGCTAAACCTGCTTTCCCACGAAGGTTGTCCTTAATTTAACTTCCGTATTAGTTGAATTAATTCTTTTGTTGCAATAACCCTTTTGGTTTTTATACTCTAGATGAAATCTGAGAGTATTATAAGTTTGCCACAAAGTTTGTAACGCTAAGAAATAAGGCTCGCAGAAAAAAATGAATGATACAGAAGTTCATATTATCACTCGAATATCTCAAAACCGGATGTCCGTCTGTCCGTCTGTCCGTCTGTCCGTCCGTCCGTCCGTGACCTCTCTAGCTCGAGAACGCGTTGAGCTATGAAGTTCAAATTTTGCACACGTTATTTTTGACAAAAAATGAAGGCTAAGTTCGTGAACGGGCTAAATCGCTCCACCCCTTCTACCCCCTCCCATACAAAATGACACATTTTTGAAAATTTACAATAATCAGATTTTCTCAGAAAATATAAAACATATTGCTTTGAAATTTTTAATATATCACTTTTATGATAATTGTAACCTATGTAATAAAACTTATTGTAATCCTCACCCTCCTTCTACCCCCTCCCATACAAACTGCACTATTTCATGAAATACGTTAAGCCAATTTACTCAGTACGTATACAATTTATCGGGCTGAAATTTTGTACTTAACACTTAATTAACAATATCAGTTAGATTCAAAAAAAGTAATCGATTACCCTTACTCCGTCTACCCCCTCCCATACAAAATGACACATTTTTGATAATTTACAATAATCAGATTTTCTCAGAAACTATAAAACATCTTGCTTTGAAATTTTGAATATATCACTTTTATGATAATTGTAACCTACATTATAAAATTTATTGTAATCCTCACCCTCCTTCTACCCCCTCCCATACAAACTGCACTATTTCATGAAATACGTTAAGCCAATTTACTCATTACCTATACAATTTATCGGGCTGAAATTTTGTACTTAACACTTAATTAACAATATCAGTTAGATTCAAAAAAAGTAATCGATTACCCTTACTCCGTCTACCCCCTCCCATACAAACTGCACTATTTCATGAAATACGTCTTAACGTCTTAACGACTTACGTCTTACGTCTTAACGATGCATCCGAGATTGCAACCAAAATTATTTATTGGCTTTAACCAGGTTCAAATTCATCTAGAGTATTGCATGATTGGGGTTTACCGCAATCGTAGTTCTTTTATGTTTTTCTTTTATGTTCGGTATATTGCCTAAAATCTAATACAATTTACATAAGTAAAATGTAAAAAAAAAACTTAACAAAAACTGTTAAATTAGACTGGATGGGTTACCTGAATTTCTTCGTATTGTCTTCTTTTTTTCTCTTCAAATAGCGGGTCTGGAGACAGCTACCAAGTGGTCCAGTCCTCTGCCGATCCAGCTAACAAATGGGCCGAGACCGGTTAGTTGCGATCCTAACTGGCAGTGAATCGAGTCTCGAAATTTAAGGAATGATTAATTCACAATTGCAAGGTTGAATCTTTTCGATAGTTGCACGTAAATAATGCAATTTGAATTAATTTAAATTAATAGTTCAAACAAGCAATTATTTTCGAGCATATATTGCAGAATCGTATTTCAATTTTGAGTTAATCATTCCCTAATTGTTACAAGGTCCAATGTACTGAAATAATGTGTTTGTTTTCTCATGAAGTTTACGATAATTCGCTACTAATCTCCATTTTTGTTTTCTACTGGCATCAGTCGTTTCTGGAACTATCCAAATAGGTGATAACCACGGGTAAAAACTTTGGCGGATAATTCCTTCCTGAAGCATTTTAGAGATTTGCCGCTGTATCTCCTCTTTATGTACTTGAGGGTAGCGGTACGATTTGAGGTAGATTGGATTATCGTCTTTTAGCTTAATGGCGTGTTTAATTTGGTTTGAAAAAGTAAGAGGCCGACTTCCAGTAAGAAGTACGTTTTCATATTTTTTACATATTTTGGAAATACCGAATCTTTCTTCTTTGTTCAGATATACTTAGATAACTTATTTGTGATACGAGGCTATTTACTGAAAATTTTCGTCATCTATTTCGTTATGTGTTTCCAGTATTTGCAGTTCGGACATATCTAAATTTTGGAGGTCTAATCGGCTACGCTATTCATTTCGTTGCATGTGGTTTCCTCCAATTGTAAAATTTTTTCGAAGTTCGATGTATACCTATAGTATCGTCTTTACCTTCTACGTTGTACAATTCTTCAGATACGAATTTCCGAAAGGCTGTGGTTTTAAAGAAGTTGCTTGGGGGTTTATTTGGTTTTAGGTGAGTGTTATTACTGGCAGTATCCATAGGGGTTATGGGATTAGCTGTTCTTTGGGGTCTTTTTGTGTTTTGAACTTGAAGAATTGAAGAATTCGATTGGAAATGTTGTCTCGGTTCAAAGAAGTTTGGTGGGTTAGAGGTCAATGTAGGAACAAATTGCTGAAAGGGGTGTAGTATGGGCTTTGACGCGAAAATTTTCGGTTGCTGTGATAAAATTGCAGCTGGAGAATTTTGGTTCGCTGGGCGGAACACTTGTTGATTATACGACAGTGTTGGCTGCCGCCCACTAGAAAATGTTTGCTTTACAACTAAACTGGATTTTTCTGATAATAGGTATTTTGTTCCTGAAGGCAGTAGCTCAGAGCTGCTGCCGAAGACGTTGGTCGCATTGCTCTGATTGTGGAGCCCAGAGGTTCTCTCAGCCCTGACAGAAATGTGTTCAGGCACCTTTCTTGATACAGGTTTGGCTTTGAAGCCATAACCTTTGCATCACTTTCATGTACACGCACCTTATTCGTCATAGTTGAGAACAATTCGATTATTTTCGAATATACTTTTTCAACCGTGTCCTGTCCTTTTCTTAGTCGATGTAAGTCCCGTATTAAGCTTGTTTCGTTACGTTTGTCGGAATAATTTATAATTAAATTGTTTTTAATATAATATTTTGGCATTGCATTGGGGTACTGTACATATTTAACATTTCATTTTTTAGTCGGCTTGAGTACCGGAACAATTTTTATACTTTTCCAACATTCAGGAAAAATCTGTTCAATCCAAACTTTATTAATTATTTATACTTGTAGAAAATTTATTAGTTTCGTCTGATCTAGCCATTTTAAATATTTGAAACTAATTTGGTCTAAACCTGGGGCAGTTGATCTATTTTTTTTCCTCAAAACTTCAATAAGCCCATTAAAGTTAGAAATGTTATTTATAGAAAATATTTGGTTTCGATTTTCATAACTAATGCAACTAACATTACTAACAGAAATATTCTCCAGGAAATTTATTTTTTGTTCTGCACTCCAAAGACCCACATCAAATTTATTATCAATCGATCTTTTAACATTATTAAATATGACGTGAAGTTCACCATTACTTTTACTTTTATTTATTCTATTTATAGATTGTCTCCAAGTTTTCTTTTTAGCATTGCTAACCGCTTTGATACACACTGTTTTATTTCTGTCCACTTCATCCAGGTTATCTATACTATATTGTTTTCTAAGTTTCATTACGCTAACCTTAAATTTCTGATAAATAACGGACAATTTCGCGTTCCACCATCTCTTCGGGACATAGGACTTTTTATTAACTTTAAAAGTCGCTTTTTTTAATATTTTCCTTCATGGAAATATTAAAACTGGTTAGATTATTGTCGGATATACCACAATTAATGAAGTCCTGCAGTATTTTTGTATTAACTATGCGAGTTTTAGTTGAAACATTGGATTTAATAAAGTAAATTAAAGGAATATGCCTTGAACCAAATATTTTAGCACCATAGGTGTACCAGTTTCTTACTACATATATCAGATCTATTGGTGAAAGTCAGGTCAATAACAGAATTCTTCCCCTTGTGTGAAATAAACGTAGGAGATCCGTTATTAATAACCTGCATCCCTTTAGACGAAGAGAAATCCTTTGTAATATTCCCTTTACCGTCATTTTGAAAACTGCCCCAATCCAGTCTGTGGCCGTTGAAATCACCCGCAAAAAAATATAAGTATCATCAGAACAGTCAATGAAGCTGAAAATATCTCTCAGAGCCTCCTCGCAGCTCTTAATATTAAAATCCGGATTTGCATAAACATTAACTAAAATACAATAAAATTGATAGATAAGGTAACAGTACTAACACCAATGAATTCAAACTTAGACGTTGGCCAAAATGGCACACATTTATTTTTTTATTGACCAGCAATCCTACACCACCGTACCCATCTGACCTCCTAGCATAGTATGAATTATAACCATTAAAGTAAGGATTTTCCAAATCCTGTAAATAGATTTCTTGTAGAAAAACAACATCAATTTTTTCCTTAAATAAAAAAATTTCTAATGTAATTTTATTTTTTAATAAACTCTGAATATTAATTTGTATGATTTTAATCATTATTGTTTAACGCGTTTAAACAAAAAACATGATCAGCGCTCAAATTTAAGTGATTTACTCTTCCTTCAAATTCTTTAAATTTATCCCCTAAGTCCGGATGCGCAGCTTCCTTAACATTTTTAGTAAATTTAATTAATTCTTTACAGATTACTTCATAATTAAGTACAACCGACTTGTGATTATCATTATAAAATCTTATCTGACCTTCACTACCAGATTGGCCATTGATAGCGCTGTCTTGTTCATTATTATTTTGACGGAAGGCAAATTTTCTGTCCTTTAGGCAGTTCATTACATTTGTGACTTTCTCATACTCTGATTGAGCCGGACCAGAATACTTACTAGTAACCTTAGCAAAAGATCTTCTCCCAATAAAAATAAAAAATAAATATATAACTGGCGCAACAGTCCAATTTGAACCAAGGCCTCGAGATGAGTTAGCATCATCTCATTTTCTAGATCGTGACGGTATGAGGTATGCTCAGAGGTGTGTGATCAGCAACACGCTCAACCGAGTTATTTACCTCATAAATGGGTACTCATTTAACAGCTGAGTGGGCTCATAGTCGGACACGTAAATCCCCTTTTTTATCGAAAACTACCGCATTCAGTTGGAATCTAACCGGGGCCCAGTGCGTAGAAGGCGAACCAATAAGGGCTTTACTAATGTCAGTCCGTCTATCTCTATATGCTATGCCAGGATTCGAAGTAGCCCCTCTACCCCTATGTCTCAAGTTGTCAGTCGTAGAGAACTCTCTGTCATATTCTTCGCTATTCAAAATACTGAACGAGTTAGTATACTCAGTCAAAACCTCTTTCCTTGTTTTTCCTGAAATATTCATTAATCTAAGCACTTCTTTTTCTCTTTTTTTCTTGGGACATGCACTTGAAAAGAAACCATGACTAGTATCCTCACAAAGGATATATTTGGGGCTCGTGCATTTGTCGCAGGCATCACCAATTTTACCACATTTTAAACATCGTTTATTTGAGCTTCGGCACCATTTTTCAGGTGGCCCAATCTGCCACATTTGAAATATAGTTTTGGTTTGGGACTAAAATGTTCAACCTCACATGCAGCATATCCCACGTTAATTTCTGGCGGCAATTGACGCCCTTGAAACTCTAGTTTAACTGTTTGTGTAGGTACTAAGATACCTTCCTCATTCCTCCTATGAAACCAATAGGCACTTAATACTTTGTACACCGGATCGATTTCCAACATCAATTCGGCTTCGGTTATCTGAGTCTCAATATGACGTATCAAGCCAAACGTAGATAGACAGTTTTGGGGAATGAAGCTCTTGTTTCCCAGATCCAAGAAAGTCACATTACCAACCATATCATTAGCCTGTTTATAGTTATTAAACAAAATCCTTACTGTCCTAAAATTCACTTTGCGCACTTCAATAATGTTATTAATATTACACCTCTTAAGCAATCTATTTACAGTGATTTTGTTTCGAATTGCCCGAAGAATTATCTTCGCGTAGCGTAACTGGTTCCGTCAATCTCTTTTATTAGATTAGTGATTTCCTCGACATTATCGATAAAATCGTATAAAGTTCGATGGTTACCTTCGAGATTCGGAAGATCTTTAACCGCATCCGAAATTTGAAGTGATTTTGTTATTTCATTTATGTCAATATTTTAGATTGCCATTTCGTTTGGTTTTTGAGTTGCGTTATACACGTTACAGGATTTATATGAATTAACTGAGTGTGGATTCTTGAGGGTAAACCGCGGTATCGGAATCACTAATTTCACTGAAAGAATCACTTTCACTTAAATATGTTTTTATTAGCCTCTATGGAGAGCTACTAAATTTTGGCCTTTGATTTTTTCGAGGATAGTGTATCAATGATCAGAAGGATAGAGTATCAACGTTATGGACTTACTCCAGCAGGATCTGTACCAATACAATATTCAGCAAGCCTCCTTTCTTTATTGGGCCGAACTAGAACTTTACTTCCAGTCACAATGATTCGCGTGATACCGGTATTCCTTCGGTATGGAAATGAACTGTAACACTAACACTGTAATGTAACTGTAATGAATGTTATCGGAAACTACACCAATTTCGTGACCACGTTATCAACGAAAACCGATTATGCGTACTCCGGAATTCAACTATGTATATTCGGGCGGTTTTCCGACTGCGCCAATTATGTTGAAAGACTTTTTTAGTACAATTTGAATGTTTATTGATTCGATTCGTGATTCACACTGAACTCAATGACAAAATAGATGATCATTTTATATGAATTTGTTAATACAATTATCTAATAACATGGATCAGTTAGTGTGAAGACCATCGTCTAATTACATGATCAAGTACCATCGATGATGGAAATTATTGATTGTATAAATTAAAAAGGATATGTTTAAAAGTTTAAAAAAAATATAAATTTTATTAAACTTTCCTTGATAATGGTAGAATACAGTATACAGACTAATTCTAATTTACAATGATATTTAAAATAACACCTTCGATTCAAGTAACACGCGATTGCCTTGTCAGCGGAATGGCGGAAGTCAGTCCGAAGTTCAGGTGAACGACTGTTATTTTAGATACTTGGTCAGCTGCTCGTGTTGGAAAGTGCATTGGCATATGTTGGTTTACGGGAAATGATGAGAATGCATCCGGTGTCAACTCTTCCCCTCTTAGGTTGGATGTACTCATACAACTAGAAGAATGGGATGTTATAGAGACTTCCGTATCCTTGCCTCATGGTTACCAACTGTGGACCAATCGGCTGTGTCGGATGCTCCACTTGGACTGCTGGTACAGGTAGGTCCGGGGAATTAGGCTCGATGACAACCTTCGTTCTCGGTGAGCCTTTGCACAGGCTGTTGAGTTTCGCGAGAGTTAGGAGTGTAAATAAGATGGTGAATAGGCCAAAGTTTATCCATTTCGTGATATTCTTTTCGGATCGGATCAGGTTAATTTCTCTCGTGTTGTTTATATGTAGCTCGCGCATCATTTCCAGGGATGGTATCTCTTTAAGTTTTTCCTCTTCAGCTTCCTTTTGTAGAATAGGTGACAAGAGCTGGACTCTTCGTGAACGGAATTGGCAGAGAAAGGTTTTTTATTAGGATAACATGACTTAACACAACTCGGCTGTATGTAATTTTTGTTTGAGCCTGTATCTATCAGAATTTTCATTACACTTCCGCTCTTCGTTCGGTACTCAAAATACGGGAGCGAAGAGCTCGTTAATCTAAAAAATGTATTTTACATCTTGGAAGTCAGTAGCCTCGTTGGGTTCGGGATATTCCTGCGTTTCAGGTTCCCATTCCGTATAACACTCGTTTTCAAGTTCTGAAGATTGAACATAATCGATTAAGGACTGATCATGGTGTTGGTCCGCAGACTCTATTGCTTCCTGGTGCTCTGACATCCCAGCGTCTGAGTTGGACCCTTGTGTGAAATGCATGCGTTGTTGTTTAGCAGGATGGCTAATAGGTTGGTTATTATCTCTTTTTTTGAGGATATTGTAGCCTAGGCTGAGGTTGATTTTGATAATTTATGTTCATTGAGTGAATAGACCTGTCCACTTCCATGGGCTCTGGCCTATTCGGAGGTAGGAGGTTTTTGTGGTAATTGCCATTGTGGGACCTGTGGTCTTGGGTTTGAATAGAAGCGAGGGGCCTGGTTAAATTGATTGGGATAGTAGGTAGGCATATTGTAATTTGGATTATAGCTGGGTTTTGGGGAAAATCCAGGCTGTATTGGCATTGTTGATGGGAAAAATTGTCTAGGCGGGGGAATAGGTGTCGATTGTCGGATATGTCGAGGGGATGGTATTGGTACTTGTCGGACATTTCTTTGCCTGGGTGGAACAGGTGGTGCAATATTATGAACTCTACGAACTGTATTATTACTGCTCTGAGCCTAATTTATCCTGTAGTTAATATTTACTTGTTTCAAACACAACCGTAGTGCCAGTGGGAGATCAACCGGTTCTCGCATAGTCAAAAGATGGGGTAAATCTCCGTTCAGACTACGAATAAACGTATCTAAAGCTTTATTTCTAAACGTTTGCACCATGATGTTTGTCGCTTCCGGACCCATATCCATACATTAAATTTTGTCCAAAATTAGTGATAGGTGGTGGTATACTTCTCGATAAAAACCTTGGATACTATGGGTGCCTTGTACCAAGGAACTCATATGATATTCTAATGTATTAATGTACCTCTTATCTGAGTAATGCAGAGTCAGACTGCGACGAATCTGCTCCCAGTTGAGTGGAGTGTTGTAAGACTAAGGCCGCGTCTGCTTAGCCCACGATTTTGTTACGGATCAGGTTTAAAATACCATAGTATTTAGGCGAACCCTTTAGATGGTCGTAGAGTCTTAGGACCCTTTCTACACTTTTTCGCCAGGAGCTAAACTCTCCCGGTTGTTCAGAGAATTCTCTTAGGCCCTTGATTACATCAGGAATGCGATCCATCTCCGCAATGTTCCCTATCTGATCTTCATTAATCCCTTGATCTCCTCCTTCATGAAGGTCTATCCCCGGGTTCACCATTTGCTGCAGTATGCGAGGGCATTCTCTTAACAATGCGTTCGTTACTATCGTTTCTATTTGAGCTTGGGCGTTAAGGGGGGCTGCCTCAGCAGGATTGACAGCTGGGTTTGGATGATTTTCCCCTACTAACAGTCGTGGGGGTCGGATAAGGTTTTTATTCCGGGCCATTTTGAACTATCTCCAATAAAAACGTTTACTTACTCAGCCAAATGATAATCAATGACCTTAACTACCGTTCTCTAAATTATTAATTCTCGAAATCGAGAAATTGATTCTAAAACTTATACTTTTCAAACACTTGCTTTTCCTCTTACTTAGATTCCGATCAACAAAAATGCACTAACCACACTAAGAATTATCTTTTTGTCACTTAAAATTTTTCCACTTACACTAGAATTAAAACTAGAACTAACTGCATCCTGGAGGCGGCTGCTGATGGTGCTCAGCTCCTTTTCCTTCACGAAGTGATTACGGGGGCCTCGTTCCTCTTGGATGAAAAGACCCGCGTTTCGAGATCCCTGTGTGACCGATCCTATCGTTTCTAACTTTCGGACGGTAACAAGCGCGTTAAATCGAGCCTTTCGTATTTAATGGTAACTAGTCGGACGACTTTCACGAAGGAATCGAACCTTTCTCGGTTAATCGTTACTCGCGACGGAGACTTTCGCGGATATTCGGACGATACCTTTCAGGATCTGTTACACGCGATTACCTTGTTAGCGGAATGGCGGAAGTCAGTCCGAAGTTCAGGTGAACGACTGTTATTTTAGATGCTTGGTCAGCTGCTCGTGTTGGAAAGTGCATTGGCATATGTTGGTTTACGGGGAATGATGAGACTGGTGCATCCGATGTTAACTTATACATTCTCACTCTGTTGTGTGGTGGGTGAGTTCTGTTGGGACGTTAGAGACGTAACTCGCGCGTTTAGGTTAAGCGGGAGCACTCGCGTAAAACCCTACCAGTTTTTTTCTAGCCAAATTGGCCGTGTTTTAAAAAAAAGAAAGGTTGCCGTTCAGAATCTCTTTTACTTTTCGATTTTTTTATGCAATTTTGACTTCAGATTCGCAGTCAGCGACCCAAACAACTCCCTACAATTTTTTGTCAGCAAGATTGGCCGTACCATTCTAGAGTTCCATGTTTTAGGAAGTTTTCATGTGAGAATATCTTTTGTAATATTTGATCAAATATATCACCTAAAAGAAGATTTTCCACTTTTTTGAAGAAAATAAAACGATGAGAAATATCAATTTTCAATTATTTTTCAAACTGTTTAAAATACGAAAAAAGTGATAGTAATATTTTTTATGGAACTATTGGCGATATTTTTAAATAACTTACTTTGTTTCGAATTATTTGATTTCAACCAGGCAAACAATCAAAGTCACATCTTCCATATTATGTTTTCGGTCGGTTTATAAATAAATGAATAACTGGCGCAACAGTAAAATCTGTACCATGGCCTCCAGATGAGGTAGCATCATTTTCAAGATCGTGATGGTATGTATTGTGCAGAGGTGTGTGATTAACAGTTAAGTTTTCATCATCATCGTGGCGCGACAGCCCGACGTCGGGCCTTGGCCGCCTGGATCATTGTCCTCCAATTATCTCGGTCACGTGACCGCGTCCTCCAATTTTGGGAGCCCAGCAGCTGCGCGGCGTCCGCACCTACTGAGCTCTCCCAACGAGATCTCGGTCGTCCTCGCAGTCTCGCTCCGTCGACTCGTTCTGCATTCATTACTCTCTTAGGCATGCGATCATCGTCCATTCTTTGTACATGCCCTGCCCATTGAAGTCGTTGTAGTTTGACGATTTTCGAGACTTGCAGCTCATCGTACATTTCATACAACTCAGGGTTGTACCGGATGCGCCATCCATCTCGATCGCAAACAGCCCCGAAAATTCGCCGTAGAACCTTACGTTCAAAAGTGTCTAGCATGTTTTCGGAGGCTTGAGTTAGGGTCCATGCTTCGCAGCCATAGCGTAGCACTGGTCGTATAATGGTTTTGTACACGCGGAGCTTCGTGTTTCTGTGCACATGCTTCGATTTCATTATGAGGAGAACCGAGAAAAAAGTCTTATTAGCTAACTGTATCCGTCGCTTGATTTCGTCAGTTTCGTTGGCGTCCCTTTACAAGTTGCAAACCAGGTAAATGAAGTTGTTCACGAACTCGATGTTGAGGTCCCTCACATTGATGCTTGGTTGTGCAGGTGTCCTTGTCACCGATTGCATCATTATTTTAGTTTGATCGGTTGTGGAGCGCCCAGGTCTGAAACCGCTTTGATATTCGCCAATGACTCGTTCTGCGTACGGTTTTATTCTATTTTCCAGAATTTTCGTCAAAATTTTATAGGACGTACAAACTAGTGAGATGCCCCTGTAGTTCTCACACCGCAGTTTATCTCCCTTTTTATGAATTTGACAGATGATGCTTCTGCGCCAATCGTCTGGAATCTCCTCGTTCTCCCATACTCGCAGGAGTAATTGATGTATGGCATCAACTAGACTCGTTCCACCGAATTTTAGCAGTTCAACTGGAATCTCGTCAGCGCCCGGCGCTTTATTTCGTTTTAGTGACCGCAACGCGAGATCAACTTCCTCTACTGTCGGGGGTTGAATGGGTGGGCCTAGATCAACAATATCGTCGAGAGCTTCCTGTGTGGGGATGTTAGATGGTCGGTTTAGAAGCTCTTCAAAATAAGAGGCCCATCGCTTGTTAATACCATCGGTGTCGCTGATGATGTTTCCATCCTTGTCCTTACAAAGGCTAGTCCTGGGTTGGTAGCCGTTCTTAATTGTATTTACTAGTTTGTACGCTTGTCTGGTGTTCCTTTTAGCTAAGTTTTCGTTTATGTTCAGCAACTGCTCGTCAAAGTATTTACGTTTCTAACGTCTAATTATTCTATTCGATATTCGCCTCGTCATATTTTTCTCTTCTGGCTCTGGTTCCTCGTTGAATCCATTGTCTGTAGGCCTCGTTTTTCGCGTCAAGTGAGTCTTTTCATTCTTCGTCGAACCAATCATTTCGCGCTCGCCGGGCTTTATATCCCACGACCTTCTCTGCGACATCCTTGATGGTACCCTTGAGTTCTTCCCAGAACCCATGGACGCCTGTGTTGCTGCTGTTGTGTAGCATAGGTGATAGTTTTTCCTCAAGGGCGGTAGTATACGCCACCGCTGTAGCATCACTCAGAAGCTTATCAACCGCAAAGATTTTGGGAGGGCTGATTCTTGAATGGTGCACTGAGGAAATTCTACATCTGTAGGTCGTCTTCACCAAGTGATGATCTGAGTCGCAGTTTCCTCCTCGATAGGAGCGGACATCCATGACACTAGACGCCCATCTCCTGCAAATGAGGACGTGGTCAATTTGGTTGACGGTATGTGCGTCTGGAGACTTCCAGGTCTGCTTGTGAATGCGTCGATGCGGTTAACACGTAGAGCTTACGACTAGATTCCTGCTGCAGGCGAAGTCGATAAGTCGCTGGCCGTTATCGTTACATTCTTCATGGAGGCTGTGGCCTCCAATGGTCCCCCGGTGCTAACTTTCATTTCCGACTTTCGCGTTAAAGTCTCCCAGCAGCAATTTGACGTCGTTTGTTGGAAGTGGGTCGAAGAGAGTTTCAAGGCGGGCGTAGAACTTGTCTTTTACTGCGTCTTCTTTAACTTCAGTGGGGGCATGCACATTGATGAGCCAGAGATTGAAGAATCGAGTCTTGATGCGAATCGCACACAGCCGTTCATTTATGGGTTTGAAGTCAGTAATATGCGTTTTGAGGTGATTGTTCACTATAAATGCTCCTCCAAACTCCTTGCGGCCCGATGGTTTGCCACTTGTAAAAATTGTGTGCGATTTCTTGTCATTAATCTCGCTGCCAAGCCAATTTGTTTCCTGGACTGCAGTAATGCTCAGTTTGTACTTTTCGACCTGTTGAAGGAGGGCCTTCTCGGCCCCCGGTTTGTTCAGGGAGCGTACATTCCAGGATCCGAAAGAATAATCCTTTAGTCGTTTGCGTGGTCGTCGTTGTTGATCCGTCCAATCCGAGGCTTTTGTTCCAGGTTTCTTGACATGGAGTGGTTTTTACAAGGATGAGTTGTCAGCACGTCGCTTAACCCCATTCAGGGGATGGCCTCGGAGATAGCTGCTTCAGATGGTTTAATAAACGTGCTGGAGCCCACACAACTATGTAGCAGGTCCAACTACGCAAGTCATTCCATCCTACTAAACCTGAGACGCTTAGCCATTCAGGCTACAGCTATCTGCCTTTTCCAAACTGTCTTATCGCTAAGACATTGGCCGTCAGCGAATTGATACACTGCCGTTACCAGGGGGCGCCCACGCGGAGGACTATGGAAAAGGTCTTTGCCCCCCCAGTTAAGATTTGGGGTACGAATTATTTATTACTATTATTTGTTCAATCTTATTTATTTAAATTATTGTATGTATTGTGTAATTTGTATATTTATTATTATTCGTTCAATTTTATTTCTTTCAATTATTGTGTAATTCATACTTAAAAAAAAATAAATAAAGAGAAAGTAAATTCGACGTCGGCGGACTCTACTACACGACTGACTCTTGTCAAAAAATTATCATCTAATGTCAGTAACTTGTTCCCAAGCCGCTAACTGTGTGGAAACCTGTCACAATTGCACTTAATGCAAATTATAACATTTTTCCAATACATCAGCGTGGTATGTAAGTTATGATTAGTTGTAATCAAACACGGGTTATAATAATTTTAAGCTTTATTTCACTCCACTGAGTTTCACGATAATACAATGTAGTATAATTACACTTGCATCTAGCAACAATGCTCGAGAACAAAAGACAACGTTTTATGTAAGTTCACCTCTTTTATAACCTCTAAATTTACATGGTAAGCAATAATTATTACTCCCGACTTTCGTTCGCATAGAATTCACAGTTTTTTATAGAATGTGGAAAGATCTCATCTTTCAGCTAGACGAAATAGAAATACAATAAGCTTAGGTGTGCGAAATGGTAAGGTATGTAGTTGGAAATAATGTGGATGGGTCAGGTGATGGACAGGAATATGAAATATGAGGATATGAAATATGAGGAATGGTTCGTATGTGTTAACTCCTCCCTCCTTAAGAATCTGTGTTCCACAGATTAGTTTTAGGACTTATGACCTCTTTTTGTTTTCCCTTTTTTTAAAAGGGTAATTGGACAGGATTTGGAAAGGAATATGGTACAGTGGCCTTCTTTACGATAGTGCAACTTGATCGAAATGAAAAAAATTGGTAAATTAGAATGAGAATGATTACGAAAATTACCGCGTCGATAGTGACGGATGCGATATTTCGAACATAAAAGTATTCTAATTTTTTGACATTGTCCAAGTGGAGTTTGTGTAATGCCCGGTTCACATTATTCCAGTAACCAATCCAGTCCAGTAATCCAGTCCAGCGCTGGACTGCTACTGGAATAATGTGAACCGGCACTGGACAGCAATTCAATCCAGCAATCCAGTCCAGTGACTGGATTGTCGGTCTACTTTTTGATTCCAGCTCGCTCAGAAATCATTGTTACTATAATTACCGAATCAACAACACATTCGCCAGACTACTGGACTGGAATCATGTAGACGATATGATCCAGTCCAGCACTGGACTGGATTACTGGACTGGAATAATGTGAACCGGGCATAAGTATTCCAAGTCAAGTTTAATACTTTTCTCAGTTAGGTTTCCCGTCAAAATAGAAGGTAAAGGGTGGTAGGTTTCCATTTCCGTGCCGGTGTATTCCATACCGTTTACAGTACAAATGGTATCATTTTTGAAATTAATAACGAAGGTCCCATTAAGAAACTGTATTTCTTTCTTATGCGTTATGTTTCCCTGAAAGTTACTGACGAAAATAGTATTTTCGTTAAGTGTTTCAATGAGAGTTTTGCTGTGGTACTGGAAGTCGCATGACGCAAGGACTCGAGAAATGCAGTTGTCTGGACTGGATGCAGTGACTGAAGCTGGTTTCTTTGGCATATAGTTACGTTGCGCATAGTCTCGCAGTTTCCTAAAATGCCGTATTTGATTTCTTTGGTAACGAATAGCCTCGAGTATTTTACCAAAAGCATTTTGTTGTTGGATATTGTCGGACGGACAAGGATATGATCGAAGGTAATTTTTTCCGTTTTAGGGAGACGTATGACATATAGAAGTATCGAGTCTTTTATTAGCATAGCCGGTTCAGCGTATTCTATCGCCTGGATCTCATTGTCGTAGGGTAGTGTTTCGACTCGCGACAAAATTTCGCGAATTTCGACGGTGCTCAACAAATTTGTATTAACAACAGCTCGTTTAGCTAGCTGGCTAGCTAGTACAATTTGTTCTACCTCATCCCTGAGAAATGACAGTTTGTCGAAAAAAACCTGTTCAAGTTTATCATTGTGTGCGTTCAGAAGGAACTGAGCAACTTCCGCTCAGCGAACATGTTCAGAACGAGCGGGTTCAGAAGTGACCGAGCAACTTCTGCTCGGGTGAGCATGATCAAATTTCACCGAGCAAGAAATATTTCTGCTCACTGATCAGTGCTCAGTGCTCAGGTTCTTCTTCTTCTTTTTCAACCTCACGCTCAAGTTGCGACTTTCGAATTTTGACAGTTATCAAGTTGGTTGTTGTGTTTTCGCCGCTTTCGGCTTCTAGTTCTTTGGTTTTCGGGTGCTTTTGATTTTGTTTTCTCGTTGTTCGTGTTTTTTGTAATGGACAGCGTGGGATTCATGTATGTTCCACTTTTCGGCACTTGACGTCTAAAATTGTCATCGTCAGTTTTCAGCTGGTCGATTTTTCAGCTGGTGAAGTAGCGTTCAGCAGGTGCAGACTCCAAACCGAGCAGCTCCGGAGCTGCTCGCGAGCTGTCGCGGAGCTGCTCGCGAGCGGTTTCTGCTCTTTTGCCACCTTCTGAACGCACTCATTATTGCGGGTCTCGAATTCTGCTACGATGTGGTTGTAATTGTCCACAAGGTCTCCGGTAACGTTAGATAGATGTTCATTGATTCTGTATTGTTCGTTGTTATTGCTGACAATGCTGTTGTAGCTTTTTACAATGCTATCCCAATGGGTGGTGTCCGGATTCCCGGCAATCCACTTCCACGCAGATCCGATCCAGTTTATTGACCGTTCCTGTCTGGTGGTGTGGAGTTGGGATAACAGGCTGCGGACTTGTGACACTAGGTGATGAAGCTGCGGGCTTAGGATGCTAGATCTGTTGACTTTTCGTTGTATCGTTGCCTCGATGTTTAACAGCGTTTCCTCGTAATTTGTCATGTTGATTTTGTGTATTATCTTGAAATAACCTTTTATGACTTTTCCGGTTCCTAAGTGCATGGTCATGAGTCGGTTATCGTATTTATAGATGTTCAGTGAGGCTTCAATCCCCCGTTAGTCTGAAATGGGATTGACGCTTTTAATATGTGATTTATGGATCCTTTTGCCTGAATTCGTGACAATGCTGACCCGGCTATTCTTCGCTACGACCTCCTCTTCGTATAAGGGTTTATCCTTTGTCTTGATCTGTTTGTTTTTTATCATATAAACTTTATCGCCAGGTTTGTACGGCTTCGGCTCCTGTCGTTTTGAGTTGTGGGTCTCCATTTGATTTCGTTGTTTACACATTATTTCGTGTTTTATGTTTTCGTGGAATTTGGTTTTGAAGTCCGCTAGCTGTTGGTAGTTGATCCGTTGTGATCTTCCGAAAAAGACGTCCGAAGGTTTTGCTTTGGTAACTGAGTGGTACGTATTATTATGTATATCTATCTACAGAAATATTCACTATCTCCTTTGGAGATAGATCCGGGTATTCCTGAAGAAGACACCTAAAGATCTCTAGGACGGTTGAATGCACCCTCTCAACTGTCCCGTTCACCTCGCTTTTCTGGGATGGTGCTAAGTAAATAGTTATGCCAAGAGATTGCAGAAAGTTTAAGATTATTGGGCTTATAAAGCTTCCTTTGTTGTCGGACACTAAAATATCCGGAACTGAGAAGTAGTGTACAAGCTTGAGGATTTTTTCACGTAAGTGTAATGCGGATTTATTTTTGATGGGAAAATATTTCGTGAATTTGCTAAATTTGTCTATGCACGTCAGAAACTTTTCCCCCTTTAGGGTTGCTATGTCCATGTGTAAAATTTGGTCTGGATACTGGGGTATTGGAGTCCCTTGTATCGCTAGTTTTGGGGGATGTCGGTCATATTTACAGATGTTACACGTCTTGCAGTCCGAGGTGTACGAGTACTTCTTGATGAGCTTACTCATTCCAGGGAAATAATATTTCTCCAAAATTTGTTCCTTTACTTCTCTACAGTTTCGGTGTGCTCTGTGGTGTTCCAGTTTTATGATTTCAAGTTTCTTGTTTTCATCAGCTATATCCTGTACCATGCGTTGTGTGAAAATTGTTCCTTATAGATATGCTGGAGTAATTGAATATGCTTTTCCGGTATCTTTATTCCGTTTACTGTGTTGGAGTTTAAATATTGTTTAAGTATTTGAATTAGGTTTTGCTTATTTATTTCCCGTAGCCGAATGTAATATCTAAAATATTTAGAATGGGGCTCCTCACGTACTTTAAGAGTGACTGGGTTTCTTTCCTCCTCCGAAATTATGTAAAAGTTGCAGTCGAAAGACATTAAGTGGGGCTTGGCAGGAAGGGATGAGGTTACTGTTATCCTCTTCTGCACTATGGGCGGTCCCAAACGTCGTTAGTGTATTCGCCTCATCTAGTGCTTTCGACACCGGTGGCAGTCGAGAGAGAGCGTCCGCTACTATGTTAGTTTTTCCCGGCTTGTACACCAGTTTATAATTGAATTCCTCTATACGCGATTTCCACCTTTTCAACTTCGAATTGAAGTTCCTGTTGCTTAGTGTGAAGGTAAGAGGCTGATGATCCGTCAAAATTTTTACTTTTTTTGCCCCGTATAGGTACGTTCGGAATTTATCTAATGCCCAGACAATCGCTAGCATTTCCTTTTCCCCAGTATCGTAGTTTTTCTCGGTTTTGTTAAAGGATCTAGAGATATAGGGGATAGGTCTATCTTTCCCAATCTCGCCTTGCGGCAAGACTGCTCCGATGGCGTGATTGGATGCGTCTGTCGTGAGTAGGAACGGCCTTTCGAAATCAGGGAATGTTAGGACTTCTGATGACACAAGCAATGTTTTGAGGTTGTTAAAATCATTCATCTCATCCTTCCCAAGAGTGATGTCTTTCTTCTTGGATTGGTTGGCTTTAATTTGTGCGTTTTCGCCTCGCGTTAGAACTGTTAGTGGCCTCGCTACCTTTGCGAAGTCTCTTACGAAACGTCTATAATAGGATGTTAGACCGAGAAATGCTTTGAGCTCTCTCAGGTTGTTGGGGGGCCTCATTTCTTTTATAGCTGAAATTTTTTTAGGGTCCGGTAAAATTCCGTGCTTTGAAATTATGTAACCGAGGAACTCAACCTGCTCCTTCATGAAGGATGACTTGTCAAGATTGACCTTGAGGTTGGCTCTCGCTAGCGCGGATAATACGGTTTCCAGGTTTGCCAAATGCTGTTTTTCGTTTTCGCCGAGAATAATTATGTCGTCGACGTAAACATAACAGATTTTCCCTATGTGTGGTCTCAGCACGTCGTCGATCATTCTTTGAAAGACTGCTGGAGCGTTTCTTAGCCCAGACGGAAGCCTTACTTCCCGTTTGCGGTTGAAAAGGCAGTTTTCTGGATATGACTCTCTTTCATTAGGATTTGGTGAAATTCAGACGTAAGGTCTATCGTAGTGAAAAATTCGGACTTTCCAAGGCTAGCTAAAGTGTTTATTATGTCGGGAATTGGGTAGGTATCCGGTGTAGTTACCGCGTTCAGTCGTTTAAAGTCCACAACCAATCTGTATTGTCTTTCCCCAGCTGAGTTGGGTTTCTTGGGTACTATTTCAGCACGAACTTTTGTTTTCATTAGCTCATGATCGCAGACTGGTCCGAAAACGTTCGAAAATTTCTTAATTATTTCTTGTAAGCTAGTAATTAGGTCATTCCTCAAATGATCACATTTTATGTTTACATTGTTTACTTGGGAAGATACTTTTGACTTTAATGGAATTTTGATATTTGGGGCAACTTTGAGGCAGTTATTTTTCCGATCAATAACGGCCTCTAGGTCTTTAAGTGTATCATCGCCAATGATACCATCAAATGACTTAAGACCGGGCAGAACGAAAAAGTCGAGTATTTTGTAGTTACCTAAACATTTAAAAAAGGGTCCACTCACTTTAAGATTTATGGGGATGTTTCCACCGGCAGACTGGATTATAAAGCGTTTTTCCACGTGTTTCGCGCCTTGCGATAATTTAGGTGAAATAAAATTTTTGTTGGCACCGGTATCTATTAAGAATTTTAACACTTGCCCATCCTTTGTAGTGTATTCTAAGTATGGAACGCTAGAGAGGCGTCCGTTGTAAAATTTACGTCCGATTCACACTCCTCGTAGAGAATGTTTTCATCGACACCCTCGTCCTCACTTGCATAGTTTTGTGGACTCTCACATTCCTCGTCGCCCGTTGCCAGGTTAAAAACGCGTTGCGACTTCCGCGGAAGCTGGGAGGAATCATTCGAACGTTTGACTTGTCCAGAAAAGGCTGGTCTGTTCAAATAATCGACCTGCTTGGTTTGGACTGATCCGTCGACGGCCATCGGAACGGGTGGCTTGGGTTGGGTTGGTCTGGGAGGAGCGGATGGTTTGACTTGGTGGTCATATTTTGAATTGAAAATTGTATTACGCTCAAAAGATGTCAAATGGGGTTGTCGATTTGGAAGATTTTGTTGTCCACCATACCGATTTATCTTCGGGTTGGGATTAGGAATTTGGTTAATTGGTACAGGGATAGAATTATTTATGTGCCTTTTGGTGAATCGCGCCTCTAAGGTTTACGTTTTGAAATTCGAGGCAAGAAGCATATGCTTCTGGTAAGGTCTGGGGTTTTTGTATCATTAGAGTCCTTGAAAGGCTGCCGTTCAAGCCCCTTACAAAGACGTCGAGCGCACGATTGCGATGGTTTTCGGCCAGAGCGCGCATTGTTTCTTTAGAATAATCACTAGTTTTCACTCGATTCAATATTAGGGAGATCTGGTAATTGACAGCAGCATAGTACTCATTTACCGTCATGCTTCCTTGGGTCATCGCATGAAACTGGTGCTCTAGAGTTCGCACGTCGCGTTTGTCCGCGTAATGGAAGTTAAGACACATTTTTATTTCCGACCAACTGCTGTCAAAAATATTATAGGATATAAGAGCCGCGTCTGCTGGACCTCTTATTTTTTGCCTGATGTGGCGAAGTATTGCCTTGAAAATAGGCTTATTCTCGACGACTTTGTAGTCTTCAAGAATTGTTTCGATGCTGTGAACCCACGACAAATAATGTGTGGGGTTTCCATCAAATACTTGGACGTCTCTCACGGAATCTGGAAGTTTTTTAATGGATTCCAGATCCGACTCCGTCAGAGAAAACCCCTCTGTTTTCTCATCACTTTCGTCACTGCGACTACGCGCATATTGGTTTTCAAATTCCGAAAGTCGCGTTTCTATTTTCTTTATTTGTTCGATAGTTGCATTTACCGCTCCGGTCAATTGCACAAGTGTAGTTTGAATTGCTTCCATTTTTATTTATAGAAAGTTACTATTTGTTAGGAAGGATAACACGAACAAGGATAAAAGGATTGCACACTTGTTGAATTCACAATTTTCACGACACGCGTAGCGAAGAAAGTTGGTTCACAAAATATTTAACAATTTTTCACGATTCAATATTTCTATGATTTAAAAGAGAAATTGAAAGGAGGTGACTTAAAATACGTTATTATTACTATTTTCATGGTTCGATCGAATCTCTCGTAGCTTCCGTTTTCGTTCCTACGTTGACGGTTTATTTGTAGGTTCGTACTCCGGTACGGGGTGGATTACACACGATGAAAATTGTACTTGTCAAGGTTCCCGCGTTGACGGTTTGATTGCGGGATCACAGTTGAATCGCACAGGATTTGTTGTAAATAAAAAAGGGGAACTTGATCACTTTTGTGTAGTCACTGCTGTTTGCTTCCGCAAACATACACTTTTTTTATATTTTACCTGGGTACTTTTAAATTCTCGATACTGCTTGCTCGGGCGCCAGTTATGATTAGTTGTAATCAAACACGGGTTATAATGATTTTAAACTTTATTTCACTCCACTGAGTTTCACGATAATACAATGTAATAGTATAATTACACTTGCATCTAGCAACAATGCTCGAGAACAAAAGACAACGTTTTATGTAAGTTCACCTCTTTTATAACCTCTAAATTTACATGGTAAGCAATAATTATTACTCCCGACTTTCGTTCGCATAGAATTCACAGTTTTTTATAGAATGTGGAAAGATCTCATCTTTCAGCTAGACGAAATAGAAATACAATAAGCTTAGGTGTGCGAAATGGTAAGGTATGTAGTTGGAAATAATGTGGATGGGTCAGGTGATGGACAGGAATATGAAATATGAGGAATGGTTCGTATGTGTTAACTTGTATATATGTAAGTGTATCCATGTTGAAGCTATTGAAGTTGACATAGATATACAACATATATGTATACATGACTTCGTTATTGAACTATAACTATTAACTCCAAAAATGGGCACTCATTTAAAGCTGAGTAGGCTATCGGGAACTAATTCAGTAGGAATCTAACCGGGGCCCAGTGCATAGAAGGCGAACGTACTAACTGTTGCGCCATCCAGACTATTTCGGTCGGTTTATACTAGAACTGTATATTTTTGAATTTCTTTTATTTGAGTTAAAAGTTAATCGACACGATGTTTGTTTTTAAATATTGTCTTGAACTTAATAAGTTCACTTCACCAAACTATATAAAAACGTCCTCAAGGAACGTTTTTGAGCTTTGGAAGATTTAGCCGAAATTGATTGATTTATTATTTATGCCTTGAAATTTATTTCTGTAAATGAAGGAGTTGGGTAACATACTAAATAGCATATAACAGCATTTTTTTTAAGAGTAGAATATTGTGTTCAAATGTGAACAGCACAACAAACAGCATACTATAGCCCACTCTGGTTTTCAACGACTGATATACAAATTATTATATGTAAGTTGTAAATATGTTGTAAGAACAAAAGGTACATATTGTCAATTACCGTGTAAAAATATCCGGTTTTGTTTTATTTGATGTATTCTGATAACATTGACCAATGTTTTTATTTTTTTAAATGCAAATAAGAACTTGTCTTTAATCTAAGTATAAAGTAAGTATTGAGAATTTTTAATAATTTTGTCATATTCACAACAAACAATAAAGTTAAAAGCGAAAAAAAAGCTAAATTAGATTTCTTCTGTTAAGCCATCCCGAGTTTTAGTATTAAGCTGAAGTGAGACGCTTTGACACAAATGACTGCCGTTAATTAGCGCGCTTTTTCAACAGTTCAGATCAGAGCAGAACAAAAATTGTACGCGTTCCACTAACAAATTTGTTCTATACAGAGCAGGTTGTTGGTGTAATGTGTGCGACTGTTGTTCTGCTCGTGATCTAAACTGTTAAAAAAACGCGCCTAATATTGGATAGTTTGATATGTAAAAAAAACACTGGTAGGCATGTCAATATGAAAATATGTTCAATTTTACTTGTCAAGATGTATCGTTTAGTTACCCGGCATCCGTGTGATTTCTATATTCACACGCTTGCCATATTATTGCAATATTTACTATATGGCTACATCGAAAAATTATGCTACCAGAGTTAAATGGCACTATAGCAAAGAACTCTGGCAGCTGTTCACACGCTATAGCGCACAGAAATATGACATAAATATGACAATTTTTGTCAATGCGTTCCATTTCAGCTTTAATGATTTTATACTTAAAAAAATAAACCAATTTCCAAACATTCGTTGTGACTAACAATTCAAATCCTTTAAAAATCATAGATAAAGAAAAATATATTTTAGTATATTTGGATTTTATAATAAAGACTTTAATATCCCATTGGAAGTAATAAAAATTAAAATTAATTAATTAAAATTTTTATTTAAATCGAAAAGTATAAGCATAAATTAAAATAGATGAGAACATGTGCGTACGAGTATATTAGAAATCAAGTATTTTTCTTTCTTTTCTTTTCTTTTTTTTTTGTGCTATACGAGTATGCACTAAACAATTGTATAAAGTTAGTTAATATGTTTTCAAATAGTTCATCATGTTCTTAGGGTTGATACCAAATATTTTTTATAATACCAAATATTTTTTATTTAATGCGAAACTTTGGGCTTTTTATTTTAAATAATTGTCATATTCATTTCCTTTTAGCCTTCTTTTTTAGGAGGGATATGGCGACTGTCTTCTGTTTCTGTATCCTCTAATTCTCAAACTGGACTCATTGTTTGACTTACAAGGAGACCATCAATACTTGCCGCCTCCGATTTTAATGAATGCGATTTTGCATGAGTAACTAATTAACTAGCCAAAAGAAATTTACGCAACACTTAATTGGTTTGAAGTTCTTCAGAGTTTTCGTGAAAACTGGGAAGTCTTGTCTTAACGTGAAATGAAAGCTGGTGCTACAGCTACACAGAGCCTTACCCCATCACATGCGTGTGACCAAATTTATAATTTTTTAAAGGTGAGTGGAGCATATCCCCCATGGGATCTTGTGTCATGATGATTTTTGCTCCCAAAACAAAATCAAGTTTTTGGGGGAATCTTGCGAATTATCCCCAAAAGGGGATACGTTAAATAAAATACCCCCCCCCCCCCCCCATCGAATATATTTTTTTAGGGGCGGGGGCCCTACTACTACCGTTCGCTGGTATACTACAGCTAAATTAAAGTAAGGTTTGTAGTTTTCCGACTGCAAACTTTTTTCTGAGAAGCCATCTTGAACACATTGTCGACCCCGAATCAGAAGACGCCCATATCTACCAAGTTTCGTTATTGCTGCATTTCATGATGAAGAAAATCCTTTTGTCCAGACATAGACCTACAGCAGGACCAAAATATCACCGTGTGGTCAGCCAAGGAAGCTACTTATGTACCAAATTTGGTTAAAATCGGACCACGGAAAATACATACCTAGAAGAGTAATTTTTTTAAAGGCTTAGGCGAGTAACCCTGGTGTGAAAATAACGGAATATACCGTTAGTCCAAACGATAATCAAAAATGCAGTCGCTAATTTGTGCTCAGGGTCACACAAGTAATAGTCCAGGCTATGAAGTCCGGAAGAGCTTGATTAGGAAAAAAATCGTGTTTAGTTTTGAAATTTGGTACAAATGATAGAGGGTCCAAAAGTGTAGGGGAAAGGGGGTCAAAAGCCCTTTTTAGTGTCTTGTAGTAAAAACAAAACCCTTACGAAATCGGTCAAATGTCTGTCTGTCCGTCTGTCCATAGAATATCTCACGAACGGCTGATGCTACATACATGAAATATTGTGAGAATGTTTAGAATTATTATAATTCGCAATCGGGGGGAAAAAGACCTTTTCCATTGTCCTCCACGTGGGCGCTTCCTGGTAACGGCAGCGTTTTAAACCGCTGACGGCCTTAGCGATAAGATAGTTTGGAAAAAGGCAGATAGCTGTAGCCTGAATGGCTGACCAACACCTAAGCGTCTCAGGTTTAGTAGGATGGAATGACTTGCGTAGTTGGACCTGCAACATAGTTGTGTGAACTTCAGCAAGTTTATTAGATCATCTGAAGCAGCTATATTCCGAGGCCACCCCCAAAATGGGGTTAAGCGCTGTGCTAACAACTCGTCCTTGTAAAAACCACCCCACGTCAAGAAACCTGGAACAAACACCTCGGATTGGACGGATCATCAAAGACGACCACGCAAACGACTAAGGGATTATACTTTTGGATCCTGGAATGTACGCTCCCTGAACAAACCGGGGGCCAAGAAGGCTCTCCTTCAACAGGTCGAAAAGTACAAACTGAGCATTACTGCAGTCCAGGAAACAAATTGGCTTGGCAGCGAGATCAATCACTAGAAATTGCACACAATTTTCACAAGTGGCGACCGGTAGCGCAGTGTGTTGAGGCATCAGTCTCATATTTGACTACCGGCGTTTCGGGTTCGAGTCCCGTCCACGACAACGTTCGTGGCCATGGATGAGCAGGAGGGGCATGCTGGCAACTGCATTCTCCGAAACCAGTTTAGGCCAACGAAACGTCAACTGAGCCACATGGAACAGTTGACGCGCTATGCCCCACAAGAGGTTAGGGCAATGTAGTAAACGATCGGGCCGCAAGGAGTTTGGAGTAGCATTTAAAGTAAACAATTACCTCAAGCCGCACATTACTGACTTCAAACCCATAAATGAACGGCTATGTGCGATCCGCATTAAGACTCGAATCTTCAATCCCTGACTCATCAGTGCGCATACCCCCACTGAAGTTAAAGAAGACGCAGTAAAAGACGAGTTCTACGTCCGCCTTGAGACTCTCTTCGACTCACTTCCAACAAACGACGTCAAATTGCTGCTGGGAGACTTTAATGCGAAAGACGTAAATGAAAGTTGGCACCGGGAGGCCACAGTCTCCATGAAAAATGTAACGACAACGGCCAGCGACTTATCGAGTTCGCCTGCAGCAGGAACAACTCCCCAAAAGACTTTCCCAGCGCCCTACACTCCTTTGCCGTAGATCGACGCCATGTGATTTAGGACCCCCTCTTGGTTGGCCTTTTTGGAAATGGGGTTGCATTTCATGGCATGTAAAGCAACTCAGTTTATCATTCTTCCGCAGTGTGTGACCTATGCACTGCCGTTTTCACCTTCGTATCAATTCGTCGATTGGCATCTGCCCCGTACGCCGACTAAGCTCTTCATTTGATATTGTTTCGAGCCAGAAAATCTTTATAATTCGACGTACACGTAAGTTGACGAAAACTTGCAGGTTTCTGGTAACTCTGGTAACTTTCCATGTACTGCTCCCATACAAAAGCACATACAGTACCTGGGAGTGACAGAGGCCCAGCTTGGTCTTGAAGCTGAGATTACTAATCTGCAAGATTTTGGACAGCCTGCCGTATGCGCATTTAACCTGGTTGATACGACGAGTGAAGTCCTGCTCCGTACGACAATTTTCGACGACAATGCTACCCAGGTCATAGATATATGTACATTGAACATATTGGTAATAGTACTATCCCCACTCTGTACTTCAGGTTTTATTCGAACCAACTCGCGCATGCGCACTGCTTCCCATTTGCACGCGGTCGCTATACGTTCGGTAAATGTTGTGACGCCATCGGCCACTCAGCCGCAAATTTGACATTTATGAAGCATTTGGCCCTGCGGTCCCCGGGCCCCTGGTTTAAATGTTAATATGTGTTGTGCGTGTTTTACTGCGCAGATACGAATGTGTCAATCATAACTCGATATTCAAATTTTTACCCCCACTCTGTGCCTATTTCCTATCTGTTCAGTGTATTGTACTTATGACCCAGGTAGACGAAGTTGTCCACCTTCTCCACAGGCTGCCCATTAATATTTATAGCAATAGGTGTCGGGTTTCTTTTGCGCAATGGCTGGCTAAGAACCTTGGTCTTGTTGGTATTAATCTTTAGCCCAACCTTGCTTGCCTCTCTCTCGAGATCTAACGCCATTGCGGACAGACCCATAATTTTGTGGGAGAGCAGGCATATGTCGTCAGCGTAGTCAAGATGTACTAGATAAAATGTCAAAGTCCATTGAGGCTACCCTTCTTTGGAAGTTTGATGATCAAACCTTCCTTCCACTCAGTGGGAAAGGTCTCTGTATTCCACGCGTTATCAACAAGTGGGTGCAGCAATTTGGCAGTTAGGCTTGGCGATGCTTGATAAAGTTCGGCAGGGATACCGTCGAGTCCGGCGGCCTTTCCTCGTTTTAGTGCAATAATTGCAGCGACTAATTTCTCTTTAGCCAGGGCAGTGGACCGTATACGCACATTTTGATGGTTAGCCAAATTATCTATAGGCCAGTAAAATTAAGCCAATTTGGGGGCTTTTTAATAATAATAAGGGAAAGATCTGGAAATAAGATTAATCCCTTCTATAGATACTGAATACATGGAAACTGAGTTTGCACGGTCGTAGGAGGTGAGCTTAACTTTTGGTGGGCGAAAATCCGAGAAATTTGAGTCCTTTTTTTAATATTATCATTATAACCCCTAAACGGTGCCTCGGATTGAAATAACTTGCATGAGTAAATTTTGGAGCGTTAAATTCTGCGTCAAAGTTGAAACTCGGTTCAGTAGCGCAGTCAAAATCGATAGTCAAAAAACGACCATTTTCGAGGCTTCGGAGAAAAATCACACTTTATCACTTTTCAAGCTCACAGATCTTTGCAACGGATGCTACAAATGGAAAAGCTTATCTGTAAAAGTTGAGGATAATTTGATTGTTAGCCTAACGTGGCCAACATTTTTCAATTCGGGCTTTTTTTAGTTAGTTATGAGTTAGTTAATTAGTTATGAGCAAAAGTTCAAAAATGCCAGCTCATCAATTTATGCCTCAAAAGCTCTATCTCGGAAAGGTAGGAGATACTAAAAAGTAACAGGAAAAGCCAAACAATTAGGCATATTTTTAACATGGTGGCGGGTCCGCGGTTGTGGGGCGAAATAGAAAACTCGAATTTTCATACAAATGTACCAACTCAAACAATATATCAAAAATTGAAACTACCCTAATTAAAGCAACCAGTGTTATAACATTTTGACTACCAAAGTCATTTAACATTTGCCAAAAAAAAGCCATTTTTTTAATAAAAATGCAATAACTCAAAAAAAATATACCCGGTAGTATATTCTCGTAAAGAAGGAATAGTAGGTAATATCCTACCGTAAAAATAGAAAATAGACCGCAGAAATCAGATGCTTTGTTTACTAGATATAGCTAAAAAAAGAAAGATGTGTAGACCACGATCAACATTTTGCTGTTTTATCTTATTTTTCTCGAGTTTTTACCTCTGCATCATATTAATTTTATTAATAATAAAAACTTCCTCTTTGGTTTTAAACAATTTGTGTTAACATTATATAATACTAATTTTTAAATTTCGGGTCATTTACAGCCCTTTAATTAAAAAAAAAATCATTTGTACACACTTTTTTTTATTTTGTTTTCCAAGGTCATATATACATATAATAAACAGTTTATCTGATTTCTACGGGCTGTTTTCTATTTTTAGGGTAAGATTTTACCTGCGATTAATTTTTTACTAGAATATACTACCGGGTATAGTTTTTGACTTATTGCGTTTTTATTAAAAACAAAGTTTGTGATTTTGCAAAGGTTAAATTACTTTGGTCAGTGAAAATGTTACAACACTGGTTGCCTTAATTAGAGTAGTTTCAATTTTTAGTATATTATTTGAGTTGCTACATTGTTTAAAAATTCGAGTTTTCTATTATCCCCCACTACTGCGGACCCCGCTACCATGTTGAAAATGTCCCTAATTGTTTGGCTTGTCCTGTTTCTTTTTAGTATCTCCTAAATTGGTCTTTCAAGAAATCTTGCAAAACTTTATTAAACTAATGTATTTTACCTACAATTCACAACTATAAAAAAAAACTTCTAGCTCTTATGCTTACCGAGATAGATCTTTTGAGGCGTAAATTGATGAGCTGGCATTTTTGAATTTTTGCTCATAACTATTCAAGAAATAGCCCGAATTGAAAAATATTGGCCACATTAGGCTAACTGTCAAATTATCGTCAACTCTTAAAAATAAGCTTTTCCATTTGGAGTATCCGTTGCAAAAATCTGTGATCTTGTAAAGTGATAAAGTGTGATTTTTTTTCGTACGTGGTTCGTACAGCAGGTAGATCTGTCATCGCCGCTGTGTCACCGCGACAGATCTACCTGTTGTTGTTGTTGCTTCTGCCGCTGCTGCTGCATTCTGCGTTCAATCTGGTTAGGGCCTAATACTAAGCTTTATTCAAAAGACCGGTTTTCAAGCGAAATAAAGTGAAAAGTAATTGTTTTCGCGTGAAAATTGCTCATAAAGCGTAGTATTAAACCAGGTGCTAAGCTTGTCGTGCGAAAATGTTGTACTTACCAAAAAGCGCCAGTGCAAAATTTCCCACAGCACATATCCGCGGTGTTCTACACAACACTTCAAATTTCCACTTCTCATCCAAACAAGAGCGATCACCAGTTTAATGACCGGTTTCCGCACGAAATAAAGTGGAAAGGAATTGTTTTCGCTCGGAAATTGCCCAAAACGGTGTGGAGGGTTCTGTCTGTGTATGGGATTTTCGTGCGAAGAACTGAGTACCGAGAATGGCGAAAATATTCGTACGAACCGGGTTTTTGACAGTTTTTGTATGATATTTCGTACGAAAAACGGAGGTTAGTACCTTTCTTATGCCGGAACCAGAATGAACGCAGAAAGCACCAGCAGCGGCAGCATCAACTACAGCAACATGCAGATCTGCTTTCGCTACCGCTGCGTTTAATCTAGGTCGCGTATGGGAAATGCTCTCTAATTTGACATTTTGCTGCCACTGCTGCTGCAAAAAGGATTTTATGGCGTGGTGTTGGATTCAGCGTCAGGCCCTAACCAGATTGACAGCCGAATGCAACAGCAGCGGCAGAAGCAACAACAACAACAGGTAGATCTGTCATCGCCGCTGTGTCACCGCGACAGATCTATCTGTGCTTGTTGTTGCTTCTGCCGCTGCTGCTGCATTCTGCGTTCAGTCTGGTTAGGGCCTCCCTCTGTGAGTGGAGTGGCGAGGACGCATGTATTCATATGTAACTGTAGTCAATTTTAGTGGGTACGACATATTTTCGAAAGCTATCGGTCTAAATTTCCCCCTAAAAATTCCAAACCCCTAAATTTAGTAGGTGTTCCCCTAAGTGCCTCCGCAGATGGGTCGTCTGATTTTCGGCACGTCTGCGACTCGAACTCTGCTCGTCTAAAATCCCACACGACGAGCGACGCCCTGCACCGCACACGGGTCGATTGCAATTCGGCGCGTCTGCGATGCGATCCGGTATTACGCATGGGTGGTATTCCGGATTCTTACTAGCACGAATATGATTTTGGAATTGGGAGTATTTGGGCAAAATGTCGCCGATATGTGAAAGGAGGAGTGCAGAGGAGTGTCGGTGAAAGCATTTGAACCCTTTGGTTTGGCGAAACGGACTTTTTTGTACATGAAGTGGAATATGGGCGACATGGGTGTCGCGTGATTCGAGGTGAAAGGAGGAGTGCACAGGAGTGTCGGTGAAAGCATTTTAACCCGTTGGCGTGGCGAAATAGACCTTTTTGTACATGGAGCGGAACATGGGCGATATGGGAGTTGCGTGATTCGAGCTGAAAGGAGGAGTGCACAGGAGTGTCGATGAAAGCATTTTAAACCGTTGGCATCGCGAAATAGACCTTTTTGTACAAGGAGCGGAACATGGTTGTCGCGGTATTCGAGGTAAAAGGAGAAGTGCACAGGAGTGTCGGTGAAAGCATTTTAACCCTTTAGCGTGGCGAAATGGATCTTCTTGTACATGAAGCGGAACATGGTTGTCGCGGTATTCGAGGTGAAAGGAGAAGTACACAGAAGTGCTGGTGAAAGCATTTTAACCCTTTGGTGGGTGAAAAGGACTCTTTTGTGCATGAAGCGGAATATGGGTAATATGGCTTTCGCGTGATTCGAGGTGAAAGGAGAAGTGAACGGGAGTGCTGGTGAAAGCATTTTAACCCTTTGGTGTAGCGAAAAGGACCCTCTTGTACATAAAGCGGAGCGTGGGCATTATGGTTGTCGCGTGATTTGATGTGAAAGGAGATGTGTATTGAAGTGTTGGTGAAAGCATGTCAACTCTTTGGTGTGGAGAAAAGGACCTTTTGGGTATAAAGCAGGATATGTTTGATATGGGTGTGGCGCGATTCAATGTGAAAGGAAGAGTACACGGAAGTGTCAGTGAAAACATTTTAACTTTTCGGCGTGGCGAAATGGACCTTCTTGTACATGAAGCGGAACATGGGCAATATGGTTGTCGCCTGAGTCGATGTGAAAGGAGGAATGCAGACGAGTGCTCGTTAAGACATTTTAACCCTTCAGCGTGGCGTGAAATGTAAATGTACACTAGGCGGGATATGGGTACCGCGTGGTTTTTTAACCCTTTGAAATTAAGAAATAGACCTTTTTATACATGAAGCAGTAAACATTTGTGATCCTAATACGCTTTGCGATGACAAAATACGGTGTTTCTACACGCTATATAATCGAGTAAAATATTTTTTTCATAACTCAGGGTATTCGATTTCGGCAAGATTACTGTGTCCGTGGCGCTCAGACAGTGGAATTAAAAGAAGTCAAATTATTTTGACAGTAAATTTGGTGTGAACTAGTGGAACCACAACTCGGATTCGGATCGAAGAGTTTTCTAAGAAGAAAGAAGAAGAATAAGTAATAAGTAATAAGCGTTGATAGTCGCAAAGTCTGAGTATTATGGAGAGAGGCAAGGAGAGAAGGGCTAACCCTTTTTAATACCGCTGTTTGAGCAAGCGGAGTGAGCGTTAGAGGTTCGGTCTATGTATATTGAGGGAAAATATCGCTTAAACCTTTCAAATGAATGACCGCTAAGCTAAGCATTGAATCACACGGGGCACCGAAATGTATTGCATGCTGAAAGTGTCCATACGAAATACTGCATTTGCACACTTTCGTTTTGAGAACGAAATAGTGCATGATGGCACGCGAATATCTCGTATACGGTGATGATTTAACAAAACGTCGACGGGTAGTGCACTGCCTAAATTTTAGCGCGACAACGTCAAAGTGTTTTTAAGAAAAAAAAAAGAAAACCTAACGGAAATTTTTCCCTTATTGAGAAAAATATGGGATCATGTATACATATATCTGTGTTAAAAAGAAGATATTAGTTGCTTTCAGGATTTCATACATTGGATATCTGAATTTCTGAGTTACACTATTGTTGTTTAATTCAGGAGTTTAAATTCGAATGAAAAAGGAATAGCGGAAATTAACCGGAAAAATTGGTAAGTGTTTTCCCCTATATAGTGCCAACGTTTTTTCGTTTTTCCGCTTTGAGATCGCTTCAATATCGCTGTGATATCGCTTTTACGACGCTTCGATATCGATTTAACATCGCTTCAGTGTAGCCTCAATATCGCTTTGAAATCTGATATCAATACGAAGGTGTTAAAAAGACTATCAACAATATTACATTGCATTAACGTCATCAACCCTTTTCAGACGACACCCGTTTTCCTAAATTTCACTACATGTTCAAGAATATGTTCATCTCAGCACCATCGAGTTAAAAGCTCCTACAACAACACTCCATTGCATTGGCCTCCTCTTCCTGATTCAGACGACACCCGTATTTCCTAGATTTCACTTCATGTCCCAGAATGTATTCATCTCACCACCATAGAGTTAAAAGCGCCTTCAACATCATTCCACATAATTGGCGTCACCACCTCCATTCGGATGACACCTGTATTTCCTAGATATCACTTCATGTCCAAGAATGAGTTTATCTCAACACTTGTAGGATTAAAAACGCCTTGAACAACACTCCAGAGCATTGGTTTCATCACTTCAATTCATAGACATCCGTATTTCCTAGATTTCACTCCATGTCCAAAAGTATGCTTGCGTCAACACCAAAGCGTTTAATTCAATTCAATTCGTTTTCAACTCAACTTCCGTCCCACGACACACTTCCAATAGAAGTAGCCACGTCAAAAAAACACTGCCAAATTCCTGAATAATATAAAACCGCAAAAACCACTTGGCGCCACGGATACGGTAATCTTGGTGAAAACGCTATGTTATGACAAAAAAAATATTTTACCCGATTTTATAGCGTGTAGAAACACCACTTTCCGTCATGGCAAAGCGTATTTGGATCACAAGCTTTTACTACTTCATGTCCAAAAAGGTAATTTTAGCCTAACCAAAGGGTTAAAATACTTTCAGAAGCACTCCTGTGGACTCCTCCATTCACGTCGAATCACGCGATACTCATATCGTCCATATCCCGCTTAATGTACAAAACGGTCAATTTTGCCACACCAGCGGGTTAAAATGCTTTCAGTAGCACTCCTTTGCACTTCTCCTTTCACTTCGAATCACGCGACAACCATAATACCCATGTTCCGCTTTAAGTACAAAAGTGTCCTTCTCGCCTTTCCAAAGGGTTAAAATGCTTTCACCAGCAGTCCTGTACCCTTCAGCTTTCACCTCGAATCACTCGACAATCATGTTCCGCTTCATTTATAAAAATGTCCATTTCGCGACACCAAAGGGTTACAATGCTTAAACCAGCACTTGTCTGCTTTTCTCCTTTCACATCGACTCAGGTAACAACCATATTGCCCATTTTCCGCTTCATGTACAAGAAGGTCCATTTCGCCATGCCAAAGTGTTAAAATACTTTCACGGACACTCCTGTGCACTTCTCCTTTCACTCCGAATCACGCGACAACCATGTCGCTCATTTCCTGGTTAATGCCCAAAAATGTCCTTTTCGCCTCACCAAATTGTTAAAATGCTTTCACCAGCACTCCTGTGCACTCCTCCTTTTACCTCGAATCACGCGAAAACCATTGCCTATGTTAAACTTCATGAACAAAAGGGAACTTTTCGCCTCACCAAAGGGTTAAAGTGCTCTCACCAGTACTCCTGTGCACTACTCTTTTCACTTGGAATCGCGACAACCATATTGCCCATATCCCGTTTCATGCCCAAAAGGGCCTTTTCGCCACATCAGCGGGCTAAAATGCTTTCACTAGCACTCCTGTGCACTTCTCCTTTCACCTCGAGTCACGCGACACCCATATCGCCCATATTCCTTCATGTACAGAAATGTTCATTTTGCCACGGCATAGGGTTAAAATGCTTTAACCAGCACCCGTCTGCATTCCTCCTTTCACATCGACTAGGCGACAACCATTATAACCCATGTTCGGCTTCATGTACAAAAAGGTCCATTTCGTCATGCCAAAGTGTTAAAATGCTTTCACCGGCGCTCCTGTACACTACTCTTTTCACCCCGAATCACGCGATACCTATATCGCCTATTTTCCGCTTAAGGCCCTAACCAGATTGCCTGCATTCAGGAATCATCATCGCTCCCTGAGCGGTCCTTCCCCTCTTGAGCGCTGTGGAGTGCTACTGTCCCAATGTCTGGTGAATGCAATCGCTCCATGGAGCCGTTGCTGACCGGCTACTTCTCCTTCTGAGCGAAAATTTTCCACGCTCCCTTGGCTTGGAGCGTGATACATTTTTGTTTTCACAATTCGCATCACAGATGGTGCGCGCGTCATATGTCATTTGATTGAGTGTTGAGTGTTTGAGTGTTTGACAACACAACGTCCTGCGTGTTATTTTACGGGAATTTTGCAGCAAAATTACAATTAAAAGGTGAGTGGTGTTTTCATTAATTGTATATTTGTATAACCCGGCCAAACCAAACAATTTAAACAGACAGCCGTTGGCCGTTTGTCAGACATTTGTCATGTCAGCTGATTGTCTCAAATTCGATATGTAGCCGGTGTATTCACAAAACAGGTGTGTGACGGTTGTGACAGGGAGCAGTCGCTCCGTGTGACATGGAGGGGAGATATCGCTACGTAGCTGCTCAATGTTTTGTGAATGAGCCCATTGAACGCAGAATGCAGCAGCGGCAGAAGCAACAACAACAACAGGTAGATCTGTCATCGCCGCTGTGTCACCGCGACAGATCTACCTGTTGTTGTTGTTGCTGCTGCTACATTCTGCGTTCAATCTGGTTAGGGCCTAATGCCCAAAAAGGTCATTTTCGCCTCACCAAGGGGTTAAAATGCTTTCACTAGCACTCTTGTGCACTTTTCCTTCCACCTCGAATCACGCGACACGCATATCCCCCTACCCCGCTTTATGCTCAAAAAAGTCCTTTTCGCCTCACCAAGGGTTAAAATACTTTCACTAGCGCTGCTTTCGCACTTGAAAAACCCGACACCCATATACGAATACAGTAATCCCTCGTTTAACGCGGCGTTTGCACAACGCGGTTTCGTTTTAACGCGATTTGTAAATTGCGGCATTCCCTTGCAAAGCGCGGTTTTCGATTTGTATAACGCGGTTGAAAAATGTCGACTTTAGATGAAATGCATACACAACGCTAAAGCAAAAATAATTGGGTTCCTTCGAATTGGGGAATTCCCCGTAATCATTATTTACTGTGCTGTTGAGTGATACATTACGCTTGCTACATGCTGGTAGACATACTATAGTAATTGATAAGTGATTAAGTGATACAAGATACGAGTACCAGAGGTATTAGACGGTAAGCTAATTTAATATTTAGTCCAGCCAAATATACTAATGTCTCGAATTTAATGTTAGAAAACAAGTTAGCGTCAAAACGTTTTGAGCAGAAAACTGAAAAGGAAGAGAAAAAGGGCCATTTCTGTGTTTATCGGGTGCAGACATGTGCGCCCTACTATCAATAGGGACTCGAGTGAGTTAAATTCCTAGTATCTTTTTCTTACTTGAAGTCAACACAATGGAGGCAAGACATGAAATACCCCCTCCCTTTTTTCGTTACTTTCAGTCCCTTCCGCCGAATATTATTTAAGGGCAGTGGAACCATTTCACAGTTCAACCCTGACCAAACACACACTTTATTTTTCTTTTTCTAATTTCTCTTGTTCTGCTTGATCAATTTTACTCGGTTTGTTTTATATCATTCAGCATACTGTATTTTATTATATTAGTTTTTAAAAATTAAACTCTATTTATTTTATTTTCCACGAGAGAACTTTGAAAAGTTGACTTTTGAAACAAAAAAAAGTCTCATTTGTTATGGTTAGATCAGTTTTTCTTGGGAATGCTTGGTCCAATTTTAAAAAATTGGCAATGGGTTTGTTCTTTTTAGATACTGAATCGTTTGAATAGAGGAATTTGTAATTTGTATATTGTCCCCTTTGTTTTTTTATAGCTTTGAGAAGAGAAATGTAAAATTTGACCTCGGATTTTCACACTTATTTTATTATTATTTTTTAATATAAATTGTAATTAATATAAAACATAAAAGAACTACGATTGGGGTAAACCCCAATCATGCAATACTCTAGATGAATTTGAACCTGGTTTTGAATCTAACTGATATTGTTAATTAAGTGTTAAGTACAAAATTTCAGCCCGATAAATTGTATACGTACTGAGTAAATTGGCTTAACGTATTTCATGAAATAGTGCAGTTTGTATGGGAGGGGGTAGAAGGAGGGTGAGGATTACAATAAGTTTTATAACATAGGTTACAATTATCATAAAAGTGATATATTAAAAATTTCAAAGCAATATGTTTTATAGTTTCTGAGAAAATCTGATTATTGTAAATTTTCAAAAATGTGTCATTTTGTATGGGAGGGGGTAGAAGGGGTGGAGCGATTTAGCCCGTTCACGAACTTAGCCTTCATTTTTTGTCAAAAATAACGTGTGCAAAATTTGAACTTCATAGCTCAACGCGTTCTCGAGCTAGAGAGGTCACGGACGGACGGACGGACAGACGGACATCCGGTTTTGAAATATTCGAGTGATAATATGAACTTCTGTATCATTCATTTTTTTCTGCGAGCCTTATTTCTTAGCGTTACAAACTTTGTGGCAAACTTATAATACTCTCAGATTTCATCTAGAGTATAAAAATGAGACTTTAAAAGTCAACTTTCCAAAGTTCTCTCGTGGAACATAAAATAGATAAAGTTTAATTTTTGAAGTCTAATATAATAAAATACAGTATGCTGATTGATATAAAACAAACCGGATTAAAATTGATTGAGTAGAACAAGGGAAATTAGAAAAAGAACGATGATGTGTGTGTTTGGTCGGGGTTGGACTGTGAAATGGTTGCACTGCCCTTAAGGCAAACTCGTTTTTTCACTTTTTACTTGATTACGTCAGCTGGAGGGTAACTATTCCGATTCAAAGTTTATATTGGCTGGATTAATTGCAAACCTAGGTTACATCAACACACACTAATGTAGGTTCGATATTGTAAAATAGAAATGGCGAGTTTACCGAAAAAACCTGCACTGAAACGAAAGTTTATTTCTTTGGAAGACAAAAGAAAATCTTAGATCGTTTGGAAAATGGGGAGAAGGCAGCGTCTGTTGCAAGGAGCTTAAACATAAATGAATCAACAGTGAGAACGATAAAGCAAAATGAAGAAAAAATCCGGGAAAATGTTAATGCTGGATCTGCTGTTAGTGCTGGACGAGTAGCCCGAATAAGAGATTTATTAATGAAAAAAATGGAGAAATCCTTAATGATTTGGATTGATGATTGCACACAGAAAAGAATTCCTCTCGGTTCCGGTATAATTAAACAAAAAGCTTTAAAGATCTATTCCCATTATAAAGATGGCCCAGATAATCTCCAAAATCCGTCTGATCATGTGTTTTCTGCCAGCAAAGGCTGGTTTGAAAATTTTAAACGGCGTTTTAACTTACATAATTTGAAAATTCATGGGGAATCACCATCGGCAGATGCCCAAGCTGCTCGTAAGTTTCCAGAAGAACTACTCAAAATAATAAACGAAGGGGGCTACACTGCGGACCAGGTGTTTAACGCGGACGAATTTGGTTTAAATTGGAAAAAGATGCCAAAACGCACGTATGTCGCAAAAAGTGAAAAAACTGCTAGCGGATTTAAAGTTTTGAAAGATAGAATAACGATACTTCTTTGTTCGAATGCATCAGGTGTTTATATGGCAAAACTTTTCTTCATAAATCGCTCGCTTAATCCTCGTACAATGAAAAATACAAACAAATCCACTCTCCCTGTTTACTGGCGGGCCAACCCAAAGGCTTGGATGACTTCAAGCTTATTTGATGATTGGTTTTTCAAATGTTTCATTCCGGAAGTCCAAAATTATACTGAAAAAAAGAACATCAGTTTCAAAATCCTCCTCATTGTAGACAATGCACCAGCCCATATAAAAAAGATGATCCATCCAAACGTTAAAATTATTTATTTACCACCAAATACGACGTCACTTATCCAACCACCAGACCAAGGGATTATAGCAGCATTTAAAGTGTACTACATACGTCGAGCTTTTTAGGAAATTTTAAACAAAATTGAAGCTGGTCCAGATAAAACTTTGCCTGAATTGTGGAAGGAGTTTTCCATCTTGAACTGTGTGGATATCGTTTCTCAATGCATCAAGGAAATTAAACCATCGACCCTGAATAGTTGCTGGAGAAAAATTTGGCCCAAAATTGTATGGAAGGACAATGTCATACCCTCAGTTGCAGTTGACGTACAACGTATACTAAACGTCGCGCGTACTTTTGGTGGCGAAGGATTCGACGATATGACTGAAGATGATATCGACAATCTTATCAATGAAGTACCGGAGCTTAGTGAGGCGGAATTGGAGCAGATGATACTAAATGCTGATGGTCATGTTAATGTCGAAGACAGCGATAGCTACGTCGATTTTTCAACGACCCCATCGAAAGAACTGACAGCGCAAACTCTTAAGGCTGGTTTAGATTTGACAAGACGGCTTGAAATCTTATTTGAAGATAATGATCCTTGCGCTGAGCGTATTGAAAATTTTCGAAGACAGTTAGAAAATGCCGTAGCACCATACAATCAGATTCAAAGAAACCTGCAATCGCTAGGCAGAGTCGTATAACAGACTTCATATCAACCAGGCCATCAAACAGGTCTTAAGGTATCCAACACCCGAAAACTGAATAAACTTCAAAAAAAAAGTGTATAATAAAAAACTTTTCGAAATTAAAAATGTTAATTTAAGCATCTCAATAAAGCACTTTGAATTACTAGTAGAAATATTTATGTTTTAGTTTTTTTATTAATATCATTGTATGCATTGAGGAACGTATCCCATCCATCCATATGAAACTCAAGTTTCATGTTACGCGATTTCTATAACGCGGCATTTTTCAGGAACCGATCTATCGCGTTATACAAGGGATCACTGTACACTACAATTTCTTTGAAAATATTTTTCAATTCAACAAATGCATCCATATTCCATATACATATGTATTTTTTTCTGGTGTCCGGCGTCGACGACTATTCTCGTTCCAAGCAGTTCGCATGGTTCGAGACGCACGGACGAGTACATCGATTCGATTACGTGCCGACCAATGTACGACCCGTGTGCGGATCTCCATACATTTGCTTTGGAAGTGGAGTTCGAATCGCAGACGAGCCGATTACGAGACGAGTACGAGACGACCCGTGTGCGGACGGCCTAAATTGGGAACCCAGCTGCATTCTGCGTTCATTCTGGTTCGGGCATGAAGGTCGGTTTTTCGTGTGAAATCTCATACAAAAGCTAATAAAGTTTCGTTCGCACGAAAATTTTTCGCTCCAAGTACTAACATAGTTCATTCGAGGGAGGAAGTCTCCACATCATAATGAGGAATTTTCACGCGAAAAAAGTCACTTTGCGCGTTATTTTGCTTGAAAACCGGTCTTTTGAGTAAAAGCGCGTTGACATGATCAAACTACGGTTTGACAAACCTCCTACTTGAACGTGTGAACCCCTTGTCAAACTGGTTTGATGTCTTGTGCTTCTGTCAAACCGTAGTTGGACGGTGCTCAACTTTTCATCAAATGCTAGTTTGTCAAACCGTAGTTTGATCATGTCAACGCGCTTTTACTGCTAATGTTGTCTTCGGAATTATACCAACGAACATCGTGAATCCATGTTCGTTGATTATACTGTGCGCGAATTACGTCAACAAGTCGCAGCCAACGAAAATCAGCTGTTCAGCCTGTTACAGTCTAATCTCTTGTTCGCGTTCGTTTGACACATTTGAACTGCGAAAACCGGCTTCCTAACAAACTTGAAACACTTTTTTGAATCAAGAATAGAAACATGCACTTCGAAGCGCACAACAGTAACTTACAACAAAACAAATGATCACCCACAGTTTTAAAACACATTCATATGTAAATTGACACTCCGCGGCTCGTTGATTACGACAAAGTTGAACTCGTTTCAACTTTCGCGACGTGTTGTTTGCGCGCAGTATACTTATCGCCATATGAAATACATTGGGCTCATTCACAAAACATTGAGCAGATACGTAGCGACATCTCCCCTCCATGTCACACGGAGCGACTGCTCCCTGTCACAACCGTCACACACCTGTTTTGTGAATACACCGGCTACATATCGAATTTGAGACAATCAGCTGACATGGCAAATGTCTAACAAACGGCTAACGGCTGTCTGTTTAAATTGTTTGGTTTGGCCCGGTTATACAAATATACAATTAATGAAAACACCACTCACCTTTTAATTGTAATTTTGCTGCAAAATTCCCGTAAAATAACACGCAGGACGTTGTGTTGTCAAACACTCAAACACTCAACACTCAATGAAATGACATATGAGGCGCGCACCATCTGTGATGCGAATTGTGAAAACAAAAATGTATCACGCTCCAAGCCAATGGAGCTTGGAAAATTTTCGCTCAAAAGGAGAAGTAGCCGGTCAGTAACGGCTCCATGGAGCGATTGCATTCACCAGACATTGGGACTGTAGCACTCCACAGCGCTCAAGAGGCGAAGGACCGCTCAGGGAGCGATGATGATTCCTGAATGCAGGCATTGGTTCAACTTTATTTGACAGCAGAAGCCGCGTTGTTCGCGCAAACTATTGTATAATTCAGCCATCAAGTGGCAAATCCAGAAAGTATCAAATTCATGGCACATTTTCCGTTGAGTATGATACCTCCAGGCGATGCGAAAAGGACGATTCTTTTTTTTAAAGATTATCGGTTTTTAAGATTTTTTTTCAACGCGCTCCTATTATCAAAATTAAAACATTACTTCAAATAAAGTTTTACTCAAATTTCAATTGACTGTTTGGAATGACGTCATATGCTTGCAAGTATGGTGGCCTGACATTCCAGACGGCACTGCTGAAAATGGAGACAAGGAATTGCCCAATAAGATGAATTTGTAGAGATGCAACAAGTCGCAATTACATTTCACGGACGCTCAGTGTTTGTTTACTGTTATTCCCAAAGTCACAATGAAGTAATGAAGTAACTTGTAAACGGGTGGAACAATTTAATGAAGAACTTGCTTCCAAATTAAGTTAATCTATTTTGTTGATTGCCATTTCGTTTTAGTCCAATTCGAGTGACTGAAAAATGCCGGGTTTCGAGGTTACGTTGAACTGTCATTAGCTTTTATGGCGTTCCTTTTTTCAAACGAATAGTCGAAGCCGATTGACTCGGAACACAGAAATGTTCAGTTTGCTTACGGTTCGGACGTGGAGAAAAGCAAATTAGTGACGGGAATAGAAAAGTACCCATGGTGAACGTAGTTCTGTTCGTAATAAGTGCCACCTCGAGAGGAGCTGTAACCTCTATTCCCAAAATGTAAAACCCATGGACACCCAATTCAACTTTCGCCCAACTATCGAATAACGGTTTCCCTTGTGATTTTTCGAAATGTAACTGTACCTAAGCATCACCGTAGTATGGTTGGATGCGGAACATCTATGAACCAGGCATCAAAGGGCCCATAAGAATAACTTTCGCTATACTGAGAACTTAAGAGAAATCGCGGAGCGCCTCCTGAAAAGTGCTTCGCCGACAAACAATGTAAATTTGGTAAGGCTGCATCACCAGTTAGCTTCAGGCCTATTTGGTCCGTTTAGGCAGGATTCTAATTGGTCTGAAACCATACAGTCTGGAAGATCTATGGCTAAGATCGACTTCTATGGTACTTATAACCGAGGAAATTCTGGTAAAGTGGGCCTGTAGAAACTCCTGCGAATTGACAACCCCGGATCTCTCATCAGCACGGCTAAGGACCACCTACCAAAGAAGGCCTGGAATTGAACCTACTCAATGATTTGCTGTGCGCGACCTTTGCCCTGAAAGAAAATTTAAATATTGAATGCTATGTACGGCATAAACAGCAGGGTAGGATATATTTTTAAAACAAGTAGACAATTTCCGTGACTTATATTTTTGTATTTGCAGGTAGCTAAAGAACAACCTGGAAACTTTTCAATGTCCATTTATCTCGTTACTGTGTCTTCGGCCGGGCGGGATAAAGTGCTACGTGTCGATGAAACGCAGCATCTCGAACTGCACAATTATCTGCTAGTGAAGACCATTAGGAAGTCTCGTCATAGGAGCTAACTGCAAATATCAAATCGTGACCAGATTGCCCTCTAGGATGACTACTGAAGTATTATGTTGCAGTCGTTTAATCATGCCACATAAGAGCCTCATACTGCAGTTCATTAAGAATATCTTCAGAACTGGACTGCGGAAGACTTTTGAATACAATTGGAAGAAGGCGGCTAAGACGATTTCTAACGATTTATTTGAGTAGTTGAAATTGGAATATGTCGAGCAATACCATGGAGAGATTCTCGAGATGAATCTGTGCACCTATTCCACGATGAGACACTGAATTCGCTGATTGGCCAATATCAGGGAAATTATGATGCCAACGTGCATTTTATGCTAAATTCCGCGACAGAGGAGGAAGTTATAATAAAATTCGGTGTCGTACCAAAGGATGATTGGTCGACAACTTGCGGTTGTGGAATCATCTCCCGACAGATTACACAAGGTCGTTTCTATGACAGAACACTATCCAATAAGTTCGGGACTCGTTGCTTTTTTGTTTGCATTCCGTATTCTATGGAAACAATTCACGGAATTCGAGCTGTTTCACGCGATATCCATCTGAGGCATTCTGAATGTCCGTCCAGCACAGAATAAGGTAAGCGAAATTGGGGAACCGTAAGTGGACATTGTATTTGTATTTTTTATATTTGCAGGCAGTTTAAAAACCTTCACTTGCCGATCATATTCATCTCGCATTGAAAAGTAATATGCTGCAATCTAATAAGAAGTATCCTTACGACTGAACTGTAAAAAACTATTTCATACAATTTTGAGAAAACTGGCAAGTTGCTTTGTTGAAATGAGGTCGTAAAGATTTATTTGGCTTGTTTGTTTGACTATGTTCGTGAAATATGCCAAGCAATGGACTAGTTAACTCCCGGCAGTAGAAGAAATTGATCTCGCCTTGTAGTCACTCAAACTAAATAAAGCGGCGGGTGCATACGAGATTCCAGCTAAACTCCCAAAATCTGGTGAAACGGGTCTATTAAATACAATACATCAACTTCTGCGAATCTGACTGGTACAGGAGCATAATCTGTCCCATCCACAAAAAGAGAAATAAATTGCAGTGTGAGAATTACAGAGGCATTTCACTAGTCCGTACGTCCTACAAAATTATTGTCGAGAATTCTCGAAAATAGAATAAAGCCGTACGTTGAACGAATCATTGGCGAATATCAAGGCGGTTTCAGACCTTGGCGATCTACGATCGATTAGTTTTTCACGGTTAAGCAAATATTGGAAAAGTGCTGGCAATACAACGTTGACGTGTGCCAAATCTTCGTTGACTTTGAGCAAGCATACACGACAGTATCGATCGTTCCTGCGGCAGTCGGTTCTTCGTACCGGAACGACCCGTTTTTCAACGGCCAAGAGCTGCCAAACCCCCTCAATGCAAGAAGAACTGCAGTATTCGGAACATCGCTACCACAATTACAAGAACAGTATCGATCGTGGAGTACTGTAAAACATCATGGTGCAATTTGCATACCAGTAAAATTAGTATGACTAATGAAGACGAAAGACCAACTACGTCTCACAAGTCAGGATGATCCAAAACAGGCTGATTGATCTCACTGCTCTTCAAATCGACACAGTTGATAGCGTATGCTGATGACATCAACATTATGTCCCGAAACCTGCCCGGCGCAAAAGAACTTCTAAATAATCTTGACACGGCTGCAAAAGAAGCTGGACTACGCCCTAACCAGGACAAAAGTAATATGCAATAAAGAACAAGAACGCCAGAAGAACCGAACATCAACGTCGGTGACCTCAGCATCGAATTCGTAGACGACTTTATATATCTGGGTAGTATCCTGTCAAAGGGCGCCAATGAAACTCGAAATCAAGCGACAGATACAACTAGCAAATGAAACTTTCTTCTCGGTCCTCCAAATAATGAAATTGAAGTATGTGCATAGAAATACTAACCTCCTCATATACAAAACCATCATACGACCTGTGCCATGCTATGGCTGCGAAACGTGAACCCTTACTCAAGGCTCCGAAAATATGATAAACAAATTTGAACGAAAGGTCCTTCGGTGAATTTTGGGAGCAGTTTACGACCGAAATGGATGTCGCATCCGGTACAACCATGAACTCCATGAACTGCACGATGAGCTGGTAGTTTCATATATATTCATACATGTAAAACGAATGGACGATGTACGTACGCATAAGAAGACATTCAATGGACGACGGGTTGGCGGAGCAAGGCTGTCAGGAAGACCGAGAACTCGTTGGAAAGACTCAGTAGTTGAGGACGCCGAACAACTGTTGCGTGTACAAGATTGGAGGGACGCGGTCACTTGACTAAGGTAATTGGAGGACGTTGATCCAGGCGACCACGGCCCGACGTCCGGCTGATCCGCCACGATGATGATGAATGGACTAGAGATAATCTTGTGTTCAACACTCACAACTATGCTGCGATGAGGCACTTTTAAAGTTCGCTGATTGCCCATTATCGAAGAAATTTCAGCGTATCTGTTATTCAATTCAGAAATCTTTTAATTATTCTGCCAGAGGAGTTAAATTGATAAAAATTCAGTGTCGTGTCTCGGGACAAGTCGTTATCCAACGTGCGGTTTTGAAATCGTTTCTCGCTTACACAGGCTCATGCCTATCGTCATCACGCCATCACAGGCACTACCAAATACGCTCTGAAACCCAACCTGATCAGCGCTTTACAGTGCCTGCTTCTCGTACAGACTACAAAAAAAAATAGTGTTGTTTTCCCTGATTTTAAACTAATTCATGCGATATCCAATATATGTTCGATAGAGACTTTCGAATTATATGAAAAACAAAGTGAGTAAAATCGTGATATCGCAAGTTGACGATTTCTACGATTTATATTTTTGTATTTGCAGTCAGCTGAAAATCATTTTACTGTGAATCAACATTCGACAACTGACAAGCATTTTCACCAGCTGCACCGTCATTAGAGACCGATAATCGTGAAGAATTTCCGGCGAAACAGGTAACCCTGCAGATATCATCCATGATTTTGCCACCGAGGATGACTGCAGAGGTATTCTGTTGCAATAGTATCTAAGAGCATGTTAAGAATATTCTCACAGCAGAAGTACAGAGAAGGCTGCCAAAATTATTTCTTAAGATTATAAATAGTTTAATTATTAAAATTGTATAGTATAGTACTAGGGTATTACGAGTCGTTGAAATTCAGAGTGCTTTGACTGCACTTAATGGTTGAAAACAAATGCAGTAGTTAAATTATAGACTATCACTTGGTGGTTCTTCAACTTCATTGCCGAGCTAAATTCCAAAAGGATGTAACAACATACCAAAACTGATTAGCAATGTGGAATTTTACATGATATCTTCTGCGTGCTCATTACAGGTTCGATTGCTTACTTACTATTTTTAAATATATTCAATACCACTTTGCTGCTAAAATTATCGATTCTGCTTTGACTATATTACATAACATACCTTACCAATCGGTTGAACAAAAATAGGCGCATTATTTCTCCTCTATACCGTGCAGTTTAGCGCGACAATATACATTTCATAAACAAAAAACTATTACTCTACGCTGTTGTACTAGTCAATTTAGTGCATATGATGTAAAGCTTATGTTTTCTATGCGATCGTGGGTTTTTTCAATGACATATAATATGATTTGAATCTTCAAGAATTTCACATTCAAAAGTGTGTGTCTGTCTGGAACAAGTGGTTTAGTTAATATATCAGCAATTTTATTTTTACAATCTATATGCTTTAAATCAATCGAACAATTATTAATATAATCGCGTACAAAATGGGATCTAGGTTAGGTTAAAGGGGCTGCCCTGATACATACAGCACACATAGACCACCACTGGGTCCTTTGTGATACCACCATCGACTCCACAACCCGAGTCCTACCTATTCATTAAACCAGCCTGAGCTGTTAATAAAGCGCTGGAGCCGGCTGATGCTAACATCCTTAAGGTCGTGCAGATCGCCAAAATAGAAAGACCCCAAGGTAATCCTTCTTCTTCTAGCCAGGGCATGACACCCACATAGCAGATGAAAGGTACTCTCATCCTCATCCTCGCAACTCCTACAGAGGTCATTGTGTGGAAGCTCCAATCTCCTAGCATGTTCGCCGATCGGGCAGTGCCCTGTAATCACCCCCACAAGAGACCGTAGGTTATGTCTATTCAACGCCAGCAGCTCCGCAGAGCGTTTGGGATCGATCCTAGGCCAAAGTTGCCTAGTAACCATACAAGTGCTACCATTACTCCACCTCGTGTTGGCAGTACTCAACGCGTCATAGTTTATCAACAATTTACAGGCTGATAAAGACCACCCGAGATGACGATGACTAAACCCGGTCCCCCCCAATAGAGCCTCTTTTAGCTAGTTCATACGCTTTGCAATTTCCGTCAAAGCCACTATGGGCCGGAATCCAACAAAGCGAGATGTTAAAAAATTTTCCCATCTCCAGGAGACAAGTGCGGCATGCGGCAACAATCTTTGAGTTTGTAATCACAGATTCAAGAGATTTAATCGCCGGCTGACTATCCGTAAAAATGATAATGTCCTTAGCAGCTATGACATTACGCCCGAGCCATATGAGAACCTCCCAAATGGCCGTAATCTCCGCCTGAAGAGCGCTGCAAAAGTCAGGGAGATGTAGTGACAAGTTTATATTCAACTTGTCCGGGTACACTCCCACTCCTTTATCCGTCTTAGAGCCATCGGTCTATATACCTATAGCATTTGACTCCTGGGAAGTGTTGGCCTCCCACTCGTCCCGTGAGGGGATTTGGCTTACAAAATTCTTACCGAGCAAATACTTGGGAAGAGTGTAATCCGTCACCGCAGGAAAGTCCAAGCTGCTAAGAACAGACGAGTGTCCCGTGGCTGCCACAATTAACTGTCCAGTTTCCCGAAGACCATCCCGAAGACGAATGGCTACGTTCGAGGCCACTTGCTTAGCAAAAATATCTAGGGGGAGCAAATTGAGCAGGATATTAAGAGTAGCTGTTGGCGTAGTTCTAAAAGCCCCACCATTCTTTGGAATTTCTCTAGCATACTTCGATAAACCGCAAAATTGAGGGCAGTCCATCAGACAATAATACCATGTAGAAGTATAGGTCGCAGGACTGAGACATAATGCCAGAAAACAATCTTCGGTTTCAGGCCCCACTTCCTACCTATGGCCTTCTTACACGAGTATAGCGCAACAGTCGTCTTAGCTACTCGCTCCTGGATATTGGGCTTCCACCCCAGTTTCCTGTCCAGAAGTACGCCCAGAAACTTGGCTTTTTCAGAGAGAAAAAGTCTCATTAGATCAAATATTGGTGGCCTAGGTTTCCTTGTAAAGAGAACAAGTTCTGTTTTCGCCGGATAGTATCATCAATATGCTTTGTACGATGGTTGTTGTTGTTGTAGCAATAGTCAGAAGTTTGTTGTGTGAGTGTGTTGCATGTTCTTATTGTTCTTCGTCTTCCTCGGTGTTAAGCGACAGGAAGATAGCTGCCTCTACTGGGTTCTCGCACAGCGACCTGGGGGTCAGGTGTGTGGGTGCAGCTGGGCAATTGAAAATGTGGTCCACATCGTGAGGTGTACCATTGCAGGTGGGGCATGTGTTCGTGACATCCCGGTCAATGCGAGATAGGTAGGAGTTAAGACGCGAACACCAGCCCGACCGAAGTCGGGCAAGTGTCGTCCTCGCTGCTCTCGGAAGTATTCTCTCATCGGAAGAAATGGCTGGTGGTCGTGTTGAGAGAACTCTATTTGGACCTAATCCTCCGATTGATGTTTGTATCTCCTCGTAATGTATTGCTGCGATGGCTGATCTGTTGCGTTGTTGTCAAAGGGAACCATTTTATACCTCTGGACGTCTCTTTCGAGGTCCCTTAAATCACGCCTGACATGCCTTGGTGGCGGCATCTTTTCCATGAGGTCGATGTTGCGGTGCTCCCTCTGGTAATAACCCACCAGATACTGTTTCGCAAGAAGCTTGTTGTGGTCCCTTAGAGGAATCATGCTTGTTTCCTGATGCAGATGGGCCTGCGATGACATCAGGAGACAGGCAGTCACAGTACGGAGAGCGGCGTTTTGGCAAGCCTGAATGTGTCATTGTGTGCCGCAGAGATTCTGTGACCATACTGGAGCCTAGTTGGCTACTGATCTTCCGAGTGCTTTGTATGTGACCAGTAGGGTCTCTTTATCTTTGCCCCAGGTGCTATTGGCCAAGGCTTTAAGGATTTTATTCCTTCCGTGCATCCTGTTACATACGGTTGAAGCATGGGGGGATGACTCGGCCATGCAGTCCAGGGTTACTCCCAGAATTTTCGGATGATTCACGGTCGGAATAAGTTGATTGCCAATTGAAATCCCAAGTTGCATCATTAGTTCTTTCGTCCAGGTGGTAAATAAGGTTGCCGAGGATTTAGGCGCTGATAATATTAAATTCTTGCCCGGGAAGGTGTTAAGTTCCTCCAGGTAATCATTAAATCGTTCGCACGTTTCCGTTATGTGGTTCCCTGTTGCCAGAGTGGAGCAGTCGTCGGCATAGGAGATAATTTCGATTCCTTCAGGTGGAGTTGGAATTCCGGAAAGGTAAAGGTTGAACAAGGAGTGAGATAAAACTTCTCCTTGTGGCACACCTTGTTTGATCTTCCTTAGTTTCGACTTCTTGCTCCTGAATTCGGTGTAGGACTGCCTGCCCGCGAGATAGTTGGCAATCCATTTTGTAGTATGCGTTGGAAGAGATGCATTGTATTGTATAATCGGAAAAAAGTGCTGACGGGCTGACTGTGTCGAAGGCTTTTGACAGGTCAAGTGCCACCAGAATTGTTCTGTGACATGGACGAGGTTGTTTAAGGCCATTGTGGATGCGAGTTGTAATGGCATTCAGGACCGTCATCATACTATGCATCCTTCTGAAGCCGTGCTGGTAGTTTGCAAGCTGGATGTGGGCCGCAAGAACAGGGTGGATTAGTGCTTCGAGCGTTTCAGCAACTGGTGATAGAAGTGTGATGGGACGATAGGACTCTCCGAGTGTCGTTTTTTCCCAGGTGCTTATACCTGTGGTCAGGTTGCATTCATTCAGATGCGTACTCCAGTCAGTCTGAAGCATCAAGTTGTTCTGCAAAGGCGATACTTCTGGCGTCGTTGTTAAGATGTTAGTGCCAGAGTTCATGGTGCGCGTTAAAATCGCCAAGCAGGAGACGGTGTTGACCAGTGAGGAAAGTGTTGATATTAACATGGTAACCTGAGGGACAACTGGGTACCGATGGAATATAGGCAAGTCCTCCTCCAGCGTTTGGTCAACCTGTATTTCCTTATGATGATGTAATTTCCATGAGCGTTGAGGGACGAATTGCGATGTAGTTTCGTCTCCTGGATGGCTCCAACTTGAATGCGGTGTCTGTCCATGTATGAAGCGAGTTCGGCAATTTTGTTCTGCAGCCCGTTACAGTTTAGTTGGACGAGTGAGAGCGTATCGAAAATGGCGATCAGTGGTACAGGCGTAAGGTTGTTTTGTTGGGGAATCCTACTGGGTCTATTCGCAGGGCTCGTTGGGGTTGACTGAAAGCTCGTGTGGGTGCTCACTGGTGCAGGAACGTGAGGCGTGTTTCACGAGCTCGCTCCCTGTGGACCTCGATTTCTGCACTGACTGGCGGTAAATGAAGGATTCCAGTGCCTGTGATGGTTTAAATCGGAGCAGTTCCTCAGGTGACACCACTCGTCGCAGCAGTTACATCTCATTGACGACGCATTGGGATGCAGCTCTCTATCTCTACGCAATAGATCCAAGGAACTGGGTTGTTTTCAATGCCGGCGCGGAGAATTAGTATTGAGAGCAGTTGCGCCGAGATGTGTTGCTCCCAATAAACAGAAAAAAAAACAAATACAGCATGTAACACACATACACACATCCTTCTTGCATTGAAGGGGTTTGGCAGCTCTTGGCCGTTGTAAAAACGGGTCGCTCCGGTGCGTAGAACCGGCTGCCGCAAGAACGCTTTGTACGATAGTGATACATGGTCGTCTTTGCTAAGTCTGAAGCGAACCAAACACCCTGAGCTCGTTGAACGATGTGCTGCGCCCGGTCCATATTTTTTCTGGAGTTCTGGAGTTCCCAGTTCAACCGGATGGAAGTCGATTCACAATGTAAAATTTAAAAGTCGAAGATAAATACTCAATTTCTATGTCCTCAGTTTACCACAAACACGCGTATATCGGTATTTGAGCCCTTGATGTTGCTGGTCTCCGTCGCAAATTAAACAACTTCCACCCACCCATTTGCTAGAGCTCGCGACACAATTTGAAATGCTCTTGCACCCAGATTAATACAAATACGTGTATCAAATCTCCATCTTTCGCTGCCACTTGTCAACGCGGCGAACCAGTGAACACGAGCGCAAAAAGAAACGGTTTTATAAATAATACACGACGAGATATTTTTAAGAATATTTATTGAACGTCTGAAGCGTTACATGGTTGACGATCGACTCCCCGTCGGATGGTCATGAAACCTCTGAATGAAGAGTGGGGTTCGTTTGCACGTGTGTGTGTGTGTGCTTACAGCTCTGCCAATCCTGAATTTGAGCGCGTCTCGAGCTCATTGTCGTCGTCGTCATCTTCGGCTTCGTCGACTTCCGGATGAGGCACACACCAAGGCTTAAGTTTGTCGCTCGAAAATATAGATGAGAATTCTCGCGTAGGACGGTCTTGCTGCGGTAATCCTTCAACGACATAGCGGTCGAACCTGAGTACTTTCTTAATTCGATATGGCCCTCGGTACCTCGGTTCAAGCTTCCTCGATTCGCCAATGGAGGCCAGCGCGTTTTCGATTAATACCAAGTCTCCTGTTTCGTAGGCTCGCGGTTTCCGATGTCGTTCGTCATATCGGGATTTCCAACGATTTCGTTCGGCGATGATGTTCCGTGCGGCAGCATCTCGTTTCTCAACCATCGTCAAAGTGGGCGTTGCGGATTCAGACTGTGGCGTTACATCATCGTTCAGGACCAAGACCAGATGATTGTGTATCGTGTCTCTCAGCGGGAAATCGAAAACGATCTCATTAGCGCTGAAAGTTGTCGAGTTCATGCTCCACTGCATGTCCCCAATCAATTTGTCCCAGTTTCGTCGCTCCGTTGTTGATGATCGTAAAAAGCTGAGGATGTTCCTATTTACCCGCTCTACCTGACCATTGGCTTTCGGAGTTCGGACGGCGGTTTTCGTATGAGCGATTTGATTGCTTTTGCAATATGTTTCGAATTCAATTGACGTGAAGGCGGTCCCTCGGCCGGTGATGAGTTGGCCTGGTAATCCAAAGTAGGCGGTCAGTTCATTCAGCATTTCCACTACCGGTCGGGACTTGGTTGTTTTTACAGCTTTGAGAATCACGTATTTGTTGAATGGGTCCGATGCGACGATAATATGTGCGTTGCCTTTCGCACTTCGCGGGAACGGTCCAAGATGATCCAAATGCAGTATTCGGAACGGTACTGGGTCAACATCATAGCAGTTCAACTGACCTTCGGGCTTTCCGGAAAGCGTTTTGTTATAACAACATTGTAGACATGAAGTAATGTACGCCTTCACGTAGTTGAGCATCCTCGCAAGCCAAAATCGTTGTCGAATACGGTTGATAGTTTTCTCCACACCGAAGTGACCCATGTCATCATGGTACAGCTTCACTATCGTATTGCTCGTGGCACTATAAATTTCTCCTGGCCTTCAACAATTCGGAACAGTTGACCTTCTCTTATTCTGAACTCGGCTTTAAGTTGTTTTTGCTTAAAGGAACTTATCCAATTTAACTTTCGCTGTGAAATTGTCAATGTGTCTGATCTACGGAAAACAATAAAACGCGACCATTCTGGTTGAATGCTGAACTAAGAGTGAGTCTCTCATTTAATGACATACAATTGTCTTGACATTTTACATTGTATATAAGTGTTGCCAACTTATATTCTAACATTGCTGCGGTGACTGTTTGATATCGCAGATGATCTCGACGATTTCTTTTATTTCGGCAGCACCGGCCTGCATCGCAGAAACCCAATCCACGTTCTCAGCCTCTATCATCATCGTCCTGTCGTTCGCGATGGCGGCTACAACATGTTCGGCATTATCATCGGTTCTGATGGCATCGCGTTCGCTAAGGTCGTTCATGATGAGTCGACTTGATGTTTCGGATTCAACTCTCATTATGTTGTCGGCTACGTTGGTAGCATGCTTCGGCTCTTCAACAGGTGAACGACTGAGCGCGTCGACGTGCGGCATCGCGTGTCCCGGTCGGTGTACGATTTCGTGGTCATACTCCAATTAAACAATCCGGAACTTCTTTCCCAAGAGTTAGAGTCGGAATCGATCGAGCGCTTCAACTATTGCGAGAACTTCGAGTTCGAAGCTGTGGTAGTTTTGCTCCGTCTCGTTGCACTGACGGCTGAAGAAAAAGTTGGGTTTCCAGATTTCAGACTCGGTCTCCTGCATTAGCACACCTGCGAGGCCCTTGAACTGGCGTCCGTGTGAAGTTCATGGTTTTTCCTTGGATCGTACATCGTTAGTACCGGTTCCTTCGTTAGTGGTCGTTTCAGCGTTTGGAACGCAGCTTCGTGCACCTCCTCCCAAGAGAATGTCGGATTTCCTTTTGTTTTCAGTAGTGCGGTGAGTGGTCGGGCACTGATTGCATATTCCCGGATAAACTTGTGAAAGAACCCAGTCAATCCGAAGAAACGTCTCACCTCGGTCGCATTAGTCGGTGTCGGAAACATTTCGATGGCTAGTGTCTTCTCCAGACCCGGTTTCAGCAAGTCACCAGCTATTCGGTGTCCCAGAAATATCGCTTCTCGGACAAGAAATTTGCATTTCGATAACCTCAGGGTCATTCCGGCCTCTTGAAGCAGCACAATGGAATAACGGAGTCGCTGAAGACCTTCGTGGACTGTTCGGCTCGGAATGATGACTTCGTCTACGTATGGTATGGCTTCGCCTGGGTTCATCCTCCGGATCAGCGGCGTGAGGGCTTTTTGGAATACCGCGGGCGCGTTGACCAAACCGAATGGCATCACGTTGAATTCGAATAAACCTTCATGCGTTATAAAGGCGGTGTACTCTTTCGACTCTTCCTCCAATGGAATTTGGTAGTAACCGGCCATCACGTCCAAAGTTGTAAAAACAACGTTGCCTGAAATGCTGTTCGTTGACGGATGGCATGGGGTACGGTTGTTTGACGGTTATTGAGTTTAGTGATCTGTAATCAACGCATAATCGGTCTTCGCCGTTCGCCTTCGTAACCAAAACGATCGGAGAAGAGTACTCAGAATTACTTGGTCGAATCATTCCATCTCGAAGCAGATCACTCGTTATCGGGCTAACCATCTCTCGTTTCGGAAACGGAACCTTATAGGGCTTGGAATTCACCACGTCATTCGAATTCACCTCGATCTTCATTCGAGAGCTTCAGTAGCGACCCAATTCCGAAATGTCGTTTGCAAAACACTCGGAGAATTCGTCAATAAGGCGGTACAGCTCTTTGCGTTGGACAAAGTCAACATCACTTCCGACGTGGATGTTATTCGGATCAATCTTCTCCATACGACACATTCCCGATCTGATTATCAGCTGGTTGTCTGCACTGCCCAATATATCCCGGCCAAGTAGACGGAAGGCGGGATGAGATCATCGTGTACAACAATAAATTTCGCTTTCTGTTTGCACTTGTCGATAATTATCTCGATGATGATGTGGTGGCAACTCTCAATTGAACCTCCGGCGAAACCTTTCAATGTGATATTTTCCGCTTCGACAATGCGGCACATATCTCGCGCGATGCTGGATCGGATCGGATGAGCTAACGATCGCTTCCTGAATCGTTAAATGCGTCCACTTGATGGTCTCCCAGCATTATTTGCTTGTGACAAACACTCGCACTCGAATTTGACACCACCAATATGCGTCGAACATTCGCTTGTTTCGCTTTCTCGGGACATTGAGAGGTCGTGTGCGTCGTGCGAGAACAAATTGTGCAACGTTCTTTCCTTTGCGGCTGTGGGCAATTAATCGCCATATGACCACTAGCCCAACAATTGTAACAAACTGGCTCCTTACGTTGTTTGTCACGGCTCCTGTCGCTCTGTTTGAGAGATTCCGTGTCCTTGGTGTTGGTTGGATTAGAACTTCCCTGTAAGACAGAATTTAATATACATTTTTTTTTTTCATTTATTTTATCTAAACTAAAGGTAACCTCCGAATTCGAGCTCCTGTCGTGAATCTGTAATAAATAAAAAACAAACTGTGAGCGATCTGGTTAGCCAGCTTTACCGTAAGAATAAAATATAAACATTATGGTAATTCAATACATTATCTTCAATTCAAAACGGAATCGTTAAACCTCACGGGGACGAGCGTACAATAGATGACAAGGGTAAATAACGCACGAGTCATCCCGCCCCGACCAACCGTCTTCACCAAGCCGAGCGTACAATGATACAATGGGAAATAGCGCACAATGTGTCTGCCCAGTACTTGATGGTCATATTGATTTATCAGTGTATCACAAAAATTCGGAGACGAGCGTGCAATGAACGACAACTACAGGTACTCCAAGAGTCAGCAAGCAGAAGTCATTCCGCCCCGACTACCGTGAGCCAATTAAGCCGAACGTACAATGACACAAGAGGAAATAGCGCGCAATGTGTCCGTTCCAAACTTAATGCCCTTCAGGTTGACAAACGTGCAATGGTGTTAGGGGAAAATACACGGCGCACAAAACACCCGCTTAGTACAATACAACCAGCAAAACTTTGTATAAGTTAACACTTCACAGTATTGAGGGATATAACGAAACCTCGATACAGAAACAAATGTAGGAATATTCACGACAATACTAGCAAGCAGAGGACTTAATAAGCTCCGAATAAAACCCGATCGCAAAGATTCACTGAATGATTACTCGATGTATTCGCGAACAACACGTAAATACAATATAATGTAGTTATCATATAACCAATTCATTCCACTATACAATTTTAACTAAAACAAGAACAATACTCGTAAGCAAAACTAACTACCCAGATAAAGCTCAGTGATACTCACTTTTCAGTGCTCGTGCATTCACAACTTTCACTACTATTTTTTTTACACTTCGTTTCACATTCACAGGCAACGATCAACTGAAGACTCAATGCCCATGCCCAACATCGCGATCAGTCAAGTTGATAAGCCTTACAAACACATTCAAGCATCATTCTTCATATAATGTTTCACATGCCTTTATCGCTCATGACTAATTTCTATCCTACAACAAAAAAACATACTGTCCTATTTAAACAAAGACTTACATCCCTGATCCTTATTGTTTCCGCTTTCGCGTCGTTCTTGTGGAAGATGTTGCATATTGGAGAAAAATCGGCGGATGGCTACGAGAAGCTCTGTTGTTGTTGCAAATTGCATACAAGCAATCGAATTTTGCAACACAGTGTGACGAAGATTCGCTCTAATGTATCGGGTTGTTGCTCTCTCGCTCACATTTCCACGTCGCGCTATCGCACACATGCGGTGGAAATGATTCTCCAGATTGCCTACTCGTGGCGATTAATTTTGCGTGAACGGTGCTCTCGTCCAACTGGTTCGGGAAATCTCTCTCGAGATCAGTGTTGCCAGACAATGTTGGGGGTCGGTCGCAATTTTGTAAAAGTGAAGTCGCCCAAATTTCGCCGCACATACATGATACACAAAACTTGATTCCGATTCCGTTGTCTGTCCAGAGTGTACATAATATTGTTAATACAGTACATTTTTAATTTGTTTCATAAAAATTATGGATATAATACTCTTGAGTGCAATACTGTGGTAGATAGATATAATAGTCTGTTTTATAAAATTTGAAAGTTAGCGTATGTCTCCTAAGGTCTCGAAAAGTATTATCGTTATACCGATGATAAAAAGTAACCGAAAATCTAGATAACAACAGCGAAAATTATAGAAAAACATTCCTCTGGCTCTAATATGAAATATGAAGATATAGAGCTTCAATATGACAAAATCGATCTAACGAATATCGATTTCGTCATCTAGAAGCTCTATAGCTTCTGTCAAGTCACATATTTCTCCGCTGTCACTTAATTCTTGTGGCTTTTCTTCGTAATACATTTTGGATGTGAACAGCTCAATCATTTTCTCCGTGGGCACGAATGACTTACAGCAGATACCTTTCACTTGCAGGTGCAATCGAATTCTCAGTATCGCTATTAGCATTGGCAATGACATCCTATTTCTTAGTTTTGTTTTGACAATAGTCATAACACTAAATACTCTCTCTACCACAGCATTGCTAGTTGGTAAACAAAGTGCTCGAAATACGAAGTCTGTCAATTCCTTAAAGATTTTTTTTTCCTCCAGCGTTTCTTAATTTTGATACTTCCACCCACAATACCGATATTGAAACATTTAATGGATCTTCAGTTGGACATATTTCTTCAAATTGCATGGTTCCTAGCAAGCGCCACTGCGCTTCAACTGCATCGCGGTTTAGGCTCTTACCTGAAAAAAAATCTTTTCATTCATTCAAATTACAGTAATTTCAGTGGTATACGAACTAACCTGCTAATTTCCAGGGCAGCTCCCGAAATGGCGAGCGAAAATCTGATAAACAGGCTGATGGTGAAAAATGACGGATGCCTTGAACCACAGAAACATTGTTTGGTAGCCTGATAACAAGCTGCTTACAAAGCGTAACAATGAAAGCAAGAATTCTCTGTCTGACTTCAGAAAGGTCTTGGTGATTGATAGCACTTCGGGCTGCACAATCTTCAAAAGTTGTTCCAAAATCCATTTTATGTTATGATATGGTTCGCTAAAGGGTGAAAGCGTCATTTCCACCGGAGATGACCGAGTCAAACGGAGCGGCACCTGCTGGCGGGCTGCTCAGTCTGGGAAGAGGGACGAATGGTCCGGGTTGTGACTCCGCTGACTCGCCACACCAAAACCGACATTCAGGTGCGAAAGAGAAAAAGAAAAAAAAAACAGGGGAACTAGTAGTAGACACAATCCACACACTTCCACATTCGCTGGTCCTGCCAAATGTATCGTGTACACTTCAGCAAAAAAATTATTCTGGTGTTAAAGTGGAGAGGATTATTCAACATTTTTTTTTTACTGAAGTGCCTAGTTCCCCGACGTTCCAACAATGTCCCATCCGGTTATACCTCGATTTAAGCCATTGCAACTGCCAAAGCCGCCGTTGGCCTGAGATTACATAGAAAAGGGACTCAAGCAGGCATCGTTTACCAAATTACCACATGACGACGGTTCGTTTAAACATTCATGTATATATATATCTAGTTTTTTTTTTTATTATGACGTTAATAAGGTATGTATAATAAAGAATTCGATTATATCGCGCGCGAACAAAAAAACAAACAAACAAAATTGAGAATAATAAACCGATTACAAGCCCGAGTTGTGACGCCCAAATACATGACCCACCCTGAGTTTCTATCCCAATAGATATTTTTTTTATATATATATATATATATATTTTTTAAGGAGGTACTCACGTTTTTAAATAATCCGGTGGCGGCCGCTACAGGATATATGTTTAATTGGAGTTGGTGCAGGTTGCGTCGGTGATTTGGGGCAGTCGTGGCTTAAATTATTAACTATACCTAACATGCCCTAATAATACATATTTCTATAAATATTATAAATATTACACTATAACACAAAAATATTAACGACGAAAACAAACACAAATATTAGTCGGCGAACTTTCGAACAATATGTTGATTTTCCACGGAATGCACGAAATTATTGCGGGGGGGGGGGGGGGTTGTGTCGCTAGCCTTGTGCCATATCGTGGCACAATTGGGACACTGGATGCACTCCGGCGACTATGTGTTATTCGGCCACGTTAAACCGGCATCGAGCACAACGCACTGCGAAGAGGATGGCAATTCCGCAAACCAAAAGCTGATTTTTCCCTACTTCACGCCCGAGCACGCCACTTTGGAGTAGGCTGGTGGTCCTAGAGAAGGGGCTTCGGACCCCGTCTAGGAGCGTTGTTGCCGGGCAACAGTGGCTATCCTTTAAGGGGTGCTCGAGCACCCCCGTAGAAAATACGAACAGCAATCCTTTTCCAACAATATTTCTTCTAGGGACAGAAATCAGGTTAGCACGCCTTGTCTCGTTTTGGGGTTATTCCTAACCCCGAATTAAATTTGGTTTACATTTTTACCTTTTTCTTTTTTTTCCGAATTTTTCCTCTATATTGCTTCTTAAGCTGACTTCTTTAAATTCCTTAGTTTTTCCTTTTGAAAAGTGCCAGAACTTACGAAAATTTGAACGCAGAGGTCCGCACTGCCTCACTCCTTCTTCCTTAATTTTTCGCAATCGTTTGCAAGCGATCTCGAGTCGAGATCGCTTGCAAACGATTGCCATGATGAGTGCGCCGTCGGATGGTTTGGCTATCGTACCATAATTTCGCCGTGCTTTTTAATTTGCCCGGGACAGCCAGCAGTATGAGATCGTCTCCCCAGGCAAATGTGCTTCTTACAATATTTATTCGATTTATAAACTGTGTTGAAGTGAGCGAGAATTCGGATGAGGGTTCCCGTATCCGTATGAGTTCTGACAACATTTCGACTTGTTGCGACAATACCGACACTTCTTTACGGACCACGACAATTTCGTCTTCACTTTCCCCGATTCTACGTCCGGCAACTCAACTTCGTCACTTTCGACATGCTCCGACAATCGCGTGACCAATTCTGCTTTCCGGCCACCTACGCGCAATCCCCGGCCGGTCAGCATTTCCCGCAACTGTTTGTTCGACAATTCCGCGATTGGTTTTACGGGCATTTTTGGGCTTTATCCCACTTCTGATTTTGTCAACGCGGCGAACCAGTGAACACGAGCGCAAAAAGAAACGGTTTTATAAATAATACACGACGAGATATTTTTAAGAACATTTATTCAACGTCCGAAGCGTTACATGGTTGACGATCGACTCCCCGTCGGATGGTCATGAAACCTCTTAATGAATTAACAAACAACAAATTTTTTTGTTTTTTTCCAAAGGTTTATTGTTAATTTTTAATATTGATATAAACTAAAGTTGAAATTCATTAATTAAAAAAATTATCCTTAAGAAAAAAAAAACACCACTGAAATGAGCTGGACACATAAATGGCAAAATTTAAAAAAAAAAGAGAAAAAAATCATTTTAATATTGTATTTGTTGCTGTTTTGGTATGTACAAACATTTTTCCATTAATATTTAGTGCTGTTGCCTTTGTTTCTGATGACAGCTTCGCACCTGCGACCCATACTTTCCACGAGTTTTTGGCATTTTGTTTTGGGTATGGCATACCAAGCTTCCTGTGCGGCCGACCATAGATCGTCCATATTTTTATATTTTTTTTAGCGATTTCAACCTTGACTTCTTTCCACAGGTTTTCTATTGGATTTAAGTCAGGGCTCTGGGCTGGCCAATCCAAAACGTCGATCTTCTCTGCATTAAACCAATTTTTTACTAGTTTGGAGGAGTGTTTGGGGTCGTTATCTTGCATGCATTTCCACTTAATTGGCATGGAGTCGAAGGCATATGGCTCCATATGGACCAACTAAATTTTATGATGGACGCCTCTTTTTATCACACTCGCCTCCATTTTTCCATTGATTTTTATAAGCGGACCTACGCCATACCAGGAAAATGCACCCCAAACCATAATGCTACCACTACCGTGTTTTACCGTCTTCTGAGTGAACCGAGGATTGTACTCTTGTCCTTTAGGACGACGAACAAAGGTTCTGCCATCTGGTCCTATCCTATTAATTTTTGTTTCGTCACTCCATAATACGTTTTTCCAAAAATTAATGGGTTTTTCTTTATGGGTTCTGGCGAATATTAATCGTTTTGAAATATTTTTTTTTGAGAGCAGTGGCTTTTTTCTGGAAATACGCCCAAACAAATTTGCCTCGTTTAATCTTCTCCTGACAAGCCTGCTAGATATTTCCAGGTTCATAGATTTATTAATATCAGATGCTATCTGCCGTGATGACTTGAATGGATCAGTTTTCCCCGTACTGACTATAAGTCTATCCTTACGCACATCTGTTTTTCGATGCCTTGGCTTCCGACTTTTGCCCTTAATCAATATATCGGGATTCTCAACACATGATTTAATTGCATTGTACACCTTTTTTCGAGAAATTTGAATTACTTCAGGAATTTTTGCCACTTTTTTCCTAACATCATGCATTTTCCATATAATCCGCCTTTCCTCAGTTGTAGTATGTTTGCCTGATCCCATTTTCAATAATTTTTCACTCTTGTAATGGACAGGTGTTGCGGACACCTAAGTGTCCATGGGGACGGAGTTAAAGTAAGCCGAACTGACCGTGAAGGTCCGGCGACGCCATCAGGCGAGAACTCCTCGGCGGGATAGGCGGCGGCACGAGCTTGCTGTAGCTCTGTGACGGGAGATGTGGGCGGGGTTTTTGCCCTCTCGCTGCCCCGTACCATTACCATCCTAAAAAAAAATCTCGTGCCTTAAGGTACAACAGCACACACACGGGTACCAAAGGTCCCACGACCTTAAAGAAAATGGCAAAGAGAAAAAAAAGAAACTACTTAAAGGCAATGGCCGTGGACCGGCTCATGTACCTCGACACTGCTCCGGGTTCTGATGGAGCGGACCCTGGCCTCAAAACCCACCCTGCCAATGAGGTACCTTGACCCAATTGATGGTACCTCCCAAAATAAACTCTGAAAAACGATGAGGATGTTACCTCATCCTACCATCGCCGACCTGAAAAAGGGGGGTTTGGGATGTTCCAGAAAGGAAAGCCGGGATTTAAAACATTATAAATCCATATTTAATCAATTGAAAAGAATTCCCAAACAAAATAGAACCAAATGGGTGAAAAAATAAAATAAAATCAATTCATAAGTAAAGAAACGAAATCAAGAATACGAAAAAAATTACAAGGGATTTAAAAAAAAATAACATTATTTAAACGATAGCACTTACCTTCAGAATTCCTCGATGGCCACCGTGAACCCCGAAGCAACTGGAACTCAAACATTTACTTTAACAAAAAAAAATCAAATATAAAGGAAGAAATCTGACTTTAAAAACCAAAGGGGAAATAACACTATATAGTAAAAAGAAAATTAATCGAAATAGTGGCGGTAACTCTGAGCGATGATAATACTGTCTTCTTTAAACGTCGCGTCGGTGAATAGCATAAAGGCAATATCACGGTACTCCTACTCCACTGCATGCACAATGCATATAAATCGGCACAACTACTGCTCGTGACGTTGTTGCTAACGTTGCAAGCGGTAACACATTTGCACTTGCACTTTGATCGCTGGCTATGGTGAGGATCACTCAAAAATATGTATACACCATATCTTTTTTTTTATGTGGTGAATTATATTAAATGCCGAGGGGGTTTTAAACAATTTAGTTGGAGACGCACAATGGATATTTTTTTTGTTTCTTCCAAACATTCCTCTCAGGTATCACATTGATGGGTTCAACGACCGAATACACCAGTGGAATAATTTATGCACTCCGTGCCTCCACGACCCCCTTGCCAATGCTGGGCCGATGTTCACTTGGCGGGTAGATCCGACAAGAAGCTAACCCGTCCGCGGTCACAAAACGAAGACGTTCGCAATATGAAGGCTTCGACGAACGGCGAAAGTCCACTCCACGAAAAGAAAATCACTCTTTTCACTCAAACAAAATATCCGACGGTGATGTTTCCGATCTTAAGCCTTGTCCACATTTGTATACAAAGTCGAGCGATTGTCTATAGACTTGTTGAGGGATTGTCTATAGACATGCAGATAGACAATGTGTATAGACAGTCTAGAGACTTTGTCGCGTGTACACACTTGAATGCCTTGTTCCTCGTTAGTTGTCAAATATGTCTAACCTTGTTGGGATCGCGGGATGTGCAGTGATAATTATGTACAGTGAAAATAATCGAAGAAAGAGACGTTGGTGGAAACGACAACTTTTTGCGGAGGGGCCTCGTTTCGGCTGTAATTTACTTTCGACTTTGCAATTAGGAGACAGCATGTGTTTCCGAAACTTCACCCGTTTGACCCCAAGTGACTTTGAAGAATTGCTTCAGCTTGTAGGCGGAAAAATACAAAAACAAGAAAGTAAATTTAGAGAAACCATTCCACCTACTCTGAGATTGGCAGTGGCACTTCGTTATCTGGCAAGTGGAGAATCATTCACCAGCCTAATGTACACTTTTAGGATATCGAAACAAGCTGTATCACAGATTGTCCATGAAGTGTGTGAAGCTATTATACAATCTCTGAAGGGTTTTGTTAAGGTAGGTATCTATAATTAATCATTAACTAATTATATATACACAAACATTTATTAACATATACGGATACATGAAGTATAAAAAAACATAGAAAAGATAACTGACTCTTATTATGGTGCCAAAATAAAGTATAATTAATGAAGTTCGAAAAAGAATTACAGACTCTATAAAAATATTAAAAATCACTCAGAGTGTAAATAAAAAGAGAGTCATCACGAGCGGTGTTTTCATGATTTCCTTCAGATGTAGGTGAGGAAGCATAACTGCCATAACTTTCTGAACGGTTGGACTGGCTATTCGTGGAGGAAGAGGAATTATCTGGAACTTTTTCAGCATACATTCCCATTTCCAAACGAAGTAGAATGCTGTGTATGTTGTGCTGAGCAAGAGATATCTCCAATTTTGGTCTTTTGCAGTTCCTCAGTTTGTTTGCGGTGAGTTCACCAAACAATGTGTATTCATCTCTGGATGAGGCAAAGGATTTCATAAAGCTTACTGCTTCCTGGATAGGGGAGACTTCAGTTTTTTTAAAACGTTTATTTGGGAGGTTTGGCTTTCTAAACTGGGTTGCATCGCTTTCAACCTCAACTGCTTGTGGCTCCTCGTTTCCATTATTTGCATGCTCTGTGTCAAAACTGTCCTGAAAATAGAAATGGTTATCTTTGTATATTATCATCGTTCACTGATCTAATCACATACATTAACACTGAATGCGAAAATTTACACTACCTTCATAATATTACATATATATGATACTAACTAAGGATACTTGTTTTTTGTTACAGCTGCCAAAAACAGAAGCTGATTGGAGAGTAATTGCTGAACAATTTAATACTAGATGGAATTTCCCTCATTGCTTAGGCAGTGTCGATGGCAAACACGTACAAATATTGGCTCCAAAACATAGTGGGAGCTTGTTTTTCAATTACAAGGGCACATTCAGCATTGTGCTGCTTGGAGTTGCAGACAGTAACTACAACTTCATTTATGCTGATGTTGGATGCCAAGGACGGATTTCTGATGGTGGTGTATTCAAGCACACCTCACTCTACAAAAAGCTAGAAGAACAATCCCTAAATGTGCCAGGTTGTGAAGCGTTACCCGGAAGAACACGTCCAGTCCCATATGTTTTTGTGTCAGATGATGCATTCGCATTATCTACTTACATGATGAAGCCATACCCTGGTCACAAGCCGGGATCATCGACATCAGAAAGGATTTTCAACTACAGACTGAGTAGAGCACGAAGGATAATTGAAAATGTTTTAGGCATCATGTCATCAAAATTTAGAGTACTACTAAAACCGATACCTCTGGCTCCAGAAAAATCAGAGGTCATTGTTTTATCTTGCATTTATCTGCACAATTTTTTGCGCAGAAACAGTGTATCCAGAAGTAACTACAGTCCAGCTGGTATTTTTGATACATATGATATGGATGGGAACTTGATTGAGGGGTCCTGGAGGAAGGAGCTGAATGAAAATAATACTTGTATCGATCTCCAAAACTTACCCCGAAAGTCATCAACAAACTTACATGAAATTCGGAATGAATTTAGAGATTATTTTCTTACTCCTGAAGGAGAGGTTCCATGGCAATATGATGTAACATGAAATAAAAATATATTTGTACTTACGATGTCTTCAGTGCTTCCTAAGTCATTATTAATTTCCTCTTCATAGTCGGTGTTTCTGCTGCCTCTTGATTGTGATCCTTGCAGTAGAAATAACAGGCGTTCGTATGCAAACCAAGCATTCCTAATAGGTGATGCTCCACTTTTCTTCGCTTGATTAATTTTCTTATGCTCCCGATGAAAAGCTGTTTTTAGATTGTGGAGTTTTTTTTCTAAATCACTCACTGATACTTCATTTTTTTTTGCCAGTTCTTCGATAACCATTCTCTTCTTCGTGCGATTCTTATATTCGGGATTTGTTACTTCCCACAAACATGATGCCGCGTGAAAATCTTCAATCAACAGCAATACTTTCTCCGTCGTCCACATCTTGTTAAGAAAAACAAAACATAAACAAACGTATCGTTTTCCACGAAAACAAGAGATTAAGTACACGGTTTTAAATTTTTACAACTCTCAGAGTTGGCAATTAGTTGCCAACTCTCAGAGTTGTAAATTTACATCTTCATATTTACGTTAAATTTTGCATTTGAAATTCGAATAAAATATTTAAATCATTTCCTGCAAACATTTAATTTTACACTGTTGAAATGGAATCAAGACCCCATCGATATGTAAAATTAAATTTTACAAATTTAATATTTACCTAGCATTAAATTTGGAAAATTTAATTTTATATATCGATGGGGTTTTGATTCCATTTCAACAATATAAAGTTAAATGTTTGTAGGAAACGATTTAAATATTTTGTTCGAATTTGAATTCAATATAAATTTAAACTTCAGACTTAATTTTATTAGGATTTCTAAATAAAACAATGGTGCTCATTTTATTTCATGTTTATTATTATAATATAACTTAATATGTATTGTATAACTTCTTGAATGGAAAAACATGTCATTTGTTTATGTACTGGAGTAATATACAGAAATTGAATTAAATGCTTAATGTATAAACAAAATTCCCTTCACTTTCTCATGAAATTTAAATACTGAACATATTTTATTAGTATACTAAAATTAGATTGAAATAGCAATAATAAGAGGAGAAATGAGTTACCAAAAAAGTATAAAAATGGGTTTAAATGTTTCTCATTCTATAATCTTCAGCAAATAGTGGTAGTTCATTTCTTTACAGCAAAAATCTCAAACTCGATAACAATTAATTTGAACGTAGCGGAAATTATAGATATATTCTCGGGTTTTCGCTATCAGTGCGCTAAAAACAATTTCCAAACTTCATTTACATATACTAAGCACTAAGCAGTAGGTATAGAATATATGCACATATAGTATAACAACTATTATATTAAATTCAATAATTCTTTCACATAGCAAAAATGTTTCCTTCGTCGTCAAATGAAAAGAAGAATTGTATTTCATTTTGATAAGAAAAATGAATTGATTTTTTTTTTTTTAATTTGTAGATGGTCATTTCGAACACAAGTTGTGTTCTTCTTTCTTTTTTTTTCAATCTTCAACTGTTGATAAAGGATATAACTGGTGTTCAAAATAAGCATCTACGAATAAAGCATAAAAAATATATCCTAGGAAAGTATAATTTTTGTTGAATGGGCTTAACATACGGTCATTTAATGTTTTAATACTAGTCATGAATAGTCGTCCTGTTACATGTTTAAATTATTGAATGATTCTGGAGTTTGTTCAACAAACGCATAACCTTCGCCATAGCCGTTAGGTTTTTCTTTTTGCCTCTCGATGTCTCTGTGTAATGTCGGAAGAAATAGCGTTGGATGAACTCCATTGATTGGGAGGCTTCCTTCGGATACTGCACATTCAAAATAAAAAATAAACAAAAGGCCTGAGTGAAAGCTTCTTTAAAATCGATTGAGGTGGAATTCACGAGTTCATTGTCTGCATAAATGTAGAATACATCTTGAGAACCAGTTTCTGCAACGAAAAGTAAAGTTATCGGAAAATTAAAAAAATTAGATTTCAGTAATAGGAAAATCAGAGGTAATGTATTACCAACAGAACAAAACCATGGATGAGGGCTGGGTACAACAATTTCGTTTTGTGTGGTTCCAATCTGAAATGATAAGACGTTAGTACACAGAAAACCATTTGTAAACTAATTAAATTTTTTCTTACCGGATATGCTTTGTATATGTAGTTAATATCTTCATTAAAATATCTTGCGATGAAACTGATTCCTAATGAGTTTTCGTCATTTTTATCAGCAATGTCCAACATCAACTTTGGCTTGTGTTCACGTGCAAATTCGATGATTTTCTTGATGTCCGCGTCAAAATGTTGCAAAACAGTGTCCGGTTCTACTTCTACTAGTTTTTTGAAATGTTTGAAAATGAAGCATTTGTGCAAAAGAAAAGGCCAGTTTTCTTTGATTTGTTTTAGTGACGGTGGGTTTTCGATGTTGTTTAGGAATCTTCTCTGCTCGGTATAAGACGAATCCATCAACTCCGTGATCTCGCTCCATTCTTCATTATTCCAGTTCTTTTTTGCACTTAGTTTAAATAATGTTTCTCTCATTGCTTCCTCGGATATATCAGTCAAATTACGCCTAGACTTTGTCTGATGCCAGTTAACACAGGTTTCCACAAAATTTTTCGAAAGTTTTTTTTGTTTCAGAGGGATGTTGTCTTTTTTTGAAACTGTAGCTCTATTCAGATAATTATTCCTTTGTATAAGTGATGTTATTATGGGAGAATTTTTTGTTGTTATTGGATTTCCTTCAATGTCAGTTAATATAAACGTTTTTGGATATTTTGCAGCTAACTGCTCTACAACTTTCCGAAATACAGTGACGGGAACGAAAATAGATATTGTCCGCAACTCGTCTACAATAGTGTGTATCACAGTTTTGAGCAAAACCCCTAGCTTTTGTTGACTATTGCACAAATCGTTAACTGCCTTTGGAAACTTTTCCCAAGGAATCTGAAAATTCTCAAATGTTGAATTTTTCTTCTCACTGCCATCCATCGTCCCACTTTTCATTGACATGGTGGTACCCAAAGAGAGATTATCTGAGTCTCTTGCATTCGAAGTGTTGGATTGAGCTTCATTGCACATATTTTCGAAAATCGTGGGATTTTGTAATTCGTCCAAAAATAAAATGTTTGAATTATCTTGAAGAATGTTAGAACTCGATGCAGGTGTTTCCCATTTATCATTTTCCTTTAATATAAGTAATATCTTCCCAGAGCAAAATGAAAGAACATCGTCATCGTCAACTTCACTTCCATCCTCTTCTAGAACCAATCTAGTTCCACTCAAACCTTTTGAATGCGCTGAAAAAAATGTTAAATGTTTTTGACAGGTTAAGTCTAATGTCTGTTGGCTATCGTTTTTGTCACTAGCTAGCTTGTTTGATTTTTCTTTGTTTTATAGCCTCCAGCTCAATTGTCAAAATATGTGAAACGTCGTAAAAATAAACCAGTTTTTTCATAATTTCAACAACTGTGCTGGAGGTTGCAAAACAAAGATAAATCAAATAAGTCTAATGCCATTTACTTCAATATTGCAAGCAACCTACCTGCTTTGATTACTGCGTCTATGTTGGGTTCTGATGCAATTATTTTTTTGACTTGGCGATCGAAACTCCAAATTTTCAAAAATATTTTTTCGGCAGACATTTTGTAATTGCCTTCAATTTTTTTTCTTAGTGCTTAGTTTTATCCTTAAGTTTATAATTTATAATGCATTATTTAAAGAACTAATTGTTTCTGTTTCCTTCGTTATGCTACGGCTTTAAGATTTGTTAATTAAAATAAACTGAATACGGTAAAGACAGCAAAAATTCTTGGTTCAATTCATATAATTTAAATGGCATGATATTAATAAGTTTTTCATAAGGAAAGTTTGAATTCCCATCTACTTTCTCGCTCAATTCGTATAATCCTTCTTTATAATTGTACATCATTTTAAAAGATTTTCCGAAAAATAAGACCTTTTTATAATCGTCTTTAAGAAAAATGTGTTTAATTTTTAAAACTTGTATATATTGGTTATCGTCGACATCTGTTATGATGCAATCGTTTTCTGTGTATTTCAATCCGTAAATTTCAACAGATTTGGAAACATATTTGAAATTCTTAAAATAAAAATCTTCGAAAATCCCTGGTAGCAATGTTTCAGCTTTATCGCAAACCGTCTCTAACCCATATCTGTCGTTGAAAAGTGAAGCTTGGTGTAGTTGATGCCTTTCGGATAGGGTTTTAGTTATGTGAATAAAATTTTTCGATTTATGGACAAGATTTTTAAAGTACTGGTGTTTTTGCTCAAAGTGCATAGTCCAGAACTCAGTTAAAGGCCCGAACTCTCGTATAAGCATGGGATAGTGTCCTAGAAAGTGATGCTTAGGAATCATATTACTATCAGGAAATGCCAGATTCCGATACATGAAATATTCACTTATGAAGAACGATAGGTGATCTATTTGCTTCTGAGAAATTCTAGGTGCAAAGATATGTCGGCATATTTCTAAAAGCATTAAAAGCATGTTCCAGACATAAGATTCCCTATCAATCTGCTTTTCTCGAATGACTAATGGAAAAAGAATCAAAAAATACATATTCTCATAGGCAGTTCCAGGCATATTCAACTGATGTTTTGTCAGGTATGGAAAATTAAGTTTAGCCTTTACCTTTTTTGCTACGACGTTGTATTTAATGTTCAGGAAGTCGAACGAAATTGAATGTTCACGCACATAATAAGTCAAAATTAGATGGAAATCTTTCTTTAAAATTCCCTCAAAAAGATCATGAGCCAAACATGGAGGCAAACCAGGGTTACATACATTGAAAAAATTCAGTTTATTAAATAATGAAGCTTTCTTCACCCCATATGTATTTTTAATTGTTGGGTTTAGATTACAGGCTTCAACTGATAACTGCAAATTATTTGGATCTCTAAGCTCCCCAACCGAAAGCTCCTTCCTTTCAAGACAATCTCGCGTATATAAACAGAACCTACAAAAGTGTTTTGATTTGCTAAAATTTTCAGAAAAACCTCCTACTTGATGAGCCGCGAGATTGTCTCCCGTGATTGCAATCACTGATCCTTTGATATTTTTCGATTCGCCTGATATTTCAACATTAATTCCTTTCATTTCTAAAAAACATAAATCATCTAGTAATGTTTTTAAGATCATATCTAGTCCGAAGTATTTAACATCTTTATTCTCACAAAGCAAAATCAGTTGAATGTTATTAATTTTGGACCTATGTTGTAAATGTAAATTTCCTATTGTCATATAAACTCCTAATATTGCATGTTTTCCTTTCGAAGAGCTTAATGGATTGGCCACCTCAAAAGTATCTAAATAAAGAATGAGTTCTATTCTTTTCTGACTACTGTTAAAAAAAGGATTTTTCTTGTAAATCTTTCCATCGGTATAATCGTGGAGATTCGAACCAATATTCTGATGTATAGATGAGAATTGAGTGAGAAAATTATTTTCACTAAAAAAACCCTTCAAAGTCTCTAATATTGAAACATAATGAAAGGAACGTTCTCGGTGTTCGTTGTTTCTTCCTAGATAGATTTCAGTTGGCGATATAAAATTAAAAGTTTTCTTAAACAATGTAGACCGTTTAAACGAAGAATCTAACTGTTTTAGGCTGTCGCAGATTTCGGTTGTACTTGAACATGGCATATTTTTAAGTTCTTCACAGATAAATTGAATAGCCTTCTCAGGGAGATTAAAATCCGCTTTGAGTTTTAAAAAAAGTAAAGACAAATTCCTCAGAATTGTGAAATTATTTCCTTCATACGGATTGTGCTCATTAGCAACCGTACAATTATTCGACCAATCACTCTGAAGAGGATAACAATCAACACGCAAAATGCTCGCATCATAAGACTTATGACATCTATACAAATGACTATGGAAAGTAGATTTAACAGTAAATGCCCTTTCACAGCCTATGTGTGGACATTCTACAGTTTCTTGGAAAAGAAAATGATATTTCAAATGACTAACTAGACGTTCTAATGAATTAGAAATATAGGAACAGAGATTTTGCTTGCATTTATACGATCCACCCGCACTTAATTCTTTAGAATAATGGTTTCTGAAACTATGTGATTTAAACGCGTTGTAATTAGATACTATTTTACCACACTCTGGCACCACGCACTTAAAACCGAAATTCTTCTGAAACCGATGCAGGTATTGGTGCTTATTATATTTTTCAATCGAATCGAACCGAATTAAACACACTTGACAAAAAAAAGAATCGCCACACATATTTAGATAAAAATCAAGCAAATTAACAACTCACTAGGCTCAAATCACGAGGTGAAACACTTTCACAGTTAATTCTATTTTTACCTCAAAAGCGAGACCGATTAACAAAGCTGGCGATGTTCCCGATAACAAATGTGCGGTTGATCATAACTCGCGTTGGAATAAACTTTGGACAAGCTTTCCGACAGAGCGGGTGGTTTTACATTTTCTGTCGTAAAATTAAAACTATTCTGTGGAATAACATTCAATTCACCGGATTTTACATTTTTGGTTTGTAAAATTACAGAAGCAATGTGAATTGGCAATATTGTATTTAATTTTCGTATAGTGTATATAAATTTTAACTCTTTACGAAACAAATGTGTAAAATCCACCTTCAGATTTATTTTTAAATTTTTTTGTTGTGATTTTTACAACATTTTGTGTGGGAAAATCAACAAAATTTTTACTGTGTAGTCTCTATTCTGCCAAAACGTACGCACTACGAAATAATGCACAAATTGTCTAAAAATTGTCTCATGTCTCCCATTTCAATCGGGAGACAAAAGTTCTGCGTGTTTGTCTCAAAAACGTGTCTATAGACACGAGTTTGTCTCTCGATTGTCTAGATACAATCGCTCGACATTGTCTCAGAGACACAAATCGCTCGACTTTGTATATAAATGTGGACAAGGCTTTACGGCTTCTACGGGTCCGTCCAAACCTTTTTCCGGAAAACAAAACTCTCATGCGACACTCCGGCGATTCAAAATCGACCGTTTTGTATATATTTTTTTTGTTTTCTTTTTGTTTTTATAATCCCGACAGTGACGTGCCGATGTGCATCGGACGGCGGATGAAAGTCGAGCCCTTGTCTGGGCGATCGCGCTGATGTTTATCGGACGGCGGGTGACAGTGGACTCTCGAGCGATCGCTCTCCCAGCAGGTCGCGACCCTCGATACAGCACAGGCATCGGCTGAAAAATCTCGTCAATCGAGTTTCATGCAACGGAATTCTCCATTTGTATGAAACTCGACATGGAATATCGCTACCCGCTTGTCTCTTCTATCCCAATGCGAGGTCGATGACACCAGTTCAAACAGCATATTCTTACAGGACACGTAAGAGTCCATCAGAATATAGCGTTTGCAAGTGTCAACGACCCACAGTGTGATAGAATGACAGAGTTGTCGTTCTTGAAAAATTCCTGATGGAGAATTCGAATTGTTAGGTGGCAAATATTTTAGAAAAATATTTGACAATCAACAATGCGAATAGACCATTAGAAAAGTCATTCATTACACTCTTTATACTTATTTTTCAACTACGCAAAATATCAAGTGATTTGAATGAAATCAACCCGAGTACTGCCTATTTTAAATAAAGTGTGCCATTTATATGTCCACTTAAAATCAGCATTGTTTCGCAAAACATGATAAGCAGAACATAGCGGAACATTTGAGCGCTGTTAAGACAAATATTTTTACAACAACAACCAGAAGAGGTAAAACTTGCATTTTTAAAAGTTTTTAGTTGGAAAATACTTAAATTTATGCTCAATTTAAGTTTGTGCCATTTATATGTCCATAGCTGTAGTACATACTCTAAATCGGCTTTACGAGTATAATTAGGGAAGCTATCATTTGTCTCAAGACCCTACCTAACCTCTATGTGCGCACAAAGAATTATAGGTGGATTACCAAAAAAAAACTTCTTGGGATAGTGAAATATTTTAATTTTGTTTTTGGTTTGTATGTAATGCCTGCACCACATTATGCGGGATTCACCGAATCACGAGCAAAAGTTCGCCAATTGGCGAGCATCTTGTACCTAACCACACTACTTGCAACTCGGCGAATCCCATGAAAATGATCGTACAAGATGCTCGCCAATTGGCGAGCTTTTGCTCGTGATTCGGCGAATCCCGCATAATGTGGTGCCGGCATAATATATGACTTGTTGCTTAGATCTTCCCTCACCCGTGTAACGTTACTGGTATTTTGATACAAGACATTTTAACATATTGGTACTTTCCAATCGTGCCAGGAAATTTTTCGGTAGTCTCACACGGCCATAAAAATTTTGCACCGAGGTACAGAGCCGTTTGTTATGCAGGTGCACTACTAGCACTGCACTGATCTGCATTTATGCTTTCTGATGATGCGCATACTCTAAGTATGCATACACTTGCGGTTGCACTCCGGCGCCAAAATTATTGACCACATTCGATGGTCCTAAAGGGAAAGAAAATTGCCGGATAATAGTTGATCCAAGTCTGTCAATCTTAAGCGCGGACGTGCAGCAGTCCATGGATACCCATGACCTTGTCAAGAGTTTAATCCGTACAGTTGACCCTCGATAACTCGAAGTTAATATTCACCAATTCAACAAGAACTCTTATTCCCAATTTAGTTATGTATAATACTTATGTTACCAAATAAACCCATATAGTTCGAGTTTTCGAGTTTCATCTGTACAAAAATAATTTTTACAATATGTATGTAAATACGATTTTCGTACGATGCGATTACGAATGGCAATTCAAGAAAAGTAGGTTATGATTCACTCCCAATATAACCTAGATTAATTTTTGTGAACTATTTGGATTTGTGTGGTATTTGCGTACACTGCCTATTTGATATTTCAATTTCAGAGCTATTTAACAGTAGGAACCCTGCATCTGGACATACCCCTAAAAACCCGAAGGGAGTCATTTTGACTCGTCTTGTTTTGGGTTGGTTTTGCCCGTTAAATGTTTACTTTTTCTTTGTTTTTTTTTGTTGCGGAACCTATCTTTAAATTATTTACTATTGAAAATGTTTTCAATATTGTTTTTGTTAATATCTAAATTTAATTTTTGGCTGTAATAAGTATTTAGGCAAGGAACAACACTGTTTTCTGAAACAACATTAAATTCTAGATTTATTAGTCATTGGATATAATGTCACACCCTATAAGTAATTTTAGACGTTTTGAGGTTTTGCTTTTCTAAGCTTCACTACAGGCACATTTGATGCACTCTCTTCTGGTTACAGTTCCACATTGTCCGCACACAGATTTCTTGCAGGAGTTGCACCACCCAACTGTTCTATTCTTTTTGCAGTTAACTTTGACTTTATAATATTTTGTTAGCTTTGGTTCCTCAGAATGGGAGGAAGAGCCGTCTTCACCCAAGCCAGGCTTTCTCCGAGATCTAACGTATGGATCAGCTAACTCTGTAACCAACTTCTGCAAAAACTTCTTTCGCGATATTTTGAAGAAGTAACTTCTTTGTAAACAACCCATGCGTTTATAGCTGCTAGATCAAGAGTACTTTGAAAACAGTGAACGGGCCATCGCCGAGTAGAAGTTCTTGTGGTATACTTGCGAGCCATTTGGTCTACAATGTCTACGCCGACTTTAGTCTCATTGTAAAACTTAATTGTTTCAGGCGTTTTCTTCGCACTTTGTGAATCTACATCTACGTCTGGGTGAAGGGTACTTAGGACAAGAACATTTTTCTTAGTTTTACCTTGATAAACAGTCATTGTCATTCCTTCGCTTTTGAAAATTTGAGGAGAATACAAAGGCTCCTTCATTATTAGGGTTTTGTATTAAAAACAAAACCCTTATGAAGTCGGTCAAATGTCTGTCTGTCCGTCTGTCCATGAAATATCTCAGGAACGGCTGAAGCTACATACATGAAATTTTGTGGGAATATGTAGAATTATTACACTTCGCCGGAGAAAGCGATTCGTTGTAATAGGCTGACTTTAAGGCGAGGTCCCCATAGAGGGGAAATGGAAGTCAAATTTTTTTTTCATCTGGTATAGGCAAGTGGGGTATTATGAGAAAGGTAACACCGAGTACATCCCACTTTTGGTATTTTCATCAAATTTGAAAAGAGGGGAAAAGAGGTAGAGAGGAAAATATAAAATATGATCCAAGTTTGTCCTCCCCCCTTGCATTTCGACACCGTTGTACTTAGAAATGTGAAAATTTGCAGGAAAGCGGAATTTTACTAGCATAGAAAACTTAAAATCGTAGAATTTTGATATCTCATCAAAAAAAGTTAATAATAGTACATTACAGTTGCAGTTAGGACACCCCTGCACCCCTTAAGCATACCCCAGGTCAAAAATATTGATGGCTAATGATAACAAACATCATTGACAATAATATCTATAAGTTTCATTAAAATAAAATAAATAACGCGCAACAGTCCAATTTGAACCACGGCCTCGAGATGAGTTAGCATCATCTCATTTTCTAGATCGTGACGGTTTTGTGCAGAGGTATGTGATCAGCAACACGCTCAGCCGAGTTATTTACCCCATAATGGGTACTCATTTAACAGCTGAGTGGGCTCATAGTCCGACACGTAAATCGAACCGGGGCCCAGTGCGTTGAAGGCGAACGTGCTAACCATTGCGCCATCCGGACTACTAAGTTTCAATTTAATCACATAATATTTAATAATAGTACATTCATTTAAAGTTCGGCATTTTGACAGTATCCACACAAAAAATAGATCTACTGGCCTCATACCCTACTACTTTTATGTTGTTTTTCATAGTGCGAATTGCAGTTATTTAATTAATAATTTTTGAAAGGGTAAAGATTGGTTGGAGGCGCTGTGTAAAGCCAACTTTACCGGGTGGAAGGGGGAGGGGGGGGGGGTTTCCACATAGAGGCGAAATTAAGGTCAAATTCTTTTTTTTTCGACTGGTATAAGCAAATGAGGTGTCGTGAGAAAGGTACTGTTGAGTACATTCCATTTTTCGCATTTTCTCGAAATTTGTAGACAGGGGAACAGTGGGGGAGGAGAAAATATTAGTTCGTAATTTGTATATTGTATATCTTCTCAGAATAGGTCAATAATATTTTATTTGTATAGTTATAAAATAGTTAGCACACCCCTGCATGCCTTAAACACGTTCGAGGTCAAAAATACTGATGGCCAACGATAACCAACACTTTAGGCAATAATATGTTCTAAGTTTCGTTACAATCACGTAATATGAATTAGCATGTAAAATGTAAGTGGGTAAGACATTTTAATAACGTTTTTTTTATCCATCTGAGTGGTATCAAGAAGAGCAAGGAGCTGATATTTATATACCGAAATTAGCGCTTGCTACGAAACCCTCGGATTGCGGGCGTAGCCCTCTATATTCCGGTTTCATTCTAACTTCTACTGGCACTTCGCGTCTGATTTTGTTCAATATACCTACAAGGGTTGTTCCTTGCGCTTTTAGTTGGTTTGCAAGAATTTTAGAAGTAAAATAGTTATCAGTGGTCACATTACGTCCTTTTTTCAGGTACGGACTCATGACTTTCATTACCACGTGATCGGAAAGACGTTCGTTTTCTGGGCGCTTGTCATCTTTTCCAAGATAAACTACATATCAGGAGCTTGGAGTAGAAAGGGCGTATCCCAAAATTGAGGTGTTGGGAAATCAAGCTCAAAGCTTTCAAAGTACTTCAAAACATCAAGGGCGAATGTATAAATTTTAATTAATTCCTTTTTTTATTATTTTAACCATTTCTAAACTTTAACAGATACACTTCAAGTGTTGAGATTAGTGAATTTAGTGAAAAAAAAATTACAAAACAGTCTTAGGAACTTCAGAAAATTTTATTTAAAAAATACCATCCAAGATGACAAGAAACTCAAACACGTTCGTTAAACAGCTACATAAAAGTAACGTAAAATTAACAAATTAATTCATCACTATAGATAATGAGCAAAATTTTATTTTATTCATAGTCGATGATATCATCATCTTCATTCGTCTCTGATATCGGTAGATTTTCTTGTTGTCCCTGAAGGGCTTCTTCTAATTCAGTTTTATACGGCAATGGTACGAAATCGAGGAGATCCTGAAGGTCCTTCTGTTTTTCATCAGTCAGTGTGAGTGGTGCCGGGTATTTAATAGGGAGTTCGGTAGACGCTAAGTTGAAAACCGTACCTCGGTACACTATGCTTCTTCCTTTTTGTAGTTGTACGTTTGTTGATAAGTTTGAGTTGTAAAACTGATGTATTTTGAATCCAACTTTGTATTCTTTAGAAAATTCAAAAATTTTCCCTTCCTTGAACTTGGCTCCAGATAACTTGGTTTTCGTTATCATAGTCTGAGGGACATCAAAATTTTTTACCATTTCCTGTGTAACTTCAACGACATGGAACTTCTTCTTGCGTTTGGTTTTATAAATGAAATGAGCGTAATGTTTTTTTGAAAACACCTCAATGTCCTTAATTTTGAGTTTAATTTGCCCAAAGTCTCGGTCGCAACCCATTTCAGAATGTCCTGGTATCAAGAAAATGTGTTTGACAGTTTCGAAGCGGCCGGAATGAATGAATCGCAAATGGGACAGAACCATGTTTAAATTTTTGTTTTGACCGCCACAGTTATCACTGAAAATTATGACGGTTTTGACTTGTTCGGCGACGTTTTCCAAATAATGACCGAGAAAGCTTGCAATTTCACACGACCCTCGTTTCGCAATCGTTTCATCCCAAACATACATAGTTTTTATGTTATGAATTCCCAAATTGTAAGTCCACATTTTCCTTTTGTAATACTGTGCATTACATGTTAGTTTTGGCGTTGGTAAGGCTTGTTGTAAATCAACACAGAAAACTTCTATACTTTCGTCTGTATTGCCTTTGTAACTTTCCATCATCTGCTGAGCTACTTTTTGTCTCAAAAGATGGTTGTTAAGTTCAGCCTCCAATATGCGTATTCGAGGGGAATCCGAGTCACTTCTTTTGGGCTATCTCAAGCTTGAGTTTTGCACACGTGTTACACTCATCCACCATTCGGGGCTCTACACCTATGTTGTATTCATTCACAAATATTGTACATGGTGATAATAACTTTTCATGACAGGTGTTTCTTCAGGGTGGTACTTCTGGAGCCATTTTTCGTAAGCTTCGTAACATCCCATAATGGAAGAACCTGGCGGCATGTACTTTCTAAAAGGACTTTTAGCTCTGCTGTAGTGACTTGAAACAGTGGCGAGGGACTCAATGTGATCTCTCTAACAAACTGACGACGATTACACTCCGCGACAAAACTTTAAGACAGGGTTCAATTTTTGGTTTAGTTTTCAAATAAAATATTTTTTATTTCATTTTCGTAATTCATATTTATTAGAAATATTCCTTAACATTAACAATTAACAATTTTGTCAAATAAAAGTGGAATAAAATTAATTTTTAATTCTTTAAAGAAACATAAACTTTAAATTGTCAGTATTTCGGTGCGACAAAACTATAAGACACAATAAATAAATTATCAAGAAAATAGTTCATAATATCAAACTTAATGAAATTTTCATTCTTTAATAATTAGTTGAAGCTCCGTTATTTTTTACAACTTCTCTCATTCTTTTTGGCAAGGATTTAAATAATTTTTTGATCGTTTTTTGGCTCAAGAGCCTCCATTGGTCCAAAATGCACGATTTTAAGTCTTCTATTGACTGAAATTGACGGCCATCTGAATAAACGGCACGTGCTAAGATCCCCCAACAATTTTCGATTATATTTAGGTCGGGGGAAGAGTTTGTATTCCATTGGCCTCAAAGTAGTTTTTTACAGTACGGGCCGTGTGAACTGAGGCATTGTCCTGTTGAAAAATAAAGTTTTCTGACGCAATTTGTGTTCCAAATTGAGCTAACTGTTCACTAATTACGTTCACGTACGCTTCGCTATTCATTTTACCTGGAACAAATACTAAATCGCTCTTTCCATTATATCCAATAGATGCCCAGACCATAACACCGCCACCTCCCATCTGTCTTTTCTGCAAAAAAAGTCGATCTTTGCGTAGGTCGTGAAAATAATAGCTCAAGCCATCAGGCCCATCTAAATTAAAACGCTTTTCATCAGAAAAAATAACTTTTCGCCAGCGTTTTTTCCAGTGAAGTCGTTGTTCCGCAAAATCCAATCGCGCTTTTTTTATGGGCAGCAGTCAAAGGGGGCTTTTTGACTAATTTTCGTCGTTCTAAGTGGGGGGCTTCTTTTATAATCCTTTGAACATTTCGGATATTCGTTGTTACTCCTGCTTTTGCGGCGATTTGACGCGCTGTTGAAGAAGAATTTGACGCCTCCTTTAAAATACGCCGCTTTTCTCGAACTGTTGTTGCACTTGGTCGGCCTCCAGGATTCTTTTTAGTATAATTTTCTTTATTTTTTAAATAATTGCTAACAACGCAGCGACTTCTATTCAATAATTTAGCAATTTTACTAATTGATTCATTTTTCTCCTTCAATTTATTAATAATGTTTATTTCACTACTATTTAACTTTTTTCCTCTCGGCATGTTCACAACTCAACACAAATAACTTCAAATATCTACCAAAAACAAAACTCTCAATCACACAAAGTACTATCCGCGTCGAACACCTCGAAATAACTGTATAATTACGCATTAACTTCTGCCTGTCTTATAGTTTTGTCGCACCGAAATACTGACAATTTAAAGTTTATATTTCTTTAAAGCATGAGAAATTAATTTCATTCAATTTTTATTTGTTAAAATGTAGACTTTATTTAGTTAAGAAATATTTCTAATAAATATGAATCACGAAAATTAAATAAAAAAATATTTTATTTGAAAACTAAGCCAAAAATTTAACCCTGTCTTAAAGTTTTGTCGCGGAGTACCTTCGATTTTGTTAGTGGATGACTTCCTTCCTCTTTCGTCAAGATTCACTGTCCCTGAAGGAGTTACTTTCGCCGCAACTGTACGCACTCGTTTTTCACTTACTCCATGAATACTTAAAAATGTTTGACGGTAAACATCCACTTTTTCGCCATTATCATACACTGAATAGTGGATAGTTCGAAGCCTACGGCTGGGTCTGTCTGTAATCGCCGAATGTACAGGCTCATGCCACTGTAGACATTTCGAAAGATAAACATTTTGGAGATCATAATTGCCAATTCCCCAAAAATTATGGAAAACACTTTCAATCTTTTCGGTATCCAACTTTTCAAAGCATCGCTTTTGGCACTTAGCCGTACAAAGTGGTCCGATGGTTCGTGCAGGAACTTCTTGCTTCGTCTTTCTTGATACATAAGCTTTCCCAGAATTCCGTTTCACTGTTCAGGATTCTTCTGTCACTTTCGCGAAGTTTGATGTTCTTCACTTATTATCTCGAACGGCACTGACTTAAAAACTTTAATCACTTTTATACTCTTTTCGCTATGTGTCTATGAGCACTTCACGATTACTGAATGAAAATTAGGGAAGAAAAAGCAAAAGTGGAGGAGTAAACATAACTCAAGATCAAACATGCCGAAACGGGCACGATCCTGTCACTACACAGTCATGAATGACTAACATACCTAGCGAAACAAACACTTTTCACAGAAGAGCAAGGGCGAATACAAATGATTTATGGCTATTCATAGTTCTTGGATGGGGTTTCAGATCCGGGGTTCGCCCTTGGTCCACTAAGTGATTCGAATAGTGAGACTTTGACAGAAAATGATATTACTCACTTTAGATTGAAACTATGAGAAAACTGAGGGCTTGCCGGGGCAAAGCGAGGTATCTACGCATTGTTTATATGTATCTGATACCAAGGAGAGAATAAAAAAAAATCGATTTTTTGAGTTCGCCCTTTCTACTCCAAGCTCCTGATATTTGCTGTCCTTGTCAACTCCCAACCAGTATTTGTGGCCATACTTGTCAGGCTTTGCTGGCATGAACTGTACCAAAGGACACCTAGCCTTACTTGGAAATAGTTGTTTTTCTACCGTGATAAACGCATGGTTTGTAGCATGTCATGCTGTTTTCTATGAACCTCTGCCAAACTGTGGAAAATAGAGCAAATTTGTCGGTTTTCAGTCTTTCGGAACGAGAGGACTTTTCGTCAAACCTCAAGTTTGATTTTTTCAAAACGATCTCTGGACATGGTACTTTTACAAAAGGCACGCCCCAGTTGTTTGACCAAATATCAGGAATAGAATGATCATTAGTGCCACTAACACCCCGGGGCAGAAAATCGCAACAAAAGCCTCCAACTCCTCAATTTTAAGAGTAAATCCCTCATTTTCCTGCCTATGTTCTTCCGCAACAGTACATTTTCTGATGTGCGACAAGATAAAATCAATAAATAATCGCCGTGCACTCAATGAACTACCAAGTATAATGTGCCTTCTTGCATGGCCGGTTGGTCCTGAAGCTTCCCTGAGTACATTTTGGTCCGTACGCCGACCTGGTTGACGTTCTCCAGCCTCCACCAATGTCCATTCCGTCCCATCAGGTGAAAGTAGCTTCCTCTTCGATTGATAAATGCATCACCTGCTCCACTGCCGTCGAGCGAAGACGAGCTGGTTGTGTTGGTCTCAGTTTGCTGACGTTGTTCTCGGCCACGATCACCCCGGACGACAACTCCCCCACGAAAAACTTTCAGCTTCTGCAAAGCAAAGGTGTGACTATCACTATTTTGTACGTATGTTTATTTACTGTAGTCATGAATATTATAAATTGTATATAACTAATCGAATCCGAAACAGACGCACGTGAAGGTAAGAATTCACGTGCGTCTGTTTCGGATTCGCTTTCTGATTCACTCGAATTACTTTCCGGTATAAATTCCTCCTCCTCGAAATCGGTTTCCTCTTCATCTTCATCACACTCCGATCTGTCAACAGGTATTTATTGAGTTCAACAATTCTATTATTTCCTCAGGCTTCAGCGCTTTTCTATTGGCCATTGTAATAGTAAGCTACTTTTGATCCTCAAATAAACAGGTTACTTTTTCTTGCTAATGCCTAGTATTGTGTTGAGCGGAACGAAATGTAGCGAAAAATGCATCATCGAAATCCATTTCGCTGCACGAATTAAAAATATGATTGATATTCATTATCATTTAAATGTACAAAAGGAACCGATGTTTTGACATTTAACCAAACAGCTGATCAATTACAGCAAAGTCTGGTCGCTAGCAGCTCGCGCATTCACTCGCGATAATCACATACATCATCTAACCGATCGTCAGACCGACGGATCGCACGAAAATCGTACTAAAATATCGGCAGATAAATATTAATCGTAAGATTGGTGCGATTTACACATATACAGGCCGATCGCTGCGTGTATGGCATGCTTAAGAGGAATAGCCACTATCAGCGCATTGATCTCTGCTAACCGTTAGCTTAATCCGGTTTCTGATAAAATCGTTAGGAAAAATCTGCATTGCCGGGTTACCGTATCATATAACGTCACACAAAAATCGCACTTTTAGACATTAATTTATTCCTCCGCACTTTGAATAATGCAGTGAATGTCTCCAATTAGACACTTTCGCGCACATTCTTTAAGTCGTTTTTGAGCTGACGCATAGCTCTTGTTTGCATCGGCAACGACTTAACACATTTTCCTACGTACGATACTCAATAAACCAATTATAACTTTTCGATGGTTATTCAAACAATATCCTATTTCCCGACACTAATTCTTTTAAATTATCTGAACGATGATCCCGATGCTGTATATAGCAATACTAAGCACTAACAAATTGCAATTTATAGCCCAGCATCGTACTGTCCTTAAATTGACCAATTACCCACTTCGAAATTTAACTACAAGATTACATACCTTTTGTTTTCCTTTTTTTGTTGATTTTTCCGTGCTATTTTTTTATTCTGTTTATACGGCTATTCTGCTTGTATACGAATACAGATATCTATTCCTCCATTTAGCTTTCGCATCCCAGGTACCTCATCATTTGTTGTGCCCTTGTGTAACAATTCTGCTGCGTAGGCCGAAGCCTACATGAGGACGGTAGTCAAGTTCTGGTCGTGCAGACCGCGCGTGGCACCTAAGTGCCAAGACTTCCTCAGATGTGACCAGTTCGCGCGAGTTATTTTTCAACACTTGGTTTAGGTCGAAAAAAAAAAACAATTTTTATTTTTAAAACAATATTCTTAGTACAAAATTACAACTTGATTAATCACGACTACTACTGAGTTTCAACTTAACTTGAACTCTACGAATACTATACTTGAACTTGAACTGCAACTCAACTGAACTTCAACTGAACTACTGAACTTGACATCTAGATCGAAGGGCTTTTATACTGTTCTTTTGTTTACATTAAAGATTTCATGGAACGATATCTGCATTGTTTCAACATATTGGTTAATTCATTTCTTCACATTAGTTTCTGCTGAAGCGAATTTACTTATTAGTCTCGAATGTTCGAATTGACTTTGGGATTGATCGATATGTGGATCGATGAGTCATAATTGATGATTAATGAAGTTGGATTTGCAATCAAATGGTTATATGGTGAAATACATATGTTATTATAATGGTACGTATGTATGTATGTATGAAGTATATTTGTAAGTATATATGTATGTAATGCATGTCCAAAGTATATTTGATTCAAAGGGTTCTCTAGATTATTCTATAAGGATATTAAGGATGTTATTCTTATTTTTATACCCTAGACTTTTAGTATAGGGTATATTGTTTTTGTCACGACGGAAATATGTAACACCTTAAAGGAGGCTCCGGAGGTATAGCAATGTATATATATAAATGATCAGGGTCACCTCCTGATTCGATTAAGCCATGTCTGTCTGTCTGTCCGTTCGCACGATAACTTTCGATAGAATGACACTAGCAAGTTGAAAATTTGGTAGAATGTTGGTAGTAAGGTCTTATTAGTTAGCACTGAAAATGGGCAAGATCCGACCCAAGGAACCCCTACCTCCCCTTCAAATGAAACTTCGAATAAGCGATTACTTTTGATACAATGAAGCCAGCAGCTTGAAATTTTTGTCAAATGTTTGAAGTGAGATTGAGTTAGTTGGCATTAAAGACGGGTTAGATCCGACCTAAGGAACCCCTACCTCCCCTAGAGATGACACTTACAACAAGCGATAGCCTACGACAAAATAAAGCTAGCGACTTGAAATTTTGCCCAAATGTTTGTAGTAGGATCCAGTCGGCTAATATTGAAAATGCGTAAAATCCGACCAACGAAACCCCTACTTCCCCTACAAACGAAACTTCAAATAAGCGATATCTGTCGATAGAGTGAAGCTAGAGACTTAAAGTTTTGTTTGTATGTTTGTAGGGTGATCTTATTGGTTGGTGGCAATGATGGGCAAGATCCGACCCAAGGAACCCTTTCCTCCCCTACAAGTGAGACTTCAAATAAGCAATAACTTTCGATGGAATGAAGCTAGCGACTTGAAAAATTCAACAAATATTTATAGAATGGGTTAGTTAATTCATTTTGAGAATGGTCAAGATCTCCCTGAATGAGTGCCAAGGGGAGGTTGGCTGACTGACTGACTGTCACCGAAGGGTCCTCGGAAGACAGGTCAGATAAACATGGGGAAGACGTAAACAAGGTAGGAGCCAGGTCGAAACTTCGAACAAAATCGACTCCTAGATACAAGTTCTGACTGAGAGTCGGCATGAGTAGGAACTCCAATTGTTTGGTGAGCACTCGGAACGTAACGTCCGCGAGGATCTTACCTCTGGCGGTATGGCAGGTTCCATCCGCGGTTGTAACTCCCAGCTGGAACTTGACCCAGGAATAACGATGGCCCTTCAGGACTTATTCCGCAAAGTCGGAAGCGATGACGCTACAAGAAGCGCCAGTGTCGACCAACCCACTCACTGTCTGACCAAGGTGCGTGACGGCTGCATAAGGCCGGATGTCCTCCTTAGGACTGTCCGGCAGGACTACTTCGCAGTATCGCCGACGATTAGCCAGCACCTTCTTCCAGAAACGCCGGCACCGCAACGTAGAACGTTTCGGTCGGCGAGGCTGGAATTCTTCAGCGCTGAAAATTCGTTGGCGAGTCTCCAAGTAGTCCTTCTCTCGCTCATGGAGTGGTCGAAAGCTGTAGTGAGTGGGGTACGACTTGGGTATCACTAGGCTTGCTGGCCGTGTGATGTTAGTGGCCGGACAGGGTCTCAAGATCTCAACTGTTGCGGTCTGGTTGGCTGATGCCTCAGTGGGTCTGCACGGCAACAGGTTGCTCGATGCGTGGGTCTGTGTTGTGGCTTCGGTCGTCGTGGGGTTGGTTGCCGAATCAGCTATGTCTAGTGTAAGTGTTAAGCCCGGCTAGCTCAGTCGGTAGAGCATGAGACTCTTAATCTCAGGGTCGTGGGCTCGTGCCCCACGTTGGGTGCCAAATATGTAACGGACAGTTTGGTGGGCATCCGAAGATGCCCGTGGGGACGGAGCCTAAGGTAGCTTAATTGGCCGTGAAGGTCGGGCTCCTCAACGAGCTAAGCAGCGGCCTATGCTTGCTGTAGCTCAGTTCGGGAGACGTGGGCGGGGTTTTCGCCGCTCGTTGCCCCTGTCCTTTACGTATTAACAAAAATTCATAGGCCTGGGGACGACAACACAAACAGGGGAGGTAAAAATGGGGAATAAAAAAAATGAGGCGATAAGGATGGAATGGTTGGCAGATGGCTCGCTTGCCGTCGCGCTCGTATTGGGGTCCAGGTGTAATGGGACCCTTGGCCTCTGGTTTCGTACCACCGACAGATCCTTACTCATCAGGTGCTGCTTCGATCTGTCGGTGGGAGCAGCACAACCAGACCAGAATATGGTTCATTACACTTGTTTGTTATTATTATTTGCGTACCTAAAAACTAGCGCAAAACTAATGTAAAAATAGTAAACGAGAATGACAAAAAAACTTATAGGTTGGCACCAACAAGAATTACCTGCCTTTTACCGCGAATTTTCGTCAACAACTTGTAACTTGGACGTCTGACTAGCAAATGGGCTGAGACCCTTTCAATTCCACCTGGTGAATCGATCTCGAGTCTCGAAAGTGCAGAAACGATTTGTCTACTTAATTCGTAGACACTGCGTTGAATTGACGATTAGAATAATAAAGTACGAACGATATTCGGATAGTATTCACATATATTTATAATTCGACTATTCGCGACGACGGCTCCAACCAGACAGCCAGGTCCCGCCAATTTTCCCTTCAATTATTCATTAATTTACAGAATTCAGGTTTTTAGAACAATTTACAGAATACTAATACAATCATAAAATGTGTAGACTTTAATTCAGCTGATAGTTCAGTGGCTTTGGGACAGCGTCAACGTCAAAGTCTGTTGACACTTAATCGAAAACAAAAACAAACATCGGATTCGCATGGACGTCAACAATTCTTCGAGGGAGGACAATATTAGATAAGTAGATCCGCTTGATGTTATCTGTGAAATTTGATTCTTTGTGTTTCTTTTTCTTTCAGCCGGAGATCCAGATCCAAACAGGAGGAGGGCCAGATAACGACGTGGATCGAGAGACGGTCAACGAATACTCTGTGGAATACAACTAAGTAAGCGTTTTGATTGATATGTTTATTAACTGATTATTTATTATGCTTTCCCATTTCAGGTCGATGATCCGCAAACAGATTAATTCACAATAGAAATGTTGACTCTGTTCGGACAGTTGCTCAAATATAATGCAATTTGAATTAAATAAAATCAGTAAATCAAAAAGTCATTATTTTAGAACATAGGCCGCAGACTCGTATTTCTATTAAGATTCAATCATTCTTTACTTATTACAAATGCCTAGTTTACTATTGAACAAAAGACATCGTGGCTTTTCTACTAGAGTTCTATTCATCATTTCCGCCATTCCGTTTTTTCGCGGACTGTATGGAACGGTCAGTTGGTGTTTAACCCCACTTTTATTAAGAATTTCACGAAACTTCTCATTTATATACTCAGGGTAGTGTACGTGCGGAATCACCATGAAATATACGTGCATAACGTAGAGAGAAGCTCAAGGCAGAGTCTCCGTTTACAATCGGAGAGAAGATGAAAATTTGGAGAAAATAACTATTAGCGAACGGAGATTTGGAGAGCAGCCGTTCCCGCTCATAAAGTAGGCAATTTACTGCCGGAATTGCTGAGCAGACTTCTCCGCAGGTCTTACCATTGTTTTAGCCGATGTAGGCTAGCAGATAGTTCCGCATGTAAAATTCATACGTCTTAAGTAACACAAAGGCAGGGTGTCTGGTGAGAGAGTTGTGGGTTAAGACTGACTTATTTTGGTTCTTAATGCTAGGTTTATAATCAAATTTTCTTATTCTAAAATGTGTTGACATAAGCAACTAATATTTCGTGGGACTTAAGTAAATCAAACTAGCTTATCCAGCATTTCCCATAACTTCCTCGACACATTCGAAAATAGTCGTCTGCCCTTCAAGTCTCTGATGTCCGAATTCTAAAAAGATGCAGTGCCACGAGTGCATTAGAAATTGCAAAGTGACTGGCTAAAAATCCTCTTACATTTGTATACGAATTGAATGAATGAGTATGTTTACTATGAGGAGTGTGTTATGTATTTTGTTTTGTGGGATGCTTGAGCCTGATTGGATAAGTTTAATGTCATGTGCGTGTAACATTACAGTGTGTACTCTGATACACTACATTATGTATTTCCATTGTCTGTACGTAAAATTTTAATTCTTTTACCCGTTTCGTTTTCGACAAGATCTTTAAAATTAATAAACATTTCACTAACTTCGGATTTAGTTTTTAAAATGTATACGAATACTTTCCGACTAAAGTCATCCAGAAACAATATCTTCCACCACCAAATGATGGTTCATTCATCGGACGACACAAATCCGAATGCACTAAGCTATAATTTCTGTCGCTCGAGTTCCGATTTTGTTAAACGGGTTTCGCGTTTGTTTACCTTTAAGATAAATCTCAAATGGAATTAAATCTGTTGAAAATTTTACACCAATGTTACTTGCGTGTCCGAAACGCCTGTGCCACAAAACTTATTTTTCAACTGATTGGATTGCATTAAAACATGTTTGCGTCTCTATCAAATCGGTACATGCCGTTAATCAAACTTGCCTGAGCGATTACTTCGCGTTTCAAATTGAAAATTCGACATTTATTTGAATCGAAAACATAGAAATCCTTAGCACATATGTATTGAACATTTCTCACTGATACTGTGTCATTAGTGCAATTTATTAAGCCACACAATGAAACGTTCCCAATACTTTTCACAAGTAAAGTAGTATTGCTAGCCACTATTACTTTTGTCTCTATCGGCTTCACTTGATCTGACAACCAATCTTCACGCATTGTCATATGCACATCAGTTTATAAGGTTTTTATTAATTATGTAAATTTAACAATAAATACTTAAAGCTAACCTTAAACGCTAACAAAATATTCTTATATAGGTATTACCGATAGTAATATACATTTAATTCTTACGGCTATGCTTACTTCTAATGCCAGATTACAATATTTGGCTCGAGTTTTTTTTACTAAATGTTATAACATGCTGGGAACTATACGTTTGTGGAGCTAGTGATTGACACTCTTACTCCTATTGTCGTTGTGGGCACTTTGTGCCCATCTTAGTCTTACTGGGTGTTATTCAGACCTCGGTGTGCTCTTAATTTATAATATTTCTTAGGTCAGGGTAGACGTGTCTCCCACCTATAGAGAATCTTAAAGGATCCAAGGTACTATTAGAATGTCCGTCAATTTTGTCGAAAAGTTTGAGGGCTTTGTCCCTAAGTGTGAGTGACCTGTTCTTGTCGTTGAGTTTTTTGGAGTGTATGAGAGGGTAAACGTTTTGGATAACTCCATTGGTTTTTTGTCGACGGCGTCTTATTTGTTCTGTCCACGTCAGTGATTTGTCAAAGGTCAGTCCCAGATAGATGGCAGTTTCCTGTCAGTCTATCTCCTGTCCGTCTACTGTCAGTGTGTCTGGCTCTTGTCTTGGACGTCTCGTGATAAAGATCGTCTGGGTTTTGTCCGCGTTCACTTGGATCTTCCATTTCTGGAAGTATTCCAGAAGTATTTCAATGGACTCCTGGAGTATTAAAGTAATGCTTTCTGCTTATCTTGCAGTATAGAAGATACATGTGTCGTCGGCAAACAGGGATGCATGCGCATTTCGAGGCATTTCTTTCCGCGGAAAGTGTAGAGTTAATTCTGACTCTAAAAGTTCTGCCTTCTAGGACTGACTAGCCTTCTTAACTGAATAATAGGAAGCGGAATCTCGAAATCATACAATTTGATGATAAGTCCTGCATGCCAGACTTTGTCAACGGCTTTCGCTACGTCAAACATAACTAGGCCTGTTGACTTGCGCTGATTAAACCCTGTGCGGATGTGTTGAGTGACTCTTGCTAGCTGGAGCTCGCAAGAGTGTTCGGACCTAAAACCGTATTGTTCTCCTGGGATAACGTTCCTCTCGTTAGCCTGATCGAGCAGTCGACAAAGGAGAAGTCGCTCTGCTGTTTTAGCGATCGAAGATAGGAGACTTATGGGTCTCCAATTTTGAGGAAATAAGAGATCCTTTCCAGGCTTAGGGATCATTATGATTACCGCTTTTTTTTCCATACATCTGGGTACGACCGGAGATGGAAGATCGCGTTAATTATGTCCGCGATTGTCGTCAGTATGTTGTCTGGTACGTTGTTGGCTATACTGTCCATCCCAGTCGATTTATTTTTGTTGAGGGAGCTAACCAGACTTCTGACCTCATCTAGGTCAGTCTGCCTAATAGTTTCCGTTTCCCGAGTTTCGACTCTGGAAAGTATCTCTTCGGCTCTTTCATTGATCTCATCCTCCTCGTCCAAGTTGCCGTCGGGGGGTTCGTTCTCGCGGAACTGAAGTTCCATTGTGTCGGCGAAGGCCTCCGCCTTCCACCAGTCATCATACTTCAAGCCGTTAGGGCCGTGTATTGGAGGAATAACTCTTTGGGTTTTGTTTTTGAAATATTTGTTAATCCTCCAGAAGCTATTGTCTCCCGGTTCCATACTTTCTAGGAATTCTTCCCATTTTTCGTTACGATGTTCATCGATCCGCACCTTAATTAGATTGGTTAGCCTGCTTGTCATTTGGCGTAGACTAGGGTCGCCGGTTTGCCTAGCCCTTTTCCGTATTCGATTCCTCCTTATTATTAAGTTTTTAATAGTCTTCGGGAGTTCGTAAGGATTTTGCACCCTTAACGGAGATTGAGTCGTATGAGACTCTTTTGCCACAAGTATCGTGGAAGTCAGGCTTTGTATCGCGTCTTCTAGGTCCCTGGTGTTTTCGATTTGTGTTTGCGGGTCTATTCTACTCAGGGAGCGCCCGCAGGTCTCCTGAAAAATTCCTGTTTCCTGGCCGATTGTAGGCCGAAATTATCGTAACGTTAAGAAAAGTCGCTTGCACCTTGATGGCAGTAGCTTCGATACACTGAAGGAGGTCTGGGAGTATTATTTGATGATGGCGGATATTACGTCGTATTAAAATGGCTGTACCTCCTCCCCTTCCTATCATTCTATCATTACGGTATAGAATGTAGTTGGGTATTCGGAAGTGTTCTCCAGGTTTCAGAAAGGTCTCCTGGATGAGCATGATGTCAACTTGATACTCTTGTAAAAAGTTGATCAGCTCACCTCTATGTCTGCGGATGGAATCGGCGTTCCATGAAACCACGGAGACACAGTGTGTAGCCATTTTAATTTTTGGGTTGGGCTCGTAACCAGATTCTGGGCTGTGAACAGACCCTGAATCATGGTAGCCATCATCTGCTCCATCATATTTCGGCATTGGGCTTGCATCTGCCCGAAAAAGGCTTCTACCTGCCCGGAGCTAGGGATCATGGTTGGGATGGGTGAATGTTGGGCTGTTTTTGGCGGGGATGGGTTCGACGGAGGTATCCAAGCTCTTGCTGCCTGGGCAAACGATTTCCTGACATTCACAGGATTTCTGGAGCAGCCGCCGTAGCTAGCTGGGTGCTCACCACCACAGTTGGTGCATTTCGGCTTATCCTCGTTTTTCAGAGTGCAATTTTTGAAGTGGTGGAGGCCATCACACTTCACGCACCGCGGTTGGGCATGACACTTATTAGCGGCATGCCCGAATCGTTGGCAATTGTGGCACTGGGCTTGGCCACTTTTTGACCTTTGGGCTTCTACCTTTATGCCGGAAAGGCCGCAGATACCCGTAATATTATATATTTCAGTCTCGTTCCTTGGGAGGAGGACTTTGACCAATTTATTTCTTGCTATGTGCTTAAGTTTGAGGCGGAAGCACTCAACAGGGTAGAACCCTTGTGCTTCCAGGTCCTCTTTAATCTCGTCCGGAGAGATATCTTCCAGACCGCGTATGATAATATTCAGATGTTTCTCCTCCGGCAGGAGATACGTGTGGTACTGGTATTTCCGATCAGTCAGAAACCTCGTTAGCTTCCGGTGGTCCGAGATCGTCTCGGGGACTATTTGGATGCCCAAATAGACCCTCTTGGCCGTCGTGTAGCGTATGTTATGTTGTTTTAATAGACGACTGATTGTCGTCCACTTGTCTGGTTCCCTCAATATAATGGGAACCGGTTTGTCATTCGTTGCGTCATGCAAAGGAGCTGGGTTGGTGGTCGGGGGAGGGATGGTGGCTTGAGCCGGTTTCGGGACTGTCGCTGTTGCGTGTGTCGTTGGAACCGCGGTGGGTTTCGGAATTTGCTTCCTGGGGGCAGATGTAAACTTCTGCGGTACCGGGATGTTGGTAGACGTGGATGGAGAGGGGAGGGCGGGGAACTCCTCTTCTCTGTCCGAGGAAGTCATGTTGTCGTCGATTATTGTCTATGCCTCAGCGGCCTCCTCGTTGTTGTCCGAGGAGGCATCTTTGTCTGTGTCGTTTTCCGTCTCGTCGTCTGTCGCGGCTATGGAGGAGCTGGACGATTTCTTAGCTTTCCTTTTGTGCTTTTTCGGCACTGAAGCTTTCTGATTAGACCTATCACGCAATTTTCTCTCTGTCTCTCGAGCTGATTGTAGCTCTTGAGACAGGCGGTTGTTCTCGGACACAATTGCGTCCAGCTTCTCCATTAGCCTGGCGATCTGTTCGCTCAGTCGAGCGATTTGATCACTCATTTTCGAGTTAGTTGCACTGAGTGCAGCTATCTGTCCGTCTTTGTCTTGTCTGAGGGGGGTTACCCCCTGAACTGCTTTCCTACTCATTTGCCCTAACCAAACTCTGCTTTGGTGAAATACAATCTAACCTGGCTAAAAAATATATAAAAAGGGCTCGTGCACTCACCGGACGTATGTTCCGTATTCTTACGGTTCTTAACCGTTGTCTTTGTTGTTTGCACGTGGCTGTGCACTTCCGTCTCTGCTGCTAGAGGTTGTCGGTTGATGCCGTCTCGCTCGCACTTTCACTTCACTGTACACTTTGCACTGCTCACTGATTGTTATTTTTCGCTCGCGATGCTAACACTTTGCCGGTCCGAGGTGGAATTTTAGAACATCTGGTGATGCTTAGGTATTTATTTTTATTTATGCCAGGGGTGTGTGTTTTATTTGTGTTTCATGGTTTTGTCTCGCAGACGAGTAGCCCGGTTGATGTGGGTTGCACTTGATCTTCGAAAAATCCGTCGGTAGTCAGGTTGGTGCTATATGGCCCTTTTAGGTGAGTGACGAATCTCCCACCCGTTTAGTCAATCACCGATACTCGGCGGGCTTCAGGTTGGGGCCGTGATCTCCGTCGAGACGAGCGGCGAGTTGCGCACCAGTTCACCTGAGTGCCTACGGCAGCGTTCCATGGCACGGTCCGTGAGAAGTTGTATGTGTTGACGAAGTGGTAGTGGTCAGCTGCGTCGTGAAGGACTCGTTGCGGTAGTAGTGGAAATTTCTTTCCGGTCTTCGGTATAGTCCAGTGCAAGCCCGTAGTATCCGTCTTTCCAGCCGTTACAGCCCGAGCCAGTGAGTCTTCGGTGCGCTGTTCCACAGTGGAGTACCGTACGTGATGATAGGCCTTATCAATTGTCGATACATCAAAGTTTTTACTAGAGATGCCACGGATATCCGGCCATTTTTTTAGTATCCGGTATCCGGCCGGATAGTAGCTACTATCCGGATATTTCTGATCAATAAATAAAACACATTTCAATTACAAATGTGTCATTCATAATATTCATATTTTATTAAGATGCCTGACATTTAATATTAAGTCTACTATTGACAAATTATAATGTATGAAGACAAGTTTCTCGGCATTTGCGGGTAGTAAACGATTCCGTTTATACTCGTAAACAAAACCTGCTTCAGAAAATAATCGCTCACTAAATACGCTGCTACAAGGAGATGGTAGTTAAATCCGAACAAACTTCGTGAGAATCGGGTACAGTGTTGCGTTCGGTGACCACCACTTGAAAGGGTCAGCCCTCCGATCTAGGCAAGCAATTTTTATATAATTATCTAGCTCATTTGCAGCATCACTTTTTTGCGTACCCTCACTCGGCATGCACTCTGCAGCGATTTCGTCAAAGCAGGTCCAGTAACTGTCGTGTATTTCATCAACGGATACGTCATTTTCATTTTTATTCCTTTTATTAAGTGGTGAAGCAGAGGCAACCTCGGCATCTGGTTCATCACAACTCATCTTTAAAGCTTCCAAGTGGATTTTTTGTTTCGCTCTCACCATTTGAACAGTTCCTAAGAATCTAGTTTTGAATCTCGGATCAAGAAAAGTTGCAATCAAGTATTTATCGTTTTCTTCGAAGTCAAAACGCTTTTCTAAATAGCTCAGCTTTCAATGAAAATCTCATTCTCAGTAAGTCAGGCGTTCTTATGGCAGTCTCTTCCTTTCCCAGATATTTCGTCAATGTGACAACATGTGGTATTACTTCTGAAATGCATGAAAGACCAGAGCTTGTTATCTTCGTTATCTCTTCGAACGGTTTGAGCAGTTTGATAGATTGCTCCGTAAGATCACACTGAGATGGTGTCAAATTATGCAAAGATGCATGATCTGTTGTATACAAAGATACAGCTCGTTTCTGTTTCAATAATTGCTCCATCAAATAAAAGGTAGAATGCCAGCGTGTGCTAACAACTTGCACCAGCTGGTGATCTCACAAATTAAGCTCCTGACGAATAGCTTTAAGTTTTTCTTGTGCTACATCCGAGTGATTAAAATGGGTGACAATCCGTCTCGCAGCTGCTATCGTCTTCAATACCTCCTGTTGGGATTTCAGCGACTCATGGACAACTCGTTGCAAGGAGTGGATGAAACATTTCGCAGAATCGTTCCATAAGTCTTGTGAAAGCAGCTCGTTGAATAATTGAAAACGGTTCATTGTCTAATGCAATCATTTCACCAATCAAATAATGAAATTTTTTTTAACTTCGGATCATTTATATCCGACAGCTGTTTTTTCTTAGTTATTTCCCATTGGTTTTTGTGACGGAGCTGCTACAATTTCGGAATCGGCACTTCCACTTGTCAAGGGAACGGAATTTATAGTTGCAAACTGCTTCGCATGCCTGTTTTTGAGATGATTTTTCATGGCAGAAGTACCTGCAATCAATGATATAACGGATACATTATTGTACCGTTTTATGCATGTATGCACGCAGCATGCATAATGGGCATAGTGCGCTAAATTTGATTGAATCGAATTTTTTACAAATCTGCTTTATTTCCTTCTCCACCGCGTGAGATCTTATTTTTACATAATGAACACGTGGCAAATTTATTGTAGAATCCTCATTCGAATTTTCAAAATATTCCCAAATTGGCGATATTTTCTGCATTGATGCCATTTTCAATGCTTGGAGGACAATGAATTTCGAAAAACTGTAAAATTAACCAAAAACACAATGCGCGATAAGTTAATCGTAACAATGGGCAAAAATATCGACTAGCAAATGAGCCTTTGTCGATTCGACAGGCGCGCGAAATGAATAAGGACAACCCGTACAGCTAATGAAAACACAAAGCGCGATCACGTGAACAATTTGCGACTGGAAACACCATCGATTAGCCAGCAAATGGGCAAATGCTCCGGGCTCGTCGCTACCACTTCGTTTTTACTCGGGATTTGGCGAACAAATAAACCGTCACGATTAAATACTATTTCCGCGTATAAACATAGTTCTTCGCCTATTATTAGTTTTATATCTATGCATTTGGTTGGAACGACATAAAGATCCAATAAAAATGAGTCATTGTCAATTATAACATATGCACGGCATATGAAATGTCCCACTGGTTTAATTTTATTTGTTTCTCGGTCGCCACCAAAACCAATTAAAAACACACTGCAGTTTTCAAGCTTTGGTTTGCCCAATTCACTGTAAAAGTCTTCACGTATAATGGTGAATTTACTGCCTGTATCGAATAGAGCCTTGCACTTTTGATTGTCAATGTACACTTCTTTGCATGTCAAATCAACTTTTGGCTGCAAGCTTCGTGTGTTTGTTTTATTTTCATCACGTTGATGGCACTTTTTGGAAGTGTGTCCGAACTTGTTACACTTAAAACAATTCATACCCTTTTCTTTATTGAGGCAATTTCTCGAGAAATGACCTTTCTCGCCGCAATTAAAACACTTCACTTCTTTTCTTTCAGTTTTAGTTTTTCCTTGTCCTTGCTGTTCTCTAGCACTGTAATCACTGCTTTTTAATTTGTCGTTATTTTTTTCTTTGTCCATAATCAATTGAAAACACTTAAGCTTATTTTTAAATTTAGTTGTGTTTGTAGCATCGTATAGTAGAATTTTGTTTTGCGATTGATCGTCAATTCCGTCGATCACATTCTGTATCAGTGATGCTTCACTCAAAGAAAAATCCATTGTTAATTTAACTATTTTCTGTGGTACTTGAACAATTGATCCAAAATTGTGATATTAAATAAGGAAAATTATTGATTTTACTACCCAGTAGTTGTTATTTTAACAATTTGAAAATTGTTAATCGCCAATTTAATTCTTTGTTACAAATATTGTAAGAATAAATCCGATAAATTGTTAGTATACAACATCGGGGAATAAGAAATTGTCAATTTATCACATAAATTGTCTTTGAACCACTAAATATAAGAAAAAAGGGGGCAATCAACAACTCTCATACTTAGCTAACAATTTTCCGTTGTTGAAATCACCACGAATTGCTGTATCGTTTGTTTGGGAAGTTCTTTTTTATACATATCAACTATTTTCCGTTGTACAAGAACACCGAACAACCGGGAATGAAATTCGTCGTGGATGCGTAGCAAGAAAAAAGTAACGGCTTAAGAAAAAGTGTTTGTCGTGCATACAACAAGTGTATTTAGTTGTATTTCGCTGTTACCGCGGCCAGGCATTCCTGCTCCGTCACGGTGTAATTACGCTGCACAGTCGTAAGTTTTTGCGACATAAACGCGATCGGAGCTTCTTCGCCATCGTCTGTAACTTGGACAAGCACTGCCCCTATACCGTCTTGACTCGCATCGCAATGGATGGAGAAAGGGCGAGAGAAATCCGGGTTGTGCAAGACGGGCGCGGAAGAGAGGCTCTCTTTGAGCGAGTTAAATGCGTTCAACGCATCATCTGTCCACAAAAACTTACGACCTTTGCGAAGCATATCCGTGAGCGGAGCAGTTTTGGCGGAATAGTTCGGCACAAAACGGCGGTACCAGCCACAGACTCCAAGAAAGCGTCGTAGGTGGCGTACTGACTTGGGTAGAGGGAAACTAGCAATAGCTTCTATCTTATCGGGGTCTGTCATGATGTTTCCATAACCAATTATATGGCCCAGGTACTTAACCTCTTTCATGAGAAAATGACTTTTTTCAACATTGATAGTTAAGCCTGCTTCGCACATACATGCAGCTATTCTTCGAAGCAGTGTGCAATGCTCCTCAAACGTGGACGACACGACCAGCAGATCGTCCAAGTATACAAAGACTTGGTGTCGGATGTCGGCTGGAATTATTTTGTCCATCAGCCGCTGCATCGTCTGAGGCGCATTGCACAACCCAAACGGCATCGTGACAAATTGATATAATGGTCGTCCCGGAACGGTGAACGCAGTTTTATCGCGCGACTCCTCATCGAGCGGAATTTGCCAGAAAGCATCCTTTAAGTCAATGCTGCTTATATATTCAGCCTTAGGCAGCCGACTTAGAATTCCGTCGATGAGTGGTAGCGGATATGCGTCCTTGACTGTGACACTGCTCACCTTCCGGGCGTCTAAGCACAGGCGTACTTTGCCGGGTTTGACGACCACCGTCACTGGCGAGGCCCAACTGCTTTGGGATTCCTCAATAACTCCCATTTCCAACATCCTGTCCAACTCCGCAAACAGAAGTTTTTCTACCGCCGGCGATACAGCGAAATGACGCTGTTTAATTGGCTTGTTGGCACCTTTTTTTTTTTATGTTTATACCAAAGCTTAGGGGGTAACCCTTTGATGCGAGAGCACAGCATTGGCGGTAAGGGATTAAGGTAGTGGGGAGATGGGTTGAGTTTGAATAAGGTGACGGTGTACATTCCGTTTAAATTTTTGTAGGTCATAGTTGCGGGGGAAAACAAAAGATGGTAGATCGTTCCACATTCGTGTTGTCCTAGATACAAACGAGTCATGGAATTTGGCGGTGCGACTATTGCTGAGTTCTAGAAGATGAGGATGGACACGACTGGCTAGTCGGGTGTTACGTAAAGGAAAAGTACGCTCAGGAATGAGGTTGGCTATTTCATCAGAGCAACGGCGGTTGTAGTAGCGATAGAAGAGTGAGAGACAGCCGACACTTCGCCGGTGTTCAAGCGGTTCGATTTTAGATGTTATGGGTTCCTCGCCAATAAGCTTGAAGGCTTTCCGTTGAACTTTGTCTAACGCGGATAATGCGGTTCTACCTGCGCCTGCCCATATGTGGGAATTAAATTCAAGTCTCGGTCTTATATGAGCCTTGTAAATTTGAGCCAGATCAGATGGTGAAAAGTATCTTTTACAGCGATTCAGAAAGCCCAGACACTTCATTGCGTTTTTTGCAACGCAAAAAATGTGGTCGGACCAATTTAGTTTACTGGAGATGTTAATACCTAGTATGTTCAGTATGGGCGAATCAGGAATGCTGACCCCATCGACAAGAATGGGTTGGGCGGTAGGTGGAGCACATCGCTTATTGGAAAGTAGACAACATTGAGTTTTTGAGGCGTTAAACTCTACTCGATTCGCTTTCCCCCATGCAATAATTTTTGAAATGTCTTCATTTAGTGAGTCAAACATGCGATCTCTGTTGATAGATGTTGAATTTCGGCGAGAGTCAGCTACAGAGTTGAAAGAGTAAGTGTAGTCAAGGGTGCTATCGTCTGCAAAGCTATGGATTGAGTTGGAAGTCACGCTGAGAAGATCGTTGATGAAGAGAAGGAAGAGTGTTGGTGAAAGGACAGTACCTTGGGGGACCCCTGCGTTGGTGGTATGGCAATTTGATTTAACTCCATCAAGGACGACCTGAAGCGAACGGTCGTGAAGGAAACTTTCGATCCATTTAACTAGTTTTGGGTCCAAACCAAAAGCCTGGAGCTTAGCTAGAAGAGCCGGATGCCAGACTCTATCAAAAGCTTTCGAAATGTCGAGGGCAATGATTTTAGCTTCGCCAAATTGGTGGATACAGCGATTCCATCTTTCGGTGAGGTATGTCATTAGGTCGCCGGTAGAGCGCGAAGACCGGAAACCATATTGCCGATCATTGATGAGATGATGTGAGTCAAGGTAGCTCATTAGTTGGTTGTTAACCAGGGTTTCGAAGACCGTCAATCGTGTGCTTAATGAGGGTAGTTCGTCCTAATCCTTGTTTGGCATAGGACGGGAAGTTGGAAATGATAGTATTGAGGATGGCCTGTTGCTCGGGTTGCAAACGGTGTTGTTTGTCCATTGTTGATAGTTCACTCAATTCGGGTATCATGGAGAACTCATTATACGAGAAAAGGTCAGGAGCAAGATTAAAAGATCGAACAAAGTCGACACCAAGGTACAGGTTCTGACTCAATGAAGGTATAATCAAGAACGTCATAATTTTGGTGGTTCCTCGAAACGTGATTGCGCCAGTTGCTTGGCCTAGAGTTGGATGTGTTGTTCCATCAGCAGTTGTAATGGTAAGTTGGTAACGCTTCCATGGGTGTTGATTAAGTTCAACGAACCGTTTAGCAAAGCTTGCCGACATACAGGATAGGGAAGCTCCTGTATCGACAAGACCAACTACCTCCTCGCCAAATAGAGAGACTTTTGCGTAGGGTCTTAAATCCCCAGTGGGCTGATCGACCAGCACCGCTGAATAGCAACGACGTCGAGACTTTTTCACGTTCCTCCAAAATTGTCGCAACCGAAGAGTTGACTTTTTCGGTTTCCTTGCCGTAGACAGTTCTTCGAGACCAAAAATTCTTTGCCGCGCTCGTTGGTACTCAGCAAAACGAACATGGTATGGCCGAAGTGATATGGATGATGTTGGTTGAATCCTTGCTGAATCATCAGCGGGTGACTCAGCTCCTACGGACCCTGTTTGAGTCGAGTGTGAGACCAGGATCCTGATAGATGGCGTATGTGTAGGTGTAGATTCCGAGTGATCTGATGTGGAGCCTAGAGCAGAGAATCTTTGCGGTGTTAACGGACTAGTTGGTGTTGTCAAATCCGGGGTTAATGATATGCAAGGTGAAATGGACGTAGCCGGTGAAAAGGATATAGCAGGTGGAATGATAGCATCCGAAACGGAAGGTTCCCCTGATCTCTGATCAGGTGGAGGCAACTGCCCATTTTGAAAGTTTAGAGCACCTTGTCGCTCTGCGTGCCCTTCGAGGATGTCTCGATGTTGCGCATCCTCGGTAAGTAGTTTTTTGGCACGCTGCAAGTAGGACATCTCGTTTTTATGACATTTGGTTTACCACATCCATAGCAGAAAAGTCGACGTTCCGCTTCACAGGTATCATAGCGGTGACCCTGTTTTCGACAATTCCAGCAGATGAGTGGAAGGGTGTGGATCTCCTCTAGATTTAAGTCATCGTCCTGATCGTTATTAAGAGCAGTTTCCGCAACCTCGGCAATGTGGTGACGCCTCGTTGGTTGAGAACGGTTTAGTTCATCTGCTAAATTCTCCCTTCGCAGAACAAACGTTCGGAGCTCCCGAATGGAGCGTATGTCGTGATGCAGCAGGTCCCATCGATGCTCGGGCTTTGATTGCATTTCAAGACCTCTAAAAGATCCATTTCGTACATAGGGTTGTCTAACCGATCCGTCAGCTTAAGGACGCTACCATTATTATTATTATATACTCTGGGGGATAGCCGAAGCAGACCACTAACGTTTGTGTCCCTTTTCGCCCCCTCCCGGTCATCAGTGACTTCCAGATGTCGACTGATAATTGTCGACCTCTTTCTTCTTCACTGAGTCCCGTGTTATTTCTAGCATTTGTTTGAAGCTGAGTTCACTCATGGCTTCTACACTTATCGTGTGCCTGCCTGTGATCCTCAACCTCGTGCTAGCCAGTGCTGGACATTCGCACACAATGTGTGCTGCCGTCTCGGCCTCCTCCAGGCATAGCCTGCAAACGTCATCTTCCCCGATTTTCATCTTGGCCAGATGAGCCTTAAAATTACCATGCCCTGTGACCAAGGCAGTTATCCAGCTTAGGGTACTCCGTTTATAACTAAGTACCTTTCTCGCTTCCCTGCCTAAAGGGCTGGTCATTGCATTCCGAGCTTGTTTGCAAGTGACTAGCTCCTGCCATCTTTGTTGATGCATGGAGTCCATCCACTTCCCAACCTTTGCTCCAATCATGCCGTTCCCCAGAGCAACTCTGGGTTCTGGGCCAATGAAAGTTGCCGCAGATCCCTGTTTTGCTAGGGCATCCGCCGCCTCATTTCCTGTTGTACCTATGTGTCCTTTTACCCACATCAGCGTAACCTCATTTTCTGAGGCACACGTGTTGAGCTTCCGGACACACTCTAGTACCAGTTTAGAGTTTATGTTCGTCTGCTGCATGCGTCTGATCACCGATTGGTTGTCCAGTGCAATAAGGATTTTCTTCCCCCGCACCTGACCTTCAAGCAAGTGGTCCAACGCATGCAACAAGCCAAGCGTCTCTGCCTGGTATACGGACACATACTCTCCTAGACTAAGCGCACATGCTAGGTTTAGCTCTTCAGAGTAAACCCCCGCCCCCGCTTTACCGTCCATTAAAGAGCCATCAGTAAAAATGCTGATGTCATTGTACATACACTCATTATGTATGTTTCCATCTGCAATGTGAGTCTTGTGTAGTCTTTCAACTACCCTACGTCTACTCATGCCTTCTACCGGCATTAGAGTCTCCCTGACCTCATCATGAATAATGTCTAGGATGCTCTTATGACCGCTGCTAGTTCCAAAGCGATGCCACATGGCATCCCTTTCCATGCGTATTGCCGAAAGCGCCGCCGTTTTCTTTATAAATAAGTCCAACGGCGGCAGTCCCAGCAATGCCTCCATTGCTCGCGTTGGTGTGGTGCGCATTGCACCACATATGCTTACGCAAGCTATCCTTTGTACCCCATCTAGCTTCTGCTTTGTGGTATTCTGCATGGCTTTTGGCCACCATACCACTGATGCGTAGGCTAGAATAGGTCTTACCATCATTGTGTAAATCCAGTGTGTCGCTTTAGGTGAAATTCCCCACCTACGAGCACACACTCTCTTACATTGATGCAAAATCCTTTTCGCTTTTTGGATCTTTTCATCAACGTGAACATTCCAAGTTAGTTTCGCATCTAAGGTAACTCCTAGATGCTTCACTTCCTTGGACACCTTGATTTCCGAACCAAAAAGCCGTAAGGGAGTTATCTCTATGTCTTTCCTCTTACGAGTAAAAATCATAGTGTTTGATTTACTAGCGTTTATGGTTAGCTCTTGCTCATTACACCATTCTTCGGTTACTTTGAGAGCTTGCAACCTAGAATTGTGTCCATGAACTTTCCACTGACCGTGAGTGCCAAGTCATCGGCGTATCCTAAAGTGTGTACGCCCATCGAGTCCAGCTTCCAGAGAAGACTGTCCACGGTGATGTTCCACAGTAGAGGCGAAAGAACACCTCCTTGTGGGCATCCTCGGACTACCTTACCCCGTATTCTGTCACATCCACTGCTAAGATTTACCGCCCTCTGCTTAAGCATAGAGTCGATCCACTTAATTATAATGTAATCAACCCCCCGCTCAATCAGGGCGTTCCTTAGTTTGGTAAAGGAGATTTTATCAAAAGCACCCTCTATATCCATAAAAGTAGACATAGCGATCCCGCCATTGTTAATCTCTCTCTCTGCAACTCTAACAAGTTCATGTAGAGCGGTTTCCGTAGATCTGCCTGCTCTATAAGCATGTTGGCACCTACTCAGAGGACTATACATTAGCGTGGTGTTCTCCAGGTAGTCCACCAACACCTTTTCCATTGTTTTCAACAGGAATGATGTAAGGCTAACCGGCCTGAAGGACTTTGCCTCTGTGTAGTCTTTCTTCCCCGGTTTAGGCAGGAAGACCACTTTAGCCTCCCTCCATGCCTTCGGGATGTAGCCTGCTGAAAGACAGGCGACGAATATATTCCGGATCCTATCTAGTAGAGCGCTCATGCCCCACTGTAATAGTGCCGGGAATATTCCGTCCAATCCAGCCGTTTTAAATGGAGCAAAAGAGTTTATAGCACTTTTGACTCCATTTGGAGTTATTGTCCTCTCAGCTTCTTGTTGACTTACCCCACCAGCTCCCATGTTAGTTTGAGGCCATGGTTGGTCTGACTTGAAACTTCCAGGAAAATGTACCTCCATCAGGGCCTGCAACGTTTCTTCCACTGTTTCTGTCATGGAACCATCAACTTTGCGTATCAGCCCCATTTTCGAAGCAGTGTCTTTCGATATCATCTTCTGTAATCTGCATACTTCCGACGTATCCTTCATGCTAGAGCAGAATTCCCTCCACGTATTTCGTTTCCGAAGACGTAAGGTTCTTTTCAGCTCCCTCTTTTTATCCTTGTATAGTTCCCAAGAGTGAGAGTCTCTCTCCCTCATGTAACGGTTAAAGGCTTTCCTTGTCTCTTTTTTCATAGACTCCAGTTCCCTACTCCACCATGGTGTTGGGTCCTTTTCGTCCACTACTGTGGAGGGACACGCGTGTTCGAAGGCGCGATTAATAGCGGAGTTCAGTTGTTCCACTGTTCGCTCTATCTCGACCGTATTCCGAGGTATTCCGTCTTGAATATCCTCGACTTGTTCCAATAAATATGTCTCGTACTTAACACGATCAGTATTTTTTGGCACTCTTATACGTTTGCGTTCGCTACTCCGTTTTCTGCCATACAGAATTTCAAACTGGATAGCCCTGTGATCAGACATGGTTAGCCTGTCCACCACTCTCCAATTCTGAACTCTGTCAAGCATATTAACAGAGCTTAGGGTAATGTCGATCACCTCAGCCCTTCGTGGATCCACGAAGGTGGGAGCGACCCCCTTGTTTGCTACCAGCAGATTGTACTTTTCCACAAATTCTAGCAGCTGCTGTCCTCTGGGATTGTCATCTGTGCTGCCCCACACAGTGTTGTGCGCATTGGCATCACAGCCTATGATCAGGGCCATATCTCTTTCTTTACAATACCTTACCAGATTTTCTACTTCCTCTGATGGAGGTGGTTCTGGTGCATCATAAGGGAGATATGCTGATGCAATTAGGAATGATCCTGCACCACTGCCGATCATTACTACCGTAAGATCAGGCGAGCAGAGATGCATCATTTGTACTGCACGTATTCCATGACGCACCAGGATGCATGTCCTTATTTTACCGTCCACCTGTGCATGGTACAGATTTGCGGTTTGTTGTGACAAACCCCTAATTTTGTTTTGTAAAATCCAGGGTTCCTGTATTAAAGCTATGTCCAGTTTCTCTTCATCAAAGCATCTCGTCATCATCGCTGATGCCGCTTTACTATGATGAATATTCAGCTGGCACACAGTTAGTGTTTCTTTGTTCGGGCCCGCCACCATCCCTGATAGTCAGCAGATTGAACGTTGATCAGAGTGCACGTTGTCTGAACTAACCTCTCCGCGCCTTCTGGCGCGTCATTGTCCGCTCCAACAACGCCTCCCTTCTCCCCTGGAGCGTCTTCTTCAGAGACTAACCTCTTCAACCCTTGCGAGTCGTCGCTGTCCGTCTCATTGGAATTCCTCCAGCCACTTTCTCCAAGAATGTCTTGATGTATTTTCATATTCTTGTTTTTATTTATTGATTCAGGTTTGGGTTTCCCGTTCTCGGACCACAGCCGAGGCAACTGCCAGCATATTGCTTCCCGCTACTCCCCGCCCCTATAGGAACATTATGACGATCCGGCCGTTCTTTCCTCTCTTTGTGCCGCGAAGCAGACTCCCTCGCGACCTCCCGAAAGTTCCGTAGGCGTTCATGCCACTCTGCACCTGCTACCCTTGAAGCAAATCAAGGTTTCTCTCCTAGTCTAACAGATCGCTACTCTGTAGACCGCGGTTCAACAGGTGCAAGAAAGGAGCAAAGTGAAGTGTTGGATCCGGAACCCCGTAGGTGAACTTTCACCTCAGTCACCAGCTCCAACCTCACACCTGGTCGCCGTGTCACCTATGCAGAGAGTTTCATAGGCGCCCCTCTGCCAATGTACGGTCGGGGAGACAGTTTACACTACCCATACAACTGGTTATTGTACAGATGTGTGGCAGTAACTTGCTCCGTTTGTGATGACCATTTGCGTCCCTGGTCACCTTCCCCCGATGGGCACGGTCGCATAACACCCCGGGGATTTAGGACATTTGACACTCCGTGTGGGCTACCTTCGCCAAAACTATAGAACACAAGAGTTGGCCAAGTAGGGAGTGTGTCGATTGCTTACATATCGCAAAACGGCGGTACTCGCGTAATGTGATAGTACACGCAACCGACCCCATAGCTCAGCCTTCGCTATTCGCGAAGTTACCAGCGGCCACCACGCGGAGGTGCTATGTAGACTTGCCCATGAGTTTCCCCACAGACCTGACGCTACCATAAAAGGCATCAAAGTTTTCGTGTGGCTTCTGAGTCCTATTCCGAATTAACTTCAAGATGTCGAGATCGGTCAAACGATCTCGGAATTGATCTCAAAGTGCTTGTCGAATAGCCGTCCACTCAAGCGATCCGTATGAGCGATGATATCGCCAGTACCACTTACACGCTTTACCCGTTAGCAACACATGAAAGCTGTTGCATAAAGCTAGAAAATCCCCTCGCAAAGTTTGGTGTGTCAAAACTTCTACTTTATAAAGGAAGGAGTCAACAGTAACGTTGAAATCCTCTCCGCTGAACTTTGTATTCCATGAGGACAGAATCTGAGCAACTTTTTCAGATGACCGAAGGGAAAGCTGTTGTTGGTTAGCACCCGGGTTTCTCATAAACCTAGCATCATTAGGAGGTAGGGAAGAAGGTCGTGACTGGGGTCCGAAAGAGGATCTCGGTGGGACTGCCTGCTGAAATTCAGGAGCTCCCGGTGGTGGGCGGGATTGTCGGAAATTAGGACGCCGATTCTGATGAAATCGGGAGGGATTATGTTCTACAGACGGACCCCTGGAAGCCTGTCGATTGCTTGCGGCTTGTCCAGATGAATTTGGACTGATCCGAGAGTCCGCGGCGTGTTCCCTCACTGCTGAAACTATCATGCTCTGCAATCGCGGTAGCAATTGGTTGATAAAGTCCTCCTGTGGTGTATGCGGAGCCACTCCTCCAGAATTCGCAGATATGTCAGCATTCCTATTGTCGTTCGGTTGACCTGACAAAGCGCTTTCGGCTCTTCGTGTCTGTGACCGAGTGACGCGCCCCTCTGTAACTTTAGGGACGGCCCCTTGTGATGGAGGCGGGTTTGAGTTTGAAACGAATGCGTTCGTTGCCTGATTTCGTGAAGGAGATGGAAATCTCGGGACTAAGTTCTCCGGAAGAACCCGTCTGCGGCAAATGGGACAAGACTCCCGATTCCTTAGCCATTTCATCACACATGTCTGATGAAATTCGTGGGCACAGGGTGTTCGTACAAGTTCTTCATGTGGCAGCATCTCGCCACTGCAAATGGCACAGTGATTGCCATCTTCTTCCTCCAGTAAAAGGAGTTCTGGCTCGGGGCAATGTTCCAATGGCATGATAATACTAATAATAATATTCTATCAGATAAAATAGTAAGTAGAATGATGAACAAATAATATGTCTTAATAAAAATATATATGTAAGTCGGAATGTGCTTAATTCGCGTAAAGTGTATACTAGTTATATAATTATAGGCTAATGCCCGGTTCACATTATTCCAGTCCAGTAATCCAGTCCAGCAATCCAGTCCAGTGCTGGACTGGATCATATCGTCTACATGATTCCAGTCCAGTAGTCCGGCGAGTGTGTTGTTGATTCGGTAACTATAGTGACAATGATTTCTGTACGAGCTGGAATGAAAAAGTAGACCGACAATCCAGTCACTGGACTGGATTACTGGACTGGATTGCTGGATTGAATTGCTGTCCAGTGCCGGTTCACATTATTCCAGTAGCAATCCAGCGCTGGACTGGATTACTGGACTGGATTGGTTACTGGAATAATGTGAACCGGGCATTATAGTATAATTTTTTTTTTAATGGAATGAGGTATAGAAAAAATATATGATGAATAATAAAAGGTATATTGTTGGCAGTTTACTCTAAGAATAATTCAAATGTCTGCAAACAGTGATAGCCTGCCATACAATAATTATAATGTGTAGAAAAGAAATAGGTAATTAATAATATAAGTTTAATTATCGAAAAAAAAAGAAAGAGAAAACAAAAATTTAACGAGTTGGTTGTTATTGTGTTCGAATAAATCCAACTATTCGTTCTCAAATCCGTATTCGGAAACAATATTAGATATAGTTTTTTCTCTAACGCCAAGCGTAGCTTAAAGAAAAAATCTCAAGTCCAAATATTCTGGCTTGTATGATTTTGAGACAACTCAATAAATGCAATCGTGCGATGACCAGAGCCTACTGCTCTCAAAGGTAAACGTAACGACAAGCGGTATAAGTTGGAGACTAAATCTCTCAATACATAATATGTCTCGAAGTGAGTTCCAAAATTCAAGATATAGCGATAAGTTAAAGATATAGCGGTATCGGTATGAGATAAAAATGGTATATATGTAACAGTATTTCTTCCTCCCTCTCCTCTTCTCTCTACAATGAAGTAACTAGACGCAATGAATTAAAAGAGTAAACTGGAAGAAAGACGGATAAGCCCTTCATGGAGGCAAGAATAGGACACAAAACTAAACTGATTAGCCGAATCACTTCCCCCAGCCAACCTATCCACCACGACTACAGGAGGTACGTCGAGCAAATGGCACCATTGCCTATTACCCGCAGTTCGATATCTCCCTTGTTGCGGTGTCAAAACTGACTGGGATGGTGACCCGGACTAAGGAGTACAAAACGAAGTCTTGCATGGCTAGTAGACCTCACTTCCTCAGCGCTCTTCCCGGAGGTGCTTTCACAACCCACTAATCACTGCAGTGGCATGGCTTACGTTCCCTTGTGATCGGCCTTCAACTCAACCATACCATGGCCGTGCAACGCCTATGGCTGTTATCCATTTCCGTTGCGCGTTGCCTGCTCGATCTACCATACGATGGCCAAGTTCCTGAAGCCAACGTTAGGTTGGCTTGTTTCGGCTAACCTCCAGCCAAGAGACAACCGAGAGGACGCTTGGACCAACCATGCAAGATTTTTAAGTAAGATCCTGATCTACCACAGAAAGGTAAGGCTGGTTCCACCTGCTTTCCCGGTCAGATAATCGAAACAAGACATCAATTCATCCACGATTCTCGGGAAGGAGGTGGACATGCCTTACAAGGTAGTAACACCTTCAAGAACAACACAAGGCAGATCAGAACTTGTCAGGAGTGTCTTAACACTCCGAAGAATTTAAGAACTGGTGTGGTGGGGTTACCAAAGTGTGAGGACTCGAGATGGTGTTGAGTCCTCGTCGTCCGAAGACGACTAACGGTAAAAATTGGGCCCCACGTTGGGCGCCATTGATGTAATGGAACACGGAGGACGAGGGGTGGTTGCGGCCGTAAAGGCCGGAGGTCACCAAGGGTGAAGAAAAGAACCCTCTCCAGAGACCACCAGATGACGTGCTCTGGCAGACCAGCCCAGTGATCGGGAGTAGCGGGGTGGGTAGATCACGGCAGTCACTGACCTCCTCCATTATCATACAAAAAAAAATAGCACGTCCGCCCGTAATGCAAAAAAATGAAAAATATTCTAAAACCCAAAAAAAAGCGATATCGACGACCAAATGAGAAAAACGAGAAAATAATGGTGGTGCCTACGCACCAAACTCCCAAAGAGTCAAAACAACTAAGTCCCGTGAAGGGACACAGGGCTGCACCAGCCAATCTACAAGTCAATATAAAAAAACAGGGGGATACCGTCCAATCAGGACAGATCCTTCCCCTTCCAGTCTACTAGGACCTAGATGTTAGGTGGTCCTTTCTATGGGTCCCGGGTGTCATGGGCCCTCGCCTCTAAACCCTTCCCTACCATGGGATTCCAGGCATAATATTAAAATCCCCCAAACCAAAGTTGAATTAACAAAAAATTACTTCACATGTTCTCAAGGAGAAGAGAAGAATGGAAGGAAGAAAATTAAGATTCCTATTTCATAATTATTAATTTATCGCATCTGTGGAAAACAAAATAACTTCTTATGCTAAAGGGGTTCCCTAGAAAACTAAAACCATCGACTTATTTCGATTTTCATATAAAGAATACTCGTACCTTATTACTTAATAGCGATAATATCATTTTTAAATTCTGTTATTTTTTTGGTCTCATGTTCTCACCAAACTATGTTCTGCCTGTTCAACACTGCCAGAACGAAGCAAAAAAAAAAAAAAGGAAAAGCAACCCTGAATAATTCCAAGTATTTATGTTCTTCGTGTATTATGCTAAAATTACTGATTCATAGCATTTGTATTATACATTCGTGGATTTGAAAAGAAAGAAAAGAAAATATTCTTTCAATAATTCCACAAAAAAAAAAATATTATTCAAAAATGAAATCATAATGGTAACACCATAAAAGAAAAGAAGAAAACGTCTTATTGCATTCAAAAAAAGAAAGGAGAAAAATCCTTCATTAATTCCTATGAATAATGTATATGTATAAATATTATAACTCCCGCGAATTCTTAGCCGACTCTGCTCAATTTGTTTTTTCGTTCTGTGTGCAGATCGGCTCTTCGAGCTTCGCGGTCGCCTCCTTGGCAGCTTCCTTGCGGGCCCGGATCGTCGTCTCCAACTGCCCGATTTCCTCCCACAATAAAGTGGCCGCAGCCCACGTTGGCGGGTTGTGATGGTCGCTGACCACCGACTTTAAATAATTCAGCCGGTTCCGCAACTTCACCAGTTGGCCGCCTCGCTTCCTTTTTAATTTCAGCGGGTTAGCCGTAACACTGGCTGAGATGAGCCGCGCTCCTTTAGCAGCCGCAGCTCTATCTCTATATTGCTGCACAGAAAGGGGCAACGGTCCGGACGGGCCTGGCTGTATTTCCCCCTTCGGGCTGTTCATGCCGACGTTCCTCGCCAAAATCGCCTAGTAATTCTTCGCGGACCCCAATTTTTTAAAGAAACCAAGAAAAGAAAGAAGAGAAAAAAAAGATAGACTAAAGAAAAAAAAATTAATTATGGGGAGAAATATAACTGCCAGAAGAAGTCGAGTAGAAGAGAGAAAAAAAAAGAAACAAAAAAAAATTCTTTGCCGGCAAAGTAAATTGCCTAAGGCGGGTATTCGTGATCCAGGCAGCGTTACTTGCCTTTTATCGTTTTAAGTATCGCCGTTCCAGGCGATCATGCATCTCCTCTGTCTTGGCTTTGAACATGGCCTTTTATAGCAAGCAGGATAACCGTATTCAAAGCTCAAGATCGTTGCACACATACGCATGCGTTCATCCGTCTCCAGAATCCCAGTGCAGCATCAAAGACAACAAAATATCAGAATCCCCCAACCACTTACGTCCCACTGGTGGGTGTCTGCAATACCCGTGGTGGTTGTCTGCAATACCAGTGGTGGGTGTCCTGCATAACTGGGTTGTGTCTTTGGTGTCACATTGCGATTTTGGAGAGAGATCCCAAAAATCGGCGCAGCGACGAGAAGACGAAAAAAATAGCACATTACATATCATATATACTCAAGCAGCACAATCGAGTCATGCAACGGTTATTATGATCGAAATATCTTTGTCGCATATTAACACAGTTAATCGGCTTTAATACCTTATTGCGTTTATTTTCCCTTGGCTGTATTTGTATGAAGCATATCCCAACAAATTGGAATAAAAATAATTCTTTGTTTTTTTATACTCTAGATGAAATCTGAGAGTATTATAAGTTTGCCACAAAGTTTGTAACGCTAAGAAATAAGGCTCGCAGAAAAAAATGAATGATACAGAAGTTCATATTATCACTCGAATATCTCAAAACCGGATGTCCGTCTGTCCGTCTGTCCGTCTGTCCGTCTGTCCGTCCGTCCGTCCGTGACCTCTCTAGCTCGAGAACGCGTTGAGCTATGAAGTTCAAATTTTGCTCACGTTATTTTTGACAAAAAATGAAGGCTAAGTTCGTGAACGGGCTAAATCGCTCCACCCCTTCTACCCCCTCCCATACAAAATGACACATTTTTGAAAATTTACAATAATCAGATTTTCTCAGAAACTATAAAACACATTGCTTTGAAATTTTTAATATATCACTTTTATGATAATTGTAACCTATGTTATAAAACTTATTGTAATCCTCACCCTCCTTCTACCCCCTCCCATACAAACTGCACTATTTCATGAAATACGTTAAGCCTATTTACTCCGTACGTATACAATTTATCGGGCTGAAATTTTGTACTTAACACTTAATTAACAATATCAGTTAGATTCAAAAAAAATAGTCGATTACCCTTACTCCGTCTACCCCCTCCTATACAATATCCGAGATTGCAACCAAAATTATTTATTGGATTTAACCAGGTTCAAATTCATCTAGAGTATTGCATGATTGGGGTTTACCCCAATCGTAGTTCTTTTATGTTTTTTGTTTGTTTTTAATGCAGGTTTGCCCGCTGAATTCAACATTTACGAAACTCGGCTTCTAGTTGAGGAGAGATTCGTCAACTTAGTCGCCAAACATTCATTAATGGAAATGCCAACTTCAAAGCAACGAGAGGCATATGCGACTTTTAAAGAAAAGCGCATAGTAGACCAAGAAACAATGCTGAAAACTGAAAAACTTAAAGAATCAGAAAAAAATATTAAGAAAATTATAGCTGGCAAACGAAAAAAACTACTGAAGTTGGGTGTCGAAGAAAAAGGTAAATACGCATAATTGAACACTTATGCAAAATAGACAATAACATTAGGACGTTTTACAGATATTAGTTTAACGCCCACATCTGTACTTCGGGAAATAGCAGAAAATGTGAGCATATTATCTGTTGCATGGAGCAAAGCAGCAACAGTCAATAATGGGGTTGTTGCATTTTCTGCGACTGGAATTTTCCCGTTCAATCCTAATGCTATTCCCGATTATGCATTTATAAGCTCTAATAGCTCCACTGCCCCCAATGAATCTTCAGTGGCAGATTTTTCAAGGGATCTTCCAAGCACTCCATCCCTACCACCAAATAGAGAAGATGAGTTAAGAGACCGGCCAACAACAAGTGCAGCTGTTACTCCGCCAATCATTGATATACGAGTAAGTCCAGGGAAAATGCTCAATACGAGTATTATATCGCCAGTGCCCTCTTCTTCAGCTCGAAGACAAATTAACCCTATAAGGAGACAGAAAGCTCGAGTTTTGACATCTGATAAAAATATAGAGGGCCAGAAATTAAAGTCGATAAAGAAAGAACGTGTATTCCTCTATTTCGCCACGACTAGCTATCTCTTTCATGATCAGATAGTATTCTAAGAAAGACTCCTTTCCTTCCTTTTTGCGATTTGCAAGAAGCCGATGCAAGTCAGCGCTGCTTATTTTGTCGCCGAATTCTTCACGAAGTGCCTGCTTAAGCTTGAACCCCGATGTCATATTTCGCTTTCCCTGTACAAAGATCTTCGCCAGGCCTTCCAAAGACCTCTTCGCTACGAGTATTATTAGTTTCGCTGTTTCCGTCCATCCAAACAATGTAGCCGTTTCCTCTAGCTCTTCAATCCAACTTTTGACCGGATAGTTAGTTATCTCGGCAGTTAAACTGACGAACATCAACATCTCGGAAACCCAACGCTAATCCCCGTCCAGCCATTCCACTACAGTTACTCGACTGCGCCTCCGTGCGTTGTGAAACACTCTCAGCTTCCTGGGTTGTGTGATGGCCCGCAACACGCTCTGCTATCGCATCGTCCTCTTCGTCGTCATCCTCACAACTACTCTTGAGCTTCGTCAAATCGATAAGCACGTCACCAATTCGTGTGCTTAGCTCTTCCACGCGCCCATCACAGTCAACACATAGCATATTTTATGTTTAATTACTATTATTTTACTATACTACAATATATTGTACACTATTTCTTAATTACTACTATCGTTGTATCGATCAAGGCTCACGGCTTGAGCACTCGTCGTTAAGATCTACCAGTGTTGCCAGGTAGTCTGCGCGAATTCCCCCTAGATGAAGTTTCATTTCCCCCAAAATCATACTCTTCCCTCTAAATTTTCAAGAAGTGAATAATCGGAATGAACAAATCAAAAAATTGAAACTATCAATGGTAATGTACAATAATACAATAGAGTAACATATTAATAATATCTTTTATTTTCTAAATTCTTAAAATTAAGGTGAGTACATATTATGTTAGATATTACTTCGATATTATACAGTCATGTTAGTTTTTTTCAAACGCTTCGAAAACGTCGTCAACAAAATCGCTTTTGTAAATGTTCTCAGTTGTGAACATTTTTAACATTTTCTGTGAAGGTTCGAAATTGACACAACTTTCATTTAAAAATCTTATGCTCATTAAGGCGTCAGCTGTTTTAACAGACATTTTATTTCGTAGCTTATTTTTTATTATGCTAACAATTGAAAAAGCTCTTTCAATAGCAGCACTGGAAAAAGGCAAAGACAACACTGAAACTGCCAGTTTTGAGATATGTTGGAATCTGCCCTTTCCGTTGGCGTCAGTAAATTCCATAATTTTTGCCCAGTATTCATCAGACGACATATTACTTTCGATATCCAATCGGTGGAGCAGATTCCACTCTCTCACAACTTCATCAATATTGCCGCAAATAACTTCAAAAGCGATATGTGTAACATCCTGTTTGGCCTGCCGAGAAGCAATTTCAGGATTGAAAAGAGCAATACGACGATCGAGGCGAGTTGTGCGTAGTACGCACAACTCGCCTCGATCGTGATTCTCTTCCGTCGTAGCTCTTGTTCGTCGTTCTCCTGGTCGTCGTTGCACGTCATCTTCGTCGTCGCTCGTCATCCTCGTCATTGCTTCGTATATCAGCGTTTAATCTTTGTTGTTCGTCATCTTCGTCTTCTCTCGTTATCCTCATGGTTGCTTTGTAGCATATGCGATGCGTCTTCGCCCTGGCTCATTATAGTCGTCGTTCCATCTCGTCTTCGTGGACAGTGTTCCCAGATACGCTCGTCGTTTCACCACTAGATAGCGTTTCAGATTCCCCCAGATCAGAGGTACTCCACCCCAGATTGCCTCTTTTAGAACTAAATAAGGCAAAGTGGTGGAAAGTATATACATACTGTCAAGTATGGAGTGAACGATGTGCAACCGCCAGGCATTCCATATCGAACTCGCATTATCGCGTCAGTTGTTTGTATGGCCATTCGATTTCTTAATTTATCTTTAATTATTTTCATTATTGAAAACGAACGCTCAACCGTAGAGTTCGAAAATGGAATGCTCAGCATTGCTAATGCTATTTTGGAAATCTGTTTCAGGACTGATTGATTTGAAAAAAACTGCGGTATCAGTAATGTCCGGTTTTACCAAACTAGTCGCGGTTTTCGGTGAGAATGTTTCAAGATCTTTTAAAGTTTCGAAATTATCGGGAATCCGCTTCTGGATTTCCTCGCACAATCTGATCGTGAAATTTAAACAGCACCTTTTGACCAGGTTCAGCGTATCAGAATGGACTTCCCGGGAATGCGCATTAAAATTGTAGCCAAAATCAGTAGCTGTGATCGGCATGAGGAACTGTTTGAAATTATAATTTGCAATATCGTATTTTTTCATTTTGGCCAGCTGTTGTGGGACAACGATCCGTTGAAACAATGAAAACAAAACCTGTTGCAAATCTTCAAACAGCTTTAAGCAGTCAACTTGATCTGATTGAAAGAGTTTGTTTGTTTTCACCAAACAATTGCAGCAATGCGGCTGATTTGTGCATTTTCCAGTGAATGGCGAGCTTTGTCTAGACACCGATAGATGGTAGCAAACTCGGATTGTGGGTTTGAGAAAACCGTTACGAAATTTTAGTGCCAGTTCCCGGTTTAGTTGTGAATTTCCTAGTTTCAGTATTGCAGTATGTGTCATTGTCGAGAAATGGTAATAAATTGTACATGTACCTGCACAAATTAATAGAATATGTCTAAATGCTTTCAAGTGTTCCAGCAGTTAGTGGGTCATTACGCATATGAAGCATAGTTAAGGTATGTGACGACTGAAGAAGTTAATTTAAGTATAGTTCCACACTTTGTATGTACAGTTAATCACAAAAGTAAGTATACACCTATCGATCCAACATGTTATTTGAAAAAAGACTACATTTTCCTGAAAATACTGCCACCTTTTTCCACCCGGGCTCTTGGTTGATATCTACACGGCCACTCAAATCAAAGAATTCCGGGAAATTTTGCACTCCAAGTGCTTATTGGTCTTAGTTTTAACAACAGCACTCAAATTCACATCACAAAAGTAAGTATACACATGTGGCATTTCGATGTGGATTACTCAATGAATCAGACGTAACATATGTTGTTAACTTTGATACTTTTGTTTATTTATTGTATTGTGTATTGTATTATTAAATAATTTCCTTTATTTAGAATAAGTTCACTAAAATTTTGAATAATGGCTTTAGTGTTCCCAGATACGCTCGTCGTTTCACCACTAGTCAGTCGTGATCGTCGATCACGACTGACTTTATTCAACCAACTAACTCTATAATACAATCTACATTTCCTTAATGACTAAAACATTTGTCTTACGAGTACCTGAGTGTACACATGTTCGCCGCATGTATTTTCGGTAAAACACGCATTTTTACACTTCCCAAATGTGCGTCCTTTTTCCAGGAAGTATCTTTTCATTATTATGTAATTAGGATTTTTAGGATTTAAAAATATCTTATGGTCATAGGAAAGAGGTGTGATGTAATACTAGGAAAAGGATATGAGATGTGTGTGGGATTTAAAGAGGGTTTTATGATTAGGTGTCGGATGTCACTACAGAATAGAACAGAATTGACGAATGCAACATACATACATGGCGTTTCGTTATCGTTTGTTTGTCTGCCGATGTTACTATTGCTAGTGATGTCACCTGGAAATCATGAAAACCCTAAAAATTCCCCCAAATAGAGTACTACCCCAAGTCCGCCCCTAAACAGTTGAAATTCCCCTAAAACGGGGGAATAAATCCACAATCTGGGAACACTGTTCGTGGATTTCATGTTAATGGATCGTGCATGAGCATTAGGAAATACACTAACGTTGTAGCTCGTCGTTGCTGTTGACCTTTGTTGTTCGTCATCTTCGTCGTCGCTCTTCATTGTCGTCGTTGTATCTTGTCTTCGAGGGTTTGTAATGAAGGGCACTGCAAAGATGGGGTTTGTTGCAGAAAACTAAAAGCGGAAGTGACTATCAGCAAAGCGGTGGCATATGCTTGCAGGCAGCTCTGATCGGGAAATGGGGTGGGGTCTTGCTTGCCAATAGTCTCCAGCCCATTACATAAAAAAAACTCATATGCCGGACAACACAAACGAAAGGGTTGAAATTGCGGTAGAATGTATATTTATGATCGGGCCGACCAATCCATGCACTTCGCGTGGGTCCTGATTTTACTGGACCACTGCCACTATCCCCAACCTACCAACAGATCCCTTGGCTTCGATGCGGGATCTCCCAAACTGAATGCACCGCAAATAGAGCTAGGGTGCACCTACATCTCCGATCTGAAAGAGGGCAGGAACTTCCGCAAGGAAAAGATTCGTCGGTATAGTTTACACCATGATGAATTTATTCTGTTCCATGGACAAAAAGTTACATAATAAGATATTTATCATTGCCACAATTTTGAGACAACTGGAACCACGAAGTAGGATCACTAAATCAAGTTCCTCGATACTAAGTACATAACTACATATGAAATATTTAGACTTTACCACACTACAATTGGCTTTTTGTTGTACTTACCCCGTTGCAGCTGGAACGGCCGTTTCTGTGCGACGAGGCTAAACATTTTTTTAAAGTTAGTATCCTACTACGCGGTATCCGAATTTATACTATTATAAATATATTAAAAAAAACCGAAAAAAAACAAACAAGAGAACAAAACTTAGGTAAATTAATCGGATAAATTAAACATTTAACGCGTTTGAATGGAGTTGAATTAAGATATTGTATTCCGGAACACGAAGATATTTTTCGCCTTTATTGCAATTTTTGGGAAGTGCGGGTGTCACTCTACGGCACTTTTAAATTCGATCAAACAAAATGGGGAATCTGCGTCCGCACTGTTGAAACCTCCAGCCACTCGATATTCGGGTTGAGCTAACTACGTGAGGTGCTTGGCCGCTAAGATTTCTTTTTGGCGCACTCGATATAGTATGGTATTATACAAAATTTCCTCGTAGGGACACAGAATCGCTTTTCGGAGATGGCAATTGGGCTTTTATTCGCCGCCAATTTCCCAGTGATTGGTGTGGAATCAAATCCTTCCGAGTGGGATCCGTTATGTCACTTTGTGATTCCACTTCTGTGGAGATAACCATGTGTCGCTTCGTCGAATGTTGTTCTTAAATACCATTTAAGATCGACCGCACTAGATATTAAGTCGCGGAGTTAGAAAATGTTGGGTACTTTTATTTCCTTTTTAAAACTTCCACTTTCTTTTTTTTTAACCTCTCGCGGATCTCCTTTTGTTTCATCCGACCCCGGTCAAGTCCCAATTCAAACTCCCCGTTTTTTCCAAAAATCCGCAAAAAAAAAATCCGCAAACCCCCCATATAGCAGTTCATACTTTCACCAAACCATCGCCCGTCCTTTTTCCACCCACATATCAAATCAAAAAAAAAGAAATGGTCCAAATTCACATTGGTTAAAATTCGAAACGTTATATGTACGTACACTTTCAAATTTGCATTTGCATACGTAGCATAAGCCTTGCACGCAGCAGTAAGAGAGTCACTGTGCACAGATCACAATTCTCTCTTCGCTGCCAAAGTACTCTACGCATCTATTGTTCAGTGCAGCGTACAGCATAATAAATATGCACCTATCGACCAAGCAACATCATCTCGGCAAAACATACGCACGTAGAAATATGCTCGGAGTGATTGCATTCCATTGCAGATCTCTACGAGCGATAAGATGTTGATGACGTAGCACCCGCACAGCTGGCAATTGCCGTTCGTTGATGTGATAAGAATTGAAGGTGATAAGAGGATTGAAAAGAGGTGATTGCATGCAAATAGGGCGCGACGGCAGTTGCAATTGTTCCGTCGATGCAGACGAAGTGTAGGCTGATTCCAGCTTTCAAAAAAACATATCGAATTGCAAAAAGAAATATGATGAATATATTTCTTTTTGAAATTCGATAGGTTTACCAAAAAGCTGAACATTACAGGTTTTATGCTAATGGGTCGTGCATGAGCATTAGCATAAACACTAAGGCACATATATATAAAGGACACTAAAAAATCTAATTATGCCAATCGATTCCTGGAGTCATGAGACGTAAAGAAAACCAACTCCGGGGTCGAAACTCGTTATCGAGAGAGGGTCTAATAACTGACTTTTTCTTCAAAAATCAGTTAAAAAGAATTGAATGATTTTGTAAACCCCAAAACTCCGTTGATTCCCAAATTATCTCCAAGTACTAACGAAACCGGAAAAATAGCTGTATTTCTCTGTTTTCAAAATTAACACACAGTCCATTTGTTTCAAGATCCACGAATTGATCAAGGAAATTTTTAAATGTTTTTTCGTTTCCGAAATCAGATAAGTCTTTGGTTTTCAAAATGGCAACGACGAAAATGTGGTCCAATTTTGATAATAAATGAGAAGGGATTGCAGGACAAGTATAGTAAGCGATACAAATTGAATGCTCTTGAGCATGGCCTCCTAAAGGGTTATTTATGCCAAAATCGTCAAAATACAAAAATATTGGCAAAACTCTTTTTTCGCCAAATAGTACACATTTCTGTTTCCAAATACTTGCAGAAACAAAATGATCTAAATAATCCGAAGACGCTTTGACATAATTATTAAAATTTTGTGTTTTCTAGCAAGTTTGAAACCTCGAAATACTTTTTCAGCTGAAAGCAGATTGGCATTACCACACCTTGTATATTTTCTTCTCCATAAACTGGCGATCCGTTGATAAAAATATCACTAACTTCATTATTGATTGTACAAATCTTGTGAAAAGAAAAGGTTTATTTCTGGATTTGATAACGTCTTTAATCACGTTGAAATATGAGTCCCACGTTCGAAGCAATTCAATTTCTTTTCCAGGATAGAGTTGACGAAAATCGTTTTCAAGCTATAAAAGAAGTAATTATAAAGTGCATATTTATATTGAATAAAAAGGCTCGAGAATTAAAACTGACCGAAATATATGGTTAAAAATGAATTGATTAGTAGTAGGGAAAAATACTTTTAAATTTAGTTCTTAGTAATTAAGTAGCTAGTTTTTAGACATAAGGTCCTAAAATCTCTATAATATTCATTAACTTACCAAAAACGAAGCAAAATGGACATTTTTATAAAGAGGCCAATCCGTTAACACTTTCGAGATGGGATTTGTCGTATGAAAAATTTCTTTTTTTCCGCAGGGTAAAAGTAGCCGCCCACTTGCACTTTAACTCATCCAAGGTGATGTCCTTGTTGGAAATGAATTTTAATGCGACTTTCAGGTTGTAGTCCGGATGGCGCAACGGTTAGCACGTTCGCCTTCAACGCACTGGGCCCCGGTTCGAGTCCGGGGATTTACGTGTCGGTCTATGAGCCCACTCAGCTGTTAAATGAGTACCCCTTATGGGGTAAATAACTCGGTTGAGCGTGTTGCTGATCACATACCTCTGCACAAAAACCGTCGCGATCTAGAAAATGAGATGATGCTAACTCATCTCGAGGGCGTGGTTCAAATTGGACTGTTGCGCCAGTTATTTTTTTTTTTATTTATTCAGGTCGACAATATTCTTTTCATCGGCTGACACTACAAATTGACGGACGTTAAAATATATGTGGTGAGAGGAAAATGATACGCTCGGTTGGATGTCTTGCTTACAACTGACTTCGTGTCATGTTTTATTCTAAAATATTACCAATATTTACATGAGTTCAATGTAGGAACTTAACACGTTGGCTGCCAATGCATCACCGGTGAACACGGCAGGTGTCATTTCCCACAGGCCAATGCATCACCGGTGAACACGATTGGCCCCCAGGGGCCAATGCATCACCGGTAATGCATAGTTAGAGTTTTACATTTTTTGTCTTTATGAGTGTCAAAAACAAAATATTGTAATTTAAAAAAAAAATTTATTGTTTTTATTGTTATAGAAAAGTACAAAATACACAAAATGGGGTAAATAAAACATATTCATGATTTCCATGATCCAAAACAAATCATTGTTCAACCTTAATTCAGGCTTTAGTGTAGAGTTTGAAAATGTTTTAGGCACAAATATGGTTGGTTGGGTCACTGACCACAGTAAGTGTCATTTTGTTGGGCCTTTTTCCGTGCCAATTTTGGATTAGATTCCATTGACACCGTAACACTTTGTCCAACGTACCCGCTTCCGCCTACCATCCTTTGTCAGTTCAGTTGATTTTAGCAATATATGTTTCGGAGTTCCACTTCTTTCTGAATTGGTCGTATTGGTTGAGCTGGTTAATCCCATAATCAAATTTTGGCAAAACTCAGATATTTTCATTTTTGAATTTTGCTCGTTGTAGAGGATATATGCATTCACGACAGCAGTATTGAGCAAAATATCAAATCCGACTTTATGGTACCATCGAATGGTCTTCCTCAAAGGAGTGAAATAGCTTGACAGCTGATCTGACAAATCAATTCCTAAATGGAAAAAAACCTTCAGCATTTAACCCACATAATATATTACATATCAGTATTTCGTACCTTGCTTACATTTGTTATACTCCAAAAAAATGTCCGGTTTTTTTTTATATGTTCGCCGTTCTTATTTTTCTTTCCAACTTCCGTCAAAGTTCCAATATTTTTTGTTGACAAAAGTTTCACCTCCATTTTGTCCTTCCAATTTCCAATAACAATTCCATTTTTTTCATATGTGAAGCATTCCCCTTTTTTGGCTTCCTATCAAACTCTTCTATTTTTTCGTAGTGTTCCTTGTAAATGTGTTTTTCGATTCAAGCAGCTGCGGGCTAATTCCACCGAAGTATAATAATTATCGACTGTAACGGTTCGATTTTGCCCAAAATACTCGCTCATCAAATGAAGACACACATTACACGAAAGAGAACGTCCAGTTGTTGTGTCTGATTTTCCTGTGTGTAGTTTTATGTTAAATGCGTATCCCTCCGTATCAGTTAATTTGAAGGACTTTATCCCGTATTTATGGGCTTTGCCGGGAAGGTATTGACGGAAGCCCAAGCGTCCACGAGAGGGTATCATGCTTTCATCAATAACTAAATTTTCCCCTGCTGCACGATAAACTTTAAAACTATAAAGCATTTCTTCTAGGATTCGGTCCACTTTGTAAGTTTTAGAAGATGTCGAACAACTTTCTTCATTATCTACGAAGTGCAGAAACCTTAGAAGAATTTGGAATCTGTTTCGAGACATATTATTAACGACAAATTTATAATCAAAAATTGGTGTTCGTTTCCAGTAGTCCGTTATTGCAGGGTACTTCACCAGACTCATATACATCACCAGTCCTAGAAATTTTAACATTTCAGTACGATCGATGTCCTTCCATGTACTCAAACGGTTACTCCTATTCAATCGTACTTTTGATAGGTACGACGTCGCGTTTCGGTTTGTTTCGGCAACAATGACGTCCAAAATCTCATCCGTCATAAGAAGTCGGTAAATTTCATAAGGAGTCTTGTTTGGTAGTATTACTGCACTGGACTCTCCACGAGGAACTGCCGAATTGTCGAATTTCACCAGGCCTGACCCGGTAGCAGGGGAAATCCAAACCGACAATTCATCGGAATTCCCGGAACAATTACGACATCATTATTCGAAAAAACTTCACTTTCTATACTTTCGTCCGAAGAGCTTTCTTCGGTTCCAGATGGGATATACTCTTCTTCACTTTCAGAAAAATCACTACCACTTTCCAACATATCCCGAATTTCCTGCGAATTCATTTTCCCGATGCAATTCATTCAAATTACAGAATTAAACTGGACCGTAATCTGTCTCGACGTCTAAGTCTCAAATTATACTGCCGTATGAACCGGGTGATCCGGACGACAACAAAGTAGATGATTGTGGCGCGAAAGCATGCTGTTCATCCGGTTCGTACGGCCAATGTAAATGCACAATAAGTGTTCACGGGTGATACATTCGTGTTTATAATAATGACTAATGATCCCATCTCATTTTTGTTTAAAGACAGGAGAAATTCACAAAATCGTAGCATTTTACAGGTTTTTTATTTTGAAAAAAAGGTTTAAAACAGGTGGATTAAAGATTATTTTCCATCTTCTCATGGCGTCAAAATGTAAATAAAAAATGCTTATTATTACGAAGAGTCATCAATCATCTTCAAGGTCAATGTCGTCGCCCAAGTCGTCATCTGTTTCTTCGTTGGCATCAGCGGAGCGCAAATTGTATTTTTCTTTTGCTGAGATTTGGCGGAGCATGTCCGGTTTTGATTTGATGAATTCGAAGAATTCCATGCACGACATTTTCAAATTCACTTTGACGGTTAGAATGGCCTTCAATGTATCCACTTTTAGTTGAGATTTTTCCTTCGTCCACATTTTATTCATTGCAGCAAAAACTCTTTCGACGGAAGCAGTCGAACCGGGCATGCAAAGAATGTACTCAATGATTTTTGCAATTTCCTTGTAGTCGCAACTTTCGGAATCCAAATGTCTGAATAGTTCGACCCACCGGTTTGTGGTCGTGACCTTATCGTCTTTCCATTGTTTGATTTTACTCTCTGAACAATAGTTCTTCACGTAAATAAGTTGGTTGTGCAGTTTCGTTGCATTTTCGTTCGCGTCGTACAATTTTTGCGTATCCAATTTTTGCATGACCACTTCGACGTCTTTCCACGATGGAACTCTGCGCAACGTTGCCCAAGAATACGCTTCTAATTCCATAATTGGAGCTGCCCACTTTTCGAGGTATTCGACAGCATCATCTGCAAAATTATTTCAAATATCTGGCAGCATAATAATGAGTCGTACAAAAACAACAAATTACCGAAGAATTCTGTGCATTTGGCGGTCAAGATCTCGGCATTGTACCCATCGTTGGTAAGCGCAACCTTTTCTGCAGCTGTCTTTGGCGATAAGAAAACATCTTCCCGCCGCAGTTGCAAAGACGTTTGCAGTTCATCCAAATATTGAGTGACATCAATTGCGGTGACATCATCGCCTTCAATTTTAAGCACATATTCTGCGAACAACTCAGCCTAGTCAAAAAAAAAAAACGATGAATCGGAAAAAACGGAAACGAAATAATTAATTGATTGATACTAATTTTCGAAAATAATTTATATTGTGTACCTGCTCTTGAGCGAAATGTAGCCAAAATGTCGACATTGGATCACTAAAGAATTTTTTTTAGCATTTTTTCTCCTTTCGGCAAGCCAACGAAAAGTAATTTTAAGGCATCATATAGCTGTAACACGCGCTTAATGGCTGGACCAAGAGCGAGAAAACGTGTCTTTGCGTAACCCAGTAATTTCATATATTCGACGCCAACCGTTTCACAAAATTTGACCAGTTCTGTAACGTGTGTGGTGTGAATGTAGAAATACGCGTATATTTTCACAATGACACATTCAACATCGAATGGCAACACATCGCAAGCATATTTCAGCGCATTGTGTGCGATGTGAGCTACGCATCCTATGCCGATTAGATACGGAAGCCACGATTTCTTTCTGTAGTATACGTTGTTCTGTCCTCCTCGCGTAATGCTACCGAAATTCGCTTTGGCGTTGTCTCCGCAGTACGCGACGATTTTATTCTTCAGATCGTATTTAGCCTGAAATGAGCTCGTCGATAATTTCTGATGTTTCGCCACGTTCCGACGTTATATCCAAGACTTTTACACGCACGCCGACTGTAGAAATAAAATATCGAACGAGCACGGGAAACAGCTTCACGTTTCCGTGGTTCGATGCGTCTGTATAAACTGACACATAGCTGCACTGCTTCAATTCTTCTTCAAGCATTTGTTTGACTTGAGGAGCGAATACATTGACGACGATGGATTGACATTTCGTTTGCGAGGACGAAAAATTTTGCAATTTGAAACACGTTCGGAATATTTTTGTCGCACAGTCTGAGGATCGAAAGCTGTGATTTGAGTTTATGATGTGAAATGCCCAAGTGCCTTCCATTGCTGCCATTGTGGCGTCGAATGTAGATGAAAAGAAAGCATTGTTTGCTTGGCTGCCAGACGCTGCGTTCAAGGCTTCGCGGTGGACGTTCATTTTTAGATGTCGAACGATATCTAAATTGCCGCCTGAAGCGATGGAAAATTCTTTGTTGCACTTTTTACAGCGAACACCACTTTCACATTTGGTTTTTTCGAGATACGGATATTTTTCCTTAAGTTTAGCAGAAAAAACACATCTGTATTTGTTCGACATTTTCTTTCTTTTTCAATCAAACGAACACACAAAGAGACAAAGAACTAATGGCGCACATAAAAAGAATGACGTTCTATGCGCGTAAACTGACTGAAACAGAAAGAGAGAGAGTATGTGTGTGCGCGCGTATGTAATTTTTGCTCCGTTCGCTGTTTCGCGCATTCGCCGCGTGTTGCCAACGTTCACTACGACGTTCGCCGTGACGTTGACTGCTTCCACGTTTGAAATTTTAAAATTTGGTGCGTTAAAAATATCTGTGGTCAAAAACATGTTTTTTGAGAGCAATCACAGGTCACAGGTTTTCGGTCCAGAAAAAATGAGTCTCCTGCTCAAAACAGGAGAGATGGGATCATTACACTTGCCCTTTGTTTATGTGCATGCGCGCCTCTACAAAGCCACATCTTGCATACATAATTCGCTCTGTTCTTGCTCTTTACTTACACAGGGCCGCAACTTGGGCGTATAATGCGCTCTGTTCTTGCTCTTTACCTGCACTTACCGTTCGTTTCTTCATGCCCATGCCTGCTCTTGCACGAATTTCATAATTTCTTGCACAGATTTCGTGATTTCTCGACCAGGCTCGCTTTCACACTTGCGCAAATCACATTATCGGCTCACTTGCACTCTTTCACTAACTCACGCAGGAACAACAATGGATTTCTTTTTTGCAAAAAAAAAACTACCGAAAATTTACTGCGCAGGCACCCTTCCCAGATTCGGCTCTACATGGACTAATGTTTTGTATGGATCTGCTGCCACTTTTTCGGAATAAAACACAAGAACTTTTTTGAGTTGGAAAAAACTAGAAAAACCCAACTTTTATTGACTTGCACTTATCACGCTTGCACCTTGCCCTAGCACCACTTGCACCAGCACGTCTTGCTCAACTTACTCACCTCCGCAGTGACGATGTCACCAGGGCGTCGTCATCATCGGGTAACAATATATAGACAATTACAATACATTAAAAACTTAGTACTATGTACGATACATAGCGCTTCGTTGAGTCGAATCGTGCCAATTGATTTGATGAGTCGCTTCGAGGCTGGGCGCCCTGGCGCGAATTTGGCGCCCAATGTGGGGCACATTTCTAGTAAAGAATAGGACTAAAAAGGACCTTACTGGCTTCTTTTTAGTCCTTCCACCGATTGGCATCCCCGCAAGAACATTAAGGCTACTTGCTGTAAGTCTTAGGACTTAGCCACTTTACTTCACGTATTTTCCCTTCAAGTAGCTGTGCTATGTAGCACCCCATCCTTCCTATAGAGTAGTCTTTCCTTTTAGATTCAGTTTGACATGGCAGTCCAGGCTTTGTTCTCGTTTTTTTTTTGTGGTTTAGCCACGTATTTATCGCCTCCATAAAGGCTTCGAATTGCCGGTATTTGGAGCTTCTTCGGTGACCGGACGAAGCGCGGAGGAACCCTGGATACCTTTTTGTTTGCCAGTGTTGAGAATTCCCCGAGAAACCAAACCAGTGAAATAAATTCCTTGATGGACCAATGTTCAACGACGTACGAACTATTTGATGATCGATGATAAACCAATTCCTCTAAATGCGAAGACGAAAAAATGTCTAAAAATATTCTAATTTATTATAAAAAGTAATAATGTGTATCAACTTCTCCAATTTTCAATTAACTCAACCAATTCAATAAATTTGAAATTGGGTTCTATTATAAGTCTAGCTCCGAGAGCGTGCGAAGATCGAATAGGAGGTTAGGAGGATTTTGTACTACCTCGTTTAAAAAAAGCTCATTAATAAGAAAAGTGACATCTATTACACAACTTCGTAACAACTCATGTATGTACTAAATATACATATTTGTTAAAATGTACTAGAATCCCAGCAAACAATTTGTATCTTCCGCGATAAGAATGCGATTCGCCTTGAAAGATAAATTTATAGACGGGGATATCGCCATCTTATCGCGGACGTCACCCCCTTCGGGAGAAAATAGTTACCGAAGGCGAAACTTCCGGGAGAAACTTTGGCGAAACGAGTTGGCAACAAGATAGCGAATCGCGACGGGGATAAATTGACGAATTGGCAAAATGTCGCGTAGGAGTATCGTTTTCTTATCATAATAGTGTAACGTACTTATATCTCCCCAGCAATACTTAAGCGAAACGAGTCGGCAACAAGAAAGCGAATCGCGAAGGGGATAAATTGACGAATTGACAAAATATCGCGTAGGAGTATCGTTTTCTTATCATAATAGTGTTTCGTATTTTTATCTTCCCAGCAATACTTACCCTATTTGAATCCGAGAATCCTATTCTTCTTTACGCCAAGCAAATCTTTTTTGTAGGAAAGAAAATACACAATAATACGCAAATTTTAAATAATACAAAATTTTATATATTTTTGGATCGGAAAAATAAACATAATGGAAATTTTTCACAGAATTAATTCAATTGTAATTATCATTGGTAGTTTAGAAAATTTTTGTACGAACGTTTTGGGCTTTCGTGTTTGTGTACTGTGTAAGAGTAAATATAGCACCAGAAATTTGATATTTATACGTTTTTTTCAGAAACATTCGCTATTGTGAACTATGTGTAACCAACATTGGGATGCTGCCACGAATTTGGATAACATCATTGTGCCAGAAATTTCTGCTGACCCACAAATATTTGATTTAAATTTAGCAGCGAGAATAATTGAAATGCCGTCACAAATATATATATAGGCAGTATTAAATTAATTGTATCAGTTACGCAATATTGCTGAAAAGCTATCCTGCCTAGTTTTTGCAGCAAATAAATGCTCGCTCGACTGATGCAGGAAGTTGTGACTCCAAAGAAAGAGTTGCGGGAGTATAAGTCAGAAATTTTAGTTTTTACTGCCAGTTTACACCACGAAATTGATGTTTTCCAGAGCTCCCAATCGATAACAAAATATGATTACATAGTTGAGTTTAGTTTGAAGCTTACAGAAGATAAAAAAAAAAAGAATTCTATACAAACAAACAAAAATCAGGAAAAAGAAAATAATTCGCATGTTTGATTTCGACATTCATTCTGCAATTTGTTTCGTCCTCTTCACTCTTTTGTTCAATCGATCTGCAGCATGTAGAACGTATTGTTGAATTATTCGGTCGATGTTTTAATCGGTTGCCGACGGAAAAGCCTGATGACATGCTCCTGTAAAAGATAAAGGTAATATGCACTTAAAATTTTGGCCCAGTGTAAATTCTATAATATTTCACTGTGCCTTTTGGAAAGCATTGTCTTTAAAATATTCTGATTAACTATTTACCTTTCAAAACGCTGACAAATGAGAAGGTCTGGAGGCTTTGCTTCTCTTTGGTGCCAGTCCATGTATAAGCCTTAAATAAATCATCCCTAATAAACTTTTTAAGATTGATTCTCAAAAACTCGACAATCGTTTCCCTGCCACATCTCATAAATAATTATTTCTATAAAAGGAAAAATAAACAGTAATTTAAGATAAACATACGAAACCAGCTGTTTTTACCAGTTGATCTCTTGATTTTTTATCTTCAACAAGCTTCCAATCGAACTCTTCTAGTTCCATTTTGTTATCAAAAGGAAGCTGTGGCAAAACATTTTCGTGGTGTAAACCGGCAGTAAAAGCAGAAATTTCTGTCCGATATTCCCGCAACTCTTCGGTTAGAGTCACAACTTCCTGCGTCAGTCAGGCGAGCATTTGTTTGTTTTTTTCCTGATCCTGCTTAGTTTTTTCAGCAATGCTGCGTAACTCACGCAATTCATTTAATATTGTCTGAAAATTCGTTGCTGGCTTTTCAATTTTTCTCGTTGTAGGCTTTTCAATTTTTCTTGTTGCTAGATTTAAATCGAATATTTGTGAGTCACCAGGAATTTCGAGCACAATGGTGTTATCAAAATTCATGGCAGCATCCCGATGTAAGTTACGCTGCGTCGATGTCAAAGGTGGATTATCTATGAAAAGTAAAAATTTATTAAAAATACAGAAACGTGAATCAGCAAATGCATAATGATACCAACCTGGGTTTATACGGAGAAATTGCTTATATGATAAAATATCTTCATTTTCTAATTGTTGGCTAAGTATGTCTTCTTCTCCTTGCGTGTCGCTCATTTTAATTAATTTCGTGTATTATCGGTGTAAAAAGGTGTTGTTTTGATTCTGAATTGTGAAAACAAATTAATTTACACTCAATTTCGTCATATTTAAATCGAATTACTGGCTCTTCATCTATATTACTATTAACAAATATATTAAATAAAGTTGAATCTATTGGATCAACAAAGAATGGTTCGACGTTTTCGACAATAGTGCCTTCAAAATTGGGGACTCCTTCTTTTTCAAAGATTCTCATAATTTTTATTACTTGATTGCTTTTCATGCAAAAGTTATTTGGCTGCTTATTTGTGAACGTTAATCCTTTCACTAGAACTTTGCAATATTCGTTGTCGTTCGTAGTTGTCGATATAACTTTCTCTTTCTTAACATGCAAACTACGCTCAACAAGTCGATTGTAAACTTGCGCCGCAACTGAGTCACATTTCTTAATTGTTTTCTTTATTTTCCTTAAATGGTTTTCAAACCGGAAGGCGCTTGTGCTTTCTAAAGTACTTCTGAAATATTTGACATTATCACTTAGATGCAGTAGATAATGGAAATTGCACGTTAATAGCGACATGTCATACAGCTCAGGCATTTGATTTATAAAATCTTGCAAGTATTCCTTGGCTCTGTGGTTATAAGTGAAGCAATTTTTTTCGTCATTTAAAATTCGTATTGCCAAAGATAATTTCAAAAAGTGTTTGTGCCTTTCTGGACTTAATATATCTTTTAAAACGAATGGGCCTGAGTAAATGAGAAATTGTCGAAGCTCAGTAGCTTTCCATCTATCTATATCCCGAATTGTTCTTGGCTTTCTAGCGAACTCCAAAGGAATGCAGTCTTTCAGACTTATAAGTTTTGCATCTAAGTCCTTTATCTTAGAATTATTAAGAGAAAAGTTTTCGCCCCTGCGGATGATCCACGATTTTATGAGGGTCTTCATAACACCTAGACAAACAATGTGCATATAGTCTAATGCTATTTGCTGCACCATGTCAAGATTTAATTTTTCTAATGCTATGGGAGCTATTATATTATGATGATCTGGATTATTTCTTTTTCGGAAGGTCGTGTCAGTTCTTTCTTGGTATTCAACTTCAGGCGGGAACACTTATCGGTTCTTGAAAAATAATCCTCTTGCAGTGCACTTTATACATGAGTTGTAGCCAGTGTGTCCTTTTACTCCCAGAATGAATGATCTCGCTGGTGCGTCGCAAATAAAATATCTGCTTGTAACTTTATAATTTTTATTATCGAAGTCAAAACCGTCCATCTGAATACTTTCAAATTCGTCTATGAACATTTGAAGATATTCGTCAACATCGTGGGGCTTAGAGTGACCTTCATAGATACCGATTAGATACACTTCCTGAGTTCCGACGATATTAAATAAAATTGGCCAAACTTGCAAGTTTGAGCTTTTCGATATCGGTAGTCCATCTATGTTAATATCAATTATTATGCTTCTCTTCTGGTGCGAATTATGAATGAAAAAGTCTGTTAAGCTATCTTTCAAACCATAATAAACAAATTTTCCAGGATTCATATAAATTATTTGACAATCAGTTGGTGCCTTTTTTAACGTTCTACTATCCCTGGGGACATCAATGCTGGCACTTCGAAGAATCCCCAGTAATTCGTTTCCTGCTGCATTGCTTATATTGTGTTTCACCATCCATTCACATATTTGATCCTTTATATCAAACGTTTCTTCCGTGTTGTCCAGGGTTTCAGATGTTGTATCTGATAAAGAAGTATAATCTTCAAGATCGCCCTGCATTTCTAAAGGCAGCTTTTGATTGCTGATTGTAGCTTCTTCTAAATCCATATTTGCTTGCGTTATTCTTTCAGATGCTAAGCTAAACTCTTCTTGGTTTCCAGTCATATCCACATTTTCCTCGTCAGTAAAAATTGATTTAAATAGTTTATTTACCTTTCTCTCAATTCTCCTCTTTTTGTTGAAGTTTCGTCCAGACATCGCTATCCAAAATTAATTGAGATAAAAAAAAAACAATCCTTTAAAAACAAAAGTGGTTGAAATTGGAATAGGTTCACCCCCAAAAAAGTGGCTTTTCACGGAAAAGATAATTACGGATAAAAAGTCTTCCAATATGCAATATTTCTTTCAGCAAGATTATTTGTTAGTTTTTTTTAGAAATTAGGTATGAATTATGTTCTGATATACGTTTCACCCGTTTGGTATGTCGCTAATTTCCAATCTAAATCTTAAAACTTCATATCTGAAAAAAGATGTGTGTACCTACCTTTTTAATCTCTGAATGGACCACAGAACAAATATTTAAGAAAACTCTTCTAGGCACTCCAAATCTCTAACTTATTTTCCGAATTACTCGATTGTAAAACTAATTGATCTCTCGAATAAATCGACAAAATTAAATTTTACTTCATTTGTAAAGAAAATCCATCATAAATATCATGGCCTACTGCATAAATAAAAGGAAATGGAATATCCGCGATTTATAAGCGACATGATTAAATGGCGAAACATTTTATATTTATATTGCCAGTTTATAGCTTAGAAGATAAAAAGGCGAAATTGTTATCGCGACTTTAAAAGTAGGAAGATGAAATGGCAATACGTATCGTCTTCGCGATTCTTTCGCCTGAGGGATATCCCCTAATTACTGAAAAGGCGACAAATAATCTATAAATTTATCGTATGGAAGAATCGCAATCGTATCGCGATTCTTTCGCCTGGGGGATATCCCCTAATTATTGAGAAGGCGACAAATAATCTATAAATTTATCGTATGGGAGAATCGCCATCGTATCGCGATTCTTTCGCCTGGGAGATATCCCCTAATTATTGAGAAGGCGACAAATCTATAAATTTATCGTATGGGAGAATCGCCATCGTATCGCGATCCTTTCGCCTGGGGGATATCCCCTAATTATTGAGAAGGCGACAAATAATCTATAAATTTATCGCAGGGAAGAATCGCCATCGTATTATCTGGGCAATCTATCTTCCAAACGATACGAAATTGTTTGCTGGGATAGTAATAGTTACAATTACTTACAAAATCAACAAAAGTGACATTTGATTAAAAAACAATAACAAAATGTGACAATAATATTTTGTGTTACGAAGTGGACTAAGCTAAGTTAAGTACATAATTCATAATTTTATTTTGATCGATGCGTTTTCTTTTTACTTTATTGTAGGCTTGGCCAATTTCCTAACAGCCAGGGTTGTCCTTTTAAGTAACTTACAAAAAATTCCTTTACACAGTATTACATTTTTGTATTACACTGAACGAAAAAGGTACGTAAATACAATGGAAAAGTTCGTTATATTTATGAAAAATACATAGTTTTTCAACCAATAAACACGTTCATTGTTGCAATGTATCGCTGTTCATAAAAATCACGAAATGAAATTTACAATGAAAGATTCATTGGAAGAATGAACACAGTTCATAAAACTAATAAATGTTGTGCATAAAATCAATGAACGCGTACATTGCGAGTACTAACATTTTCGTTGGGCGTTTGAACATGTTTATTGATATAACAACTTTTTTCATTGCTATTATGTATGTTATTTCATTACTATTATGTATGAAATTTTGAATGTGTTCATAAAAGCTATGAACGATTTTCAATATAAATAAATAAACCTCTGCATCATGAAATGTTATAAAGTTTTTATTCAAAATATAAAAATAATAAATAAATATAAAAGATTATCTCGGTAAAAAAATTATCTTCTAAATAATTTAACCTCATACAATGACTAGTTTATACGGTTGTCTGGTGTTCCTATTAGCTGTTTTCGTCAATATATAAATAAATATATTGCAACTGCTCCTCATAGTATTTACGTTCCTTACGTCTAATTATTCTATTCGATATTCGCCGTAGCTCATCACATTTTTCTCTTCTGGCTCTGGTTCCTCGTTGAATCCGTTGTCTAAAGGCATCGTTTTTCGCGTCAAGTGAATTATTGCATTCTTCGTCAAACCAGTAATTTCGCGCTCGTCTGGCTTTATATCCCACGACCTTCTCTGCGATATTTTTGGTGGTACCCTTGAGTTCTTCCCAGAACCCATAGACGTCTGTGTTGCTGATGTTGTGTAGCATAGGCGATAGTCAAAAATCGATGTCAATCTAACAGGAAGAAAGTATTAATTTCAAAACATAAATGAAACCAAAAAAAAAGTCATGTACCAGTCGAAAACTTTGCGGCTTTTTATATTGGGGCCATTTTTTTTTTCAAAAATAGCCCCAGATGAAGTCGCCTCCTCAATATCTTTTAATCCAGAGTTAACGCATGCCTTCCACGTCGTGCATCAATGACCTCTTAATTACTTCTGCGTCATCTTCTGGCACTTGAAAATATAAAGTAAAAATTAATCTCTGAAACGAATATGGTTTGCATTATAAAACCTACCAATTACATATGTCTGCCGATCATTCAAATGGATTTTTTCTTTTTATTTTCGCTCATTGTCTTTGAAAAAGACTTCCCTGTCGAATTCATGTTGGCAAACTTGTTATAAAGTCTATCTTCCTTTTTGAAGTTCGGTAATACTCCTACACATTGAATTTTTATTATTATTTTATAGTAAATGTATATCAATGTTTAGATAGTTTAAACAAAATCGAAGTGTAAATATTTTCAAGAATTCTTGCCTTTGTTTTAGAAGGAAATCTGAATAGAGTTTCGTGCTCCAATTTATGAGAAGTGTAAAAACTAAAGTTATTTCCAAAAAATTGGTGAGCAATAATATTTATTAAAATCTTCCTACGCTTCCTTGAATTGTATTCGTTGTAACAATTTACAAGCTGTTTACCTCAGCCACACTCTTATTAATCACTTCTTCACTTTTCAGTTATTTTTTTTTCACACAACACTATAAAAACAAACTATCAGTCGATTATTATTTACTAACGAAAAGAAGACAAGACGAACAATGGTCATGTCTCTTGAGAATCTGAAACCATTAACTTAGATAATGAACTTATTCGTTATCGTTATGAACGAGTTTACTGTCGTTATGAACATGTTTTTATTTTTATGAACACGTAAATTATTTTTAGTACCATGTGCATCATTTTTACGAATATGTACATTATTGTTGTAAACTAGTTCATTGTTCCTATGAATGGATTTATTGGCCGTATGAACTATGTAAATCATTAAAATGCAAGCAGAACAATAATTGATGAGTATTTTTTGTTTTTAAAATTTTTTAATAGGTAAGCTTTAGACTGCATTTGGATATTGAAAAAACGTCGTTATCTTCTAAATATAGTTTATTAACGTCCAAAAAATATCGCTAAATGATAAAAAAAAGCAAGGCTAGTTTTATGAATTTGAATACATTGTTTTTATGAACAGTTCATAAAATCACACATTTAAGATAATGAAAATTTCATTGTGACAATGTATTGTTCATACCCACAATGAAAATATCTTTATGAACGCTTTTCATTGATATTTTTCAGTGTATTCAGCTTACAGAGTTCATGAGTGAAAAAGGGCAAGGAATGCAGTGTTGCGCCTCTGCTGGCGTCAGGATTCTCTGTAACCTGTTAATCATCTGAATAATGGGGAAATGTAGTATTCTTTTCTTTCTTTGATAATTTTTCCCTTCAACAAAGGTTGCCGGCTCCCGGCTGACTCCTGTGTCCAGTTTGCTTTTTTTCCTGTATTTACCAGTCAATGCCAATCGAAGTAGAAGCTGTCCTGTAATGAACCATATTATGGTCTGGTAGTGCTGCTTGGGGCGACCGGTAGCGCAGTGTGTTGAGGCATCAGTCACATATTTGACTACCGGCGTTTCGGGTTCGAATCCTGTCCACGACGACGTTCGTGGCCATGAATCTGCAGGAGGTGCATGCTGGCAACTGCATTTTCCGAAACCAATTTATGCCGTCGAAACTTCAACTGGGCCACTTGGAACAGTTGACGTGCTATGCCCCACAAGGGGTTAGGGTAATTGAGAGAGAGTGCTAGGCAGATCTATGGCAGCACCTGATGATTAAGGATCTATCGGTGGTACGAAACCTGAGGTCGAGTCATTGGCATAGTTAAAATATTTAGCGCCCGGGGCAAACTTCAGTATGAATTTATATGCAAGCAGAGGGAAGATAAGGTTAGTCCGTGGATAACGTTGTGGCGCCCCCCAGCCGTTGCGCCCGGGGCAATGGCCCCCTTCCTCCCTCCGCCGCCCCTAGCTACGCTGCTGGGTCGAGGGTCCCATTACGCGAGCGATTATGCGAGCGGAATTTGCGCCGTTCGCCAACCATTCCATCCTTATCGCTTCATTTTTTATCATTCCCCATTTTTGCCTCCCATGTTTGTTTTGTCTTCCCCAGGCTTATGAATTAACTCTTGGAGGCGGAGTGGAGTGGTTTCGTTTTACTTAAGTTAAACTTCATTTCAGACTTTACTATCGGTATTGTGGGCCTTTTGGGTTTCACATAGTAGAGTTTTCAAATAAATTTTCGATTCGTTTGAAAACTTCGTAATCTAAATGTTCACCAACTATAAAGTTATGCTCAGTGGCCGCGCGAGTTGCAGTTGGGGCATCTAATATTCAAATCAGCAGCGCGGGCAGTTGTGGTGGTACGCGCAGCAGCGCGCACAGTAGATCTCTCAGGTAAGGGATGAAGGGTAGACTGGCTGGTTAATGCTAACTCGGTTGTTTGGAGGTGAAACAGAATTATAAATCGACAAACATGATTTGATGTTTGCGGGGGGGACTCATCGGCGGTGGTATAATATAGTTGATGGCGATTTGGTGGCTTGTAGTTTCACTCTAGAAAATGCGTGCTGCAACTGATCCGTAGAAGTTATGCCCAGCGGAGTTACTTGCATGCGCAACTGTGCATCTGGATTGCCACTGACCACACACTCGAACTTTTCCTTTTCGTCGATTTCAAAACCGCTGGCCAGCGGTAACTTGTGACTGACGTATTAAACAATTGTTTCATCCACTTGCTATTCCCGCTGCTCGAACTTTCGGTGTAACACCGACTTCTTTTCTTTTGTGCCAAATTGCTTTAGTTGTAACATGTGCTGGCGCATTTAAATTAGATTTCTTTGAGTGCATCCAAGAAAGTGTCGGACCTTTCAATTTGCACAACACAAGCACTTGAAGGGCACTATCATCGAAGCCCCAAACGTCTCTCATGTTTTCCAGCTGCCTTATAAACTCGTCTGACGAGCCACTGCCATCATAGTTCGGAGTCGGCTCAGCCACAGTATTGAACAAAAAGGAGTTTCTCGTAGACCGTCGTTTCAATTTCCTGCTTTCTTCTTCCAATTGCACTATCTTTTTGTTGAATGCGGCGATCAGGGTGATCGTCATGGCCGCTCTTATGGCTATCTTTGTTAGATTCGAAGTTACACTCGTTGTCACTGCTATCGTTATAGATGCTGTCCTTGTCGTTGGTGTCGATACCGTCGCTATTGCACTGGCTATTATCACTATTTTCGATTCCGTTGTGAGCGATATCTTCGTGGTTGCTATCATTGAGCCAATCTAGACGATGGAGTTATTTACTCCCTCAGATCGCATGCCAACGGATGTCCACAACAAGCTGTTTGTGTCTCTCTCTGGCAAATGTGCAAGAGATTTCACAGAGAAGGACGCAAACACGTAATTATGACGACGGATCCATTTCGTATTGGAAGCATTATGAATAGCCGTTAACGTTTCAGCCGGCCTCAGATCCATATCCATACAAAACGACAGATCCAGGTCTCGTATGATCTCATCGGATCTAAGTTGAGAGTGAATTGGTTGAACGTCAACTTGTTTCACCCCTATCTAAATGTATACTGAGTCGCTCACGCGGCAAAGTATTTGTATGGTGGCTGTTTAAGTTCGCTCGTCGCAGATCCGTGACATTCGATTCAGTCTGATATGAGAAGAGTGAATCGAAAACGGCTATTGAGATCATCGCATGCCAACGGCCAACGAAAAGCTGTTGCATCTATCTCTGGCTCTCTCTGGCAAATGTACATGATGGCTGGTAAAGTGAAAAACGACGTCGACCGTGCGCTCGTCGGGTAGGGCAACCATGTGAAATTGAACGATGATCATGACGCGCTCATCGTTGTGGGTGTGGCTTGCTTCAAATGTATGAATGAAAAGTGCGATGCAAAAATTAAAACTGAATGTTTATGGCCGCAATCTAGCCAAATGTACATAATTACTGATTACATTTTGCATCACAATTATACTGGAACTGAAACGATTTATTTGTAAAATTTTACTAGACTTTTATAAAAACCTCCTAGCACCCTCGACATATTAGAAAAAATCATCTTACATTGTTGCGAACCACGGCTCTGTGTCGAGCCGCCGTCATGGCAACAAAAAATTTGTTTTAACCAGGATGCTTTTGGCTCGGTGGCACCGGTCCCGGCTAGACCAGCGGAGGTCGTGGGATTTGAGCCAAAGCACCCTGGTCCTAGATGAGCCACCTAGAACATAAAAAAAAAAACAAACGAGGGAAGGATTAGGAGGAGGTAGGGGATGTGTCCATCCTTCGGGACACGAAAGAACCCAAATAACTAAAAAAAAATAGTTAAACATTATAACTATTTATATTACTGCAAAAAAATGATGAAAGAAACTTACAAAAAAAACAACAAAGCACAAAATTAAAAAAAAACTAATTCGACCACAAGAAAAATGAATTGTAGAAAATGTAGACTTACTGGTTGATTCCCACGGTGAACGATCGATCGCTTCGCATGGGGGTGTTCAACTGAGATGCTATTTTAATAATTATAATAATTCAATATATGAAAAGGAAGTTATAAAAAAACCCGAGGAAAATAATTAATGTTAACAAAACTATAAAAAATATGCTCCAGTGTGTGTCTCCGTCCAAAACGTATTAATGCCGATCGTTTGCATGAATTGGGTTCATCAAAATTCCAACAAGTTATCCAGTTTCGCTTTTTTTTTATAACAAGTACTAAAATTACTTTCGTTCTTAATCCAAAATCGTTACGCACTTGGTTTAATTTATGTATTGGGCGAGCAGTCCAAAAATTCAAACTTTTCACAAGTTTTTGTTTTGTTTAGCTTTATGTTCTTTTCATTTTTTATACGTACAAACTGTTTGGCACGATTAATTTGAGAATCAATGGGTGGTTTCAAAAAGATTATTCAGAATGTATCACTTGATAATTATCTAGGCTTTGCGAAGGTTCATACATCACAATTCCGTACATCATACATCACATTTCAAAACTCAATCATTCGTGTTTTTTATGTGGCATTTCAAAATCAATATAAATAATTTGAATCTGCAAATGACGCTCTTTCAACGATTCGTAAATTGTCCAGCATATTTCAGGGACAATTATGCTAATAGATGGTTGGGGTATCGGAAAAAATATGAAGGAGGTTTAAAGCTATCGCTGGTTGCCAGATACCGCTTCGTTCTTTTTATTTTTTTCGGTCGGCACAAGATCTCATTACTTTGCTTACAATCTTCTCCAGTAATTTTTCGAGGCATTTTTAATAATAATAAATATAGTCGCAGCAACAATTAAACACACAGTTCAAAATACACGAAAACACAACGAACACGAACGAAAACAGAGTCAAGCTTTTTGCGTCACTTGTTCCTGCTCAGCACGGCATACAGCGATGAACTTATTTATATACCCTGCCTCGAATATACATAACACTACCTGAAAAGACGCTTCTACCAAAATGAATACAATAGCGCGCCAGGTAAGTAACATAAATCGATGCCACCTTGCAAAATATGATAGAGAAATGCCGTTTGGTACGAATGTTGCTGGGGCCCATACTTTCAATTTAAGAGATGGAGCCACCTTGGACCCCGCGGCAGAGCGGCTGTGCAGGCTGTGGAAACGCAGCAACATATTCCATCTCCTGGAGATTGGGGGTGGAAACTAGAAGGAGAATGTTGGCACCCGTTATGGTTAACAGCGCCGGTTGCTGCAAAGGCATGTGCCACTCTTCAGCGTTGCAGGTGCAAGACACCCTGCACGACTAACTGTGGCTGCAGGAAAAAAAGTGTGTCCTGCACAAAGAGGCGCACCTGCAGTTGTGAGTCAGCCGCTGTAGGATAGCATAACATACTTATTGTGTATTTACAACGCTTCATCTTTGATGTTTTCTCAATGAAGTAAATATTTTCTTCATTTAAGGTTAAGTTTTAAAAAAATCCGGAAAAAATGAGAATATTATTGTAATTTATGACCGCATGGAATCGCGGTGGCCTTCATTCGACTCAGAATGACCAAATACATTAGGAATCAACTTAAAAGTGTCATAAAAACTTTTTATTTTCAAATTATTTGATAAAAAAGCTTAATTAATGAAAAAGATAATCTGGAAAAAATGTGAATATCTTTTGAACTAATGGTCGTATGGAATTGCGGTTAGTTCCATTCTACTCAAAATCATCAAATACATTAAGAGCTAAGTTAAAAGTGGCATAAAAGCTTTTTATTTTTAACTTATTTAATACGAAAGCTTATTTAATTAATCACAAAATCTGAAAAAATGTGAATATCTTTTGATTTAATGATCGTATGGAATTACGGTTGGTTTCATTCGACTCAAAATGACCAAATACATTAGGAATCAACCTAAAATGGGCAGAAAAGCTTTTTATTTTTAACTTATTTAATAAAGCAGCTTACCAAACTAATATCTTTTTTTATTTAAATGAGAATATCTTTTCAACTAATAATCATATAGAATAGCGGTTGATTTCATTCGACTGAGAATGACCAAATACATTAGGAATCAACCTAAAAGTGGAATAAAAGCCTTTTATTTTCAACTTATTTAATAAAAAAAATATCCAACAAAAAAAAAAAAAATCTGGAAAAATGTGAATAACTTTTGAACTAACTGTTGTATGGAATTGTCTTTAGTTTCATTCGACTCAAAATGATCAGATATGTACACTAGGAAACAGCCTAAAATTGGCATCAAAGCTTTTTATTTTCAAATTCTTTATTAAAAAAAGCTTCCTTAACTAATCCAAAAATGTGGAAAAATGTGAATATCTTTTGAAATAATGGTCGTATGGAACCACGGTTAATTTTATTCTATTCAAAGTGACTAAATACATTAAGAACCAACCTAAAACTGGCGTAAAAACCTTATATTTTCAACTTACTTAACGAAAAAACTCATTTAACTAATAAAACAATCTGGAAAATGTGAATATCTTTTGAACTAATGGTCGCAAGGAATTGCGGTTGGTTTCATTCGACTCAAAACGACCAAATACATTAGGGACTATCCTAAAACTAGCACAAAAGCTTTTTCTTTTCAACGTATTTAATAAAAAGGCTTATTTAATTAATAACAAAATCTGGAATAAAGTGAATATGTTTTGAACTAATAGCCGTATGGAATAGCGGTTGATTTCATTTGACTCAGAATGACCAAATACGTTAGGAACCACCCTAAAGTGTCATATAAGTTGTTTGAACTTTGAAATTATGGAAGAAAATTTAATCATTTAATTAACTTATTATTTAATTAATTAAATTAGTCTGACAAAAAACTTAGCAAAACTTTTATAAACAAGGTTAAAGTATCTACGAATTGAGGCTAAACCGAAACTTTTAGCTGTTATATTTATCGAGATAAAGCTATTAAAGCTCAGATCGCAAAAAAAAATCATTTTTGCATTTTCACTCACTACACTAAAAACGGGCCAATTTTAAAAGTATTGGACACGTTAAACCGGAAATTAAAATATCTTTAACTTTTACTTGAATGGTTTTTCATTTGGAGTATCCGTTACAGAGATATGTGAGCTTGAAAAGCGATATAGTGTGATTTTTCTCCAAAGCCTCAAAAAGTGACGATGTTCGACTATCGATTTTGATTATACTACTAAACCCAATTTCAAGTTTGAGCAATGCATTGAATGTGGAATTTGACGCTCTTTAATTTATGTACATCCTATTAAGTTTTTTGATCCGAGGCACCGTTTATAAATTATTAGGACAATATTAAAAAAAGGGCTCAAATTTCGCGGTTTTTCGCCCGCACAGTCGCTCTGCCGCGGGGTCCAAGATGGCTCCATCTCTTAAAATGAATGTATAGAACGAACAATCATACAAAATGGCATTTCTCTATCATATTTTGCAAGGTGAAATCGCTTAGCGTCCCAACTATATTTAGTGTGCCAACAAGAGTGAGTTTGTACTCTGATGTTAGCAATTCTCTGGCAAGTTATGTACTTGTATACCAATTATCAGTGGTAATATTACGGCCACTACGTTTTATTGGTTGAACAAGGCGCTTTAATATATCGTCTGGAGAATTAGATACTTGATACCAGAATACACCTCGAATTTGCACAAGTAATACGTCTTTGCATCTACCATGGCCTGGACTTTTATGCCGTATTTGTTCGGTTTATTAGGCATGTATACTTTCCCTCTAAATCGACCGAGTTAATACTTTAATGAAAACACTTTTTACATCTTCTGCTTCGCTCTATTTTTCGAGACTAATCTTACAAATTCTAAACCTATATTTATATTCAAATTCCTTATCACTATACATTCTTCCTAATTACTATTTACGAGTACTATGAATATCTTACATACTATTTGCATATATCGATTACATACATTGCTCATTACCTCCTATCAGTTATTATTTTGTACTCGTAAAGATAATTAGGCTTCTTAACCTAATCTTATCTTAGTAAAAATGAGTGACTCATGTCATGTCATCAAACGTGTTTGCTTCGTTTGATAACGTTCCTTAACTCACCCCTTTGTTAAAATGAAATGTCCTCATTTCAAAACATCTAAGCTTGGAGTCGGCGCATTTCAGTTTCATATGCTTGCTCAAAAATTCTAAGTCGTTTAATATTCTTTTGTAGTTGTAGGAATGTACATATTTTTACACATGAATATATAATTAAAGTTAATGTTATAAATGCTAAAATAAAATATAAACTGAACTTCCAAGGATGGTCTTCGATTGGTATTAGAAACTTATACATCGTTTGTATGTTAGAAAATTTATAATTAGATTCAGATGTCAAAATGCTTAATATTTTTACTTGTTCCTTTCGATGGGCATATATTACATTTTTTATTTGTTGGTCATGGTTTATAAATGTCTTATTATCTATGGTTGTACTGTAGTTGAATTGAATAAGATGTGGACCATTTATTTTTTTACCATTTCATATATGTTCGTTATCTACTATAATGTTACCATGGTCTAGTACTTGTATGGGAATATTATTTTCTTGAATAACATTGCAATGAGCTTTTTGTTTTAATAACAATTGAATAGTGCATTCATCATTTGGTTCTTGTTTACAAATATTGGTTCCTATATAATTTTTACAATTCGATAAGTTAGTAAATTCATTATTACATTTAGCAATTTTTTGTTTAAGTTCATATTTTCCGTGTTTGAATGCTAGAGGGATTAAATTATACATTTGGCATTTATTTGTTATTATTGGGTATTTGTAAATAGTAACAATTGCACTATTGAATATGCAAACATGGATATCAGAGTATTCTAATATATTTTATTTATTATCGGTAAATCGTATAATTGATTGTTAATTACTTCATTAATGTCTTTAAGATTCAGTGTTCCAGAAAAGAAGTTTCCCATTTTCGCAAAATTAATTGTATTTGTGATAGCCTCTAGTTCTTCATACACTTCTCTAATTATCAAACTTTCGGTAATAGATTCTGGGTCTAGTGTTTCTAAAATTTTCTCAAACTGTGAATTTATCTTCTGTTGTTGGTTATTGTTATCAATGAGTTGATTGAGTCCTGTCTTTATTTCAATTAGGTCATCGTGATCTGGTGTTCCTGTTATAAATTTTAAAACTGAACCTAAAAAGTTAAGGGCACGTTTTGCACGATGTTCAGGAGAAATTAATTGGGTTTTGAGTCTTTCTATTTTATTAATAAGTATGCTTTCCTCTTGGGTTTGTTGTGAACTGTATTGGTTTTTCATTATTTTTTCGTATGGTGCTAATATGACAGAGAGGTTAGCTACATGGTAAAGGTAGGCTGTACTGTTGTAAATAAACACGTTATCCGTTTCAGTTAGCACATACTTTTTGTTCACTAAACTCGTAATTGTATCGGAAAATCCTACAGAAAATATGGAAAAGATTACGAATATTATTCCGATGGATTGCATGGTGTGCTATCCTTTCGTATGCTATCTTTATGTATGATTCTCCCTCTCACTGTGAGAATCGTGTCCCCACGGTCTTCTTTCACCTTGTGTTTGTTGTATTTTGTTGCAAGCTTGTTGCGCCGATCTGTCCTGCTGTATATTATATCACCTGGTTTATAACTTATTACTTTTCTATTTTTGTTATGATATTGAAGAAGCTTACCCTGTTTTTGCCCGAGTGTTTCCTTGATGCCAGGATATTTTTCACGATTGAAAAATACTTCTTCAGGCTTGTACCCTGTAGAGGAGTGGATAGTCCGATTATATTGCCGAACAGCGTTAAATATTTCCTCACCAGGTGCGGATTTATTTTGAGCGGCTAAACTTTGGCAAAGTTCGATTAAAGTGCTATGCAACCGTTCTACTTGAGCGTTGGATGTTGAGTGATGAATTGGCGTTACCGAATGCGTTATCTGTAGTCGGTTGTATACTGACTTGACAATGCTTCCGTTAAATACACTTTCGTTATCTGTCATGAGATATTTGGCGTTCGGATATATTTGAGCAAGCACCTCTTCTATATATTCATGACAGTCTATCTTTGTGTCAAGTTTACGCAAAAAACAATATTTAGAGTATCTATCTATTGAACTGAGATACTGCTTGTTATTAATATGAAATATGTCCATTTGTATGTATTCTCCTACTTGGTTTGGTATTGGAGTTTTTCCTATAGGTTGCCTATTAGGTTGACGTTCATACTTGTGTTGTAAACATATTTCACAACTTACAGCTTCTTTCTTACACATCTCTTTAATGTTAGGCCAGAAAGTAGTAAGTAATATTTCTTGTGCGTTATTTTTGTAATTTCTATGTGCACGGTTATGTGTTTGTGTGACTATTTCTTTTTGCTCGTTTATGGGTGTAACATCAACTAGTTGATTTTGAGCTAGTACAAACTTATAGTTTGGGAAAGTGCTGCTGATTTCATTCTTCAAATGGAAAAAAATTTCATCATCTATTTTAAATGCGTTTGTAACATTCAAACTAATGACATCCTTTAATTTGGCTAACAAATCTGGTATATCTATAAAAAATATTGTATGTCTAGATCGACCAGAAAATATTGTTTCGGATAGAACCTGATTTTTTTCCTTATCTTGTTGTAGAATTATTTGATTTTTAAAGGAGTTAAGTGGCTGTTTAACTTTTTTAATAATTTCATTTGGCGAACTTCTTTGTGAATGATCTGAACAATCTGTAGTGCTATTGATTTGCTGACGTGAAAGTGCATCGGCTACGACATTTTGCTGTCCAGGTTTATAGACTAATTTGGCACCATATTCTTCAATTAAATTTTTCCAGCGTTTTAATTTTGCATTAGGGTTTTTCTCAGAAATGGAAAATATTAATGATTGATGGTCCGTATAAATTGTTAGATCTGCTACACCGTACAAATAGTTTCTTAGCTTTTGTAGGGACCAGACAATTGCAAGTAACTCTTTTTCATTTGTACTATAATTTTGTTCGGTTTCGTTTAATGTTCTTGAAATAAATGCAATTGGTTGACGATTTTGAGCCAAAACCGCTCCAATTGCGAAATTACTAGCGTCTGTTGTCAAATTGAAGGGTTTAGAGAAGTCTGGTTGGAAAAGTTCAACCTGTTCTTGTAATGAATTTTTAATTGTTTCTAAAGCTTCCAATGCTGCTGTGTCCAAATGTACAATTGTCTTGGCACTTTGATTTTTTGATACCATTCCTAATTCTCCCCTTAAATGAATAGTTAATGGCTTCGTAATCTTAGCAAAATTCTTTATGAATTTTCTATAATAACTTGCTAGTCCTAGGAAAGATCTCAATTCTTTTAATGTTTTAGGTTGTGGATAATTTTTTATAGTTTCAACTTTTTTAGGGTCAACTGTTATCCTGTTGTGTTTTACAATATGCCCTAAGTATTCAACTGAATCCTGGAAAAAATGTGATTTTTCGTTTTTCATGTTTGCATTGTGTAATGCGTTAATTATTGTCCGGATATGTTCCATGTGTTCTTCGGGTGTCGAAGAATATATTAACACGTCGTCAATATAAACATAAGCGAATTTGCCAATGTAGGGTCTAAGAATATCGTCGATGCATCGTTGAAATATGGATGGGGCATTCTTTAGTCCGAATGGCATCCTAATAAATTCATACTTCGCACCATTGACAGAAAATGCTGTCTTCTCACGATCAGATTGTTTAATTAATATCTGATGGAAACCTGATTCCAAATCAATTGTGGAAAAAATCTTTGCCTTACCTAAGTTTTGTATAGTCATATTTACATCTGGAATAGGATACCTGTCAGTAATCGTATGAGCGTTAATTTTTTGAAAGTCAACAACCATCCGTTTTTTGGGTCTGCCTTGGTCATCGGTGCCCTTTTTTGGAACAGTCCATATGGGTGAATTATATGGGCTTTTGCTTAGTTGAATTATACCGTCATTTAATAGTTTCTCAATCTCTTTCCTGACAAAGTCGTGATCCGAAATGGGATATGGATATTGTTTTGTCCATATTGGATCCTCTGATTCAGTCCTAATTGATGCTTCTATAGTGGTTGTAAAAGGCAATGTTTCACTAATATATTTATTTCTTCTCATAAGTTCATCAACCTGATCTTTGAACTTCTCATTATTAATGGTATAATTAATCTTTGGTTCTAAAACAATCTTTTTTCGATATTTTAAGCTATAATCAAATAAATTTATCTCTGCTTTCATTTGGCGTAGTCCCTGTTCTCCAAGAATCATGTCAAAATCGCTAAGTTCATTAATTTCGAAAAAAGTTAGGTGATGACCATACATTGTGATAATTTTTTTAGTATATATGACTGAGTAGCCATGTAAAGTTTTAGTTCTAAAGGGTTTTATTTTAATTGATTTTCCTATTTTACACGTTGAATTTATATAATTATTAGTAGATCCTGTGTCCACTAATAGGGTAACGGGTGTGCCTGTTATACCGCACTTTGTTTGGATGCAAGGCAACCCGTTCAATCGCCTAAAAAAGTACTGCCTGACTCAAAATGTTCTTCATATTTGACAAAATCTACTGACCCTAAATCTTCTTGTCTAGTCTGATTAATTCTTTGCATATTATTTTGCCATGTAGCAATATTTTGATTAGATACCCCGTCTCTTCTACTTGAATTTTTATAATTCTGGTTTACAGCACTGTTATAATTTTTATTTGCTTGTACATACCGTCTGGAGTCATCTACATCCATTGGAGCAGCTGCAGGTTGCGGTTGTTGAGGCTGATTGTTGTAATTTCTTGGGTTCGAATTGTGCCCCTGCATCCTTTTATTTGCCTTGTACTGATGATTGTTTCTGCCGTCTTGATGTTGAATTGGTTGAGTATTTCGTCTTTGATTGTAGCTATTGTTGGAACTTGATGATGCCGCTTGAATCTCGAACTGTTGATTTACGTTGTCGTGATAAATTGTAGACGCTATCGCATACGCTGTTTCCAAGTTACATGGATTGTTGCTATATAACGTCCCGCTGGTGTATTTCGAATTTAATCCAAGGATAAATGTCCTGACTGCTTCTTGATTGGCGAAAACTTTCATTGCTTCATTGTTTTGGTCAGCAGACATCTCAATTTTTGATAATACCAAATTGAGTGCCTTTGATAACTCACTATGGAACTCTGCGAGTGTTTTTTTACCTTGCACAATTGCCTTCATTTCGTCCATTAAAACGTATAAAGGACGTTGATCACCAAAAGTATAATCTAGTCGGTTGATTATTGAATAAAAATTCATTTTCGTGTTGTGGTTCGTGAGAATATCAGCTGCTGGTCCTGTGATTTTGGTTCTGACGATTCCCAGGGCGCTATAGTATCTCGGATGACTACTGAAGTTTTTTATTGCCTCCATGAAAGTCCATACTTGGGATCTCCATGATCTGTATTGAGTTTTATCACCATCAAACTTTGGCAAGGATTTAAATAGTTCCAAATCAATTTCTTTTGCATCTTCAATGTTCAATGCAATATCTTCTAATTCGACAATCGTTGTTGTTTGGGGAAAGTTCCTTTCCATTAATGTTAACCTTTCGGTAAATTCTTGTTGTTGTTGTTGCATGACTCCGAGTAAAGATGAGATTTGTGCGTGGAGCTGGGCCATTTGTTCTTCCATTTCGATAGTTGGTGTTGTACTTCGATTTCTATCAAAAATTTTGTGTTTCTTCGGAATCCGCAGGCTTCGTAATAGATCCAGCTTTCACTTTTTCGAAACTCACTGTCCACTCACTGTCCTGTCCAATATTTCAGGATCTGCAGGATTTCAGTTCAAAGTAATATCCACTGTTTCAGGATCTTTACTTCGATATTTGCTACTTTTTTTCTGCACTTTTTTCAAGCATATAGTGCTGGAAGTCCTACTTCCCGTGGAATTTTTTAAATTTATTTTATCCTTTTTTTCATCGGATAAAAATGGCTTAGACCGGTTTGAGCCCCCAGTTAATACTTTAATGAAAACACTTTTTACATCTTCTGCTTCGCTCTATTTTTCGAGACTAATCTTACAAATTCTAAACCTATATTTATATTCAAATTCCTTATAACTATACATTCTTCCTAATTACTATTTACGAGTACTATGAATATCTTACATACTATTTGCATATATCGATTACATACATTGCTCATTACCTCCTATCAGTTATTATTTTGTACTCGTAAAGATAATTAGGCTTCTTAACCTAATCTTATCTTAGTAAAAATGAGTGACTCATGTCATGTCATCAAACGTGTTTGCTTCGTTTGATAACGTTCCTTAACTACCGCGAAATCCAATTAGCTGCTCGTCGATAGTCAAGGTTTCGCTGCAAGTATACGCCGATAAAAACTTTTCGTTCAAGACTTCGCAAAGTTTCCTTACAGCAGCTAAATTGTCAGTCTTTTGTCTTTCGGATCGATCTGAAACATTATCAAACTGTGTTGACTGATTATAACACGTCTAGGTAAGTTAGAAAGCTAGCAGAGATTCGGGCGCGTTCCGATCAGTTTAAGCACACAAATTTTCACTTTAAAGTTGAGTTGACCCCATGCGACCAATTAAGGGTTAGTATTAGTATTAGACCCGGTGCCTCGGGTCGAAAAAACTTGCAGGAGTAAATTAAAGACCGTTAAATTCTGCGTTCAATGCACTGCTCAAAGTTTAAATTCCGTTCAGTAGCGTAGTCAAAATCAATAGTCAAAAAATGACAATTTTTGAGGCTCCGGAGAAAAATCACACTTTATCACATTTCAAGCTCACAGATCTTTGCAACGCAAGCTCCAAATGGAAAAGCTTGTCTGTAAAAGTTAGGGATAATTTGATTGTGAGCCTAACGTGGCCAATATTTATCAATTCGGGCCATTTTTAGAAAAGCTATGAGCAAAAATTCAAAAATGAATGCTCATCGATTTATGCCTTAAAAGCTTTATCTCGGTAAGTATAACAGATAGAAGTTTTATTTTAGTCTCAGATTGTAGATAAATTACTCTAGTTAAATACGGTTTTACAAGATTTCTTGTCAGACCAATTTAGGAGATACTAAAAAGAAACAGGACAAGCCATACAATTAGGCACATTTTCAACATGGTGGCGGGTTCCGTGGTGCTAGGGGGGAAATAGAAAACTCGAATTTTTGAACAATGTACCAACTCAAACAATATATCAAAAATCGAAACTACCACAATTAAAGCGACCAGTGTTATAACAATTTGGCTCACCAAAGTAATTTAACCTTTGCAAAACTAACGACTTTTTTTTAAATAAAAACGCAATTACTCAAAAACTATACCCGCTAGCATATTCTAGTAAAGAGTGAAACGCAGGTAATATCCTACACTAAAAACAGAAAATAGCCTGTAGAAATCAGATAAACTGTTAATTAGATATGGCCTTGGAAAATAAAATAAAAAAAGTGTGAACAAATTATTTTTTTTGATTAAAGGGCTGTAAATGACTCGAAATTTAAAAATTGTTTACAACAAAACAGGAAGTTTTTATTTTTGATAAAATTAGTGTAATGTATATGTAGGTGAAAACTCGAGAAAAATAAGATAAAACAGCAAAATGTTGAACGTGGGCTACATATCTTCCTTATTTTTTCGAGCTATATCTAATTAACAGTTTATCTTATTTCTACAGGCTATTTTCTGTTTTTAGGGTAAGATATTACCTGCGATTCACTTTTTACTAGAATATGCTAACGGGTATAGTTTTTCAGTAATTGCGTTTTTATTCAAAAAAAAGGTCGGTGATTCTGAAAAGATTAAAATACTTTTGTCAGTCAAAATGTTATAACACTGGTTGCTTTAATTAGAGTAGCTTCGGTTTTTGATATATTGTTTGAGTTGGTACATTGTTCAAAAATTCGAGTTTTCTATTCCCCCCTAACACCACGGAACCCGCCACCATGTTGAAAATGTGCCTAATTGTTTGGCTTGTCCTGTTTGTTTTTAGTCTTTAATTTACTCCTGCAAGTTTTTTCGACCCGAGGCACCGTTTACGAGTTATAATGGTAATATGTATTAAAAAAAAGGGCTCAAATTTCTCGGATTTTCGCCCTCCAAAAGTTAAGCTCACCTTCTACACCGTGCAAACTCAGTTTCCATGTATTCAGTATCTATAGAAGGGATTTAAATTATTTCCAGATATTTCCGTCATTATTATTAATAATATTTAATTTGACTGGCCTATATAAGAACTTACATTTTCTGTTTTTAATATAAGAAGATAAAATAATTAAAAAATACTGAATAAATATTTTGTTCCTGAAGATGCTGTAAAAGCGAAATACTACATAGAACCAACACAAATACAACATAAAAAGCTGGGAAAAATCGGAAAACAAGGAGTTTCTATATTAATACTATTCAGTTGCCCTAACCCCTTGTGGGGCATAGCGCGTCAACTGCTCCATGTGGCCCAGTTGACGTTTCGTTGGCATAAATTGGTTTCGGAGAATGCAGTTGCCAGCATGCACCTCCTGCACATCCATGGCCACGAACATCGTCGTGAACGGGACTCGAACCCGAAACGCCGGTAGTCAAAGATGAGACTGATGCCTCAACAATGCAATGCAATGAATTGATTATCATTCAAAAATAAAAGCCGAATTATATGCCAAATACGCAAAAATTTATTTTTGAGTTTTATTTCGAAATCAAAATACAAAAATTCATAAAAGTCAATTTCACTACCAACTTCAACGATCAAAATATAAGGGTTTCAAATTCAAGGTTCAGTAGAGATTATGTACGGAATATATAGTTTTTATAGGAAACAAAATAATATATGTACATATTTTCAATTTAAAGAAAAAAGAAGAAAAACAAAGTATCTACAATACTAAGGTTAGATGCGTGATGATCTTAGCAGAATTGTTCCAGGGGAATACGAACTTTTGACGATTTAGTACCCGAACATTTTGGCATTTTGTAGAAATAACTTTCGATAAAAATCCAAAATTGCATGCATGCTGTTGGATATTGCACATTAAATAAATGAAACGCCTTAAAACATGTATCCATCGATCTCAAGAGAGATGAAAACGGAAGCTTTGTTCCATCCAAATATACTAAATATTTTTCAAATTGCTTAAATTGTTCGTCTCCTAAGGCCATAATGAACGGCTGAATGCTTTCTTCTCGCTTTTTGTGAAAATCAATATGATTTTCTAGCTGCTGGACTGATTGACCGACGAAAATAAATGATTCGTGTGAGTCCCTCATGGTATGTTTGACAACTTTTGTTTGGCCAGCCTGATCTTTTCTCACTATTTTGGAAGTTGGTGAGAGATATCCATGAAGACACCAGAAAACTGCAGCTACTCGATACTAAGGAAAGAAAATAAGAATTATTCAATTCAATCCAATTTATTTCTCATAATTATTGATAACATAGTGCGTTGAGATTCTTAAATTCTAGTTTGGAGTTCAGGCTTATTGATACAATCTAAGCAGCTCTTGAAATGATTTCTTATATTCCATAATTTTGTTTATTGACAGTGAGTAGCTGGTGGAGGAAAAAGTTTAAAAAAGTCGTTAATTATATATAAAACTTATATACTATTCATTTAAAACTGAATAATATAAACAGAAAAATTACTTAACATACGTGAGAGTATGTATTCAAATTATTTAAACTATTTAATCATACAAGGTATTCAAAAGAGGGCTGGCTAGCATAGAGCACGAACGGGCAAATTAGTCGCGATGTTTAATACATTTGTCGTATATGTATTGTACATTTGTAATTTTATGTAAACGGACTGTTGAATGCCATGGTGGTAAGTTTAATAAAATCTTTAGGACTTTATTTTGGGCGGTTTGAAGTTTAGTTAAGCTCGATATAGCAGCTGTTTTTAACACCGGAGAAGCATATAGCAACATTGGCTGAAAAATTACTTTATATAATAACAGTTTGTTTTCTAGGTTTAATAATGATCCTTCGTTTATTAGTGGATAGAGCGATTTTATTAGGATACTATTTTTTGTTTCACGATCCTGAATGTGTGGTTTCAGGGTATGCTTCTTGTCTAAAATAAAACCTAGATATTTAACTGTGATACTCCATTCGATAGCCTTAAGCCCAACATACACCATCCGGAATTCCTGTCCGGAAAACTGATGAGGCCCGGCCTTCCGGTTTGCCTGAATATAGAATACACCATCCGGAATTCCTTCCGGAAAAACTGATCCGAGCCCAGCCTTGAGGAATTCCGGATCGTGTATGGCTGCTTCAGGCCGCCTCAAGGCGAACTGTCCGGCCGCGTGAGTAGAATGAATTTTCACTGGAGTTTATTTCAATAGACGAATGTATCTGAAGCTTGCCTATGGAAAGTAAAATGCCGTACAATTCAATGCAATAGGTAGATACTTTCATTCTATGGCGATATGATGGATTCCCAATTATCCATCCGCTGGCCTCAAGGCGGCCTGTCAGGCGGCCTGTCCGGCCGCGTGACTATAATGAATTTACACTGGAGTTTTTCTTTTCAATGGACGAATGTATCTGAAGCTTGGCTATGGAAAGTAAAATGCCGTACAATTCAATGCAATAGGTAGATACTTTCATTCTATGGCGATATGATGGATTCCCAATTATCCATCCGCTGGCCTCAAGGCGGCCTGTCCGGCGGCCTGTTCAGAATTCCTCAAGCAATTTCATCCGGCGGCCTGTCCGGCCGCGTGACTAAAATGAATTTACACTGGAGTTTTTTTTCAATGGACGAATGTATCTGAAGCTTGGCTATAGAAAGTAAAATGCCGTACAATTCAATGCAATAGATAGATACTTTCATTCTATGGCATTTTACTTTCCATAGCTAAGCTTCAGATACATTCGTCTATTGAAACAAAAAACTCCAGTGAAAATTCATTTTAGTCACGCGGCCAGACAGGCCGCCGGATGGAATTGCTTGAGGAATTCCGGACAGGTCGCCGGACAGGCCGCCTCAAGGCGAACTGTCCGGCCGCATGAGTAGAATGGATTTTCACTGGAGTTTATTTCAATAGACGAATGTATCTGAAGCTTGGCTATGGAATGTAAAATTCAATCCAATAGGTAGATACTTTCATTCTATGATGATATCGATTGCCAATTATCCATCCGACTCAAAGCGGCCTGCACATGCCATTGACGATCCGGAATTCCTCAAGGCCAGGCCTGATCAGTTTTTCCGGAGAAAAATTCCGGAACGTGTGTGGTGGAGGCTTGGCGGGAACGATTTTCCTGCCGGCCGCCTGAAACGACCATACACGATCCGGAATTCCTCAAGGCCGGGCCTCATCAGTTTTTCCGGACAGGAATTCCGGATGAGTAAGAATTTAGGGGACCTACGCCGTGTAAAAAATATAGCCTTAGTCTTGCCTATGTTGAATTTTATTTTCCAGCGGGAGTAATACTGTTCTAGAATATTAAATCCATTTTCTAGGTTTTCTATGATATCTTATGGGTTTTTGTGGGAAGTATAGACGCGAGTTTACATTTAGGTATTGTTGGAATATCACTGGTGTAGATATTATATAGGCTTGGACTCAGCACGGAACCTTGCGGTATCCCAGCAGGCGCCGAGTATAGGTATAGACATTTCGGAATTAACTTGCACCCAAAATTTCCGATTCGATAGGAAGCTTTTGATAATTTCGATTATTTCGATTGGATAATGATGAATAAATAATTTGTGCAATAACCCATCATGCCAAACTCTATCGAATGCTTTCTCAATATCGAGGAAGATAGCGCCGGTGGAGAGCCCGTTCGTGAATAGCCCGGGAGATAGTGACACTTTCGGTTGCTATATTTGCTAAAGCTTGGTTTATCGTTTTATTTCTCAGAATAATATAGCTCATCAATAAAATGAACTCCTGCCACCTCAATAACGGGACAACGCTTATCAGGACGTTGTTAAATATGCTAAAAAAACAACGTTAAAAATGCTAAAAGCTGAAACTTTGCCTATTGTTTATTGACATTTCAGTAGGAACAAAAATCACTTCCTGCTACTTGTACGGTGGGACCATCTACTCCTGCTATGGATGTTCTTATGTGAAAAAAACAACAACAACAATTGTCATAAATGCTAAAAGCTGATTTTTTGTTTACTTGTAGTTCAATACCTAAGATAGCAGAAAAACATGTGCTGCCAGCCGGTTGACGGGACCTGCGTCGGCAGGAGCAAAATAGTCCCGCAGTAACATACAGTTGTAGTGATGTAATATGCAATGTAACACTACACACCCTCAATTTTTCCTTTGGACCAAACTCATAAACCATTTCCTTATGTCTAGACATTTGAATAACCCAAAAGATCGTTTGAACTCGTGGTCATTACTGCATGTCACTTGACACCTTCAATGCACGATGCATACATGGGTGATGTCCACGTGCATGTCATCATGTCCATGACATAGGAATATTTACATATGTGGTTATGAGTTGGCCTCATATTGATGCTAGGGCAATAAACTCTGCGTGTATATGACCTAAGATATGGTCCATGGATTGAACTAGGATTAAGATAGGATAATAAACTATGTTAGTTTATTACTTAGGCTTAGTGAAATTTAGTATATAAGAATGAACATTTTAGAATAAAGGGACAGTTGTTAGACGACTTCACCAGTGTTATTACTCGTGCCTATTCGATGGGCAATCAGGTAATAGTTGATCAGATGCCTAATCAATGGGCAAATCTGATCAGAAGATCCTATGCCTAATTAATGGGCATTCGATAATAGCGATCACAAGGCATCCAGGAGTTGTGCCGACCATATATCAATCCTTCACTTTTCTCTCTCTCTACCTTATCTTACGTTTTACCATAAAGTATCATGCCAAAATGCATTGGAGAGGAAAAGCACTTGTTCCACATGTTCTACATGGCGATCCTGCCCAACTCGGACCTGAATGACATAGAAAAAAAGGAGGCGATTGAAGATTTCGATTTCATGCAGTTGCGAAAGGAACTACAGAGATTCAATGATGGCAAAAGCTCGAAGCTTTGGCGATCGAGAACTATTCAAAAAACTCAACACATAAACACGCCATCGTGCGACTTACTGCAACAGTACCTATCGTATCCATTTTAATTTGTTCTAAACGTGACAAAATCGATTGCTTCTTGACGAAAAAAGGCGATCTCTTCTACCCTTCTATTGCCATGCCACTATTACAAAAAAAAGAAAGAAAGATATAAAAAGAAAATTTTAGATATGAATCAATTAATTATACATTTGAACAAAGGACTAACTAAATTTAAAATTTCACGACCAACTTTTTTATCTGAAACTAGTCGATTTAAAAATATGTGTAGATTTTGATACGATACTTTTATCATGTTTATGTGAAAATATCCATTTTGAGAAATTCAGTATAAATTAGATTCTGTTTCTTTTATCTTCGGAAATTATAGGGATGTTGTGCTAAAATATAGCTATTGAATTATTTTGTATTTAAAGACGAGATAACAGTATAAATATTTCTCAAAATTATAAGAAATTCACGAAAATAAAAATTCTTTTCTCTCATGATGGATGTTCCTCTCAAACGATGTCGTTCGATATGTAATTGTAACCACGACAAGAAATGACTTTCACTAACTATTCGCTGATCCATTTCGTCAATTTAATCACTAATGCGGATATTAGTAAGGAAAATTAGCCGAATTCTAACTATTCTTATTAAAAACCCCAAGAGGATATACTCTAAAAAGACTATCTTGCAAAAATTAGAACTGTTACGCCAATTGCATAGACAACTTGAAAAGATACAAACAACTCAGGATATTGTTAGTCAAGAAATTGAATTCAAATCAAATTATTTAAAAACCGAGCAATTATTGCGAGACCAGCTAAAATCGTACAACATGGCATCTTTTAATATAGAAACCGTTCTAAAGGCAATTCCCACATTCTCAGGAAAATACCAAGAACTCGATTCATTCTTGAAAATCATCGAAATTTTAAAGACAGGATTAGACGATAGTTAAGAAAAGAAACTAGTCGAGTTTGCGTATCATATTCGTCTAAGCCAAGCTGTAAAAACTGCAATAGGTTCGATTACCATACCTTCAACTTTCACACAACTGCAAACAACTCTTAGGAATAGATACAAATGCAGCCTGACAATTCCAAAAATACATACTGCATTAAGCACCATTATGCAAAACAGTCTAATATCCATGCTTACAGTGAAAAAATATTATCTCTAATTTCAGAACTAAATAATCTACAAGTAAAGGATTTAGGAAACTCAGCCACAGAGTCTGAGAAATTAGTAGTCACAAAGATGAATGACACCTACGCCCTTAATATATTTAAAAATGGACTAGGTGACCATCGACACACTGTGATTGCATCACAACCTAAAACATTTTCTGAAGCAACAAATTTAGCTATGGAACTGGAGAAATCCGACCAAATTAATAAAATACTATATCTCAACAAAGGGAATGTTTTAAATAGCAAAAATACTAATAACCAAAATAAGAACTATAACAATAATAGAAATAACAATAGGGATAGCAAAAGCTACAATAAGAATAACAACAACAATAGGAACAACAATTCGAGCAATCAAAATAGAAATTTTGATAACCTAAATTATAACAATAGGAATAACAACATTCGACAAATAAATGCCGATAAGGGAAACGGATCAGATCCGTAGACAGAAATGTAGGGAACTATTTTATATAACAAAATCATTTCACTCCGGAGAAAAACTCAAAATATTTAGAATCTCCGAAAACGTTACAAATTATGTAACAATAAAGATTTCAACTGGAACAAAACTAACATTCCTAATAGATACAGGAGCAGACGTTTCAATCTGCAAAGATATAATACCACTTAACATAACTGTAGAAAACAGATGCAAGTTAACCGGTATAACGGATGAAGAAATCCACTCACTAGGAACTTCTAAAATATATTTAGATTTAGATGGATATAGTCTATCACATACTTTCCACTTAGTAAATACGGAATTCCCTATTCCAACAGATGGAATATTAGGTAGAGATTTCTTACAGAAACATATGTGCAAAATAGACTATGAGACCTTCACAATTACTATCGTTTTCAAAGAAGAAGAATTTATCCTACCATTGAAATTGAATCCACTCAATGTAAAGAAAATTAAACTTCCACCCAGATCTGAGATCATATATCCAATTAATCTTGAAATAAGCGAAGATAGCGTAATACTTAATGAAGAAATCACGCAAGGAGTATACGTATAGCATACAATTGTTTCGAAGACCACGTGCCTCCTTCTTCAGTGCTGAAACCTAATTAAGATCTACTACATCGATCTACAACTATTTATATGGTTATTCTTAATCTTCTAATTACAATTTAATTACATTTTATTTATTCTTTTTACCTGTTTGCAGATCTTTTTTATCAAACTAGATGCACAATTACCTTCGTCGTGATTCAACGTTACCTGGTTTCCTGCTTTTATGATACACATGCTTTCAGCTGCATCCAACAGATGTGTTTTTCGAACTCGCTTTATGACGTCGACATTTTCGATTGTTATGGTATGCCCCTTTTCGACCATATGCCTTGCTACCATGGATTTTATTTTCCGCGGATCGTCGCTTTTTCGCTTTATGTATTCTCTCATGTGTTCCTCGAACCTCGTAGTTACCAATCTTTTAGTTTGGCCAATATATACTTTTTCACATTCCGGACAGCTGACCTTATAGATTCCACTCATTTCTTCCTTCTTCAGTTTGTCTTTTGTGGAACCCAGCTTAGTCCTCAATTGCTGAATCGTGCTTGTACTTACGACTTCGAGGTTTTGCTTTGCTAAAATATTTCGTATTTTGTCCGTTGACTTTGAGTAAGTTATGCTCGCTCTTATAGGTTTGTTCTTCTTATGTTGTTGTGCAAAGAGCGTGGTAAGTTGATCCCTTTTCATTCGGTTTGTTTCTTCTGCAATATCCTGTCTATTTCGCTATTTTTATATCCATTCTTTCCCGCTGTGTCTTTTATGTATTTTAGTTCCTCGTTGAACCGTTTCTCTGATAACGGTGTTGTGATCAGTCTATGTAGCATGCAGTGCCGTAGCAAGCCCTTTTGGCGCCTGAGGCAAATAGGATTATTGGCGTTCCCCCCCTCTGAGTCATAACAGTTACAGTACATATTACACTACAATAAAATCGTTTGTATAAATTTTGTTTATTCATAAATTTATACATAATAAAATTATATTTCATAAATCATGAATACATATGAAACGCAGAGCAGCTTATAATCGTCGATATTTTTCCATCTACAAATGAATCTTTCTAGACTTTAATATTGCAAATTGGTCGATGACGTCATCAAAGTCTATGTCCCTGGCCACTTCATATTCGATTGACAGAATTGCTAAGTTAGACAATCTTTCCTGCCCAATAGTAGATCTTAAATAATTTTTGATTAGTTTCAACTTGCTGAAAGAACGCTCGCATTGACAGAAAAATTCTAAGTGCTATTTCGATGTTCGGATAAGATTCCTTCAAACTATAATTATGAATTAATTGAAGTAAATCAAGAATTGTTGCAGATTCAAAATTGTCTGAATACAGAGACAACGCTGCGTCTCTAAAATCAGAAACTTCTTCGATGAATTCTGTTACATTAAGGTCTTTTCCATATTTCAATGCCAAATCAGACGCCGTCTTACTCAGTTCCAATTTAGTCATTCTCTGCAGATATTCGCCTGACAAAAATTCAAAATCAACAGTAACTTCCATCATCTTCTTATACCTCCAATTCATTTCAGTTAAGAGAATATCCACGGCGCTGTTAATCTCGATGCGACGTTTTTGGATTTCCGGAATATTTGGCCCATCGTCTTCTGCTCCATACGTCCCCAATCTCTTCGTCCTCCTTGATCTTTTGCACGTATTTTCTACCTCTAGAATAGAAGCCAGTGTGCTTGCGCGTTTGAAATTGTCTTCAAACTCTGTGGCACGAAGTTCCTGTAGAGAATTTCTTAATCCTTTTATAAGTTGTGCAGCTTTTTCCAATGATAACGACTTCGATTGCAAAGCTTTAGTGACACGGTCAATTTGGTTTAAAATCTGGTTCCAGGCGTCAAGAAAAAAAGGAAGTTTTGCTCAATATTTCGGAGTAGACTTTGAGCGGCCGATGCCGTATCCGAGTTGATTGGGTCGACGATCATAGCTTGAAGTATTTCATAAACATCCTTGATTTGGGCGTTCAATGATCTTATAGCAGCAGCTTTCGAGGTCCATCGGGTGTCTGTATGTCCTTTCAAGGATACCTTCAATGCCTTCATTAAGATCGTCCACCGAGCCGTAGAACGAGAAAAAAATTTGAAAATGCTTTCGACCGTTTCGAAAAAAATTTTCATTTCAGCATTAGCTGTAGCCGAATGCACCCCTGCTAGATTCAAGCTATGGCTTGCACATGGAATGAATGTAGCGAAAACGTTTTTCTCCTGGATACGTGCTTGAACACCACGGTATTGGCCTGCCATATTGGCACCATTGTCGTATCCTTGGCTTCTTATGTCATCAATATCGAGATGATCTTTTGCCAATTTTTCAAGAATTTCTGAAGCTAATCCCTCGCCAGTTTTTTCTTCAGTACAAATAAAGTCAAGAAAACTTTCTTGAATGGAGACTTTTCCATTTTCTATGTAAACATATCGAATAATTTGTGCCATCTGTTCATTATGAGAGATATCAGGTGAGCAATCGAACAGCAAACCATAATATTTTGACTTCCGAATCCTTGATAAAATTTCATTGCGAACTTTCTGACCAAGTAAATTAATAAATTCATTCTGAATTTGGGGTGATAAATAGGTAGTCGACCCCTTTTTGTGACTTGCTATTAGTTCGCCTAAAGTTTTATCATATTTGCCCAGTAATTCAATGATATTCAAGAAGATGCCGGCTCTCTCTGTGCCGATTTGTGACGATGAGCCGCGTAATGCTAAGTTATTCTTAGCACATAGCATTATTGCATTTAAGATTGCACGAAGAATATGTCGCCATCGCTCTTTTTCTAAGATGATATCCTTCTGCAATTTGTCGTCTATGCCTTCTGAGTTTTTCAATCCGGTCTCCAAAGTTTTCCACTCAAGATAATACTTCCGATGATCCGGAGATTTTTCGTGATCAATAATTCGACTTAAGTTTTTCCAGTCGGAAAATTCTTCTTCACGATTGGCAATCGAAGGTTTTTTGTAAGACCGATTTTCAAATAGGCAACAGCAAAAGCAGAATATGGCGTTTCCCCTTTTAGAATAGATCAGCCATTTTCGTTCAACAATTTCACAGTTAGGTAAGCTTTTCTGGAACCAGTGAGCGGCAAACCTACGTCCATCTTTTGTTTCAATATTCCTGAAATCCATATCCTTCCCTTGAACTGGACCGTGCGATATTATGTTTATCCTAACGTCATTCGTAATGCGTGGCCACGATGGAGGGTCGTTATAATCGAAGTCGTGTTGAGCAACATGGATTATGCTTGTGTTTTCTGATTGTAAATTTTCGGCAGCCTCGATCATTTCCGGAAGCTGTTTGTCAGGTGATTCTATTTCCGGTCTTGAGCTTCGTTCGATCGTTACATTTTCGGATCTGTCTTCACTTGTAGAGGATGACGGTTTCGGACATTTTACGATCGATGGTCGCTCAATTGAATGCAAATGCGAAACTGCTGGTCTTTCATTAGTTTTGTTCGGATCATTTTCGATCATAATTTGATCTGTAATAAAAATTCCGATTTGCAAAATTATTTCCCTATTTATAGTTTTAATTGATTAATACTGACTGTTTAATTTGAATTCGAAACCAGATGCGTAAGGCAACGCACCCACATGCAATTTCTCAATTTTCGAATGCAATTAATGCACAGGTTATTTATATTAAAATTAATAAAATGAAATTCCACATCATCTGAGACAGAAAGCAAGTTTCTAGGATCGCTTTATGCTTAAATATTAGTATTTCAATACTAGAATTTTCAACAAAAAGAGGCAAGATTAAATAGACTACAGCCAATTCGAATAGACAAAAAAAAATTCTAAATTACTTGTTTCTGTTAACCAACATGGTTGCCTTAGAAGTTTCAATATCGACAAAAAAAAAAACTAAAAAAAATCTTTCTCTGTCGACACCAAGTAAATTGCAATTGAACGTGTACGCGCTTTAACATTAGATCTTAAGACAACAGAAATGTATCTCAATTATTGCGAAATTACAAGTGGGCGCGTAGCCTTAGTGCCTACGATTATATTTTCAAATAGGATAAATACATCTCCTGATATGATATTCGCCAAAATACATCAGTAAGACGAAGATTTTCAAAATTTTTTCCCCCATTTCTGAAAAGCTGGTTTCACTAAGTCCTGAGAGTACTGACTTTGGTTTCAAATTGTAGCGTTACTATTTGAATTAAATTACTTATTTTATATACATACATACCAGCATTTTCTGAACTACATCCTGGTTCGATATTGGAAGATCTTATCAGCCATTTTTTAAAAGTATTCGTCATTTGTTGATCTTCGATTTTCCTCTTTTTTCTTTCACTTCGGTATTGTGCACCACTTTTCTTGAACTTTTTCGGCGCAGACATTATTTCACGACTCTCAACAAACGGTAAAAACAAATAAAGTTCAAAACTCTACTGTGCTGTAAGCTTTACTCGAGTGATGCAATACACCTGCGTCAACCACACTTGTAGATACAAAAGCTCTGTCGCTACTTTTGGTTGTTGCGGCGCCAACAGCAACGATATGCCGCGAGTTATACACATGCTACTCGCTTCGACTAGATTGGATAACGGTACTGTTTTGTAAACTTACCCCCAACAATGGAGTCACTCATCAGTTACAGTACATGACAAAAAAAAATTACTTTAAAAAAATTTTGCGATCAGGTTATTTTTTTTTCGTTATCCGATTTTGGCGCCCCGGAGCAATGGCGCCTGAGGCAATTGCCTCACTTGCCTCACCCTTGCTACGGCACTGGTAGCATGCTATGGTAAGCCGCCATTTTTTGTGCGTATGTGTGACACACAGCGGACAATACCGAGGACATCAAATCACACAACAATCAGTTGGAATTCGACATATTCAGAAAGAACACCAACACACAGCGGACAATACCGAGGACATCAAATCACAAGCACGATGGAAAAGGAAGATTACCAACGGATAGCGTTCCCAGATTTAACAATAATAAGAAACAACAATCGGTTGGAATTCGACATATTCAGAAAGAACACCAACACACAGCGAACAATACCGAGGACATCAAATCACACAGGCACTGCAAATTTTTCCAGTTTTAATTTCGTTTTGCTTCGTCTTTAAAAGCTGCTCCCACCATGTACTTTCAATAGGCTTTCTCAGTTTGGCCAATGCATGGATTTGCGAATTATATAATAATTTATCACATGATATGCATGAATGTATTGGCAAGTCAGAGCATTGTTTTTCTAACGATATGAATGCATGGTGAAATTTTTTTTGTATCACCGACTCATGTATCATTTCTTTGTCCAAGTTTTCGTCAGTATAAAACGTGTTAGCTTTATTTGAAATGTTGTCTGCCAATTTTTTTAAGTGATTAAAGTCTGCGAATTGAAACGCGTAAGTAAGTTTTTTTTAAATCTATGGCAGATCCCCGGAGTTTATAAAGAGTCCTAGTTAAATTACGAATGCGAGGAAAATGAGGGCCTATGGACTGAAGAAATACTATCCATGAATCACAACCATCCTTTATGTAACACTGGGGGATATGATTTTCCTTCATCACTTTTGATTGAAATATATTCGAACACTTGCTGATCTTTAACAAATAGCCGGGCCCCTCGACCAATTTCATTTTCGACAAGCAGCTATATATTTTCTTCATTTTAGACATTACATAATTATTTTCGACGGCGCATAAGTCAGCCGTACACTCCCAAGTATACTTCGTTTTATATTTATAATGGGTCTTGAAATTTCTAAAAATATTAGTAGCGACACCGTGTTCGTCTAAAATGATTTTTTTCTTTATTTCTCAAAATATTATAGCCGGACTCATAAAAATAGGGTTCAGAATAGGATGTGTGCTCTGATTGACCACACATTACTTCTAATTGTTCCGAAACTTGTTGATTTTCCGAAAACTTGTCCATCGTCGAATTACACTGATTTTTTAAGGTAGTGGCCATTTCGACAAAATCTTTCTTCATTATTTTCTGTGCATAAACACACCATTTTACAATATTCCTAGCTACAATCAATTTACCAGCATAGCTTCTTCTTTTGATTTTATTTGTTAGTCTTCTTATAATATTCTCCCTATTAACCCTAGAAGGATAACCTTCCGGCATAGTCCTTTAAGGTTAACCGTCCGTCGAAACGACGGGTATTTCAATACTATTTTTTTTCATTTTATAAAAACTTTATGTTCCTGTTGTTTTAAATAAATAATAGTTTAAAGGGTTTTAAATAAAAATTCATTTTGTATTGTACCTCATTTAATTATTTAAAACAAAAATAAACACATTTCGAAGACCTCTAAAAAAATAACAATTTTTTAGTTATAAACTTTAACATGGAAAATAAACTAAACCAATTTCGTAAACAATAAGTTTTTTGGTGTTTCATGGCACATAGGAATATTTTACTTAATTCTAATAATAAACAAATTATTTTTCATTGGCGCATGTAACACAAAAATCAACTTTATGTTCACCACATATCGCTACCTTACATTTGGCGCAAATGTTCTTAGTCATGCGCTTTTTTTTATAGTGGCACTTCCCACACGTTTTTCTTTTGCGATTTTCTCCCCTTGAAGAATTAAATGAATCATCTTCATTTTCTGGCGCTTGTGAGGGAGCACGCTGCTGGTCTCGACTGGTGGATGGTTGCGCTGAAAGAACGCTTCTAATTTTTTCTTTGACCTGCGTTGGCATCGTCAGTTTTGCCATCCTTACCTTTAGCCAAGGCTCTACAAGTTTAAAATGTAACGTTTTCATAAAGTCTCTACGTGGAATTACTTTTTTTGTGGCAATGTATAATGTAGCTGTTGATACTTGCAATATTTATCATTCCGTAGAATATACACATTGGCCATCTATTGGTTTTTCGGCTACACGACATATTTGAACACATCTGGTCAAAAGTATCCAGCCCTCCTTTAGTTGAGTTATAAAACTCAATCATGTGTGGTTTTTTCGTGACTGTGTTCACAGTACCCTCCTCGTCACATGACGATAACAAATATATATAACTTTCGATGTTTTAGGTTTGAAGGAAAGCAAAGTGAGTGGGCCATTATAACAATAATTAGAACTGGCCACCTCTCTAGTTCTGTTATTTTTCAGTTCTTCGGGAATCTCTCTTTTGTTCGCACGAAGTGTACCAACAAGTGTTAATTTATATGGCTCAAGTTGCAAGCTCTTTGATAATGGAATGGATGTAAACCAGTTATCTGTTGTAACATTTCTGTTTGTGCCATGAATTGTGCACGTTAATTCTTTCACAAAATATTCACCCAAAGACAATCCTCCTGAATCTGTCCCTTTTCCTAGGTAAGGCATGGCATCGATCATATAATAAGTGCCACTATCACACATCATTTCAATTTTGATTCCGTATTTAGCGGGCTTGTTAGGAATGTACATGCGAAATTTGCACCTACCTCGGAACCCCAACAACTGTTCATCTATTGTCACATTTGTTCCAGGAGTATAATTTGTGCGACATTGTGCTATAAGCATATCCCAAATTATTCTGATGGGTGTAAAAATATCGCTGTGTAGTCGTTTTAGTCTCAAATCTCTATCGTCGAATCGCAAACATGTCACAAGAAAATCAAATCTCGCGCAACTCATAGCAGCGACGTATTCATATCCACAATAATAGGAATTGAAAATTGAATATCTCTTCAGAAGTCAAATGGTTATCTTTTAGGGCTGCAGTCAAAATGAGAATCCCCACCAGCGCTTTAATTTCCAAAATATTTGTATCGCTTTGTGTAAAATTAGTTGCTTGATATAAGGCTCTTTTTACAATTTCTTAAAAAATTTCGTCAGTAAAAAATTTTTCAAAGCAAGATATTTCATTTGTTAAACCTCTGCATGATCGAGCAGGCCCCCTAGAAGTATGTACGATATTCCTTGCTGAGGTCCTGTTTGAAGAATGGCCCTTAGTGGTCGACCAAACATATCGGTTTTTACCTCGAATATTTCCTTCAGGTAGCTGGATGATACTGGATTGTGTACTTTCTGAAGTATCACTTGGTCTTTCATTCCACAGTTGGAGAAAGATCTTGACGTGTACTTACATCACTTTGCTCAGAATCAACCGGTTTGTAATTTTCATCGCTTTGGACATCATCTTCGACCACAATGTCTTCGATTTCACTTGCAGAACCACCGTCCAGATCTTCAGAACTAAGCTCACACTGTAGTAGGCTCAATATTTTTGTTGTTCTTTTTGTCCGTAATAAGTGTAATATGTCCGCAGCTTTGTAGCTTTTCTGAAATTAAAATTATTTCTGTATTTATTTTTTTCCCTCTTTTTTTCTGGCTCGGGATCGTTTGCATATCTGCTTCGCCTGCAAATTCGCTTTAGTTCGGGATTTATTGAATACTGCCTTTTCTTCGCAGTTTTTTCCGGCTCAGGATCGTTTGCGTATCTCTTTCGCCTTGCGTCTTTTTCTGACTCGCGATCGTTTGCATATCTGCTACGCCTGGAAATTCGCTTCAGTTCGGGATTTATTGAATACTGCCTTTTCTTCGCAGTTTTTTCGGGCTCAGGATCGTTTGCGTATCTCTTTCGCCTTGCGTCTTTTTCCGACTCGCGATCGTCTGCATATCTGCTACGCCTGGAAATTCGCTTCAGTTCTGGATTTATTGAATATTGCCTTCTCTTCGCAGTTTTTTCGGGCTTAGGATCGTTTGCATATCTCCTTCGCCTTTCATTTTTTTCCGACTCACGATCGTTTATATATCTGCTTCGCCTGCAAATTCGCTTCATTTCGGGATTTATGCAATATCGCCTTCTCTTCGCAGTTTTTTCCGGCTCAGGATCGTTTGCATATCTCCTTCGCCTTTCGGTTTTTTCCAACTCGCGTTGGGCTCCATTTTTCCCTCGCCTAGCTATTTTTTTCGGTTCAGGATTTTCTACGTAATTTAACCTTTGTTTTTTCAAAACCCTTTCTTGGTTTTCTAAAAACCAATCCTGACGCCGTTTTCGTTTTGCACGAACACTCAAAACCATCTTTAGTCTAAACTAACTACTAACTAAAAAATATTTAGGGAAAATTACCGTTAATGATGTTAATGTTGAGATAAAAACAATCCGGGTCTGGCCGTTGTAGCGCGAAAAAAAACTCCTACACTTCACTCCACTATACTGGTTTTTTGAAATCACCACGAAACTCTTGTATGCAAGATATAATGCAATTTTGTAACAAAGGAAATAGTTACACTGAATGTATCTTGAAAACAAATCAATCGAATTCTCAACTCCGTCAATCCGGGTCTGGCCGTTGTAGCGCGAAAACAAAACTCAAACTACACTTCACTTCACTATACTTGTTTTTTTTTTTTTTTTTAAAATCACCATGAAACTCTTGTATGCAAGATATAATGCAATTTTGTAACAATGAAAATAGTTACACTGAATGTATCTCAATAACAAATCAATCGAATTCTCAACTCCGTATCGTATTGATCACACAGAAGAATGAACCACTAGTTCAAACCGATAATCTTCCTTCACGCTAAACACACACACAATCATCCATACTCCACCAAATCCACCATCTCTTATCTCAAGATCATAAGAAATTCTAACTCATGCATGTTAGTTATTTAATGTCCTCATATCGTACGCACTTTAATCTCTTATCTCAAGATCATAAGAACTTCTAACTCATGCATGTTAGTTATTTAATGTCCTCATATCGTACGCACTTTAAAATATGATTCGTTGCATGCATTACTCTATGCTATATTTAGCACTCCAGACGGTTAACCGCTCATAAACTGCCTGAACCACGATACGGAGAAGATAAGAGTTTTCCCAACATTATCTCAAGCGGGTCTATCTTGAGGCGCGTGTGAACCTGATTTTACAATTTATGTTATTTTTAGTTTTAAATAAACTGTTTGGCCATAACTTCTAAAATATAAGGAATTTCGCATTTTTGACACCATTTTCGCCCCCTTAAAAACCCCCATTCGGGCTGAGGAGCATCCATCTCCACTATTTTTTTTTTCAAAATTAATTGTCAAATGTAGTAGTCACGATTAACAATTAATTAATTGGCACTTAAAAGTAAGCCGCGCCACATAATAGCGAACCTGAATTTACAATTTATGTTATTTTTAAAATAGTTTTAAATAAACTGTTTTTTGGCCATAACTTCTAAAATATAAGGAATTTCGCATTTTTGACACCATTTTCACCCCCCCCCCCCCCCCCCCCCCCCCCCCCCCCCCCCCCCCCCCCCCCCCCCCATCCGGGCTGAGGAGCATCCATCCCCACTATTTTTTTTTTATTTCAAAATTAATTGTCAATTGTAGTAGTCACGATTAACAATTAATTAATTGGCCCTTAAAAATGATCCTCTAAGCCGGGCAACATAATAGCGAACCTGAATTTACAAATTTATGTTATTTTTAATGCAGCCATAAACATTCAATTTCAATTTTTTCATCACATACTTTTCATTCATGCACTTGCCACAAGCCACGCGCACAACCATAAACTCGTATGGTTTTCCTCACCCGACGAGCGCATGGACTTTTGCATCCGTCGTCGCCACTACTCACATAATCAAGTGTTTGCGTCTCTCCATGTCTGCATGCGATCTTCGCGAGTGATTTTCTGTGTCGCATTCAAATTATCAAAAAGACTTAAGCCAGAAACTCTTCTATAAAATTTCACATTTTTGGATGTATCTTTGTATCTATAGGTACTGCACGGATCAGAGCAAATGATAGCCTATGCACACCCTTGGGACACAGACAATCCGTGAGAAAAGAAAGCAGACCTGGATACGCTCCCTACGAGGCTGTAGCCCTGTCAAAGAACAACGAGAACAAGAAAAATTTGAAAAAATAGCCATTTTCAAATTATCATATCTCGGGTGTTTTTCCTTGTATTGGAATCAAATTTGCAGCACTTCGTAAGATGACCAGGGACAATGACCATACCAAATTTGAGCTCGAACAAGCATCCGGGGCCGGAGCTACAGAGGTCCGAAAACGCATACTTGTTGTGTCGCGTAAACACAGTCTTGGTCGCTTTTCCATTTTTTTTTTTTCGATTTTTTTATTTTTCTTTGGCGGGGCGGGACGCTCCCGCGTTCCTCGATGATCTTCGATTTTATTCCGAATTTTTGTGATGGTTGTGTTGAAACACTTATGTAAATAATTCTTTCTGAGCGTGCTCTCATCAGGAATTTTTTTGTTTGTGTGCTTTTCCAGAAATGTTTTAAACGGTGTTGCCTGCAATTTCTGGAACGGGATCTTCGTAGCAACCATAGCGTAGCACAATTCTATCATGAATTCCTCTCGGCTTTCGGTAGGGCTTGAGCACTCTCCCAGTAAAAATTGCACAGGGCCACTCCTTTGCATTTGAGAACGTTTCAACTGAATGTGTCCATCTTCAGTTAAAAAATGAAAACGTACAGTTGAAAGAAGCAGAGTTTTCTTAGCTCTAAAGTATAAAGAGAAAAAAAAACTTAGTAGTAACTTACGCGAATTGCAGTGAGCATCCACTTGTGATTTTCTCTCGTTGCCTATAGCCTTATTACAGGGCATACAGTAGATCGTTTTTCCATCAGTTTTCTGCTCCGGATATTTATTTATCCATGCTCTTATCTTGGAGCTGAGGCTATTTGCGGCTTTACGCATATTCATATTAATACTCGTATTTTTACTCAAAACTACAATAAAAACAAAAGATGCACTGCTCGATATGAATGATACAACACAACTGAAGACTGAACCAAATATTGCTCCTAGAAGAGTAGGTGAAATTGTGGAATAAAAAAAAAATTCTTATTGTGCCCTCGCAAAATTTTACTATTGACATTGCAACGAAAATATGTCTGGCATACAGTGCCTTCAATGAAATTGAAAATGCATACGAACGAAGCATTGCGCCAAAATATATTAGCTAAATAGGAATCGTTCATTGCCTCGGCGCATCTGGCAAACCACGTTAGGCGACCAACTCAAAAGTTGTGGCGCGAGAGCAATGCTAAGTAAAAAGCGCGCGAAACAGTTTTACTGTGCAAGTTCGTAAATTGGAAAACAAAACTTTAGTGCTGTTTGAGTTTCTATAAATTTCAAATTTCCTAGCATGGAATTTTCATCTCAAAACTACAATATTGCAGCACAAAACATTCACAATCAATTCCCTTTTTGCTTGGAAATTTTAACTTTTCCATAAGATTTGCCAGCAATTCAAAACTCTAAGTTTCCAAATTTGTGAGCTGGTACTGTGCATGTTTTCCGTGTGATTGGGTGGTTTCATATCGGAACTTTACTCGTTTCCCTGTTCTTGTACTAAAAGTGCATCGTTGTTCTCTTCCTGAACCAAATGTACGTTCCTATTGTTTCCGTATGTTGGACGACGTTGATTATTATTATTGCTAGAGTTGCTGTTATAATTATAATTGTTATTCCCATTATTATTCCTTATTATCGCCTAGCTGGCGTAATCTCGGCCCCTTTGGCCGGTATGTATACCCGCAACGGATGCAACCATCAAGTTGACGGGTATGGATGCCTTAGGCAGGTGTTATGCCGGCATCCTGATAACTAATATAAATTAGTGGAGGTCGCCGAGCACTTTCCGCACTATTGCACAAGTATGCAAAATGACGTATTTTTGCATTACGTCAATGAGATGGTGCGGCAGGTCTAATTGGGTGAGGGAAGTCAGAAGGTCTTTGGGTATTATACCGGTAGCCGACAATATTACAGGCACTATTCGTACACTGCCAAGATGCCAAAGTTGTTTGATTTCTTGGGTCAGTGGACTATAGTTTGCCCTTTTCTCCGCATGTTTTCTCTCGATGTTGCTATTATGGGGGATAGCAACATCGATTATGTCTGCAGAGCGACTCGTCTTGTCGACTAGGAGTACATCGGGTTTGTTGTGGGTGACCGGGTGATCAGTGTTTACCTGGCGATCCCAGTACATCGTGAAGTGAGTGCTGTCAAGCACTGCTTGTGGAGTGTACTGGTAGATCGATACGGTTTCACCGATCAGCCCGTGCTTGTATGCAAGGTGTCGGTGGATTACCTTGCATATAGCATTATGTCTGTCCGTGTACTGTACCGGCGCCATTACAGGACAACCAGAAATGAAATGGTCAATTGTTTCCAACACCGAACCACACATTCTGCACCGGTCGTCATCCACCCTTTGTTTGCAGATATGCTTAAGATAAGCACGGGTGGGGACCACGCCGTCCTGAATGGCAACCATCGAACCTTCTGTTTCGGCAAAGAGGTACCCTGCACGAAGCCACCTGTTAGACAGGTGAAGATCGACAAATGGCTGCCAAAGGCAACTCGCATGTTTACCATGCATTGACTTTGACTTCCATTTGTCGATCTTCTCTTGGTCTGACTTCACCAGACTCAAAGGAGCAAATGATTGATCCTTTAAGTTCAGTGGAGTCAAACCATCATCTGCCTTGCAGACAGCATCATGCAAAGCACTCGATGTTGCTTTGCCTCGGAAATAAGTGCGAAGTGAGTTGACTTGCTGATGATGTAAGTTGGCAATGTCAACTAAACCTCTACCTCCGATGTCACGAGGTAGACACATTCGCTCCACTGACGATTTTGGATGTAGCATTCGGAATTTGGACATCAAAACGCGTACCCCCCGTTCAATGTCCGCCAAAGATGTGACAGACCACGGGACTATTCCGAATGAGTAGGTCAGTGAAGGAATGGCATACAAGTTTATCGCACTTATTTTATTTCTTCCCGATAAGTTGGATTTTAACAGCAATTTCAACCTGCGCCAGAACTCAACCAGCAGTCCTTCTCTCAAGTCATCAATGCTTGGGTGTTCACCTTGCAGAATTCCCAGGTATTTGTAAAAGTCTGCCTCCGACATTGTACCTATATGGATATCATCCAAGGTGAAGCCGGGGTGCGGTGCGGGAACGTCTTTGCGGATGGCACGGACTCGACACTTGTCTAGCCCGAAGTCCATCCGAATATCACGGCTGAAATTTTCGGTGATCCGCAGCAGACTTTTAAGATAGGGGTCGCTTCCCGAGTATAGTTTGATGTTATGTAAGTACATCAGGTGAGTCAGCTCGAATTTGGAAAGCATTCCAAGAAGACCATGCTTGATTGTATAGCCGCGCCGTCTAGCCAAAAATTCAAAAGTGATGAAAGGGGGTTCAGCGCCAAGCAGAACCAGAGAGGACTCAAAGAGTCCCCTTGGAATATGCCTCTTCGGATATGTACCGGTTGAGAGAGCATATTGCCTTCGCTTGATGGCACTGATAGTGTTGTGCGCCATCCTTCCATCACTTTTGTCAAAAAGTTGATTAGGGCAGGATCTACGCGGTACATGTGGAGTACTTCGATTAGCCAGCTATGGGGGATGCTGTCAAATACTTTGGCGTAATCAATATAGCAGCAATACAGATTCCTGTGATTGCGCGTAGCTTGTCCTACCACAACCGAGTCGATCGTTAGTTGTTCCTTGCAACCCCTAGATCCGACTCGGCAGCCCTTTTGCTCCTCGGCAAGGATATTGTTCTGCTCGAGGTGCGTATAGATCCTGCCACTAATGATGGCTGTAATGTATTTGTACAGTGTCGGCAAGCACGTTATAGGCCTCGTTTCAGCAGGGGTCTCCACTGTTTCCCGTTTGGGTAACAAGTAGGTTACACCTGCTGTGAGGAAAGGTGGAAATTCTTCAGGCCTATTAATCAACAGATTTATCTGTTGTGCGAGCTGACCACATATACTCGGGAATCGCTTATACCAGAAATTCTGCAATTTGTCAGGACCAGGCCCCTTCCAATTTTTGGGCCGCTTAATAACTTACGGACATCAGATTCAGTGACCTCGGCGAAAATCATACCAGGCAAGCTGGCATGGCGGGTGGTTTCTGCAGTGATCCACTCAGTATGTTGGGTGTGTTGAGCGGGAGTTTGCCAAAGCCCACCCCAGTATTGTTCCGCGTCAGCCACTGAGAAGTTGATGGTGGGGCTGGCTTGTTGGTCCTCATTAATGGTCTTGTAGAAGTTCCGCTGGCTCTTGGTGAAAGCAGCGTTCTGAACACGTCTGGAGAGGCTCAGCGTGTATCGTCGGAGACGATTTGTGATGACTGCGAGCTTCTGTTTTAGTCTGTCCAGTACTTCCACCAAAGGAGTTCCGGAAGGAGTGGAATATTTACGGAGGATCTTTTCCACTTTTTTGTTCATTCGCCTACAGGTATTGCCAGCGACGTATTGAGTCATTGGGCCAATATCCTGTCGTAAGGAATCCCTCTTCCGCTCAAGACGAATCTTCCAGGCTGGTTCTTGATTTTGTCTCACGCCGACAACGTTATCACGGATCCTCTGACCATGTAATCTGCTAGTCGCCACTGCACCGCAATACACAAGTGATTGCAGTTCCAGTAACGTCGTATCAGAGCTGAGTCTGGATGTGATTTCACTGTCGATTTGAGAAAGAATATCAGGTGTTGCAGTAGATGTATGTAACCTGGGAATGCCAGGCCTATGCAGAGGATCTATTTCCTGATATTCCAAGCAAGCTCTTTCATATTCGTCGTGAACTTCAGAAGAGACTTCCACTTGGCGGTGAAGTAGTGTACTTCGTCTGATGGTGTAGGTACTCCTGTGCGGGACAGAGTGACGTGATGGTGGTGGTGGGGACGCCACATCCTGTCCCGCCGACTCTTGGTTTCGAGTTGCCTCCAAAACCTCAAGTCGAATTCTTTCCCTCATCGTCTCCGGTATTGCACCCCTTCGCACAATGAAGCGGTACTGGTCTGAAACCCGCTGCATTGACACATGTGCAAATTGTGGAAATTACTCGACGAACCTGTGATGTAGCAAAAGACGATATGATGTCGTCCCTTGCGAGAGTTCGATCTCGTACGAGTAGTAGGCACGGATGATAGAAAGGTTCATTTCTTCTGTTCATTTCATCCGTTGCCTACGCGAGTCTGCAGCTGTGGTCGCCTGGATGCCAGGCGAAACATCAACCACAGGTGAAGGAGGGCTCCTCGATGGTGCTGGAGCAGTGCGTACAGAGGGGAAGCCCTCGCCGGAGGCCGCGGTTTCCTCCTTATAGTATCTATTCCTGTTACTATAATTGTTACTCCCGTTATTATTGTTGTTATTTCTATTATTATATACCCATTATAATTGTTACTTCCATTATAATTATTGTTATCTCCATTGTTATAATTGCTATTCCTATGTATTGTAATGGTTACTCCCATTATAATTTATGTTATTTCCATTATAATTGCTATTTTGCTTTGGTTTAAATTTATTGCCATTATTATTATTATATTGTTGGTTAATATGCATAACATTACTTGTATTTTGTGGAGTTAAATCTTTCACTATTTGTAAAGCTAGTTTTGTAAGTTCACTAAATGAATCTAATCGTGCAGCAAATAATGTTGATTTTAGTTCCTCTCTGACCACACCCCTTAAAAAATTGAGATTGCTTGTTGCTCATTTATCATATAAATTGTATCTGTTTTGTCTTTAGATGGATCGACACATAATGCGTTAATTTGTAATAGCGTAAGTTCAGTAAACAATTAAGTTAACTTGTCTTTGAAAGTGGTTACGTTCTAATTATGCTGTTGTAATGAGTTGAGCTCGCTTTGGATGGATTGAATTGTGTAGGGGCTCTTGAAACTACTTGTTAATTTAGACTTTAGTTGATTGAAATCTGCAGGTGCAGCAGAATTGCCCAAGGTTGTTCTAATAGCTGGTGTTAACTTACACTATAAATAAAATCAATTAAAGATGCTTTTCTCTCAGGTATTAATGTGTTGTACATAAGTTCAACTAATTTAAGGAAAGAATCCAATTCTTTGTAATTACCACTAAAAGAGGGTATTATTTTCATTGCAGATTCCAAGTTGAAACTCGCCATAGTAGACTTAAGTAAACCGGTTCTTAATTTTGTAACTAAGGTTTTAAAATGCAATTTTTCTTCTAAATATTCTGGTGCTGATTCAAAGAGTATTGTTATTTCTTTTTCAATATCTTCTACTCGTTGTAGTTTGGATCTCACAGTTGATTCCAAATAACCCCTGTATTTACTTTTTCTAAAATTGTCATACAATGCCTCAACTTCAGATATCAAAGTTGTTATTTTAGTCGTTTAATTTTTTTTTTGAATATAATTTTAAATATACTTAAGTTTGTACAGTTCTTCCTACTGTTTTTCTCACATACTTTTTACTCTGATGATTATAAATATACATAAAAATGAGGATTAATGAAAAAAATATTGTTGTCGATATAGCCTGTTTATATTCTTCCACTATACCGATATTAGTGTTTGAAGATGAACAGTTCCCCATATTGCTATTATTTATTATAACTGTATCCTTTTTGGTTTTTTACATTTTTTTTTAAGTCATATCAATTGTTTTAGAAATTGTTGTTTCGCCTCTCCTTTCGTGATATGTATCAACCGATGGAGATTTCGTCTTTCCTCGCGTAATTTTGCACGTCTACCACCTCGTTTTTTCGATTTATGTTGTACTTTTGCTGCTGGTATCGAAGGCTTAGTCCTCTTCCGGTACTCTTCGATGGTGATGGGTTTCGGGCCAATGTGTCGTAGTTCGTCAACTGGTGTCGCTTTGTATATGTGTGTTTGTGGTTCATCGTCTACAGATGCAACTGCAAGACTTTCAAGTCGCTCGAACAATATATCTAAAACAACTCTATCTTCTTCGTCCATCCTTTATCCCAACGAACAGAAGATTTAATTTGATTCGGCAGGATCGCCATGTCGTGATTCAGTTATAGGGATCGCCAAAAAAAGAAAAGATAAAAACAGAGAACAAAAGGTTAAGACCATCTCCACTCAATTCAGCGATCAGCGCCAGACTTTTAGAGCTGATGATAACGTATCGCGAGGACCGCGTTACATTACTCACCTTGCTCCTATCGAGAGTGAGATAAAGAGTCAATAAAAGGTATAGACGGACAATGCTAGTGGCTTTAATTTCCAACCAAGAATTGACTTACTTTCTCTAGTTCACATCGATATTTATACTATTTTATTCCTAACTAATTTACCACGGTGCACAAAAAGTAGTTCAATAAGCGATTGACTTTATGGTTCAATATGTACTTGAATTACAAATGATTCACACGATGATGAAACAAAATTTTGATGACAAAAAGAACAATAAAATGGCACGCGAGTAATGCGCTGCGAGCATATACAAGCGCGTCATATTTCATTAGAATAAAAATTGTCGAAAGAAATGAATGAATGAATTAATGCATGCAATTGTAAAAGCACATGGTAAATTAGTTTGTTTACGTTGGACTGCATTATTTGCATATGTAAGTTTACATGGATATATACACTACATTCTACTAGCATATGGTCGGACTCGGTTTCTACGACGGAACACTGGCGCGATCCGAATTGTCGAAGCAGATTTATTAAGTTGTGAGAAGTTAGGAAGAAATGGATGATGCTTCCTGATCTACGAAAGGTAGGTTCAGATGGCGCTGTTAGTTCGAAATCATCTTCATCATCGAGCCATCTGCGCAGAGCATTGCCGTAGGGGTTCGTGGTAGAGTCGCCCCAGGATGGGTGACGGGCATTGAAGTCGCCACCGAAGATGACATGCTCGAAAGATGCTGTCGCATCAGCAATGGACTTCAGGTCTTTACGAAAGGCTACTGCTGAAATACTTGGGTGAGCATAAATGCCAATAAACGCCAGCGTTTCACCATTAATTTGTGCGGAAATGCACAGAGCCTCCATGCATACTAGGGCTGGAAGCAGAATCCTTTGGAATTTTATCCGCTCCCCGATCAAGAGAGCCGTTCTTGCCTTTCTGATAGGGGTGTTAACTTTGTCATCCCTAATAACTACACACATATTTATCCATGCGGAAGTTATGCTTATGAGTCAGGAATGTTTCCGAGAGGAAAAGAATGTCGGGTTTCGACGAATTTAAGTACTCGTGAATTGAGTTTCTCTTGTACATATATGTGTACACAAGATAAAGTGTTTAGCATAGCAAATTTAAGTTGACCCATTGGCGTTGCAGATTTTGAATACGAGACCAAGATAAGCAGCTCGCTTCTCAGTGGTCGAGCTCAGTTTGAAATGGGGGATGAAGTCACTTACTTTTTTAACCAAAGTCAGGAGATCAAACCCGAATAGATTAGTGCACTCGTCGAAGTCAGAGCCAGTTACTGGTTTCTTTGACTGCGCAGTAGTGGGATTTGCAGTGTTCAACTGCGGAAAGTCTGTGGCTTTTGCCGCTTTAGGAATGGTTTTCCGTTTTGTAGCTGTGGAGTATGAGACTTCATTCACAACTTTATTGGCCAGGGCATCCGTGATCAGTTGCCTCCTGTCCTTCTTCGTTTTGGCCGCTGCCTTGCGCTCATTTTGCACCTCTATGGCTGCAGGACAGCCCCTATAGTTGGCTGGGTGGCCAATTTTCTTGCAGTTTACACAGTAAACTGACGAAGATTCCGTCGGCAATTCGCATTCGGACGGCGGGTGCGTCTTGTCGCATTTTACGCATCGCGGGATTAGCGCACAATTTGAGGACACGTGTCCAAAGCGCTGGCCAATTGAAGCATTGGGTAACATCCCGCTTCTGCAATCGCTCCCAATGGATTCGTTGACCCAGTAGTAGGTCGATGTCTAGAATGGACTTTAAATCTGTTCCAGGAACGAGTTGGACTACGAACATTGATAGTCTGCGGCTTTCCTTCCTGGAGTTGACGGTCTAGAATGGTTTAACCCAGTAGGAGTGATTTTCCCAATTTAGGCTCGAGGGCCTCGAAAGCATCCTGTTTATCATACGAGGGATGAATATCTTTTAAGAGTACCAAGACTCTCTTTGAGTTGGCGGGGGTATAGGTGTAGCAAGCTACAGATTCCGTTTTCAAGTAAGAGAAAAGGGAGAAGTGGTCCTCTACCGTTTTGGGGGTAGAGGGCGCATTTTTTGTCGTTGACCACTTTAATGTCAAAGTCCGGAGTTTCACCGTCGGCCGCTTTAGCTCTTGCTTTCATGTTCAACATGAAGGGCTTGATCTCTAAGTTGAAGCATGTAATCGGGGGTGCTCTGACCGTCTGACCGCCCTCTTGATTACAGTGGGGGATTGAGTTTTCGTAATCCTCGGGTTGTTGAGAGGATACGGCGATTGACGGGCTTTATCGGCTACAGTCTCCCCTTTTTGGACTCGCAGTGATCTTTCATCACCTTAGCGAGGACCAAGGGTTTCGTTTGGCATCAGGGCCAGAATATGGTGGCGGCGAAGCGCACGGAGAATCAACATTATTCTTCTTGCGCTTTTTGCGAGTGACGGGCGTGAAGCCGCTGTCATCTACCGCACTTTCAACACTTTTCTCGCTGGTTAAGACACTTGCCTGGCGGGACGGAACACTATCACTTGGTGCTACAAAATTTGCCAACTTACTCTGACTTTGCGATTCGTTCTCCGACTCGTCGCTCGAGAACTTAATGGCGCTTTCTGCTTCGTCTCCACTTTGCTCCTCTGCGCCTTTTTCAAAATCCATATCATCCGGATGGTCGATGCAGAGCTGGATTCTGCATTTTTCCAGAGTCTCCGCTAGGAAGTCTTCACGGATGTCAGTCTTATATTTTTTGCTGATCTTCCTCAGCTTCTTCTTAATAGCGAGAGCGAATTCCGCTTTCTCTCGCGCTATTTCATCACATAGTTCCGCCATTTTGGCTACACTTGAAGGGATTTCCACTAATCACTTTAAAATTATGTATCGTCCTGTCGATCACAATTTATTTTCCCTTCACATACTGGGAATTTCACGTCATTAGGGGCGCACTTCTTTTTTTTGAACATGGGAAAGACCGTCATTAACCCCGTTTCCTGACTGGTCGGTACGGTAGCAGTGCGGGATCGGTATGCTCGGTATACGCGGTACAGAAATCTTACCGAGCGCCTTTATTTCAATGAGTGTTTCCTGATTGGCTCGGTGCGGTTTGGGATCGTTTCGTTTTACCGCGTCTCGGTAAGAACATCCAGTAGCCGCTTGGTATTTTTAGAGTGAACGTCGCGGGGAAAAATTTAAAATGACGGAAAAAGTTGTGCACATAATGTTAGTGCAGGAAATTGAAAAGATTCCTGTCTTGTACAATTATAAGCTAGCTAGCTATTCAAGAAAAGACGTCACAGAAAGGGTATGGAGCGGAATATCAAATAAAACACGCTTGTCTAGTATATACATTATATTTATTTTTGTTGGTATTTTGTACTTATTTTTATTGTATTGTAGTTGTATTTATTACACACAATAGGCTTGTTTTTTTGTACTGCGGTGAAGGTTAATTGGGGGCTATCCGGGTTAACTTACACACATTACACAAACAACATAGCCTAGTTGTTTGTGTAATGTGTGTAAGTTAACCCGGATAGCCCCCAATTAACCTTCACGGCAGTACAAAAAAACACGCCTAATGATTGTTTTGCCACGAAAGGGCCCCTTGCGGAGTGATAAAGTAGTTAGTTAAATATTTTCGTACAACTGCACCGGATGATGTAGGGTTTACATGAATAAAATTCGGTTCAAAGTTTAATGAACGAGTATTGGTAGTTCTATCAAAATCGACAACAGAATATGATATTCCGTCTTTTGATCGGATAAAACCGTGAAGAACACATGCTGATTTTACAATATTGTTTATTGTTTCATATCTTAACGAATGGGAGTTGAAAACACTTGGAATTTTTGAACCATCATCCCAAATGCACCCTCAATAGTTTTTCGTGCTCTGGAATGTCGGTAATTGTATATTCTTTTTTCATTGGTGATTCTGGCCATTGGATACGGTCGCTGCACTCTTTGCAATATGTCAATGGGAAAGCATTATCTGCCACGAAAAAATATGGCACTTGTTGTTGCGTAATGTCGTGAGGTAATGGAGCCGCTGAAGGTATATTAATACCATCTCGGTCCAGCCAGTAGCTTAAGGCTGAAGACTTAAAAACACCGCCATCACTATTTCTTCCAGCATAGCCTGTCTCGACCATTGTAAAAAAGCCATCAGCATCACAAACGGCGAATAATATGATTGAATGGTAGCCTTTATAATTATAGTTTGTTGACCCAGGGTTAGGAAGTTGTTAAATCCTTATGTGCTTGCCGTCCATAGCACCCAAACAATTAGCCATATTCCAAAGTTCGTAGAAACGATTCGATATTACTTTCCGCTTCTCCGTTGAATGTATGGCCAAAGAATAGAGATTATTGCTAACAAGAAATGGGACTCTATACGAATTAAGAGTGTCTGCCTAGTAGTTGCCTATGTGTTGGATTCCATCAGTACACGAAGGGGTAATGCGGAATAGCAAGTGTGTTACTCATACGATGAAACGTACTAGGCAGTTGGCATTTGAAGAGCTTTTTAAAATGTTGCCATCCCTATCCCTCTAAAGGCAACTTTCATTTGATTATTTGCGTATCAATTGGCAATGCGCTTTTGCTTAAATCGTATGAAGTGCCACCCCCCTGGTATGGCCATGTAGTCTTGCTGTAGTACTGCCCAAATTGCTGCAGTTGTTTCAGTTATTAAGTCAGACACAGTACTAATACCTCTTGCAAAGTAAAGTCCCAGTGAAGTGGGTACTTTCCGATATCGTCGGTCGCTACTACTCTCACACCAGAAACAATAATGACTTTCTCTACAAATGTTGATTAGTTTACTGAATAATAAAACTAATGACTTGTATAAAATGACTAAATGACTAAATAACATGAAATAAATATAAAAGGGGTTTTTATTGCTAACTTACCGTAATGTAATCAACAACCTTTCATCGGCACTAACACATTCTCGAAATGTTGTATTTTGTTTTGTTATTACGGGACCAATAAGATTTAAACGCTCTGCATACGTTTTCTTTGACATCCTATACATCGATAAAAATTTATTATCATCCTGTGAAAGTTCGCTAACCGCAAAAAATACACGACAATTAATATTTGTTTCAATATATGGATGCCGCCAATAGCGCTTTCGTTTCTTTTGTCGAAGGTAAATATAGCATGCCACAACATCTTCATCGCTTGAAGACGACATCGCGACGCGAGGACGTGAGCGAGACTGAACAATGAATACCGAAAATATACCGACCAGTGCGTAAATGAAGGCAGTGCGGTATCGTTTCGGTATACAGAGCGTACTGTACCGCTTTTTTACCGTACCGACCAGTCAGGAAACGGCCTAATAGTTCGTTAGTACACACGTTTTTCTTCGCAAAAGATATCTCGGGGAAAACTGATCCCGGTCACTTTTACAAGAAGGCTAGTGCACACGTCCGACTGGTTCGGCTGCACGGTCCGCACTCCTGTATCTTGTATTTATCAAACACTCGTGCAACAGTATCAAAACTGTTTCCTTTTATGAACCCACTCATTATTTTACTAAAATTTTTCTTTTCGATTTAAAATGCACGTGCTGCAATAAAACCGACTAGAGCCAAACCTCGTCTGAATCTCCCATTTTCAAGTATGTAGTCTTAAACGTATTCCGGAGTGTCTCTGCCTGGTGTGATTTTCCGGATCGATTTTCGATTGTCCGTCCGGCCGACTGAACTGTCCATTTCTACGTACGCGAACCGGAAACCTGAAACCTGAAAATAAATCTAATGTTGTGAAGAATTTATTTCCAGCGATCTGCGAAAGATATCGTCTACCACCGGCGTGGGGAAAGGTATTCTACTCGTGATGGATTATACGATTCGCTGGCAGTTCGCCGATTATCGTATCCACTACGACATGCTTAGCGGGGCGAATGCGGTACGAGTATTAATTGGATTCTTGTTCGTTAATTCAATTGACATGGTTGTGGATCGGCTCCTGATTTCGGACATCGGTTGTGCAAAAAACTGGCTAAAATCCATTAGTTTTTGATGAAATATCGTTTGCTCGGTTTCGGAGAGTTCAGCGGAAACGTTCACTTTCAATGGTTCTACATCCTCAACATGGCATGTCCTCGAATCGATGATGAGTCGCCTTGAATCGCTTATTAGGATATCTGCTCCCAGTAAGACTGAATTCGGGATGAGACTGTCGTCGACCACATATCTGCGTTGACATCATATCCGTCAAATGATAGCACAGCAGCTATGTTTTTGGTACAAGTAAATGAGCCTCCGGCGAATCCTTTCAGCATGATCGACTGACAAGATTCGGTTTGGTGGTGTAAAGCGGTTGACTCTTTGATGAGTGTTCTTTCGCGTCCGATGTCTGCAAATGTTTGATTGATTGACCGTCGATGAGAATGGTGCACGTTACAGTATTTGGGTTAGCACTGTTGTTGTTTTCGGTGAAATGTATGTCGGACGATGTTGGTTGCATTCGATCGGCGTTTGTATCGCGAGGGGCATAACAGCTTTTTTCTGGCATTCCGCATTTATCTGTAGCATGTCCGGTTCTCAAACATTTTGCGCACCGGATACGGCGTTGTGGAAACGGACAATTGAATGAAATATGTCCAGATTTCCAGCAATTGTAGCACAAATTCTGTTGCTTTCCGGAGTCGGTACGATTTCTACGGTTGGTCGGATGAACGCTTGCGGCGTGCTAGGCGATGCCTCCGGTTGCGGCATATTGAATTGTTTTTTTGTCGGCTCCAGTTTTTGACTATTCGTCAAGAATGTAGTAATGCAGTCATATAACTTGTCCGTGGTACTATACACGACCTTCGGTTTGCTCATTTTCCATAACTGTGAAATTGTCCAAGTTGGATCCAAGGACAATTACATCATAAGCATCAAATGGTTCATCAGTTGTGTTAGCAATTGACACTATACACCATTTGAACAGTGAGTAACACAACTTGGGACAATTACACCTTTCACAATTTCTTGTCGTGGAATCACGACATCTTCATTGATTTTTTTCATCAATTTTTACGACACGATAAGTTTCGGATCTCCCCTCTACGACGTTTTTCTCACTAAGGTACCTTAACGGAACCTTCTCGTATTTTGTACGTAAGATATTTTCTTCATAATCGATTAAGTACCCGCCCTTTTGAAGGAATCGGTTACCAATCAGCCCATCATAGTCCCCCAGGAGATTATTTTCTATGACCTGTAGTTCGATTTCACTTTTTCTCGCCTTGCCTAGGCTATTAGGCCAGAATTGGGCCTCACTAAAGATTTCGTCAAGTGTTCTACCAATATTTCCATCAATACCACGGAATTTTATGCACTTAGTTTGATCAACTTGATATTAAAAAACATACTTTGCCTTGATCATCGAAATCTCGGCACCAGTATCTACTATCATTTTTAAAACTTTACCATTTACGTACACCGAAACGTGAGGGCTTTCCCATGAATTCATCGTTAGTTGCACGGGTGCCTCTTCAGCCGTGCAACCTACTGAAAATTCTTAAACTTTTTATTATCACCACTTTTATTTCCAGGTGAATTCCTAATTGACTCTTTCGATTTTTCATTTTCATTTGAAATTTGCGACTTTTTCTTCGATTTGCAAAACCTCTTGATATGACCTTATTCGCCGTAATTATAACACTTCACTTGCTCCATATTATTCACTTTCGGCATGTTCTTGGACGTGTAGTCTTTTTGGGTGTTACCCCGGAAAAGATTCAGTCGTTGCTCTTCTTCACACGCGAATCTACTAGCTTCGGCGCGTGACGAGGGCCGTTGCGTTATCACGTACGTTGATAGACACTCACGTAACCCGTTTATGAACATTGTAAGTGATTCACCTTGAATGTATTCTATTTGACAATTCTTATGTTCTTGCTTCACATCTCGAAGTTTCACTTGTAAAAGGTGTCTCTTTAGTGTTTCGACCCTGTGATGGTAATGAACAACCGTTTCGTCCTTAGCCTGTTTAATAGAGATTAATTCTCTATGCAGCTGTAAGGAACTGTGAGGTTCGCGATACACTTGAGACAACTCTTTTTTCAAGGGTTCCCAATCACTTTCGTTATGGTTCATAACTCACTTGCTTTTCATCGATTTCGAAAAGGCTTTCGATAGTGTGAACCGGGATTCTATATGGGCGGCCTTGCGCAGGAGAGGCATCCCTGAGAAGCTTGTGGCTATTATTAAGGCAACCTATGACGGCGCGAAATGTCGCGTTCTGCATAAAGGTAAGGTGTCGGGGGACTTTGAGATTCGCAGTGGAGTTCGGCAGGGGTGCATCCTCTCACCGATCCTATTCCTCATTGTGATCGGCGATGTGTTGCATGCAGCCCTATCCGGACTCGACAGAGGAATTCAATGGACTTTGACATCTTATCTACAACATCTTGACTACGCTGACGACATATGCCTACTCTCCCACAAAATCATGGATCTGTCCGCAATGGCGTTAGATCTCGAGAGGGAGGCAAGCAAGGTTGGGCTAAAGATTAATACCAACAAGACCAAGGTTCTTAGCCCGCCGTTGCGAAAAAGAAATCCGACACCTATTGCCATCAATATTAATGGGCAGCCTGTGGAGAAGGTGGACAACTTCGTCTACCTGGGTAGCATTGTTGCCGAAAATGGTGGTACGGAGCAGGACATCGCTCGTCGTATCAACCAGGCTAAACGTGCATACGGCATGCTGTCCAAAATCTGGCAGGGCAGTTATCTCAGCATCAAGACCAAGCTGGGCCTGTTTCGCTCCCTGGTACTATCAGTACTTTTGTATGGGAGCAGTACATGGAAAGTTTCCGTAGGAGTTACCAGAAAGCTGCAAGTTTTCGTCAACTCATGTCTTCGTCGAATTTTAAGAATTTTCTGGCCCGAAACAATATCAAATGAAGAGCTAAGTCGGCGTACGGGTCAGATGCCAATCGACGAATTGATACGCAGGCGAAAATGGCAGTGGATAGGTCACACATTGCGGAAGAGTGATAACTGCATTGCTATGCATGCCATGAAATGGAACCCCATTTCCAACCAAGGCCGACCAAGAGGGGGTCCTCGAATCACATGGCGTCGATCTGTGGCAAAGGAGTGTCAGGTACTGGGTAAGTCTTTTGGGGAGTTGCGCCCCATTGCCCAGAACAGAGTACGATGGCGCGCAGGAGTAGTTGACGCGCTATGCCCCGCTAGGGGTTAAGGCAAAGTAGTATAAGAATCGTGGACGCGTTTCCACGGATTGTGGTTTTAATAAATTTAAAGAGCACATCCTTTTGTGTTTCGGATGCCAAACCGAAGGCATATATACCTCCTCAATCTGGTTCGGGCATTACTATACAATACACAAAAGGTCTCATATAACACTACTGGCGAAACAAGATTGAAGGCAGAAAGCAGCGGAAGCGACAACAACCTGAAAATTAAAATATTTAGAAAAATGGATTTTTTCAATGTTTTTTTTTGTTTTTGTGAATATTATTTATTTAAATGTTTGACCCTTGATTGGCAGCTTGCACAAACGGAAGACGAATGGAAGAGTGTTCCGGATGCTTTCAAATAAAAATTGAATTTTCCTCGCTGTTTGGGGACGCTAGTATTGTTGCTCCAAATGGAAGTGGATCTGAATTTTATAGATTAGGTGCAAATTAAATTGCAAAAGAGGAAAATTGTAAATATTTCCAACGAATAGTGAGCGAACTTTTTTTTTATTTAGCTTTAAAACACTTTAGCCAACAGCAAGCCAAGCAACGGGCTGATTTCTGAATTAATAATTTAGTTTGTTTGTAGGGATTGTTCTATTCAATAAAAATGTCGAAAATCAATCGAAAAAAAGGAGGGTGATCCCAATTGGCGAATCCTATCGTCCTATAACTCTCTTGTTACCAGTTGCCCAGACGCTTAAAGCGCTAATTCACCCTGTTCTTGCAGTCCAGATCCAGCTTGCGGATCACCAGCACGGTTTCCGAAGCATGCACAGTACGACCACGGCCTTGGATGCCATTACATCCCGCATCCACAATGGCCTCAACCATGCTCGTTCATGTCAAAGAACAATTCTTGCAGTCCAGATTCAGCTTGCGGATCACCAGCACGGTTTCCGAAGCATGCACAGTACGACCACGGCCTTAGATGCCATTACATCCCGCATCCACAATGGCCTCAACCATGCTCGTTCATGTCAAAGAACAATTCTGGTGGCGCTTGACCTGTGAAAAGCCTTCGGCACTGTCAGCCATTCAGTAATTCACGCTGGATAGCATCGCCACATCATCACCCCATGCCTCAACCGTGTGCGACAGGATGTGTAGTAGGAATAATATCCTCAAAGCCTTGGCCGGTAGTACCTGGGGCAAGGACAAGAAACTCTACTGGTCACATAAAGCAGTCGGCAGATCAGTAGCCAACTATGCGGCACCTGTGATCACAGAATCTCCGTGACACACAGTGGAAAAACATTCAAGCACACCAAAATGCCGCTCCCCGTACTGTAACCGGCTGTCTCCTGATGTCACCCCAGGATCATCTACATCAGGAAACCAAGATGATGCCTTTGAAGGACCACAACCAGCTTTTTGCCAAGCAATACCTGGTGGTTTGTTACCGAAGTGAGCACCCAAACTTCAATCCCATGGACAAGACGTTCCTGCGGCAGCCGGTTCTACGCACCGGAGCGACCCGTTATTACAACGGCCAAGAGCTACCAAACCCCTTCAACGCAAGAAGGATGTGTGTCATTGTGTCACATACTTGTGTTCGTTTTTTGTGTTTATTGGGAGCAAAACATCTCGCATTAACCGGGATGTCGCAAACATCTGCCCCGCCTGCAATGGTACACATCACGATGTGGACCACATTTTCAGTTGCACCTAACCCCTAGGTCGCTGTGGTATGTAGAAGCCCGTAGAATCAGCTATTTTCCTGTCCCTTAACACCGAGGAAGACGACGAACAATAACAGCATGTAACACACTCGAACTTTATTGCTACATCACCAAAAAGAACGAACCGTAGGCATGTAACTTACCAAAACATCGAATTTCGCCAATTGCTACAACAACAGAACTAGAAAATCTTAAAAAAAGGAGGAGCGTGAATCCCTTTTTAGGGTTTTGTATTAGAAACAAAACTCTTATGAAATCGGTCAAATGTCTGTCCGTCTGTCCATGAAATATCTCACGAACGGATGAAGCTATCTACATTAAATTTTGTGGGAATATGTAGAATTATTATAATTCGCCGGAGAAAGCAATTCGTTGTAATAGAATGACTTTAACGGGAGGTCCCCATAGAAGGGAAATGAAGGTCAACATTTTTTTTTCATCTGGTATAGGCAAGTGGGGTATCATGAGAAAGGTAACACCGGGTAGATTCCATTTTTGGTATTTTCATCAAATTTGAAGAAAGAGGAAAAGAGGTAGAGGGGAAAATATGTGATCCGAGTTTGTCCTCCCCCCCTTGCATTTCGAAACCGTTATACTTAGAAATTTGGAAATTTGCAAGGAAGCGGCATTTCACTAGCATAGAAAACCGAAAATCGTAGAATTTTGATATCTCATCAAAAAAGGTTAATAATAGTACATTTCTATAGTTGGAGTTAGCACACCCCTGCACCCTTTAAACATACCCGAGGTCAAAAATATTGATGGCCAATGATAACCAACATCATTGGCAAAAATATCTGTAAGTTTCATTACAATCACATAATATTTAATTATAGTACATTCATTTAAAGGGGAATGTAGGGGGGATCCACATAGAGGCGAAATGAAGGTAAATTTTTTTATCGCCTGGTATAGGCAAGTGAGGTGTCGTGAGCAAGATTGTTGAGTACATTCCATTTTTTCGCATTGGGCACATTCGGAAGTTACGGTTGCTAGCTACTTTAAGTGCTGCTTCGTGATTTGTATTCCGAATGTTGCGCTAAACCACTGCTAAACTTAGCGCAAATCGCTAGGCGCTAACACTTTTAGGCAGCACAAAATTTGTTCGCTGTCTTGGCTTAGCGGAGATTTGACAGTTCGAAAGAATTGCCTACATTCACAAATCATAGCGCTACCTGAGCGCTCCCATTTTTATTGCTGTAATTCAGTGCAAAATTAGGACAAAAATAGGAGCGCTCAAGTAGCGCTACCGATTTGTGAATGCAGGCATGTCAATTTACGCTTCGAACAACTTCTGGGCTTTCGAAATTGGAGGACCTTGCGACACGTACGACCGTCTCAACTTGAATACCTCACTAAAATTTAGACAACGCTTACACTAAACACGAATAACTGACTTATTCAAATATTTTGTTCTCCCAAATTGCAAAATCGCTTCCGTTCCGGAACTAACACTTCCAAAGCAAAAACACTTGAATTTAAAACCATCTGTTAAACGCCAAACAAATGCCAAACTGAACTTGTCATTTGACAGGTGTGCCAGCATACCATTCGGGCGTCACAAAAAAAAATTGTTATGTGCTGCTTAGGAATTCGCTATTTCTATGCAGCGCATTACGCTTTTTTCCGTGACGCGCGAATGCACCCATTGTCTTCAAATTTGTAGAATGGGGAACAGTGGGGGAGGAGAAAATATTGGTTCGTAATTTGCCTCCATCCCCTGGCATTTCGAGACTGTTATACATAGAATTATGAAAACTTATAGGAAGGTGGGATCCGAATAGCAAATAAAATGGCAAATAATGGAATCTGTATATCTTCTCAGAATAGGTCAATAATAGTGTATTTCTATAGTTACAGTTCGCACACCTCTGCCTGCATGGCTTAAACACGTTCGAGGTTAAAAGAACTGATGGCCAACGATAACCAACACCTTAGGCAATAATATGTTCTAAGTTTCGTTACAATCATGTAATATGAATTGGCATGTAAAATGTAAGTGGGCAAGACATTTTAATTATGTTTTTTTTTATCCATCTGAGTGGTATGAAGAAGAGCAAAGAGCCGATATTTATATACCGAAATAAGCGCTTGCTACAAAACCCTCGGATTGCGGGCGTAGCCCTCTATATTTCGGTTTCATTTTAAGTTTTTTTAAGTCGTAAATGTTGTAGACTTCGCATTCATCGTAAACTTCTGTTATCCCCACAATAATACACTGAACCGAAAAAGTACGTGTATATATGTAGGTATAATAAAAAAGATCATCATATTAATGAAAAATTTAGTATTTTTCAACTAATAAATGTGTTCATAGTATATGAAGTGCTATTCACTGTCCAATGAATTGTACATAGGGGCAATCAACCTTTCCATTATGTACATGTATTGCTCATATGTACTATTCTATGATTCGTACAGTAATGGTATGACTCAATTTATTACTGGAATGTAGAATTACATAAATTGTATGAACAAAATACTTGAATATAATGTCCAATTTATCTCATTCAATGAAAAGTGTATTAACGATATGAAATCTTTTCCCAGCCTATATGAACGATTCGTTGGCAGCTGCTGGGCTCCCAAAATTGGAGGACGCGGTCACGTTACCGAGATAATTGAAAAACATGACGGCCAATCTTCCTAATATACCATTAAATATATTTATATTGATTAAGAAAGTAGGAGGCTTGCAGCGAAAATAGTTTTGTATATATGTTCTACTCCAATTTAAACAATTTTACGAGAAATTGTATTAAAAAATAGCAAATATTATTTCAATTTGAAAGATTTGTAATAAACGGAAATAAGACATTCGTTGGGTGATTATCAATTAAATTAAAGGTTCAATGAACTCGTACATTTTAAATCAGATTTTATAAGATAGTTCGTAGATTAATATACAATAATTATAAAGGAACTTACAAGCGAACTCTCTCTCAATTGCCCTAACCCCTTGTGGGGCATAGCGCGTCAACTGCTCCATGTGGCCCAGTTGACGTTTCACGGCATAAACTGGTTTCGGAGAATGCAGTTGCCAGCATGCACCTCCTGCACATCCATGGCCACGAACGTCGTCGTGGACGGGATTCACCCCAAACAAGCGAACTAAATGGATATTTTTATGTGTACATATTGGGAAAAATAGGTTTAATTTGTATACCGAAGAAAAATATTTTATGAAATTTGAAAATATAAATATGCATTTACCAGAAAATCATGAAGATGTTATTCGTTTATCTATTTCATTGCATAAAATGCTTACTTTTGCAAATTTTTCATTTGATTTTATTTCAAAGAAGTATGTTTGGATAAAGTTCTAAAAATTAGTTGCGACTTTTGGATATTCTAAATTAAATAAAAAGAATATTTTAAAGCAACTATATCAACTGCTCGAATGAAATTAAAGAATCTTCTAATTCTTTGTGCGATTTGGAAAGTAGCAAAAAGGCGTCTTGAGAATCGCTTATTGTGTATCGGATTACGCTCTTTTTCCGGTGTTATCCCTGGTGACATCTCTTTGCCAGGGAACAAAGAAACCATGGGTTGCCCATACAAGGGAACCTTCTTTGCTATCTAAGAAACAAAAATTCAAAACAGTTTCATTAGTTGATTAATCTATTAGATTACTTAGGAAAAAATAAAATTTTCAAAATAAGTCATAGTTGGTTCATCTATTAGATTACTTACTTTTCGATAAGGGAGAGCTCGAAATATTATTCAAAACAGCCTTTATGTGTTTGTTGCTGAGAAAACCATCGGATTTTAAAAGATCGAATAAATGATCTTCTACTGAATCCCACTTGTCGAAAATCGATGAAGTTTTCGGAAAAAGGACGCTAAAGTCCATGTCAATCTGAAATTTATTTTTAAATATTGAATTAATATTTTTTTGTTAAACCATAAAAATATAAAGTACTATAAATAATAAATACCAACCAGTCGATAGCCATGGGGTAATTTGTATTCTGGCCACTGCTTAAAAATTTCAATAGATGAAGATGCTTGTTTTATTTGATTAATTCTATATTTGCTGCATGCCTTCCAGTAATGGTCGAATTCATCCGTTGAAAGTTTATTGTGTTTTATTCTTTTTATTATCAGTTCAGCATCTTCTTCAGAACCTATGAAGTACGATTTATTAAAATACACTATAAGAATATCCAAATCTTACTTAAGGATTTATTGCAGTCGATTTGATCGTTTTCAATAATAGGGTGCTCCTTTGGACGATGTTGAGTAGTCATAGTTTTCATAGCACTCTTCATATTAGAACATTTATTATATATTCTACCACGCTTCGAAGTGTGATAAAATTTCTTCAATGTTCAGTATTTACATTTTAATAAAATAATATCTAAGTGAAGGCTTACCAATTTCTCAGATGGAAATCGTTCTACGATTTCTTGCTCCAAGCTGTAGCTCGTTAATAAGGACATTCGAATATCATTTTCTTCGCAATATTGAGCGATAGCGGTTATAACGCGATATTCAGATTAGCTACTTTTCAGCTCCGACGCAGCCACGCACAATAGCGAAGCATAGTCGATCGTATCGCATGCTGAGCGATGAGTGTGAATCCGCCCATTTGATGCTGTGTATCTCGACTGAAATTTCAAGCAGTCGTGCAGCGCGGTGTCGTGTGTGTGAATTTCGCCTAAGGGCTAATCGCTGTTCTTCTTAAAAAGCATGATGATCTTCATAATACTGATCAAGCAATTTAGAACGGCTGCTATGGTAACTATTTTCGTCCGTTCTTCGGATTCTGGAGTTTGAATTTTCAAGTAAGGAGATACCTAATGCGAGGCTACCGAAGGCGTTGGAGAGTAACTTGGTGAACGTGAAAATATACTTATCGGACGAAAGTACGATGCCCCCGAATATATATTAGACAGAGGACTCCCAATTACCTCACGCCACTTTTCTAAATGATGTTCAAAGTACACCTGTGTACCTATATCGAAATTATGCAAAAACCTTTCAATATGGTGGATTTTTAAAATTGTTAACAAGTCAATTGTGATCTTTTGAGCTGAAAATAAGATAAATTTACCATTGGTTACTAGAAAATATTGGATATTTTACAGTAATATGTATTTACCTACGAAATGATCATAGAGCCGCTCTAAGTTCCATCCTCTTAAGAGGGACAAAAGATCACCGTCTTCACTTGTTTCGGTTTCGAGTATAAGGGCAGTTGCAATTTCGTCTGAATTTATGATATCTGATGTCGTAATTATTCTAGTTTCAGGTAAATTGATATATGCTTCTAGGTCGCTTATGTTGCTGACATTTAGTGTTATAATCTCAAACTCGTTGTTGTTACGTTATAAAAATGACCATTTATTGCTTAGGTATTTATACTAGTACATACAAGTAAGCATGCATTGCATTACATGCATCTTCAATTACAAATTTTTGGTCAGCACATTTGTGAAGACTTTGTTATTCAATGTTATTCTGAGAAGGAGAATAATTATTATTGCAAGCACACATTTGGTGTGCAATTTAATATGATAAAAAATGGCAATGTACTTCGTACATTTAGTATTTCATTAAGGGTTTGGTTTGCAGTCGGATTTGATGATGCGGGTTCTATTTTCTTATTTCTAGTTTATAGTATAATCTATTTATTCAACTTAAATTTTGCGATTCACAACGATTTTCTTGTCGATGGAGAATTTTTGTACTTTTCTTCTGTTTCTGTGCAAAGTAGTCCCTCAGTTTTAAGGCTATCGAGCTGAAATTTTGTACAGAGCCTTCTTCACGCAGTATATCTGTCAGAACCAACGGAATCGGACCACTACGTCATATATCTGCAATAGGAACGACCGGTTTGAGGAAAATCGTCCTGCTCTGTTTCCTCCAGAACAACATCCACCACCTCGTACGGTTCTGAGCACGTTTCGATGATTTCATCAAAAAAATCCGAATCTGAAAAAGAATCAAATTTTATTTATAAATACATACATAAATGGTTTATTTTCTCTTTTCGAAAAGAACAAAAATAATGTGAAAATAAACAGCTCCTTTCTGTGTTCGCTCATCGCGGATTTGTATAGCGTTAATGCAGCTGTGATCAAGCAAAACGCGTACAACTAAATCGGCAAACTTTCTGAAAGGATTTAGCAGCGCTGTTCCTTCTACCAGCACCGGATTCTTTTAAGTATGTATATAGCGTTATGTGCGTTCACATTACGACTTCTACCGGAAGGGGTAAAACTGAAGCGGCTAAAATCCAGCATAATTTCTATAGGTTTTGGTTTCTTCGTGCGGCCGTGCAGTATGAAGAACATTATGGCCTTCTTCACATATTGAAGAAAGTTCCGAAGTTTTGGTTTTAGTTAATCCGATCAAAGCCGCATAATGTGAAAGCGGATTTATGGGAAACTAACGCGGATAACGGTAATCAAACGCGTCCAACTGAAGTGCGGGAACATATCACAGCTTAAGCTCGATAAACACGTTCGAGCATAATCACGACTGAACAATTCGTAACCGTTCGTATGGCAGCCGATTCTTCAATTTATTCCTGCAGGACACATTCCGAGAATTCGGTCTAACTTTCCTACTCCAGCCGCTAGACTGGCAGACGAGAGACATAGCATCAGGTGCACAAACCCAGACAATCCCAGAATTCACGAAATGAGGTGTGAAATTCCAAGACTAGTAGCCGAACACAGGAGGTTAAAATGGAGTACTCATCTGAACGACTGCAACTTAACCACAGGTATAAGCAAACTATGGTCGACAGTCTGTGCCCTTTGTAATCTGCCGAAACAGAAAGGAAATGTCGCCATCCAGTTCGGAGACAATTCAATCAGCGATCCTACCCACAGCGCAATTCTCTTCAATAAGCAATTTATTGAACATCCTCCACCAAGTAAACAAGAGAAAATAATCCGCAGGAGGATCCATAACCAAACCGCAGATAACATACCGCGGACGAAGTGGCTGCAGCTATCAAGACGGCGAATAGCTGGAAGGCCTTGCGATGCAAGAAGAACTGCAGTATTCAAAGCATCGCTATCACAATAACAACAAAGCCTTGCGACCTGATGGAATCTCATTGGCAATGCTTAAAAACCTCGTCTCACACGATATCGAATATCTCACGGCTACATTCAACCTATACATCATATCACTGATCGTTCCGGAACACTGCAAGAAAGGAAGAGTAATCCCAATCTCGAAACCTGCGAAAAAAGCAACATTCTGCGAGTCCTATCGTCCCATCACACTTCTATCACCAGTTGTCAAAACGCTCGAAGCACTAATCCACCGTATTCTTGCGGGCCACGTGTAGCTTGCGAACTACCAGCACGGCTTCCGAAGGATTCACAGTACGACGACGGCCCTGGATGCCATTACAACTCGCATCCATGGCCTGAATCATCCATGTCACAGAACAATTCTGGTCGCACTTGACCTGTCGAGGTTGCCACACATGAACGAGCACAACCACGACTAAACTTCCATAGAACCATAAAATATCATAGAACGGTGGAAATAGGAAAAAAAATTTTCACACGTTCTATGGAATTGATAGTTCGATTAAAGTTCGGTCGTGGTTGTGCTCGTTCATGAGTTGCGACCTTAAGAGACCACAACAAACTTCTTGCCAAACAATATCTGGTGGGTTGTTACCGGAGAGAACAGCCCAACACCAACCTCATAGTCAAGACGCCACCACCAAGATATGTTAGGCGTGATTTGAGAGACCTCGAAAGAGATGTCCACAGGTAGAAAAGAGTTCCCATTGACAACGACGCATACAGATCAGCCACACATCATGAGGAGGTACAATCAATAATTACAGGACTAGGTCCAAACGTAATTCTTTCGGCACAACCCATACCATCTCTCCTGGAAAAATAATACTTCCGAGGGCAGCGAGAACGAGACTTGGCCAACTTCGGTCAGGCTGGTGTTCGCGTCTTAACTCCTTCCTATCTCGCATTGACCGGGATGTCACAATCACATGCTCCGCCTGCAATGGTACACCTTATGACGTAGACAACATTTTCAATTACCCAGCTGCACCCATACACCTGACTCCCAGGTCGCTGTGGGAGAACCCCCTAGAAGCTGCCATTTTCCTGCAGGGAAGACGAACGAGAAAGACAACTAACTACAGCATGTAAGAAAGTCACACACCGAACTTGTGACAATTGCTATTACCACAATAAGTGCATAATACACAGGAGGATCCATAACTGAAATGCAAACAACATACCTTCTTCACCACAGACGAATTGGTTGCAGCTATTAGGAAGGCGAACAACTCGAAAGCCTTGGAACCTGATGGAGTCTCAATGGCAATGCTCAAACACCTCGACCTAGCTATCGAATATCACACGCCTAAATTCAACCTATCCATCACATCACTGATCATTCCGGCACCACGAGAGTAGAATGATGCCCCAGTGCCATGTATGGTCCACTGCAAAAGTTTCAAAACGATCCGGTTTTGTTTGTTTCCTGCAAAAAGCTACCCACATTTATCTTTAAGAACATAAAAAAAACTAACTCACCACTTTGCGGACGACAATCTCCCGGCAAACCACCCCGTCCACATTCGCGGGCGAATTTTTGGACAATGTCCATGATGAAAATCCCAAAATAAAACAGAAAACAAAACAGAAACGGCGAAAACACAACCTAAACACAACACAACAACCAATTTGATAACTGTCAAAACTCGAAACTCGCAACATGAGCGTGAGGTTGAAAAAGAAGAAGAAGAACCTGAGCACTGATCAGTGAGCAGAAATATTTCTTGCTCGGTGAAATTTGATCATGCTCACCCGAGTAGAAGTTGCTCAGTCACTTCTGAACCCGCTCGTTCTGAACATGATCGCTGAGCGGAATTTGCTCAGTTCCTTCTGAACGCACACAATAACTCCCTTTTGGTTTACCCCAAACAGCAGTTGACTTGGCGTTTTCTTCGTAGATCGATGTTGGGAGTTGTTCAATGCAAACTCCACTTGTTCTAGCATTTTTGACCAGTCGGCGTGCTCTAACGGTTCAGTGACTTTGCTCAGCATCGCTTTTATAATGCGGTTTACTCGCTCGGCTTGTCCGTTGGCTTGGGCGGATGCAACAGCCACCTTCACATCGATGTTTCGGTTCAGTAAATAATCTCCAAATCTTATGGACGTGAAACTTGCGTCCCGGTCACTTATGACACGTCGGGGCCGGCTGTACATAGCGAAATATTTATCCAGGCACACTTCTACTTCCTTGGTACCAGTGGATTTCACTGCAAACAATTTCGTAAACTTCGTAAAACTGTCGACTACTAATAGGATATGTTTCCGGGCTCCTCGAATTGACGGCAAGGGTCCAAAGTGGTCCACATGTATCGTGTCGAACGGTACTGGCTTTTTCGGAATGTTATACAGGTTTCTTTCTGTTATCCTAACTGACGGTGAACATAGTATACAACGAATACAATTTTTGATGAATCTTTCGAATTCATACGGTCGAACCAGTAATTTCTTTTCAGTTGTTCGTACATTTTGTCGACTCCTAAATGACAGATCTTTTCGTGTATCATTCGAATAACATTCTCTTCCATTTCCTGCGGAGCATATAACTGCGGGCGTCCTGTCTTATCTCGTCGGAATACCAGTCCATCCTTGAGTTCAAATCCTTCCACCTTTTTCTCTTCCAGCCGTTTTCGCAATGTCACTATGTTTGCACCTCGATTCTGCGTTGCCTGTATCATAAAATTCACCTCCATTTGGTCTGCGGCGGTGACTACCTTGCAAGATATTTTCTTGCAATTCTCCATGTCTCCATCCTGCTCGGCTCTTTGATTCTCTCCGTCTTCGGTGTTCTCCTCATCATCGGTATATCGATCCCTTCTATCCAATGCACTCACGACGGCCAGGCGGTTGCTGATTTCTGTTTGAAAATCGATCGGTTCTATGTCGTGCTGTTTGTGACATCGGCTCAGGGCATCCACATGCCCCATCAGTACCCCACTGCGGTGTTGTAGCGGAACGAAAAATGCTGCAACTACAAAACCCATCGAGCAATCTTCGGGCATATATTCTTCTTGTCGAATGTCAGTGACAATGCACTGCAGTCTGTCACCACTTTAAAGATTATTCCATGCAGATCATTGCGAAACTTCTTCACGGCATAAATAATGGCCAGCGTCTCGAGCTCATAGCTGTGCATGCGGGATTCTTCGGGTGATGTTGCCTTCGAAAAATAATAAATCGGGTGGAATTTCCCATCGTCATCTTCTTCGGATTCGGCTTCAACACAATCGTTGGCAACAGCGGTAACAGCGGCAACAGTATTCGGCTTTTTTAACTTCTGGAAGTACTTCGCGTTCTTGCATGATCGGCGGTCGTGTCCGGGCTTCCAACATTTATAACACACGTCTTTGGGTCTCTCTTCGTAGGGACAGGTTGGCTTGCGGTGTCCAAATCGGGAGCAGTTAAAGCATCGGTCATTTTCGGCGGCGGGGTTGCTCCTTACAGCGGGGTGGTCCATCTGGCTCCTTGACGCATCTGGCTTGCTTTCCAATCCACGCATCGCTTGTCGGTGCTCAAGCATGTCCACCGCTCTTTCCACCTCCTCCATTGTCCTTGCGGTAGTGAACAGTGCGTAATCAGTGGTTCGATTGTTCAATCCTTCCAGTATGAAGGTCACTAGTTCCATTTCGGTGACGTCACTGTGGAATGCGATTGATTCCATCTCCATCACGTAGCGTCGGACACTCTCATTTATTTATTTATTTATTTATTAACGCAAGAATGACATGTTTACAATAATTTCACAATATGATTTCAACGTGTAAAGCTCCTTTTAAGCATAAGCTTGTGTAAGGAGCATTTATTCTAGTGAGTAATTATAATGTTATTGACAAGACATTTCATAAGTTCTACTTATATATAAAATATATAATTCAAACTTTTCTCCACAATTATTATGTAATTACTTTTGTACACATATTAACAAAATGAAAATGACATGTTAAATTCATCTAAACTTAAAGTACGAAGCCATTTCGTGAGTTTTATTTTAAATTCAGTTACTGAAAGGGATCTTTTTATATATTCAGGAATTACATTATATGCTCTTGGACCAATGTAAGCCATGTATCTTTGAGTTTGAGACTTTCGGCATAGTGGGGTAGCAATGTTTATAGTATTGAAGCGGGTGTTTCTAACAGGTGTTATTTCTGAATTTTTAATGCTGTTAAACGTCCTGATGATAATTTTTTTCACGTATATATATTTTATTTCAAGTACATCAGCTAGATTATAAAGTGTGATTGTGGGGTACAATCGTGGTAGACCGTACATAAGTTTTACTATACTTTTTTGGGTTGTCCTTAGGCATTTCAAGTGACAGTCGTAAGTACCTCCCCAGACTGATATGCAATATTGCAGAGCTGATTCAACAAAAGCATGATATAAGGTTTTTAACTGGCGAATCGTTAAGATACGCTTCAAGTAGCTAAGTAAACATATATATTTCCTTATTTTGGCATTTATGTAATTTATGTGCGAATTCCATTTCAATTGGCTGTCTAGTATAATGCCCAAATATTTAATAGAGAACTCTATTTTGATTGAATCGCGCGTGCAGTTGCAAAGGACATTTTTTGTTCCTGGACAGTTTCAATTTGTTTTCTTTACGCGGTGGCAGAGAGTTGGGTACACCTCTTGCCTACTCACGGATCGGCCGAGCTCTTTAACCAAATTTTCTGTCAGTTCCGCGTACATCAAAGCGCCTCGTGCGAGCAATAGTCGTGCGGAGCCCGTAAGCGAGTTTAGAAGTGTTAAAAATTTTAATAAATCGTCTGCGTTTACCTGCTGGAAGATCTGCTCAAGGTGTCTCAAGAAATCGTGCACATTATACATCCAGTCTTCACCACTGAACTTGATGACGGCGTCTTCAATGTCTTGAAAATGAACTGTCCTTGTGCGAGGCTCTGTCGGGGCGGCGGTGATGATGTTCGTGGCGGGTACACTAACGTCTCCAATCGGCTCGCCTCTCTCCATGCGAGCGATCTCGTTTTTCAGCCTCAAAATTTCATGCCGACAGCGCAGATCGGCGAGCTCTCGTTCCAAGTCCTTCGTCCCCTGACTAATGTGAAATGTTCGGCCGGCGGACGGTGACGTGGTTTCGCATAGTAGCAAATTGCTTGTCAGCGGCTGTTGCGGGTTATGTGTCCGCGAAAACTCTTGAATCTTCGGCTGCGGTGTCATCTGCGTTTGCTGCGCGCTAGTTGTCGGCGGTCCAATACGGTTAGGATACATCTGCCTCGCTTGATTGTGTTGCGGCGGCTGACTTGTCGACAACGGCCCGGTTATCGGCGGCGCCACGTCTTTCATCTCTGACTGCGTTAGCGGCGGCTCATTTGACTGTAGCACACAATTTTTTCAGTTTTAAAAGGTTTTTATTGTACAAATTTTAAGCCTTAAATTTTTCTTAACTTTATCTTACGGTCTAACATATGTGCTATTAGCATTACAGGGGCGGCTATTCATATTTGGCCTGCCCTTAACTTCTCTGAATTTGGGTTCATTTGCTGAAATTGACATGTTTCAATACTTAACATATATAAATACCTATTTACATTTTTTTATCGTTTGTTTACACTTTTTTTTTGCTTATCGTACTATTGACTTAGTGCTAGGAGCGCTTATCCTAATGCTTCACTCAATTTTTTTTTTCTTATGACTAAAACTTAATCTAAGTATTAGAACTAATAACAATAATATCAACTAAAACTAAAAGTAGCTTAACATCTTAGTTTCTATGATTTATTTGTTCGTAACTATTTAGTGACGACGGTGTTTTCGTCCGCTGTACCTGTATAAGTTACTAAACACCGTCGCGTTTGATGGTATTATCATGTCGCTTGGTCGAAGACACCTATCCAGCTCTGAGGACGTGTAGCTGCGAGCTAGTGCATTGACGTGAATATTTTTAATATGCTCGTTTGGGTGTTGGCCCGTAGAATCAAAAAACCGCTGCGCTTGGTCCAGTGGCGCCGATGCAGACCCGTACAATATCGTAGAATTTTACGTTCTAGACGTGACGCGAGATTCATAGCTGTTTTCGAGCAGGTGAGCCAAGTCATGCAGGCATAGGATAGGATGGGACGGATGAGGGTTTTATATGCTATAAACTTAACCCTTTTGGACAGTCCGACTGATCTTGAGAATAGGAACCTTATTTTGTTGAAGGCGGCATATGCCTTCCCTATGCTAGTCTTAATGTGGGGATTGAATTTCAGGAGCTTGTTGAAGAGAACCCCGAGGTAGAGCAGTGAGTCAGAGGCTTGGACGGAAGTGTTGCCTATTCGGACTGTTATGTTATTTGCCTTTTTATTTCTCCTCCTATGACCTGGATATTCCCCTGGATTTCGGATGACACATATCTGTGTTTTGTTTTCGTTAAGCCGTATACCCCACTTATGCAGATATGCAATTGTTGTAGGCTGCCTAGGTAGTCGGTTACTCGTTTGGCTGCCACCCGTGGGTTACTGTGGGCAGCATAAATGGGAGTGTCATCCGTGTACTATATGATACCCATTTGTGGGTCAGTTGGGATATCAGTCCTTTATTCCATACACTATCGAATGCTTTTTCGAGGTCTAAGGCATAAACGACCGTTGGGGTATTGTCATTTTCCAGGTTGGTTAAGACTGTGTCATGTGAGTAGACAAGAGCGTGTTGGGTTCCATGGCTAGCACGGAATCCGAATTGGTGGTTGGGAATGATACCAACTTCTTCGCAATGCTGCTGTAGGAGGGTCAGCCAGACTCTCAAACAGCTTACCTACATTTGATAGCATAGAGATTGGTCTAAAATTGGTTGCCTCATTATTTTTCCCTTTCTTGTAGATGGGGACAATTTTAGCAATCTTCCATTCATCAGGAAAGTATCCATTGTTCAGGCAGTTGTTGAATATTACCACCAGTGTGACTATGGCGGCTCCAGGGAGGTTCTTTAGTACGATGTTGGGAATACCATCTATACCGCTGGATTTTTTGTTGTTGAGTTTTCTGACGAAGGTCTTAACAATCTCTTGGTTGACCAGTATATTGGTGTCAGTAGGATTCTTTGACCTTTTTTGGGGGGTGAATGTGCATATTTTGGTGTTATTGGAGTCAACATAGTTGCTGATCTCTGATTCTGTTCGCGCCGCTGATTCTGAGGAACTGCAAGGAGGAGGTTTATTGAGTTGCCTCTGAGAATTGTCCGCGAAAATCTGCAGTTGCCGTTGTCTATTGTTGACCAGGTTACCATTTGATGTGACCTTGAGCTCCGGGGTGTTAAACTTACCCGAGAGGGTGTTAATTTCCTTATACATCTGTGGCCCTGGTCTAACATCAGCCAACCGCTCAATTAGTCGATTACTGCGAAATCTCGAGACACTTTTCGCGATAATTTTGCTTAGGAGGTTTACTTCCTGGACAATGCCGTGATATTCCCCATTAGCTCTGTTTCCATATCTGTGGTAGCAGATTTTAAGTTTGCGCCTCTTAATTTGTCTTATCTTCATTAGTAAGACAATATCCGGGGGGAGAGGCTCATATTTGAATCTAGAGGGAGTGATCCGAGTGGTATTCTCCTCGATCGCTGAGTTACATAACAGCATTGTTAAATACCGTGACTAAGGAATCGATTTCGTTGTTTTGTAGGTCCCAGTCAGAAGGGAGCACCGTGGGTCTGATACCTCGCCTGACACCTCTTCTGAATTCCTCCCAGTCCGTGTCCCTATAGGACAGGAATGAGGTGGGTGTGCACCTTACGAGTTCGGAAGGATGTCGCGTAGATTCATAACTATTTCTAGGTGATCCGACATACCTGGGATGGTATTACATCAGGGGGTTGCAATGTCACGCGTCATCATGAAATAATCGAGGATGAAAGAGCTATCCATCCTGGTTGCTGTCAAGGGGGAGATAAGGGAATACTCTAACGGAATGGTAGAGTCTGTCAACCACTTGTATAGAATTCTTCCGTTATCGTTGCAGACTGTGTCGTAGAGTCTGTCAACCACTTGTATATAATTCTTCCGTTATCGTTGCAGACTGTGTCTCCCCATGAGGTGTGCCTACTGTTCAGGTCACCTGCAACTATTATGAATTGAAACTGATCTAGCAGACTATTCAGTATTGTGAGATCATGTCTCAACTGCTCCGCCCTACTATCACTCCTGATGTACAGAGAAACCATTAGTATGTTTCTGTTGTCGTTGGTCTTTAGTATGGCTGCTGCGGCGGAGCTGCCCTGTAGGGGGGTAGATTGAATGGTTCTCTTGCTATGGTGTCTCTTATCAGAATAGATGATCCACCATTTGCGTCACTATGGATTGTATGATACTTGGTGGATTTAACTTTATGGCGGCTACTCAGGTGAGTCTCTGTAATGAAGATAATGTCTGCTTGCATAGAGTCGATCAACTCCTGAGCGGTGGCTCTCTGCACATGTGAAACCAGAGACCTCGCATTGAAGGCTGCTAGCTTAATATCCATTAACAGAGTTGAGGATTGTCGCTATTGTAGCTAACTTAACGTCTGCTTGCGCCGACGATGCCAGTACTGATCGGAGGAGCTGGTCTACATTTAGGGAAATTTTCGGGGACTGCTCTGTTTGACCAGCTGGATTAGCTGCTTGAGCAAAAGTTGTTCCCTTTTGAACAAGGTTCGTAGTAGCCTTTCCCTGGACATTTTTATGTTTTGATGCGGTTTTCTGCGGAGATTTTCTCTCCGGCTGCTGTTGGTGGGATAGCCAGTCCTTGTAAGCTGGGCAGCCTCTATAGTTGGCCGGATGGCCTACGTTACCGCAATTGCAGCAGTCAGCTTTTTCCTCTTTCTTTTTAATGCATTCCCCCAGGGGGTGGAGTTCCATGCACTTGACGCAGCGGGGAACTATTGTGCAGTTTATAGCTACGTGGCCAAAATTTTCGCAATTGTAGCACTGCACAATTTCCCTGTTCAGTATACGCTCCCACAGGATCGGCTGAGAGAGCAAGTATTTAATTTTCTTAACCTCACTCATATCTTGGGAGGGTTGAAACCTCACCAGGTATAGTCCAGAGGTAGATATTTGAGGCGCCTTTGGGTTCCTTTTATGGTTTTCCTGTCCCTCCTTGATAGGAAGTGGCTAATTCCTACCAGTTGGATATTGGGGTGGGCTTCTACAATTTCATCCACAATTTCTTGCGGATCCCAGCCGATTTCAAGCCCCTTTAAGACTAGGGACTTTAACATCCTACTGGGAGGAGTTCTTGTGGTGGCGTGTAATTTCTCACTCTTAATAAGGTTAAAGACCCTTTCGTGGTCTTCAGTTGAGCTGCACTTCACGTGCGTGCGGCACCTATTAATAGATTTCGCTGTCACGTGAATACCCATTGTTTTAATTTTTCTGAGTATGCCCGGGTTGTCTGCCCCGTGGCATACTATTGGGGGGACTTTCTCATTTTTTTTAGTATTGGGAGAGATATCGGAAGGTTTAGAGGCATTTCTTGGCTCACCTACCTTGACTTCTTGCTTCCGCTTTTTTTGTCTACGGAGCTTCTTCTTGTTCACCGCCATATTGAAGGAGTCCACTGCGGGTCCACCGGGCCGTTGCTCTGCTGCTTGCACTACCTCTGCTGAGTTGTATTCGACCATCGACCGCTGTTCAGTCTCCGTGTTTCCCAGTTTAGGAATCGTTGCTGGTGACTTAGCCGCTGCTTTTGCGGGTGCTGTCGCTGCTGCGGGTTTAGCGGCTGCTTTATTGGAGGCTGCCGTTGATTGCTTAGCCGCATCTGCTATTCCGTTGCTGAGCGTTTCGCTGCCGACTCTTGCCGTTGCACGAATCGCAGGTCTTGATCGGCTGGTGGGCTTTTCGCTGTCGACTCTTGCCGTTGCACGAGTCGCAGATGTCGATCTATTATTGGGCCTATCGCTACCGACTCTTGCCGTTGCACGAGTCGCAGATGTTGCCCGGTTGTAGGTCTTGTCGCTGCCGACTCTTGCCGTTGCACGAGTCGCAGATGTTGATCTGTTGATGGGACTATCACTGTCAACTCTTGCCGATGCACGAGTTGCGGAAGTCGATCGGTTGGTACGCTTATCTCTGCCGACGCACGAGCCGCGGTTTCTTGGGAGGAGGCCGCCGGGGGCGCAGCCAATGACAGGAGACGGTCCAGCTTCCCCATTATTTCCTCCAGTCTTTGCTCGAGTTGAGCCACTCTCGCGGTTAGTTGGCCTTCTTCCTCATCATTCGATGCCACTGAAGGGTCTGTCACGATGGTGTCGTTGCTTTTCGTGGAGGAATCTGAGTCTGACGACGAGCCATTCTCCTCTGACGACGAGCGATCTTTCCTCTTCGCCTTCGCGCGTTCCTAGTTCCCCGATTACTTGCAAATCCATGATCGGATGGGACTAGAGCGTTCCGGTAAACACCGTGGCCGGTCACTCGCTTTACAACTCTGCCATTATTTTCGGAGTGGTACGGCGGTTGTTTTCTTTTTATTATGACGCACAAAACAAAGCAAAACGAGGCAAGATAAGATCAGGACTTTTCTTAGGAATTGTCCAGGAAAATTTGAGGTGACGTGATGTGTTTCCCCGTCAATGTCCACACATATGTCAGTCATTAAACTCTAATTAGTACAACACTTTCTACACTGAGCACACTACCATGTTGCCGGGGAAAACCCGAAAAGAACGTTAACACGATTGTCTGTCGTTAACTTCTAGTTAATACCGACACTTTCTACACTGTAGTACGATGTACGATGTTTGCTTCCGGTGAAAACATATTCGGGTCACGTATTTCCCCGTCGGCGTCCGAGTACCTGCCTGCATTCAACCAACTCTGGCTGCAGAACGCTCCAGAGATTAGAGTGTCGGGCGGGAATTATTACTCTTTGTGGAATTTTACTCTCTGTGTAAGGGCGCTGAAAAGCGCTGGCCCGACGACTCCAGGTATAGCTCTGTTGCGATCGCTACCACCGCGGTTGGTTTAGAGCGACTTTACCGGACTTGAGGCACTGTGTAGTCAACCAAAGAAGACTAGGTGCGTAACACGTCCGTACTCGACGAGCGACCGATGCGAACTCAATGTAATATCGTCTGTCGTCGTCCGACGGTAGCACACCATCCTCTCAGCTCGGCGGTTCAGGGCCTCTCGGCGGCGACATAATAATTCTCTGATCCTGCTCGTCGGTGTCACTCCCGTCCGTCACGCACTCTTCTGCGGCACTATCATCGGATGTCTCATTTCGGCGGCTTCGTATATTCGATTCTGTTGACTTCTAGTCACGCGGTTCGTCATCCTTCGATTTATACTGCGAATTTTCGACCAAATATAGCTATTTGTGGACAACGGGTCCACTATCCCACTTCTGAGCTACAGTATAATTTATTTATTCAACTTAAATTTTGCGATTCACAACAATTTTCTTGTCGATGTAGAATTTTGTCGACCGGCTTCGCGCTTACCTATTTAAACAACAAAATTGCACGACTATAAGTTGGCTTCAAAGTTTTCGGATCAAACAAACGGTAGCCTTTGACTGTTTCTCCATAGCCGACAAAAATCATTTTCTTGGATTTCGATTGCCACTTAGTTCGTTGTACTTTCGGCAAATGCATCATTGCCTCACAACCAAATATTTTCAAATGTTGAACATCAGGTTTCTTACCGTACCAAATTTCAAAAGGTGTTTTGTCAAGCAATGCTGTAGTAATAGTGCGATTAATCAAATACACGGTAGTATTCACGGCTTCTGCCCAAAATTTTGTATCTAGTTTCGCATCAAACAGCATGTAGCGTGCCTTTTCTTCAACAGTACGATTCATGCGTTCGCACAATCCATTTTGCTGTGGTGTATATGGAGTTGTAACTTGATGTAATATAGTATTCCATTTTCCTTCAAATATTGGTCAAATATCCTATTGCAAAATTCTGATCAACTATCCGAACGCAATATTTTAATCTGCTTGTCCAACTGATTTTCGACCATATTTTTAAAATCTTTGAAATATTCCAACGCTTCATGTTTAGTTTTCAAAAAATAAACAAATGCCATTCGACTGAAGACATCTACAAATAATCGAAAATACCGCGCACCTCCTATCGATTTATCGATTTTGTTCTCGTGGGACCGCACAAATCAGTATGAATAACTTCCAAAATTGATTTAGCTCTTGTTCCGATATTTCCAAATGGATTTCTTGATTGTTTTCCCTCACAGTAAGTCACACAGTTGAATTTGTTGTTGATTTTATCCGCAATTGTTATTCCACTGACAGTTCCATTGCGCATTTTACTCAAAGCATTTAAAGGCGCGTTCACATTGGGCGATTTTCGTCGCCCGACTCGAGTCGGGCGACAAAGTCTCCTGGTGTGAACAGCAATTTCAACACTGTTGAACGACTTTTCAGTCGGCCAACAGAGTTTTGTCCTCGTCAATACTTGTCGCTCTACTAGCAGGTCGTGCACTTCCATATTTAATCGGTCTGCTGTTGTCAGACGATCGTTTCGATTCAACATTGTGCAAATCTGAGAATATGTTGTTTGTTGTGCATGATGCAGGATTTTTTTTTATATTTCAATAAAACTTCGTGGAAAATTCATTTGAATTTATTTTTTATCAATATTTTTATGGAAAGTTAGGCCGAATTTTCGGAATCCGTCGTGCAGGTATGAATTCCGCAGCTGCATGCTGCGAATTTTCTTTTTCTCTTCTCACTGCCTAGTCGATGAATTTTTTCAAACAAAGTGTGGCGAAGAGGCTCCTTTTCAGGCTAATGGGGAGACAGGATGGATGGATTTGATATGTGCCATTTGCCAGATGGTCTGTAATGCCCTATCACCAATTAAATCGATTCCCAATTCTTCAATTTGACCTTCCACCAAGTATTGTTATTCCTTTTGTTTACACAGAGAGAGTGGTGTAGATGGGCTTGCCTGAATTGGGATAACAATACGCTGCACCGTATCGTATATGCATACAATGGTTGTAAAATCAAAATAAATAAGTTAAGATTGATGTAAAACCTATGCCTACCCTTATACGAGGGTTGCCTTTTATATTTCGGGATTAGAGAACAAAAACAAATATTAATTATTGAAAATCGCTTTATTGTTTTTCAAAATATTCCCCATGAAGATCTATACACTTTTGCATGCGTTTGAAACCAATTGTTAAAGCATTTTTGCCACTCTGATTGAGGTGTCTCCAAAACATGCATTCTGAACGCAGCAACCGCTTCTTCAGGTGTTGAAAAACGTTGACCTCTCAGTTTGTTTTTTACGTACGGGAACAAAAAGAAGTCATTCGGTGCCAAGTCAGGACTATACGGCGGATGACCCATCAAATCTATGTTTTGAGTGCTCAAAAATGCAGTTGTTTGAGCTGATGTGTGAGAGCTCGCATTGTCGTTGTGAAGAGTGATCCGTCTTCGGCGGTTGATTTTCCTGATTTCTTGGAAGACAACTGGCAAACAAATGGTTGTGTACCACTCAGAATTGACTGTTCTGCGTTGTTCTAATGGTACGGTTGCGACATGTCCAGTTTTTCCGAAAAAACAGGCGACCATTTGCTTGGAAGTGCTACGTGCGCGAACAACTTTTGTTGGGTTTGGCTCATCTTGAAACGCCCATACAGTCGACTGCTGTTTACTTTCGGGCTCATACGCGTAAATCCACGATTCATCACCTGTCACGATGTCATAGACGTGTTTCGAAGCACCGCGATCGTATTTTTTGAGCATTTCTTTCGACCAATCGACACGAGCCTTTTTTTTGAGCGATTGACAAATTGTGTGGGATCCAACGCGAACAAATTTTTTTGACAGTCAAATGTTCATACAATATTGAATGTATGCTGGTCCCACTAATGCCTAAGGTTGTCTCAATCTCACGATAGGTCACATGACGATCTTGCAATATCAGTTCGCGCACAGCATCAATGGTTTCCGGAACAACAACTGATTTTGGACGACCTTCACGAAATTCGTCTTGGAGTGAACTACGACCTCGATTGAATTCACCATACCATCGATAAACACTGGTCCTTGATGGAGCTTCATCGCCAAAAATTATTTTCAGTTCATCCATACACTGTTGCTGAGTTAATCCACGTCGAAAGTTGTAAAAAATGTTCGCACGAAAATGTTCACGATTGAATTCCATTATTTGGCCGAGATTAATCTTTTAAGTTACTGTAAAAAACACAAATAGCGCTCGTATGTCAAAACGTTCTGAGTACGTATAACCTCAAAAATGTCAAACTTTACGATAGAGCTGTCAGTTGCCAGATTAAAACACTAGGGTTGTCCAATCCCGAAATATAAAAGGCAACCTCCGTACTCGTATATTCCTCCAGAGAATCATAAATGGCCGTGCAAACTTCCTTTAAGAATTCAGAAATCGTGTTCTTTGGTACTCGGTACATGGATTCAAGAGTTCGAAATGAATCTCCCGTTGCCAAGTATCTCAACGTTACTTGAAGCTTTAACTTTGGGGAAATTGACTCTCTCAAGACTGTATCTTGCTTTTTTATACGGTCTTCAACTCTTAAAAGAAGTTCCTGGAATTTCACCTCGGGCATCCTCAGGTGGTTTCTGTAACCTTCCTTGTCTTCTAAGGCCAGTTCTTTCAGCAGCGTCTCCGAAGCTCCCAATCTGTTTCTTCTCGAAATCCATTCCCTCACCCAAAATCTACGCTTCTTACGTTTATTAACTTTACTTAACAAAATTGTCTTCAGTTCGTTTTTAGGGTTTTGTAGTAAAAACAAAACCCTTATGAAATCGGTCATGCGTCCGTCTGTCTGTCCATGAAACCGCTGAAGCCACATATATGAAATTTTGTGGAAATATGTAGAATTATTATATTGTAATTCGCCGGAGAAAGCGATTCCTTATAATAGGCTGACTTTAAAGGGAGGGGAAATGAAAGTCAAATTTTTTTTTCATCTGGTATAGGCAAGTGGGGTATCATGAGAAAGGTAACACCGAGTACATCCCATTTCTGGTATTTTCATCAAATTTGAAAAAAGGGGAAAGAAGTAGATTGGAAAATATGTGATCCTAGTTTGTCCTCCTCCCCCCCCCCCCCCCCCTTGCTTTTCGAGACCGTTATACTTAGAAATATGAAAATTTGCAGGAGAGCGGCATTTCGATAGCAAAGAAAACCAAAAATCGTAGAATTTTGATATCTCATCAAAAAAAAGGTTAATAATAGTACATTTCTATAGTTGCAGTTAGCACACCCCTGCACCCCTTAAACGCATCACAGGCCAAAAATATTGATGGCCAATGATAGCCAATACTATAGGCAATAATGTCTCGAAGTTTCATTGCAATCACGTAATATTTAATAATAGTACATTCATTTAAAGTTAGGCATAATGACACACAAAAAATACACCTACCGGCCTCACAGGTGTGAGTACTATTACTTTCATGTTGTTTTTCGTAGTGTGAATTGCAATTATTTAATTAATAATTTTGGAAAGGGTAAAGATTGTTTGGGGGCGCTGACTAATACAACTCTAGCATGTGTAGGCGGGGGGGGGGGGGGGGGGGATGTCCACATAGAGGCGAAATTAAGGTCAATTTTTTTTATCGACTGGTATAGGCAAGTGAGGTGTCGTGAGAAAGGTAATGTTGAGTACATTCCATTTTTTCGCATTTTCTTGAAATTCGTAGAAAGGGGAACATTGGGGGAGGAGAAAATATTACTTCGTAATTTGTCCCCTTCCCCTTGAAGTTCGGGACCGTTATACTTAGAATTATGAAAACTTACAGAAAGGTGGGTTCTGGAAAAATGGAAAATAATGGAATCTGTATATCTTGTCAGAATAGGTCAATTATAGTTTATTTCTATAGTTACAGTTAGCACACCCCTGCATGCCTTAAACACGTTCGAGGTCAAAAGTACTGATGGCCAACGATAACCAGCACCTTAGGCAATAATATGTTCTAAGTTTCGTTACAATCACGTAATATGAATCGGCATGTAAAATGTAAGCGAGTAAGACATTTTAATTATGTTTTTTTATCCATCTCAGTGGTATCAAGAAGAGCAGGAAGCCGATATTTATATACCAAATTAAGCGCTTTCTACAAAACCCTCGGATTGCGGGCGTAGCCCTCTATATTCCGATTTCATTTAGCAAAACTGCCAAAACGGTTACTATGACACGTGCAGCCTCTTCCGATGACATTGCGAAAATGAATGTTGAATGACTTTTGTAGACAAGTGTGAACAAAAACACCCGATTTTTGTCGCCGGGTTTGTGTCTCCGGTCGTTGTCGCCCGACTTTTGTCGCCCAATGTGAACGCGCCTTAAGTGTCCAAGAAGACGATGCCAAACGTTTGCCGAATTCAAAGACGTTTGCAAACACTGTTGCCGACGCGGAACCTTCAATCGATACATGTTGTTAACTAACTGCGCTGTTGCTGCCAAAACGTGGTTTTTGTTATAAATGCTGCAACCCCTCTTGTCGAAAATGATACGGTTTCCATTCCCGACTAATTGACCAACAGAAAGTAAATTTGTTTTTAACTGTGGCTCATACAAAACGTCTCGCATGAGAATGTGTTCAATGTTGTTATCAACCATTGTCACCATCTCGATGTCACCGCTACATTCAATCGGCAAATTTTTATTATTCGCTACTGTTATCGTTCCGAAGTCCGCATTTTGACAATTTGATAACCAACCGTTGTTCACAGTTAGATGAGTTGATGCACCGAGTCAATGTACCAATCATCTTTGCTGAAATGACCCGTTAAAAATATTGCACTAAATGCATGCACAGCTTTACCGCCTTTTGAGCCAGACTTTCCAGGTTTCGATGATTCATCTGTTCTACGATTTAAGCAATTCGGACGTTTATGGCCAAATTGATTACATTCGTAACATTTTGGACCTTTTTTCTTCCAATTACTCGAGAACTTTTTGCTTGCAAATGCACTGCCGAATGAACTCGATTCACCCATTCCTTCACTGTTGTCATCCAACAGTTTTGTTTTAATCGTATCGCTTGTGATGGGAATACCAGAATGTTCGATAGCCATAATCATCGGTGAATATTGTGACGGTAAACTAGCGAGCAGCAAACATCCAACCCATTCGTCTCCAACTGTTAATCCAGAAGCTGTTAGTTTCTGAGCCGTATCGATGACACTATTCACATATAACTGCATACAGTCGAATTCTTCTCTTTTTGTCGAAATCAAACGACGCAATAAAGTTATACGCCTTGAAAACGCCGTATACGCAAACATTTTTGATAATGTATTCCAAATATCCTTAGCCGATGTTCTTTCAATATGAATGAACAATGATGAGTCAATCGATAAAACCAATTTTGATTTCGCCTGTGCATCTTTATCTGCGTCAGTTTCTTTTCCATCCAACGCTCCCGATAGTTTATCCAGCTCCAAAAAATTCAATTCAATTCAATTCAGCCTTTATTACTAATGCTATTATATGACAATTTATCTACAATTCATATCAGTTCTTATGCTTCATTCGATCTTTACTAATTAATTTAATTTTTCTTTATATTATATTATTATTGTACTTATTTTACATTATTATTTTTTTTATGCTATTTTTCATTTTAAATATATATATTAAACTTCATTGATTATATAAATGTTCTTTTTTTTTTTTTTTATATTATTATTTTGTTTTCTATTATTGGTAACATTAGTTTGTTGCAGCGACATAGGCCTCCTCTAGATCCTTCCATTTTCTTCTATCGAGCGCTATCCTCTTCCATGTTGATCCCGCTACCTTTCGAATGTCATCTATCCATCTTCGTTTTTGCCGTCCTCTTCTTCTTCTCGCATCTCTTGGGTACCAGTCCATTATGTCTTTAGTCCATTTGTCATTTTTAGTTCTTGTCATATGTCCTGTCCATCGCCATTTCGATTGTCGCGCTCTCCTTGCCACATCTACAACTTTCGTTCTTCCTCTTATAGCTGAGTTCTTCTGCTTATCCTTTAGTTTTATGTTAAGAATACTTCTCTCCATTCGGCGTTGGCAGACTTGAAGCTTTTGGCAATTCTTCTTTGTTAGCGCCCATGTTTCGCAGCCGTATGTTAATGTAGGCAAAATGCAAATGTTGAAAAGTTTGCTTTTCTGCTGCAGTGAAAAATCTCCGCTTTTAAATATTTCTTTTAGTGACCAATAGCGTTTCCAACCCAAACTAATTCGTCGGTCTATTTCTTTCTCCATTTGATTTGTTGGGGATATTACCTGGCCAAGGTATACATATTCGTTCACGTATTCGATTTCTTTGTTGTCCACCACAATTTTAGTCTTCATGTTATTTGTCATTATCTTTGTTTTTTCCATATTCATCGTAAGTCCGACGATTTTGCTTTGTGACGATAACTCTTGGATCATTAGTTGTAATTCATTTGCATTTTCGGAGAACAATACTATATCATCCGCAAATCTTAAGTGATGTAGTCGGCTTCCATTTATATTGACTCCGTACTTCTCCCAATCGAGGTTTCTGAATACATGTTCCAATACAGCACAGAATATCTTTGGTGACAGTGGGTCTCCTTGTCGCACTCCTTTCTCTATTTTGAACGACTCTCCCGTTTTTTCCAATCTAATTTTTGCCGTACTTGTCTCATAAACTCTTCTGATAAGACATATGTATTTTAACGGTATTCCCTGCAATCGTAAGGCTTCCCATATATGCTCATGTTTCAGAGAATCGAATGCTTTTCTATAGTCTACGAATGCCATATACAATGGTTTTGAGTGTTCACTACATTTCTCGATTAGCTGTCGAACTACGATAATGTGATCCAAAGTTGAGAAGTCCTTTCGAAAGCCAGCCTGTTCTTTTGGTTGATTTTCATCAATTAGTATCGTTATTCGGTTCAGAAGGATTTTCGCAAATATTTTATATAAGGTAGAAATCAAGCTGATGGGTCGATAGTTTTCAATTTGCGCAGGGTCGCCTTTTTTGTGCAGTAAAATAATAGTTGCCTGTGTCCATTGGTCTGGTATATTTTCTGTTGTTATAATTTCATTAAATAAGTTTACCAAATACTCTGTGATGGCTTCTTTCAGTCCTTTAATGATTTCATTCGTTATTTTATCTTCACCTGGCGATTTATCTTCTTTTAGTGTATCGATTGCTTTCTCGACTTCGGTGTTCAGTACTGGTGGTACATCTTCTTGGTCCTCTCCGGGTTTTGGTTCTAATGTTCTGAGGCTCGTATCGTCATCCTTGTAAATTTTTCGGTAGTAATTCGTGGCTGTTTGTATTATGTCGCATCTTTTCGTTGCTCGATCTCCATTTTTCGCTATTTTGGTCAACCACTGCTTTTTGTCTCTCAATATTCGGTAAGCTTTTTTCACTCCACCTGTTTTCTCCACATGCTCGTTGATGACCTTTGTCCTGACAGCATTTCTGTGTTTTCTTATTTTTTCATTAATTTGTTTACTTATCTCTGCGATTAGTCTACGATTCTTCTTTTTATCCTTGAGGAGCTGTTTACGTTCACTTATTAAGCGTCTCGCCTCCGAACCAATTTTGTCCATCTTTGCGGGACTTATCGCTATTTGTTTCGTGATTTTATTTAAGGTCTTTTCTAGATTATCATATTTTTGTTGTGTTGAATGTCTCCCCTCAGTCACATTTAATGTTCTTTTTAAATTTTCCAATACGGAGTCACTTACCGGTAGTTCTGGCCGCATGCTAACTGATCTTATATTTTTTCTGGATTTCTTGGGCTTATTGGTGCTGATGAAGCATCTTACCATTCTGTGGTTTGTGTTGAAATTCAAATTTTGAACAACAGAGGTGTCTTGAAAGTATCTTACTTTGTTTGTCAGAATAAAGTCGATTTCATTGCGGTGTTTGCCATCTGGTGATATCCAAGTCCATCGTTTGCTTTCCTTTTTTTTAAAGAAGCTGTTTGTTATGTAGAGTTGGTTTTCCGCTGCAAAGTCAATCAGCCTTTTTCCGTTTTCGTTACGTCTTCCGACGCTATGATCTCCCACTACAAATTCTCCTAATCGCTTTTTACCAATTTTGCTGTTGAAATCGCCCATTATTATTACATTTTTATTAATGTTCTGCATGGTATCTGTAAGTTGTTTGTAGAATGCGTCCTTTGTGTCTTCACTTGCTTGTTCGGTTGGTGCATAAACTTGTATGATTGACCATTTGTCTTCGTATCCAAGCAATGCTATATTATATATATAGCTCCAAAAAATGCTTCATCGCAAATGCCCATTCTCGATAATTGTCTCGACCTTTTAATTTTGGCACGTTAGCAATAAAATTACTCGACATTTTTCCTTCGCCAAAAATACAAATTCAGACAGACTATCACTATATATCTAGCACAAAATCGATGCGAAAAACAAACTACCAAAACTCAAACGTGTGTAAGCCCATAACCATAAACACGAGTGGATTGGTTGAGTGATGATGAACGACTAACTTTATTTGTTCAGAAGCATACTCACCATGGATGTCGGAGCAGGGGTACAACTATTATGGGAATCCCATTAGTACATCTATCCTTTCTGTTGACGAACAAATCCCACGATGACGGCTGAAATCAAAAACACCACAAAACATCACTTCGAAAGAATTCATTTTAAACTTACCTGATAAGCGAATTCACGTCCCAGTCGGCTATCACCTGCAAGATCACACGACGACCACTGAAAAGGAAAATAAAAGCATTACGAGATTGAACATTTACGGTACATATAAAATACTTACTTGTTTGTTTATTTGGAGAACTGTCACACAGTTGTCAACTTTAACATTTCGCGTAGTTTCGTTTTTACATGTACCGCGCACAGTAAGATACAAATTTTAATTGAGGGGAAATTTGTAGTTAACGGGCAACCGCTATTTTCAGTAATTTTTTTCATATATAAACAAGGAATCAGCTTGTAACGACACAGTTTTTTTCACAGTCTTTGTCTAAAGTCTTGATTCGCGATTTTATATTGAATTTGTTGAAATTATCATCACATAATTTATATCGAAGTCTTATATTTTATATTTGAAGTTCTAATTTTTTGATCTATAATAAAGTGAGTTATTATAACGTTTCAAAAGTGGGAGGATTGTAGCCGAGTAGGAGGCTGTCATCATTTACAACAAAAGTAAATTGGTCCGTCGAACAATTTGATTGGTAACAAATATTTTTTGAGCTATCGTACGCAACATTATTAATTTAATATGAGTACAATGTATGAGTGTGACGTTTACATGATTCTCTTATACTCCAACAACATATGAGAGAGAGAGAGACAGCCTACGATGAAAGGAGACAGCACTAATGTTGTTAACTGGGAGCTGTCATTTTTACATGCATATTACTCTCCATTGGTTGCCAACAAAATGGCGTCGAGTGTACCTTCCTTTTTAGTGCTCTAGCAATGTAGCAAAATGTATACAGGGTGTCGACACTTTTAGGGGTCGTCATTTTTCCCAACGGTGGCCTAGAAATTGATAGCCTAAGTGAGCACCATGTGTCCCGACAAAACACAATACATAGTACATAAAAACACGTCCTGATAACAACCGAACGACAACTATATTAAAATCAAATCTCATATTCTAGCTGCTCAAAGTACAATATTAACTCAGTATTACTCTGCAAGCTTAAGAGAGGTTAATATTGTAGCTTGTAACAATATTGTAGCTTGTAAAATCTCAATACAAGACACAAGATTTAGAGAAAGCATTCCACCTGCCCTCAGGTGGTAACGCTTCGTTATCTGGCGAGTGGTGATTCATTTACTAGCCTTATATGTATACATTCAGGGTTTCCAAGCAGACGATATCATCGTTTGTCCCGGAAGCTTGTGAAGCCATAATATCTTCGTTAAAAAACTTCTTGCAGGTAAGTACAAATAATAAAAAAGTGATAATTTTAGTGAAAACATTTATTAAAGTTAGAAAATATAAAAGAGTTGATATGTTTTCTCTGTTGTCCACATTTCAAAAATACTACTCAAATAAAGGATAATTATCTGACCGCACGATATATGCTCTTGCGAACACGACGAAATGTTGCACAAGATGTCTCAAGTTTTCCATTCTTGATGGGAACTCATAGACACACGATAGACAACTCATAGACATGTACATGCAGTTGCAGAACACTCGAATTGTTCCCGATTTGTCTCTAAAAAATTGCAGAACCCTGTCTATAGACACGAGTTGCGGAACTTTTCTATGAGAGAGGGCTAGGGGTTATGAATCCATGGGCTTATGCCGGCACCACATTATGCGGGATTCGCCGAATCACGAGGAAAAGTTCGCCAATTGGCGAGCATCTTGTACCTAACCACACTACTTGCAACTCGGCGAATTCCATTAAAATGATCGTACAAGATGCTCGCCAATTGGCGAACTTTTGCTCGTGACTCGGCGAATCCCGCATAATGTGGTGCCGGCATTATACGAAATCCACAAAATAGAAATCAGCAAGTTCAAAATTCATAAATTTTTTTATTGCTCTTGCGGTTGGAGAGAACGTAGCGAGCATTCTACGTCTATTTTCTGAGGGTTGTTTTCCCTTAGTCGTGGAGTCTGTTATTTATAAAAGCCTTCAAAGATGGAATAACCACGTAAACTATAACCACTTAACGTAGAACGCTTGCTCCTTTCCATACAAACATTTATGGATTTCGAACTTATGGACTTTGAAATAGTGGATTTTAATTACTTGGTAGGTAGATTTCGTATATAACCCGAATACATGCCTCTTGAGGTTCAGATATTATATGTTATATAATCCAAAGTATAACGCCTTAACCACTCCAAGTTTCGTAGCATATAGATTTCGGATGATGCAAGTTGCTGTCATATACATCCTGTACGTTTTATTCCGACATGCTGTGAAAGGCTTCGTCAATTTTCACACGACCACACAGTTTTGCAACGTTTTTTGCGCAAATACACACTTTTACTTAAAAATAATTTAATAATATAAAAATAGCCTACCATAGTTTTGAAAGGATCTTACAAACAAATCGATGTCGTAGCTATGCACACAATCTTTCAATAAAATGTTTATCACAGTATCATCAATATCTGTGCCTTTTGCGTCACACAAATAAATACATATTTTTTTTTTGATGAAATATTAAATTTGTTCACGGCTTCTAACAGAATATTCACAACACTAACACAATTGTTATCGTCACATTTAACCACGATATATTTCCTTACGCTGTTATAGAAAACACTTAGCATTAATTGCGTCATTATTGCACAGCAGATTTCATTAATATGAACGATTACTGCGTGTACGTGTACGTATAACTAATGCTCGATAACTCCATTTGGGGTAAATTGAACACCAAATATATTTTTCAGTAGTATGTACAGTTATGAACGTGTAAAATAAGGAAAAAATAACACCAAATGGAATTTTTGTCCCTCTCATTAAAAGTTTATCGCAAAGTTACCAAAACATGACAGTTATTATATCCGTATTGTGTAAAAGTAACACTTCCTTTATAATGGGTTTTAACCTTGTGGATTAAATTTTGAATTAACCCGTATTCATATTTACACTGGATATCGTTTATAACGACCTCGAAGGGACCGAGCATTTTGCGTCGTTATAACCGATCGTCGTTATATCCAGTCATTTCGTTTATAACGTCCGTCGTCGTTATATCCAGTCATATCGTTTATAACGTCCGTCGTCGTTATATCCACCTCATATTGTGATAACGACAGGTCATTGTATACTGAGAATATGAAGATTATATAAAAACAGAAATAAGCCAAGATTTTTGGTACCCATTTACAACGTTTACTGAGACACTACACACCACAAAAATGTTCCCCCGGCTGTCAAAGAATTTGCTGTGATTTTCAATCAAACCGCAACCGAGGGAGCACCAGCTGATAGGAGAAAGTAGGCAATGAGAAAAAAAATATTGTAAAAAGCCGACACAAATCGAAATAATGAAAGCAAAATTGTAAGAAAAAAATGTTTTATTAAATAAAAAAAAAAACTTAAACAATTATAAAGAAGAAATAATTTTAAAAATTCAAACGTGTTTTACAATAACTTTTATTTGATGGTGTCTTAAAAGTGTTCACGCGTCCTCGCTTCTCACAGCTCTACTATATTTTTTTTTTCTGAGGTGGCCTCGCTCACTGCACTCTAGTTCTTTTTTGAGTGCGTTCAATGTAGGAGCTGAGCAAAGCCACCACAAACGGTTACAGTTTAAATTCAAACTTAGTCTAGTTTACAACTCGGCCATCCTGACAAAATATCGCCCTCGATATTAGCAACTGGACTGTCACAAGCCCCGTTTAGCATGTTGTCACTATCACCACGAATCCATGGACGAAGACGATTTGCCTCTAATATTCGGTTATATGGCATTTGGGTCATTTGGCAATTTTCCACGTCACGAACGACATACCGGTCGTTGGGTAATACTTTGTGAATCATATAAGGTCTCTTATACTTGGGTATCAATTTTTTGTTTGCCCCCACGGTCGTGTCCACATTCCTGATAACCACAAAATCTCCTTGGGAATAGACATGTGGCTCTTTACTTCGTTTCAAATATTGCAGTTCGTTCTGACGTTGGGATTTTGCAATAGCATCCGATGCTTCTTTACGAATTTCTTCCAAACTACCACACAATGGGCTGCCTACTTTATCATCCAGGTATTCAGTAAACTCATCGATCTCAGGGCCCCTCTGGGTAATACCAAACAACAGTTCACTCGGAGTCTTATGGGTGCTACTATGACGAGAATTATTAATAGCGAATTCAGTTTTTTCTAAAAGAAGGGACCAATTGGAATGGTTTAAAGGTTCTGCCAGTTTTCCCAAAACTGCGGTTAAGACTCGGTTAACTCGTTCCACTTGTCCGTTTGCTTGTGGAGCAGCTACAGCATTTTTTATGTGAGTAATATTTCGATCAAGAAGAAACTTGGAAAATTCCATCGAAGTGAAACAGGTTCCCTGATCGGAAATAATACGTGTAGGCCTACTATAGTAATCAAAATATCTTTGAAGCGATGCGCACACTTCCTTAGTACTAGTACTATTTACCGGGTAAAGCTTGACAAATTTAGTGAAAGCATCGATTACTACGAGGATATATTTGCGCTTAGAAATTAAATTCGGTAAGGGTCCATAATGATCAACATGAAGGGTATGAAAAGGTTCTGGTTTCTTCGGGATGCTGTGAAGATTTCGTTCGTTTATTCGTCGCGGAGCAGAATGCATAATGCAACGGAGACAATTATCAAAGAAAGAAGAAATCTTCTTGTTCATATTCGGGAACCAATAGTGGCGACGGAGATGGTAATAGCACTTCTCGGTACCTAAATGTCCTAACTTCCCATGGACTTGGCGAATCACATTCGTTTCCATTTCGGCCGGAACATAAAAGAGCTTCTGATCGGGTGTTATCTGACGATACACAATTCCATCGAGTAGAACAAATTTATCAACGAAACCGGTCTCAAGACGCAATTTTATACCGGCAATATTACTATCCCTTTGTTGAGTAGCTTGTAACTGAACATCAATTTCATCGGATGAAATAACACACACGGGCGGATGGCGGCTGAGTGCGTCGACATGGTTCATTTTTATTCCATGACGGTGAATTATAGTATAGTTGAAGCATTCGAGCTCTAGGGCCCACCGGGCGATACGGGGGTTGAGACTCTTTTAAGCTAAGGTCAGGGTTAAGGAATTACAATCGGTGACTATCTTGAAAGGTCGGCCCTCCAGGTAAACACAGAAACGGCGCAAGGCATATACCAAGGTATAACAGCTAAAGTCTCAAGCTCAAAACTATGATATTTCGATTCGGGAACGGTCGATCTGCGGGAATAATAAGACACGGGGTGTAGTCGGTTGTCTGTTTGACGTTGCAATAATACGGCACCGAAGCCATGCGAACTAGCATCGGTATGTAATTCGGTCTCACGGTTAGGATTATACACGGACAAAACGGGAGACGAAATCAAACTGTTACGGAGGGTCTGAAAAGCTTTTTGGCATTCAGGCGTAAACACAAAATTTTTTTCTTTTCTCAACTGATCGGACATCGGAGCGGCAATACGGGCAAAGTTCGGTACGAATCTACGGAAATAAGAGAATAATCCCAGACAGGACTGTACATCTTTTTGAGTTGTTGGTACCGGGTAATCACGTATGGCTTTTATGTGCGAATCATTCGGGCGGATGCCTTGGTGGTTCACCGAATATCCTAAGTATTTTACATCAGCTTGAAAAAACCTACATTTACTCAGTTTCAATTCCAAATTAAATTCCGTTAATCTTTTAAAAACACGGGATAATATTGCTAAATGCTGCTCGGGACCATCCGTAGCTATTAAAATATCATCGATGTAGATGATGAGGTCTCCGGACTTAATAAGGTCCTCAAATATAGTAGCAATAAAACGTTGAAACACAGCTGGTCCATTTTTCAATCCGAAAGGCATCCTGAGGTACTCATATTGTCCATGTGGTGTGAAAAACGAGGTATACGGTATGGACTTAGGGTCCATGTCCACCTGATGAAATCCGTTTTTCAAGTCCAGAATGGAAAAACAATTTTTTCCATCTAAATATTCTAGACAATCCTCAATTAAAGGTAGCGGGTAGTTATCACGGGCGGTAATTTTATTTAAAGCGCGGTAGTCTACACACATTCTTTTTTCACCAGATTTTTTTGCCACCATTACTATAGGAGAGGCATACTCAGAGTTGCTATTTCGGATAATTTTTCTACTAATCAAGTCATCGACGATTTTAATCACCTCATTACGTTCAAAATATGAAAGTCTACGTGGAGAACATCGAAAAGGAACATCGGATGTTAGTCTCATTTTCATTTTAAGTTTCGGAACTTCGCGATTCGTTCGTTCAGTTTGTAAATATTGCGTTACGATAAGTTTCTTACATTTCTCATAATTAATTTGGCCAAATTCACAACCAATGTTTAACGATTCGAGGGGGCAATCATCGGGTTTAATAGCGGTAACATGATTCACAAAGAATTGTATTAATCGGTCGTAATGATCAACGTGAGCAATATGCGGGACGGTTACATTAAGTGGCTTTTTGGTGGAATCAAATGCCCCGATATAGGATAAGTAAGTAAAGTTTATTCTTTTCGTATTTTTAAATTCATTTTCAAATTCAGTTTTAGTTTTAGGTAAATTTTTTAATTCATTTTTGTTTTTGATATTGAAATAGAGCCCGATTCCGAATTCGGCTAAAAAACTTCGGCCTAATAATACAGGTGTCGGAATTGCGGCGTCCGGAATAATAAAAAAATATAATTCGCGTTCCATATCGCGAAAACGGATCAAAAGTTTTATGCGGCCATATGTTGGTAATTGTGTGTTGCCTATTCCCCGGTACTTTGAATTTATTAACTGCTTCAGTGGCCGCAACTTACTGGGAATGAGCGATTCTCGCACGAAATTAGTCGGACTGCCGGTATCAAACAAAGAGATTAATTTTCCTATTATACATTTGATTCCACCTATAGTGACAGAAAGACTTACCAATTGCAGAGCAGCAACTTCCTCGGTTAAGGTGTCGTCGTTATCACAGTCGGACATAACAGTCTGGGCTCCAGAACTTTCGTTGGCAACAGCTACATTGCGTCTTTTAGGGCAGTCTCGGTGGAAGTGACCTACTTCATGGCAGGTAAAACAGGAATTAGCGGGGCGCTTTGGTCTCAAACATTGCGGTGCCAGATGGCCAAACTGGCGACAGTTAAAACATCGGGTCTGAGTAAGATCGGCATTGGCAAACGAAGTCGGTCGGTTACTTGCACGGCTGACGGGGATAGCGGTGTTCGTCCGGCTAACGGGTATAGGGTTTCGAGTACGTCGGCGTTCGAAGGAACTCAGTAAATCCTTAATTTGTATTAAAGTGCGGGCTCCGTACAGCATAGTAGCACCAGTTGAACGATCATCCATCCCATCAATGATGCATTGAACCAGATCGGGTTCGTCGATGTCAGCTTGTTGTGCAATTTCTTGCATACACAGAACGTATTGGTGCGACGTTTCATCTCGGCGTAGACGGCGTTTCATTAATTGGCCGTAAACCTCCTGTCTTGATACTGCTCGCCCAAACTCAGTCAACAAGGCGGCTTTAAGCTCGATCCACGAATTCACGGATACGCTTCGTAGAAATATCTTTGCTGAACCATCCAGCAGTCGGCGGGCACACGAAAGCTTGAAATTTTCCGCAACCGTCAATGAATGCATAGCGTCCTCGAAATCCCGGATCCATTTCCTAACATTGTGTGCATCGTCGCCATTAAATTTCGGAACTGACGTTTCAATTTCGGAGAAATCGGGTCTTCGATCAGCAAGTACCACATGGCTACCGGTACTTTCCATGTTGGCAATCTCTTGTTTCAGCATTAAAAGTTCACGGTGCTTGCGAAGTAATGTTATCTCACGGTCAATCTCGTTAAATTCCACGGTGGGATTGACAGCGGGACAACTCTGCGGGTTTCGGCTATCGGTTTCGGTAGAACGGGTGGTTGGATTAAGTATATCACGGTTTTCTGCTACGTTGACGGCCGGACCATGCGGTGCGCCACGGTTAACGGGATCACGGTTCTCTTCGGGGCCAACAACCGGACCATGCGGTGCGTTGCTATCAACCACACTCTCATCCTCGCATTCGCCCGCGCCATCGACACCTTCCAGACTCCTTACCACCTCTTCGGAATATAGCCTCCGCAACGAGGCCACCGATGAGTTAGCGGGTGCTGCGATGCCGGCCGCTTCCAATGCGGCCAACATTTCTGCTCGGCTCACTCGACTTGACATTTGTTTCTTTTTTTTTTTTTGGTTGAACCCCACACCTGAGATATAAAGAAGAAATAATTTTAAAAATTCAAACGTGTTTTACAATAACTTTTATTTGATGGTGTCTTAAAAGTGTTCACGCGTCCTCGCTTCTCACAGCTCTACTATATTTTTTTTTTCTGAGGTGGCCTCGCTCACTGCACTCTAGTTCTTTTTTGAGTGCATTCAATGTAGGAGCTGAGCAAAGCCACCACAAACGGTTACAGTTTAAATTCAAACTTAGTCTAGTTTACACAATTCATATTTGTATCGATGTACTCTGAAGTATTTACAAAACAAGGAATTATTTTCAAAATAATAAAAATTTCGCATTTCTATTTCCTTTAATTGTTGTTTGCTTCGTTTTTCATAACTTTTATTATAGAATTCCTGACCAAGTTTTTTTTTTCAATTTCTTCGATTCCTTTAGTCGTGCACATGTCAAATTAAAAAAGATTTCACAATGTCTGCGCAATTTCTTATATAGTACAGCATGATTTTTTAACAAAACAAAGAATTTGTATAAAAATTATTTATTTCTATTGCGAAGGAAAATAATCTTTGATTGTTGTTTGTTTTTTACATTTTTTTTATATAAAATTCTTGACCAATTGTTTTTTCAATTTCTTCAATTCCTTTCATCATATTTTGTGTGCAGATATGTTGATTACAAATCAAAAATTTTCTTAAAGTTTGCGCAAATTCTAATACCCGCGGTAACGGAGGTATTTCTTCTGCGATGTCATCATCGTCCTCTTCGTTGTTGTCTATTTCCGTATTTGTCACTTGATTGCGTAGATTCTGATTGGTGATGTCGCCTTCGGTTATCAAGTCCCGATCGATTTCGGCATAGTCTTTCAATGTGTCTTCAGAAATAGGGGCTGGAAATTGCAGAGATTGAGCCCAACGCGCAAAGCTTGGTTCGGTATCCTCTTCAATGATGTTATTTTGGCCGAGTCCTGAATGTCGGAAACAGTTTGAAATTGTTGTTGTCGAAACATCACTCCATGCCTTTTCCACCATCAAGATCGCATCTAAAACAGTGATTTTTGTTTCCTGTTTCAGCTCGATATTTTGAAGGAATTTCATTACGAGCTGTTTCCGGTAGTTGTATTTTATATTTTGAATCACTCCCTGGTCCATAGGCTGCAGGACGGAAGTTGTGTTCGCTGGCAAAAATGCGACTTTGATAAATCTAAAATTTTCCAGATTTATATGTGCAGGGCAGTTGTCTATCAGTAACAAGATTTTTCGCTTTTTTTTTTACTAAGTTCTTGGTCCCAGCTTAATAAAAATTTGTTGAAGAGCTCGGTTGTCATCCATGCCTTACTGTTGTTTTCATACTCAACCGGCAACTTTTGGATGTTCTTAAAGCAGCGTGGGTTTTTATATTTTCCAATCACGAAAAGTTTCCGCTTTTCGGTTCCGGTCATATTAGCTGCCACCAAAACCGTTATTCTGTCTTTAGACATTTTCCCATTTGAACATTTTTCTCCTTTGAAATGCAGTGTTCGATCAGGCATCAATTTATAAAAAAGTCCGGTTTCATCCGCGTTGAATATGTCAGCATCATCATAATTCTCACGAATTGTCGGCCAAACCGTTGAAAGCCATTCACTTTTTAGCTCAAGGGGGACGCTGGCAGCTTCACCAGTAAGCTTTTTGAAAACAATATTATGCCGAGAGCAGAAGCGTTGGATCCATCCCCGCGAAATTGTACTCATCTCTTCACTTGAAGACGGATCGTGAAGAGACCCACCAGTTGACTTTAAAATGGCGTTAGCCTTTTCCAGCAAAATAGGTCCTGACAGAGGAATATTGCGGCTTCTCTGGCTTCTAAACCATTTTAGTAATGCCTGGTCAATTTCGCTATGAGTTGAACATCGTTGTTTCTTAAACTTGAATGATTCGCCGCGCTCAACAAGCTGTCGAATTGAACCTCGATTCTTCCAAATTGTTGAAATTGTTGAATGACTGACATTTAGTTCTGTAGCTATATTACGATTCGACTCTCCATTCTGCAGTCGGCAGCATATGTGGAATTTTTCTTCCAGGGAAAAGTTCTTTCTCTTCGACATTTTCAACGCGCACATTTATTTATAAACAACACAACAACACAGAAACACTTCGGTCGATCGATTCGCGGGCAGTACTAAAGAAAAATACAAAATAAACTGTTATAGCGGGCGCGGGGAAAGTGTTGTTTATACAAAAGTTTTCTGGGTTCTGAGAAGCGACCGACGTTATATCCGATCTTTTAACATGCTGGGTCGCAGAAATTGCGTCGTTATAACCGATCAGTCGTTATAGCGATGGTTGTTATATCCATTAAAAATTACATTGCAAGAGATTCGTGGGTCTCGGGACCAAGAATTTGCGTCGTTATAGCCGATACGTCGTTATAACCGTTGTCGTTATAAACGATATCCAGTGTATATTGAAGTTTTTTATAATAATGGTGTTGCGCCCGAAGAAGAGAAAATAAGAACGCCCACTGGTTCATGTGGTACTTATGTTTTATTTTCCTAAATAAAATGTGGTTAATATATAAAAATAAAAAGAATGGCTTCTGATCTTACTACTAGTTTTTCCCCCGGTTGCGATGGCGCACTGACTTCGACTCACTGACTGATTTTACTCGTCATGGCTACCAATTACACATTTACAGTGGTGCCATACAGATGAAAATAATAAGGGCAGTACATGTAACAATTCAAAATTCAAGATAATTTTCAACATTCCACCCCCCGTGAACACCTCTAGTGTTCACCATCTACGTCCAAAATCGCCAATCTTGATGTAGGCCTCTTGACCAGATCATCGACCGTATTTACCATAGCTTGACGAACGATACCATCCGGACCCGGATAGACCTCCACTACGCGACCTCGTCTCCATTGTCCTCGGGAAAGACTCGCATCGCAAATTAATACCAAGTCCCCAAGCTTCAAGTGCGTACTATTCTGATGCCACTTTGTTCGACGAGTCAGTTCCGGCAAGTATTCGTCGATCCATCGTGTTCAAAAACTGTTCAACTGCTGCAATATTCGCCACTGTTTCCCAAGGCAAATTGTTTCCGAATCTGACGTCCCAGGATTTCGTGTGAGATTCGTTGAACCAAGTAGAAAATGATTGGGCGTCAGCGGTTCTTCGCTCACTGGATCCACTGGAACATGCGTTGAAGGCCTGTTGTTGACGATGTTGGCGGCTTGCAACAAAAGGCTTCGCAATGTTTCAACTTGAGGCGCTGTTTCCTTTAAAGTTACGGCTAGAACGCGCTTGATACTCTGCACCATCCTCTCCCAGCAACCACCTGCTTCCGGATTGGCAGGACTATTGAATATCCATTCGATACCACCACCACTCAGTTCCTGTTGTATGGTCGCTTTGTCGAACATAGACGGCAATTTCGCAATTTCTTTGGCAGCTCCGACAAAATTGGTGCCATTATCGCTTCTTATGCGCGCTGGTGTTCCTCGAATGTTGATCAGATTGCGGATACACAGAAGGCAAGCATCCGTAGATAGGTCAGCGGCTATTTCCAGATGGACGGCGCGAGTAGTTAGGCAGGTAAAGAGGGCCACCCACCTTTTTTCACGACGACGACCGATTGTGACGAACAGAGTACCAAAATAATCCAGGTCAGTAAAGGTGAACTGGCGAACATACGGCGTCAATCTGTTGATGGGGTGCTGTCCCATTCTTGGCGGCTTCGGGTTGACTGATCGAATAATACAAAATTGACAAGTTGACTTCACTTTACGAGCGAGAGCCCTCAAATCGGGAATCCAATATTTCTTACGAACGGTGCAGATAATTGCTTCCAAATGTTAATGTTTCAGCAAATCGTGATAGTGGCGTACTATGAGTTGAGTCACGTAGTGATGTTTCGGCATCAAGATAGGACGTTTAGTTTCGGCAGCAATACAGACGGCGGCGTCGATTCTGCCAAACATTTGCAACGTCCCATCGTCATCAAGCTTAGGACTCAGCTTAAAGATACTACCGGACTTGTCGACTGGCTTCTCGTTCCGTAAGAGAGCGATTTCGCTTGTAAATTCTTCGGCTTGAACGATGCGACATATTTGCAGTTCAGCTTCGTCTAACTCCCTTGCACTCAGCTCTCTAATTTGGCTGACACTTAACAAACGTTTCGATCTCGTGGCGGCTATAAATCTCAGAGCCCAGGCGACAGTTCGTCTTAGCTTCGAGTAACTGGAGAATCGGCTAAAATCTCTGAGTGGTTGCTGTTGATAAGTGAGGTAGACGTATTTCGCACGTAGCTCGTCGTCACACTAGCTAGGTTCGTCTTTTGGAATCTCGAATCGTACCTATTACGCCCAAATCCAATGACGAAATCGATATTTTCTGCAAATTACCGCAAACCTGTATCAATTTCGTCAGTTCGAAGTAACGAAACAGATAAGATATCATTTCTGATATAACTAGATGTAGATGAAATTGAATCGAAATTATGTGGAACTGCTAGATAGAAGAAAAAAAAACGGTAATTTTTTCCGTGCCGAAATTAAAGAGAATTCAAGTAATTTCCTTACTTTTTGCATTGTTGTTATTGAGGGTGAGTCCTGAGTGAACTCCCCCTTAGTATGTACCTATATATATCTGCATCATAACCAGAGCTTAACGCCGAATAACGAAAAACCGTATTGCCTAAAGTGGAAATCTATTTCAGCTATTGAAATTCTTTAGAGAGGAGACCGCAGTAAAATGTGAATCTTGGCATGCTAATATCGCTAGACAAATTGAAAATATGCTGTGTTTAAACCTCCGTATACAGGGTGACGGAAGCGAAATGTTCCACCCCCATTGATATTTCAGGTTAACATGTTGTTGAACTGATTTGCACTGGATAGTCTTGTAAGAAAAACTGAGCTACTATATACCAGCCTGTAAGATTCAATAAAGCTCATGAACATTTCCATAGGAAAACGTATTTGCTTCGTTACCTGGAATTGACGAAATCGGTGCGAGTTTAAATGCATTTAATAGCATCACACGCATCAATTTCGTCACCGGATCTGGAGTAGTGAATACGTTAAATGCGTCATCCTGCAAACAGTACAGAGTGGCCTGGTTGATATTCAAGTTTCCTGCAAAGAATTATGTTTCACTGAAAATTGGAAGCTTGGTTGGTTTGGTTTCATTCTGCATACAAACTTATTGTGCATGTGTAGATTAGCTTGACAGCGTGTCATTGCGTTGCTAGTCGAAACACAGTTCGCGCCCTTACGGGACAAATCCTTTTTGTCTCCTAAATTTCCTCTATTTTAATTAGTCTGAATTTATTGGACAAGTATTTGTACCGTGAGAGGCGCGAACCACAGTCGGTACGCAGAATGAAACCAAGTGAACCAAACTTTCAATGATCAGGTTGATGTTCACCAGATATTCAAGGACCTCGAAGCACCATTTTACTAATCTCAATAAGATCTTTTGATAAGAGTGTATACGTGCTCTAATGCCTACATTATTATCTGCACAGATATCAATCCGAATTAATATTTCCTTGGCGCAGGACGTAATGGCATGAAAATAGAATTAATATACGCTGGGCCAGACATCCATAGCAAGATCCTAGTGTTTAGTTCAAATACCCCACCACAGACTCTGTGATTGGTTTTTATCATATATTGCTATTTGGATTATTATTCCAATTGAGTCTCCAACGTAACAAATAAATTTGTTTTAAATTCAACTCAAACACACTTCGTTGTGATAAACACAAATCGATTTTAAATTATGTGTTGGTATAAATTTGATTTTGTCATGTCAAAAACAATATTAGCTCGCGGGCCGGAGTTTGCCGACCGACCCCTGGGATAAACAAACAGCAAATACCGCAAATGTAATATTGTAGTTCACAATTTTATACTCAGTCAAATTAAATAAATTCTAAAATATAAACAAACAACAGATAACGGAAATATAATTCATAATTCCTAATAATAATAATGTTATACTCACAAGGAAACATTCCCAGGTGTACCCCTCCGATTTTCTTGAAATTTGGATATGTTGTAGAGTAAACAAATCTAAGGATCCCTTATTTTTTCTTAGCTGCTGGTAAGCGGTTTTAAGGGGTGTTTTCACCCCCTAAAAATATGGGTTTTTTGGGGAAAACTGATAATTTATGTAGATACAATAATCAGAATTGAACGGAATTGCTGAAAAATTGTTTCTATCGATGGGAAATTAAAAATGAATAAAAAAAATTTTGGGGTTGAAAATTTTTAAGGGGTGAACCACCCCCGCAAAAGTTAGTTTTCAACGCCAAAAATCGAGTAATGACCCGTTTTTATCTTAAAATAGTGTAAATAGTAGATAATTAAGATACAAAAATACGTATTTTTTATTTTAGCGAAAAAAAAAATTTTAGGCGTAAACTACCCCTTCAAGTTTATATCCCGAATTTATTTACCAAAGCCGAAAATTATCGTTGTTGAAGTGAAAATAGCACCGATATAGTATATTTGATTTCTTTATATTGCCAACTGTTGTTCAGAATATACCCCAGTTCTATTCAGGGTGAACCACCCCTCTCTAACGTATACAGGGTGTACCATCCGGAAAGTTTTTTCCTCATAACTTTTTAGGATCAAGGTTTGAAGAAAACTGACTTAAATAAAAGTTGTCGGGAAGAAAGAAGGCTATCGAATGTTGACCTTACATTTGACCTTCAAGGTCATTTTCAACGTCATTTGAAGGTCAACTTCCGTTTTTTATATGGGAACCCTTATTTTTGACCGCAGATTCTGAAAAAAAATTAAAAAATTTACGTTAGAGGTAAAATTGGCCCTAGGGGACATCTGAAGGTCAGATGGCTCTCTCGAACTTTTCAGGCTGCGGTATCTCGTTATGATGCGGATGGCGAGATATGAGCAAAATTAATTACATACAAAATGTTGAGGTCATCTGGGGCCACAACGTGGTGACCTTGGATTTCACTTTGAAGGTCATTTGAAGGTCTATTTGTGTTTTGTGACTAGAACTCTCAATAGTTTGTATATCCTATTTCATTTTTACCCCTTTAATTGCGAGATCTTGTACACTACATCACTCTAATTAAATTTATATAGAACGTATCAAAAATATGTAAAAATATTTAAACGAAGTTATACATATGATAGCTGGGTTTTTTTCGTACAGAGCAGAGTAGAGCAGGTTAAGCGATGGAAAAAACGATCGAGAACAGCTTAGCGTAGCCAGCACGAAAACGGGGCATGTCTTTGCTTGGCGTGGCTTGGGAGTGTGTCTTGGTTTAGCTAGAATTCAAATGACAACTCAAATTTCAAGAGAAAACTTAAATTCCGGACACATTTCCTTTAGGCAGCAAAATTATTTTGCATGATTACCATTCCAAATAATTACACAAAACGAGCATTTTACTGACATGAAATGAACTATAAATGCTTCCCAAACTGTTACTGCTTTAAAGCTTTCACCTCCTGCGCCGCGTACATTTCAAATGTGGAACTGTTAACAGAGTAGAAATCCTGAACTAACTTTCTATCGAGAGCAGCTCAGATCAAATTGTTAGTGTAATTGTGTGTTGTTATCCTACTCTGCTCTATATAGATCTTGAAAAAAAAAACGCGCCTATTATTTTCCTGAAATAAATATTCATTTATCATTTTTATCATGTCGATACGTTTAGATAAGGATAACTGTTTAAAAATACAAGACGCAATACATACTCTAGATAAGGTATCACGGTTGGTGTTTACGTGACATCGAATATTTTGCATCGATAATCAAAACCTCTCTTTGATTGTGAGATGTTTTTTTTTTGAAAGCACAATTGTTATCATATAAAATTGTCTTTTTAGGTTTTTATTTAAAGTATAACGATCGGCATGATAAAAATAAATTAATAAACTCGATTGGCGATACTTGAACTTTGTGATAGTCCATATTAAATTTGAAAACAAAATGCAGAATCTTTGCCTTATCACGTTTTATTAACTCTTACCGTGATACCTTATCTAAACCGTCTGAACGTGTATAAAAGCGCATTAGTCTTCATGAAATAAATAGTCTGAAATTATATAAGTATTCATATACACAGTGGTGGCCACGGATTCAGCAAACTTGGTGTCAGTAACTTTCAAGTGCGAATATTTTCTACTGTTTTAAGGTTCAAATATTTATAAATTCGTGGCCACCACTGTATATGTGCCTTTCATATTTATTTAAGTAGATAATGAACGTAAACCCTATGAATGTAATTCACCTGTTACTCATTGCATTTCAAGCAATGAATCTACCTGATACCCCATTGAATAATAATGAATTGGAATTGAAAGAAAATATAGAAAAGTTATTAATCGAATGTATGAATGAAGATATTCAAACCGAGATAATTGAAGACTCTTCGTTAACATTCGATGAACCATACAAAGACCACAAAATTCACGTAGTGGAAGATGATGACATCGGATTGAAATCTACATTGGTTGACGAGCATTCAACATCCTGTTCATCTGACGAAGAGGAATTTGATTTCGATTACAAAAGAAGAGCCGTAGAATACTGGAGAAGTGGAAAAAACAAAAAAATAACATTTGCAACGGTCAGAAACTGTACGAAACTGTACGAAAAAAACCCAGCTATCATATGTATAACTTCGTTTAAATATTTTTACATATTTTTGATACGTTCTATATAAATTTAATTAGTGTGATGTAGTGTACAAGATCTCGCAATTAAAGGGGTAAAAATGAAATAGGATATACAAACTATTGAGAGTTCTAGTCACAAAACACAAATAGACCTTCAAATGACCTTCAAAGTGAAATCCAAGGTCACCACGTTGTGGCCCCAGATGACCTCAACATTTTGTATGTAATTAATTTTGCTCATATCTCGCCATCCGCATCATAACGAGATACCGCAGCCTGAAAAGTTCGAGAGAGCCATCTGACCTTCAGATGTCCCCTAGGGCCAATTTTACTTCTAACGTAAAATTTTTAATTTTTTCAGAATCTGCGGTCAAAAGTAAGGGTTCCCATATAAAAAACGGAAGTTGACCTTCAAATGACCTTGAAAATGACCTTGAAGGTCAAATGTAAGGTCAACATTCGATAGCCCTCTTTCTTCCCGACAACTTTTATTTAAGTCAGTTTTCTTCAAACCTTGATCCTAAAAAGTTATGAGGAAAAAACTTTCCGGATGGTACACCCTGTATACGTTAGAGAGGGGTGGTTCACCCTGAATAGAACTGGGGTATATTCTGAACAACAGTTGGCAATATAAAGAAATCAAATATACTATATCGGTGCTTGCTATTTTCAACAACGATAATTTTCGGCTTTGGTAAATAAATTCGGGATATAAACTTGAAGGGGTAGTTTACCCCTAAAATTTTTTTTTTTCGCTAAAACAAAAAATACGTATTTTTGTATCTTAATTATCTACTATTTGCACTATTTCAAGATAAAAACGGGTCATTACTCGATTTTTGGCGTTGAAAACTAACTTTTGCGGGGGTGGTTCACCCCTTAAAAATTTTCAACCCCAAAATTTTTTTTTATTCATTTTTAATTTCCCATCGATAGAAACAATTTTTCAGCAATTCCGTTCAATTCTGATTATTGTATCTACATAAATTATCAGTTTTCCCCAAAAAAACCCATATTTTTAGGGGGTGAAAACACCCCTTAAAACCGCTTACCAGCAGCTAAGAAAAAATAAGGGATCCTTAGATTTGTTTACTCTACAACATATCCAAATTTCAAGAAAATCGGAGGGGTACACCTGGGGATGTTTCCTTGTCAGTCGGATGAAATCAATTGTATAAACAAAAAAAAAGTGAATATAATATAGTTCATAATTCATTCATAATTAATGAAATTTTCGTCTTCCGAGCAGAGTTGAGTGGATTGCTGCGTCGAGCGGCTTCTCTGCGAACTACTATCCCTGGTACTTTGGGTCATGGGAGAAAGCCGTGATAGACGGTCCTGTTCATAGGATCTTTGCAGAATATTCCCTGATTGTCTCGCAGGAACGGGTAATTCATTTTCCTTATCACTCTGCTGACCTCCTGAAATGCGCACTCTTCTCATCACATTCATTATTTCAGTCTTTGCGAAGAATTTTCGTTCATCGTTAAATTTTTTGAACGATGGGAGTAAAGACAGAAGAAAGTAAGGACTCTTCGTATGACTTTCTTGGACTGATTCTCCGTTTCTGTTTGCATTTATTTAGCAACGGGCAACAGTTTCGTATCATTCTTTACGAATATTTACTAGGAGAGTCAACAATAAGGAGAATTGTTAAACATACGTTCGATGTACTTTGGGAATGTTTGCTGCCATCTTACATGCCAAAACCTGACCGTGACTTTTGGTTGAAAAGTGCAGAAGAATTCAATGAGAGAACAAAGTTTCCTAATTGCATCGGCGCAACGGGAAGCACATTAGAATGAAAAAGCCTAATAATAGTGGTTTTGAATTTTTTAATTATAAATCTTTTTTTCAACTGTGCTCTTAGCCATATGCGATTCCAATTACAATTTTATTTACGTAGAAATTGGAGCATATGGTTCGTCAAGTGATTCTAACATTTTCAAACGTCGACTTTTTCACGTTTGCTTGCAAATAACGAATTGAATATTCCTGAAGAAAAAGTTGTTTCTAATGATGCAAATGGCACTGCAATGCCGTTCGTTCTTGTAGGTGATGAGGCATTAGCTCTCTCGAAATATGTTTTGCGTCCGTATCCAAACAAAAATCTATCTGCGAAGCAACGCATCTTCAACTACAGGCTATCAAGAGCGCGCCGGATGATTGAATGCACATTTGGGATATTAGCCCAGAAGTGGCGAATACTCCACAGTCCACAGACCCCTTGACACAAATATAAAATTTAATGATTCCATTATAAAAGTATGCTGCATTCTCCACAATTTTGTTAGAAAAAATGAAAACCTACAGTTTGAAGACATGCTTTGTGAATGTCCTTTAGATGAGTTTCCAGCTATTGGAGTAAGAAGCAATGACCAAGGATTTTCCATTAGAGATTATATTGCTAATCACTTCATATCACCTCAAGGTTGTGTTCCTTGGCAATACGACAAAATTTAATTTTAATGTGGTGTTTTAAATTATACTTATTTGTTTATAACGTTTGAATAAATAAAAGGATCATTTCTAGAATGTGTTTTTGGCTTGTGTGCGTTGTGTTGTTTGGGTTTTAAATTAAATATAACTGAATTATTCACCTTTATAAAGGTGCCTAGAAAGAGACAAAATCATCAACAATTTTGTCAAATAAGTCTGCTGCCAACTCGAAGGGGGGCGTGTCGTTTTAATTGCTGGTCGATTGCAACTAGTAATTGGCTCGAGCGAACGAAAAAAATCGATAATGGCGAGCGTGAAAAGCTACAAAACCCTAAGGATGCACTGGAAAACACCCAAAAACACTAATACTGTGTCGCTATCATTCAACGGAGGAAAATCAAGGATTTTTATAAAAAATTTGATTTGAGTGGACTGCAGAACCGTAAAGCCTCAAAGAGTTGGAACAGGTCCCAAAATCACTGCACCACCTCAAGAAGGCACTGTGTGCTTCAAATTTGCAAAAAAAAGAAATCAATTTAAAGCACTACAAAACCGTAAACCGCTTGGGTTCAACCCAAAACCCTAACCTTTCACTCAACGAAATAATACGTCGTAATAAGGACGAAAAGCAAAAAAAAAAACAAATTATGGCTACTGTACAGAACCTTAATACAATGGCTCCTACTACCATAGGTCTGTGCCCGGATAAGCGTATAGCGCTTCGAGTTTCACCCCTAATCACGCCAATTACAAATCGAAGTCGACCACATATTATAATAGACCCATCCGCGTGCCTAATATTTGTAAAAGATCCTAAACAAAAAATTCAGTAAAAACATTATACATACATTCATTTTTCTTTTTTTCTTTTCATTTTGGGATTTTTTATTCCAATTTTTCTATTAAAATTGAACAAAGCTCCACCCACAATTTTTGTTTTAAATTTTTATCGGAATATTCCTTGAGTCTTATATAACGCAGTCCGTTTCTTTACTTCCTCGATTAATTGTTCAACGTCCATAGACATGATTCACACGCGCTCTCGATGCAAACTAAACTATTTAGTTAGCCGTGTGCGGAGTTACATATACATAAATACATGCGTTGTATTTCTAGCATGAACAATTTCGTTCAGTTCAAAGCGTAATAGGAAAAGCTTTCTGAATTTTGCCAATCAAACAATTTAGTTTGCTGTGTGCGCGGTCTCATACACCGCAGTATGTTTAATTTTGCGGACTAAACTATTTAGTTCGGTAATGAATTGAAAATGTTGCCGTGGGCGCGAGCTCTACGTGGAACAATTGGAAGAAGATTAACAGCACCGCATCGTTTACACGCTAACTGTGGATTTGGGGTTATGTCAAACTGTTAACAAAACCAGGCCGAACCCTAGACTTGTACAGACCTAGTGGTGATACCAAAAGTACCAATTGGTAACGACCATATGCATTAAAAGTGAGTTTCCTATATGGCCAGTTTATAGGGGAGGTTGGCAATCATTCAGGAGGATCTTGACCATTATCAAAATCAATTAACTAACCCATTCTACAAATATTTGTCGAATTTTTCAAGTCGCTAGCTTCATTGTATCGAAAGTTATTTCTTATTTGAAGTTTCACTTGTAGAGGAGGTAGGGGTTCCTTGGTTCGGATCTTGCTCATCATCGCCACCAACAAATAACATCACGCTACAAATATTTAAGCAAAATTTCAAGTCTCTAGCTTCATTCCATCGAAAGTTATCGCTTATTTTAAGTTTCATTTGTAGGGGAAGTGGGGGTTTCGTTGGTCGGATTTTACGTATTTTAAATATTAGCCACCTGGATCGTATTACAAACATTTGACCAAAATTTTAAGTCGCTAGCATTATTTTGTCGTAAGTTATCGCTTATTTTAGGTTTCATTTCTAGGGGACTTAGGGGTTCCTTAAGCTTGGGATCCAATACACGCGATGCGAAGCTTTCGCGTTCCCTTTCATCGCATATAATGTCCAATAGGCGCGACGCGATGCTGCATTTCAAAAGCAAAACTAAAGTACGATGTTTCTGGATTTACACTAATAAATTCAGATGATACCTAAAACTGAAATACGTAGTTTCTACCTCCCGGAAAATTAATTAGAACTGTCACCCAATTATCAAAATGGTTTCGCGAAAATGGTTTAAACTGTTTAGAAGTGGCATGTTAAGTTGGATTGCGTACATAGCATACAAAAATAAATCATTACAAAGAAGAAAAAGACAATTTTGGGTGCGCGAATTGTACCTTCGTCGGCCAGTACACGGTTTCTATGAGACCTCTTTTGAAGTTTTAGAGCGTGATCCGCAATTATTTTTTAAAGCAGTCAGGATGGAAAAAGAGAATTTCTACCTTTTGTTGAATGCTGTAGAGAAAAAAATACGGAAATATTCGATTCGCTGTCCCATTTCGCCTAAGTGCCGTTTGTTTTTAACATTATTGTATGTACAAATATTTTTATTCATTAATGAGAAAGTTAAAAATGTGTTATTCAATTGGCAGGTACCTGGCTCACGGAGGAGCACGTCGCACCTACGCTCTAAGTTTCCATATGGCGCAGTGCACAGTGGGCAGAATTATATTGGAGACATGTGCTGCAATTTGGGTTGAGCTACATAGAATATATTTACCAGTTCCGGATACAGCAGCATGGCAAAGGATTTCAGAGAAAATAGAAACCAGATGTTCGTTACCAAATTGTATAGGAGCGATTGATGGGAAGCATGTCATGATGACATGCCCTCGTAGATCAGGCTCCATGTTTTTTAATTATAAAAAGCGACACAGTATCGTTTTATTGGCAATTTGCGATGCGGATTACAACTTCGTTCTAGTGGATGTTGGTGCCTATGGATCACAAAGTGATGGTGGCGTTTTAAAAACAGCTCATTCGGTAGGGCACTCGAGAATAACAACCTGGGAATCCCTGGGCCGAAGACGCTTCCAAATTCCTCCCAATATTTTCCATATTTTATAGTCAGTGATGCTGCCTTTCCTCTCAAGAAATATCTTATGAGGCCGTTTCCAGGTAGCAGACATTTACAAAAAAAAATGCCAATGGACTAATATTGGTTGTATTTCAGGAAAAAATTTGTCGCCTGAACAATATCACTATAACAAAAGAATATCACGAGCGCGAGTTATAGTTGAAAATTCTTTCGGCATCCTTGCGAATAGGTGGAGGGTTTTAAGGAATGATTTACATTGCTCTTCGGAAAACGCAGAGTCAATTGTGAAAGCAACTCTGGTGCTCCATAATTTTCTGCGATCGAACGATGTTATGTATTGTCCAGCAAATTATGGAGACCGATTTAATGGCGATGAAATTATCCCTGGAGTATGGAGGGATGACGAATGTGAAATGGAAGGCCTGCATGCCCGACTGTTCAGAAATGCCTCACGTGAAAGTTTTCTTTTAAGGGATGTTTTGTGTAAATATCTGTTTGAAACTAAATAAAGACAAAAAAACGTATAGCCAGCGAACTTTATTTTTCACCATATTGTTCCAACAATTCCTTAGTGAACATGGTTAAATTACTTTGAAAGTCTAACAATTGAAGGCTGGTTAAATTAGACGACTTGACAATTTTGGCCAATTGCTCGAAAAACAAATCAATATCGGTCTTTTCATCATTTTTCTCTTCGAGAAGCTCACGGTAAAAATTTTGTAGAGTCTCAAGATCATGAGACTCAACATTGTCTTTTCTAGGGCGCGAAGTTTTTCGAGACCCTGCGGCTGAAAGTTGCGGTGTCGTATTACCAGCGCTTGACGAAAACGAAGATGAAATATACGAGTTTTCCTCCAAGCTAGAAAATAAGGCGTTTAGCGATTCTGAGGTGGCTGATTCCTGCTCATCCATTATAGGATCATCATTCACATAATTGGACGATGTACTGAAAATAGAACTTCACTTTAGCTTCATTACTTTCTATAATTTAAAAATAAAGTAGCTCGTACCTTCTCGGCGCTACGAAATCTTCCAAAAAATCCATTTGTTGGAAGTATTGCCACTCTTTTTTCTTTGGGGCTGCACTTCCTGACGGGCATTTTTGTCCATTCTTCTCCCTCACGTAAGTATCTCTGAGACGCCACGTACTCCTTCCTTTCGCGCTGTGATAGTGCCAGAAATGTTTCGCACTTGTTTATTGGATGATTACCTTTACATCTATGGCACTTAGTTTCGGTCTTCCCCTTTCCAGCGAGTAAGGACCTTCCAGTTTGGTTGTTTGCAAGTTTTGGCGTCTTACATCCCAACGCTTCCAGCGATTGGAACCGATGTTCTATGAATTGTAGAAACTGTTCTACCTTTGGTATTTCCCTTGGCGCGTCAAGCGACTGCTCAAATAGCATATGAGTTGTTTTGTCCAACTTCTTGAGTAGCAGGAACACCAAAATTGGGTCCCATTGATCCACTTGCACATCCAGTGCCTGCAATCCTCGTAGACATTCTTGTGTTATGTCGTGTAGTCCCTTCAGTCCTTGGGCCGTATCGGTGGTTAGAGTTGGCTGCGATATCATCTTGCTGATGACGGCGTTAACTAGCAGTCTCTTGTTTTGATAGCGTTCCTTAATTAAGGTCCAGGCCGGTTCGTAGTTTTTGTCACACACTGTCAAATGTTTGACCAGTGCCTCCGCCTCTCCGCTCAGGTTGGTTTTTAAGAACCATAGCTTCTGAGCTTCACCCAAGTTATTTTTATCAATGAGTTGGGTGAAGAGGTCGTGGAACTCCTGCCACGCTAAATAGCTCCCGTCAAATTTCGGCAAGCTAATTCGCGGTAACTGTATGTTTGTCTGCGAGGACTGACCAGATTCCGCTCCCTTCTTCATAAGTTGAAGCTGAACATCTTCGACCCATATTTCCGTGCTGCTGTACATGCTGCCTACATAGTCCGTAGGTATATCGCCTGCTTTCAGGATTTCGAAGTGATGGTCCCTAATTGCCTCCCACTGCTTGCTTATTGCCTGCAACTGAGCCTCTATAAATTCCTTTGGTTGCTCCTCTCCCATCCTTGCTGCTGTTCGTGTCAGATGTTGATTTAACGTCTTCAGCATTATCTCTTCGCAGCCCAGTGACGGCTTTGAGTGTCTGCTCAGAGATCTGCCTGCATTGTCTATGGCTTCCAATTTGCCTTCCGACGCTTCCCGTTCCGTGATCTCCATCAAGCACTCGTTGATTTTTGCCAGAGACTTCTCTACTACGGCCTTGACTGCGGCATAGTAGTTGTTCCTGAAGTATTCGTGCTCTGCGTATTGCTCCGAATGTTGGCTAAGAGCCTTGTTGTTGGTGTCGAATCGCTTCCACTTTTTCAAGGTGGTTCTTCTTTTCCTCGTAGTTCCTCCTGTTCCTCCTCTCTGATCCCAGCTTGTTGACGTTCCGCACCGTCTTCTCGATGTCCTCTCCAATGTCCGCTTGATCCTGAAGAATGTCCTCCATTGTAGGCTGCTTCTTGTTCCGTTGTCGAGGGGTCACCAAAATGTAAATGATAAGCTTGGGTTGATCGACTGATACATTATTGTTTATTGTTTCTCTTTTTATACAATCGATCATGCTGATACAATTTGTCAGCATAATCGTCAAAAATACAGAACATATGTAATATGCAATAATGCAATTTCGCAATAGAACAATGTACTTGGATGAACTCAGAATCATCCATAATTGCAAATATGCAACCAGTGCATATTACACAATATGTGGACAATGTACGAGTATGTTGACCAAAGTGCATTGGCCTAAAGTGAAATGCATTTTTCTTGACCTATATTAATTACGATACATATTACTTAACAACTTCCATTTTCTTTGGCACTTTTTATCTGAAAAAATAAGAATTAATTTGCGCCACATGGAAACTAATGTAATTATGATTACTTACCACCAACTCCCATTTTTTCGCTGATCCTTTTCCACGCCATTTCTTTCATTGCTACATTTTTGTAGCCTTTGGACAGCTTATTATAAATAACAGGCTCTTCTCGCACCGTCTCTATTAAGTTTTCCTCAAAACTCATGGTTTAAAGTTCAACCAAAACAATCAAGGGCTTTGTAAATTCACGGGCGAAACACGCAATTAATGGAAAACAAGTGAAATGACATTACAACTAAACAACGTCGTTCCCGTAAGTACACTGTTAAAATGCAATCATTCGTCCAACTGAAATACGACGTGTCCCCAAATCATTCATAGAACACTACGGAAACGGAACGTGATGACAGTTCCGCGCTGCAAAGTTTTATGTTCCATTAAACTTTTCGGCGCGTCGCTCGTATTGGCTCTATCCAGTACACTGAACATGTATTAAAACTCGCCTTCCGTCGCCATCGCGTGTATTGGATCTCAAGCTTTAGGTTGGATCTAACCCATCTTGAATACCAACTAACCTGATCTCACTTCAAACATTTGACCAAAACTTGATCGCTGGCTTGATTCTGTCAAAAGTTATCGCTTATTTGAAGTTGCATTTGTAGGGGAGGTAGTGGTTGCTTGGGTCGGATCTTACCCACATGAAATTTTCAATACCAACCAAGTAGATCCTAATAACAACATTTTGTCAAATTTTCAACCCGCTAGTGTCATTTTATCGAAAGTTATCGCAATTAAAAAAAATTCAATTTTTTGAAATTTGTAGGGGAGGTAGGCGTTCCTTTGGTCCGATTATGCCCAACTTACTAGGACTTAAGCATCTTCTTATTCCAGGGTTACATGCCGAAAATCAGGTGTCTACGTCAATTGGTTCAAGAGTTATAGACAAAAAACCCGAAAAGTAGGGTAGTATGGCTCTTTGTAAGAAAATTACCGTTCGTTTTCAACTGATCGATTTTATTTTTCCAGGGGAGTAGAAGATTATCCTCACGAGCAATCTACCAAAGCTAGAGCGGACAGACAGACATACAGACGCACAGACAGACAGACAGACAGACGGATAGACAGACAGACAGACATGGCTTAATCGAATCAGGAGGTGATCCTGATCATTTATATATATATATATATTGCTATACCTCCGGAGCCTCCTTTAAGGTGTTACATATTTCCGTCGTGACAAAAACAATATACCCTATACTAAAAGACTAGGGTATAAATATTGTATTCTTAAAAATTCATGATTGGCTTGAAAGGGGGCAATGGTTTTCGCATGCTCTTTTCTATGCAATCATAATTTTCAAGTCTCAGTTTATTCCAATTGTATTTTTTATGTTTATCTGCCTTTTAATCAAGAAACAGGGAGCCTTGACTCGAAAAAAAAAACAAAACGATGTGAAGAAGAACTCATACTCATGTTTAAATGATTTGATTAAATAAACACTTAAACTGTGTTTATCAAACGGACTGAGAGAAAAGTGGTTTATGTGACAATTTATAGATTATTACTATTATTATTATTCGTTCACGTTTTCGATATAAATTTAATTGAACAGAAAACACAGGAAATCGAAACCGCTAGGAATGCTGCAAAGCTTATTTATTACAAATGGTTCCCGTTGTTAGCATTCAGTGGTCATTAATGACCTTTTTAAGCCTGTTCTTTACTTTTTTTTTCAATTTTTGTGAGCCATATTCATCCGGTGTTGTATTCGTATCGAAGCTGTGACAAGTTAATTTAGTTCAATTTTTGTAAAACGGCGGTTGTTAAAGGAAACTTTGCGACTGCGGCAAAATGACTTCGCGCATCGAAGATAAGTCGTCTGACATCCCGGAGACCCTTTACGACGCATCATTCAAGATGACTTACAAACGGTGGTGCTTTTTTGGAAATGGAGGCTTTGCAAAATGCTACGAAATTAACGATGACGCACAGTGGGATAAAATTCCAAAAACCTGTACAAAACTAGAAGTTTTTATTATACAAGCTTGGGATTTTGTACATATATGTTTTTGGGGTCGCTGAAAAGGAATCCGAAGTCAGATTATCCAAAAACAAGATGGCGGATACAAAATGGAGGATGAACTTTTGAAAAATTGTTTGGATTTTCACCATATTTGACCTACGGTTTTTTTTTTTTTTGGGTCGCTGACAATGAATTTGAAATTAGATTCGTCGAAAAAAAGATGGGACATGCTTTGGGATGTTCACAAATAATCAACAACTAGTAAAAGTATGTAACCGTGATTTTTACACAATTTATTAGCATATAAAGTACAACTAAAACAAAAACTGAACGTAAACTAAAATTTGTACTATTCAGTATCGGTTTCATTATTTTTGCTGCGATTTTCCTTCTCGTCGGTTTAGTCTTCATTTAATCTATCATCAGAGAGTTGTTCAATTGAAGGAGAAGCTAACAAATCAATTGCTTCGGCTGATAAAGATTTTGATCTTTTTCGAGGTGTTTTCCGCAAACTCGTGTTCCATGGATCTGAGGCTACCATAAGCCTTCGAAAAACATCCTCCAAATGTTTTTGTCTACTGCATTTGCGCGCGAAATCCTGTATCTTTTTATGAATTTGTTGCACGATTCTTGTGCTTCCTCTGACATCTGGCCAATCGGAAGTAAAGCAGAGTCAATAATAATGTGACCGTGTATTAGGATTTTGTGGACACTTGTCGGTATGTAAACCCAGGGCTACAGATTAACAAAAAGTTGAGCCGTATCAATGCAAATCTTCTGATCGCAACGCTTCAGAAAATTTGATAAAAAATTACACCAAAGACAGGAAAGCAGTTAAAAGCATACAAATCTTGACTTTTTTAAAGAATCGATGTCTACTGAGTAAGCCTGAACAGGATTTACTGTGGAACAAAGTGGACCTTTTTTTGTATCCATATTTGAAAATAATATTTTTTATGTGAAAAACTATAATTTTTGCTATAAATTGACGTTCAATAATTTTTATGCAATGGAAATTTTTTAGTCGCCGATTACATATTTGAATTCTACATACCTTCCTCTATCTCAGCCATGTTACACAATTTAATATCGACGAACTTAACTTAAACTGCGCAATTTTTCCGGAGTTGTTAATCGCGCGATGCGACGTGCTCGACTATCGCATTCGAAGTTAAACAATAGGCAGGGTTTTGATAATATTTTGGTTTAGTTCCTGGAATTCGATGGTCCCGACAGTTATGTAACGAGATGCGTCCGTAAAATTGAATAAAAAAAATTTTGGTTTTTTTTTGGGTTTTGTCCAGGTTTTTGGGATTGTATCCCACTGTGTGACGCCACGAAAAATATATTCCCAGGAAAAATCGTATCGAAAAAGCTCATGATAAAGCATAATCAAAAAGAGAAGATGACTGAAGAAATCACCATTCACAAGAGTCTGTCGCATCCGAATATAATGAAATTTCATAGCTTTTTCGACAACCCAAATAACGTTTATATTGTTTTGGAGCTGTGTAAGAAGCGGTCAATGATAGAGCTACACAAACGACGGAAAGTTTTAACGTACTACGAATGTAGATTCTATATCTATCAAATTATCCAAAGTGTTAAATATCTTCACGATCATCGAACTATCCATCGCGATCTGAAATTGAGCAATTTGTTCTTGAACGACGACCTTCACGTTAAGATTGGTGATTTTGGATTGGCGACACGGATTGAATTCGAAGGCAAGAGGAAGAAAACACTTTGCGGTACACCGAATTACATTGCTCCACAAATTTTGAACAAGAAAGGACATTTTTATGAAGTCGATATCTGGTCGATTGGCTGTGTTATGTATACGTTGCCCGTTGGTCAGCCGCCGTTTGAAACAAAATGTCTGAAAGATACATATAGTAAAATAAAGAAATGTGATTACAGAGTATCAAGTTCACTGCTCAAAACTGCAGCCGATATGATAGTTGCTATGCTGCAGTCGAATCCTGAAAAACGACCTCGCGTAGGCCAACTACTTAATTTCGATTACCTGGCATCAAGCCCAGTTCCGAACTCATTGCCAAGCTCATGTTTGACCATGGCACCTCGTGCAGATCTCTTGGAAACTGTCGATCGGTTCAACGGCTATAAGAGACGAAAACCATTAATCGAACTCAATGCTGCTCTTGACGACACTAGGTTTGAGTCTACCTTCTTGAAGCACAACCTGTATGATGCTATTAAAGCTTGCGGACAAACGTCTCAAATCGAAACCGTTATTAATGCTGTAAACCTTATTTATTACAAATGGTTCCGTTTGTTAGCATTCAGTGGCTATTAATGGCCTTTTTAATCCTGTTCTTTACTAGAAATTGGCCCCTTATTGGGCTCCAAAAATGTGACGGACAGTTTGGTGGGCATCCGAAGATGCCCCTGGGGGCGGAGCCTAATGTAGCATAATTGACCGTGAAGATTGGGCTGTGCCATCTGGCGAAGAAGAAGACTCCTCAACGAGGTAAGCAGCGGCCTATGCTTGCTGTAGCTCAGTTCCTGAGACGTGGGGGGAGGGGGGGGGCGATTTCGCTGCTCGTTGCCCCTGTCCTTTACGTATTAACAAAAATTCATAGGCCTTGGGAAATCAACACAAATAAGGGGAGGTAAAAATGGGGAATGATTAAAAAAAATTTGGCGATAAGGGTGGAATGGCTGGCGGACGGCGCACATTTCCTCACGTTCGCATCAAGGTCCAGGCGTAATGGGACCCTCGGCCTCTGGTTTCGTACCACCGACAGATCCTTATTCATCTGGTGCTGCCATAGATCTGCCGGTGGAAGCAGCACTACCAGATCATAATATGGTTCATTACAGGTGGTTCATTACACATCCCTGTTTCGCAACAATTAGGAGAATCCTCTCTGAAGCATTTATTTACACTTTACAAAGTAATACTCTTGCGATTCCAGTGTAGCCTATTCACACTCGGGCGATCGAACTCCCTGGTCTTTGCTCAGTTTCCGTCATGCGGCCATTCAACGTAATAGCCGTTGTCTTGTGGCCTACATCTACCAACGGTTACAGCGTATCAAAACCATTAGATGGAAGTTTGAACCCCTCGTGCTTGCCAACATAAACATTTCATTTTTTGAGCCCGACACGCAATGGTTGAACATATGTTCAACACTGCTTGCCTCCTACATGCGATCGATTGGCGGTGGCCAGGGCATGATTTGATCAGTGACTTCAAACCGCCGAAATCGTTGTATGTGGAAGTGCTATGTCTGCAAGACTATGGCAAATATAAGCTGGAGGACGGCGAAGTGATCCGCTGAAGAAAAACAGTCAACGCTATTGCCCATTTCGCAAGTGCAGTCGCTAGTACGATTGGGCATTCTGCTGCATATTTCCTGAGCTGTTGCGAAAACTGCTCAATGACTTGTTCGCCGTATGCTTTACGTCCAATAGGGCTATACCGCCGACAGAACTGCATTTCAACGGAAAATCCACTCATTCGTGCAATAAAGAATCTATTTTTAATACTTTATTTCTTTTTCTAGTTGACTTATAGGCCAGTAAAATTAAGCCAATTTTGGGGCTTTTTAATAATAATTAGGGAAAGATCTGGAAATAATTTAAACCCCTTCTATAGATACGGAATGCATGAAAACTGAGTTTGCACGGTCGTAGAAGGTGAGCTTAATTTTGGAGGGTGAAAATCTGAGAAGTTTCCTTTTTTTAATATTATCCTTATAACTCCCAAACGGTACCTCGGCTCGAAAAAACTTGCATGAGTAAATTAAAGAATTCTGCATTCAATGCGTAGAGCGTAAGGCGGGCGGTAGTTGTCCCATCAATGGCATGGATGGCTGAGCTCTGCTGGCTATGCACGGCGGACATCTTCGTTTGACGTATTTTAGTACCGAGCGCAAATTTGTCATCCAAAACCTTTGGCGTATCTCATTGATTACTAAGTGATCATTCTGGTGATGGCGTTTCTGCTTATAACTTGCGACGATAAGATGTGACACATGATGTACTTTAAGTAAGATAGATAATTGTTACTGACAGACAATAGGGCGTCAATTCGACCATTAACCCTCAGAACATCGCCTTCGGCAATAAACGGTGTTAATTTTCGCAAACTGCTATTCCGTGCGACACTCCGGTACGGCGTAAATGATCGAAGTCATGTGCAAACTCTTCCATTTGTATTTGACGGCATATGGCGATTTCGGCTTGAGTTATTTCCGTGTCAGTAAGTTCTCCTTTCTGACGACAGTTCTTCGACAATCGGCAGTTAGTCACGAAACGTCTAATCCATGCGAAGGAGCGTAGCATCTTATGGTATGACGAATAGTTCTCGTACTTGACTGGAGAAGTATGGCTACTCTCCAATAATGAAACTCGTCTGACTATCTCTTCGTCACCCAATGTTCTGATTCAATCTCACCGGTTTCTTGAGGCCAAAACTTCTCATATTGATGCAAAAAGTCTGGACCACTAATCCACATCGAATGTTGACTCGGTAATTTGGCTCTTATTGCTTCATCAGCTACATTTAATCTCGTTGGCAACCGACGCCACCGGGTGATCAGTGACACCGTTGGAATTTCGGCGATACGGCATGCGACGAATTGTTTATATTCTGGAGTTGTAGATCGAATCCATGGCATGACTGTTTTCGAATCACTCCGAAACGTGATATCGTGTATCTTACACTCCAGGCAACGACGAATTGATTCGCTTAGACGGCAACCTAGTACGGCAGCTTGCAATTCTAGGCGGGGCACCGTGGTCCACATTGGGATTTAGTGGCAACAATGCGACGTTGATGTCATCCTTCTTCTTGACTCGGATATATGTATGTTGCGGCGGCGTATGCACTCGATCTAGCATCGACAAAAACACGCAATTACACTTCATCAGCAGCTGATAGCAAAGGCGAATAACACCTGGCCACCGAAAACTCTCACTTTTTGGAACTCTCGCCACCAATTGCTCCAATTGTGCTTGTGTGGCAAAGGTTCGTCCGACTGGACCTACAGTTTCCATGTGGTTTGTATCAATAATTTCGATAATATAGTGTAGTTGGCGAACAGACCAAATGGATCGTAAATGTGGACATGACGACTCCTAATATTTCCTTCTTGATCGGTGGGCGTTCGGCATCTGGGACTTGGCGTGGCACTTTGTGAAATTGGAAATAAAACTCCAAAGTATCCATCTCGATGTTCCAAAAAAGACCGAGTACTTTATCTCTTTGAGCCTGATGTTCCATAGCGACCATCTTGTTGTTGGCTGGCTGGTTTCCATTCAATTTCGTCTGCAACTCCTTGGAGTTGGATATAAAACCACGAAGATTGAAACCGGCCTTGGCATTTATCTCAATGGCTTCTAACGTGACTTTTTCGGCTTCCCTTATAGGTTTTCTCGATGATTGCGGCGGCTCCTTTTGGCATTAGATGCTTGAGCTCGCGGGCGTTTCTGTTTTTAATGATTTCGGCGCAACTCGGCGAGCATATTGCTCTCAATATCATTAAGGTCATGACATATGTCCTCATTGGCTGATTTTTGTTACCATCTCTTCACAGGAATCGTTGAGCGTTTTGATCCGCCTCACGTATGCGTTTCTGTGAGGACATCTCTTGAATGTCCCCGGCGACGGCGACAACTCCCTGGCGAAATTTATGGAGCACATCAATTAATGGCTTTGCGTGCTTGGGTCCCTTCAGCAGGCTGGCGTTTAGCGATACGTTGTTTGCAGTGGCAGCGGCGTCAAAAACAATACGCAGCTTACCCGGCTTGTTAGGGTTGGCTACACCAATGTGCGGCAGGTACCATGTCCCTGGACTGTTGATATTAGCTTCCTGTAATGATAGCAATTTGGCGTAACCCTTCGCGACATATTTGGTGATCTCACGCTTGTATTCTGCGTATGAAAGATCAGCGGACATTTTTCTTTCGATCTTAAGCAGACGTTTCTTCGCCATCTCATAGCTTGGATGGAGGTTAACTTGATCCTCCCGCCATAGAAGACCAGTTTCAAAACGCTGTCTTCGTCGTTGTCTCCAGTATTTCATCGGCTCGGCCGTTGTCATCTGATTCCAGCATAACGTTTGAACTACGCACTCCAATGCTGAAGTATTCCTCGACCAACTTATTGATAATGTTCAAGGTCTACGACTCTCAAATGTGCAATGCGGTTGGAATTCGATTGGCTGTTGAATTGGATGCTCCAAAGTCTACCCATCCAAGTTTCGTTTTTATGGCAATAGGCTGCTGTGTTCCGGCTTCAGCGACATCATCGTGTACTCCCAAGAATGCGTTGTCGAGACCCAGAAGTATGACCGGTCTGGCGACTGGAATCGTATTGAAATGGGCGAACTGCTCCGCGCGAAAAGATTGTCTTGGCAGGTTAAGTTCGGACACGGCGTAAACATTTGATAAATTATACGGTTTGGCTCCACTGAACGTTCCTTTTATCTCGACAACTGTCTTACGCACTATTTCTGTTTTCGACTCGTCACCGTACCACTGAAGTGTAATTGATGTGGATTGACCTTTTAATCCCAATGCGACTGCGACGTGGCGACGTGGATTTTTGGAAATCCAAAGCGAGAATGTTATTTAAATAGCGCAACTTTGTTGCGCACTTGATTAGACAACATTAAAATAGCATCCAATCGGTTTTCGGGTGTGGCCGCCATCATTGTAATTATCTCCTGTTGTGAGTGGACAATTAAGTCTGGCGACCAAAATTAAATCGAAGCTCTTCTATGACCTCTGACACATCATCCGGATAGATTAAAAGAGAGACGACTTCGTCTCTTGCATAATGCTTTGTTGAGTCGAGGTAAGTTCTGCTTATTATTGTATTTGAACTCGGCTGTCGTGTCGATAAAGGTGGCGTAGAAGAGGGGCCACTCTTCCAATTTTCCATCGAAATCAATGGATACAGGTTGTAGATGTGGCTAGTACTGCCGCCATCAGCCGCACTAGTCAGCATATGTTTCGACGACGAAGACTGTTCGATATATTTGGAGGCGACGAATGTGTAATGAAGTGGTTCGCTTAAGGCGAATATGTCATTTCCCATCGGAATTGACCGAGTTAAGCAGAGCGGCACCTTCTGGCAGGCTACTCAGTTTTGGGAGAGCGATGGATGGTCGGGGTTGTGTCTCCACTGTCTCGCCGCATCAATACTGAATTTCAGGTGTAAGCGAAATGACAAAAAAAAAAAAAAACAGGGGAACTAGGGGTGGACACAATCCACACACTTCCACGTTCATTGGTCCTGCCAAACGTGTCGTGTACACTTCGGATGGAAAGTCTAGATATGCTAGACTAGATGAAATTTTTTTTGGAAGGGCCTAGTTCCCCGAGGTTTTTGTTTCTGATACAATCCTATCACGAATAGCGCGCGGTTTAAGTCATTATGGCTGGCAACAGCCGCCGTCGGTCGAAGAGTACATAGGGAAGGGACACTTAGACAGGCATCGTCTCACTGATTTAACACATCATGACGTTCAAATATAACAACAAATATATTCTCGAAATATAAATATTGAGTGTTTAACAATAGTAAATACAGTTGTGACGCCCCCAAATATACGACGTCACCCTGGGTTTTATGTTCAAAGATAAAGTGTACTCACGGTAATTTTCGGAGAATCTGGTGGCGGCCGCTACAGGATACGTGTTTTTCTTTTTTTTTTAACTCTTTTGTCAGTGGTATCGAAGATCACGTCGATAATTTGGGTCGTCGTCGCTTACATTACTAATTATACGACTACAAGCTTATACATCAGCATTAACAATAGGATGCCGTAAATGTTACAAAAAAATAGGATACCAAAAACACAAAAACAAACATCATGTATAATATGTAAACACAAATTTTCAACAGCGAGTCCACGTAATGGATGGCGTAGATATCGGGGTTCTCGGGAACAACTGCTTGTGGGGGCATTTATATTTATGCCCTATAGTGGTTTTAAATTGAGGCGCTAGGCGCACGCTGCCGACTTTAGGAAATTCCGCCGCGTTAAACTGGCATCGCTCGAACCGCACTAAAACACACAAACACTAGTTTTACCAAAATTGTCGGAATTTGCATGAAACACTGACGCAGGCTGGTTCTCAGGGCATCAGCTCGTACTGTGTCCCCCTCGAGAACCACATGGTGTTGCGCATCCTCGGCGTTACGTTTTTTGTTGCTCTTCATTTAGGACAGTTGGGCTTGACGATGTTTGCCACATCCAAAACCAAAAAAAAGGCGGCGTTCAGCTCCACATTCGTCGTACCGATGTCTTTTTTGCCTGCAGTTCCAGCAGACCAAGGGTGTTGACATTTCCGAAACGCCTGGTATATTAGCATGTGGCTGGGGTGACTCCATGTGCTTGATGGGCGTCCTGTGGTTTCGCAAGTGCCACTCAATCCCAAGGCCTGACCCCAAAGTAGGATATGGAGATTGTTACACAGAGCGGAAAAATTTTCACGTAAGGTTTGCTGTGTCATCGACTCAACCCTAAGGAGTCGACCTGGATAGCGTCTATTAGTGTAGCTTTCGCTAAGCGTGACATTACACTTTGCGTTTTTCTGCAGGAAGAGCAATCCCGCAAAAAAACGCATTGTCGTCCAAGAAGAGAACCCTATAATTACACATTGCGTTTTTCTGCGGGAGAAGCTTGTGACAGAAATAAATATATCCTAGTGAGGATATTGACGGTTTTATTTTTGTGGCAATATAATAGGTAAAAGTCGGAAGGCCGATACAATTTCAGCCGGTCCTCAATGGATGCACTGCATGAATTTCGTACTGGGTGCATGAGTTTCTAGTTTGCCGTTGAACCAAAAAACGAAAGGTGAAATGCGTTCCATATACCACCGTGTGTTCATCTTCTCATTGCGTTTTTTTGCGGGAGAAGTCTTCCCGCTGTGGTTGGACTTGCTGGTGCAAAACGATTTCTGCAAACTGCAGCATTGTCGTTACGCAGAGGTGTAATGCGTTCCATTTAAATGTACACGTTCGTCTTCTTGGACGACAATGCGTTTTTTTGCGAGATTGCTCTTCCTGCAGAAAAACGCAAAGTGTAATGTCATGCTAACGCCGGAATTTTAGATTAATGCAGTTTTAACACTTTGCCATTGTAAAGAAACACGACCGATCACTTCGACGTATGACGAACAAGTCCCTTTATTAAGCAATGTGTTTGTCATCGCTATACTTACATACTACTACAAAATGTACTTAAATACTACTACAAAATGTACTTAAATACTACTACGATACGTACTAAAATACTACTACAATTCGGCCGTCCTGACTAAGGGCCGGGCTACATATGTCATACACCCATCCGATCATGCAGTCAGACGAGTGTATGAGAGGGAAATGACATGGGATTTCAGATGCGTTAGTTCACACATTTCCGACACGCGACCAATCATACTCCCACCAGACTCCGATCCAGTATCCGATCATGCTCCGATAGTGTAGACTATTCGTTTTCCGGCTGCATGATGTGTCCATCGATGCGTATTTGTGTATTTCTCTTTGTGTTTCAGTTTCGTGCGGGACAGCTGCGCAGTTTCGATTGCATTTGCAATTTGACCTTGAATTATTAGTTGGAAGATTTTCTTCCCCGGCTGCACACGACGCGTGTAATTTTTTTATAGCATTTGTGTTAATGTGGATTTTTGTGCTAATGGCGGCTATAAAACCGGAGGAGCTAATCGAAGAGGTCAGGAAGTACCGTGTACTGTATGTACCGAAAAATCTGAGTGGAGTCGGAACGGTGTATGATATGTGTGTTCACCGCTTTCCGATCACGCACCGATCCGATTCTTGGGGCAAAATCGGACAGGAGTATGATCGGATCGGTGCATGAAATATGTGGCCCGGCCTTAACCCTAGACCGACCGGTATGGTACCCGGGTACTTTTTCCGTTTTCACTTTCAATTTCTCAAACATTTTTCAGGAAATTTTTTCCCATGCTTTTTGGTATGCGCTACAAATTTATTTTTACGTGTTTTTCGCCAATTTTTTAAAATTTCGGAACATATTTTATATACTTTAAGCTTTTTCAAACCTCTGCGCCGGATGGCCGGTTTAGTACCGGGGTACTTTGCATGTAAAATATATGGGAGAGCATATAATTTGATACAAAAGAATGAATGAATAAGTACAGGAACGCATTTCATTTGATATAAACTATTTTAGTTTATTTCTTATTTATTTATTTTGTTTATTAAGATTATTCATTATATATATTAAGGTAAATTGAGAAGTAACTGAGAAAATGAAAAAAAAAACGATATTCATATGTAGATCAACCATTGTTGACTGTTGGACGTGGCTCAGGCTGTAGCTCCGACTGTACTCGTGAACACGTAGATGCACATACCACGCAAATAGTTTCCGTGTGCTGTTGACAAACAGACTTTTGACATATGACACATTTCTTACGACTCTGACGGTAAATCCCATTGCGCGTCTTGCAAAGATTACAAGTACCCGTCTTCTTCAAGCGACCATCAGAATCACGTTGCTGTGGCATCGACTGTTGTTGTTCTATTGGGCTTAAAACTGCGATATCCCTATGAAGTACACTCTCTATTGCCATGCCAGTGCTGGTTACTCCCAATATACGCGGATTCTGCGCCCTGTCCAAAATATTTGGCAAACATGCCTCTCGTGCGCGACGAGAGCGCTTAGGTGGCAACTCGTTGGTATCGCAGTTGATGATAAACGCAGCAAGGGCAGCAATATCCAATATATTGAAGAAGAAAGCGAGGGGCCATCGACAGGTCTTGAGGTTACAGGTGAATGAGCCTAGCATATGATCCATGACATCAACGCCGCCTTTTGTAGCATTGTACTCCGTGATCATCGGTTTTCCCCGTTCGCTGACTTTGCCGTCAAAATGCATTGTTGATAGCAGATATACTGACTTTTTCGCCCTTACTACCTGTGACACCAAAGTTTAGCGCTCGCGAAATCCAAACAAGATATCGCCCACTTTCGATGTCGGTTGAGGTTTCATCTCCGGTGGAATGCAGGCCTTGTTCGCTCGCATTGTGCCCACCAACGTTAATCCTTTTTCTCGCAAATATCTACTCAATGGAAGAGATGTGAAGAAATTATCAGTCGTTACATTCCGATTGCTATTGGAATACGGTTGAACCAGCGCTAAAACCGTCTTCTCGCCCAGATTCGCTTGCCGCTCAGCATTGGGCAACTTTCCCTGATAGATTATTCCATTTTGCGGATAGTATGAGTTCGAGTCACAGAGCCACCATACTTTGATGCCATACTTCGCAGGCTTACTTGGTATGTATTGGGTGAAACGCGTTCGACCCCGATATGGGTACAATTGCTCGTCGACAGTGACATTTTCATGCGGAGTATACTGTCTGCGGAGATTTGCATTCAGCATCAACCAGATGTCGTTGATTGGCGCAGTCTTGTCTTCAGCAACTCTAGCCGCACGTGTATTTGCATCGTCAAATACGACTCATGGCAGCTCGATAAAGTGGAATTGATTCTGTATTCCACAGTTCGTCAATCGCTTCCATATTTGACTTGTGCACGCCGACCATCAGTAGAATGCCGATGAACGCATTCAGCTCCGTAATCGTAACGTCATTCCATTCATCCAAAATAAGCGATCTTCCTTTATTTATTTGTGTAGCGAAGAATAATATCCTTCATGTGTTCATCGAATAAAAAATTAAATGTTTCAAATCGATCACGAGATGAGTCCTTATTACGAGCACCACCTATATCACATAGAGAAGAACAAAGAACGAAATGTTTGAAATACTGAGGAATGAAAATAGAGGAATTTACCTCTACTCTGAATAATATTGCTTGCGGGAATACGAAACATTCCTTGAACTGGAAAGCGATGCCATTCTGTGCTGTCAGCCGATTTAAAAATATTATCCTGCCCATCATTTGAGGGTGGCAAAATACTCTCCTCTTCGGACACTTCTTCTTCTCTTTCGCCTCGCTCCAACTAGAGCACGTCTTCAGCGTCGGACAACTCTTCCGGGAAATAATCTTCGTCAATGTTGTCATCTGTGTCACTATCGTTCAACAAAGCCGCGATTTGTTCACTTGTTAGTTTACTTCTAACTCCGACGCGCCCCGAAGCTTCGTCTCTGTTGTTGGTTGGCTCTAGCTGACGACTGGGTCCAGCAATTTGCGCACTGTGGCCGGCATTTGTTTCTGAAAGGCCTCCAACTCTGCGACGTTTTGGTAGCATGTTTTATACGATACGTCTCTACACAAACGCGAACAGAACTGCACTGATGGTGAGGCAACTGCGCTCAATAATCGCTGAACAACAAAATGATTGCTTACATTTTTCATACAAAGTACCACGGTACCTAACCGGCCTAAGTAGTACTAAAATTTAGCCGGCCGGACTAGGGTTAAAGAATCTCCTGATTCTACGACGGATAAATCAAAAACCTTCATCTTACATACTTGATTTTCGGAATTTTGTATATTTTTTAATGCGCTCTCTCTTAGACTATCTATTACTATTCCTTTCTGCCTTACTCCAAATAGAGGAAAGTAACCAAATATGGAATACCGTTTTGTTTTTTAGGCATAAATAAAACAAATTTGTAAAATCAAAAACTATTGGTCGTAATTACAAACAATCATATATTTGCGTTTTACATTATTCAGTTTTGTATTGTATTTATTCTTTATAAGTACTATAATTTCTCAAAAACCAAATCAACATAAAGGTATCTAATAATGGAATAGGTATCCCAAATATGGAACACCATACAAAAACTGTCAAAAATCAACCTTAATTCTGAGAATCTTTAGGAACTTTGGTAAATTATAAAAAGAAACTTAAATTATTTGCAATAATCACAAATCCAGGTGTCAAACTCTGCACCAGCGCTATCATTATGTGCCCAGAGACCGCACATGAGGCATTTGATCCAGGTTTCCCCTTGGGTATCATTAGAAAACAGCGTCCGACAGAAAATACACTCCGCATCTTCGGGGTCTGGAGCTGTATAGCCTCTCAAGGCCTCGGGCTCACTGTCTGTATCAAACAATAACATCTCGTCATCGTCTGGATCTGCTGGATTATTCTCCTTGTTTTTCTCTTTTGATTGTTTGTCTTTCGTTTCCTTTTTGTTCTGTTTTTTATTCTTCGCTTGATTTCGTTGGAGTAACATTGACTGTGCAGCCATCTTTAACTGCATCCTGTTGCGCAGCAAGATAGTCAACCTCACTAAATATGTTTTTATTCAATGGCCATAGTCCTGTGACACGAAACCCATTCGCTGCAATTTCACCTGTTTGCACTTTCAGGTAAGCCCTGCCAAATAGTTCGACAATGTCATAAGGACTTAGTGGCCTGTTATTATTTCTGATCCACATTCGTATTTCTTCACTGTAATAAGTTTTCAGTGGACCCATAAAAGTTTTGTCCAGTGGCTGGAGTTTGTGGGTTGTGTGCGGTGGTATGGATATAATTTCTACATTGTTTTCCCTAGCAAGTTCTATCACGTCGATATTACGAGTGTGAGTAAAGTGACCATCTAAGATCAACAAAACTTTTGAGTCTGGGGTTGGGTTTGTATGCTTGATGAAATGTTTAAGCCAATCAGTAAATATATTCATTTGTATCCAGCCTGATGGATGTGCAACGCCAACAGCACCTGGGGGACTGCCTCTCATTAGCTGTTCACTCATATTTTTCCGAGGGAAGATAATGAAGGGAGGAATAAAATGACCAGTTGCGCTCGTAGCAATAACTATTGTCATTAATGAGCCTCTTTCAGCTGAAGTAAGTGACGCTATCTGCCGTTTTCCTTTGTGGCCGACGACTTGGGCTATCTTGCTTTGCACAACTGTAAGCCCTGATTCATCAACGTTGTATATGCGATTCGGTGGATAGTTACCTTTAGCATAGACGTCTTCGAGGAGATCGAAAAAGGAGTCCACTTTTTCTTTGCTGAAACCAAACGCTCTCGCAAAAGACGTACCAGTTGGTCTTCTTACCGATAGTTTCTCCTTATGACGTTTTAAAAATTGCTTTAGCCACTTTTTTCCAGCCATTCCGGACTCACCAAACGGATTCTCCAAGTGATTACGTTTTGCCAACATATACGCCATTCTACGAACGTCGTTTCTCGTCAAGCCATGAAACTTGCTCTCCATCTTTAAAATATATTCTAACAAAAGACTTTCAAGATGGACACCTAACACAGTTCTTCTTCCTAATGTAGTCGCTGCAGCTTCTTCTGGAGGTAGCTCATTTTTCTGGCATAACCGAAACAAAGTAGATCTCGGTACATCAAAGTGTTTTGCAGCTTTCAAATAACCCATTTTTTTTTTCTCTGACCATTTTTATAGCTTCCGCCATTTGATCTGTATTCCATGCTTTTCGTTTTGCTTTTGAGTTGTTGCCCGCCATTCTGATAAAAAAAGAACAAAACCAAAATAGTTATCCAGTCAGATAATATTTTTGGGATCCAAGTATGGAATATTCCATATTTGGACGCCATGAACTGTCCATATTTGGCATTTCTAAATAATTTAAACTTATATTCATATTTTTAAACTTAATAAACTAACACAATAAAATCCCACTCAAACGTTAAAACAAACATGTATACATGTATAGCAGCAAAAAATACAATACTATTTGCAATAACATTACGAAAAATACTTAATTTTTAGGTACCTGAAAAAGTTTTTTGACAGCGACAAAACGAAACACTCTGGCCGCGGACAAAGCACTCGAGTTACGAACGAAACCCAAATCTGGCAAATATCAAATTCTCAACTAAAAATGTTTCGCATCAATAATTATTCATATCTGAAAATTCCATGCATATTGATTCCAAAAGATCCGAAATGTGCAGCAATAAAAATCAAAATTAGTTGTAAGGTTTTATGATGCTACGGATGAATGATAACTAAATATCTTCTTGTAATGTGTCAATATGCATGAGTTCAAAGATCAAATTTCACTTCGATTTGTAATGGTTCTTATCTGGTATTTAGTTTCTAAGAAAATTGTCGAACACGACATAGGTTACATTAGATTTAGGAAAATTGTGAATAGGCAGTTCAGAATAAATTGTAAAAGAGTCAAGTTGTGTGTTTCAGTGTAGATCCTAGATCCCCGTGTTTAACTGGCGCAGTCGGAAAACTTAGTGTTCATATAGTTACGGATCTTATTCGAAATTAATAAGACGAAATCCGTGAAGCTTCTGTCGGTGAAGCGTAGCTATAAATAAAGTGAAAACTGAGAACAAAAGTGCAAATATAGTGCAAAACGCTCCATAAGGGAATCAGCTGTAAGTAAATATTATACAAAAAAAGCTCAAAAATGGTTGATGAATTGGTGACCAAAATGAGCAAGCTACTAGCTAGCAACTCTGAAGCAGAGAATACAACAGCATACTCGATACCTGGGGATTTGCCGCAGGGATCTACTGTTGCCACATCTACAAAATGCCAATTGTCATATGAGGACCTCTATAGAATAGCCATCAGAATGCCTGAATTTGATGGGAATAATGAGCGGTATGATGTTTACAGTTGGACAGCTCAAGCCAATAGAGTTCTGTTAAAAATAAAAAATCTGGATGAGTTAGAAAAGGACCAAATATATCAAGTGGTTCTAGATAAACTTGTTGGGAAGGCAACTAAGGTGTTACGTAAGGCTGGTAGGTGCATGACATGGACCGATGTTACGGAGTTACTACATTTGAACTTCGGAGTTACTGAGACTCATATTGAACTCATCAATGAAGCGGCAACTCTTAAGTTGCAGGATTGTCGTAATTTAGACGACTATTATGAGAAAATGAGTTCCATCATTGACAGAATGAATACCAGATCGGTAATGGAAAATGGAGATACATTTACTCCTGAAAATAATGAAGCCATTGTTTTAAACAATATGAAAACGCAGTTGTCGCCTGGGCATAGAGCACTTATAACAAGTGAAATTAGGACGTTGAATCAGGCTTATATTGTATTAAAAAAACAACCCGAGTTCGCTATTGCTAAAGACGAAAGAAAATATTCAAATGAAAGCAGAAGGAAAAATTACATGAGACAAGATTTTAAACAGGATGATTTTAAAGCACTTGTACAAGAACAATCGAAACGAGATTTAGTACAACCTGCAAAGTTTAATTTTACAAGTAATAGGTTTCAAAATCAACCTAAAATGGAAGGATATGCAAGATATACCTCCAATTTTGCATCTAATAGTCGTTACCAACCTCCACAAAACCAACAACAACATAAAAGTTATGACTACAAAAGAAGAGATAACTATTTTAATCCAAACACTCATGGGACGCAAGTCACACGGAGCGACAATACTATGTTATCACGAATGGATACTAACTATCTTCAGAATAACGGCAATGTCATTGATGAATTAAGGGAGGAAATCAAACAACTACGACAACATCAAAGTGACAACAATGATATAAGAGAAGAAATTAGACAATTACGACAACTAATAAGTGAAAATTTTCGGATATCAGCCTCGGAGCGTCATCAGGAACAATAAACGACAAACTTCCTATTATCACTGAGGAAATTAATGGTAGCGTAGCAAAGATTTTAATTGATACTGGAGCCACAACATCTTTAATTGACGAGAAATTTAAGGGGATCCGACATGTACAAACTATTAGTTCGAGAGTTTTAAATACAGTTACGGGTTTTAGTGAATGCAATAAAGCAACGAACATTACAATAAAACTACTTAGTGAAAATCCTATAAAGTGTGTGCTTATACCGTGTAAAAATGTAAACTTTGATATACTGATTGGTATGGATATACTAAAAGCCCTTGATGTGACAATTAAACCAAATAGTGGAATATTTGTGAACAATAAATTAATACCATTTATATTTAATCAAGAGATCTATAACCCTGATTATATTAATTTTATTCAAAACATTGAAAGTGTTGCAACTCGAGAACATTTGTATAAAAACTTAAATAGTGAAGAAGCAAATTATATGGAGAAACTTTTAAAAGATTTTGAGGATGTTTGCTACAAGGAAGGAGATAAACTTACGGCAACAACACAAGTGAAACATAAAATTAATTTAACAACAGAAACTCCCATCCATACGAAAGTGTATAAAATTGCAAGTATTTACGAGAAAGAAGTTGCAAAGCAAATCAAGGAGATGCTTGAGCAGGATATTATAGTCCGGAGCAATTCACCATACAATGCACCCTTATGGGTTGTTCCGAAGAAACCTGGTCCAGACAACAAACCAAAATGCAGGTTAGTCATTGATTTCAGGAAACTGAACTTAGTTACCACTCCGGATAGGCATCCAATTCCGAATCAAGAGATGAATTTGGCGAAACTAGGTAACTGTACCTATTTCAGTTCGATTGACTTGGCGAAAGGGTTTCACCAGATTGAAATTGATGAACAAGATCAATTCAAAACTGGATTTTCGACACAATTTGGGCATTACCATTTCAAGAGAATGCCATTTGGTCTGAATAACGCCCCAGCCACATTCCAGAGAATGATGAATGATGTTTTACATGATTTAATTGGAGAAATTTGTGTGGTTTACCTTGATGACGTGTTAATCTTTGGATCATCTCTCCAAGAAATCGATGACAACACGAGAAAAATTCTACTTAGACTTAGACAGCATAACTTAAAAATACAAGTAGAAAAATGTAAATTTTTCTCACATGAAACAAGTTATTTGGGGCATATCGTTACGGAAAATGGAATCAAACCCGATCCCAAATATCTTGAAAAAATTAAAAATTTATCGATACCGAAATCGATCGAAGAAGTGAGATCGTTTCTTGGATTTACTGGTTATTACAGGAAATTCATACGAAATTACGCAAAGATAGCTCTACCATTGACGCGATCACTGAAGAAAGGTGCAGTATTAAATTACAGTGATATTGAATACATTAAAGCGTTCAATAAACTCAAGACAGTTATTACGGAAGATGCTGTGTTAAAGTGTCCTGACTATAAACAACCATTTGAGATTGCAACAGATGCATCAAATTATGCAATTGGAGCAGTGCTTAGCCAGAAAAATAAGCCAATAGGCTTTGTAAGTCGAACATTAAACAAAACGGAGACCAATTACTCAACAATTGAAAAGGAGTTATTAGCCATAGTCTGGGCTTGTAAAATGTTTCGGCACCATATATATGGAAGGGAAATCAAGATATTAAGTGACCACAAACCATTAATATGGCTTGACCATCACAAAGATAGTCACTCTCGACTATTCAGATGGAAATCCCTGCTAAGCGAGTATAATTATGTAATTAACTACAAAAAAGGAAGTCAAAATAAAGTGGCAGACTTCCTAAGCCGAATTAAAGAGGATATTCAAGCAAACGCAAATGAAATTGAATTTTCTACGTGCGGTACATATCACACATCAGTTGAAAACACTCAACCATATATTGTACTTCAGGACATACCAGTTAACAAATTTAAAACACAAATAATAATAACTAAAACCGACCAAGATAATATATCAAGTGAAATAAACAATAATAAAATCTTAATGATATCTGAAAGACAATTGAATGATGAACAGCAAACGTTAAAATTTTTAAAAACATATATAATACCCACCCATCTAATTGGTATATATAGTGAAAGTAATAACATGCCCATTTATAATAAATTACAAATGCAAATACGCAAATTATTTAACCCTGATCAAATTAGTAAGTTTGTAAAATGTTCTAAGCGATTGAAAGACATTAATAGTGCTGGAGAGTGTAAACTAATTTTGACGAAAATTCATACTGAATCAATTCATAGAGGAACCTGGGAGAATTTCGAAAGATTTAAGCATGAGTTTTATTTTAAAAATGCAAGGAAGTTATTAGAAGAAATTATAGACAATTGCCACACGTGCAATACGAATAAGTATGATAGAAAATCGCCTAAATACAAGTTTGAAAAGCTAACGATTCCTAGGAATGCAAGAGAAGAATACGCGGCTGATATATTTTATATAGATACATTGCCATTTCTAACGATTATGGATAGGTTTTCGAGATTCCTTGCACATGAAGAATTGAAAGATACAAATTCAAGCACAATATTGACATCACTTAAATTAATTTTTGCTAAAATAAAACAACCCATAAAACTTGTCATGGAAACTGACTTTGATAATGCCAACATTCGAGACTATTGTTTACATAACTGCATCAGTATGCGATTTACCATCACTAATAATCATAACGGAATATCAGATTTAAACGCGGCTCACCGAACTTTAAGCGAAATTATTAGGATATTGCGATTTGAGAAGTTTTCGACCAATATAAATGAGATAATGCTCAAAGCAGTAACTACTTACAATAGCAGCATTCATTCAAGCCATAAACAAAAACCTGAAGATGTATTTTTCAATAAAGTGAGTACTAGTGACGTCAAGCAGAAGCTTATTACCTTTAAAATTAAAACAAATGAAAGAGCTAATGTGAACCGAATTGACAAACCTCAACTAAAAGGGAAACAATATGTTTTAAATAAACCTGATAGGAAATATAGGGACAAGCGAAAGCCAGAGCGTTATAAATTACGACATGTTGACGAAAATTATAATATTGACAATACTATGGATAAAACTCACCCTAAATTCATAAAACTATATAGAAAATATACAAAAGAACCAATCGATGACGTTCGACCACAGAGAGTAAGGAGAAACTTCCATTATTCCATCCCAGAAGTTATTCGAAAAGAAGCAGCGAGGACACTGAAAAATCTTCGAGGGCGAAAGGAGTTTTCAAGGGCAGAAGAATTTCGGAACTGGGTCAACGAAGAGGTCGCTGGAATCCCAGACGTTCAAGATGCAATCGAATATTTTAATAATAATTATAAATCTTTTTCTAATAAATTTAAACGAGGCAGTGATGAATGTTGAAGAAATAAAATCAGACAAAGGATTTGTATTTATAACATTAGAAAACGAACCAATAATATCATCATACTTGTATAATCTATCTTACCACATTGTACTTTTCTGAATATAAACGTCAGACGAAATTAGTTTCTTCTTTAACAACAGAGCCGTTTACTTCTCACGCTTTAAATTTATTAGAAGACATCGCAGCACAAATATTCATCTTGCAGAAGTTGGGGGAGAGGAAAAGATTAAGCCGATCAGTATGGGAAAATGGACTTTTTCCAATTATTGGGTCAACAGCGAAATTTTTATTTGGAACCATGGATATGATGGACAGATTGGAAGTTCAAAGTCATATGGAAGCGATTGAGGCAAACAATCAAAATTTGATTCAGTCAATAAATAAACAAATATCTATTAACCAAGCCCAAAAGGACAACCTTCATATGATTTCAGGCAGAACCGATCAATTGTCAACGATGATCAACGAAATTGGAAGGAATTTATCGTACGTGGAACAAAATATTGTGAATCTGCAAATGCTACAGCAAATTGAACACCTGCAAGACGAAGTTGAAAAAATACTTGATAATATTCAGAGCGCAAAACTAGGATTGATGAGCAGAAACTTCCTCACTCGAAAGGATATCAACAGATTAGGTATGTCGTCATCGGAGCTTCAACATTTGAAAATCAGTGTATTCTGCACGACGAAAACAATACTATTTGCGTTGCGATTGCCGAATTTTGAACTACCACAGTCGACGTATTTGATTAAACGGGTTCCAACCACGGATAACTTGGTTCTGCAAATACCTGAAGGTAAAGCAGTACGTTTAGAAAATAAGTTGTTTCATTATAATATTGAAAAGTCTGAATGTAAATTGTATAAATGTATATCAGACAAAAGTATTTGTAAATTAGCAATTGTAATATGGTGAAAATAATGTTGAGGAAATAATTACCGGAGTAATTGTAGCAAGAAATATTAGTACAGTGCTTACACATAATTGTAATGAAAAACAATATCATTTGATGGAAAATCATTATTATTTAATTCACTTTCAAGATTGTCAAATTAAAATTCAAGACCAACAATTTAGTAATATTGTAAAAACATTTTATCAACCCCTTATAATTTTACCAGATATATCCATAAGTAAACATGAATTACCAATACTAGAAAATATAACTTTGTCTGACTTCAAAAATTTAAGGCAATTAACTGAAATTAACCCACAACGGATTAGTACAATTGCACATAGCTCATTAGCGATAACAATAATCATTATTATCATTGTAGTTTTGATAGCTATAACTCTGTTCTTAAAATTTAAAACTAAAGTCACTGAAATAGTTGTTGAGACGCCTACTCTTGAAATTCAGCCAAATATTGAAGGTAATAAGATTTGGAGTCCAAATCTAATTTCGGGAGGGTCGAGTTACGAACGAAACCCAAATCTGGCAAATATCAAATTCTCAACTAAAAATGTTTCGCATCAATAATTATTCATATCTGAAAATTCCATGCATATTGATTCCAAAAGATCCGAAATGTGCAGCAATAAAAATCAAAATTAGTTGTAAGGTTTTATGATGCTACGGATGAATGATAACTAAATATCTTCTTGTAATGTGTCAATATGCATGAGTTCAAAGATCAAATTTCACTTCGATTTGTAATGGTTCTTATCTGGTATTTAGTTTCTAAGAAAATTGTCGAACACGACATAGGTTACATTAGATTTAGGAAAATTGTGAATAGGCAGTTCAGAATAAATTGTAAAAGAGTCAAGTTGTGTGTTTCAGTGTAGATCCTAGATCCCCGTGTTTAACTCTCGCTCGACTGACACGTCGAAACCTGTACGCGCGTCTAGTGATTGAAAGAGATATACGATAATTGCTTATTGCGTCTAGGAGTCTTGGTTTACGTGAAATGCCGGTATTCCAAATTAGGGATACTATTCCATATTTGGTTACTTTCCTCTAATATTACGCTAGGGTGTTGATTTATTGCTCTATGTATTGTGTTGTTCATTGTGTACTCTATATTTTCTAAGGCTTTATTCCAACTTATTTCCCTTTCGGAATCTGTCATTTTCGCGATCATAGGTCCTAAGCTTTTATTTACGAAATCTACCTGCCCGTTTGCTTGTGGCGACCCTGTAGCTACCTTTATATGCTGTATATTATTTGTTTGTATTTTACAAAATTCGCTAAAATCGTTAGAGGTGAAGCAAGTTCCTCTATCTGAGATTACATATTTCGGTCTACTGTACGATCTAAAGTAGTCTTTTAAAGCATTAATTGCTTCTTTGGACACTGTAGTTCTCGCTGGATAGAGTCTTACGAACTTTGTGCCGGCATCTATTATTACCAATACGTGTCTGTACTTTGTGTTTTTACTGTGAATAGGTCCATAGTGGTCTATGTGCACTATTTTACTTCGAACGGCAATTTCCCTTTTGGTATCATATGAAGAAATCCTTCTACTTTTCCGCTTTTAGGAGAAAAAGCAATATACTTTAGACAGTTTTTAATGTGCGTCGTGGCTTTTTCTTTAATTTTTGGAAACCATTAACTTTTTTCTATTATTTCTGTAACTTTGTCGGCTCCTGTATGTCCCATTTCATCGAGATATTTGTATAATACATGTCCTTCCATTGACTCTGGCACATAAAATAGTAGGCTACCGTCTTTTTTCTATAAACTATGCCATTTTTCATTTCATAAAATCGACATTCTGACTTCTGTAGTTGTTGCTTGAGTTTTTCTATTTTTTCGTCTTTTGCTTGGCATTATGGGATCCTCTTCGAATGTGTTGGCTTCGACTACCAGAACATTATTAACTCTACTTAGTGCATCCACATGCTGCATCCTTTTGCTTGCTCTGTGCTCGAGCTCGTAATCATAGTTTTGTAGGTCGAGCGCCCACCTGGCTATTCTGGGGCTCATGTCTTTTTTATTTAGCGTCAAAGTAAGGGAATTGCAGTCGGTTACTATTTTAAATTTAATCCCTTGTAAATATATTCTGAATCTTTTCAATGCATACACAATTGCCAGAGTTTCTAACTCAAAGCTATGATACCTGGAATCTACTTCGGTGGTTCGTTTAGAGAAATCGAAAACTGGGTGCAACTTGTTATCTTGTTTTCTTTGCAACAGAATGGCTCCGAACCCCAGGGCACTTGCGTCGCAATGTAATTCGGTGAAGTCATTTTGGTCATAAATTGCTAGGATAGGGGATTTCGTTAACTTTTCCTTAAGTGAATTAAATACTTCTAACTCATTTGATCCAAATACAAACTTCTTATCTTTTTTTTCTAGGTCGTAGAGTGGTTTGGCAACTATTTAAAAATCTTTTATGAAACGCCTAAAGTATGAGCATAATCCTATAAAACTTTGAACTTCACTGACTTTAGTTGGAACGGTAAAATCTTTCATTGCTTTTAATCCTTTTTCGTCAGCCTTTATGCCGTCGCCCGTAATTATATATCCCAAGTACGTTATATTTGACTGTAAGTGGATGTCCACACTGCTTGCAATGCCGAGCCGGGACGAGCGATGCGATGCGATGTGATGGGTGTTCACATTGCACGCAGTGCGATGCCGAGCCGAACGATGGCTTGCGATGCAAAGATGATCCAAGCGATGGCTTGCGATGCAAAGATGATCCAAGCGATGGCTTGCGATGCAAAGATGATCAGGGATGTTCACTGCACGCAATGGTGGAGAGTAGAGACCAATTTAGTTAACGGAATAGAATCTGTTCGATATCATGTCGTTTGTGCTTGACCCAGTAAATTTATTTTTGTTTCAAAACAGTGCTCTAAAAATGGAAGGGCATCCCATTAATGAAGAAAGGCCCAGTGTTGGTGAATTTCATCATCTCTTCCGCGACCTCAGACGAGAGGTTTCACAAGCGGATTGAGCAGCGGCACACCGCTGTGTATAAACGCAAAAAGCGGCAGCCGCGTCGCGTTTAGGACGATGAATGTATAAACCGCGGCCGGCGAGATTGCCTTTGAATTCAGTGTAAGACCCGGTACACATGGACGTCCAAATGACGCCGGACGCCTCGTCACTTAAGCTCCTCCCTATTTGATACCTATCTGCATTTCAATTCACATGATGCGATAGGACGCAACGTCACTCTGTATTATCCCAACTAACAAACTCTTGAGAGTTTAGCTCCTGTGAACTGGAAAAAGCTCTTATAAGGCTCTAGTAAGGCTCTCCACCACTCTCATAATGTAGCTCTCGTAACAAGATTTAAGTAAACTCTTATAGCACATTTATTAAGAGATTATTACTCTTGAAGAGTCATACTCCTGTTACAAGATCATATTTTGTCGTCATGAACTCTCATAGAGACTTTTTTATGAGAGTTTTACTCTTGAAGAGTTATACTCTCCTATGAATGCTCTTACAAGAGACTTGACTCTTATGACTCTTATAATAAGAGCCTTATAAAAGCTTTAGTCTATAACTTCTTATTATAAAACTGTTTTGAGATCGGTATACTTAAACACTCATAAGAAGAGTGTTATGAGTACACGATTGATTTCATAGAAGTTGAGCAATCTGTCAAACACGTAAGTTAACCTTTTAAAGAGAATGTTCGACTGGAAAAAGTGTAAGCGATCGTCCACTTTCCGACGAAAAGTTGAAAAAAATTACAATAATTTGAAAAGCGATAATCCCAGGCTTGTTATTGTAAAGAAAAATGCAAGTTTCCACTTCAAACGAAGCCGTGCTCATACCTTGGTAGTCTTACGAAAGGATGATGACCAAGTTGATACCCAACGAAAATCAAATCAGATCATTTCGAATTGTGTCCATCTTGTATCTGACTTTGGCGAAAATGTGATAACACAATCAATAACATTGAATGTTTTTTTGAAACCCCGATCCGTTCTTCCTTTTTCAGCATATATTCCTCAGATTGTAAGGAAAACAAACCACTGATGTATAGTTTGAATGAAATTAAATGTAAATTAGTATCTTTAAAATATAACGATTGCTCGGCAGTGTTTATCCCATTACTTCACACAACCAAATAAAAGTCACTATATTGTCCTTTATGAATAGTAATGTATAGATTGTATTTCAATAAAAAAAAAATTTCAAAATACATAAATCAAAAAACAGGAAATCTATTCTTTTATTTTGTTGGTTCATTACGTATCGTGTATCAGTAAACAAAAATAACAAAGTATAAAGTGATTCAACAAATTGGTTAAAAAAATGAGATCCATTCTCTTATATTGTTTGCGCAGCACGAATTCTAAGCTGTAAAGAGGGAAAAGTATTTGAGTTACAATACTCACAAATAAAATATGGTATTCATATTACTTTCAAAATTTAAATTGTCCAAAGCCTCCGGATTCATATTGGCATCATTTATCGTAACATGGCTATCGCTAATAACAACGTCGCTCGTAGGCAGCAGGCTGTCCACAGGATTAACGTTTTTTTTTTGTTTGCTGGTGAAGTTTTTTTTGTCGAAGTGCGGTTAAGGCGGTCTGTTCTTTGGCTACGGCTTTTCGCATTCCGCAAAACTATTTTAAAGAAGTTTTTGCTTTTATTGTCGTCGAAATCGTGTGCCGCTAGTCTCACAATGCAATTAAATGTATTAAGAACATTGACGTAATTTTTCATTGCCAGTTTCTTGTCGTCTGTCCGGCTCCCTCCGCCCCAGGAGACGTTTATAAGAAAATCCCTTTTGAAAAAATAATCTATTAAATGGTAGGCACTGTTTATGCCGTCTGCTGTGCCACTTGTCCCACATATACTTTTCATTCGTTTGATCTGCAATGAATTAGAAAAACATAATAAGTGTGCAATAAATGAATCCAAATTGTTATCGTCTAGTTACCAAATCATTCACTTCCTCCTTCTCGGCCAACCTCAATTCAACTTCATCCATTTCGCTTTGGTTACAGATCGGCACCTCCAACACCTTGGAGGTAATGTCGTCGTCAATGTTTTGCACGATTGGTTGGTTAATATTTTTATTCACGTCATTATGTAACGCGTTGATGCGTTGTATCATGATATCATTGAAAGCCTTTTGATAAGCGAATTGTTCCATCAACTTATTTAAATTTGCTGATATGGATGACAAGTTGTCGTTTATTTCGTTCAGAAAGGAGCTGATGTGGATCTCCTCCGATTCAAGAATTTGGTTGTCAACGCTGGCTGCAGACTGCAAAGGTGTCAGCAGCTGATGAAATGAAAAAGGATTTATTATACATAGTTTGCTTGGCACCAGAATGAACAAATTAAAATTTGATTACAAGTTACTTACTTCATTTGGCGACGAATATCGAGATGATGATGAGTGTGTTTGAACTGATCCTGCTTTTCCATGGGAAGGTTGCTCAAACTGATTGCATATTAACTCATTAAAGTCATGATCGATAAAATTTCCGACGGGGTTTGTTTTCTTTTTTTGTTGTGTGATCGTTTCAATCTTGCCGACAATCGCGCCACCGTCGGTGTCACTATTCTCTTCCATTATTCTGAGCTCATTTTCAGCGTCTTCGAAGGTTCTAATTCCTTGCCTTTTTCTTATACAGGGATGTTGCGTCCAATCCGCTTCTGGCCGCGAGTTTCCTTTTTTAACAATTCGGGACACTTTCTTTGAATTGGGCCAATACAAAATGCCGTCTTGCTCCCAAGCAGACGGCACTGCAGAGAGTAGCGCCTCTCCACGTTCGATTGTTTGCACAATTTTAAATGGCATTTGTAATAACTAATTTTATAATCACACAAAAATTAAATTCCACACTGCGGCCCGGAGTAGATTTATTGCGACCTGTACCTTACGATGCTTATAACAGGAATGAACGGAAGATGCTTCGCAAAAAATTCAGGGCATGAAAATAACAAAACAAGTGTATACGCGATCACGCGACCTATGCGATAATGAATACGATAAACCGGGATCCGAGATGGTCGAGTCAATGTGTGGATTTGTAAAAAGTTTTTACCACATTTTGTTTGTTTTGCAATTAATGCAAAACTGTTATGAACACCACGGCGAATGCGGTCAGCGCGACAATCAAATGTCAAATTATTAATTCTTATACTAAGACTTAGGTTCATTTAAGAAGAATACGACTCTTATTGTGAGTCTTTAAGTTTTAAAGGAAGAGTTTAGCTTTGGTAAAAAGAATTAAATTCTTATAGTGAGACTTTCGTTCTTATAAAAAGAGCCGCCCTCTTGCAATAAGAGTTCTAGTCTTATAAGAAGAGCCGCCCTCTTGTTATAAGAGTTTTAGCGTTGTATGAAGATTTAATCAATGGCTGCCATCTTTTTCCGACAAGACTGCGATTTTGTAGGAAATAACTTCGAGTTTCTAAGTGATTATGTGTCATAAAATATGCTAAATTGAAATGATTGTGGTTTTTGAAGTCGACAAAAGATATTCAATAGTGTTTTATACAATCTATCAACAGTTGATAATTATTATGTTTCTCCCAAATTTTAGAAAAGTATATTATTTTTAGAGGGCTTTGTCATTTTTCGAAGCAAAACAACTATAATCATCGATTAAAATAATCGCATTAAAATGTTCACTCATATTTGTGGGAAAACCAACGTTTTGCAAAGTTAATGTATCATGCGTACAAAAATTTCATTTCAGTTGTCGTCGAAATAATATAACACAGAATTACAAATAGAAGTTCACATAAGATAATATAGGTATACACATTTATATCTGACAAACATAGACAGGCATATTGTTTCAATATCACCATACTCTTTCCCGCTGCACTTATAGGGAGATCTTGACTCTCATAACAAGTGTATAGTACTTTTATGAGACTCTTACAAGAGTAAAAATTTACTCTAAAAAGAACCCTTAAAGCCTTCTTATAAGACGTGTGTAACTCTTATAAGGAGAATTGAACTCTTGCTACAAGATCAAACTGACTCTTGGAAAGTGCGCCATTTAATACTTCTAAGACTCTTATAAGACTCTTATAGTACTCTTCAAGAGTTAGATTTCAAGAGTTGATGTCTTGATGCTGGCTCCTGTAAGACTCTTGTAGACTGTTATCAGAGCAAAATTGTTAGTTGGGATATAAGCTGGGCCACATAATAGCGAACCTGAATTTACAATTTATGTTATTTTTAGTTTTAAATAAAATGTTTTTTGGCCATAACTTCTAAAATATAAGGAATTTCGCATTTTTGACACCATTTTCACTCCCCTTACAAACTCCCATCCGGGCTGAGGAGCATCCATCTCCACTTTCTTTTTTTTTCAAAATTAATTGTCAATTGTAGTAGTCCTAGTCACGATTAACAATTAATTAATTGACACTTAAAAGTGATCGTCAAGCGAATGGTTTAAGAAACATCATACAAAATCAGACATTGTGACCGTGTCCATGTTCCGGGTTCGAATGTATGTGGGCCGGCTTATTAAAAATTGATATGCAGACGCGTGAAATGACGCAAATAGGAGCAGAAACCAGCGTCATCCCAGATAGCTATCGCGGCGGTAAAATGCCCCCGATAGCTATCGGATAGCTATCTGCGGCCATGTGCATCGCTTCATTGCCCGTAATGTATTTCTTCCTATCCGATTGAAAGTGACGCAGCGTCAGACGGCATTTGGACGTCCATGTGCACCGGCACTAAATATGTAAACTGCCGCTTCTGCTCTATGCCTTTATACGCAGCGGTGTCCGCTGCTCAAACCGCTTGTGAAACCACGCCTTCTAAACGCGACCTTATTAGGTTGGTAAAAACCTTTCATTTGAGCCATACTGAATCAAAACCGGAGTCCAAAGCGTATATACCCTAGACTTGTACAGACCTAGTTGTGATACTAAAACTTCCATTTGGCAACGGCCATATGCATTAAATTGAATTTCCCATATGGTCAGTTTGAGCTGTGGGCGTAGATCCAATGAAAAGTTTCATCGTTCATCCATTCGAATTTTGGATATTTCCATTTGAACTAACGTTTATAGGGAAGGTTGCCGTTCATTCAATAGGATCTTGCCCATTCTCAAAATCAACTAACTAACCCACACTATAAATATTTGTCGCATTTTGCAAGTCGCTAGCATCATTGTATCGAAAGTTATCGCTCATTTGAAATTTCATCTGTAGGGAAGGTAGGGGTTTCTTCGGTCGGATATTGCCCAATACCAACCAACTAGATCATGCTACGAACATTTCACCAAAATTTCAAGTTTCTAACTTCGTTCTATCGAAAGTTATCGTGCAAACGGACAGACAGACAGACAGACATGGCTAAATCGAATCAGGAGGCGACCCTCATAATTTCCAGGTATACACTGCCACACCGCCGCGCCGAAGCCTCCTTTAAGGCGTTACATATTTTCTGCGTGACAAAAACAATATACGCTATACTAAAAGTCTAGGGTATAAAAGCGGACATACATGCATTTTTTTTCAGTGTGATCTGATACATCAAATATTACTTTACAGCTCGTACTTGCACCATACTGGCTCCATGGAGCTTCACATCGCAAAGCATTGCAAAGCCCATAAACTCCATCGCAAAGCCCATTAAATTCCATTGCACCGAATCAGCAGCCGGTACTCGCACGAAAAAGCAAAATTGTTTGTGCTGATAACATCGGGCCATCGCTCGGCTCGGCTTCTAAATTTTCGCTTGTGTCCTGTAATGAGAGTTACGGTGACAGTCGAATACTGCCAATTTGAAGTACAGAGCAGGCGGCGGCATGTGCTGGACGGAGCTCGTATTCGGTAGCTAGTGGGCGGGGTTGGTGCCTGTCTGCATCTCCAATACCCATTACAACTTGTTTTTCACATGCCTAAAAAAAATCAATACAATTACCACCAAAGATGACAGAAAGAACGAAGCTACATATGTGTCGAAGGAAGAACAATTACTAAATTACACCGGTTGTACTGTCTCATGCTCTTGAGGACGCGATCAGTCCAGATGGTAAGGACTGAGACCTACTTCACCCATCCACCCACTGGTTCCAAGGCCAAATCGAGTTGGGAACCACCCATAAATCCTCAAGAAGTTACTACCACTTAATTATTTCATGGCTACTTCGAGCCGACACGCACGAAGGGAGGAGAGAGGCATTCCAATCAGGAAAATCGAAGCTTTTTAAACGAACATGATGCTAATGATTTAAGAAAGAATTACCACTTCACGGTTCTATTAACCTGATACAATTTACATTAGGGTGAAAAACATAACATTAACATTACTTTAATTCAAATAAAATTCAATTCAATGTCTATATTGTTCAGAAAGCCGGTCACGAGAGACTCAAAAATTTAGTTTAGAAATAATCAAACAATAATAATACTTTACTCACCCCAATTCGACGTCCGGAACGGCCGTTGCGTACGTGGTTGGGTCCGACTGAAAAAAAAGTTTAGCAATTTTCGGGTGTTTCGCAGACCAGGCCATCAACATACATTTTTTTTTTATAAACCTATCATTTTTAAATCTCAACAATCAAAAAAAAAAAAAAAGAAAACTATGAATTATTCGTACACAAAACCTAAGACTTTTACATTTTTTCCTAACGCACAAAATTGCTTATTAGCACAGCGGCTCCATATACTCGCTTGGGCTCATGATATGGTCGGTGGCTCTTCACACGGGAGCCCCGAGTTCAATCCCCGTCTGTGACGAGGTGAAAAATATCTTTTGTTTGAAAACTATCTGCAGCTAATTTCTAGTTTTAGTTTAAATTTACAGTTACCGACACAAGGTGCACTAAACAATATAGTGTTTGGCACTTGGTTGGCTTATACACGGTGATGGCACTGGCAAAAATGCGGAATTCACACAGATGACGACGTTGGCGTGGAATTCGTGTTTCTGAGATTGCGTTATAAACTCGCACCACAACGATTAAATGCCGGAGATCACCAAACCGAGAAATTTCGAACCGCGCGTCGGACTTAGCGTTGATGGCAAGGAAAGTTGAAATCACAGCGTGGGAATTAGCAACCATAAAAGTGGTCCTGCACTGACCGGCCGACGGAACGGCCGCTTCGTTGCACGTCTTCGATGTGGAGTTTACTCTATAGAAAATGCCCGAAACGCCGTATTAGAAACTTGGCATAAAAAAAAATAGGTTGACTAAAATACTCACATTTGTTGAATCAAAAGATTAAATAAATCGCCATATTTTTTTCACTATTCCAATTCCGCACAGAATATACTCGTATGTATAATTTTATTTCAAAACCTTCTCACCGGTAACTACTCTGAAAATTCGGATTGGAACCAATTTATGAGGAAATAATACACTAGAAAAGGACTAACACTCACATCTTACTTGAAACTTTATAATTTGCATTTTATTTTAAATTTATGATGACGGCAGGGTGACACGATCTGGACACCTCGAATGATTCTTTTGAACTTGCCGTTTTTTTAGTACCCACACCTCCCAATCCATGTTAAAACTTATCATAATCCCACCCTTCTCTTTTTTTTTGCGAAAACTGGAAGTTTTCCCGCCAAAATAGCGATCCTATACCTGTTTCATTTCAACATCATTAAATCTAGCAACAAAGATATCTGATTCAGCAATTATATCCCTTGATATCGTATCATACTATGGTATGTCCTCCCGATGTACACTGTATGTACATGGTTGCGGTACAAACTAGACAACGACACGATACACACTTAGTCGAATGTACAGCGCCATAACTACCCTGTTCCGGCAACGCATACATCCATGATCTAATAGTTCAACAGGCCAACACAGTCTATGCTAATAACATTTGCGATTGAACGGAACGCTGAAATGACTGTCTGATGAAGGCTTGTTATTGAAGGCGCTGTTGAAAGGCTTGACAGGGTGTGTATGTAAGTCTAGTTTAAAGAAGTAGCAATATTACTTGTTATGAAAACAAGACAAATATTACAGTCCTTAGATTTTTCTCGGGGATACCGTCAATTATGTATGCAACAGGGTCGTCTTCTTCAATACTTGGGACGTTTCCGAGTGTTTTCTTGTCGTTGAAGTATTCTAGGAATGTTTCTCCGGTTTTCCAAGTTCTCTTCTCAAACTTCCGACGAATTGCTAATTTGCTTTCCCTGTTCGAAAATGCGGCTTCCATTTGTTCGAATACGCCAGGTTCCTCTTCACAATTACTGTAAATACTGTCGTTGTCATCGCTATCGTTGACTTCAACTATAGAAAATCTATTCTTTGAGGAACTCCGAGTTTTTTTTTTTACTCATTTTCGCGTGGTTATCGGTGCCCACTTCAGATGTTAGCTTGTTAAAAGAAACACGACCGATCACTTCGACGTATGACGAACAAGTCCCTTTATTAAGCAATGTGTTTGTACTTACATACTACTACAAAATGTACTTAAATACTACTACGATGCGTACTAAAATACTACTACACCATGATGGATTTATTAGTTTTCTTTTTTTAATAATATACCTAACTTTGCCTTGTATTTTGTAAAGTATTAACCTAAAAATGTACGCTAGTTCGTTACCTTGTAATAACGATAATATGGTGTTGGCTTCTTCCAGTCAAGAATTTGGCAAATATCCGTTGTTTTGGCCATTATATACAGGAAGACGTCTGGCTTCTTTAATTAACTCCTCGAAAGCCAATTGAAGAGGTAGAGCTACGTTCTCTGGGCTTACAGCCATGTTTTTGGACCAGTGGGATGTTGATGTGTTTAAAATTGATGATACTCACGTTTTTCGTTGAGAATGTTTTATTGTCGAAAAGTTTCTGGATTCACGTTGTATTTTAATTTTAAATTATTTATTTTTGTTTACATTATTAAGCTAAGGTCAGTGATTCAGTGTTTTATAGCACTTAATTTTCTTAAAGCCTTCTTGTGTTTTTTGTTTTTATTTTGGTAGTTCAATTTTCATGACACCAGCAACCTTAATTTCAGATCACCAACGTGCCAACGAGCAAGCTGCCATATGAGCAAACAATTTGGATAACATGAGCGATACACATTGATGTTGACAACCAGTTTTATGCTGGTTTTATGATGGTTTTCATTATCGACGCTTGCTCGTAATTTATTTCGAGGTTACGGCACGTTGTTTCGAGCTTTGTCGACCTGCACCCTGCTTAACTTATCCACTTACTTGGAGAGGGCCTAGTATACTCCCAGATGCGCGGAGCTCTTACCGGCAAGATGAAAGACGTACATTGGGGCACAATACTCGTACAACCCCAACAAGGCGTTCCAAACTTTCATCCTGAGGGGCGGTGACGTATTCTATGTAGCGTTTAACCAGCGCAGTTGTGTACTCCTTTTCAGCTACTAAATCCTTATGTTGGACATCGCTTTTTCCATTCCTGGTTGCCAGAGGCCGAGCTACGCTGTATGTGGAACGAATGCGCGAAATTTTCAATGTCACTTAGAGAGGATGTATGTCACCAAAACACGACTCTAGGCTTTCATTTTTTTCGTTTCTTTTTTCAGGGATCGAAAGCCAAAGAACACATAGCACTAGCCTTGAACAGAATCACTATATCTGGGGGGCACTTCCGGAAAGGGAACAATTAATTTCAATTAATTTATTTCGTGGGGCGAAATATCGATACTAGCTCCTGTGTATTCAGATATGATCTTTTCTTTGGACAAAAGAAAAGAAACAAAAATGACACGTGATATGCCGCCACCGTGTAATTTTAAATCTAAACATGAAGAGAAAATGGCGAAAGTTCAAACGAAATGAATTTGTGCGAAAATTTTGATTCGCCACTCCGAGAATATCGTGAATAAACCAACGAGCGAATATTAAAAAAAAATATACAAATAAATAGCGGATTTAATCCTTTTCTTATAATTTAAAAAAAAAAAAATAATTCCATTTGAATCGCGACTCGAACATTGACTCCCAAAGAACCGAAAAACCGTCTTGCCTTTGTGGCATGCCAAATCGAACTCCTCGCAAATTTTTCACATCCACCTCTCTTTCGTTCAGCATCCCAAAAAATTGTCTACCTGGCATGTTTTGATTGGCTACAGCCGATATCATCCGACATCACAGTTACTGATGACGTCAAACTTTCCAAGCAGTTTTCCAAGCCTGTGATTATTTATTTGTTTGCCGGTAGGTAGCATCAGGAACGTTGAGATGTCATATTTTTGGTTGTAGCGTTGCCAGCTGAGTAAATCTCCCAAAAATATAAATTGATTTTGAAAAGATTGAATGCAACTTTCCAGGAGTTGAAGAAGAGAAGGTGAATACGATAAATTGAAAAATAAAATCAGGAATGGACTCGGATGGCAGAGGAAGTCATTACAGGGTCGCGTTTTGTTGATGTAACCCACCTTTGACATACATATTTGATGGACGACTTCTCGTTGACCCTGCCGCAGGACATACTATATTTTTCCTCGTGTAAACATATTCCTCGTACGTCTCTCCTGACTTTGTCTTCCTCTCTTCTTCCAATTAGCAAGATTAAAATGGGTGTCTGCATCGTCTAATATAGCAGGAAACGTCATTAAAAACTTCTTGTTTGAGTTGCACCATGTTTCCTGACACGCACGGCATAGTTTTGCCGTCCCTCTTGGGCGAAAGTTTTTGTAGTGGAGAAGCGTATCATTACATATAACTACAGTAGAGCCTCGTTTATCCGAGGTAATGTGGACCGAAAGTACCTCGGATAAGCAAAAACTCGGATAACACGGACTCTATAAACAATCAAGAAGGAAACGTGTGGTAAAATGAATAAGAACTCGAATAAAGCTGCGCAGTGCCTTCGACAAACAAATAGAGTTTTATTTTTGTTTACAGCGCCCTCCCCGTCATTCCTTCGTGCGCCGATTCTCTGTAGTTTAGTCATCACATCATTGATAGTGATCTCGCACTGCGCTGTGTAGAAGACATACACAGTACATTCAATTTTTATTTAAATACAGAACTGTATATGTATTTATTTATTATATGTAGCAAAGTAGTAAAATACCTGACATTGAACTTTATCAGGACATGCAATTATGCAATTACGTACTGTACGTAACTTACCAAGTAATACCGTAGCAGTAAAATACCTCGGTTAAACCGGAACTCGGTTAGTCGGGGCTCAGATAACCGCGGCTCTACTGTATACAATCTGGCAAAATTTTCCATTTTGTTAATGAATTGGATAGAAGATCCATATAATTCACTATTTGTGTCAAATGGAGGTAATAGTTCGTCTGCCTCGATAGGATACAAAAGTTTTTCATTGGAAGCCATTTGATTTTGTTTCAGCAATTCATTTTCGCGGCACAATATATCGAGTTCACGACTAGTTGACTCCAAGTCCCGTTCAGAACACGTTTGATCGTTGTGAGTTGTGGTGCTGTCCACTTGCATGACCTCACTACGATTGTCTCTCTTCTGCACATTATGATGCACTTCACTAACGACGTTGTCACTCACATACACGGCTTCACAGTGAGATGCCGTTACAGTGGCGTCGCTTAAGCGTCTTTCAAGTTCGGGTTTTGTCCCGGCTTTGGACAAGCTCAACGATTCTAATTCGGCGCTCTCCTCCTTCGCTGACATGTTGCTTACTCTCATTCTCACACATATTGGCAGCATGCGTATCCACTGATCACTGAAATACTTATATTTTCCGTAACAATGTTTTCGGTAAGCGGAAAATTACATACTGCGCACGTCTCTAGCACGCTCGAATTCTGCATATATAATAGGTGCTTTTTTAACAGCTGTACAGAGCAGAGCAGTTCAAGACCACACAATTACACTAACAATTTGATCTGAGCTGCTCTGGATAAGAGCTTATTGCAAAAATGCTGCTCCGTTAGTATTGAAATGCAGGCGGCACAGTTACCGAAGCTTTCGGGCAGTTTACAGTTTTGGAAGCACATATACCTATATTGGGCATTTGCAGTCATCTTAACTCAAATATTAATAGTTCAGTTTTCAAAAGTTCATAATACGGAGGGATAATGGATAAGGATAGGAATGTGGTGATACCGTACTTAATTTATTGGCAATAAAACAATTTTCATAATCGATCTCTTGTAGGTTGACCCATTGGATTAGATTAACAACTCGAAACAATGAATAACTTCCTGGATGTATTTCTATAATTCGATCCAGCGGCCAAACCATCCTCTTTTCTAGTAACTTTGAAGTGATCCTCGCATTGTCGCCCTTCCAGTGATGAATATTGTCCAGGGTTTACTTTTTCGAGTTTCCAAAATACAAGTAGTTGCAACTTTTCTCTCAATTCAAAAATCAGAATTGTCGATTGTAATATTGAAATTCTGAAATTCCGTTGTGGTCTTCTTGGTTTGTTCAGAAGTAACCCGTCCTAATTTAGTTTTTTGTGCAATAGGACCAATATATTGTATATTTGTCGAATATTCGCAAAGATACAAAGATACACGTACACGTCCGCGCCAAGTAACAGATCAATCCTTCCAGGTCGGTCGAATTGAGGATCAGCAAGATCATTAAGTTTATGGCAACATGTTAGAAACTATTGATGTCGTTCATCACGAATGCATTGATGTTTGATTTATAATATAGTTTCATCCTTTAAGCGGAAAACACATATACGCGATGGCAATGGCGATCACGATTGCGTTCCCGATCGCGGTCACAGGAGGAAGCGAACACACCATGTTGCAATCGTGATCGCAATCGCAAGGAATTTCTTATTTTTTAGCATGTGATACGGATATGTCATACAACACATTATGTTTATTTTTACATATTCAATTATTTTTTCCGTGAGATCTGCCAATGTTAATGTTGCGCTTTTACATAAAGAACGAATGCTGATTTAATTCAAGTATAATGTTTATTCTTAGTTAAAGTACAAGTGTGCACGCATCGGCTAGTGAGTGAGTGAGGGCTGACTACATAATTGAGAAGAGCGAACGAGAAGCGCTCACTTCAACACTCGCACTCACTGAACAGTTCGCTAATTAATTCCAAGTAATGTCCTATTGCGAATGAACTTCTCCTTAGTTTGTGACTTGGTAAGAATATCTGCAAGTTGATTGGCACTGTTGATATGCTTCACTTCAAGAGTACCATCTGCTATAAGTTGACGAGTGTAGTGAAACTTTACGTCTATATGTTTCGTTCTGATGGAAAATAGCATTTAGTAAAAGTTTCTCCGCTGCAACGTTGTCACAAAATAAAATAGATTAGTCGGATATATGTAGTTGACTACAGCCAACTCCATCCAAAAGACGACGAGTCCATACAATCTCCTTGCCTGCATCATGGGCTGCAATGTATGCAGCATCAGTTGTAGATGTTGTAACTACACATTGTTTCCGAGAAATTCATACGATGGGACCACCATTCAGTGTCAAGATATCACCGCTAATACTTCGTCTGTCATCAACACTTGTTGCCCAATCAACATCCGAATATGCTCTCAGTGTATCCGTTTTTTCGGTTCCAAATGTTATACCGATATCAGCAGTACCGGCCAAATATTTCAGCACACGCTTTCCCGCAATCCAATGTTAATTCGTTGGACGATCCAAATACTGGGATAACATTGTCACTATGTATGTTAAATCTGGTCTTGTTGCTACTGCTAAGTACATAAGCGATCCTACAAGTTGCCTGTAGGGAACATCTGCTCTCTGATAATTAGAAGTTGTATGAATTCCAAGATAATACGAAGCCTCTGAACTAGTAATTTCGAATTCTTCTTTCATCGCCTTAAGTAGCCCGTCAATTTCAGTCTGTGATTTGCCAAATAGAAGTCCGTCATCTACATAGAGTGCAACCAATAAGTCATTCTCTTTGGTACTAGGGTAAGAGCGGGAGACTACTCAATTGCCCTAACCCCTTGTGGGGCATAGCGCGTCAACTATTCCATGTGGCCCAGTTGTCGTTTCGTTGGCATAATCTAGTTTCGTAGAATGCAGTTGCCTCCTGCACATCCATGGCCACGAACGTCGTCGTGGACGGGACTCGAACCTGAAACGCCGGTAGTCAAACATGAGACTGATGCCTCAACACACTGCGCTACCGGTCGCCCGCAAGAGAGCGGGAGAGATGGTATATGTTTCTTGCATCCTTGCTGTCTCCAAAAATAAAAAAGATATTTCAATAGCGATGATTGCAAATAATGCTTTATTAATAAAACTAACATAAAACACAATTAAACAACATTCAATATTTTATAAACAAAATAAAAATATAATCCAAAAAGCCGTCTCCCCTTCTAGGCTGGGGAAGGTGGTATATAGTTTCGGGAGAGATGAACCTTAATCTTTTTTTTTATTTAATATGAGTTAGTTATTTTATTTTTTATTTTCGTCGCCACAAGTTCTGCACGTATTGACGAAAGGTATGCATGAGTCATGTGCCCACCGATGACATATAATGCACTGCAACCAATCGTCGCGTGTTTTGGTTAAATTATAGTCCTCGCCACAACCAACACAATTGTTTTCTCCGAAATCTTCTAACTCGTCTGATTCGTCTCGAAGGTATATAACTTCTTCATCGTCTGATGAAGACGTTTCATTTTGGACCTTAGCAACCAGTTTTTTCGACGCTTTCCTTTTCTGATTCCTAGATTTTTGTGTCGACATATTTTCTATAGATGTTAGAACTCTAGCTGTTTGCTGTTTCGGACGTTTTGGTTTCGACGTTGAGGGAATAGGTGAGATGAAATTCAGGGCCTTTTCAGGTGTGATAGATGGTGTTTGGAATTGGCAATCCATATCCAATTGTTGAGTGTCGTGTTGGGGAGGGGTGAGTTCTAGTGGATTTTCCTAAAATCATGAAACCATGTGCCTATAAGCATTATTTGTTATCCTTTAAATGAAAATTATTGTTTCTTACCAGTTGCGCATCTTGTCCAGGTAGACCAGATTCTAATGTGTTCATTTCAATGAATGCATACTCAGGGATTACACTTGGGTTATAAGGGCATATTCCAGTTGCTGAGAATGCTGATATTGCATTATTTGTAGTAGCAGACCTATTCCAGGCATCAAAAAGAAGACTTCCAAATTGAAGACGTTTTATTTTTAGGCTTGGATTGTTTTAGATGTACGTATTACACGCCGAATAATACACAATAGTACAATTTCATTTTGAAAAGCATATTCTAACATTTCCGCATTACTGCAATGTGACGAGTGACCATCCAAAATAAGAAGGATTTTTCCTGGTGGTTTCCTGGGTAAGAAGTGTTCTTTAAGCCATATAAAAAAGATATCGCTAGTGACGTAGGCTGATTTTTCGTTCATGTACAATAGACTACCGAACCCGGTGGCATTCCATCATCAAATTCTTTCTTTTTGTTTTTCCCTATGTTCAGAAAAAAAGAATATATATATTTGATATTGACTCAAAGAAATCATCAACTGAGTTCAATCATCAATCATGAATATCAGCTATCGACCGATAGTCCCGATAGTTATTCGAATAACTATCGGGACTATCGGTCGATAGTTATTCGAATAACAATCGACCGATAGTCCCGATAGTTATTCGAATAACTATCGACCGATAGTCCCGATAGTTATTCGAATAACTATCGATAGTAAAAACTACCGAATAACTATCGGCCGATAGTTATTCGAATAACTATCGACAGTAAAAACTATCGCATAACTATCGCGGGACTATCGGCCGATAGTTTTTAGTATCGATAGTAAAAACGATCGAACAACTTTCCGATAGTTATTCGATAGTGCCCATCACTATGGACCGGAGTTTTGATTTTGGCCCCATCTAAAATTGTTATCAGTTTGAGAGAAACTGCGATTAAAGCTGTTATTATTTTGTTGAGAACCACGATTAAAATTATTCTAATTTTGTTGAAAACCACGATTTTGATTATTATTTGGTTGAAAATCACGATTGTGATTATTATTGTGTCGTTTAATGTTATGTCCGTTTGAGTGTGTCTGTCCTTTTATCTTTTGTCTGTCTATTCCAAATTCCCTATTGTAGAATCAAAAAATTTACGTTTCGTTTTAAATTTGATTTATTGTTACTAGTTGTCTCTTTTGCGTCTGACTTCCGTCAGCTCTTGCGTCCAAACTAAAAAACTCGCCTCACGCACCGCATAGTTTTTACTCAGAAGTGAGTGCGTTCTATGACCGATTCGCCCATGGGTGCGTCAGCTGAGTTTCAGCCGTTACATTTGAATGTCACAGTGTTATTGGTTACAACTCGGCCAGCCTGGACATCCATATTGTCCTCGATATCTGAGGCTGACTCGACACAAGCTCCGTCCTGCATGTTATTGTTACTTTTATCACGAATCCACGGGCGAAGACGGTTTGCTTCTACAACACGGTCATAGGGCACTTGCGTTAATTGACAATTTTCAATATCCCGGATAACGTATCGGTCGTTCAATAAAACTTTGTAAATCACATAAAGTCCGCGGTACTTCGGTATAAGTTTCTTGTTTGCCCCCACGGTCGTGTCAACATTTTTCATTACTACAAAATCTCCTAAGAAGTAAATACGGGGAGGCTGGCTACGCCTAAGATACTGGACTTCATTACGGGATTGGGATTGGAGTATAGCGTCTGACGCTTCCTTACGAATTTTGCCTAAGTCACACGGTAAAGAACGGTTAGATTTTTCATCGAGGTATTCGGTAAACTCGTCAATTTCGGGTCCCCTCTGAATGACGCCGAATAAAAGCTCACTTGGTGACTTACGGGTACTACTATGGCGGGAATTATTAATTGCATATTTGGTTTTTCCTAACAACAAGGACCAGTTAGAATGGTTTACGGGTTCGGCTAATTTTCCTAGCATGGCAGTGAGGACTCGATTAACCCTTTCGACTTGTCCATTAGCTTGCGGCGACGCAACAGCATTTTTTATATGGACAATATTTCTATCCAGTAGGAACTTAGAAAACTCTAGCGACGTAAAGCAAGTACCTTGATCGGAAATAATACGGTTCGGTCTGCTATAATAATGGAAATATCGCTGCAGGGAAGCACACACTTCTTTTGTACTTGTACTATTAACCGGGTAAAGTTTAACGAACTTTGTGAAAGCATCTATGACAACCAGAATGTACATACTTGCGTTTGGAAATTATGTTTGGCAATGGTCCATAGTGATCAACATGTAAGGTGTGAAACGGCTCTGTTTTTTTCGGAATACTACGTAAAGTACGTTCAATAATTCTGCGCGGAGCGGTGTGCATGATACACCGAAGACAATTCGCAATGAAAAAAGAAATTTTTTTATACATGGCCGGGAACCAATATCGTGGTAACACTTTTCAGTACCTAAGTGACCCAATTTCTCATGAACCTGTCGGATAACATTTTCTTCCATTTCGGAGGGTACATAGAATAGATTTCGACCGGATGTATTCTGGCGATAAACGATTCCGTCAAGCAATGCGAAATTATCGACTTGACCAACCTCAAGTCGGGACTTTATACCGGAAATGTGGCTGTCTCGCTGCTGGGTAGCCTGCAATTGAACGTCTATCTCATCGGAAGAAATGACGCACACGGATGAATTCTGGCCCAACGCTTCGGCGGGGTCGGGGCTTACGGCTATAATTCGGCTTAGCGCGTCAACGTGATTCATTTTTATTCCGTGACGGTGGACTATAGTGTAATCATAACACTCGAGCTCTAAAGCCCATCGGGCTATACATGGATTAAGACTTTTCTTTGTTAATGTCAAAGAATTGCAATCGGTAATTATCTTGAACGATCTTCCCTCTAAATAGACACGAAAACGTCGTAAAGCATAAATGACGGCTAACGTTTCCAACTCAAAACTATGGTACTTCGACTCGGGGACGGTCGACCCACGCGAATAATAGGACACGGGATGCCAACGACCATCGGACTGTCGTTGCAGCAGCAGCACCAAAACCTTGTGAACTGGCATCGGTGTGAAGTTCGGTCTCACGGTTCGGGTTATAAACGGATAAGGCAGGAGCAGAAATCAATAGATTACGGAGAATGTTTAAAGCTTTTTCGCATTCGGTGGTAAATCTAAACGTTTTTTCTTTCCTAAGCTGGTCGGACATTGGAGCGGCGATACGGGAGAAATTCGGCACGAACCTACGGAAATAAGAGAATAGGCCCAAACAGGACTGCACCTCCTTTTGAGTTTTCGGCATGGGATAATCACGGATGGCTCTTATATGCGAGTCATTTGGACGGATTCCGTTGTTGTTTACTGAATAACCTAAATATTCAACATCGGCTTGCAGAAATCTGCATTTACTCAGTTTTAATTCTAAACTAAATTCGGTTAGTCTTTGAAAAACACGGGATAATATAACCAAATGTTGTTCGGGTCCAGACGTAGTGTTTAAAGTTGGCGACCATAGAATCTCCATTTGTCGCAAGTCGCCATCGGTGTCCATCATCTGCAAAGGAAAATACAAGACATCACAAAGTATCAAATTCAACAATAGAATATCTACAAATACTTATCTGACATCGCTATTGAACCACGGGAAATCACTGGACATCGCACTAAACATCGGAGATACACCACAACAACACATAACCACACTAGATACAATACATTGTTTATATTTATTTGAACATTTTTGACACTTGAACTTGACCTACATTTGAAATTGTAATTGTAATAGATTATTGCATTGTAATAGAGCATCAGCTGATTGCTGTATTGTATCAATCGGCATTAATCATTGGCTGAATTGTAAAATTATATTCTGTAGTATTCGTAAGGCGCGAATAATTCACTGGGAAGAATACCGGAATTTTCAAGGTTGGAAAATTCCTGTATTTTTTCCCGGGGGATTATTCGCGATCCTTTGTTCTATCAAACATTCGCTTTCGAACCTTTGACCGTGTTAGACATCGTATTTTTTAATATTTTTGCATTTTGTTAATTTGAATTGTTGAAGTTGAAGTGATTATATTATTTCGAATACATTTTATAACGAACTTACAAAATCGCCTTTTCTCATTTTTGGTCCGTCGAGAATTTTGAATTTGGTTTAGTTTTTCGCTCGTCTTTTCGAACTTTGAACGAAATAGAAATTTGACTTGAACATTTTTGGTTCGTCGAGCCGGATCCGGTGAATTTTTGTTCGTTTTTTTCGTGCAGTTTATTCGATTTAATACGCGAGTGAAGTGGTTGCAGACAATTTGAAAGACACCAATTTGTAATACAAATATACGTAAGTCCTCTTTCTTTTCCCTTTACCTATATTTCCTTCGAGGTGATATCCATTGCAAAAAATGGAAAATTTAGTGCAAAAGCAAAAAATGCACTTGCAAAATTTGGTCCGTTTAGTAGCTAATTATAACAAGAAAACGGATCCGAAACCAAGAAAGGTGTATTTGGAAAAAATGCTTAAGCGTGTTGAAGAGATCCAAGAGAAAACGAGTTGTATACATGATAGAATTTTAGATACACTTACGGGTGCTCCGAACGAAACGGAACATCCGTATTTCAAGGATGGTGTCTATAACGATATTGAAGATGGTTGTATGTCGTTCATTGTTGATCTATCGGATTCCTTATCGGCATATTCTGTTACAACCGAAATAGAGGGGGGTAACCTTAGTACCGCTAGTATAAACCACTCGGAACTCAGACTTCCACAAATTTCATTACAAACTTTCGATGGACCTTTTTACGTCCTTGATATATAATCGAAGTGGCCTTTCGGCAGTAGAGAAATTGCACTATTTAAAAAGCAGTTTAAGTGGGGAGGCCGCGAAATTGTTGAGTCATTTCCAAATAACGGAAGATAATTTTGATATTGCTTGGAAATTATTGAACGACCGTTACGACAATAAAAATATTTTATTAAAAGTTCAGTTCCGAAAACTTTTCAACCTGCGGAATGCTTCCGAATCCGCAGCGTCGATTAAAATGTTACTTGACAGTACGATGGAATGCGTACAAGCAATTGCCAATCTAAAACCAAAGAACTTGTGGGATACAGTTCTCATTTTTTTAACCACTGAAAAGCTGCCTGTAAATACTCGGCAATTATGGGAGCAAAAGCAAGCTGGCAATTCGAATGCGTTATCCTTCGACGACTTAAAATTTTTCCTGAATAGTCGATTCAGAGCCTTAGAAGCTTGTGGAACAAATTCGCCCAAAGTTCCACAACCCTTTGTAAAAAAAGTGAATACGTGTCAATCAGGTCAATCATCTCACGATCTCGAATGTGAGATCTGTAAAGAAAAGCACAAAATTTACAATTGTAAAAAATTTATTGGTGCCGACCACAATGAGCGATTTACATTAGCCAAACGAAATGGTCTTTGTTTAAATTGCCTTCGAAAAGGCCATCTTCTCGCTAATTGTACGAGCAAATCTCGTTGTACACATTGCCAAAAGACTCATCACTCTTTGTTACATCGTGATCCACCAGCGAATCCATCCATAAGCACTCGGGAGCAGCCTGTCAGCTCTTCTTTATCGAATTTCGAAGCCAATTCTCATCATGTTGGAGATGATCGGGAAGTATTGTTGGCTACAGCGATGGTTACATTGGAATCCTCGAATGGTCGTCTTGTAGTTCGAGCCTTATTGGATCAAGGCTCACAGGTCTCTATTATTACGGAATCGGTGGTTCAACAATTGGGTCTGAAAAAAAATAAAATTAATGCAAAGCTCTTTGGAGTCGGACAAGCAAAAGTTCGTACGATAAATGGCAACATAGAAGCTAGGATGATATTAAAGGATGAAACTAAATTAAACATCTATGCATTGGTGATGAACGACATCAGTAGTCTAATTCCTAATCGTTCATTGTCTCTAAGATCTTGTCATCAACTTAATGATCTTGACCTTGCTGATCCTCACTTTGATCGACCAGGAAGAGTTGATCTATTACTGGGCGCAGATGTATACGCAAACATCATTCTTGCGAATATTCGACAATTGGATATTGGTCCAATTGCACAGGAAACAAGATTAGGATGGGTTATTTCTGGACAAACAAAGAAGAGCACATCGGAATTTCGCAATTTTAATATTACCATCGACAATTCGGATTGCGAATTGAGTGAGCAATTGCAACTATTCTGGAAACTGGAAGAAGTTAACCCTGGGCATTATTCAACATTGGAAGAGCAACAATGCGAGGATCACTTCAAGGCAAATGTAACTAGAAAGGAGGATGGACGATACATTGTACGATTGCCGTTTCAATCCTCTACTATCCATGACACATTGGGCAATTCAAGAAATTCTGCTCGGGCAAGCTTGTCGAATTTGGAGAAGAAATTTACGTCAGATCCACAGTTGAAGGAGGAGTACTCAAAATGTTTGCAAGAATATTTAGACTCGGGATACATGGAAGAGTGTATCGGAGAATCGCCACAACCCAACTACTATTTGCCTCATCACGCAGTACGAAAGGAAAGCACTACGAGCAAATTGCGAGTCGTTTTCGACGCCTCAAGGAAAACTACGTCTGGAATTTCTGTGAACGATATTCTTCTAACTGGTCCTTCACTAAGTTCGAATATGATTTCTGTGCTATTACGGTGGAGATTGGACAGGTTTGCATACGTAGCTGATGTTGCTAGAATGTTTCTTCAAATAGGGGTACACCCAGACGATAGACGCTACCAAATGATAGTTTGGAGGAAGGATCCGATGGACACAGTGAAAGATTACTATTTGAAAACCGTCACATTTGGTACGACGTGTGCTCCGTTTCTCGCTATAAGGACTCTCCGTCAGCTGGCAGAAGATGAAAAAGGCAGATTTCCCAACGCTCATCGAATCATTTTGGAAGATTTTTATGTGGACGACGTTTTGTCTGGTGGGGACACACTATCAGAAACGATCGAATCAAGGAAAGAAATCGACATGGCATTGGCCTCTGGTGGCTTCAAATTGCGTAAGTGGGTGGCAAACGATCCACGTATTTTGGAAGGTATCCCAGCCGAAGATATCGAAAAATGTAGTTCATTGAACTTGGACTTCGAAGGAGTCAAATCGCTTGGTATCATCTGGTTGCCGACATCCGATATTTTCACCTATCGAATTCAACTCAAGGGTATAACATCGCATACAAAACGGTCAATGCTCTCGGACATTGCTCGGTTATATGATCCGATGGGCTGGCTATCACCAGTAATCATAACAGGCAAAATTTTCCTAAAATCATTATGGTTACATGGCATTGATTGGGATGAACCAATTCCACATGAAATAGAAACACAATGGACAAATTATAGACAGGATTTGATGGAGTTGGAACGAATTCAAGTTCCTCGATTTGTCGGATACGACAAAAATTCGTTAATAGAGCTGCATGGATTTTGTGACGCTTCGAAGGTCGCGTACGCTGCGGTTGTCTACATGGTGTGTCGTAAGGAGAGCGAAACTAGCGTGCATCTTCTAACATCCAAAACTAAAGTTTCACCGGTCAAGGAGCAAACGACACCGAGGCTGGAGCTTTGTGGTGCTCTTCTTCTATCTAAACTCATGAAATCGGTCATCGACACTTTGAAGATTCATGATAATATATATTTATGGTGCGATTCATCGATTGTTTTGGCGTATCTTACAAAAGCGCCTCAGAAATTGCCTATATTCGAGGCGAATCGAACAACGCAAATTTTTGAAAATCTTGGAAATAGACAGTGGAATCATGTTCGATCGTGGGACAATCCAGCGGATATCGCTTCACGAGGTACAAACGCGAAGGAATTGTCGAATATTAAATTGTGGTGGTATGGTCCACCTTGGCTGCAGGAACCTTCGTGCAAGTGGCCCATTTCGATTCCAGAAGAAATAGTTTTCGATAAACCAAAATTAGTAAGCCATCATTTGAAAACTGTCGACACTATTGAGCAACTACTGGAAAAATACTCTGATTTGACAAAGTTATTACGAGTTACTGCGTACTGTCTACGCTTCATCAGTGCAATGACCAAACGCGAACATGAAAAGGGATTTTTAACAACAAAAGAGCTCAACGGCGCGAGACAGTTTTGGATTAAATATTCACAACGTTGCGAGTACGCTAATGAAATTCGAAAATTGAGCAATTGTGAGAAGATAGACGTTAAAAGTAAGCTACTCAGACTTTTTCCTTTTATCGATAAAGACGGAATTCTACGAGTAAGTGGACGCCTGAATAATTCTGATCTTACTAAAGACGAAAAGAACCCAGTCATCATTCCTAAGAAAGGCATCTTTACGGAACTGTTGATACGACATACACATGAAGTAACATTACACGGCAACGTACAATTGATGTTGACAACACTTCGTCGCAATTATTGGATCATTGATGGACGAAACATCATTAAGCGTTACGTTCATAAATGTGTAAAATGCTTTCGGATGAAGGAACACAATTCGTCACAGCTGATGGGTAACCTACCGGAACCTCGTGTTAGATTTACTAGACCGTTTACGCATACGGGCGTCGACTATTGTGGACCCTTTCAAATAAGAGATCGGAATGGACGTGGAAGCCGTACTCACAAAGGTTACGTCGTAATTTTTATTTGTTTTGTGGTAAAGGCGATACATATCGAATTAGTCAACGATTTGACCACTCAAACATTTTTGGCAGCGTTGACAAGATTTGTTAGTAGAAGAGGATTATGCCAATATTTATACAGTGATTGCGGCACAAATTTTATTGGAGCTAATGCTGAATTGCGAAAAATAATAGAATCAAACAACACTCAACACAAATTAGCTGATTTAGGCATCACATGGAAATTTAATCCTCCGGCCTCCCCACACTTTGGCGGCTTATGGGAAGCTGGAGTTCGATCTATAAAATATCATTTGAAACGAATAGTAGGGAATGCATCGCTTACATATGAAGAAATGTCAACGATACTCGTACAAATCGAGCGGTGTCTCAACTCTAGACCGCTATGTCCACTGAATGATGATCCCTCCGATACAACAGCTTTAACCCCAGCACATTTCCTGATCGGCGACAACCTGATGGCACTACCCGAAATTAATATTTCTGAGGAAAATATTAATCGACTAACACGATGGCAACTAACTCAACGATTGACACAAAATTTTTGGCGAAGATGGAAAAATGAATACCTGAACATATTACAGCAACGCCCTAAATGGATGTCTCAAACGGAGTGTCCAAAAGTCGATGACTTGTGTCTATTGAAAGATGATCGGAATCCTCCTTATCGATGGCCACTCGCTCGAATTCTCGAAATACATCCAGGAAGTGATTCATTGGTTCGAGTTGTTACGGTCAAATCCAATGGGTCAACCTACAAGAGATCAATAACAAAAATTGTGTTATTGCCAATCAATTAAATATGATATCACCACATCCTATCCTTATCCTCAACCCTCCATATTACGAACTATTAACGTCTGAGTTAAGATGGCTGCAAATGCTCAACATAGTTGGGACGACTTTGCTCCATCCTAACAAAGATTGGGAAATTATTAAAATTATTATAGACTATGAATTGATGAAATGAATTCAAATTACTCACCGTTCGCCGTACTTCAACATGATGCCCGCTAAGCACAATCGGCCTCGTTTCACACTGAAGCTCACTGGATAACGATATCATACCATTAATATCGACATATGCGGATAACAAATTAAATTCATATTTCAAACAAGTACTAATGACTCTACTTACAGATTGAAATTAATGTATACGATGATTACTTGTCAAGGAAATTTTAGCTGCTTATCGACCACTATTCTATGTGACCGTCAGGATTTCTACCATCGAACGCAATCGAAATCCACGAAATATCGATCATTCATCTTTTCGAATCCACCAATCACAAATCCTGGACTCGGCTTCATCGTCCAGCGGGGGGAGAATGTTTAAAGTTGGCGACCATAGAATCTCCATTTGTCGCAAGTCGCCATCGGTGTCCATCATCTGCAAAGGAAAATACAAGACATCACAAAGTATCAAATTCAACAATAGAATATCTACAAATACTTATCTGACATCGCTATTGAACCACGGGAAATCACTGGACATCGCACTAAACATCGGAGATACACCACAACAACACATAACCACACTAGATACAATACATTGTTTATATTTATTTGAACATTTTTGACACTTGAACTTGACCTACATTTGAAATTGTAATTGTAATAGATTATTGCATTGTAATAGAGCATCAGCTGATTGCTGTATTGTATCAATCGGCATTAATCATTGGCTGAATTGTAAAATTATATTCTGTAGTATTCGTAAGGCGCGAATAATTCACTGGGAAGAATACCGGAATTTTCAAGGTTGGAAAATTCCTGTATTTTTTCCCGGGGGATTATTCGCGATCCTTTGTTCTATCAAACATTCGCTTTCGAACCTTTGACCGTGTTAGACATCGTATTTTTTAATATTTTTGCATTTTGTTAATTTGAATTGTTGAAGTTGAAGTGATTATATTATTTCGAATACATTTTATAACGAACTTACAAAATCGCCTTTTCTCATTTTTGGTCCGTCGAGAATTTTGAATTTGGTTTAGTTTTTCGCTCGTCTTTTCGAACTTTGAACGAAATAGAAATTTGACTTGAACACGTAGCAATCAAAATATCATCAATATAAATAATGATATCTCCGGATTTGATTAAATCCTCAAAGATGGTGGCGATAAATCGTTGGAATACTGCCGGTCCGTTTTTTAAACCAAAAGGCATTCTCAAATATTCAAATTGACCATGCGGTGTGACGAACGAAGTATACGGTACTGATTCGGGATCCATTTCAACTTGGTGGAATCCGTTCTTCAAATCTAAAATGGAAAAACAATCTTTACCGTCAAGGTATTCGAGACAGTCTTCGATCAAGGGCAGTGGATAATTGTCACGGGCAGTAATTTTATTTAGTGCTCGATAATCGACACACATCCTTTTTTCTCCGGATTTCTTAGTTACCATTACTATGGGTGAAGCATACTCAGAATTACTGTTTTGTATAATTTTCCTTTCAATCAAGTCGTCGACAATTTTAATGACTTGATTTCGTTCGTAATACGACAATCTACGAGGCGGGCAACGAAAGGGAACATCGGATGTCAACCTGATTTCCATTTTAATCTTATGCAATTCACGATTACTTCTATCAACTCGGAGGTACTGCGAAACTATGATTTCCCTACATTTCCTGAAATTATCTTGACCAAATTCAGAACCAATGTTCAACGATTCGGGAGGGCAAATATCTGGCTCGATTGCGGCGATATGATTTACAAAAATCCCGGTTAAATTATCGGATTGATTATTCGAAGTAACATGCGGAACGGTAACAGATGGCTTGGCGGTGGAATCAAACGTTCTAATAACGGATCAATAAATAAAATTTACACGGTTCGATTTTTCGAGAGCACATTTCAAATTTATTTTCGGCAATTCTAACGGTTTCTTTTTAAAATATATCCCAAGTCCGAATTTGCATAACGCATCACGGCCCAATAGTATCGGTTTTGGAATTACGGCGTCTGGAACGATAAAAAAAACACAATTCACGGTCTACTTTCCGGAAACGAGCTAGCAATTTAATACTACCGTACGTTTTTATTCTAACGTTTCCTACTCCACGGAAATTTGAATTTGCTAAAGGCGAAGACGGCCGGATTCGATTCGGTACGCACGACATTCCTATAAAATTAACCGGACTACCGGTATCAAATAAAGCGATTACTTTTCTAATTCGTTTGATTCCACCGGTCGTAACAAAAATACTTACAAGTTGCAAAGCGGCGACTTCATCAGTCAACTTGTCATCATCTCCGGATTCAGATGCTGCGGTGCTAACGGTTGAACTTGCGGTAACTGCGGCTACTCGCCGCTTCCTCGGGCAATCTTGGTGAAAATGGCCTACCTCGTGGCATGTGAAACAAGAATTTACCGGTCTCTTCGGTCGTGGACATTGCAGTGCGATGTGTCCGAATTGGCGACAATTATAACAGCGAATCTGCGCTGGGTCGGAACTCACAGTTGTAATCGCTCGGGGCTTAGCGGTCTGGACAGTGCTGGTCGGTCGACTAATGGCTATGGGATTCTTAGCACGACGACGCTCAAAGGATCCTAGCAAATCCTTAAGCTGGGATAACGTGCGGGCTCCGTATAATATGGCGGCATTCGGCGTTCGATCGTCCATGCCGTCGATAATGCATTGCACTAGATCAGTCTCGTCGATCTCGGCTTGCTGGGCGATTTCCTGCATGCATAAAACGTATCGGTGTGCGGTTTCGTCTCGGCGCAAACGGCGTTTAGCTAACTGCCCGTACACTTCCTGTCGGAACACATTGCGACCAAACTCGTCGACTAACGCAGCTTTCATTTCGATCCACAAGCTAACGGTGATACTTCGGATGAAAATTCTGGCGGATCCTTCTAATAATCTCCGGGCACAAGACAATTTATAAGACGCCGGCACGTGAAACTATTCCATCGCATCTTCGAAGTCCCTGATCCACTTTCGGATCCCGTACGCGTCCTCACCGGTAAATTTTGGGACCGTACACTCGATTTCAGCGAAATCCGGTCGCCGGGTCACAAATGAAAGATTGTCCTCACGTTTCTCCATCAGTGAAACTTCTTGCCTCAATGCGATTAACTCACGGCGCTTTCGAAGCAACTCCAACTCGCGGTTGATTTGATCGATCTCGGTCTCCGGGACGGGCAGAGTTATCTCACTTCGTGTAGCGGCCTCGCTGGTTGTTTCCCGTGCAGTTCGGGCTTCGGGGCGGTGTAACACGGTTAAACTAACGGAATTATGGTTTGTAGCCTTCGCCATCTCCTCGTGCGTAACTGGACAGTTCGGGACGAACGGGACGGTGACGGGATCGGTTTCATCTTCGTCGGCAGACTCACGGGTGTTTCCAGACGGGGCTCCGGGCGCGTGTATAACTTCCTCGTTATACAGCCTCCTCAGCGAGGTCACAGACGAACCTGACGGGGCGGTAATGCCGGCGGTCTCTAATGCGGCCAGCAACTCCACGCGGGTGAAACGATTAGATATTTTGTCACACTTTCGATAATTTACTTTTCTTTGTTTAGTTTATTTTTCTTCTACTACCCCACACCTGAGATGTAGAATCGAAAAATTTACGTTTCGTTTTAAATTTGATTTATTGTTACCAGTTGTCTCTTTTGCGTCTGGCTTCCGTCAGCTCTTGCGTCCAAACTAAAAAACTCGCCTCACGCACCGCATGGTTTTTACTCAGAAGTGAGTGCGTTCTGTGACCGATTCGCCCATGGGTGCGTCAGCTGAGTTTCAGTCGTTACATTTGAATGTGACAGTGTTATTGGTTACACTATCTAAATTCTGTAATAATGGATACCGGAGGACGAGGGTTTGTATGGCCGTGAAGGCTTATCAGACACCAAGTGTCAAGGGACCACTCTCCGAAGATCACCTGTGACGTGCGCTGATAGACCAGCTCAGCTGTGGGGAGTAGTGGAGTGGGCGAAACACGGCAGTCATCGGCCTCCTCCACTTATTATATATCGCCCTCTGTATATTACATTCGCGTTCTAAAATGGGTGCTTTCCAGAGCGAAGCAGTGCCTAAACTGTTGCATGTGTGACCGAGACAACGATGGAATATTGTGCACCCGTGAGAGAGTGGGAGACCCGAAAACGACAGTTCCGGCACTGTTTCCCTCTGGAAGACGCCACCAATCTACCTGTGGGCCCCACGCTCTTGGCGGAGCACCCTCTGCTGCTCGCCCGTCGATGCGACAACGCGCGACTCCACTGAAAAACTTAAAGCAACACTCCAACGCATTGCTGCAATTCATGCATGGGGATCACTAGATTATGCGATCTAAATCACTGAGAAATGAATATTTCACACACGAAAAAATAAAAAAAGACGAAAAATCGGGTAGAAAAGTGCCCGTCGCGACCGAGGAACCGAAATCGTCGCCGCTTTCGTGGACGGATTGAGAACGAATGACCAGTACCGTTCTTTTCTGTGTCTGTTGCCAGGCTGACAAATGGGCGATTCTCATTGGCTCGACCGACGACAGCATCCAATAGTTCCGTTATCGGTTTTCATCGCATGGTGTTTTCGTCAGGTCGCAGATGGCGCTCATTTGCTCAGCGAGGACATACACCCTTTGAGCTTTTTATGGACTAATCACCTTGACGGCAGAAGCACTCGCAGCAGTTTTTACGCAAATTTGCATAATGTGCCCATTTCAATTCCTGTAATCATAGCCCACATAATTGTAAGATTTCCTTGATTATATGGATATCAAATTGGTCTCGTATTTCTCTCGATAAATTGCCGGATATAATTTGTTTAATTCGGTTTATCAACAGAGTGTAACAAGTATTTTTGGTTTCAACGGACTTTGTTTCATATGTATGTCGCAAACGAGTTAATGTCCTGGATAATTATTTCAATTTGAGTATTAAGATCATTAATTTAACTTACTTTCAGCTTCCCTATTTCTGCGATAGGTCTTTATAGTTGATGGCTGGCCATAAGTGTTGTTTCAATAGGTCGCAAGTTTTGTCCCAGGTTGCAGGTTCGTTGTTAATTAACAGTTCTTTCGCACGTCCGATAATTTTAGCATTGCAGATCGCTTTAAATAATTCGTTCTACCTTTGTTGATCCACGGCGTTCAGGTGCCGGGTTACTAGGTTGAGAAATTGTGTAAGATGTCGAGTCTCCCCATCGAAGTGTCTGATGTAATCGATTTCCTTTAGCAGCCGCATCGTGTTGTATCCTATGTCACTTGTGTTCAGCGCTAAGATTCTCCAGTGCGGCTGCTAATCTTTCGGTAGTTGCAGCATCCATTTTGTTTGGTTTGCTTCAATATCTCACTTTGGCACGTTGAATTAGTAAGGCACTTCGCTTACAGCGTTGTTGTTGTTGTTATGATTAAGGATAGTCAAATTCACTTTACTTTAATTTGTTATCCCACTGATTTGTAGTGAGAATAATCACGATTATTTCCACTGGATTTAAAATGTTATCTCATGTTTTTAGTGAACAGTAGCTTTCACAGTGGTAATTCTCGTTTCGCGTTTTCACGTGATTCGAATTCACTGCGGATCCCCGCACTATTAGCTGACTTCACATTAGATCCTATCGACTGCGCCAATAAGATAAACGGTTTTCGTTTTTCTAAAAAAATTATAATTTTATTCGCAATGGTTGTTACAAGCTCGATGTTTCCTTACTATTTAGATAATTATCCTAAGAGGGTGTAAAGGACGACATAAAGATCAAATTTTGGGGAAAAGAGGAAACGTGGCGCCAGCCTGCTTGGATATCATTTTTTGTTGCTCCGAGGTCTAGATGGCGTTGGACTTCGGCGTTCTTCACCAGCTGTAAATAAAAAAACCCGACCTTGAGGTCACCTTGGCCGAAATAGAAAATAATGAGGTCTTTCCCCACATCACTTCAACCAATCTGAAAAGGGTCATTCTTTGAATGAAAACGAAGAGGTTTACTCAATTGCCCTAACCCCTTGTGGGGCATAGCGCGTCAACTGTTCCATCTGACCCAGTTGACGTTTCGTTGGCATAAATTGGTTTCAGAGAATGCAGTTGCCAGCATGCACCTCCTGCACATCCATGGCCACGAACGTTGTCGTGGACGGGATTCGAACCCGAAACGCCGGTAGTCAAACATGAGACTGATGCCTCAACACACTGCGCTACCGGTCGCCCAAAGAGGTTTACAATAAACTGAACATTATTATATTCCGTTTTTCAGAAAAAAAAATTAAGTATGAATTACAAAAGTAAGGCTAAATTGTAATACGTCAAACCGCCATTAGAGATGAAAAAAAAAGAAATGTCCGGCGAATTAGGTATATAAAGAAAACAGTGACAACTAGAGCATGGCATGGCATGGGAATTCTGCTCTAGCATGAAGGATACGTCGGAAGTATGCAGATTACAGAAGATGATATCGAAAGACACTGCTTCGAAAATGGGGCTGATACGCAAAGTTGATGGTTCCTTGACAGAAACAGTGGAAGAAACGTTGCAGGCCCTGATGGAGGTACATTTTCCTGGATGTTTCAAGTCAGACCAACCATGGCCTCAAAGTAACATGGGAGCTGGTGGGGTAAGTCAACAAGAAGCTGAGAGGATAATAACTCCAAATGGAGTCAAAAGTGCTATAAACTCTTTTGCTCCATTTAAAACGGCTGGAATGGACGGAATATTCCCGGCACTATTACAGTGGGGCATGAGCGCTCTACTAGATAGGATCCGGAATATATTCGTCGCCTGTCTTTCAGCAGGCTACATCCCGAAGGCATGGAGGGAGGCTAAAGTGGTCTTCCTGCCTAAACCGGGAAAGAAAGACTATACAGAGGCAAAGTCCTGCAGGCCGGTTAGCCTTACATCATTCCTGTTGAAAACAATGGAAAAGGTGTTGGTGGACTACCTGGAGAACACCACGCTAATGTATAGTCCTCTGAGTAGGTGCCAACATGCTTATAGAGCAGGCAGATCTACGGAAACCGCTCTACATGAACTTGTTAGAGTTGCAGAGAGAGAGATTAACAATGGCGGGATCGCTATGTCTACTTTTATGGATATAGAGGGTGCTTTTGATAAAATCTCCTTTACCAAACTAAGGAACGCCCTGTTTGAGCGGGGGGTTGATTACATTATAATTAAGTGGATCGACTCTATGCTTAAGCAGAGGGCGGTAAATCTTAGCAGTGGATGTGACAGAATACGGGGTAAGGTAGTCCGAGGATGCCCACAAGGAGGTGTTCTTTCGCCTCTACTGTGGAACATCACCGTGGACAGTCTTCTCTGGAAACTGGACTCGATGGGCGTACACACTGTAGGATACGCCGATGACTTGGCACTCACGGTCAGTGGAAAGTTCATGGACACAATTCTAGGTTGCATGGGACAAGCTCTCAAAGTAACCGAAGAATGGTGTAATGAGCAAGAGCTAACCATAAACGCTAGTAAATCAAACACTATGATTTTTACTCGTAAGAGGAAAGACATAGAGATAACTCCCTTACGGCTTTTTGGTTCGGAAATCAAGGTGTCCAAGGAAGTGAAGCATCTAGGAGTTACCTTAGATGCGAAACTAACTTGGAATGTTCACGTTGATGAAAAGATCCAAAAAGCGAAAAGGATTTTGCATCAATGTAAGAGAGTGTGTGCTCGTAGGTGGGGAATTTCACCTAAAGCGACACACTGAATTTACACAATGATGGTAAGACCTATTCTAGCCTATGCATCAGTGGTATGGTGGCCAAAAGCCATGCAGAATACCACAAAGCAGAAGCTAGATGGGGTACAAAGGATAGCTTGCGTAAGCATATGTGGTGCAATGCGCACCACACGAACGCGAGCAATGGAGGCATTGCTGGGACTGCCGCCATTGGACTTATTTATAAAGAAAACGGCGGCGCTTTCGGCAATACGCATGGAAAGGGATGCCATGTGGCATCGCTTTGGAACTAGCAGCGGTCATAAGAGCATCCTAGACATTATTCATGATGAGGTCAGGGAGACTCTAATGCCGGTAGAAGGCATGAGTAGACGTAGGGTAGTTGAAAGACTACACAAGACTCACATTGCAGATGGAAACATACATAATGAGTGTATGTACAATGACATCAGCATTTTTACTGATGGCTCTTTAATGGACGGTAAAGCGGGGGCGGGGGTTTACTCTGAAGAGCTAAACCTAGCATGTGCGCTTAGTCTAGGAGAGTATGTGTCCGTATACCAGGCAGAAATGCTTGGCTTGTTGCATGCGTTGGACCACTTGCTTGAAGGTCAGGTGCGGGGGAAGAAAATCCTTATTGCACTGGACAACCAATCGGTGATCAGACGCATGCAGCAGACGAACATAAACTCTAAACTGGTACTAGAGTGTGTCCGGAAGCTCAACACGTGTGCCTCAGAAAATGAGGTTACGCTGATGTGGGTAAAAGGACACATAGGTACAACAGGAAATGAGGCGGCGGATGCCCTAGCAAAACAGGGATCTGCGGCAACTTTCATTGGCCCAGAACCCAGAGTTGCTCTGGGGAACGGCATGATTGGAGCGAAGGTTGGGAAGTGGATGGACTCCATGCATCAACAAAGATGGCAGGAGCTAGTCACTTGCAAACAAGCTCGGAATGCAATAACCAGCCCTTTAGGCAGGGAAGCGAGAAAGGTACTTAGTTATAAACGGAGTACCCTAAGCTGGATAACTGCCTTGGTCACAGGGCATGGTAATTTTAAGGCTCATCTGGCCAAGATGAAAATCGGGGAAGATGACGTTTGCAGGCTATGCCTGGAGGAGGCCGAGACGGCAGCACACATTGTGTGCGAATGTCCAGCACTGGCTAGCACGAGGTTGAGGATCACAGGCAGGCACACGATAAGTGTAGAAGCCATGAGTGAACTCAGCTTCAAACAAATGCTAGCAATAACACGGGACTCAGTGATGAAGAAAGAGGTCGACAATTATCAGTCGACATCTGGAAGCCACTGATGACCGGGAGGGGGCGAAAAGGGACCCAAACGTAAGTGGTCTGCTTCGGCTATCCCCCATAGTATATAATATATAGAGCATGGCAAAGTATTGGACTTACCGTACATTTCCGATGGCCATCGCGACGCCGGATCCCAAACAAAATTCCAATGGGTAAAAAAATGCTTCTCGTATCAAGGATATGCACTTGTCGAACGCTTCCTCAGCTTCACTTGTCCATAGTACTAGTCGTCTGTCACGTTTTCGGTTACCTTTGATTAGCCTTAACAACGGTACTTGAATGTCTGCCGCTTTCGGAAAGCAGTTCCGATCGAAGTTTATGGCACCGATATGATTCTACGTAGTTCTTCGATGGTTCTTGACTTTTCGTAGTTGTTAATAGCGTCGATGCGGGCTTCTGGTGGACGAATGCCTTGACTGTTGACGAGGTGGCCAAGATATGTGACCTCTTGTTGTCCGAAAACGTATTTCGCAACGTTAATAGTTAGTCCGAATCGTTGCAGTCTTTCGAAGACGATTTCAAGATGTTTTCCATGCTTCTCTTCCGATTTCGATGCGATTATAATATCGTCGATATAACAGTGGCAGAAATCAAGGCCACGCAGAACGTTGTCCATAAGCCGCTGAAACGTTTATGCAGCGTTTCGCAGACCAAACGTCATCACTTTGAACTGAAATAAACCGAAAGGCGTGATGATGGTCGTTTTGTGCTGGTCTCGAAGTGCGATTCGTATCTGGTGATATGCACGGACTAAATCCAGTGTAAGTACTGAAGATTGTGTAACCAGTGATTTTATGCCTGAAATCGGAAAGCAGCGCGGGTATTGTTCCGGGACTGTTTTGGAATTGAGTCCTCTATAGTCACCGCAGGTGCGCCAACCTGAGGGCTATTTTTTTGCACGAGGTGTATGGGCGATGCCCAGTCGCTGCTTGAGGGCTCACAGATGCCGCGCACCTTTAGTTGTTGGATTTCGTTCGATGAGGAAATCGATTTCCTGTTTCGCTGCAGTTAGTTGTTCGCCTGCTAGTTTACGAGCTTTTTCTCGTACGGGTGGGCCTTCGGTATGTATTTCGTGTTCGACGGGTGGTTTGATGGGCGGTTTCGTTTTCATAAAATTAGTGATTTCGCCAAATTTTTTAAGTAAGAAGGCGTATTTGCAAGCAGTTTATGGTGTCTAACGCTACTCCATTCTATTTCACCACTACTACTCCGATTTTCGTCTGCGTTTTAGCGTCCACAAGTCGACGGCCGCGTAAATCAACAAGGAGCTCGTGATGGCGCAAAAAATCCGCACAAATTACTGACTGCTGTACGTTAGCCAGCGTGAATTGCAAACGGTACGGACGCCGTAGTCCAAGGTTTAGGTCGAGCGAACGGGTTCCATAGGTATCGGTCGTTGAACCATTTGCGGCATACAAACGGAATTCGCTTTTCGCATTGGGCTTAGTGGATGAGATGGGGACTACGGAGACATCGGCTCCCGTATCGATAAGAAACACTAGCCCAGATTTTCGGTCACGGATTTTGACTCGCTGCAATCGTTTGCCGAAAACTAGTTTTTTCTGTATGTGCATGAATCTCGACATTTACGCGCTTTAGCACCAAAGCTTGCATGATAAAAGCATAGACCCGGGGTTGTATCGCTACATTTATCTCGTGATGGGGATCTACTCCAACTGCGCACCTTTAGTTGCCGGATCTCGCGCGAAAGCCGTTCGATCGTGTCTCCCATCTTTCGATTCTAGGGAGACACGCTCGTTGCATTAATGGCGGCGTTCGCATCGGAAATTTCGTTCTGAGCTGCGACTGGAGCTAAAGCTTGGAAGGACGAGTCTTCGAGTATTTTGTCAGCCTGCGCTGCATGTTTGGATAAATCGTCGCTGTCCGATATTGCAAGAATACTTTGCACTGATTCGGGAAGTTGCTCTAAAAACAAAACTCTTATGACTTTGTCGGTGATTTGGCCGGTACACAACTGTTTCATTTTCCAGAGCTTCGCTTAGGGTTTCTCATCGCTTAAGTTAAACCCGCGTAAGAGCTTTCTAATCTTCGACTCCTCCGATTCCGAGAAAATATTTATAATTCGACTACGTAAAGTTGCATACTTATCAGTTGCGGGAGGCGATAAAATGAGATCGGAGACGAATGCGCACACATCCTGGTTCAGATGGACAATGTGTGTGTGGCAGCTACATTTGCAGCCGGTCGAGGAAGTGTACTTTTCTTCCTGTGCTTGTTGTTGTGGAATGCTTCGCCGTAGCTGTCTGCTGCCGCCGCCCGATTACGGCTTTTAGGGTAATGGTTGGCTCGTTTGCATTGACGTCAAGTCCCCCCCCCCCCCCCCCCCCCAATCCAACAAAACTTGAATATAACTATTAATTTCGTTTGTTGGTGATTGTTGGTCATTTAAGAACATTATAAACAAATTAAAAATTTAGGTGTCAAGTTAGCAACCCCCCCTCGCAAGAAAATCCTTAAAAATGATGTTACGAACATAAACTTACTAAATTTTGAATGAAAATCGTCTGTTGCTGATAGTTGTTCACTTAGAAACACTTGTTGGTAACTAGTTATTAAATAACAGTAGAACCCCTCTAATCCGTCTCCTTTGGGCCTAGGGGGGGGGGGGGGGGGGTACACTTCATAAATGGGGAATTTTGTTAATTTAAACGTGAACAATAACATCGCGTAATTGGTGCCCATTCCCAGCTTCGCAAATTGCGCTCTTTTTAAACGTTTTCATTATTTTTTCAAGATTTCTGGAGATATCGCTCGAATTTCTTCTCGAATATTATTGTTTAGTTGGGGTATGGTCTGTGCCTTATTCATATGCTATACACATACTCCAGACCATACTCCAACGAAAAAATAATATTCGAGAAGAAATTTTAGCGATACCTTCTGAAATCTTGAAAAAATATTTTAGAAAGAGCGCAATTTGCGAAGCTGGGAATGGGCACCAATTACGCGATGTTATTGTTCACGTTTAAATTAACAAAATTCCCCATTTATGAAGTGTACTACAAAAAGAAAAGAAATTCGATTCATTCAAAAATAAAGGAATTATGGACTATTCAAACCCCTTCGTTTCTTTTGCGCCACCCTGTAGAAGAAGTTGCTTCAGAAAAAGCAGTTGGTTTAGATTCGTTTCAATTGGTTGGGAATTCCTATCCATAAATCATTAACCAAAACTAAAAAGAAACGCTACCAAGGATATGATTTCTAAGAAGTCTACACTAGGTTTAAACCTATCCTACGTTTTGTATATGAAAAAAAAACTTAATTTTTGAAATCCGTTTTTTATGTAATAGTAATTCTAAACAAACTAAGCAAATTGTTGAAAAATATAAAAACTATTGATTTTAAATAAACCTACTTATATTCAAGGTCTCGCCTACGATTTTTCTTTGTGAACTTATCTAGGACTTCATCATAAAAGGTAGGTCTTGTTTTAATTTTTAAAAGGAGATCTTTCTCTATCGAAATAATTCCTAGGTCCGATAATCTTTCTTCACTTTGACGATTTCTCAGATAAGTGTGAATTCTTTTTAAGGCAGAAAACGATCTTTCAGCGGAAGAAGCACTTACAGGAAATGTTAAAATCAGACTACAGAGACTTGAAGTTTGAGGAAAAGTGTCATTTTGGAAATGAGAATAAAGCTCGCTAACATCTAGATTTGCTAATGAAGGAGTCGTATAGAGGACTTTCAACTTGTTTTTCAGAGCAATCACATCAAAAAATCCTATATAATTTCTGAATAAATTAGCAATGTCATCTTCTGGAAATGAGTGACTGAATGTGCTATATTTAAATTTATTAACTAAGACAAGAAATTTTAGTTTACTGAGTGAACTATATCTGCAATCAATTTGAACTTTAATGTTATCAATAATCTCTATAAAAATGCGTTTAAAGGATGTTTTAATATCCAAATTCGTATTAGTTCTTCTTCGTTTTTGTGGTGGATCACAATACTCCAGAATACTTTGATAGATATGCTCAAATTGGTTTGAAAAATTTGTACTTATCCAATTTTTGAAAAATTCAATTTCTTGTATTCCAACTTTGATTTCTATTGATTTATTTCGAAGTATGCCGACAAGTATATCCGTTCTAGCAAAAATCTCTGAAAAGCAAAGCAAAAGTTACATGAAGCAAAAAACCAAATTGCATATCCTCCAACTTATTCAAAAAACATTCTGCCATTGATAATGATTCACTATCCCAATCTCCAGGATTTTCTAAAATAATATATTAATAAGTGTTTCCTTTATATCTAATCTATAATTAAAAATTACATTAATAATTCTCGAATGATAATGCCAGCGAGCTTCTGATACACCTGGCATGCGTTTATCAGCTACCTGCTTTAAAAGATTGGACCGCTTGGAAGATTTGTTAAAAAATCGCGCTATACTATTGTATTTACATGCCCGAAGAACGATTTCGCTTCACATACATTTTCTAAGAACCTAATCAAAACTAAATTTAAAATATGGGCATAACAAGGAACAAAAATCGCTACTGGGCAAACCTCGCGGATTTTTGCTTGAACTCCCCCCTGCTCACCCGACATGACAGCAGCACAATCATAACTTTGGCCAACTAACTTATCCCTACAGTTATATTGGCCCAGAATTTCCAATGACCATTTAAATAATTGATTTGCATTCCGACTGGAGCTTTCATATGTCAAGGATGGCTGAAATGGTATTTAGATGGCAAATTGAAACACGATCGAAATTATACATGTACTTGTTTATTAGCACTTCATGCAAGACGAGATAATATAACAACTCGCGACGACGGCTCGTTACTCAGTGCCTGAAACCTTGAGTCGGTCGACATTCTTCGGCGAAGTCGGTGTTGCCAGATCGGCTGGAGTTGACAGCTCGGCCACTTCTGACCCATAATCGTCCCGATGATCGTTATCGTCCTCGACATTAATACAGTCAATTTCTGGGCTGAGGTGACACCACGCCTTGAGTCGGTCAGTGGTATATACTCCGCTGTATTTTCGTCCTCGGTTTCGCATATCGGGCAGATCTTCCACTACGTACCTGTCATGGCGAAGAACCTTCGTGATTTGATACGGTCCTTTATACTTCGGCTCGAGTTTCAGCGAATCGCCACAAGCGGTCGGAACGTTGTCGACTACGACGAGGTCTCCTTCTCGGTACTGGAGCGGTTGCTTGTGTTTTTCGTCGAAACGTTGTTTCCAATGCTGTTTCTCGTGAAGGATACGGTCGGCTGCGATTTGTCGAATTTCGGTTGTTGAAGCAGTCTCATCGTCGGCATTCAGAGCTAGCACCACTCGATTGGCTGTTACATCGCGTAGTTGGAAGTCGAACAACAACTGATTCGGCGTAAATCCCGTGGTGGAATGCGGTTGAGAATTCAGAGTCCACTGAATCATCAGTAGATGCTGGTCCCAATCCTTACGGTCGATCGTCGAGCATCGTAATTTCGTGAGTACAGTGTGGTTAATACGCTCCACCTGGCCATTAGCACGTGGAGTGCGTACGGGTACTTGAACATGCTGAATGTCATGAAGACTGCAGAATTCGGAAAACTCTTTCGATGTGTAAGCGGATCCTCTATCGGAAATAATGCGCGTCGGCAACCCAAAGAAAGTTGTTACGTCTCGTAGCATTGCGATTACGTGTTTGGCGCTCGTATCTCGAACAGCTCGGAGTATCGTGTATTTCGTAAACGGATCAACCAGTGCTATGATATGAACGTTTCCACGTTTGCTTCTCGGAAAAGGACCTAGATGATCCACGTGTAAGACACGAAAAGGTATAGGGACGACTTCCTCGATGAACATTCGCCCCTCTCGCTTACCGGCCGGTATTTTGTTGAGACAACAATCGATGCAAGCGCTGACGTAAGACTTAACGTAGCGACGTATTCGGGGAAACCAGAAAAGTTTCTGGATTCGTTGGATTGTACCCTCGCAACCTGGGTGTCCCGATTCATCGTGACAGCTTCGTACAATCCTCCATCGTATAGCGGCAGGTACAACGAACTTCGGACCGTCCTCACAATTTCGCATGAGTCGTCCTCCCTTTATTACGTAGTCCTTTTTTATTTGTTTCGCTTGCAGACTCGTTTTCTGGTCACGTAAGATGCTGATAATATCGTTCAATTGGTTATCACGTTTTTGCATTGATAGCAACCAATCGTCTTCGTTCGTACCAATCACCAACATATTCTCGGCAACGGATTTCGGCTCTACAGGTTCGTCGGTCGGGCTTCGGCTTAAAGCGTCTACGTGAGACATACGGCTGCCTGCTCGGTGTGTGACTTCAAAGTCAAACTCCTGAAGTTTAAGCCACCAGCGTGCAATACGGTTGTTCAACGGAGTCAACAGCTTGGTTGTCGATACGGCCTGGCAATCTGTCATTACTTGAAAATGTTTACCCAGCAAGTAAAACTTAAACCGTTCAAGTGCTTCGACAATTGCCAACACTTCCAATTCGTGACTACTGTATCGTTGTTCTGCTTCGTTACATTGGCGGCTGTAGTAAAAAACGGGTTTCCACATCACCTGGTCTGGTGATTGAAACAGCACGGCGGCAAGTCCAACAGCGCTGGCGTCGGTGTGGACTTGGTGAAATTCCAATGGATCGTATAGTGCTAAAATTGGTTCAGCACTAAGCAGAGTCTTCAATTTTTCAAAGGCTCTATCGCAATCCCGTGTCCAATCAAATTTCGGCTGATTTTTCGTTTTTAACAACGCAGTTAAAGGCCGGGCGATGATGGCGTACTCCCGAATGAACTTTCGAAAGAAGCCAGATAATCCCAAGAATCCTTTGACTTCTCTTGCGTTCGTCGGTGTCGGGAAATTGACGACGGCGTTGACTTTGACGTTTCCTGGCTTAATTCCAGAACACGAGATAGTGTGTCCCAAGAACAACACCTCGGTTGCAAAAAAAACGCACTTCGATGTTCGCAAGGTCAATCCTTCCTCTTCGAGTACCGTGAGGAATTCCGTTAACAACTCGATTCCTTCGGCAATGGTATCGCTCGCAATAATCACTTCGTCCATATAGCTGACGATTTTCTTTGAGCGAAGCTTACGGACGATCGTCGTTATCATCTGCTGAAATACCATCGGCGCGTTCACTAACCCAAACGGCATGACGGTGTACTCGTAGTGACCACTGTGTGTCACAAAGGCTGTGTATCGCATCGAGTTTTCGTCCAACGGTATTTGATAATAGCCTGAGAACAAGTCCAGTGTCGTGTAAAACTTGTTCCCAGCTATTTGCGAGAGTATCTCGTCGATTATCGGCATCGGGAACGGAGTCTTTTGCGTGATTGCGTTGACGGCTCGGAAATCTACACATAGTCGGTCCTCTCCGTTTTGCTTCTTCACAAGCACGATCGGAGACGAATATGTAGATTCGCTGTGGCGGATGATATTGTGTGTCAGTAGTTCGTCGATTATTGAATCAACGGCAGCTCGTTTGGCAAATGGAATCCGGTAAGGGCGGCTTTGAATCGGCTTCTCGGACGTTAGCTGAATAGTCATCACCGATGACTTACTTCGTCCCATCTCGGATGTTTTGTCGGCAAAGCACGATCGGAATTTGAATGACTCGGATTCCATAAGCTCGGACTTTACGGTAACGATCGGCTCACGTATATCCTCGATCAAACACATTCCAGATTGCAAGGTGACTCGCCTCGAATCGTGAATGAGCACATCGGTTCCCAATAATATCGGCGAGGGAATTAACTCATTCTCGACAACAAGCAGTTCGGCTGGTAGTGTGCAACTATCCACCTTTAGTCGTGTTCGCATTTTCCGCGTGCACGTATAAGTACCTCCTCCAAAACCTTCGAGTGTGATTGGAGCGCATTCGATTACACCGGATGAGTTGCTTTCACGGATTAACGAACGGCTACTTCCCGGATCGATCAGTGCATCGATATGTTTATTGTTCAAAAGCACCTTCTTAACGACACGATCGGATTGATGCGAACTCGGCACAGCGTCTACTTTGTTGATTTGTCCATCACGGCGCGTAGGACAATTATCAGCGGAATGTCCAACTTTCTGACACTTTGAACAACGGGCGCGACGCTGCGGGTTTGGGCAATTAATTGAAATGTGCCCCGGTTTGAAACAATTATAACACAATCCCTTTGTCGGGTTTACACGTTTTTGACCTTCGGCCGTTTGTTGGGGTGCGGACGGAACTATTGGCGGAGGTGGAGGTTTCACTTGTTTAACTTCGGGCGGTTTATTCACGTTCGCGAGAAATCGTGAAATGGACATATATAGTTCGTTTGTGTCTTGGAAATTCAAGGAGGCTATCGAGTTTTGTAGGGTCGGGTAATTTAGTCCGCGGCGAATATACTGTACGATGGACCGTTCCGACAATCCACCCCTTTTACCCTCGGCACACACTCGGAAGTGATAGTCCAATATGGGTTCACTGATTTTCCTCACGTCAGCGGCCATACGTAAATGAACGTCTGACTCGTCATTATCCGGAAATGTTCGCAAGAATTCAATTGTAAACTGTTCGAAGTTTACAAACACGTCACTGTTCGAGTCCAGCCAGAGTTTTGCGGGGCCCTTCAACTTGGCCTGAATCGCGAAAATCACGACGGTCCCATCCCATCCGTACGCGCACATTAACTTTCGAACCCGATGTACGAAAGCACTCGCGGATAAGGAGCTGGTTTTTCGCGGGTCGAAGTTCGGAAGGAGGTCAATTACGTCCCTCGCATTGTGAAACATTGATCGGCAGTCGGTTCGTTCGCCGGCAGACAAATTCGATGCGGCGCCTGCATTTTCGGCGAGTGGAGTTGACGTTTGAGCGGGTCGTTGATTTCCGCTCAAAATACGGACGTCGGCACTAAGTCGTTCAACAATCGCTGTCAGATTCGCGATTGACTGCTGCATTTCCGACATTTCGGAGTCATCCGCCTCATCCACTTCGATTTCAGCACCTCCTACGGCCTCGGTGAGCCGCAACACAAGTGCAGCCTTGTTGCCGGAGGTAGTGAGTCCACGTGACCTTAATTGATCCTTTATCGATGACACTGCGAGCGAATCGATTTTCACCAGAGTCATGATCGGTGGAGAACGTTACGTTTAAAATACAAAGTAATCGAAGGCCGATGTCGAGTGCGTATCCACAAAATCCCAAACGCTAGTGTGGTGGAATTCGCATACCGCAAACGAATACACAGGGGGTGACGGTGTGTATAAGCAACAGCTAAAAACGGACGAACGCAGCAACAAGATGCGAAGCACGGCGGTGATGTGATGATTCACGCGACCATCAGCGGCGGTGCGGTGTTGGTGTTACACACACTTGACGTTTCACACGGTGACACGATGCGGCAAATGGATACGATGGTTGCACACCGGTATCAACAACGACATCAACTCGATGAAAAAAGCGACGTGTGCAGCTTAAAACGATGGCTGCCCAGAACGATGTCCACACAGGCAATCTATGTAGAAAAAACTACACACAAGTAGACAGCGGCGAAATTTTACAACAAATTCCTGCACGTTGGAACCTGTTGAACGGATTAATGTCGGCACGCAAACGTAATGGATGGCGGTGTGTGCAGACAGCAACGACGACTGCACACAATCTAAATTGCCAACAACACGATGAAGACGGTGGAGTGCGCAGGCACGTTGCATACCCAGACGGCACGTTGTGTACAGACGGAACCATACACTTGTGAACGGCGGTATAATTTCACAACAAGTTCGTTTACGATGAACCTGTCGCCCGGAACGGATCGAAGACGACACGATGGCAGTGTGCGCGGACGATAACTGCCCAAAACGATGGCTGCTAACGTCGACGCGCAATGCTGTGCGGACGGAAACGATGACAGACACGGTGCGTGCTGGGAAAGTCACACACAAGTAAACGGCGGCACAATTTCGCAACAAAGTCACTTTACGATGAAATTGTCGCCCGGAACGGATCGAATACCCTGTCGATGGCGGTGTGCCCAGACGATGGCGACGGGGGGGGGGGGGGGGGTGAACGACGGCACGGTACGCGACAAATTTGTGCACGTTCAAACTTGCACCGAACGGTTGAAATTTTTCGGGACTGAGTAACTCGCGAGTTTACAAATTTAAACGATAACTATCACTATTGTTACATATCCCACTTCTGAACTGTCAAGGATGGCTGAAATGGTATTTAGATGGCAAATTGAAACACGATCGAAATTATATATGTACTTGTTTATTAGCACTTCATGCAAGACGAGATAATATAACAACTCGCGACGACGGCTCGTTACTCAGTGCCTGAAACCTTGAGTCGGTCGACATTCTTCGGCGAAGTCGTTGTTGCCAGATCGGCTGGAGTTGACACATAAAAAAATCCAATAAATCTCTCCACAATCCCAGTTTCTGCTAAATAACGGATAACGATGCTTAAGTGCTCCTTGTGACTTATGTCAGGGGTCTCATCAACTATAACAGAGATATAGGTATAATTGGTTTTACTTATCTCTATCCTAATATTTTCCCGAATTACTGACTGCAAATTCCGAATTCGTGTAATGCTAAGCAACTACGAATATGTTTTTCGATTTGCACGTGCTTTTTAGCAGAATTAGTCAAATTGTTTATATTTGAAAAGCCAGTTTCACTCCAAACGGTACTGGATGTAGAAAATAGAACGCAAGGAAAGCAAAACAATTTATTAATTTTGCAGCTTCCAGTAAGGCAAGAATACTTTTCAAAGCTAGATTTTTGGAAATGCTTCGTAAACCCATCCTTCCGCTTGTATACAATGTTCATGTCGGGTTGAGCACGCCTTATTTCAAATACCTTCTTTTTTTGGACGAAAGTCATTTTCGAGAATTTATTTACGTTCGCTAACAAAAAATCTGTAAGGCAGCAAACGAACTCTGCCAATCCTGCCATTATGACTTCTACTTTCGCTCAACTTTTTCGAAATATTTCTAAATGCAACAACACTAATTTTATCAACACCTGAAGTATCGCAGAAAATCCCTCAAACAACACTAATTTTATCAACACCTGAAGTATCGCGGAAAATCACTCAAATCTAAAACAACACAATTTTTTTAAAACTGAACTTTACGCAAAATCTCTCAAAATCTCCATGAAATTATAACATTTTCAGCTCGAGTGTAACAAATTTTGAAAACAGTGGTAATAATACAATACAATACAATAATAACATAAATAATCCATTTATTTTTCCAAAATAAAACAAATTTAACAAAATAATGTAAACAAATAAAGAGTTTTCAAAGATAGCCTCAGTAAAATATTGTACATACTCATTATAGAAAATTTTTCCATTTTAGTTCATTTTGCAAGCAAGCGAAGTAGACTCGAAATTTTGACAACCTTTTCCTTGACAAGAAATATATTCGGCAAAAGACATCTTCGCGTTAATTGTCTCATAGTTGTATCGATTACATTTCTTGTTCTTTATATTATTAAGTGTCGAAAAACATCTTTCCGCAGCAGCACTGCTGTGTGGAAGTGCCATTAACATTAACATAAATTTTGATAAATTCGGGAACATCTTTTCATCTGCACCATTTTTAATTTTTTGACATTTTTTCCCAAAAGATCTTGGCGTCTCACAGTGGAGTATTTATACCAAAAAGCTGGCCAAAAGTCAAAAATCTTAAGTTTAGCAAATCCCGTTAAAATTGTATTTTTCTAGTACAAGACTTATGGCTGAATGATATCCTAAGCACTTGTGCGCCGCTTCCCTCTCTACCCCTTTTGCGAAGGGTTAGAACTCAAAAAAAGTGCAATTTGTATTGTATTTTTTCTTGCAAAGTCATATTTTTGCTTGAATTTCAAATTTTTTTTTAATTGGTTTCCGATTCAATCAGCAAAAAAATTGTTTTATATAATCAAGCATTGGGGTGTGTACTTTACCCAAAAAAATATTTCATCATCCCTTTAGTTACGAAAATACTTCTTTTTTTCATATAACTAAATAGTAAGGGCAAAATGTGATATTTTTCGTGAAAAAAAATATTTAATAGTGTTTTTGTTTGGGTTTCCTGTGGTCTCCGGCAATCAGACCTTCATGGTAATTTAGTTTAATGCCTCCTTAATATTGCCATAAAAAAATGTATTCCACTTTTTCCCTCCCTTCCCTTTTACCACGTGTTTCTGTCCGTCTAGTTCTATGCAAACTAGTCTCTCAGTTTTGAAGCTATCGAGCCGAAATTTTGCACAAAGCCTTCTTTCTGTTGCAGGCTGTGTAGATTTCGGAACCAATGGAATCGGACCACTACGTCATATAGCTGCCATAGGAACGACCGTTCCGAGATTCGGTCTTTGTGAGAAAAAATTTTTTATTTCTAAAGCTATCTTTTTCAAATTTGATATCATTCAGTGGTATATACAACCAAATCACATTCTCGAATTTCGTCAAAATTGGACTACTCTATCGTATAGCTGTCATAGAAACGACCGTTCCAAAAACAAGTTTTTGTTAGAAAACCTTTTTTTTTATAAACGTATCTCTACCAAATTTCATATTATTCAATCATATTTATCGTCAAACCATATCCCAAAATTCGGTTGAAATCGGCCCACTATTTCATATACCTCCCATAGGAACAGTGAAATCGGAACAAGTTTTATCACTAATTTCAAAGTGGTAAATATACCGTGAAGGGTATCATACTTTCGGCAAGCTAGCCGAAGGCTAGCTTGTTTTCAATTTAATTTTAATTTTTTTTTAATTTAATTTAATTTTTTTTATTTTTTTATTTAGTTTTGATATTTAATTTTATACTTTTTTATAATAAATAAAAAAAAAATATCTAAATCGTATTTCAATGCATTTGCACCTGAAAAATGGTACTAAATAATTTTGGCCAGCTTTTTGATACAAATACTCCACTGGGGTACCGGTTAATTCGTGCGGTTTTCCAACTTCTAAAATGGTTACAAATTTAATATTCAAAGTATTGTCCATCGCTAGCTAGAACTTTTTCCCATTTTTCTGGCAATTCACGAATACCCTTTCCGAAAAATTCGGCCGGCTTCTCCGCTATCCACGAATCGATCCAATTTTTGACTTCTTCATAATTGGAGAAGTGCTGGTCAGCCAGGCCATGTTGCATTGATCGGAAGAGATAGTAATCGGATGGCGCAAGGTCTGGACTATACGGTGGGTGGGGTAGGACATCCCATTTGAGCGTTTCAAGGTAGGTTTTGACGACCTGTGCAACATGTGGCCGAGCATTGTCATGTTGCAAAATTACCTTGTCGTGCCTTTGTTCATATTCCGGCCGTTTTTCGCGCAGTGCTCGGCTCAAACGCATCAATTGTCGTCAGTAGACTTCCCCTGTGATCGTTTTATTCGGTTGCAACAGCTCATATTAGATCATACCCAGCTGGTCCCACCAAATACACAGCAAAACCTTCAGGCCATGAATATTCTGAACGGCCGTCGATGATGATGCATGGCCGGAGTATCCATACGTTGCCCGACGTTTTGGATTATCGTAATGGACCCACTTTTCATCGCCAGTGACAATTCGATGCAAAAATTGTTTTCTTTTGTGCCGTTGAAGCAGTTGTTCACACGTGAAAAATCGGCGTTCCACGTCTCTTGGCTTCAATTGATACGGCACCCAATGGCCTACCTTCCGGATCATTCTCATTGCTTTTAGACGATCGGAAATGGTTTGTTGAGCGACGCCAAGTAATTTTGCAAGTTCTTTTTGCGTTTGGGATGGATCTTGGTCGAGCAATGTCTCCAATTCGTGATCTTCAAACTTTTTTGGCTGTCCGGGCCGTTCATCGTCCTCCAAGTCAAAATTGCCACTTTTAAACCGTGCAAACCACTTCTGGCACGTACGCTCAGCTAGAGCATGCACACCATACACTTCCACCAAAATACGATGACTTTCGGCAGCCTTAATGAAGAAGTACTCCCCGCAAAAACACTTTATTCGGCACAAAATTCGGCATTTTCAGAGTAAAAAAAAGTATTGTTGTTTACGCTTCAGCTAAATGACACATACTGATTCTGAAACTATATGACAGTAGCTTTCCAACACATATTTGGAAAGGTGAATCACTGGAATAAAAATGAAGTTACGCCATCTGTTAGAAAACCGCACGAATTAACCGGTACCCCTATTAGAATATCAGAAATCAATAATCGGATTTCCGAAAATATTTCTTCATCACCATGTTTTAGTAATTTTCTGAAACGCTCAATTAAATTTGATAAATCAGGGAAAACTGTCGAGAAGCCACGTAATTTCAAGTATTCAGGGTCGATAACTTTCAGTGATTTCAAAATAGTATCATTAAACTTAACTCGCTTTAAGATTTGAGTAGAGAGTTCAATATAAAATTTTGTGATCATGAACGATAATATCTAATTGATCTTCAGGTTGAAGTTTACGATATAAAGAATATGCTTCTCCACCAAAATATATTTGTTCATCTGGTTTATAAAATTCCTCATTTTTAGGATCTATAAGATGCAGCGGAGTTTTATTTATGTGATCGGCATCCATAAAATTTGTTAATGTAATTTTCATTTCCAGTAATATCCAGTAATATCTTTTAACATGCAATGTATTTTTGGTCTTTCGGCTTGAAAGTTTAAATTCAACTTTATTATTATACCTAATATGTATTTTAAAAATAGAAAATAAGTTTTGCATTCGTCTCGGCCCAAAAGTTCACAAATATAATGTAATGTATGCAACGTTACATTTAAAGAGAGAGTATTATAGGAATGGGGGAGGCAAGTTTATGTTTATATAGCGAACGAGCCACGCTAATATTGTAGGCATTCACTGCCGAATTACTAACGGACCAAAGATGCGACTCACCATTTCTTGATCTTGAAGATCTGCAGCTGGCGACTGCAAAAACTGGAACATTCTTGATAGGAAAAGAAGGCAATGCTGCCGATTTGTATTTCGTCAAGATAATGATGATCTATTTCAATATTTCTCTCTTTTTATACATTTTTAGTTATGTACTTAAAACTATTACATATGGTCTTATATCTACAAATATTCTTTATGTAAACAGACCTCAGTGACCGAAATCTGATAACAATTTAACCAATTTCACTTGTATCCTAAAACAAATGAAATTTAGTGACGAAACGAAAATAGACCTTTAAGTAAAAGGTCTATATGGCCACACACGAAAACGGACCTCGTTCCGTATACACGTAATGTAAAACGGATGGGCATGCACCGCGGGGTATTATGAGATATTGTTTCCTATGCATGGTGACACACACGGGAAAGGATATCGGTGCGTATGCATGCCAAGTAAATGAATTGCGCGTGCTCCACGGGAAATCTTGGCCGTCTCAAATTAAAAAAAAACTAAAACATTTGTTTACTGTTTCGCCAACAGATTTGGGTCACGAGTCCTAAATTATTGTTAAGTATGCAGAGCATACATACCCTACAATAATTTACTTTTTCGATTTGCTGACAACCAGTAAAATAAAGATTTAACGCTTCCCAACCTTCTAAAAAGCAGTTTACAACTTCGAACATAGAAAGCCAACGGGTTCTGGCTAAGTTGAGAATTTGATGTGGCCGTATTTCTAAGTATTCTTGAAACTTAGCAACTTCTGCTTTACGTTTGCTACTATGTTTAAGAAAACTATAAACATTTTGGGCGAGTTCTTCGATTTTATAAGGCAATTTTTTAGAAGCATAACAGGCACATGTGTGCAATGCGTGCGATGTGCAGCCGATGCAAAAAAGATCTGGTACAAACTCACTTAGCTTCTGTCGCACACTGTTCCTGTAACCCGTCATTACAGCTGCATGATCTGAGGCAAAACCGTAAAGGTTGGAAATTGGAATTTCGTTTTGTTCAAAAAATTCAATCAATTTGTCAAATATAGTATTTGAAGTTGACGAAGTCAGTTCGATTAATTGAATAAATCTATCACAAATTCTCGTACTATTTTCATCGAAATACCTGGCGATTATGACAAAACACTGATTTGTGGTGACATTGTTGTTTCGTCGACAATGATACTAAAAAAGGTATCCTTAAGTTTATTGCATATTTCCTGCAATAAATATGGTGCAACTTTCTTTGTAAGTAACTGGGATGCCTTCGTGCGTGCACATTTTAGATTGTTGGGGACTTTTGAATCTGGGCAAACGTTAGCTGGAATATATTAAATATGGTATCGTTTTTTTAAAGAGCGAAATATTAATTATACCTAGAAATCCTGGAAGGTGATCCATTCGGCCCATGGGTAGATTATGTTCAACAAGAAACGCTAAGCATTTCAGCTCACCGCAAGTCAACAAAACACTAGTGGCCAGTTTTTCTTCAGAATTTTTTAAAATTAGCGACCTGATATCTACTGTCGACTTCGATATACGCTATTTTGCTTTATGAGATGTGCACGACTGGTGTCGAATGATATGCGATTTTGTAATAGTGATTTTCACCTGACAGTATTTGCACATTATCACATTAGTTGTTTTGTTGACATCGAGCCAAGGAAACTCTTTCATCCATTCGTCTCTAATTTCGCTTACATTCAATAGCATTTTTTCGTGCGAGAATGCTAGAATTAAAGCAATTCACTTATAAAACGATTTTCGCTGTCTACAAATATACTCACTTGTCTATAATGATGATCAAGATACCAACCACCAATGAAATCAGCCAACACGGGACTACTCGTATTTCACAAAACAAAAGCCAAATGCAAATCAAGGTCAAGCGAAAATTGCATTTGTTCTTCTTCTTGATTGATTGAAATGACGTATCAACCAACATCGTTGAGTCTAAATCAAAGAAGACGCAGCTTTCCCAAACTACAAATTTTATTTATATGTATATATATATTTCGGGAGCGACTTACCCCCTTCTTCAGTACAAAAGCTACTAAATATAATGGCAAGATACAGGTCATAATATACGTAACAAATTACTTACTTTTAAGGACAGGTAGATCAGACCAGAAACTCATTTTATTGCATCACCTATCGGTTTATGGCGCTTCTCTACCTGCTCTTTTACGATTCTTCGCAACTAATCTAACTAATTTTGAAGGGCAGTTTCCTTGATCCGTATTCAATATTCGCGTCGTGTCTTCTCGAATGATCTCCAAGCTCTCCCAGGGATCTAACGTATTCGTCCGGTTCGTATATCGCAATAGTTCTAGGTTCTCGCGCTGAACAGTGTGTCCTTCTTCGATGATATGGGCCGCTACTGATGATCTTACTGATGAATTCGCCTTCCGGATGCTGTTAACGGCTTCTCTGATGTGTTCGTTGAATCGCGTCGTTACCAACCGCTTCGTCTGTCCTATATAAACTTTGTCGCAATCGCTACACGTTATCCGATATATGCCGCTTTTCTCCTCGAGTTTAAGTGGGTCCTTCACGCTGCCTAGTATATTCCTCAGGGTGGTGTTTCTGCTCGATCCGACTACCTGTAAATTAAAATGCTTTAATAAGTTTTTAATTTTAGGAAACAAGTGGGAGTTAGGGATACTTATACGCCTTGGAATGTTTTCCATGGGCTGCGTAAACTGCGTTGTATACTTTAACCTGTCATGTTGTAGGGTTTTCCTCCTGATCAGTTTCTCGATGTCATAAGAATCATATCCATTTTTGATAGCGGTGTCAACAATGAATTCGCGTTCCTTGTTGAATCTGTCTATCGTCAAAGGGTACGTGATCAATCGGTGTACCATACAATTATAGGCCGCCATTTTCTGTGCAAACGTGTGATTCGAGGTGGATGGTATCGTCCGTTGCGTTGTGGTTGGCTTACGGTAGATTTCGAACTCCAATTCGCCGTTGTTATTCATAATGATAAGGTCCAAGAATGGGATGGCCCCATCTTTTTCCATCTCGATGGTAAACTCGATTCTGTGATGAATCTTATTTATCACGGAGAGGACTCGGTCGATATCATCCCTTCTAACAACCGCGAATATGTCGTCCACATACCTAAACCAAACTTTAGGCATAACTCCCTTAGCCTCAATCTCCTCCTCAATCGACGCCATGAACCGCTCCGCGAGCAGCGGTGAGAGAGGGTTTCCCATCGCTACCCCAGAAGTAGTTTTGTAGAACTTACCCCGGGATGTGAAATAGTTTTCGTTCATACAAAGGCTCGCAAGATTTGTATAAATTCGAACTTTCTTCCTCCATTCCGGGGCAGTTCCAAACTGGTTCAGCCATCGCTCGTACTCGAAAATTGCTTGCTTAACCGGGGTGTTAGGGAATAACGCCTTGACATCAAACGACACCATTACCTCGTCTTCGTTAATCTTCTCAATGGTCTGCAACTTCTCGATCAACTCGTGCGTGTTTTTCACCGAGTGCTTGCTGTTGATGTTTCCTAGGGCCTGGCACTCCTTAATTAGCCACTTGGCGATGTTGTAAGTCGGCGAATTGGAATCTGCTATGATCTCCCGCATCTCGTCTCCGTCCTTGTGGATTTTGGGTTGGCACCGTATTCTAGGTAACGCTGGGTTCGGCATTCGTAGTCGCGAAGCATTTTTGAACACGGTACTGGCTTCCTTCAAGGCACGGTCCACCCTTTTGATCGAATCGGGCAACGGGTCCTTCCTTAACTCGAAGTAGTTACCATTGGAGAGTTTGTTGACCACAGCGTCGTCGTAGGCCTCTCGATCCATCACCACCACGTTGTTTCCTTTGTCGGCTTTGAGGAAATATACTGGCTTCTCCCGTAATTCGCGTAAAACCGTTTTTCCGCGTTGGCTTATTTTTGGCGGCATGCTGTTCCGAATGATTTGTAATTTGTTACGTATATTATGACCTGTATCTTGCCATTATATTTAGTAGCTTTTGTACTGAAGAAGGGGGTAAGTCGCTCCCGAAATATATATATACATAAAATTTGTAGTTTGGGAAAGCTGCGTCTTCTTTGATTTAGTTGACAACTACAAACGTCGGACGACACCTAACATATTTAGAATGGAACCCAACCATAAGTCCGATTTCAACAAATTGTTGAGGCTAAAAAAGATAATAGCAAGAAATAGTGAAAATATCAGATTCCTGCGTAAATGTATTAAAAACCGCGTAACTCCGAAATCCCATCGGGTAACATTAAAATCGGGATGTCGTGTAAATAAAAAATTAATATTAAAACTCGAGACCGCGCATATGACCAACACAATCAATGGAATACACGCAAAACAATCCGCGATCAATTTGAAGGCTTATAGTACGCACCTAAAAATGGCTAAGGAAGCCACAGTCAACGGGGTTCCAATAGAACAATTGACCGCGAAACTACATCGAGCATTTGAGTGCGAAATAATAAAAAAACGTCGCGTCCTAAACAAAAAATGGTCCGTTTTAAAAAACGAACATACCCCGCCGGTAACTAAGAATAACGTCGCGAACATTTCGAACTACGTCGTTAATAAATCGTCGGTCGAATTTACGGATGCTCAAATGGAAATGTTAAATAACGGGCTCGCGTTTTCACTTCCGCCGACAAATATACTTGACGAAACCG